>OW388294.1:46478920-48879913 GCA_936450465.1 Gibbula magus | reverse complement strand
TCTCTCTCTCTCTCTCTCTCTCTCTCTCTCTCTCTCTCTCTCTCTCTGTCTCCGTTCTCTTTCCCTCTCGCCCTCCCTCTCTCTCCGTCCGTCTCTCTCTCCCTCTCTGTCCGTCCATCTCTCATTTCACAGTGTTGTACAATGTTATTTCGATAAATGCATCATCTCGGTAAAATGACAAAATTGGTTATATGAGCATTTATGCAATGTAGCAAAATCACGCATGTATTTTAATTTCACAGATATCTTGCAATATTTTACGTCATACCATCGTATGTCGTTAAATTTATATTTTATCAACATGTATTTATGTGTACGAAATGAGCCATAATAATCTCTCTCAATACATTCCACAACAACGCAATCAAATGATTGTATATTTGAGTCGTTAAGTACTGATTGTGTAGTTAGTCATAATACCTGCTGAGATACACATGTTGTTACACTGAGTTGCATAACTACTAGCTACGACAATCTCTGCGCTCAACTTGTGCAAGACCTTAATTCGGAATACATAAAACTAATCAGTAATGGTACCCGCTATGGTCTATGGTTATACTACAGCCTGCATTTAATTATCGACCCATTCTGTAACAAATGTTGCAATTTTTGATTGATAAGACAAGTTTTGAAATTAAGTTTTGGTTTTGATATTTAAAAAAAAAATTAAGAAGTAAATAACAAAATTTTGGAATGAGTGTGTAATTGTACATACAAAATCTTAAGTTACTGTAATTAATCTACTGCAACATTGTTAATGATTACCAAACAATATATGTTTATTTTCACAATTTCCATGTTAAATTCCTCGTAGAGCTTACGGTTTAACAACAGATGGCTGTAGCTACATGCGAACACATCAGATGAAAGTAAAATTACAATTACGTTTTGAGTTTGATTTCAATCATTTGTTAAGATATCAGTAAATCGTTATTTAATGTCAGATTTAAATTATATTCAAAATAACAATTTTATTACATTGATGATGAATTGTGATGTTTTAAATGCAACAACAGCATACCACAAAAGCCGTCAATTTGTGGGGAGAAGTACGTTCTTAAGACAGAGTCTTTCATGTCTCACATGCTTTGTTGCGAATCAATTAATCAATTGGAACGGCGACAACCACTGACGCGGTGGGTATATACCCAATCACAGTGCGTGCTAATAAACATAGTTGTGTATTCTGTTAATTAACAAATATGTCTCGCATTCATGTACATAAATGTCTGAAAAGCAGGTTGATACCCTCATCAACATAATACAAGCTATTCTATAATATAAGAAATTCATTCATTAAATTTTAACATTCTGATTTTCGCTGACCTTAAAAAATGTCAAAATTACCATTCAGTGTCAATAAATCATCCCATATTTAATTACTGACAAAACAAATAATAACGAACACTTGGTTTCAATTCATAGTTCTCAATTAAAACAAAATGGACAGACAGGCAACTTGCAATATAATTACAATTATCATAATACATCAGTTCAGTTTCAAAGAGTACGCCTTTTTGTGAGTTTTGGTAATGGTTGAATACCAGATTGCGCCCAGACTGCAGTCGACTGCAATCAGTACCGGTAAATATATATATATATATATATATATATATATATATATATATATATATATATATATATATATATATACAAGCGGATATGAATAAACATGCAACATATGCTAACCCGTCAGGTTTGACATATGTGACACTGAATTACCAATAACGTGATTATAATGTGATTAACATTTATATTATTTTAATAAATTTGCTTCCGCACTTCATTACAGTACAGCAAGAATGATTGAATATAGTGTTATCTTTAATTATTGAGTCACAGAATTACGAGTTTTTACCGATAATAAGGAAACAACGTTAAATGTGTGATGACTATTTTGTAAAACAGTAACATATAAAAAAAAAAGAAATTTCATAAAGTTAAGATAAAGTGCCGTAAAATAATGGATAGACTTCTCAAATAAGTATCCAAATGAGACATACGCGCCAAAAAACACTCATAAAGCACAATAAACATAAAAATTTTACAAATATGATAGTGTTACTACAGTTAGTAAGAACAGATTAAGTTTGTCAATTACCATTCTCGTGTATTGCACAGACTGTTTTATGACCCACAATTGCTATCTTTAGATAGGCTCAACAGCGTGTATTCGCGACTTCGCACACATGTATATTCGGTTGTGTATTTGTGAACTCTGACGAGAGTAGTCTCTTCTTTGACCAATACACATCCACGTGTATATAGGACAAGCATTCATTCTTCAACAAATTAAATTGTATCATCAAGATAGCTAACATAAGTTTTCTGTTTAATTGTTGTCCCATATGTATATACTGTCTGTTTTGCAATTGTGTCGGGGTATGATTTGTAAATATTTTATGGCTGTATATAACAATAGGACAATCTTCAATAAAAGTAATAAAATTTATCTCATTTTCTGTCCATCGTACTTTTTTTCGGATCACAACTAGAAACTGGTGGAATCAATCAAATATTTACTTGTATGTGACGCAAGAGAGTGTCTACTGAATTTATATATTAAGAATTAAAAAAAACTCGGGAAATATTGATTAAAGGTATCGTTTGTGGAAATAAAGTGAGACCGACTGAAGATGTGACAGAAATTTGGAATTTGTATTTGTATTTGAAAATGATAAAATATATAAATGCATGCTTTGTTTATGAAGCATATTACATTAAAACTGAATGCGTGTGCTATGTAGTACGTTCGCAGCAAACGGCCTACTAATTGTTTTAATTAATATATATATATCATACTGATGCAAATGAACACAGCTAGCAAGTTCGTATGAAATGTCAAATGCACAACATTAGTTTTAAGATACATTTTCAATAACGTGTACGCATCCTTAAATATGTCCCGTTAACATGCATTAGTTAGCTGAAGAAATATTTATTGTCAAGTGGATTGTCTTAAATCTGGTTGAATCAAAATGCTGGTGACAGGCAAATATTTTTGTTTATGTTTAAAGGGTATGTTTATACAAATTGGTCCGACACAAATAATTCATCAATTTATTTAAGTCATTACATCATTCAAATCGGGTTTTGGACCAGACTAGTATTTAAGTGTTCTTAGTGATAAGTCACTCTTACGAAATCTATGTAAATTTAGAATCGCATTACACTCCTTAAACATACAACATTTTAGAAAGGACTGTTACACACAGGATGATCTATGATGTTCTTATTATTCTTCTGGTCAAATAGAAGACGAATTTTACAAATGGTTAGTTTGTGACGCTTTTGCAATCAACAAACAATGTATAATCTACATATTTATAATATATCTTAATATGCCTTGCCATTTTTATAAAAGATTTGATGAAAACTCACGTCATCTCAAGCTGTCATGTTAAAACTGGGCCCTATATATAGAAAAAACCTGTCTGTCAGTGATTCTTTCGCAAATAACTATTGCATATGTTTTAACGATGCATCAGTATAACATGCAATAATTATGTTCGTCTGTCTGTCCTAATGGACATTTTATAAATGATATTACAAATATACTAATAGTACCGATGAGACGTTTTCACAAGGTTTGAAAACAATCTAGTATGAATTGGTGAACTGTATGCGTGTCACTAAAAAACTGCAACACGCAGACGTTCCAAAGATAAAATAGACAGAGGTGTTTGTGGTAGAGATCGCAATACAGTAATAACGGACATCATCAACTAATATTGTATAAATAAACAACATTATCCCAGAGAGCTAGAAAACGCAAGATTTAAAATAATTGTCATTATTTATGTAAGGTAATACATACAGAGCAATTTTCTAATTACGAAATATTCAATGTATAAAGCATAATTTCTCCCCTGGTTTATGACCCGCAATTAAGCTAGGCTTGTTGGGGCGAGGAATGGCGTGTAGTCACGACTAGCTGTGGGTGTGTATTCGGATGTATATTCGTCAACTCTGATGAGAGGGTTATCTTTAAATACTAATACACATACATACACATACACAAAGAAGTGACATAACTAGAGCGAAATGTAATATCTAGATATCTAGCGTAGGTATTCGAGTATGCAATAATGAACATGTTTATATAAATCGCCTTCTATGAAATTATTTGAGCAGAACAAATATGAAAAATCACCCCATCCAAACTGTGCTAAACAGAAACATGGGTCTGTGGTGAAATGATGTGTGCTTATTTTATGTTTTAATTGGATTTTATGATTTGTAGTAATACATGTTAAACTTCTATAAATACCTTATAGTATCATTGCTTACACAACTGTGACCTTTTATCTAGGTCTATACTGTCTAAATGTTTAATTTTATAATGTAATTATTTGTAGTTATAGTAATGCACATACTGGTACCTCTTTGTCATCATAACTGTTAGATTTAAATACCGATATGAAAGTGTATATAGCGATTGTTGTTAGATAGCTCAATGTGGCTGCAGTACAAGATAACCGAGTCAAGTGTTACAGTCCACCAGGAAGACTTGTTTAAGAGCGAATACACATGTTACATAACACCGACCGGAACGCAGCGTTTAACAGGTATAGCCAGGGACTCCATCTGATTATATAATCCCTGGCTGACCACTGTCAGCGAAGTTTACCAAAAATGAGATTGACAAAAAGAGTAATTGCATAATCAAATACAGTTGTATATAATGTAACAAATTGACAACATTATTGTCATGATAATCACTCATATTTTGCTTAAGCTTGCGACATAACAATCAAAAATTTAATTTGTATTATGGCTGAAACTCTTCCGCATACAATCTTAAAAATAAAGAACAGGTGAACCAACACGTATTAGTATTTTCATTCAATACACTTAAACAACATGTGTTTTTTTTTATCATTAATCATTCATATTAAAAAATATACACTTTCATAAGAGTAAGTCGTGTGATAGTTGTAAGGAGTCTATGATAAATTGTTTAACTCATAAATATAAATTAGAATTTCTTCTGTTCATTACATATAAGACTGTAAAAATAATAAATCATATCAAAATAACCGGATGAAATATCGTGGAAACAGGCAGACAGATCTTTACCTATACACGTAACTGTTTTAAAACAACAATGTTTGTTGGAATCGATGTCTTCATGCTCTGTTTGTTCTGAAAGTGGTTTTTTTTATGCAGCATATGTTATGCGTGCCTAATAGTGTTCGAAATTTAAAGCATCACCTCATATTTTACTGGTCAACTCGATACTGTTTTATATCTTGTTTTCGTTTTGCAATGAAATACCTCCAAACCAACTTGCCATGCTCAAACAGACTCAAACAGAGCAAGTTTTTAATACAAGTTTTGTAATAAAGAACAAGTGGAAAGGTATTGACATTAAAAGCTTTACGTAAAACACAGTCTTTGTTGGCATTTCTTGTAGATTCTCTGTGTTTGCTTTAAAGTTAAATTTTTCATAAAAAATAGTGCCGAGATATTTGTACTCTGGGACAACTTTTATGCTGGAATTGTCAATGAGAACGGGTTTACAGTTGTTTTTCTTCACTCTATAAACTATAATCATTGCCTTTGTTTTCGGGGTATTAAGAACTAAAACGTTAACAAGAACCTTCTATGGCCTTATGGAAAGGGGAGTACATAATTCATTAAAATCATAATCAATACTTCTTTTAAATGACTCTCTCTCTCTCTCTCTCTCTCTCTCTCTCTCTCTCTCTCTCTCTCTCTCTCTCTCTCTCTCTCTCTCTCTCTCTCTCTCTCTCTCTCTCTCTCTCTCTCTCTCTCTCTACGTAATTCATTAGGAGGGACACAACGTTTATGCAGAGGGCATGACAGAGGGATAACGTAGGAAAACGTAAATGTCAGACAGCATATGAAGCATATGACGTATGACTGCAAGTTTCTCATTGCTGTGAATGTCGATCTGAACAGTTGAGAACAACTTTGACATAACAAACATATGCTAATGTACATGATCGTTTCTCTCTTCTTCGTCACCCCAACTTCTAGAATGCCAATCAAAGAAATGTACACACTCTTTGAAACATTTCTTCTTTGAAATGTACATATGGTTAATACGATCGTTTATACATAACTTTGAGTAAAAACGAAATGATTAATGGTGAGGAAACCGATATTACCCCGTATATAAATAACATGGCTAACTAACAGATTTAGTGAACATTTTAATGTCATTGATAATATAAATGTAAAATTCAGTCCCATGATAAACACTTAGACATGTTTTTAAAATCTACCAGTGATTGATCTTAATTGATATCGAATCTGCAAGTTAAGAAGCAGTGGTGGAGCAGTAAACAGACTGTGAGATTGGTTAATCATCAATATGACAGAACATACTTTGCCCAAGTTCTTACTGTAACTCACAGTTGTTAAGTTATGTATTTTTGTGATTCCGGTCGAATGAATAAGCTTTCGGGATAGGTCTATCAAATTTATGATAATTTAGATCACTACTGCTTGGATAAAGCATACACTGACTAATTTGAAAATCGGCCATTATTCAGGGTAATTTGCTCTCATGAAACAAAACCTCCTATTTATCTCGATATCTTGTGTGTATTCATTTAATGTACTCAATGTTGTTGAAAAGCACTCTAGGTGAGCATTCACAGTTTTCTGAATATAAATTAGATGATATGAATGAACATGCCAATCTCTCTTTCATTTTCTCTTTCGTTCCATCGTTAGTCAATCATTATATATGAAGGACCTACTTTTTAACTGATTAATTACTGGTTAGCTAATGATATCAAGGAGTGGAAAAACATTTTGTCAGCCTCCTCTCTTCTTTCAGTGATTAGTTTCATTTAAAAGATGAGCACATTACGTCGGGGAGTATTTTTCTCACCCTGTAGGATCATTTAGTGTTTAGACATGATCATAGTGGTAACATTATACATAGTTATCTTTTCTTATGATGACATCATGCCGGGATGGTTATTGGTTTTATCTTTGAACACATCCGTGATTCTTTGGTCATATGCAAACCTATTCTTTTAAAGCTGCATGATCAGTTTTGCATGATATTTTATTTGGTTCTAAAATGTACATATAACAATAGGTGCTGGTGTAAGTTATATCTTCTTAATCGACTTTCATTCTTACCCCCAAATGCTTAGTATAATAAATATATAAATGAAAATTAAAAACCAAAAACAGTTTCATACATGTGTAGTAGCCGACAATTATGGCTCTATTTCACGAATTTACTCGTTATAAGACCTATTAATGGCTATAGAAGCAAACTGTCTTCCTATCAACTTTGTGAAAGTTTCCAAAATAACGTTTGACTTCATGGCTGCAGCGTGCCAAGGTTCATTGTCCGGTTTTCGATCATAACCACGACTTTAAATGGTTGTATGTTCGTTATAATCAACTGACTGACCGCAAACTGGCTATTTTCGGTTAAAGTTGATATCAAATAACAATTAAATAACACAAATTATACCACTGGATATATATATATATGTGACTTCACCAACATGATTATGTCCCTTTAACATGAACTAGTATCGAATTAGAGACCCAGTTTCAGTATATGAGCGTTAGTGACATTGAACTACATAATATATTCTTGCTCGAACTACAAAAAAACTAAGTAAGCAAACTGCATTAATGACAGGAAGAAATAAATAGTTCAATGTATCAATGTTCAATTGTTTTGGTATCATGAAGGTTATCCATGTTGTAATTAATCCTATATTAACAGGTCGCAAGGTGCATAATCAGGGATGTCTGCGGCATAGGGTAGTTGGACAGCATAAATTAAAAATGCTTATCAAGAAGAATTTCCAGAACAACTAACCTCCAGTACATTTTACATTAAGTTTTTTCACCTAAAGTAGGATTTGCAAAAAAGTTCTAGAAAGCCTGTTTCTGGAGTTCGTTCGTAGACTGATTACATTCCAATTAAAGTCATACTTACGGATTAAATAAAAACAATTTAAAATCATTCAACCAAAATGGTTTTTTTTTTTATTAAAATAAATTTTATCTAATTATTGTCAAAACCTTGTACAACTTTATGTTTTAAAACTTAAATATAACATTTACTTTTCAACAAGATCATTTTGGTTATCAAAATATATGAACAAATATTTTCGTTAATTTCATCCTTTTAACAAAGTCAACATATTATGCTATCTCATTTTATTTTAAAGTCACTTTCTTGTTAGAATACATCTAAAATCAAAGTTTGAATTTAGTTTACAAATAATGTTTAATTAAGTCAAAATAATGAAAACAAACATATATTTATTAACTTATTCTTTTAATGTCAAAATAGTTATCAAAGTCTTAAAATTTCCTAAATCAAAATGACATTTAATATGGTACATAAATCAAAGACAATCTAGTCATAAACGATATTTCTATAGATATTGTTGACAGGTAGCGCTTGACAAGGGGACATAACTCCATAATCTCATTAGCGTGATGGCTGTGGAAAGACCGCCTTTTGGCCTATATTTCCAAAGGGGGTTTGGAAAGGTCGTTCTTTCCGTCTTTGGAAAGACGTGGAAAGATGCCTCTTTCCACGGGTGGAAAGATTGGAAAGATGCCTCTTTCCACGCCAAAAGAACGCCTTTCCACAAGTGGAAAGAACGGTCGTTACTCCAGTGATAGAACACAAGGGAATGAACATCTCAGCCAAGTTTGGTCCTGAAATATGCAGTTTGAAGAAAGTTATTATCCTCGCTGTCAAGAAATGTAGTTTGTTGTCTTCTTCGACTTGGAATAATTTCGGTGATTTTTGGCCAAATTGGCTATGCGACTCTCTGTAAGAGTGAACATAGATTAAAAAGTAAGAGAGATAGAGGAAATCCGAGATAACCATTCTATAGAACACAAGGTAATGAACATTTCATCCAAGTTTGGTCCTGAAATATGCAGTTTGAAGAAAGTTATTAGCCTCGCTGTCAAGAAATGTAGTTAGTGCTCTTCCTCGACTTAGAATAATTTCGGTGATTTTTGGCCAAATTGGCTATGCGACTCTCTTTAAGAATGCACATAGATTAAAAAGTAAGAGAGATAGAGGAAATCCGAGAAAACCATTCGATAGAACACAAGGGAATGAACATCTCAGCCAAGTTTGGTCCTGAAATATGCAGTTTGAAGAAAGTTATTATCCTCGCTCTCAAGAAATGTAGTTAGTGCTCTTCTTCGACTTAGAATAATTTCGGTGATTTTTGGCCAAATTGGCTATGCGACTCTCTGTAAGAGTGAACATAGATTAAAATGTAAGACAGATAGAGGAAATCCGAAATAACCATTCGATAGAACACAATGTAATGAATATCTCAGCCAAGTTTGGTTCTGAAATATGCAGTTTGAAGAAAGTTATTAGCCTCGCTGTCAAGAAATGTAGTTAGTGCTCTTCTTCGACTTAGAATAAGTTCGGTGATTTTTTGCCAAATTGACTATACGACTCTCTGTAAGAGTGAATATAGATTAAAAATTAGAGAGATAGAGGAAATCCGAGAAAACCATTCGATAGAACACAAGGGAATGAACATCTCAGCCAAGTTTGGTCCTGAAATATGCAGTTTGAAGAAAGTTATTATATTCGCTTTTAAGAAATTTAGTTAGTGCTCTTCTTCGACTTAGAATAAGTTCGGTGATTTTTTGCCAAATTGACTATACGACTCTCTGTAAGAGTGAATATAGATTAAAAAGTAAGAGAGATAGAGGAAATCCGAAATAACCATTCGATAAAACACAATGTAATGAATATCTCAGCCAAGTTTGGTCCTGAAATATGCAGTTTGAAGAAAGTTATTAGCCTCGCTGTCAAGAAATGTAGTTTGTTGTCTTCTTCGACTTAGAATAATTTCGGTGATTTTTGGCTAAATTGGCTATGTGACTCTCTGTAAGAGTGAACATAGATTAAAAAGTGAAACAGATAGAAGAAATCCGAAATAACCATTCGATAGAACACAATGTAATGAATATCTCAGCCAAGTTTGGTCCTGAAATATGCAGTTTGAAGAAAGTTATTAGCCTCGCTGTCAAGAAATGTAGTTTGTTGTCTTCTTCGACTTAGAATAATTTCGGTGATTTTTGGCCAAATTGGCTATGTGACTCTCTGTAGGAGTGAATATAGGTTGAAAAGTAAGACATATAGAGGAAATTGAAGAAAACCATTCGATAGAACACAAGGTAATGAACATTTCATCCAAGTTTGGTCCAGAAATATGCAGTTTGAAGAAAGTTATTAGCCTCGCTGTCAAGAAATGTAGTTAGTGCTCTTCTTCGACTTAGAATAATTTCGGTGATTTTTGGCCAAATTGGCTTTGCGACTCTCTGTAAGAGTGAACATAGATTAAATGTAAGACAGATAGAGGAAATCCGAAATAACCATTCGATAGAACACAATGTAATGAATATCTCAGCCAAGTTTGGTTCTGAAATATGCAGTTTGAAGAAAGTTATTAGCCTTGCTGTCAAGAAATGTAGTTAGTGCTCTTCTCCGACTTAGAATAATTTCGGTGATTTTTGGCAAAATTGGCTATGCGACTCTCTGTAAGAATGAACATAGATTAAAAAGTAAGAGAGATAGAGGAAATCCGAGAAAACCATTCGATAGAACACAATGTAATGAATATCTCAGCCAAGTTTGGTTCTGAAATATGCAGTTTGAAGAAAGTTATTAGCCTCGATGTCAAGAAATGTAGTTAGTGCTCTTCTTCGACTTAGAATAAGTTCGGTGATTTTTGGCCACATTGGCTATGTGACTCTCTGTAAGAGTGAACATAGATTAAAATGTAAGACAGATAGAGGAAATCCGAAATAACCATTCGATAGAACACAATGTAATGAATATCTCAGCCAAGTTTGGTTCTGAAATATGCAGTTTGAAGAAAGTTATTAGCCTCGCTGTCAAGAAATGTAGTTAGTGCTCTTCTCCAACTTAGAATATTTTCGGTGATTTTTGGCAAAATTGGCTATGCGACTCTCTGTAAGAATGAACATAGATTAAAAAGTAAGAGAGATAGAGGAAATCCGAGAAAACCATTCGATAGAACACAAGGGAATGAACATATCAGCCAAGTTTGGTCCTGAAATATGCAGTTTGAAGAAAGTTATTATCCTCGCTCTCAAGAAATGTAGTTAGTGCTCTTCTTCGACTTAGAATATTTTCGGTGATTTTTGGCCAAAATGACTATGCGACTCTCTGTAAGAGTGAATATAGATTAAAAAGTGAAACAGATAGAGGAAATCCGAGAAAACCATTCGATAGAACACAAGGGAATGAACATCTCAGCCAAGTTTGGTCCTGAAATATGCAGTTTGAAGAAAGTTAGTATCCTCGCTGTCAAGAAATGTAGTTTGTTGTCTTCTTCGACTTGGAATAATTTCGGTGATTTTTGGCCAAATTGGCTATGCGACTCTCTGTAAGAGTGAACATAGATTAAAAAGTAAGAGAGATAGAGGAAATCCGAGATAACCATTCTATAGAACACAAGGTAATGAACATTTCATCCAAGTTTGGTCCTGAAATATGCAGTTTGAAGAAAGTTATTAGCCTCGCTGTCAAGAAATGTAGTTAGTGCTCTTCCTCGACTTAGAATAATTTCGGTGATTTTTGGCCAAATTGGCTATGCGACTCTCTGTAAGAATGAACATAGATTAAAAATTAGACATATAGAGGAAATCCGAGAGAATAATTCGATAGAACATAATGTAATGAACATCTAAGCCAAGTTTGGTCCTGAAATATGCAGTTTGAAGAAAGTTATTAGCCTCGCTGTCAAGAAATTTAGTTTGTTGTCTTCTTCGACTTAGAATAATTTCGGTGATTTTTGGCCAAATTGGCTATGCGACTCTCTGTAAGAGTGAACATAGATTAAAAAGTAAGAGAGATAGAGGAAATCCGAGAAAACCATTCGATAGAACACAATGTAATGAACATTTCATCCAAGTTTGGTCCAGAAATATGCAGTTTGAAGAAAGTTATTAGCCTCGCTGTCAAGAAATGTAGTTAGTGCTCTTCCTCGACTTAGAATAATTTCGGTGATTTTTGGCCAAATTGGCTATGCGACTCTCTGTAAGAATGAACATAGATTAAAAAGTAAGAGAGATAGAGGAAATCCGAGAAAACCATTCGATAGAACACAATGTAATGAATATCTCAGCCAAGTTTGGTTCTGAAATATGCAGTTTGAAGAAAGTTATTAGCCTCGATGTCAAGAAATGTAGTTAGTGCTCTTCCTCGACTTAGAATAATTTCGGTGATTTTTGGCCAAATTGGCTATGCGACTCTCTGTAAGAATGAACATAGATTAAAAAGTAAGAGAGATAGAGGAAATCCGAGAAAACCATTCTATAGAACACAAGGTAATGAACATTTCATCCAAGTTTGGTCCTGAAATATGCAGTTTGAAGAAAGTTATTAGCCTCGCTGTCAAGAAATGTAGTTAGTGCTCTTCCTCGACTTAGAATAATTTCGGTGATTTTTGGCCAAATTGGCTATGCGACTCTCTGTAAGAATGAACATAGATTAAAAAGTAAGAGAGATAGAGGAAATCCGAGAAAACCATTCGATAGAACACAATGTAATGAATATCTCAGCCAAGTTTGGTTCTGAAATATGCAGTTTGAAGAAAGTTATTAGCCTCGATGTCAAGAAATGTAGTTAGTGCTCTTCTTCGACTTAGAATAAGTTCGGTGATTTTTGGCCACATTGGCTATGTGACTCTCTGTAAGAGTGAACATAGATTAAAATGTAAGACAGATAGAGGAAATCCGAAAAAACCATTCGATAGAACACAATGTAATGAATATCTCAGCCAAGTTTGGTTCTGAAATATGCAGTTTGAAGAAAGTTATTAGCCTCGCTGTCAAGAAATGTAGTTAGTGCTCTTCTCCAACTTAGAATATTTTCGGTGATTTTTGGCAAAATTGGCTATGCGACTCTCTGTAAGAATGAACATAGATTAAAAAGTAAGAGAGATAGAGGAAATCCGAGAAAACCATTCGATAGAACACAAGGGAATGAACATATCAGCCAAGTTTGGTCCTGAAATATGCAGTTTGAAGAAAGTTATTATCCTCGCTCTCAAGAAATGTAGTTAGTGCTCTTCTTCGACTTAGAATATTTTCGGTGATTTTTGGCCAAAATGACTATGCGACTCTCTGTAAGAGTGAATATAGATTAAAAAGTGAAACAGATAGAGGAAATCCGAGAAAACCATTCGATAGAACACAAGGGAATGAACATCTCAGGCAAGTTTGGTCCTGAAATATGCAGTTTGAAGAAAGTTAGTATCCTCGCTGTCAAGAAATGTAGTTTGTTGTCTTCTTCGACTTGGAATAATTTCGGTGATTTTTGGCCAAATTGGCTATGCGACTCTCTGTAAGAGTGAACATAGATTAAAAAGTAAGAGAGATAGAGGAAATCCGAGATAACCATTCTATAGAACACAAGGTAATGAACATTTCATCCAAGTTTGGTCCTGAAATATGCAGTTTGAAGAAAGTTATTAGCCTCGCTGTCAAGAAATGTAGTTAGTGCTCTTCCTCGACTTAGAATAATTTCGGTGATTTTTGGCCAAATTGGCTATGCGACTCTCTGTAAGAATGAACATAGATTAAAAATTAGACATATAGAGGAAATCCGAGAGAATAATTCGATAGAACATAATGTAATGAACATCTAAGCCAAGTTTGGTCCTGAAATATGCAGTTTGAAGAAAGTTATTAGCCTCGCTGTCAAGAAATTTAGTTTGTTGTCTTCTTCGACTTAGAATAATTTCGGTGATTTTTGGCCAAATTGGCTATGCGACTCTCTGTAAGAGTGAACATAGATTAAAAAGTAAGAGAGATAGAGGAAATCCGAGAAAACCATTCGATAGAACACAATGTAATGAACATTTCATCCAAGTTTGGTCCAGAAATATGCAGTTTGAAGAAAGTTATTAGCCTCGCTGTCAAGAAATGTAGTTAGTGCTCTTCCTCGACTTAGAATAATTTCGGTGATTTTTGGCCAAATTGGCTATGCGACTCTCTGTAAGAATGAACATAGATTAAAAAGTAAGAGAGATAGAGGAAATCCGAGAAAACCATTCGATAGAACACAATGTAATGAATATCTCAGCCAAGTTTGGTTCTGAAATATGCAGTTTGAAGAAAGTTATTAGCCTCGATGTCAAGAAATGTAGTTAGTGCTCTTCCTCGACTTAGAATAATTTCGGTGATTTTTGGCCAAATTGGCTATGCGACTCTCTGTAAGAATGAACATAGATTAAAAAGTAAGAGAGATAGAGGAAATCCGAGAAAACCATTCTATAGAACACAAGGTAATGAACATTTCATCCAAGTTTGGTCCTGAAATATGCAGTTTGAAGAAAGTTATTAGCCTCGCTGTCAAGAAATGTAGTTAGTGCTCTTCCTCGACTTAGAATAATTTCGGTGATTTTTGGCCAAATTGGCTATGCGACTCTCTGTAAGAATGAACATAGATTAAAAAGTAAGAGAGATAGAGGAAATCCGAGAAAACCATTCGATAGAACACAATGTAATGAATATCTCAGCCAAGTTTGGTTCTGAAATATGCAGTTTGAAGAAAGTTATTAGCCTCGATGTCAAGAAATGTAGTTAGTGCTCTTCTTCGACTTAGAATAAGTTCGGTGATTTTTGGCCACATTGGCGATGTGACTCTCTGTAAGAGTGAACATAGATTAAAATGTAAGACAGATAGAGGAAATCCGAAAAAACCATTCGATAGAACACAATGTAATGAATATCTCAGCCAAGTTTGGTTCTGAAATATGCAGTTTGAAGAAAGTTATTAGCCTCGCTGTCAAGAAATGTAGTTAGTGCTCTTCTCCAACTTAGAATATTTTCGGTGATTTTTGGCAAAATTGGCTATGCGACTCTCTGTAAGAATGAACATAGATTAAAAAGTAAGAGAGATAGAGGAAATCCGAGAAAACCATTCGATAGAACACAAGGGAATGAACATATCAGCCAAGTTTGGTCCTGAAATATGCAGTTTGAAGAAAGTTATTATCCTCGCTCTCAAGAAATGTAGTTAGTGCTCTTCTTCGACTTAGAATATTTTCGGTGATTTTTGGCCAAAATGACTATGCGACTCTCTGTAAGAGTGAATATAGATTAAAAAGTGAAACAGATAGAGGAAATCCGAGAAAACCATTCGATAGAACACAAGGGAATGAACATCTCAGCCAAGTTTGGTCCTGAAATATGCAGTTTGAAGAAAGTTAGTATCCTCGCTGTCAAGAAATGTAGTTTGTTGTCTTCTTCGACTTGGAATAATTTCGGTGATTTTTGGCCAAATTGGCTATGCGACTCTCTGTAAGAGTGAACATAGATTAAAAAGTAAGAGAGATAGAGGAAATCCGAGATAACCATTCTATAGAACACAAGGTAATGAACATTTCATCCAAGTTTGGTCCTGAAATATGCAGTTTGAAGAAAGTTATTAGCCTCGCTGTCAAGAAATGTAGTTAGTGCTCTTCCTCGACTTAGAATAATTTCGGTGATTTTTGGCCAAATTGGCTATGCGACTCTCTGTAAGAATGAACATAGATTAAAAATTAGACATATAGAGGAAATCCGAGAGAATAATTCGATAGAACATAATGTAATGAACATCTAAGCCAAGTTTGGTCCTGAAATATGCAGTTTGAAGAAAGTTATTAGCCTCGCTGTCAAGAAATTTAGTTTGTTGTCTTCTTCGACTTAGAATAATTTCGGTGATTTTTGGCCAAATTGGCTATGCGACTCTCTGTAAGAGTGAACATAGATTAAAAAGTAAGAGAGATAGAGGAAATCCGAGAAAACCATTCGATAGAACACAATGTAATGAACATTTCATCCAAGTTTGGTCCAGAAATATGCAGTTTGAAGAAAGTTATTAGCCTCGCTGTCAAGAAATGTAGTTAGTGCTCTTCTTCGACTAAGAATAATTTCGCTGATTTTTGGCCAAATTTGCTATGCGACTCTCTGTAAGAGTGAACATAGATTAAAATGTAAGACAGATAGAGGAAATCCGAAATAACCATTCGATAGAACACAATGAAATGAATATCTCAGCCAAGTTTGGTTCTGAAATATGCAGTTTGAAGAAAGTTATTAGCCTCGCTGTCAAGAAATGTAGTTTGTTGTCTTCTTCGACTTAGAATAATTTTGGTGATTATTGGCTAAATTGGCTATTTGACTCTCTGTAAGAGTGAATATAGATTAAAAAGTGAAACAGATAGAAGAAATCCGAAATAACCATTCGATAGAACACAAGGGAATGAATATCTCAGCCAAGTTTGGTCCTGAAATATGCAGTTTGAAGAAAGTTATTAGCCTCGCTGTCAAGAAATGTAGTTTGTTGTCTTCTTCGACTTAGAATAATTTCGGTGATTTTTGGCAAAAATTGGCTATGTGACTCTCTGTAGGAGTGAATATAGGTTGAAAAGTAAGACATATAGAGGAAATTGAAGAAAACCATTCGATAGAACACAAGGTAATGAACATTTCATCCAAGTTTGGTCCAGAAATATGCAGTTTGAAGAAAGTTATTAGCCTCGCTGTCAAGAAATGTAGTTAGTGCTCTTCTTCGACTTAGAATAAGTTCGGTGATTTTTGGCCACATTGGCTATGTGACTCTCTGTAAGAGTGAACATAGATTAAAATGTAAGACAGATAGAGGAAATCCGAAATAACCATTCGATAGAACACAATGTAATGAATATCTCAGCCAAGTTTGGTTCTGAAATATGCAGTTTGAAGAAAGTTATTAGCCTCGCTGTCAAGAAATGTAGTTAGTGCTCTTCTCCAACTTAGAATAATTTCGGTGATTTTTGGCAAAATTGGCTATGCGACTCTCTGTAAGAATGAACATAGATTAAAAAGTAAGAGAGATAGAGGAAATCCGAGAAAACCATTCGATAGAACACAAGGGAATGAACATATCAGCCAAGTTTGGTCCTGAAATATGCAGTTTGAAGAAAGTTATTATCCTCGCTCTCAAGAAATGTAGTTAGTGCTCTTCTTCGACTTAGAATAATTTCGGTGATTTTTGGCCAAATTGGCTATGCGACTCTCTGTAAGAGTGAACATAGATTAAAAAGTAAGAGAGATAGAGGAAATCCGAGAAAACCATTCGATAGAACACAAGGGAATGAACATATCAGCCAAGTTTGGTCCTGAAATATGCAGTTTGAAGAAAGTTATTAGCCTCGCTGTCAAGAAATGTAGTTAGTGCTCTTCCTCGACTTAGAATAATTTCGGTGATTTTTGGCCAAATTGGCTATGCGACTCTCTGTAAGAATGAACATAGATTAAAAATTAGACATATAGAGGAAATCCGAGAGAATAATTCGATAGAACATAATGTAATGAACATCTAAGCCAAGTTTGGTCCTGAAATATGCAGTTTGAAGAAAGTTATTAGCCTCGCTGTCAAGAAATTTAGTTTGTTGTCTTCTTCGACTTAGAATAATTTCGGTGATTTTTGGCCAAATTGGCTATGCGACTCTCTGTAAGAGTGAACATAGATTAAAAAGTAAGAGAGATAGAGGAAATCCGAGAAAACCATTCGATAGAACACAATGTAATGAACATTTCATCCAAGTTTGGTCCAGAAATATGCAGTTTGAAGAAAGTTATTAGCCTCGCTGTCAAGAAATGTAGTTAGTGCTCTTCTTCGACTAAGAATAATTTCGGTGATTTTTGGCCAAATTGGCTATGCGACTCTCTGTAAGAGTGAACATAGATTAAAATGTAAGACAGATAGAGGAAATCCGAAATAACCATTCGATAGAACACAATGAAATGAATATCTCAGCCAAGTTTGGTTCTGAAATATGCAGTTTGAAGAAAGTTATTAGCCTCGCTGTCAAGAAATGTAGTTTGTTGTCTTCTTCGACTTAGAATAATTTCGGTGATTTTTGGCCAAATTGGCTATGTGACTCTCTGTAAGAGTGAATATAGATTAAAAAGTGAAACAGATAGAAGAAATCCGAAATAACCATTCGATAGAACACAAGGGAATGAATATCTCAGCCAAGTTTGGTCCTGAAATATGCAGTTTGAAGAAAGTTATTAGCCTCGCTGTCAAGAAATGTAGTTTGTTGTCTTCTTCGACTTAGAATAATTTCGGTGATTTTTGGCCAAATTGGCTATGTGACTCTCTGTAGGAGTGAATATAGGTTGAAAAGTAAGACATATAGAGGAAATTGAAGAAAACCATTCGATAGAACACAAGGTAATGAACATTTCATCCAAGTTTGGTCCAGAAATATGCAGTTTGAAGAAAGTTATTAGCCTCGCTGTCAAGAAATGTAGTTAGTGCTCTTCTTCGACTTAGAATAAGTTCGGTGATTTTTGGCCACATTGGCTATGTGACTCTCTGTAAGAGTGAACATAGATTAAAATGTAAGACAGATAGAGGAAATCCGAAATAACCATTCGATAGAACACAATGTAATGAATATCTCAGCCAAGTTTGGTTCTGAAATATGCAGTTTGAAGAAAGTTATTAGCCTCGCTGTCAAGAAATGTAGTTAGTGCTCTTCTCCAACTTAGAATAATTTCGGTGATTTTTGGCAAAATTGGCTATGCGACTCTCTGTAAGAATGAACATAGATTAAAAAGTAAGAGAGATAGAGGAAATCCGAGAAAACCATTCGATAGAACACAAGGGAATGAACATATCAGCCAAGTTTGGTCCTGAAATATGCAGTTTGAAGAAAGTTATTATCCTCGCTCTCAAGAAATGTAGTTAGTGCTCTTCTTCGACTTAGAATAATTTCGGTGATTTTTGGCCAAATTGACTATGCGACTCTCTGTAAGAGTGAATATAGATTAAAAAGTGAAACAGATAGAGGAAATCCGAGAAAACCATTCGATAGAACACAAGGGAATGAACATCTCAGCCAAGTTTGGTCCTGAAATATGCAGTTTGAAGAAAGTTAGTATCCTCGCTGTCAAGAAATGTAGTTTGTTGTCTTCTTCGACTTGGAATAATTTCGGTGATTTTTGGCCAAATTGGCTATGCGACTCTCTGTAAGAGTGAACATAGATTAAAATGTAAGACAGATAGAGGAAATCCGAGATAACCATTCGATAGAACACAATGTAATGAATATCTCAGCCAAGTTTGGTTCTGAAATATGCAGTTTGAAGAAAGTTATTAGCCTCGCTGTCAAGAAATATAGTTAGTGCTCTTCTCCGACTTAGAATAATTTCGGTGATTTTTGGCAAAATTGGCTATGCGACTCTCTGTAAGAATGAACATAGATTAAAAAGTAAGAGAGATAGAGGAAATCCGAGAAAACCATTCGATAGAACACAATGTAATGAATATCTCAGCCAAGTTTGGTTCTGAAATATGCAGTTTGAAGAAAGTTATTAGCCTCGCTGTCAAGAAATGTAGTTAGTGCTCTTCTTCGACTTAGAATAAGTTCGGTGATTTTTGGCCACATTGGCTATGTGACTCTCTGTAAGAGTGAACATAGATTAAAATGTAAGACAGATAGAGGAAATCCGAAATAACCATTCGATAGAACACAATGTAATGAATATCTCAGCCAAGTTTGGTTCTGAAATATGGAGTTTGAAGAAAGTTATTAGCCTCGCTGTCAAGAAATGTAGTTAGTGCTCTTCTCCAACTTAGAATAATTTCGGTGATTTTTGGCAAAATTGGCTATGCGACTCTCTGTAAGAATGAACATAGATTAAAAAGTAAGAGAGATAGAGGAAATCCGAGAAAACCATTCGATAGAACACAAGGGAATGAACATATCAGCCAAGTTTGGTCCTGAAATATGCAGTTTGAAGAAAGTTATTATCCTCGCTCTCAAGAAATGTAGTTAGTGCTCTTCTTCGACTTAGAATAATTTCGGTGATTTTTGGCCAAATTGACTATGCGACTCTCTGTAAGAGTGAATATAGATTTAAAAGTGAAACAGATAGAGGAAATCCGAGAAAACCATTCGATAGAACACAAGGGAATGAACATCTAAGCCAAGTTTGGTCCTGAAATATTCAGTTTGAAGAAAGTTAGTATCCTCGCTGTCAAGAAATGTAGTTTGTTGTCTTCTTCGACTTGGAATAATTTCGGTGATTTTTGGCCAAATTGGCTATGCGACTCTCTGTAAGAGTGAACATAGATTAAAAAGTAAGAGAGATAGAGGAAATCCGAGATAACCATTCTATAGAACACAAGGTAATGAACATTTCATCCAAGTTTGGTCCTGAAATATGCAGTTTGAAGAAAGTTATTAGCCTCGCTGTCAAGAAATGTAGTTAGTGCTCTTCCTCGACTTAGAATAATTTCGGTGATTTTTGGCCAAATTGGCTATGCGACTCTCTGTAAGAATGAACATAGATTAAAAAGTAAGAGAGATAGAGGAAATCCGAGAAAACCATTCGATAGAACACAAGGGAATGAACATCTCAGCCAAGTTTGGTCCTGAAATATGCAGTTTGAAGAAAGTTATTATATTCGCTTTTAAGAAATTTAGTTTGTTGTCTTCTTCGACTTAGAATAATTTCGGTGATTTTTGGCCACATTGGCTATGTGACTCTCTGTAAGAGTGAAAATAGATTAAAAATTAGACATATAGAGGAAATCCGAGAGAATAATTCGATAGAACATAATGTAATGAACATCTAAGCCAAGTTTGGTCCTGAAATATGCAGTTTGAAGAAAGTTATTAGCCTCGCTGTCAAGAAATTTAGTTTGTTGTCTTCTTCGACTTAGAATAATTTCGGTGATTTTTGGCCAAATTGGCTATGCGACTCTCTGTAAGAGTGAACATAGATTAAAAAGTAAGAGAGATAGAGGAAATCCGAGAAAACCATTCGATAGAACACAAGGGAATTAACATCTCAGCCAAGTTTGGTCCTGAAATATGCAGTTTGAAGAAAGTTATTATCCTCGCTTTCAAGAAATATAGTTTGTTGTCTTCTTCGACTTAGAATAATTTCGGTGATTTTTGGCCAAATTGGCTATGCGACTCTCTGTAAGAGTGAACATAGATTAAAAAGTGAAACAGATAGAGGAAATCCGAGAAAACCATTCGATAGAACACAAGGGAATGAACATCTCAGCCAAGTTTGGTCCTGAAATATGCAGTTTGAAGAAAGTTATTATCCTCGCTGTCAAGAAATGTAGTTTGTTGTCTTCTTCGACTTGGAATAATTTCGGTGATTTTTGGCCAAATTGGCTATGCGACTCTCTGTAAGAGTGAACATAGATTAAAAAGTAAGAGAGATAGAGGAAATCCGAGATAACCATTCTATAGAACACAAGGTAATGAACATTTCATCCAAGTTTGGTCCTGAAATATGCAGTTTGAAGAAAGTTATTAGCCTCGCTGTCAAGAAATGTAGTTAGTGCTCTTCCTCGACTTAGAATAATTTCGGTGATTTTTGGCCAAATTGGCTATGCGACTCTCTGTAAGAATGAACATAGATTAAAAAGTAAGAGAGATAGAGGAAATCCGAGCAAACCATTCGATAGAACACAAGGGAATGAACATATCAGCCAAGTTTGGTCCTGAAATATGCAGTTTGAAGAAAGTTATTATCCTCGCTCTCAAGAAATGTAGTTAGTGCTCTTCTTCGACTTAGAATAATTTCGGTGATTTTTGGCCAAATTGACTATGCGACTCTCTGTAAGAGTGAATATAGATTAAAATGTGAAACAGATAGAGGAAATCCGAGAAAACCATTCGATAGAACACAAGGGAATGAACATCTCAGCCAAGTTTGGTCCTGAAATATGCAGTTTGAAGAAAGTTATTATCCTCGCTGTCAAGAAATGTAGTTTGTTGTCTTCTTCGACTTGGAATAATTTCGGTGATTTTTGGCCAAATTGGCTATGCGACTCTCTGTAAGAGTGAACATAGATTAAAAAGTAAGAGAGATAGAGGAAATCCGAGATAACCATTCTATAGAACACAAGGTAATGAACATTTCATCCAAGTTTGGTCCTGAAATATGCAGTTTGAAGAAAGTTATTAGCCTCGCTGTCAAGAAATGTAGTTAGTGCTCTTCCTCGACTTAGAATAATTTCGGTGATTTTTGGCCAAATTGGCTATGCGACTCTCTGTAAGAATGAACATAGATTAAAAAGTAAGAGAGATAGAGGAAATCCGAGAAAACCATTCGATAGAACACAAGGGAATGAACATCTCAGCCAAGTTTGGTCCTGAAATATGCAGTTTGAAGAAAGTTATTATCCTCGCTCTCAAGAAATGTAGTTAGTGCTCTTCTTCGACTTAGAATAATTTCGGTGATTTTTGGCCAAATTGGCTATGCGACTCTCTGTAAGAGTGAACATAGATTAAAATGTAAGACAGATAGAGGAAATCCGAAATAACCATTCGATAGAACACAATGTAATGAATATCTCAGCCAAGTTTGGTTCTGAAATATGCAGTTTGAAGAAAGTTATTAGCCTCGCTGTCAAGAAATGTAGTTAGTGCTCTTCTTCGACTTAGAATAATTTCGGTGATTTTTGGCCAAATTGGCTATGCGACTCTCTGTAAGAGTGAACATAGATTAAAAAGTAAGAGAGATAGAGGAAATCCGAGAAAACCATTCGATAGAACACAATGTAATGAACATCTCAGCCAAGTTTGGTCCTGAAATATGCAGTTTGAAGAAAGTTATTATCCTCGCTTTCAAGAAATATAGTTTGTTGTCTTCTTCGACTTAGAATAATTTCGGTGATTTTTGGCCAAATTGGCTATGCGACTCTCTGTAAGAGTGAACATAGATTAAAAAGTAAGAGAGATAGAGGAAATCCGAGACAACCATTCGATAGAACACAAGGTAATGAACATTTCATCCAAGTTTGGTCCTGAAATATGCAGTTTGAAGAAAGTTATTAGCCTCGCTGTCAATAAATGTAGTTAGTGCTCTTCTTCGACTTAGAATAATTTCGGTGATTTTTGGCCAAATTGGCTATGCGACTCTCTGTAAGAATGAACATAGATTAAAAAGTAAGAGAGATAGAGGAAATCCGAGAAAACCATTCGATAGAACACAAGGGAATGAACATCTCAGCCAAGTTTGGTCCAGAAATATGCAGTTTGAAGAAAGTTATTATCCTCGCTCTCAAGAAATGTAGTTAGTGCTCTTCTTCGACTTAGAATAATTTCGGTGATTTTTGGCCAAATTGGCTATGCGACTCTCTGTAAGAATGAACATAGATTAAAAAGTAAGAGAGATAGAGGAAATCCGAGAAAACCATTCGATAGAACACAAGGGAATGAACATCTCAGCCAAGTTTGGTCTTGAAATATGCAGTTTGAAGAAAGTTATTATCCTCGCTCTCAAGAAATGTAGTTAGTGCTCTTCTTCGACTTAGAATAATTTCGGTGATTTTTGGCCAAATTGGCTATGCGACTCTCTGTAAGAGTGAACATAGATTAAAATGTAAGACAGATAGAGGAAATCCGAAATAACCATTCGATAGAACACAATGTAATGAACATCTCAGCCAAGTTTGGTCCTGAAATATGAAGTTTGAAGAAAGTTATTATCCTCGCTGTCAAGAAATTTAGTTTGTTGTCTTCTTCGACTTAGAATAATTTCGGTGATTTTTGGCCAAATTGGCTATGCGACTCTCTGTAATAGTGAACATAGATTAAAAAGTAAGAGAGATAGAGGAAATCCGAGACAACCATTCGATAGAACACAAGGTAATGAGCATTTCATCCAAGTTTGGTCTTGAAATATGCAGTTTGAAGAAAGTTATTAGCCTCGCTCTCAAGAAATGTAGTTAGTGCTCTTCTTCGACTTAGAATAATTTCGGTGATTTTTGGCCAAATTGACTATGCGACTCTCTGTAAGAGTGAATATAGATTAAAATGTGAAACAGATAGAGGAAATCCGAGAAAACCATTCGATAGAACACAAGGGAATGAACATATCAGCCAAGTTTGGTCCTGAAATATGCAGTTTGTAGAAAGTTATTATCCTCGCTCTCAAGAAATGTAGTTAGTGCTCTTCTTCGACTTAGAATAATTTCGGTGATTTTTGGCCAAATTGACTATGCGACTCTCTGTAAGAGTGAATATAGATTAAAAAGTGAAACAGATAGAGGAAATCCGAGAAAACCATTCGATAGAACACAAGGGAATGAACATCTCAGCCAAGTTTGGTCCTGAAATATGCAGTTTGAAGAAAGTTAGTATCCTCGCTGTCAAGAAATGTAGTTTGTTGTCTTCTTCGACTTGGAATAATTTCGGTGATTTTTGGCCAAATTGGCTATGCGACTCTCTGTAAGAGTGAACATAGATTAAAAAGTAAGAGAGATAGAGGAAATCCGAGATAACCATTCTATAGAACACAAGGTAATGAACATTTCATCCAAGTTTGGTCCTGAAATATGCAGTTTGAAGAAAGTTATTAGCCTCGCTGTCAAGAAATGTAGTTAGTGCTCTTCCTCGACTTAGAATAATTTCGGTGATTTTTGGCCAAATTGGCTATGCGACTCTCTGTAAGAATGAACATAGATTAAAAAGTAAGAGAGATAGAGGAAATCCGAGAAAACCATTCGATAGAACACAAGGGAATGAACATCTCAGCCAAGTTTGGTCCAGAAATATGCAGTTTGAAGAAAGTTATTATCCTCGCTCTCAAGAAATGTAGTTAGTGCTCTTCTTCGACTTAGAATAATTTCGGTGATTTTTGGCCAAATTGGCTATGCGACTCTCTGTAAGAGTGAACATAGATTAAAATGTAAGACAGATAGAGGAAATCCGAAATAACCATTCGATAGAACACAATGTAATGAATATCTCAGCCAAGTTTGGTTCTGAAATATGCAGTTTGAAGAAAGTTATTAGCCTCGCTGTCAAGAAATGTAGTTAGTGCTCTTCTTCGACTTAGAATAATTTCGGTGATTTTTGGCCAAATTGGCTATGCGACTCTCTGTAAGAGTGAACATAGATTAAAAAGTAAGAGAGATAGAGGAAATCCGAGAAAACCATTCGATAGAACACAATGTAATGAACATCTCAGCCAAGTTTGGTCCTGAAATATGCAGTTTGAAGAAAGTTATTATCCTCGCTTTCAAGAAATATAGTTTGTTGTCTTCTTCGACTTAGAATAATTTCGGTGATTTTTGGCCAAATTGGCTATGCGACTCTCTGTAAGAGTGAACATAGATTAAAAAGTAAGAGAGATAGAGGAAATCCGAGACAACCATTCGATAGAACACAAGGTAATGAACATTTCATCCAAGTTTGGTCCTGAAATATGCAGTTTGAAGAAAGTTATTAGCCTCGCTGTCAATAAATGTAGTTAGTGCTCTTCTTCGACTTAGAATAATTTCGGTGATTTTTGGCCAAATTGGCTATGCGACTCTCTGTAAGAATGAACATAGATTAAAAAGTAAGAGAGATAGAGGAAATCCGAGAAAACCATTCGATAGAACACAAGGGAATGAACATCTCAGCCAAGTTTGGTCCAGAAATATGCAGTTTGAAGAAAGTTATTATCCTCGCTCTCAAGAAATGTAGTTAGTGCTCTTCTTCGACTTAGAATAATTTCGGTGATTTTTGGCCAAATTGGCTATGCGACTCTCTGTAAGAATGAACATAGATTAAAAAGTAAGAGAGATAGAGGAAATCCGAGAAAACCATTCGATAGAACACAAGGGAATGAACATCTCAGCCAAGTTTGGTCTTGAAATATGCAGTTTGAAGAAAGTTATTATCCTCGCTCTCAAGAAATGTAGTTAGTGCTCTTCTTCGACTTAGAATAATTTCGGTGATTTTTGGCCAAATTGGCTATGCGACTCTCTGTAAGAGTGAACATAGATTAAAATGTAAGACAGATAGAGGAAATCCGAAATAACCATTCGATAGAACACAATGTAATGAACATCTCAGCCAAGTTTGGTCCTGAAATATGAAGTTTGAAGAAAGTTATTATCCTCGCTGTCAAGAAATTTAGTTTGTTGTCTTCTTCGACTTAGAATAATTTCGGTGATTTTTGGCCAAATTGGCTATGCGACTCTCTGTAATAGTGAACATAGATTAAAAAGTAAGAGAGATAGAGGAAATCCGAGACAACCATTCGATAGAACACAAGGTAATGAGCATTTCATCCAAGTTTGGTCTTGAAATATGCAGTTTGAAGAAAGTTATTAGCCTCGCTGTCAATAAATGTAGTTAGTGCTCTTCTTCGACTTAGAATAATTTCGGTGATTTTTGGCCAAATTGGCTATGCGACTCTCTGTAAGAATGAACATAGATTAAAAAGTAAGAGAGATAGAGGAAATCCGAGAAAACCATTCGATAGAACACAAGGGAATGAACATCTCAGCCAAGTTTGGTCCTGAAATATGCAGTTTGAAGAAAGTTATTATCCTCGCTCTCAAGAAATGTAGTTAGTGCTCTTCTTCGACTTAGAATAATTTCGGTGATTTTTGGCCAAATTGGCTATGCGACTCTCTGTAAGAATGAACATAGATTAAAAAGTAAGAGAGAAAGAGGAAATCCGAGAAAACCATTCGATAGAACACAAGGGAATGAACATCTCAGCCAAGTTTGGTCTTGAAATATGCAGTTTGAAGAAAGTTATTATCCTCGCTCTCAAGAAATGTAGTTAGTGCTCTTCTTCGACTTAAAATAATTTCGGTGATTTTTGGCCAAATTGGCTATGCGACTCTCTGTAAGAGTGAACATAGATTAAAATGTAAGACAGATAGAGGAAATCCGAAATAACCATTCGATAGAACACAATGTAATGAATATCTCAGCCAAGTTTGGTTCTGAAATATGCAGTTTGAAGAAAGTTATTAGCCTCGCTGTCAAGAAATGTAGTTAGTGCTCTTCTTCGACTTAGAATAATTTCGGTGATTTTTGGCCAAATTGACTATGCGACTCTCTGTAAGAGTGAATATAGATTAAAAAGTAAGAGAGAAAGAGGAAATCCGAGAAAACCATTCGATAGAACACAAGGTAATGAACATCTAAGCCAAGTTTGGTCCTGAAATATGCAGTTTGAAGAAAGTTATTATCCTCGCTGTCAAGAAATTTAGTTTGTTGTCTTCTTCGACTTAGAATAAGTTCGGTGATTTTTGGCCACATTGCCTATGTGACTCTCTGTAAGAGTGAATATAGATTAAAAAGTAAGACATATAGAGGAAATCCGAGAAAACCATTCGATAGAACACAAGGTAATGAACATCTCTGCCAAGTTTGGGCCTGAAATATGCAGTTTGAAGAAAGTTATTAGCCTCGCTGTCAAGAAATTAAGTTTGTTGTCTTCTTCGACTTAGAATAATTTCGGTGATTTTTGGCCAAATTGGCTATGCGACTCTCTGTAAGAGTGAACATGGATTAAAAAGTAAGACAGATAGAGGAAATCCGAAAAAAACATTCGATAGAACACAAGGTAATGAACATCTCAGGCAAGTTTGGTCCTGAAATATGCAATCTGATGAAAATTGTTATCCCCGCTGTCAAGAAATGTAGTTTGTTTTTCTTCTTCGACTTAGAATAATTTCGGTGATTTTTGGCCAAATTGGCTATGTGACTCTCTGTAAGAGTGAATATAGATTAAAAAGTAAGACATATAGAGGAAATCCGAGAAAACCATTCGATAGAACACAAGGGAATGAACATCTCAGCCAAGTTTGGGCCTGAAATATGCAGTTTGAAGAAAGTTATTACCCTCGCTGTCAAGAAATTTAGTTTGTTGTCTTCTTCGACTTAGAATAATTTCGGTGATTTTTGGCCAAATTGGCTATGTGACTCTCTGTAAGAGTGAATATAGATTAAAATGTAAGACAGATAGAGGAAATCCGAAATAACCATTCGATAGAACACAATGTAATGAATATCTCAGCCAAGTTTGGTTCTGAAATATGCAGTTTGAAGAAAGTTATTAGCCTCGCTGTCAAGAAATGTAGTTAGTGCTCTTCTTCGACTTAGAATAATTTCGGTGATTTTGGCAAAATTCACTATGCGACTCTCTGTAAGAGTGAATATAGATTAAAAAGTGAAACAGATAGAGGAAATCCGAGAAAACCATTCGATACAACACAAGGGAATGAACATCTCAGCCATGTTTGGTCCTGAAATATGCAGTTTGAAGAAAGTTATTATCCTCGCTGTCAAGAAATGTAGTTTGTTGTCTTCTTCGACTTGGAATAATTTCGGTGATTTTTGGCCACATTGGCTATGTGACTCTCTGTAAGAGTGAAAATAGATTAAAAATTAGACATATAGAGGAAATCCGAGAGAATAATTCGATAGAATACAATGTAATGAACATCTAAGCCAAGTTTGGTCCTGAAATATGCAGTTTGAAGAAAATTATTAGCCTCGCTGTCAAGAAATGTAGTTAGTGCTCTTCTTCGACTTAGAATAATTTCGGTGATTTTTGGCTAAATTGGCTATGCGACTCTCTGTAAGAGTGAACCTAGATTAAAAAGTAACACAGATAGAGGAAATCCGAGAGAACCATTCTATAGAACACAAGGTAATGAACATTTCATTCAAGTTTGGTCCTGAAATATGCAGTTTGAAGAAATTTATTAGCCTCGCTGTCAAGAAATTTAGTTAGTGCTCTTCTTCGACTTAGAATAATTTCGGTGATTTTTGGCCACATTGGCTATGCGACTCTCTGTAAGAGTGAACATAGATTAAAATGTAAGACAGATAGAGGAAATCCGAAATAACCATTCGATAGAACACAATGTGATGAATATCTCAGCCAAGTTTGGTTCTGAAATATGCAGTTTGAAGAAAGTTATTAGCCTCGCTGTCAAGAAATGTAGTTAGTGCTCTTCTTCGACTTAGAATAATTTCGGTGATTTTTGGCCAAATTCACTATGCTACTCTCTGTAAGAGTGAATATAGATTAAAAAGTGAAACAGATAGAGGAAATCCGAGAAAACCATTCGATACAACACAAGGGAATGAACATCTCAGCCATGTTTGGTCCTGAAATATGCAGTTTGAAGAAAGTTATTAGCCTCGCTGTCAAGAAATGTAGTTAGTGCTCTTCTTCGACTTAGAATAATTTCGGTGATTTTTGGCCAAATTCACTATGCGACTCTCTGTAAGAGTGAATATAGATTAAAAAGTGAAACAGATAGAGGAAATCCGAGAAAACCATTCGATACAACACAAGGGAATGAACATCTCAGCCATGTTTGGTCCTGAAATATGCAGTTTGAAGAAAGTTATTATCCTCGCTGTCAAGAAATGTAGTTTGTTGTCTTCTTCGACTTAGAATAATTTCGGTGATTTTTGGCCAAATTCACTATGCGACTCTCTGTAAGAGTGAATATAGATTAAAAAGTGAAACAGATAGAGGAAATCCGAGAAAACCATTCGATAGAAGACAAGGGAATGAACATCTCAGCCAAGTTTGGTCCTGAAATATGCAGTTTGAAGAAAGTTATTATCCTCGCTGTCAAGAAATGTAGTTTGTTGTCTTCTTCGACTTGTAATAATTTCGGTGATTTTTGGCCACATTGGCTATGTGACTCTCTGTAAGAGTAAAAATAGATTAAAAATTAGACATATAGAGGAAATCCGAGAGAATAATTCGATAGAATACAATGTAATGAACATCTCTGCCAAGTTTGGGCCTGAAATATGCAGTTTGAAGAAAGTTATTAGCCTCGCTGTCAATAAATTTAGTTTCTTGTCTTCTTCGACTTAGAATAATTTCGGTGATTTTTGGCCAAATTGGCTATGCGACTCTCTGTAAGAATGAACATAGATTAAAAAGTAAGAGAGATAGAGGAAATCCGAGAAAACCATTCGATAGAACACAAGGTTATGAACATCTCAGCCAAGTTTGGTCCTGAAATATGCAGTTTGAAGAAAGTTATTATCCTCGCTGTCAAGAAATTTAGTTTGTTGTCTTCTTCGTCTTAGAATAATTTCCGTGATTTTTGGCCACATTGGCTATGTGACTCTCTGTAAGAGTGAAAATAGATTAAAAATTAGACATATAGAGGAAATCCGAGAGAATAATTCGATAGAACACAATGTAATGAACATCTAAGCCAAGTTTGGTCCTGAAATATGCAGTTTGAAGAAAGTTATTATCCTCGGTGTCAAGAAATGTAGTTAGTGCTCTTCTTCGACTTAGAATAATTTCGGTGATTTTTGGCCAAATTGGCTATGCGACTCTCTGTAAGAGTGAACATAGATTAAAAAGTAAGACATATAGAGGAAATCCGAGAAAACCATTCGATAGAACACAAGGGAATGAACATCTCAGGCAAGTTTGGTCCTGAAATATGCAGTTTGAAGAAAGTTATTACCCTCGCTGTCAAGAAATTTAGTTTGTTGTCTTCTTCGACTTAGAATAATTTCGGTGATTTTTGGCCAAATTGGCTATGTGACTCTCTGTAAGAGTGAATATAGATTAAAATGTAAGACAGATAGAGGAAATCCGAAATAACCATACGATAGAACACAATGTAATGAATATCTCAGCCAAGTTTGGTTCTGAAATATGCAGTTTGAAGAAAGTTATTAGCCTCGCTGTCAAGAAATGTAGTTAGTGCTCTTCTTCGACTTAGAATAATTTCGGTGATTTTGGCAAAATTCACTATGCGACTCTCTGTAAGAGTGAATATAGATTAAAAAGTGAAACAGATAGAGGAAATCCGAGAAAACCATTCGATACAACACAAGGGAATGAACATCTCAGCCATGTTTGGTCCTGAAATATGCAGTTTGAAGAAAGTTATTATCCTCGCTGTCAAGAAATGTAGTTTGTTGTCTTCTTCGACTTGGAATAATTTCGGTGATTTTTGGCCACATTGGCTATGTGACTCTCTGTAAGAGTGAAAATAGATTAAAAATTAGACATATAGAGGAAATCCGAGAGAATAATTCGATAGAATACAATGTAATGAACATCTAAGCCAAGTTTGGTCCTGAAATATGCAGTTTGAAGAAAATTATTAGCCTCGCTCTCAAGAAATGTAGTTAGTGCTCTTCTTCGACTTAGAATAATTTCGGTGATTTTTGGCTAAATTGGCTATGCGACTCTCTGTAAGAGTGAACCTAGATTAAAAAGAAACACAGATAGAGGAAATCCGAGAGAACCATTCTATAGAACACAAGGTAATGAACATTTCATTCAAGTTTGGTCCTGAAATATGCAGTTTGAAGAAATTTATTAGCCTCGCTGTCAAGAAATTTAGTTAGTGCTCTTCTTCGACTTAGAATAATTTCGGTGATTTTTGGCCACATTGGCTATGCGACTCTCTGTAAGAGTGAACATAGATTAAAATGTAAGACAGATAGAGGAAATCCGAAATAACCATTCGATAGAACACAATGTGATGAATATCTCAGCCAAGTTTGGTTCTGAAATATGCAGTTTGAAGAAAGTTATTAGCCTCGCTGTCAAGAAATGTAGTTAGTGCTCTTCTTCGACTTAGAATAATTTCGGTGATTTTTGGCCAAATTCACTATGCTACTCTCTGTAAGAGTGAATATAGATTAAAAAGTGAAACAGATAGAGGAAATCCGAGAAAACCATTCGATACAACACAAGGGAATGAACATCTCAGCCATGTTTGGTCCTGAAATATGCAGTTTGAAGAAAGTTATTAGCCTCGCTGTCAAGAAATGTAGTTAGTGCTCTTCTTCGACTTAGAATAATTTCGGTGATTTTTGGCCAAATTCACTATGCGACTCTCTGTAAGAGTGAATATAGATTAAAAAGTGAAACAGATAGAGGAAATCCGAGAAAACCATTCGATACAACACAAGGGAATGAACATCTCAGCCATGTTTGGTCCTGAAATATGCAGTTTGAAGAAAGTTATTATCCTCGCTGTCAAGAAATTTAGTTTGTTGTCTTCTTCGACTTAGAATAATTTCGGTGATTTTTGGCCAAATTCACTATGCGACTCTCTGTAAGAGTGAATATAGATTAAAAAGTGAAACAGATAGAGGAAATCCGAGAAAACCATTCGATAGAAGACAAGGGAATGAACATCTCAGCCAAGTTTGGTCCTGAAATATGCAGTTTGAAGAAAGTTATTATCCTCGCTGTCAAGAAATGTAGTTTGTTGTCTTCTTCGACTTGTAATAATTTCGGTGATTTTTGGCCACATTGGCTATGTGACTCTCTGTAAGAGTAAAAATAGATTAAAAATTAGACATATAGAGGAAATCCGAGAGAATAATTCGATAGAATACAATGTAATGAACATCTCTGCCAAGTTTGGGCCTGAAATATGCAGTTTGAAGAAAGTTATTAGCCTCGCTGTCAATAAATTTAGTTTCTTGTCTTCTTCGACTTAGAATAATTTCGGTGATTTTTGGCCAAATTGGCTATGCGACTCTCTGTAAGAATGAACATAGATTAAAAAGTAAGAGAGATAGAGGAAATCCGAGAAAACCATTCGATAGAACACAAGGTTATGAACATCTCAGCCAAGTTTGGTCCTGAAATATGCAGTTTGAAGAAAGTTATTATCCTCGCTGTCAAGAAATTTAGTTTGTTGTCTTCTTCGTCTTAGAATAATTTCCGTGATTTTTGGCCACATTGGCTATGTGACTCTCTGTAAGAGTGAAAATAGATTAAAAATTAGACATATAGAGGAAATCCGAGAGAATAATTCGATAGAACACAATGTAATGAACATCTAAGCCAAGTTTGGTCCTGAAATATGCAGTTTGAAGAAAGTTATTATCCTCGGTGTCAAGAAATGTAGTTAGTGCTCTTCTTCGACTTAGAATAATTTCGGTGATTTTTGGCCAAATTGGCTATGCGACTCTCTGTAAGAGTGAACATAGATTAAAAAGTAAGAGAGATAGAGGAAATCCGAGAAAACCATTTGATAGAACACAAGGTAATGAACATTTCATCCAAGTTTGGTCCTGAAATATGCAGTTTGAAGAAAGTTATTAGCCTCGCTGTCAAGAAATGTAGTTAGTGCTCTTCTTCGACTTAGAATAATTTCGGTGATTTTTGGCCAAATTCACTATGCGACTCTCTGTAAGAGTGAATATAGATTAAAAAGTGAAACAGATAGAGGAAATCCGAGAAAACCATTCGATACAACACAAGGGAATGAACATCTCAGCCATGTTTGGTCCTGAAATATGCAGTTTGAAGAAAGTTATTATCCTCGCTGTCAAGAAATTTAGTTTGTTGTCTTCTTCGACTTAGAATAATTTCGGTGATTTTTGGCCAAATTCACTATGCGACTCTCTGTAAGAGTGAATATAGATTAAAAAGTGAAACAGATAGAGGAAATCCGAGAAAACCATTCGATAGAAGACAAGGGAATGAACATCTCAGCCAAGTTTGGTCCTGAAATATGCAGTTTGAAGAAAGTTATTATCCTCGCTGTCAAGAAATGTAGTTTGTTGTCTTCTTCGACTTGTAATAATTTCGGTGATTTTTGGCCACATTGGCTATGTGACTCTCTGTAAGAGTAAAAATAGATTAAAAATTAGACATATAGAGGAAATCCGAGAGAATAATTCGATAGAATACAATGTAATGAACATCTCTGCCAAGTTTGGGCCTGAAATATGCAGTTTGAAGAAAGTTATTAGCCTCGCTGTCAATAAATTTAGTTTCTTGTCTTCTTCGACTTAGAATAATTTCGGTGATTTTTGGCCAAATTGGCTATGCGACTCTCTGTAAGAATGAACATAGATTAAAAAGTAAGAGAGATAGAGGAAATCCGAGAAAACCATTCGATAGAACACAAGGTTATGAACATCTCAGCCAAGTTTGGTCCTGAAATATGCAGTTTGAAGAAAGTTATTATCCTCGCTGTCAAGAAATTTAGTTTGTTGTCTTCTTCGTCTTAGAATAATTTCCGTGATTTTTGGCCACATTGGCTATGTGACTCTCTGTAAGAGTGAAAATAGATTAAAAATTAGACATATAGAGGAAATCCGAGAGAATAATTCGATAGAACACAATGTAATGAACATCTAAGCCAAGTTTGGTCCTGAAATATGCAGTTTGAAGAAAGTTATTATCCTCGGTGTCAAGAAATGTAGTTAGTGCTCTTCTTCGACTTAGAATAATTTCGGTGATTTTTGGCCAAATTGGCTATGCGACTCTCTGTAAGAGTGAACATAGATTAAAAAGTAAGAGAGATAGAGGAAATCCGAGAAAACCATTTGATAGAACACAAGGTAATGAACATTTCATCCAAGTTTGGTCCTGAAATATGCAGTTTGAAGAAAGTTATTAGCCTCGCTGTCAAGAAATGTAGTTAGTGCTCTTCTTCGACTTAGAATAATTTCGGTGATTTTTGGCCAAATTGGCTATGCGACTCTCTGTAAGAATGAACATAGATTAAAAAGTAAGAGAGATAGAGGAAATCCGAGAAAACCATTCGATAGAACACAAGGTTATGAACATCTCAGCCAAGTTTGGTCCTGAAATATGCAGTTTGAAGAAAGTTATTATCCTCGCTGTCAAGAAATTTAGTTTGTTGTCTTCTTCGTCTTAGAATAATTTCGGTGATTTTTGGCCACATTGGCTATGTGACTCTCTGTAAGAGTGAAAATAGATTAAAAATTAGACATATAGAGGAAATCCGAGAGAATAATTCGATAGAACACAATGTAATGAACATCTAAGCCAAGCATGGTCCTGAAATATGCAGTTTGAAGAAAGTTATTATCCTCGGTGTCAAGAAATGTAGTTAGTGCTCTTCTTCGACTTAGAATAATTTCGGTGATTTTTGGCCAAATTGGCTATGCGACTCTCTGTAAGAGTGAACATAGATTAAAATGTAAGACAGATAGAGGAAATCCGAAATAACCATTCGATAGAACACAATGTAATGAATATCTCAGCCAAGTTTGGTTCTGAAATATGCTGTTTGAAGAAAGTTATTAGCCTCGCTGTCAAGAAATGTAGTTAGTGCTCTTCTTCGACTTAGAATAATTTCGGTGATTTTTGGCCACATTGACTATGCGACTCTCTGTAAGAGTGAATATAGATTAAAAAGTAAGAGAGATAGAGGAAATCTGAGAAACCCATTCGATAGAACACAAGGGAATGAACATCTCAGCCAAGTTTGGTCCTGAAATATGCAGTTTGAAGAAAGTTATTATCCTCGCTGTCAAGAAATTTAGTTTGTTGTCTTCTTCGACTTAGAATAATTTCGGTGATTTTTGGCCACATTGGCTATGTGACTCTCTGTAAGAGTGAATATAGATTAAAAAGTAAGACATATAGAGAAAATCCGAGAAAACCATTCGATAGAACACAAGGTAATGAAAATCTCTGCCAAGTTTGGGCCTGAAATATGCAGTTTGAAGAAAGTTATTATCCTCGCTGTCAAGAAATTTAGTTTGTTGTCTTCTTCGACTTAGAATAATGTCGGTGATTTTTGACCAAATTGGCTATGCGACTCTCTGTAAGAGTGAACATGGATTAAAAAGTAAGACAGATAGAGGAAATCCGAAATAACCATTCGATAGAACACAAGGTAATGAACATCTCAGGCAAGTTTGGTCCTGAAATATGCAATCTGATGAAAATTGTTATCCCCGCTGTCAAGAAATGTAGTTTGTTTTTCTTCTTCGACTTAGAATAATTTCGGTGATTTTTGGCCAAATTGACTATGCGACTCTCTGTAAGAGTGAATATAGATTAAAAAGTAAGAGAGAAAGAGGAAATCCGAGAAAACCATTCGATAAAACACAATGTAATGAACATCTCAGCCAAGTTTGGGCCTGAAATATGCAGTTTGAAGAAAGTTATTAGCCTCGATGTCAAGAAATGTAGTTGTTGTCTTCTTCGACTTAGAATAATTTCGGTGATTTTTGGCCAAATTGGCTATGCGACTCTCTGTAAGAGTGAACATAGATTAAAAAGTAAGAGAAATAGAGGAAATCCGAGAAAACCATTCGATAGAACAAAAGGTAATGAACATCTCTGCCAAGTTTGGGCCTGAAATATGCAGTTTGAAGAAAGTTATTAGCCTCTCTGTCAAGAAATGTAGTTAGTGCTCTTCTTCGACTTAGAATAATTTCGGTAATTTTTGGCCAAATTGACTATGCGACTCTCTGTAAGAGTGAATATAGATTAAAAAGTGAAACAGATAGAAGAAATCCGAAATAAGCATTCGATAGAACACAAGGTAATGAACATCTCAGGCAAGATTGGTCCTGAAATATGCAGTTTGAAGAACGTTATTAGCCTCGCTGTCAAGAAATGTAGTTTGTTTTTCTTCTTCGACTTAGAATAATTTCGGTGATTTTTGGCCAAATTGACTATGCGACTCCCTGTAAGAGTGAATATAGATTAAAAAGTAAGAGAGAAAGAGGAAATCCGAGAAAACCATTCGATAGAACACAAGGTAATGAACATCTCAGCCAAGTTTGGTCCTGAAATATGCAGTTTGAAGAAAGTCATTAGCCTCGCTGTCAAGAAATGTAGTTTGTTGTCTTCTTCGACTTAGAATAATTTCGGTGATTTCTCTGTAAGAGTGAATATAGATTAAAAAGTTAGAGAGATAGAGGAAATCCGAGAAACCCATTCGATAGAACACAAGGGAATGAACATCTCAGCCAAGTTTGGTCCTGAAATATGCAGTTTGAAGAAAGTTATTAGCCTCGCTGTCAAGAGATTTAGTTTGTTGTCTTCTTCGACTTAGAATAATTTCGGTGATTTTTTGCCAAATTGGCTATGTGACTCTCTGTAAGAGTGAATAAAGATTAAAAAGTAAGACATATAGAGGAAATCCGAGAAAACCATTCGATAGAACACAAGGGAATGAACATCTCAGCCAAGTTTGGGCCTGAAATATGCAGTTTGAAGAAAGTTATTAGCCTCGGTGTCAAGAAATGTAGTTTGTTGTCTTCTTCGACTTAGAATAATTTCGGTTATTTTTTGGCCAAATTGGCTATGCGACTCTCTGTAAGAGTGAACATAGATTAAAATGTAAGACAGATAGAGGAAATCCGAAATAACCATTCGATAGAACACAATGTAATGAATATCTCAGCCAAGTTTGGTTCTGAAATATGCAGTTTGAAGAAAGTTATTAGCCTCGCTGTCAAAAAATGTAGTTAGTGCTCTTCTTCGACTTAGAATAATTTCGGTGATTTTTGGCCAAATTCACTATGCGACTCTCTGTAAGAGTGAATATAGATTAAAAAGTGAAACAGATAGAGGAAATCCGAGAAAACCATTCGATACAACACAAGGGAATGAACATCTCAGCCATGTTTGGTCCTGAAATATGCAGTTTGAAGAAAGTTATTATCCTCGCTGTCAAGAAATTTAGTTTGTTGTCTTCTTCGACTTGTAATAATTTCGGTGATTTTTGGCCACATTGGCTATGTGACTCTCTGTAAGAGTAAAAATAGATTAAAAATTAGACATATAGAGGAAATCCGAGAGAATAATTCGATAGAATACAATGTAATGAAAATCTCTGCCAAGTTTGGGCCTGAAATATGCAGTTTGAAGAAAGTTATTATCCTCGCTGTCAAGAAATTTAGTTTGTTGTCTTCTTCGACTTAGAATAATTTCGGTGATTTTTGACCAAATTGGCTATGCGACTCTCTGTAAGAGTGAACATGGATTAAAAAGTAAGACAGATAGAGGAAATCCGAAATAACCATTCGATAGAACACAAGGTAATGAACATCTCAGGCAAGTTTGGTCCTGAAATATGCAATCTGATGAAAATTGTTATCCCCGCTGTCAAGAAATGTAGTTTGTTTTTCTTCTTCGACTTAGAATAATTTCGGTGATTTTTGGCCAAATTGACTATGCGACTCTCTGTAAGAGTGAATATAGATTAAAAAGTAAGAGAGAAAGAGGAAATCCGAGAAAACCATTCGATAAAACACAAGGTAATGAACATCTCAGCCAAGTTTGGGCCTGAAATATGCAGTTTGAAGAAAGTTATTAGCCTCGATGTCAAGAAATGTAGTTGTTGTCTTCTTCGACTTAGAATAATTTTGGTGATTTTTGGCCAAATTGGCTATGCGACTCTCTGTAAGAGTGAACATAGATTAAAAAGTGAAACAGATAGAGGAAATCCGAGAAAACCATTCGATAGAAGACAAGGGAATGAACATCTCAGCCAAGTTTGGTCCTGAAATATGCAGTTTGAAGAAAGTTATTAGCCTCGATGTCAAGAAATGTAGTTGTTGTCTTCTTCGACTTAGAATAATTTCGGTGATTTTTGGCCAAATTGGCTATGCGACTCTCTGTAAGAGTGAACATAGATTAAAAAGTAAGAGAAATAGAGGAAATCCGAGAAAACCATTCGATAGAACACAAGGGAATGAACATCTCAGGCAAGATTGGTCCTGAAATATGCAGTTTGAAGAACGTTATTAGCCTCGGTGTCAAGAAATGTAGTTTGTTTTTCTTCTTCGACTTAGAATAATTTCGGTGATTTTTGGCCAAATTGACTATGCGACTCCCTGTAAGAGTGAATATAGATTAAAAAGTAAGACAGAAAGAGGAAATCCGAGAAAACCATTCGATAGAACACAAGGTAATGAACATCTCAGGCAAGATTGGTCCTGAAATATGCAGTTTGAAGAAAGTTATTAGCCTCGCTGTCAAGAAATGTAGTTTGTTTTTCTTCTTCGACTTAGAATAATTTCGGTGATTTTTGGCCAAATTGACTATGCGACTCTCTGTAAAAGTGAATATAGATTAAAAAGTAAGACAGAAAGAGGAAATCCGAGAAAACCATTCGATAGAACACAAGGTAATGAACATCTCAGGCAAGATTGGTCCTGAAATATGCAGTTTGAAGAAAGTTATTAGCCTCGCTGTCAAGAAATGTAGTTTGTTTTTCTTCTTCGACTTAGAATAATTTCGGTGATTTTTGGCCAAATTGACTATGCGACTCTCTGTAAGAGTGAACATAGATTAAAATGTAAGACAGATAGAGGAAATCCGAAATAACCATTCGATAGAACACAAGGTTATGAACATCTCAGCCAAGTTTGGTCCTGAAATATGCAGTTTGAAGAAAGTTATTATCCTCGCTGTCAAGAAATTTAGTTTGTTGTCTTCTTTATCTTAGAATAATTTCGGTGATTTTTGGCCACATTGGCTATGTGACTCTCTGTAAGAGTGAAAATAGATTAAAAATTAGACATATAGAGGAAATCCGAGAGAATAATTCGATAGAACACAATGTAATGAACATCTAAGCCAAGTTTGGTCCTGAAATATGCAGTTTGAAGAAAGTTATTAGCCTCGCTGTCAAGAAATGTAGTTTGTTGTCTTTTTCGACAGAGAATAATTTCGGTTATTTTTGGCCAAATTGGCTATGCGACTCTCTGTAAGAGTGAACATAGATTAAAATGTAAGACAGATAGAGGAAATCCGAGATAACCATTCTATAGAACACAATGTAATGAATATCTCAGCCAAGTTTGGTTCTGAAATATGCAGTTTGAAGAAAGTTATTAGCCTCGCTGTCAAGAAATGTAGTTAGTGCTCTTCTTCGACTTAGAATAATTTCGGTGATTTTTGGCCAAATTGACTATGCGACTCTCTGTAAGAGTGAATATAGATTAAAAAGTGAAACAGATAGAAGAAATCTTAAATAAGCATTCGATAGAACACAAGGTAATGAACATCTCAGACAAGATTGGTCCTGAAATATGCAGTTTGAAGAAAGTTATTAGCCTCGCTGTCAAGAAATGTAGTTTGTTTTTCTTCTTCGACTTAGAATAATTTCGGTGATTTTTGGCCAAATTGACTATGCGACTCTCTGTAAGAGTGAATATAAATTAAAAAGTAAGAGAGAAAGAGGAAATCCGAGAAAACCATTCGATAGAACACAAGGTAATGAACATCTCAGCCAAGTTTGGTCCTGAAATATGCAGTTTGAAGAAAGTTATTATCCTCGCTGTCAAGAAATTTAGTTTGTTGTCTTCTTCGTCTTAGAATAATTTCGGTGATTTTTGGCCACATTGGCTATGTGACTCTCTGTAAGAGTGAAAATAGATTAAAAATTAGACATATAGAGGAAATCCGAGAGAATAATTCGATAGAACACAATGTAATGAACATCTAAGCCAAGTTTGATCCTGAAATATGCAGTTTGAAGAAAGTTATTAGCCTCGGTGTCAAGAAATGTAGTTTGTTGTCTTCTTCGACTTAGAATAATTTCGGTGATTTTTGGCCAAATTGGCTATGCGACTCTCTGTAAGAGTGAACATAGATTAAAAAGTAAGAGAGATAGAGGAAATCCGAGACAACCATTCTATAGAACACGAGGTACTGAACATTTCATCCAAGTTTGGTCCTGAAATATGCAGTTTGAAGAAAGTTATTATCCTCGCTGTCAAGAAATGTAGTTAGTGCTCTTCTTCGACTTAGAATAATTTCGGTGATTTTTGGCCAAATTGACTATGCGACTCTCTGTAAGAGTGAATATAGATTAAAAAGTGAAACAGATAGAAGAAATCTTAAATAAGCATTCGATAGAACACAAGGTAATGAACATCTCAGGCAAGATTGGTCCTGAAATATGCAGTTTGAAGAAAGTTATTATCCTCGCTGTCAAGAAATGTAGTTTGTTTTTCTTCTTCGACTTAGAATAATTTCGGTGATGTTTGGCCAAATTGACTATGCGACTCTCTGTAAGAGTGAATATAGATTAAAAAGTAAGACAGAAAGAGGAAATCCGAGAAAACCATTCGATAGAACACAAGGTTATGAACATCTCAGCCAAGTTTGGTCCTGAAATATGCAGTTTGAAGAAAGTTATTATCCTCGCTGTCAATAAATTTAGTTTGTTGTCTTCTTTATCTTAGAATAATTTCGGTGATTTTTGGCCACATTGGCTATGTAACTCTCTGTAAGAGTGAAAATAGATTAAAAATTAGACATATAGAGAAATCCGAGAGAATAATTCGATAGAACACAATGTAATGAACATCTAAGCCAAGTTTGGTCCTGAAATATGCAGTTTGAAGAAAGTTATTAGCCTCGCTGTCAAGAAATGTAGTTTGTTGTCTTTTTCGACAGAGAATAATTTCGGTGATTTTTGGCTAAATTGGCTATGCGACTCTCTGTAAGAGTGAACATAGATTAAAAAGTAAGAGAGATAGAGGAAATCCGAGAGAACAATTCTATAGAACACAAGGTACTGAACATTTGATCCAAGTTTGGTCTTGAAATATGCAGTTTGAAGAAAGTTATTAGCCTCGCTGTCAAGAAATGTAGTTTGTTTTTCTTCTTCGACTTAGAATAATTTCGGTGATTTTTGGCCAAATTGACTATGCGACTCTCTGTAAGAGTGAATATAGATTAAAAAGTAAGAGAGAAAGAGGAAATCCGAGAAAACCATTCGATAGAACACAAGGTAATGAACATCTCAGCCAAGTTTGGTCCTGAAATATGCAGTTTGAAGAAAGTTATTATCCTCGCTGTCAAGAAATTTAGTTTGTTGTCTTCTTCGTCTTAGAATAATTTCGGTGATTTTTGGCCACATTGGCTATGTGACTCTCTGTAAGAGTGAAAATAGATTAAAAATTAGACATATAGAGGAAATCCGAGAGAATAATTCGATAGAACACAATGTAATGAACATCTAAGCCAAGTTTGGTCCTGAAATATGCAGTTTGAAGAAAGTTATTAGCCTCGCTGACAAGAAATTTAGTTTGTTGTCTTCTTCGACCTTGAATAATTTCGGTGATTTTTGGCCACATTGGCTATGTGAATCTCTGTAAGAGTGAAAATAGATTAAAAATTAGACATGTAGAGTAAATCCGAGAGAATAATTCGATAGAACACAATGTAATGAACATCTAAGCCAAGTTTGGTCCTGAAATATGCAGTTTGAAGAAAGTTATTAGCCTCGCTGTCAAGAAATGTAGTTTGTTTTTCTTCTTCGACTTAGAATAATTTCGGTGATTTTTGGCCAAATTGACTATGCGACTCTCTGTAAGAGTGAATATAGATTAAAAAGTAAGAGAGAAAGAGGAAATCCGAGAAAACCATTCGATAGAACACAAGGTAATGAACATCTCAGCCAAGTTTGGTCCTGAAATATGCAGTTTGAAGAAAGTTATTATCCTCGCTGTCAAGAAATTTAGTTTGTTGTCTTCTTCGTCTTAGAATAATTTCGGTGATTTTTGGCCACATTGGCTATGTGACTCTCTGTAAGAGTGAAAATAGATTAAAAATTAGACATATAGAGGAAATCCGAGAGAATAATTCGATAGAACACAATGTAATGAACATCTAAGCCAAGTTTGGTCCTGAAATATGCAGTTTGAAGAAAGTTATTAGCCTCGCTGTCAAGAAATGTAGTTAGTGCTCTTCTTCGACTTAGAATAATTTCGGTGATTTTTGGCCAAATTGGCTATGCGACTCTCTGTAAGAGTGAACATAGATTAAAAAGTAAGAGAGATAGAGGAAATCCGAGACAGCCATTCGATAGAACACAAGGTAATGAACATTTCATCCAAGTTTGGTCCTGAAATATGCTGTTTGAAGAAAGTTATTATCCTCGCTGTCAAGAAATATAGTTAGTGCTCTTCTTCGACTTAAAATAATTTCGGTGATTTTTGGCCAAATTGGCTATGTGACTCTCTGTAAGAGTGAATATAGATTAAAAAGTGAAACAGATAGAAGAAATCCGAAATAAGCATTCGATTGAACACAAGGTAATGAACATCTCAGGCAAGTTTGGTCCTGAAATATGCAGTTTGAAGAAAGTTATTAGCCTCGCTGTCAAGAAATTTAGTTTGTTGTCTTCTTCGACTTAGAATAATTTCGGTGATTTTTGGCCAAATTGGCTATGCGACTCTCTGTAAGAGTGAATATTGATTAAAAAGTAAGAGAGATAGAGGAAATCCGAGACAGCCATTCGATAGAACACAAGGTAATGAATATCTCAGCCAAGTTTGGGCCTGAAATATGCAGTTTGAAGAAAGTTATTAGCCTCGCTGTCAAGAAATGTAGTTGTTGTCTTCTTCGACTTAGAATAATTTCGGTGATTTTTGGCCAAATTGGCTATGCGACTCTCTGTAAGAGTGAACATAGATTAAAAAGTAAGAGAAATAGAGGAAATCCGAGAAAACCATTCGATAGAACAAAAGGTAATGAACATCTCTGCCAAGTTTGGGCCTGAAATATGCAGTTTGAAGAAAGTTATTAGCCTCTCTGTCAAGAAATGTAGTTAGTGCTCTTCTTCGACTTAGAATAATTTCGGTAATTTTTGGCCAAATTGACTATGCGACTCTCTGTAAGAGTGAATATAGATTAAAACGTGAAACAGATAGAATAAATCCGAAATAAGCATTCGATAGAACACAAGGTAATGAACATCTCAGGCAAGATTGGTCCTGAAATATGCAGTTTGAAGAACGTTATTAGCCTCGCTGTCAAGAAATGTAGTTTGTTTTTCTTCTTCGACTTAGAATAATTTCGGTGATTTTTGGCCAAATTGACTATGCGACTCCCTGTAAGAGTGAATATAGATTAAAAAGTAAGAGAGAAAGAGGAAATCCGAGAAAACCATTCGATAGAACACAAGGTAATGAACATCTCAGCCAAGTTTGGTCCTGAAATATGCAGTTTGAAGAAAGTCATTAGCCTCGCTGTCAAGAAATGTAGTTTGTTGTCTTCTTCGACTTAGAATAATTTCGGTGATTTCTCTGTAAGAGTGAATATAGATTAAAAAGTTAGAGAGATAGAGGAAATCCGAGAAACCCATTCGATAGAACACAAGGGAATGAACATCTCAGCCAAGTTTGGTCCTGAAATATGCAGTTTGAAGAAAGTTATTAGCCTCGCTGTCAAGAGATTTAGTTTGTTGTCTTCTTCGACTTAGAATAATTTCGGTGATTTTTTGCCAAATTGGCTATGTGACTCTCTGTAAGAGTGAATAAAGATTAAAAAGTAAGACATATAGAGGAAATCCGAGAAAACCATTCGATAGAACACAAGGGAATGAACATCTCAGCCAAGTTTGGGCCTGAAATATGCAGTTTGAAGAAAGTTATTAGCCTCGGTGTCAAGAAATGTAGTTTGTTGTCTTCTTCGACTTAGAATAATTTCGGTTATTTTTTGGCCAAATTGGCTATGCGACTCTCTGTAAGAGTGAACATAGATTAAAATGTAAGACAGATAGAGGAAATCCGAAATAACCATTCGATAGAACACAATGTAATGAATATCTCAGCCAAGTTTGGTTCTGAAATATGCAGTTTGAAGAAAGTTATTAGCCTCGCTGTCAAAAAATGTAGTTAGTGCTCTTCTTCGACTTAGAATAATTTCGGTGATTTTTGGCCAAATTCACTATGCGACTCTCTGTAAGAGTGAATATAGATTAAAAAGTGAAACAGATAGAGGAAATCCGAGAAAACCATTCGATACAACACAAGGGAATGAACATCTCAGCCATGTTTGGTCCTGAAATATGCAGTTTGAAGAAAGTTATTATCCCCGCTGTCAAGAAATTTAGTTTGTTGTCTTCTTCGACTTGTAATAATTTCGGTGATTTTTGGCCACATTGGCTATGTGACTCTCTGTAAGAGTAAAAATAGATTAAAAATTAGACATATAGAGGAAATCCGAGAGAATAATTCGATAGAATACAATGTAATGAAAATCTCTGCCAAGTTTGGGCCTGAAATATGCAGTTTGAAGAAAGTTATTATCCTCGCTGTCAAGAAATTTAGTTTGTTGTCTTCTTCGACTTAGAATAATTTCGGTGATTTTTGACCAAATTGGCTATGCGACTCTCTGTAAGAGTGAACATGGATTAAAAAGTAAGACAGATAGAGGAAATCCGAAATAACCATTCGATAGAACACAAGGTAATGAACATCTCAGGCAAGTTTGGTCCTGAAATATGCAATCTGATGAAAATTGTTATCCCCGCTGTCAAGAAATGTAGTTTGTTTTTCTTCTTCGACTTAGAATAATTTCGGTGATTTTTGGCCAAATTGACTATGCGACTCTCTGTAAGAGTGAATATAGATTAAAAAGTAAGAGAGAAAGAGGAAATCCGAGAAAACCATTCGATAAAACACAAGGTAATGAACATCTCAGCCAAGTTTGGGCCTGAAATATGCAGTTTGAAGAAAGTTATTAGCCTCGATGTCAAGAAATGTAGTTGTTGTCTTCTTCGACTTAGAATAATTTCGGTGATTTTTGGCCAAATTGGCTATGCGACTCTCTGTAAGAGTGAACATAGATTAAAAAGTGAAACAGATAGAGGAAATCCGAGAAAACCATTCGATAGAAGACAAGGGAATGAACATCTCAGCCAAGTTTGGTCCTGAAATATGCAGTTTGAAGAAAGTTATTAGCCTCGATGTCAACAAATGTAGTTGTTGTCTTCTTCGACTTAGAATAATTTCGGTGATTTTTGGCCAAATTGGCTATGCGACTCTCTGTAAGAGTGAACATAGATTAAAAAGTAAGAGAAATAGAGGAAATCCGAGAAAACCATTCGATAGAACACAAGGGAATGAACATCTCAGGCAAGATTGGTCCTGAAATATGCAGTTTGAAGAAAGTTATTAGCCTCGCTGTCAAGAAATGTAGTTTGTTTTTCTTCTTCGACTTAGAATAATTTCGGTGATTTTTGGCCAAATTGACTATGCGACTCTCTGTAAGAGTGAACATAGATTAAAATGTAAGACAGATAGAGGAAATCCGAAATAACCATTCGATAGAACACAAGGTTATGAACATCTCAGCCAAGTTTGGTCCTGAAATATGCAGTTTGAAGAAAGTTATTATCCTCGCTGTCAAGAAATTTAGTTTGTTGTCTTCTTTATCTTAGAATAATTTCGGTGATTTTTGGCCACATTGGCTATGTGACTCTCTGTAAGAGTGAAAATAGATTAAAAATTAGACATATAGAGGAAATCCGAGAGAATAATTCGATAGAACACAATGTAATGAACATCTAAGCCAAGTTTGGTCCTGAAATATGCAGTTTGAAGAAAGTTATTAGCCTCGCTGTCAAGAAATGTAGTTTGTTGTCTTTTTCGACAGAGAATAATTTCGGTTATTTTTGGCCAAATTGGCTATGCGACTCTCTGTAAGAGTGAACATAGATTAAAATGTAAGACAGATAGAGGAAATCCGAGATAACCATTCTATAGAACACAATGTAATGAATATCTCAGCCAAGTTTGGTTCTGAAATATGCAGTTTGAAGAAAGTTATTAGCCTCGCTGTCAAGAAATGTAGTTAGTGCTCTTCTTCGACTTAGAATAATTTCGGTGATTTTTGGCCAAATTGACTATGCGACTCTCTGTAAGAGTGAATATAGATTAAAAAGTGAAACAGATAGAAGAAATCTTAAATAAGCATTCGATAGAACACAAGGTAATGAACATCTCAGACAAGATTGGTCCTGAAATATGCAGTTTGAAGAAAGTTATTAGCCTCGCTGTCAAGAAATGTAGTTTGTTTTTCTTCTTCGACTTAGAATAATTTCGGTGATTTTTGGCCAAATTGACTATGCGACTCTCTGTAAGAGTGAATATAAATTAAAAAGTAAGAGAGAAAGAGGAAATCCGAGAAAACCATTCGATAGAACACAAGGTAATGAACATCTCAGCCAAGTTTGGTCCTGAAATATGCAGTTTGAAGAAAGTTATTATCCTCGCTGTCAAGAAATTTAGTTTGTTGTCTTCTTCGTCTTAGAATAATTTCGGTGATTTTTGGCCACATTGGCTATGTGACTCTCTGTAAGAGTGAAAATAGATTAAAAATTAGACATATAGAGGAAATCCGAGAGAATAATTCGATAGAACACAATGTAATGAACATCTAAGCCAAGTTTGATCCTGAAATATGCAGTTTGAAGAAAGTTATTAGCCTCGGTGTCAAGAAATGTAGTTTGTTGTCTTCTTCGACTTAGAATAATTTCGGTGATTTTTGGCCAAATTGGCTATGCGACTCTCTGTAAGAGTGAACATAGATTAAAAAGTAAGAGAGATAGAGGAAATCCGAGACAACCATTCTATAGAACACGAGGTACTGAACATTTCATCCAAGTTTGGTCCTGAAATATGCAGCTTGAAGAAAGTTATTATCCTCGCTGTCAAGAAATGTAGTTAGTGCTCTTCTTCGACTTAGAATAATTTCGGTGATTTTTGGCCAAATTGACTATGCGACTCTCTGTAAGAGTGAATATAGATTAAAAAGTGAAACAGATAGAAGAAATCTTAAATAAGCATTCGATAGAACACAAGGTAATGAACATCTCAGGCAAGATTGGTCCTGAAATATGCAGTTTGAAGAAAGTTATTATCCTCGCTGTCAAGAAATGTAGTTTGTTTTTCTTCTTCGACTTAGAATAATTTCGGTGATGTTTGGCCAAATTGACTATGCGACTCTCTGTAAGAGTGAATATAGATTAAAAAGTAAGACAGAAAGAGGAAATCCGAGAAAACCATTCGATAGAACAAAAGGTAATGAACATCTCAGCCAAGTTTGGTCCTGAAATATGCAGTTTGAAGAAAGTTATTAGCCTCTCTGTCAAGAAATGTAGTTAGTGCTCTTCTTCGACTTAGAATAATTTCGGTAATTTTTGGCCAAATTGACTATGCGACTCTCTGTAAGAGTGAATATAGATTAAAAAGTGAAACAGATAGAAGAAATCCGAAATAAGCATTCGATAGAACACAAGGTAATGAACATCTCAGGCAAGATTGGTCCTGAAATATGCAGTTTGAAGAACGTTATTAGCCTCGCTGTCAAGAAATGTAGTTTGTTTTTCTTCTTCGACTTAGAATAATTTCGGTGATTTTTGGCCAAATTGACTATGCGACTCCCTGTAAGAGTGAATATAGATTAAAAAGTAAGAGAGAAAGAGGAAATCCGAGAAAACCATTCGATAGAACACAAGGTAATGAACATCTCAGCCAAGTTTGGTCCTGAAATATGCAGTTTGAAGAAAGTCATTAGCCTCGCTGTCAAGAAATGTAGTTTGTTGTCTTCTTCGACTTAGAATAATTTCGGTGATTTCTCTGTAAGAGTGAATATAGATTAAAAAGTTAGAGAGATAGAGGAAATCCGAGAAACCCATTCGATAGAACACAAGGGAATGAACATCTCAGCCAAGTTTGGTCCTGAAATATGCAGTTTGAAGAAAGTTATTAGCCTCGCTGTCAAGAGATTTAGTTTGTTGTCTTCTTCGACTTAGAATAATTTCGGTGATTTTTTGCCAAATTGGCTATGTGACTCTCTGTAAGAGTGAATAAAGATTAAAAAGTAAGACATATAGAGGAAATCCGAGAAAACCATTCGATAGAACACAAGGGAATGAACATCTCAGCCAAGTTTGGGCCTGAAATATGCAGTTTGAAGAAAGTTATTAGCCTCGGTGTCAAGAAATGTAGTTTGTTGTCTTCTTCGACTTAGAATAATTTCGGTTATTTTTTGGCCAAATTGGCTATGCGACTCTCTGTAAGAGTGAACATAGATTAAAATGTAAGACAGATAGAGGAAATCCGAAATAACCATTCGATAGAACACAATGTAATGAATATCTCAGCCAAGTTTGGTTCTGAAATATGCAGTTTGAAGAAAGTTATTAGCCTCGCTGTCAAAAAATGTAGTTAGTGCTCTTCTTCGACTTAGAATAATTTCGGTGATTTTTGGCCAAATTCACTATGCGACTCTCTGTAAGAGTGAATATAGATTAAAAAGTGAAACAGATAGAGGAAATCCGAGAAAACCATTCGATACAACACAAGGGAATGAACATCTCAGCCATGTTTGGTCCTGAAATATGCAGTTTGAAGAAAGTTATTATCCTCGCTGTCAAGAAATTTAGTTTGTTGTCTTCTTCGACTTGTAATAATTTCGGTGATTTTTGGCCACATTGGCTATGTGACTCTCTGTAAGAGTAAAAATAGATTAAAAATTAGACATATAGAGGAAATCCGAGAGAATAATTCGATAGAATACAATGTAATGAAAATCTCTGCCAAGTTTGGGCCTGAAATATGCAGTTTGAAGAAAGTTATTATCCTCGCTGTCAAGAAATTTAGTTTGTTGTCTTCTTCGACTTAGAATAATTTCGGTGATTTTTGGCCAAATTGACTATGCGACTCCCTGTAAGAGTGAACATGGATTAAAAAGTAAGACAGATAGAGGAAATCCGAAATAACCATTCGATAGAACACAAGGTAATGAACATCTCAGGCAAGTTTGGTCCTGAAATATGCAATCTGATGAAAATTGTTATCCCCGCTGTCAAGAAATGTAGTTTGTTTTTCTTCTTCGACTTAGAATAATTTCGGTGATTTTTGGCCAAATTGACTATGCGACTCTCTGTAAGAGTGAATATAGATTAAAAAGTAAGAGAGAAAGAGGAAATCCGAGAAAACCATTCGATAAAACACAAGGTAATGAACATCTCAGCCAAGTTTGGGCCTGAAATATGCAGTTTGAAGAAAGTTATTAGCCTCGATGTCAAGAAATGTAGTTGTTGTCTTCTTCGACTTAGAATAATTTCGGTGATTTTTGGCCAAATTGGCTATGCGACTCTCTGTAAGAGTGAACATAGATTAAAAAGTGAAACAGATAGAGGAAATCCGAGAAAACCATTCGATAGAAGACAAGGGAATGAACATCTCAGCCAAGTTTGGTCCTGAAATATGCAGTTTGAAGAAAGTTATTAGCCTCGATGTCAAGAAATGTAGTTGTTGTCTTCTTCGACTTAGAATAATTTCGGTGATTTTTGGCCAAATTGGCTATGCGACTCTCTGTAAGAGTGAACATAGATTAAAAAGTAAGAGAAATAGAGGAAATCCGAGAAAACCATTCGATAGAACACAAGGGAATGAACATCTCAGGCAAGATTGGTCCTGAAATATGCAGTTTGAAGAACGTTATTAGCCTCGGTGTCAAGAAATGTAGTTTGTTTTTCTTCTTCGACTTAGAATAATTTCGGTGATTTTTGGCCAAATTGACTATGCGACTCCCTGTAAGAGTGAATATAGATTAAAAAGTAAGACAGAAAGAGGAAATCCGAGAAAACCATTCGATAGAACACAAGGTAATGAACATCTCAGGCAAGATTGGTCCTGAAATATGCAGTTTGAAGAAAGTTATTAGCCTCGCTGTCAAGAAATGTAGTTTGTTTTTCTTCTTCGACTTAGAATAATTTCGGTGATTTTTGGCCAAATTGACTATGCGACTCTCTGTAAAAGTGAATATAGCTTAAAAAGTAAGACAGAAAGAGGAAATCCGAGAAAACCATTCGATAGAACACAAGGTAATGAACATCTCAGGCAAGATTGGTCCTGAAATATGCAGTTTGAAGAAAGTTATTAGCCTCGCTGTCAAGAAATGTAGTTTGTTTTTCTTCTTCGACTTAGAATAATTTCGGTGATTTTTGGCCAAATTGACTATGCGACTCTCTGTAAGAGTGAACATAGATTAAAATGTAAGACAGATAGAGGAAATCCGAAATAACCATTCGATAGAACACAAGGTTATGAACATCTCAGCCAAGTTTGGTCCTGAAATATGCAGTTTGAAGAAAGTTATTATCCTCGCTGTCAAGAAATTTAGTTTGTTGTCTTCTTTATCTTAGAATAATTTCGGTGATTTTTGGCCACATTGGCTATGTGACTCTCTGTAAGAGTGAAAATAGATTAAAAATTAGACATATAGAGGAAATCCGAGAGAATAATTCGATAGAACACAATGTAATGAACATCTAAGCCAAGTTTGGTCCTGAAATATGCAGTTTGAAGAAAGTTATTAGCCTCGCTGTCAAGAAATGTAGTTTGTTGTCTTTTTCGACAGAGAATAATTTCGGTTATTTTTGGCCAAATTGGCTATGCGACTCTCTGTAAGAGTGAACATAGATTAAAATGTAAGACAGATAGAGGAAATCCGAGATAACCATTCTATAGAACACAATGTAATGAATATCTCAGCCAAGTTTGGTTCTGAAATATGCAGTTTGAAGAAAGTTATTAGCCTCGCTGTCAAGAAATGTAGTTAGTGCTCTTCTTCGACTTAGAATATTTTCGGTGATTTTTGGCCAAATTGACTATGCGACTCTCTGTAAGAGTGAATATAGATTAAAAAGTGAAACAGATAGAAGAAATCTTAAATAAGCATTCGATAGAACACAAGGTAATGAACATCTCAGACAAGATTGGTCCTGAAATATGCAGTTTGAAGAAAGTTATTAGCCTCGCTGTCAAGAAATGTAGTTTGTTTTTCTTCTTCGACTTAGAATAATTTCGGTGATTTTTGGCCAAATTGACTATGCGACTCTCTGTAAGAGTGAATATAAATTAAAAAGTAAGAGAGAAAGAGGAAATCCGAGAAAACCATTCGATAGAACACAAGGTAATGAACATCTCAGCCAAGTTTGGTCCTGAAATATGCAGTTTGAAGAAAGTTATTATCCTCGCTGTCAAGAAATTTAGTTTGTTGTCTTCTTCGTCTTAGAATAATTTCGGTGATTTTTGGCCACATTGGCTATGTGACTCTCTGTAAGATTGAAAATAGATTAAAAATTAGACATATAGAGGAAATCCGAGAGAATAATTCGATAGAACACAATGTAATGAACATCTAAGCCAAGTTTGATCCTGAAATATGCAGTTTGAAGAAAGTTATTAGCCTCGGTGTCAAGAAATGTAGTTTGTTGTCTTCTTCGACTTAGAATAATTTCGGTGATTTTTGGCCAAATTGGCTATGCGACTCTCTGTAAGAGTGAACATAGATTAAAAAGTAAGAGAGATAGAGGAAATCCGAGACAACCATTCTATAGAACACGAGGTACTGAACATTTCATCAAAGTTTGGTCCTGAAATATGCAGTTTGAAGAAAGTTATTATCCTCGCTGTCAAGAAATGTAGTTAGTGCTCTTCTTCGACTTAGAATAATTTCGGTGATTTTTGGCCAAATTGACTATGCGACTCTCTGTAAGAGTGAATATAGATTAAAAAGTGAAACAGATAGAAGAAATCTTAAATAAGCATTCGATAGAACACAAGGTAATGAACATCTCAGGCAAGATTGGTCCTGAAATATGCAGTTTGAAGAAAGTTATTATCCTCGCTGTCAAGAAATGTAGTTTGTTTTTCTTCTTCGACTTAGAATAATTTCGGTGATGTTTGGCCAAATTGACTATGCGACTCTCTGTAAGAGTGAATATAGATTAAAAAGTAAGACAGAAAGAGGAAATCCGAGAAAACCATTCGATAGAACACAAGGTTATGAACATCTCAGCCAAGTTTGGTCCTGAAATATGCAGTTTGAAGAAAGTTATTATCCTCGCTGTCAAGAAATTTAGTTTGTTGTCTTCTTTATCTTAGAATAATTTCGGTGATTTTTGGCCACATTGGCTATGTGACTCTCTGTAAGAGTGAAAATAGATTAAAAATTAGACATATAGAGAAATCCGAGAGAATAATTCGATAGAACACAATGTAATGAACATCTAAGCCAAGTTTGGTCCTGAAATATGCAGTTTGAAGAAAGTTATTAGCCTCGCTGTCAAGAAATGTAGTTTGTTGTCTTTTTCGACAGAGAATAATTTCGGTGATTTTTGGCTAAATTGGCTATGCGACTCTCTGTAAGAGTGAACATAGATTAAAAAGTAAGAGAGATAGAGGAAATCCGAGACAACAATTCTATAGAACACAAGGTACTGAACATTTGATCCAAGTTTGGTCTTGAAATATGCAGTTTGAAGAAAGTTATTAGCCTCGCTGTCAAGAAATGTAGTTTGTTTTTCTTCTTCGACTTAGAATAATTTCGGTGATTTTTGGCCAAATTGACTATGCGACTCTCTGTAAGAGTGAATATAGATTAAAAAGTAAGAGAGAAAGAGGAAATCCGAGAAAACCATTCGATAGAACACAAGGTAATGAACATCTCAGCCAAGTTTGGTCCTGAAATATGCAGTTTGAAGAAAGTTATTATCCTCGCTGTCAAGAAATTTAGTTTGTTGTCTTCTTCGTCTTAGAATAATTTCGGTGATTTTTGGCCACATTGGCTATGTGACTCTCTGTAAGAGTGAAAATAGATTAAAAATTAGACATATAGAGGAAATCCGAGAGAATAATTCGATAGAACACAATGTAATGAACATCTAAGCCAAGTTTGGTCCTGAAATATGCAGTTTGAAGAAAGTTATTAGCCTCGCTGACAAGAAATGTAGTTAGTGCTCTTCTTCGACTTAGAATAATTTCGGTGATTTTTGGCCAAATTGGCTATGTGACTCTCTGTAAGAGTGAATATATATTAAAAAGTAAGACAGATAGAGGAAATCCGAGAAACCCATTCGATAGAACACAAGGGAATGAACATCTCAGCCAAGTTTGGTCCTGAAATATGCAGTTTGAAGAAAGTTATTATCCTCGCTGTCAAGAAATTTAGTTTGTTGTCTTCTTCGACCTTGAATAATTTCGGTGATTTTTGGCCACATTGGCTATGTGAATCTCTGTAAGAGTGAAAATAGATTAAAAATTAGACATGTAGAGTAAATCCGAGAGAATAATTCGATAGAACACAATGTAATGAACATCTAAGCCAAGTTTGGTCCTGAAATATGCAGTTTGAAGAAAGTTATTATCCTCGCTGTCAAGAAATTTAGTTTGTTGTCTTTTTCGACTTAGAATAATTTCGGTGATTTTTGGCCAAATTGGCTATGTGACTCTCTGTAAGAGTGAATATAGATTAAAAAGTAAGACATATAGAAAAAATCCGAGAAAACCATTCGATAGAACACAAGGTAATGAACATCTCTGCCAAGTTTTGGCCTGAAATATGCAGTTTGAAGAAAGTTATTAGCCTCGCTGTCAAGAAATGTAGTTAGTGCTCTTCTTCGACTTAGAATAATTTCGGTGATTTTTGGCCAGTTGACTATGCGACTCTCTGTAAGAGTGAATATAGATTAAAAAGTGAAACAGATAGAAGAAATCCGAAATAAGCATTCGATAGAACACAAGGTAATGAACATCTCAGGCAAGATTGGTCCTGAAATATGCAGTTTGAAGAAAGTTATTAGCCTCGCTGTCAAGAAATGTAGTTTGTTTTTCTTCTTCGACTTAGAATAATTTCGGTGATTTTTGGCCAAATTGACTATGCGACTCTCTGTAAGAGTGAATATAGATTAAAAAGTAAGAGAGAAAGAGGAAATCCGAGAAAACCATTCGATAGAACACAAGGTAATGAACATCTCAGCCAAGTTTGGTCCTGAAATATGCAGTTTGAAGAAAGTTATTATCCTCGCTGTCAAGAAATTTAGTTTGTTGTCTTCTTCGTCTTAGAATAATTTCGGTGATTTTTGGCCACATTGGCTATGTGACTCTCTGTAAGAGTAAAAATAGATTAAAAATTAGACATATAGAGGAAATCCGAGAGAATAATTCGATAGAACACAATGTAATGAACATCTAAGCCAAGTTTGGTCCTGAAATATGCAGTTTGAAGAAAGTTCTTAGCCTCGGTGTCAAGAAATGTAGTTTGTTGTCTTCTTCGACTTAGAATAATTTCGGTGATTTTTGGCCAAATTGACTATGCGACTCTCTGTAAGAGTGAATATAGATTAAAAAGTAAGACAGAAAGAGGAAATCCGAGAAAACCATTCGATAGAACACAAGGTTATGAACATCTCAGCCAAGTTTGGTCCTGAAATATGCAGTTTGAAGAAAGTTATTATCCTCGCTGCCAAGAAATTTAGTTTGTTGTCTTCTTCGACTTAGAATAATTTCGGTGATTTTTGGCCAAATTGGCTATGCGACTCTCTGTAAGAGTGAACATGGATTAAAAAGTAAGACAGATAGAGGAAATCCGAGATAAGCATTAAATAGAACACAAGGTAATGAATATCTCAGCCAAGTTTGGTCCTGAAATATGCAGTTTGAAGAAAGTTATTAGCCTCGCTGTCAAGAAATGTAGTTAGTGCTCTTCTTCGACTTAGAATAATTTCGGTGATTTTTGGCCACATTGGCTATGTGACTCTCTGTAAGAGTGAAAATAGATTAAAAATTAGACATATAGAGGAAAGCCGAGAGAATAATTCGATAGAACACAATGTAATGAACATCTAAGCCAAGTTTGGTCCTGAAATATGCATTTTGAAGAAAGTTATTAGCCTCGCTGTCAAGAAATGTAGTTTGTTGTCTTTTTCGACAGAGAATAATTTCGGTGATTTTTGGCCAAATTGGCTATGCGACTCTCTGTAAGAGTGAACATAGATTAAAAAGTAAGAGAGATAGAGGAAATCCGAGACAACAATTCTATAGAACACAAGGTACTGAACATTTCATCCAAGTTTGGTCCTGAAATATGCAGTTTGAAGAAAGTTATTAGCCTAGCTGTCAAGAAATGTAGTTTGTTTTTCTTCTTCGACTTAGAATAATTTCGGTGATTTTTGGCCAAATTGACTATGCGACTCTCTGTAAGAGTGAATATAGATTAAAAAGTAAGAGAGAAAGAGGAAATCCGAGAAAACCATTCGATAGAACACAAGGTAATGAACATCTCAGCCAAGTTTGGTCCTGAAATATGCAGTTTGAAGAAAGTTATTATCCTCGCTGTCAAGAAATTTAGTTTGTTGTCTTCTTCGTCTTAGAAAAATTTCGGTGATTTTTGGCCACATTGGCTATGTGACTCTCTGTAAGAGTGAAAATAGATTAAAAATTAGACATATAGAGGAAATCCGAGAGAATAATTCGATAGAACACAATGTAATGAACATCTAAGCCAAGTTTGGTCCTGAAATATGCAGTTTGAAGAAAGTTATTAGCCTCGCTGACAAGAAATGTAGTTAGTGCTCTTCTTCGACTTAGAATAATTTCGGTGATTTTTGGCCAAATTGGCTATGCGACTCTCTGTAAGAGTGAATATAGATTAAAAAGTAAGAGAGATAGAGGAAATCCGAGACAGCCATTCGATAGAACACAAGGTAATGAACATTTCATCCAAGTTTGGTCCTGAAATATGCTGTTTGAAGCAAGTTATTAGCCTCGCTGTCAAGAAATATAGTTAGTGCTCTTCTTCGACTTAAAATAATTTCGGTGATTTTTGGCCAAATTGGCTATGTGACTCTCTGTAAGAGTGAATATAGATTAAAAAGTGAAACAGATAGAAGAAATCCGAAATAAGCATTCGATTGAACACAAGGTAATGAACATCTCAGGCAAGTTTGGTCCTGAAATATGCAGTTTGAAGAAAGTTATTAGCCTCGCTGTCAAGAAATTTAGTTTGTTGTCTTCTTCGACTTAGAATAATTTCGGTGATTTTTGGCCAAATTGGCTATGCGACTCTCTGTAAGAGTGAATATAGATTAAAAAGTAAGAGAGATAGAGGAAATCCGAGACAGCCATTCGATAGAACACAAGGTAATGAATATCTCAGCCAAGTTTGGGCCTGAAATATGCAGTTTGAAGAAAGTTATTAGCCTCGCTGTCAAGAAATGTAGTTAGTGCTCTTCTTCGACTTAGAATAATTTCGGTGATTTTTGGCCAAATTGGCTATGCGACTCTCTGTAAGAGTGAACATAGATTAAAAAGTAAGAGAGATAGAGGAAATCCGAGACAGCCATTCGATAGAACACAAGGTAATGAACATTTCATCCAAGTTTGGTCCTGAAATATGCAGTTTGAAGAAAGTTATTAGCCTCGCTGTCAAGAAATTTAGTTTGTTGTCTTCTTCGACTTAGAATAATTTCGGTGATTTTTGGCCAAATTGGCTATGCGACTCTCTGTAAGAGTGAATATTGATTAAAAAGTAAGAGAGATAGAGGAAATCCGAGACAGCCATTCGATAGAACACAAGGTAATGAATATCTCAGCCAAGTTTGGGCCTGAAATATGCAGTTTGAAGAAAGTTATTAGCCTCGCTGTCAAGAAATGTAGTTAGTGCTCTTCTTCGACTTAGAATAATTTCGGTGATTTTTGGCCAAATTGGCTATGCGACTCTCTGTAAGAGTGAACATAGATTAAAAAGTAAGAGAGATAGAGGAAATCCGAGACAGCCATTCGATAGAACACAAGGTAATGAACATTTCATCCAAGTTTGGTCCTGAAATATGCTGTTTGAAGCAAGTTATTAGCCTCGCTGTCAAGAAATATAGTTAGTGCTCTTCTTCGACTTAAAATAATTTCGGTGATTTTTGGCCAAATTGGCTATGTGACTCTCTGTAAGAGTGAATATAGATTAAAAAGTGAAACAGATAGAAGAAATCCGAAATAAGCATTCGATTGAACACAAGGTAATGAACATCTCAGGCAAGTTTGGTCCTGAAATATGCAGTTTGAAGAAAGTTATTAGCCTCGCTGTCAAGAAATTTAGTTTGTTGTCTTCTTCGACTTAGAATAATTTCGGTGATTTTTGGCCAAATTGGCTATGCGACTCTCTGTAAGAGTGAATATAGATTAAAAAGTAAGAGAGATAGAGGAAATCCGAGACAGCCATTCGATAGAACACAAGGTAATGAATATCTCAGCCAAGTTTGGGCCTGAAATATGCAGTTTGAAGAAAGTTATTAGCCTCGCTGTCAAGAAATGTAGTTAGTGCTCTTCTTCGACTTAGAATAATTTCGGTGATTTTTGGCCAAATTGGCTATGCGACTCTCTGTAAGAGTGAACATAGATTAAAAAGTGAAACAGATAGAAGAAATCCGAAATAAGCATTCGATTGAACACAAGGTAATGAACATCTCAGGCAAGTTTGGTCCTGAAATATGCAGTTTGAAGAAAGTTATTAGCCTCGCTGTCAAGAAATTTAGTTTGTTGTCTTCTTCGACTTAGAATAATTTCGGTGATTTTTGGCCAAATTGGCTATGCGACTCTCTGTAAGAGTGAATATTGATTAAAAAGTAAGACAGATAGAGGAAATCCGAAATAACCATTCGATTGAACACAAGGTAATGAACATCTCAGCCAAGTTTGGTCCTGAAATATGCAGTTTGAAGAAAGTTATTATCCTCGCTGTCAAGAAATTTAGTTTGTTGTCTTCTTCGTCTTAGAAAAATTTCGGTGATTTTTGGCCACATTGGCTATGTGACTCTCTGTAAGAGTGAAAATAGATAAAAAATTAGACATATGGAGGAAATCCGAGAGAATAATTCGATAGAACACAATGTAATGAACATCTAAGCCAAGTTTGGTCCTGAAATATGCAGTTTGAAGAAAGTTATTAGCCTCGCTGACAAGAAATGTAGTTAGTGCTCTTCTTCGACTTAGAATAATTTCGGTGATTTTTGGCCAAATTGGCTATGCGACTCTCTGTAAGAGTGAATATATATTAAAAAGTAAGACATATAGAGGAAATCCGAGAAACCCATTCGATAGAACACAAGGGAATGAACATCTCAGGCAAGTTTGGTCCTGAAATATGCAGTTTGAAGAAAGTTATTAGCCTCGCTGTCAAGAAATGTAGTTAGTGCTCTTCTTCGACTTAAAATAATTTCGGTGATTTTTGGCCAAATTGGCTATGTGACTCTCTGTAAGAGTGAATATAGATTAAAAAGTGAAACAGATAGAAGAAATCCGAAATAAGCATTCGATTGAACACAAGGTAATGAACATCTCAGGCAAGTTTGGTCCTGAAATATGCAGTTTGAAGAAAGTTATTAGCCTCGCTGTCAAGAAATTTAGTTTGTTGTCTTCTTCGACTTAGAATAATTTCGGTGATTTTTGGCCAAATTGGCTATGCGACTCTCTGTAAGAGTGAATATTGATTAAAAAGTAAGAGAGATAGAGGAAATCCGAGACAGCCATTCGATAGAACACAAGGTAATGAATATCTCAGCCAAGTTTGGGCCTGAAATATGCAGTTTGAAGAAAGTTATTAGCCTCGCTGTCAAGAAATGTAGTTAGTGCTCTTCTTCGACTTAGAATAATTTCGGTGATTTTTGGCCAAATTGGCTATGCGACTCTCTGTAAGAGTGAACATAGATTAAAAAGTAAGAGAGATAGAGGAAATCCGAGACAGCCATTCGATAGAACACAAGGTAATGAACATTTCATCCAAGTTTGGACCTGAAATATGCTGTTTGAAGCAAGTTATTAGCCTCGCTGTCAAGAAATATAGTTAGTGCTCTTCTTCGACTTAAAATAATTTCGGTGATTTTTGGCCAAATTGGCTATGTGACTCTCTGTAAGAGTGAATATAGATTAAAAAGTGAAACAGATAGAAGAAATCCGAAATAAGCATTCGATTGAACACAAGGTAATGAACATCTCAGGCAAGTTTGGTCCTGAAATATGCAGTTTGAAGAAAGTTATTAGCCTCGCTGTCAAGAAATTTAGTTTGTTGTCTTCTTCGACTTAGAATAATTTCGGTGATTTTTGGCCAAATTGGCTATGCGACTCTCTGTAAGAGTGAATATAGATTAAAAAGTAAGAGAGATAGAGGAAATCCGAGACAGCCATTCGATAGAACACAAGGTAATGAATATCTCAGCCAAGTTTGGGCCTGAAATATGCAGTTTGAAGAAAGTTATTAGCCTCGCTGTCAAGAAATGTAGTTAGTGCTCTTCTTCGACTTAGAATAATTTCGGTGATTTTTGGCCAAATTGGCTATGCGACTCTCTGTAAGAGTGAACATAGATTAAAAAGTAAGAGAGATAGAGGAAATCCGAGACAGCCATTCGATAGAACACAAGGTAATGAACATTTCATCCAAGTTTGGTCCTGAAATATGCAGTTTGAAGAAAGTTATTAGCCTCGCTGTCAAGAAATTTAGTTTGTTGTCTTCTTCGACTTAGAATAATTTCGGTGATTTTTGGCCAAATTGGCTATGCGACTCTCTGTAAGAGTGAATATTGATTAAAAAGTAAGAGAGATAGAGGAAATCCGAGACAGCCATTCGATAGAACACAAGGTAATGAATATCTCAGCCAAGTTTGGGCCTGAAATATGCAGTTTGAAGAAAGTTATTAGCCTCGCTGTCAAGAAATGTAGTTAGTGCTCTTCTTCGACTTAGAATAATTTCGGTGATTTTTGGCCAAATTGGCTATGCGACTCTCTGTAAGAGTGAACATAGATTAAAAAGTAAGAGAGATAGAGGAAATCCGAGACAGCCATTCGATAGAACACAAGGTAATGAACATTTCATCCAAGTTTGGTCCTGAAATATGCTGTTTGAAGCAAGTTATTAGCCTCGCTGTCAAGAAATATAGTTAGTGCTCTTCTTCGACTTAAAATAATTTCGGTGATTTTTGGCCAAATTGGCTATGTGACTCTCTGTAAGAGTGAATATAGATTAAAAAGTGAAACAGATAGAAGAAATCCGAAATAAGCATTCGATTGAACACAAGGTAATGAACATCTCAGGCAAGTTTGGTCCTGAAATATGCAGTTTGAAGAAAGTTATTAGCCTCGCTGTCAAGAAATTTAGTTTGTTGTCTTCTTCGACTTAGAATAATTTCGGTGATTTTTGGCCAAATTGGCTATGCGACTCTCTGTAAGAGTGAATATAGATTAAAAAGTAAGAGAGATAGAGGAAATCCGAGACAGCCATTCGATAGAACACAAGGTAATGAACATTTCATCCAAGTTTGGTCCTGAAATATGCTGTTTGAAGAAAGTTATTAGCCTCGCTGTCAAGAAATATAGTTAGTGCTCTTCTTCGACTTAGAATAATTTCGGTGATTTTTGGCCAAATTGGCTATGCGACTCTCTGTAAGAGTGAATATATATTAAAAAGTAAGACATATAGAGGAAATCCGAGAAACCCATTCGATAGAACACAAGGGAATGAACATCTCAGGCAAGTTTGGTCCTGAAATATGCAGTTTGAAGAAAGTTATTAGCCTCGCTGTCAAGAAATGTAGTTAGTGCTCTTCTTCGACTTAAAATAATTTCGGTGATTTTTGGCCAAATTGGCTATGTGACTCTCTGTAAGAGTGAATATAGATTAAAAAGTGAAACAGATAGAAGAAATCCGAAATAAGCATTCGATTGAACACAAGGTAATGAACATCTCAGCCAAGTTTGGTCCTGAAATATGCAGTTTGAAGAAAGTTATTATCCTCGCTGTCAAGAAATTTAGTTTGTTGTCTTCTTCGTCTTAGAAAAATTTCGGTGATTTTTGGCCACATTGGCTATGTGACTCTCTGTAAGAGTGAAAATAGATTAAAAATTAGACATATAGAGGAAATCCGAGAGAATAATTCGATAGAACACAATGTAATGAACATCTAAGCCAAGTTTGGTCCTGAAATATGCAGTTTGAAGAAAGTTATTAGCCTCGCTGACAAGAAATGTAGTTAGTGCTCTTCTTCGACTTAGAATAATTTCGGTGATTTTTGGCCAAATTGGCTATGCGACTCTCTGTAAGAGTGAATATATATTAAAAAGTAAGACATATAGAGGAAATCCGAGAAACCCATTCGATAGAACACAAGGGAATGAACATCTCAGGCAAGTTTGGTCCTGAAATATGCAGTTTGAAGAAAGTTATTAGCCTCGCTGTCAAGAAATGTAGTTAGTGCTCTTCTTCGACTTAAAATAATTTCGGTGATTTTTGGCCAAATTGGCTATGTGACTCTCTGTAAGAGTGAATATAGATTAAAAAGTGAAACAGATAGAAGAAATCCGAAATAAGCATTCGATTGAACACAAGGTAATGAACATCTCAGGCAAGTTTGGTCCTGAAATATGCAGTTTGAAGAAAGTTATTAGCCTCGCTGTCAAGAAATTTAGTTTGTTGTCTTCTTCGACTTAGAATAATTTCGGTGATTTTTGGCCAAATTGGCTATGCGACTCTCTGTAAGAGTGAATATTGATTAAAAAGTAAGAGAGATAGAGGAAATCCGAGACAGCCATTCGATAGAACACAAGGTAATGAATATCTCAGCCAAGTTTGGGCCTGAAATATGCAGTTTGAAGAAAGTTATTAGCCTCGCTGTCAAGAAATGTAGTTAGTGCTCTTCTTCGACTTAGAATAATTTCGGTGATTTTTGGCCAAATTGGCTTTGCGACTCTCTGTAAGAGTGAACATAGATTAAAAAGTAAGAGAGATAGAGGAAATCCGAGACAGCCATTCGATAGAACACAAGGTAATGAACATTTCATCCAAGTTTGGTCCTGAAATATGCTGTTTGAAGCAAGTTATTAGCCTCGCTGTCAAGAAATATAGGTAGTGCTCTTCTTCGACTTAAAATAATTTCGGTGATTTTTGGCCAAATTGGCTATGTGACTCTCTGTAAGAGTGAATATAGATTAAAAAGTGAAACAGATAGAAGAAATCCGAAATAAGCATTCGATTGAACACAAGGTAATGAACATCTCAGGCAAGTTTGGTCCTGAAATATGCAGTTTGAAGAAAGTTATTAGCCTCGCTGTCAAGAAATTTAGTTTGTTGTCTTCTTCGACTTAGAATAATTTCGGTGATTTTTGGCCAAATTGGCTATGCGACTCTCTGTAAGAGTGAATATAGATTAAAAAGTAAGAGAGATAGAGGAAATCCGAGACAGCCATTCGATAGAACACAAGGTAATGAATATCTCAGCCAAGTTTGGGCCTGAAATATGCAGTTTGAAGAAAGTTATTAGCCTCGCTGTCAAGAAATGTAGTTAGTGCTCTTCTTCGACTTAGAATAATTTCGGTGATTTTTGGCCAAATTGGCTATGCGACTCTCTGTAAGAGTGAACATAGATTAAAAAGTAAGAGAGATAGAGGAAATCCGAGACAGCCATTCGATAGAACACAAGGTAATGAACATTTCATCCAAGTTTGGTCCTGAAATATGCAGTTTGAAGAAAGTTATTAGCCTCGCTGTCAAGAAATTTAGTTTGTTGTCTTCTTCGACTTAGAATAATTTCGGTGATTTTTGGCCAAATTGGCTATGCGACTCTCTGTAAGAGTGAATATTGATTAAAAAGTAAGAGAGATAGAGGAAATCCGAGACAGCCATTCGATAGAACACAAGGTAATGAATATCTCAGCCAAGTTTGGGCCTGAAATATGCAGTTTGAAGAAAGTTATTAGCCTCGCTGTCAAGAAATGTAGTTAGTGCTCTTCTTCGACTTAGAATAATTTCGGTGATTTTTGGCCAAATTGGCTATGCGACTCTCTGTAAGAGTGAACATAGATTAAAAAGTAAGAGAGATAGAGGAAATCCGAGACAGCCATTCGATAGAACACAAGGTAATGAACATTTCATCCAAGTTTGGTCCTGAAATATGCTGTTTGAAGCAAGTTATTAGCCTCGCTGTCAAGAAATATAGTTAGTGCTCTTCTTCGACTTAAAATAATTTCGGTGATTTTTGGCCAAATTGGCTATGTGACTCTCTGTAAGAGTGAATATAGATTAAAAAGTGAAACAGATAGAAGAAATCCGAAATAAGCATTCGATTGAACACAAGGTAATGAACATCTCAGGCAAGTTTGGTCCTGAAATATGCAGTTTGAAGAAAGTTATTAGCCTCGCTGTCAAGAAATTTAGTTTGTTGTCTTCTTCGACTTAGAATAATTTCGGTGATTTTTGGCCAAATTGGCTATGCGACTCTCTGTAAGAGTGAATATAGATTAAAAAGTAAGAGAGATAGAGGAAATCCGAGACAGCCATTCGATAGAACACAAGGTAATGAATATCTCAGCCAAGTTTGGGCCTGAAATATGCAGTTTGAAGAAAGTTATTAGCCTCGCTGTCAAGAAATGTAGTTAGTGCTCTTCTTCGACTTAGAATAATTTCGGTGATTTTTGGCCAAATTGGCTATGCGACTCTCTGTAAGAGTGAACATAGATTAAAAAGTAAGAGAGATAGAGGAAATCCGAGACAGCCATTCGATAGAACACAAGGTAATGAACATTTCATCCAAGTTTGGTCCTGAAATATGCTGTTTGAAGAAAGTTATTAGCCTCGCTGTCAAGAAATATAGTTAGTGCTCTTCTTCGACTTAAAATAATTTCGGTGATTTTTGGCCAAATTGGCTATGTGACTCTCTGTAAGAGTGAATATAGATTAAAAAGTGAAACAGATAGAAGAAATCCGAAATAAGCATTCGATTGAACACAAGGTAATGAACATCTCAGGCAAGTTTGGTCCTGAAATATGCAGTTTGAAGAAAGTTATTAGCCTCGCTGTCAAGAAATTTAGTTTGTTGTCTTCTTCGACTTAGAATAATTTCGGTGATTTTTGGCCAAATTGGCTATGCGACTCTCTGTAAGAGTGAATATTGATTAAAAAGTAAGAGAGATAGAGGAAATCCGAGACAGCCATTCGATAGAACACAAGGTAATGAATATCTCAGCCAAGTTTGGGCCTGAAATATGCAGTTTGAAGAAAGTTATTAGCCTCGCTGTCAAGAAATGTAGTTAGTGCTCTTCTTCGACTTAGAATAATTTCGGTGATTTTTGGCCAAATTGGCTATGCGACTCTCTGTAAGAGTGAACATAGATTAAAAAGTAAGAGAGATAGAGGAAATCCGAGACAGCCATTCGATAGAACACAAGGTAATGAACATTTCATCCAAGTTTGGTCCTGAAATATGCTGTTTGAAGCAAGTTATTAGCCTCGCTGTCAAGGAATATAGTTAGTGCTCTTCTTCGACTTAAAATAATTTCGGTGATTTTTGGCCAAATTGGCTATGTGACTCTCTGTAAGAGTGAATATAGATTAAAAAGTGAAACAGATAGAAGAAATCCGAAATAAGCATTCGATTGAACACAAGGTAATGAACATCTCAGGCAAGTTTGGTCCTGAAATATGCAGTTTGAAGAAAGTTATTAGCCTCGCTGTCAAGAAATTTAGTTTGTTGTCTTCTTCGACTTAGAATAATTTCGGTGATTTTTGGCCAAATTGGCTATGCGACTCTCTGTAAGAGTGAATATTGATTAAAAAGTAAGAGAGATAGAGGAAATCCGAGACAGCCATTCGATAGAACACAAGGTAATGAATATCTCAGCCAAGTTTGGGCCTGAAATATGCAGTTTGAAGAAAGTTATTAGCCTCGCTGTCAAGAAATGTAGTTAGTGCTCTTCTTCGACTTAGAATAATTTCGGTGATTTTTGGCCAAATTGGCTATGCGACTCTCTGTAAGAGTGAACATAGATTAAAAAGTAAGAGAGATAGAGGAAATCCGAGACAGCCATTCGATAGAACACAAGGTAATGAACATTTCATCCAAGTTTGGTCCTGAAATATGCTGTTTGAAGCAAGTTATTAGCCTCGCTGTCAAGAAATATAGTTAGTGCTCTTCTTCGACTTAAAATAATTTCGGTGATTTTTGGCCAAATTGGCTATGTGACTCTCTGTAAGAGTGAATATAGATTAAAAAGTGAAACAGATAGAAGAAATCCGAAATAAGCATTCGATTGAACACAAGGTAATGAACATCTCAGGCAAGTTTGGTCCTGAAATATGCAGTTTGAAGAAAGTTATTAGCCTCGCTGTCAAGAAATTTAGTTTGTTGTCTTCTTCGACTTAGAATAATTTCGGTGATTTTTGGCCAAATTGGCTATGCGACTCTCTGTAAGAGTGAATATAGATTAAAAAGTAAGAGAGATAGAGGAAATCCGAGACAGCCATTCGATAGAACACAAGGTAATGAATATCTCAGCCAAGTTTGGGCCTGAAATATGCAGTTTGAAGAAAGTTATTAGCCTCGCTGTCAAGAAATGTAGTTAGTGCTCTTCTTCGACTTAGAATAATTTCGGTGATTTTTGGCCAAATTGGCTATGCGACTCTCTGTAAGAGTGAACATAGATTAAAAAGTAAGAGAGATAGAGGAAATCCGAGACAGCCATTCGATAGAACACAAGGTAATGAACATTTCATCCAAGTTTGGTCCTGAAATATGCTGTTTGAAGCAAGTTATTAGCCTCGCTGTCAAGAAATATAGTTAGTGCTCTTCTTCGACTTAAAATAATTTCGGTGATTTTTGGCCAAATTGGCTATGTGACTCTCTGTAAGAGTGAATATAGATTAAAAAGTGAAACAGATAGAAGAAATCCGAAATAAGCATTCGATTGAACACAAGGTAATGAACATCTCAGGCAAGTTTGGTCCTGAAATATGCAGTTTGAAGAAAGTTATTAGCCTCGCTGTCAAGAAATTTAGTTTGTTGTCTTCTTCGACTTAGAATAATTTCGGTGATTTTTGGCCAAATTGGCTATGCGACTCTCTGTAAGAGTGAATATTGATTAAAAAGTAAGAGAGATAGAGGAAATCCGAGACAGCCATTCGATAGAACACAAGGTAATGAATATCTCAGCCAAGTTTGGGCCTGAAATATGCAGTTTGAAGAAAGTTATTAGCCTCGCTGTCAAGAAATGTAGTTAGTGCTCTTCTTCGACTTAGAATAATTTCGGTGATTTTTGGCCAAATTGGCTATGCGACTCTCTGTAAGAGTGAACATAGATTAAAAAGTAAGAGAGATAGAGGAAATCCGAGACAGCCATTCGATAGAACACAAGGTAATGAACATTTCATCCAAGTTTGGTCCTGAAATATGCTGTTTGAAGCAAGTTATTAGCCTCGCTGTCAAGAAATATAGTTAGTGCTCTTCTTCGACTTAAAATAATTTCGGTGATTTTTGGCCAAATTGGCTATGTGACTCTCTGTAAGAGTGAATATAGATTAAAAAGTGAAACAGATAGAAGAAATCCGAAATAAGCATTCGATTGAACACAAGGTAATGAACATCTCAGGCAAGTTTGGTCCTGAAATATGCAGTTTGAAGAAAGTTATTAGCCTCGCTGTCAAGAAATTTAGTTTGTTGTCTTCTTCGACTTAGAATAATTTCGGTGATTTTTGGCCAAATTGGCTATGCGACTCTCTGTAAGAGTGAATATTGATTAAAAAGTAAGAGAGATAGAGGAAATCCGAGACAGCCATTCGATAGAACACAAGGTAATGAATATCTCAGCCAAGTTTGGGCCTGAAATATGCAGTTTGAAGAAAGTTATTAGCCTCGCTGTCAAGAAATGTAGTTAGTGCTCTTCTTCGACTTAGAATAATTTCGGTGATTTTTGGCCAAATTGGCTATGCGACTCTCTGTAAGAGTGAACATAGATTAAAAAGTAAGAGAGATAGAGGAAATCCGAGACAGCCATTCGATAGAACACAAGGTAATGAACATTTCATCCAAGTTTGGTCCTGAAATATGCTGTTTGAAGCAAGTTATTAGCCTCGCTGTCAAGAAATATAGTTAGTGCTCTTCTTCGACTTAAAATAATTTCGGTGATTTTTGGCCAAATTGGCTATGTGACTCTCTGTAAGAGTGAATATAGATTAAAAAGTGAAACAGATAGAAGAAATCCGAAATAAGCATTCGATTGAACACAAGGTAATGAACATCTCAGGCAAGTTTGGTCCTGAAATATGCAGTTTGAAGAAAGTTATTAGCCTCGCTGTCAAGAAATTTAGTTTGTTGTCTTCTTCGACTTAGAATAATTTCGGTGATTTTTGGCCAAATTGGCTATGCGACTCTCTGTAAGAGTGAATATAGATTAAAAAGTAAGAGAGATAGAGGAAATCCGAGACAGCCATTCGATAGAACACAAGGTAATGAATATCTCAGCCAAGTTTGGGCCTGAAATATGCAGTTTGAAGAAAGTTATTAGCCTCGCTGTCAAGAAATGTAGTTAGTGCTCTTCTTCGACTTAGAATAATTTCGGTGATTTTTGGCCAAATTGGCTATGCGACTCTCTGTAAGAGTGAACATAGATTAAAAAGTAAGAGAGATAGAGGAAATCCGAGACAGCCATTCGATAGAACACAAGGTAATGAACATTTCATCCAAGTTTGGTCCTGAAATATGCTGTTTGAAGAAAGTTATTAGCCTCGCTGTCAAGAAATATAGTTAGTGCTCTTCTTCGACTTAAAATAATTTCGGTGATTTTTGGCCAAATTGGCTATGTGACTCTCTATAAGAGTGAATATAGATTAAAAAGTGAAACAGATAGAAGAAATCCGAAATAAGCATTCGATTGAACACAAGGTAATGAACATCTCAGGCAAGTTTGGTCCTGTAATATGCAGTTTGAAGAAAGTTATTAGCCTCGCTGTCAAGAAATGTAGTTTGTTGTCTTCTTCGACTTAGAATAATTTCGGTGATTTTTGGCCAAATTGGCTATGTGACTCTCTGTAAGAGTGAATATAGATTAAAAGTTAGACATATAGAGGAAATCCGAGAGAATAATTCGATAGAACACAATGTAATGAACATCTAAGCCAAGTTTGGTCCTGAAATATGCAGTTTGAAGAAAGTTATTAGCTTCGCTGTCATGAAATGTAGTTTGTTGTCTTCTTCGACTTAGAATAATTTCGGTGATTTTTGGCCAAATTGGCTATGCGACTCTCTGTAAGAGTCTATATAGATTAAAAAGTGAAACAGATAGAAGAAATCCGAAATAAGCATTCGATTGAACACAAGGTAATGAACATCTCAGGCAAGTTTGGTCCTGAAATATGCAGTTTGAAGAAAGTTATTAGCCTCGCTGTCAAGAAATGTAGTTTGTTGTCTTCTTCGACTTAGTATAATTTCGGTGATTTTTGGCCAAATTGGCTATGTGACTCTCTGTAAGAGTGAATATAGTTTAAAAAGTAAGACATATAGAGGAAATCCGATAAAACCATTCGATAGAACACAAGGTAATGAACATCTCAGCCAAGTTTGTGCCTGAAATATGCAGTTTGAAGAAAGTTATTAGCCTCGCTTTCAAGAAATGTAGTTAGTGCTCTTCTTCGACTTAGAATAATTTCGGTGATTTTTGGCCAAATTGGCTATGCGACTCTCTGTAAGAGTGAATATACATTAAAAAGTGAAACAGATAGAAGAAATCCGAAATAAGCATTCGATTGAACACAAGGTAATGAACATCTCAGGCAAGTTTGGTCCTGAAATATGCAGTTTGAAGAAAGTTATTATCCTCGCTGTCAAGAAATGTAGTTAGTGCTCTTCTTCGACTTAGAATAATTTCGGTGATTTTTGACCAAATTGGCTATGCGACTCTCTGTAAGAGTGAACATAGATTAAAAAGTAAGAGAGATAGAGGAAATCCGAAATAACCATTCTATAGAACACAAGGTAATGAACATCTCAGGCAAGTTTGGGCCTGAAATATGCAGTTTGAAGAAAGTTATTAGCCTCGCTGTCAAGAAATGTAGTTTGTTGTCTTCTTCGACTTAGAATAATTTCGGTGATTTTTGGCCAAATTGGCTATGTGACTCTCTGTAAGAGTGAATATAGATTAAAAGTTAGACATATAGAGGAAATCCGAGAGAATAATTCGATAGAACACAATGTAATGAACATCTAAGCCAAGTTTGGTCCTGAAATATGCAGTTTGAAGAAAGTTATTAGCTTCGCTGTCATGAAATGTAGTTTGTTGTCTTCTTCGACTTAGAATAATTTCGGTGATTTTTGGCCAAATTGGCTATGCGACTCTCTGTAAGAGTCTATATAGATTAAAAAGTGAAACAGATAGAAGAAATCCGAAATAAGCATTCGATTGAACACAAGGTAATGAACATCTCAGGCAAGTTTGGTCCTGAAATATGCAGTTTGAAGAAAGTTATTAGCCTCGCTGTCAAGAAATGTAGTTTGTTGTCTTCTTCGACTTAGTATAATTTCGGTGATTTTTGGCCAAATTGGCTATGTGACTCTCTGTAAGAGTGAATATAGTTTAAAAAGTAAGACATATAGAGGAAATCCGATAAAACCATTCGATAGAACACAAGGTAATGAACATCTCAGCCAAGTTTGTGCCTGAAATATGCAGTTTGAAGAAAGTTATTAGCCTCGCTTTCAAGAAATGTAGTTAGTGCTCTTCTTCGACTTAGAATAATTTCGGTGATTTTTGGCCAAATTGGCTATGCGACTCTCTGTAAGAGTGAATATACATTAAAAAGTGAAACAGATAGAAGAAATCCGAAATAAGCATTCGATTGAACACAAGGTAATGAACATCTCAGGCAAGTTTGGTCCTGAAATATGCAGTTTGAAGAAAGTTATTATCCTCGCTGTCAAGAAATGTAGTTAGTGCTCTTCTTCGACTTAGAATAATTTCGGTGATTTTTGACCAAATTGGCTATGCGACTCTCTGTAAGAGTGAACATAGATTAAAAAGTAAGAGAGATAGAGGAAATCCGAAATAACCATTCTATAGAACACAAGGTAATGAACATCTCAGGCAAGTTTGGGCCTGAAATATGCAGTTTGAAGAAAGTTATTAGCCTCGCTGTCAAGAAATTAAGTTTGTTGTCTTCTTCGACTTAGAATAATTTCGGTGATTTTTGGCCAAATTGGCTATGCGACTCTCTGTAAGACTGAACATAGATTAAAAAGTAAGACAGATAGAGGAACTCCGAAACAACCATTCGATAGAACACAAGGTAATGAACATCTCAGCCAAGTTTGGTACTGAAATATGCAGTTTGAAGAAAGTTATTAGCCTCGCTGTCAAGAAATGTAGTTTGTTGTCTTCTTCGACTTAGAATAATTTCGGTGATTTTTGGCCAAATTGGCTATGCGACTCTCTGTAAGAGTGAATATACATTAAAAAGTGAAACAGATAGAAGAAATCCGAAATAAGCATTCGATTGAACACAAGGTAATGAACATCTCAGCCAAGTTTGGTCCTGAAATATGCAGTTTGAAGAAAGTTATTAGCCTCGCTGTCAAGAAATTTAGTTTGTTGTCTTCTTCGACTTAGAATAATTTCGGTGATTTTTGGCCAAATTGGCTATGCGACTCTCTGTAAGAGTGAATATAGATTAAAAAGTAAGAGAGATAGAGGAAATCCGAGACAGCCATTCGATAGAACACAAGGTAATGAATATCTCAGCCAAGTTTGGTCCTGAAATATGCAGTTTGAAGAAAGTTATTAGCCTCGCTGTCAAGAAATGTAGTTAGTGCTCTTCTTCGACTTAGAATAATTTCGGTGATTTTTGGCCAAATTGGCTATGCGACTCTCTGTAAGAGTGAACATAGATTAAAAAGTAAGAGAGATAGAGGAAATCCGAGACAGCCATTCGATAGAACACAAGGTAATGAACATTTCATCCAAGTTTGGTCCTGAAATATGCTGTTTGAAGAAAGTTATTAGCCTCGCTGTCAAGAAATGTAGTTAGTGCTCTTCTTCGACTTAAAATAATTTCGGTGATTTTTGGCCAAATTGGCTATGTGACTCTCTGTAAGAGTGAATATAGATTAAAAATTGAAACAGATAGAAGAAATCCGAAATATGCATTCGATTGAACACAAGGTAATGAACATCTCAGGCAAGTTTGGTCCTGAAATATGCAGTTTGAAGAAAGTTATTAGCCTCGCTGTCAAGAAATTTAGTTTGTTGTCTTCTTCGACTTAGAATAATTTCGGTGATTTTTGGCCAAATTGGCTATGCGACTCTCTGTAAGAGTGAATATAGATTAAAAAGTAAGAGAGATAGAGGAAATCCGAGACAGCCATTCGATAGAACACAAGGTAATGAACATTTCATCCAAGTTTGGTCCTGAAATATGCTGTTTGAAGAAAGTTATTAGCCTCGCTGTCAAGAAATGTAGTTAGTGCTCTTCTTCGACTTAGAATAATTTCGGTGATTTTTGGCCAAATTGGCTATGCGACTCTCTGTAAGAGTGAACATAGATTAAAAAGTAAGAGGGATAGAGTAAATCCGAGACAGCCATTCGATAGAACACAAGGTAATGAACATTTCATCCAAGTTTGGTCCTGAAATATGCTGTTTGAAGAAAGTTATTAGCCTCGCTGTCAAGAAATGTAGTTACTGCTCTTCTTCGACTTAAAATAATTTCGGTGATTTTTGGCCAAATTGGCTATGTGACTCTCTGTAAGAGTGAATATAGATTAAAAAGTGAAACAGATAGAAGAAATCCGAAATAAGCATTCGATTGAACACAAGGTAATGAACATCTCAGGCAAGTTTGGTCCTGAAATATGCAGTTTGAAGAAAGTTATTAGCCTCGCTGTCAAGAAATGTAGTTAGTGCTCTTCTTCGACTTAGAATAATTTCGGTGATTTTTGGCCAAATTGGCTATGCGACTCTCTGTAAGAGTGAACATAGATTAAAAAGTAAGACAGATAGAGGAAATCCGAGACAGCCATTCGATAGAACACAAGGTAATGAACATTTCATCCAAGTTTGGTCCTGAAATATGCTGTTTGAAGAAAGTTATTAGCCTCGCTGTCAAGAAATGTAGTTAGTGCTCTTCTTCGACTTAAAATAATTTCGGTGATTTTTGGCCAAATTGGCTATGTGACTCTCTGTAAGAGTGAATATAGATTAAAAAGTGAAACAGATAGAAGAAATCCGAAATAAGCATTCGATTGAACACAATGTAATGAACATCTCAGGCAAGTTTGGTCCTGAAATATGCAGTTTGAAGAAAGTTATTAGCCTCGCTGTCAAGAAATGTAGTTTGTTGTCTTCTTCGACTTAGAATAATTTCGGTGATTTTTGGCCAAATTGGCTATGCGACTCTCTGTAAGAGTGAACATAGATTAAAAAGTAAGACAGATAGAGGAAATCCGAAATAACCATTCGATAGAACAGAATGTTATGAACATCTCAGCCAAGTTTGGTCCTGAAATATGCAGTTTGAAGAAAGTTATTAGCCTCGCTGTCAAGAAATTTAGTTTGTTGTCTTCTTCGACTTAGAATAATTTCGGTGATTTTGGGCCAAATTGGCTATGCGACTCTCTGTAAGAGTGAATATAGATTAAAAAGTAAGAGAGATAGAGGAAATCCGAGACAGCCATTCGATAGAACACAAGGTATTGAACATCTCAGCCAAGTTTGGTCCTGAAATATGCAGTTTGAAGAAAGTTATTAGCCTCGCTGTCAAGAAATTTAGTTTGTTGTCTTCTTCGACTTAGAATAATTTCGGTGATTTTTGGCCAAATTGGCTATGCGACTCTCTGTAAGAGTGAATATACATTAAAAAGTGAAACAGATAGAAGAAATCAGAAATAAGCATTCGATTGAACACAAGGTAATGAACATCTCAGGCAAGTTTGGGCCTGAAATATGCAGTTTGAAGAAAGTTATTAGCCTCGCTGTCAAGAAATGTAGTTAGTGCTCTTATTCGACTTAGAATAATTTCGGTGATTTTTAGCCAAATTGGCTATGCGACTCTCTGTAAGAGTGAATATAGCTTAAAAAGTAAGACAGATAGAGGAACTCCGAAACAACCATTCGATAGAACACAAGGTAATGAACATCTCAGCCAAGTTTGGTACTGAAATATGCAGTTTGAAGAAAGTTATTAGCCTCGCTGTCAAGAAATGTAGTTTGTTGTCTTCTTCGACTTAGAATAATTTCGGTGATTTTTGGCCAAATTGGCTATGCGACTCTCTGTAAGAGTGAATATACATTAAAAAGTGAAACAGATAGAAGAAATCCGAAATAAGCATTCGATTGAACACAAGGTAATGAACATCTCAGCCAAGTTTGGTCCTGAAATATGCAGTTTGAAGAAAGTTATTAGCCTCGCTGTCAAGAAATTTAGTTTGTTGTCTTCTTCGACTTAGAATAATTTCGGTGATTTTTGGCCAAATTGGCTATGCGACTCTCTGTAAGAGTGAATATAGATTAAAAAGTAAGAGAGATAGAGGAAATCCGAGACAGCCATTCGATAGAACACAAGGTAATAAATATCTCAGCCAAGTTTGGGCCTGAAATATGCAGTTTGAAGAAAGTTATTAGCCTCGCTGTCAAGAAATGTACTTAGTGCTCTTCTTCGACTTAGAATAATTTCGGTGATTTTTGGCCAAATTGGCTATGCGACTCTCTGTAAGAGTGAACATAGATTAAAAAGTAAGAGAGATAGAGGAAATCCGAGACAGCCATTCGATAGAACACAAGGTAATGAACATTTCATCCAAGTTTGGTCCTGAAATATGCTGTTTGAAGAAAGTTATTAGCCTCGCTGTCAAGAAATGTAGTTAGTGCTCTTCTTCGACTTAAAATAATTTCGGTGATTTTTGGCCAAATTGGCTATGTGACTCTCTGTAAGAGTGAATATAGATTAAAAATTGAAACAGATAGAAGAAATCCGAAATATGCATTCGATTGAACACAAGGTAATGAACATCTCAGGCAAGTTTGGTCCTGAAATATGCAGTTTGAAGAAAGTTATTAGCCTCGCTGTCAAGAAATTTAGTTTGTTGTCTTCTTCGACTTAGAATAATTTCGGTGATTTTTGGCCAAATAGACTATGCGACTCTCTGTAAGAGTGAATATAGATTAAAAAGTAAGAGAGAAAGAGGAAATCCGAGAAAACCATTCGATAGAACACAAGGTAATGAACATCTCAGCCAAGTTTGGTCCTGAAATATGCAGTTTGAAGAAAGTTATTATCCTCGCTGTCAAGAAATTTAGTTTGTTGTCTTCTTCGTCTTAGAAAAATTTCGGTGATTTTTGGCCACATTGGCTATGTGACTCTCTGTAAGAGTGAAAATAGATTAAAAATTAGACATATAGAGGAAATCCGAGAGAATAATTCGATAGAACACAATGTAATGAACATCTAAGCCAAGTTTGGTCCTGAAATATGCAGTTTGAAGAAAGTTATTAGCCTCGCTGTCAAGAAATGTAGTTAGTGCTCTTCTTCGACTTAAAATAATTTCGGTGATTTTTGGCCAAATTGGCTATGTGACTCTCTGTAAGAGTGAATATAGATTAAAAAGTGAAACAGATAGAAGAAATCCGAAATAAGCATTCGATTGAACACAAGGTAATGAACATCTCAGGCAAGTTTGGTCCTGAAATATGCAGTTTGAAGAAAGTTATTAGCCTCGCTGTCAAGAAATTTAGTTTGTTGTCTTCTTCGACTTAGAATAATTTCGGTGATTTTTGGCCAAATTGGCTATGCGACTCTCTGTAAGAGTGAATATTGATTAAAAAGTAAGAGAGATAGAGGAAATCCGAGACAGCCATTCGATAGAACACAAGGTAATGAATATCTCAGCCAAGTTTGGGCCTGAAATATGCAGTTTGAAGAAAGTTATTAGCCTCGCTGTCAAGAAATGTAGTTAGTGCTCTTCTTCGACTTAGAATAATTTCGGTGATTTTTGGCCAAATTGGCTATGCGACTCTCTGTAAGAGTGAACATAGATTAAAAAGTAAGAGAGATAGAGGAAATCCGAGACAGCCATTCGATAGAACACAAGGTAATGAACATTTCATCCAAGTTTGGTCCTGAAATATGCTGTTTGAAGCAAGTTATTAGCCTCGCTGTCAAGAAATATAGTTAGTGCTCTTCTTCGACTTAAAATAATTTCGGTGATTTTTGGCCAAATTGGCTATGTGACTCTCTGTAAGAGTGAATATAGATTAAAAAGTGAAACAGATAGAAGAAATCCGAAATAAGCATTCGATTGAACACAAGGTAATGAACATCTCAGGCAAGTTTGGTCCTGAAATATGCAGTTTGAAGAAAGTTATTAGCCTCGCTGTCAAGAAATTTAGTTTGTTGTCTTCTTCGACTTAGAATAATTTCGGTGATTTTTGGCCAAATTGGCTATGCGACTCTCTGTAAGAGTGAATATAGATTAAAAAGTAAGAGAGATAGAGGAAATCCGAGACAGCCATTCGATAGACGCAAGGTAATGAATATCTCAGCCAAGTTTGGGCCTGAAATATGCAGTTTGAAGAAAGTTATTAGCCTCGCTGTCAAGAAATGTAGTTAGTGCTCTTCTTCGACTTAGAATAATTTCGGTGATTTTTGGCCAAATTGGCTATGCGACTCTCTGTAAGAGTGAATATAGATTAAAAATTGAAACAGATAGAAGAAATCCGAAATATGCATTCGATTGAACACAAGGTAATGAACATCTCAGGCAAGTTTGGTCCTGAAATATGCAGTTTGAAGAAAGTTATTAGCCTCGCTGTCAAGAAATTTAGTTTGTTGTCTTCTTCGACTTAGAATAATTTCGGTGATTTTTGGCCAAATTGGCTATGCGACTCTCTGTAAGAGTGAATATAGATTAAAAAGTAAGAGAGATAGAGGAAATCCGAGACAGCCATTCGATAGAACACAAGGTAATGAATATCTCAGCCAAGTTTGGGCCTGAAATATGCAGTTTGAAGAAAGTTATTAGCCTCGCTGTCAAGAAATGTAGTTAGTGCTCTTCTTCGACTTAGAATAATTTCGGTGATTTTTGGCCAAATTGGCTATGCGACTCTCTGTAAGAGTGAACATAGATTAAAAAGTAAGAGGGATAGAGTAAATCCGAGACAGCCATTCGATAGAACACAAGGTAATGAACATTTCATCCAAGTTTGGTCCTGAAATATGCTGTTTGAAGAAAGTTATTAGCCTCGCTGTCAAGAAATGTAGTTACTGCTCTTCTTCGACTTAAAATAATTTCGGTGATTTTTGGCCAAATTGGCTATGTGACTCTCTGTAAGAGTGAATATAGATTAAAAAGTGAAACAGATAGAAGAAATCCGAAATAAGCATTCGATTGAACACAAGGTAATGAACATCTCAGGCAAGTTTGGTCCTGAAATATGCAGTTTGAAGAAAGTTATTAGCCTCGCTGTCAAGAAATGTAGTTAGTGCTCTTCTTCGACTTAGAATAATTTCGGTGATTTTTGGCCAAATTGGCTATGCGACTCTCTGTAAGAGTGAACATAGATTAAAAAGTAAGACAGATAGAGGAAATCCGAGACAGCCATTCGATAGAACACAAGGTAATGAACATTTCATCCAAGTTTGGTCCTGAAATATGCTGTTTGAAGAAAGTTATTAGCCTCGCTGTCAAGAAATGTAGTTAGTGCTCTTCTTCGACTTAAAATAATTTCGGTGATTTTTGGCCAAATTGGCTATGTGACTCTCTGTAAGAGTGAATATAGATTAAAAAGTGAAACAGATAGAAGAAATCCGAAATAAGCATTCGATTGAACACAATGTAATGAACATCTCAGGCAAGTTTGGTCCTGAAATATGCAGTTTGAAGAAAGTTATTAGCCTCGCTGTCAAGAAATGTAGTTTGTTGTCTTCTTCGACTTAGAATAATTTCGGTGATTTTTGGCCAAATTGGCTATCCGACTCTCTGTAAGAGTGAATATAGATTAAAAAGTAAGAGGGATAGAGGAAATCCGAGATAAGCAGTCAATAGAACACAAGGTAATGAATATCTCAGCCAAGTTTGGGCCTGAAATATGCAGTTTGAAGAAAGTTATTAGCCTCGCTGTCAAGAAATGTAGTTAGTGCTCTTCTTCGACTTAGAATAATTTCGGTGATTTTTTTGGCCAAATTGACTATGCAACTCTCTGTAAGAGTGAACATAGATTAAAAAGTAAGAGAGATAGAGGAAATCCGAGACAGCCATTCGATAGAACACAAGGTAATGAACATTTCATCCAAGTTTGGTCCTGAAATATGCTGTTTGAAGAAAGTTATTAGCCTCGCTGTCAAGAAATGTAGTTAGTGCTCTTCTTCGACTTAGAATAATTTCGGTGATTTTTGGCCAAATTGGCTATGTGACTCTCTGTAAGAGTGAATATAGATTAAAAAGTGAAACAGATAGAAGAAATCCGAAATAAGCATTCGATTGAACACAATGTAATGAACATCTCAGGCAAGTTTGGTCCTGAAATATGCAGTTTGAAGAAAGTTATTAGCCTCGCTGTCAAGAAATGTAGTTTGTTGTCTTCTTCGACTTAGAATAATTTCGGTGATTTTTGGCCAAATTGGCTATCCGACTCTCTGTAAGAGTGAATATAGATTAAAAAGTAAGAGGGATAGAGGAAATCCGAGATAAGCAGTCAATAGAACACAAGGTAATGAATATCTCAGCCAAGTTTGGGCCTGAAATATGCAGTTTGAAGAAAGTTATTAGCCTCGCTGTCAAGAAATGTAGTTAGTGCTCTTCTTCGACTTAGAATAATTTCGGTGATTTTTTTGGCCAAATTGACTATGCGACTCTCTGTAAGAGTGAACATAGATTAAAAAGTAAGAGAGATAGAGGAAATCCGAGACAGCCATTCGATAGAACACAAGGTAATGAACATTTCATCCAAGTTTGGTCCTGAAATATGCTGTTTGAAGAAAGTTATTAGCCTCGCTGTCAAGAAATGTAGTTAGTGCTCTTCTTCGACTTAGAATAATTTCGGTGATTTTTGGCCAAATTGGCTATGCGACTCTCTGTAAGAGTGAACATAGATTAAAAAGTAAGACAGATAGAGGAAATCCGAGACAGCCATTCGATAAAACACAAGGTAATGAACATTTCATCCAAGTTTGGTCCTGAAATATGCTGTTTGAAGAAAGTTATTAGCCTCGCTGTCAAGAAATGTAGTTAGTGCTCTTCTTCGACTTAAAATAATTTCGGTGATTTTTGGCCAAATTGGCTATGTGACTCTCTGTAAGAGTGAATATAGATTAAAAAGTGAAACAGATAGAAGAAATCCGAAATAAGCATTCGATTGAACACAAGGTAATGAACATCTCAGGCAAGTTTGGTCCTGAAATATGCAGTTTGAAGAAAGTTATTAGCCTCGCTGTCAAGAAATTTAGTTTGTTGTCTTCTTCGACTTAGAATAATTTCGGTGATTTTGGGCCAAATTGGCTATGCGACTCTCTGTAAGAGTGAATATAGATTAAAAAGTAAGAGAGATAGAGGAAATCCGAGACAGCCATTCGATAGAACACAAGGTAATGAATATCTCAGCCAAGTTTGGGCCTGAAATATGCAGTTTGAAGAAAGTTATTAGCCTCGCTGTCAAGAAATGTAGTTAGTGCTCTTCTTCGACTTAGAATAATTTCGGTGAGTTTTGGCCAAATTGGCTATGCGACTCTCTGTAAGAGTGAATATAGATTAAAAAGTAAGAGAGATAGAGGAAATCCGAGACAGCCATTCGATAGAACACAAGGTAATGAACATTTCATCCAAGTTTGGGCCTGAAATATGCAGTTTGAAGAAAGTTATTAGCCTCGCTGTCAAGAAATGTAGTTAGTGCTCTTCTTCGACTTAAAATAATTTCGGTGATTTTTGGCCAAATTGGCTATGTGACTCTCTGTAAGAGTGAATATAGATTAAATAGTGAAACAGATAGAAGAAATCCGAAATAAGCATTCGATTGAACACAAGGTAATGAACATCTCAGGCAAGTTTGGTCCTGAAATATGCAGTTTGAAGAAAGTTATTAGCCTCGCTGTCAAGAAATTTAGTTTGTTGTCTTCTTCGACTTAGAATAATTTCGGTGATTTTTGGCCAAATTGGCTATGCGACTCTCTGTAAGAATGAACATAGATAAAAAAAAAAAAAAAGTAAGACAGATAGAGGAAATCCGAAATAACCATTCGATAGAACACAAGGTAATGAACATCTCAGCCAAGTTTGGGCCTGAAATATGCTGTTTGAAGAAAGTTATTAGCCTCGCTGTCAAGAAATGTAGTTAGTGCTCTTCTTCGACTTAGAATAATTTCGGTGATTTTTGGCTAAATTGACTATGCGACTCTCTGTAAGAGTGAACATAGATTAAAATGTAAGACAGATAGAGGAAATCCGAGGAAACCAGTTGATAGAACACAAGGTAATGAACATCTCAGCCAAGTTTGGGCCTGAAATATGCAGTTTGAAGAAAGTTATTAGCCTCGCTGTCAAGAAATGTAGTTAGTGCTCTTCTTCGACTTAGAATAATTTCTGTGATTTTTGACCAAATTGGCTTTGCGACTCTCTGTAAGAGTGAATATAGATTAAAATGTAAGACAGATAGAGGAAATCCGAGAAAACCATTCGATAGAACACAATGTACTGAACATCTCAGCCAAGTTTGGGCCTGAAATATGCAGTTTGAAGAAAGTTATTAGCCTCGCTTTCAAGAAATGTAGTTAGTGCTCTTCTTCGACTTAGAATAATTTCGGTGATTTTTGGCCAAATTGGCTATGCGACTCTCTGTAAGAGTGAACATGGATTAAAAAGTAAGACAGATAGAGGAAATCCGAGATAAGCATTAAATAGAACACAAGGTAATGAATATCTCAGCCAAGTTTGGTCCTGAAATATGCAGTTTGAAGAAAGTTATTAGCCTCGCTGTCAAGAAATGTAGTTAGTGCTCTTCTTCGACTTAGAATAATTTCGGTGATTTTTGGCCAAATTGGCTATGCGACTCTCTGTAAGAATGAACAAAGATTAAAAATTAAGACAGATAGAGGAAATCCGAAATAACCATTCGATAAAACACAAGGTAATGAACATCTCAGGCAAGTTTGGTCCTGAAATATGCAATCTGATGAAAATTATTATCCCCGTTGTCAAGAAATGTAGTTTGTTTTTCTTCTTCGACTTAGAATAATTTCGGTGATTTTTGGCCAAATTGACTATTCGACTCTCTGTAAGAGTGAATATAGATTAAAAAGTAAGAGAGAAAGAGGAAATCCGAGAAAACCATTCGATAGAACACAAGGTAATGAACATCTCAGCCAAGTTTGGTCCTGAAATATGCAGTTTGAAGAAAGTTATTAGCCTCGCTGTCAAGAAATGTAGTTAGTGCTCTTCTTCGACCTAGAATAATTTCGGTGATTTTTGGCCACATTGACTATGCGACTCTCTGTAAGAGTGAATATAGATTAAATAGTAAGACATATAGAGGGAATCCGATAAAACCATTCGATAGAACACAAGGTAATGAACATCTCAGCCAAGTTTGGGCCTGAAATATGCAGTTTGAAGAAAGTTATTAGCCTCGCTGTCAAGAAATGTAGTTAGTGCTCTTCTTCGACTTAGAATAATTTCGGTGATTTTTAGCCACATTGGCTATGTGACTCTCTGTAAGAGTGAAAATAGATTAAAAATTAGACATATAGAGGAAATCCGAGAGAATAATTTGATAGAACACAATGTAATGAACATCTAAGCCAAGTTTGGTCCTGAAATATGCAGCTTGAAGAAAGTTATTAGCCTCGCTGTCAAGAAATGTAGTTTGTTGTCTTCTTCGACTTAGAATAATTTCGGTGATTTTTGGCCAAATTGGCTATGTGACTCTCTGTAAGAGTGAATATAGATTAAAAAGTAAGACATATAGAGGGAATCCGATAAAACCATTCGATAGAACACAAGGTAATGAACATCTCAGCCAAGTTTGGGCCTGAAATATGCAGTTTGAAGAAAGTTATTAGCCTCGCTGTCAAGAAATGTAGTTAGTGCTCTTCTTCGACTTAGAATAATTTCGGTGATTTTTGGCTAAATTGACTATGCGACTCTCTGTAAGAGTGAACATAGATTAAAATGTAAGACAGATAGAGGAAATCCGAGGAAACCAGTTGATAGAACACAAGGTAATGAACATCTCAGCCAAGTTTGGGCCTGAAATATGCAGTTTGAAGAAAGTTATTAGCCTCGCTGTCAAGAAATGTAGTTAGTGCTCTTCTTCGACTTAGAATAATTTCGGTGATTTTTGACCAAATTGGCTTTGCGTCTCTCTGTAAGAGTGAATATAGATTAAAATGTAAGACAGATAGAGGAAATCCGAGAAAACCATTCGATAGAACACAATGTAATGAACATCTCAGCCAAGTTTGGGCCTGAAATATGCAGTTTGAAGAAAGTTATTAGCCTCGCTTTCAAGAAATGTAGTTAGTGCTCTTCTTCGACTTAGAATAATTTCGGTGATTTTTGGCCAAATTGGCTATGCGACTCTCTGTAAGAGTGAATATACATTAAAAAGTGAAACAGATAGAAGAAATCCGAAATAAGCATTCGATTGAACACAAGGTAATGAACATCTCAGGCAAGTTTGGTCCTGAAATATGCAGTTTGAAGAAAGTTATTAGCCTCGCTGTCAAGAAATTTAGTTTGTTGTCTTCTTCGACTTAGAATAATTTCGGTGATTTTTGGCCAACTTGGCTATGCGACTCTCTGTAAGAGTGAATATAGAACAAAAAGTAAGAGAGATAGAGGAAATCCGAGATAAGCAGTCAATAGAACACAAGGTAATGAATATCTCAGCCAAGTTTGGGCCTGAAATATGCAGTTTGAAGAAAGTTATTAGCCTCGCTCTCAAGAAATTTAGTTAGTGCTCTTCTTCGACTTAGAATAATTTCGGTGATTTTTGGCCAAATTGGCTATGCGACTCTCTGTAAGAGTGAACATAGATAAAAAAAAAAAAAAAGTAAGACAGATAGAGGAAATCCGAAATAACCATTCGATAGAACACATGGTAATGAACATCTCAGCCAAGTTTGGGCCTGAAATATGCAGTTTGAAGAAAGTTATTAGCCTCGCTGTCAAGAAATTTAGTTTGTTGTCTTCTTCGACTTAGAATAATTTCGGTGATTTTTTGCCAAATTGGCTATGTGACTCTCTGTAAGAGTGAACATAGATTAAAAAGTAAGACATATAGAGGGAATCCGATAAAACCATTCGATAGAACACAAGGTAATGAACATCTCAGCCAAGTTTGGACCTGAAATATGCAGTTTGAAGAAAGTTATTAGCCTCGCTGTCAAGAAATGTAGTTAGTGCTCTTCTTCGACTTAGAATAATTTCGGTGATTTTTGGCTAAATTGACTATGCGACTCTCTGTAAGAGTGAACATAGATTAAAATGTAAGACAGATAGAGGAAATCCGAGGAAACTATTTGATAGAACACAAGGTAATGAACATCTCAGGCAAGTTTGGGCCTGAAATATGCAGTTTGAAGAAAGTTATTAGCCTCGCTGTCAAGAAATTTAGTTTGTTGTCTTCTTCGACTTAGAATAATTTCGGTGATTTTTGGCCAAATTGGCTATGTGACTCTCTGTAAGAGTGAAAATAGATTAAAAATTAGACATATTGAGGAAATCCGAGTGAATAATTCGATAGAACACAATGTAATGAACATCTAAGCCAAGTTTGGTCCTGAAATATGCAGTTTGAAGAAAGTTATTAGCCTCGCTGTCAAGAAATGTAGTTTGTTGTCTTCTTCGACTTAGAATAATTTCGGTGATTTTTGGCCAAATTGGCTATGTGACTCTCTGTAAGAGTGAATATAGATTAAAAAGTAAGACATATAGAGGGAATCCGATAAAACCATTCGATAGAACACAAGGTAATGAACATCTCAGCCAAGTCTGGGCCTGAAATATGCAGTTTGAAGAAAGTTATTAGCCTCGCTGTCAAGAAATGTAGTTAGTACTCTTCTTCGACTTAGAATAATTTCGGTGATTTTTGGCTAAATTGACTATGCGACTCTCTGTAAGAGTGAACATAGATTAAAATGTAAGACAGATAGAGGAAATCCGAGGAAACTATTTGATAGAACACAAGGTAATGAACATCTCAGGCAAGTTTGGGCCTGAAATATGCAGTTTGAAGAAAGTTATTAGCCTCGCTGTCAAGAAATGTAGTTAGTGCTCTTCTTCGACTTAGAATAATTTCGGTGATTTTTGACCAAATTGGCTTTGCGACTCTCTGTAAGAGTGAATATAGATTCAAATGTAAGACAGATAGAGGAAATCCGAGAAAACCATTCGATAGAACACAATGTAATGAACATCTCAGCCAAGTTTGGGCCTGAAATATGCAGTTTGAAGAAAGTTATTAGCCTCGCTGTCAAGAAATGTAGTTACTGCTCTTCTTCGAATTATAATAAGTTCGGTGATTTTTGGCCAAATTGGCTATCTGACTTTCTGTAAGAGTGAATATAGATTAAGAAGTAAGACAGATATAGGAAATCCGAAATAACCATTCGATAGAACACAATGTTACGAACATCTCAGGCAAGTTTGTGCCTGAAATATGCAGTTTGAAGAAAATTATTAGCCTCGCTGTCAAGAAATGTAGTTAGTGCTCTTCTTCGACTTAGAATAATTTCGGTGATTTTTGGCTAAATTGGCTATGCGACTCTCTGTAAGAGTGAACCTAGATTAAAAAGTAAGACAGATAGAGGAAATCCGAGACAACCATTCTATAGAACACAAGGTAATGAACATTTCATCCAAGTTTGGTCCTGAAATATGCAGTTTGAAGAAATTTATTAGCCTCGCTGTCAAGAAATTTAGTTAGTGCTCTTCTTCGACTTAGAATAATTTCGGTGATTTTTGGCCAAATTGGCTATGCGACTCTCTGTAAGACATCTTTGAGAGGCATTTTAGAAGTTGTAGAGATGAAGAAAACCACGATATATGGATAGTCAACTTCTTTATTGCAATGAATGCGACGTTTCGGTGTAGATACTAACACCGTTATCAAGCAAGTGATGATAACAGCCAAGTTTGGTCCTGAAATATGCAGTTTGAAGAAAGTTATTAGCCTCGCTGTCAAGAAATGTAGTTAGTGCTCTTCTTCGACTTAGAATAATTTCGGTGATTTTTGGCCAAATTGGCTATGTGACTCTCTGTAAGAGTGAATATAGATTAAAAAGTAAGACATATAGAGGGAATCCGATAAAACCATTCGATAGAACACAAGGTAATGAACATCTCAACCAAGTTTGGGCCTGAAATATGCAGTTTGAAGAAAGTTATTAGCCTCGCTGTCAAGAAATGTAGTTAGTGCTCTTCTTCGACTTAGAATAATTTCGGTGATTTTTGGCCAAATTGGCTATGCGACTCTCTGTAAGAATGAACAAAGATTAAAAAGTAAGAGAGATAGAGGAAATCCGAAATAACCATTCGATAGAACACAAGGTAATGAACATCTCAGGCAAGTTTGGTCCTGAAATATGCAATCTGATGAAAATTATTATCCCCGCTGTCAAGAAATTTAGTTTGTTTTTCTTCTTCGACTTAGAATAATTTCGGTGATTTTTGGCCAAATTGGCTATGTGACTCTCTGTAAGAGTGAAAATAGATTAAAAATTAGACATATAGAGGAAATCCTAGAGAATAATTCGATAGAACACAATGTAATGAACATCTGAGCCAAGTTTGGTCCTGAAATATGCAGTTTGTAGAAAGTTATTAGCCTCGCTGTCAAGAAATGTAGTTTGTTGTCTTCTTCGACTTAGAATAATTTCGGTGATTTTTGACTAAATTGGCTTTGCGACTCTCTGTAAGAGTGAATATAGATAAAAATGTAAGACAGATAGAGGAAATCCGAGAAAACCATTCGATAGAACAAAAGGTAATGAACATCTCAGCCAAGTTTGGTCCTGAAATATGCAGTTTGAAGAAAGTTATTAGCCTCGCTGTCAAGAAATGTAGTTAGTGCTCTTCTTCGACTTAGAATAATTTCGGAGATTTTTGGCTAAATTGACTATGCGACTCTCTGTAAGAGTGAAAATAGATTAAAAAGTAAGACAGATAGAGGAAATCCGAAATAACCATTCGATAGAACACAAGGTAATGAACATCTCAGGCAAGATTGGTCCTGAAATATGCAATGTGATGAAAATTATTATCCCCGCTGTCAAGAAATGTAGTTTGTTTTTCTTCTTCGACTTAGAATAATTTCGGTGATTTTTGGCCAAATTGACTATGCGACTCTCTGTAAGAGTGAATATAGATTAAAAAGTAAGAGAGAAAGAGGAATTCCGAGAAAACCATTCGATAGAACACAAGGTAATGAACATCTCAGCCAAGTTTGGTCCTGAAATATGCAGTTTGAAGAAAGTTATTAGCCTCGCTGTCAAGAAATGTAGTTTGTTGTCTTCTTCGACTTAGAATGATTTCGGTGATTTTTGGCCAAATTGGCTATGTGACTCTCTGTAAGAGTGAAAATAGATTAAAAATTAGACATATAGAGGAAATCCGAGAGAATAATTTGATAGAACACAATGTAATGAACATCTAAGCCAAGTTTGGTCCTGAAATATGCAGTTTGAAGAAAGTTATTAGCCTCGCTGTCAAGAAATGTAGTTTGTTGTCTTCTTCGACTTAGAATAATTTCGGTGATTTTTGGCCAAATTGGCTATGTGACTCTCTGTAAGAGTGAATATAGATAAAAAAAAAAGTAAGACATATAGAGGGAATCCGATAAAACCTTTCGATAGAACACAAGGTAATGAACATCTCAGCCAAGTTTGGGCCTGAAATATGCAGTTTGAAGAAAGTTATTAGCCTCGCTGTCAAGAAATGTAGTTAGTACTCTTCTTCGACTTAGAATAATTTCGGTGATTTTTTACTAAATTGGCTTTGCGACTCTCTGTAAGAGTGAATATAGATTAAAATGTAAGACAGATAGAGGAAATCCGAGAAAACCATTCGATAGAACAAAAGGTAATGAACATCTCAGCCAAGTTTGGGCCTGAAATATGCAGTTTGAAGAAAGTTATTAGCCCCGCTGTCAAGAAATGTAGTTAGTGCTCTTCTTCGACTTAGAATAATTTCGGTGATTTTTGACCAAATTGGCTTTGCGACTCTCTGTAAGAGTGAACATAGATTAAAAAGTAAGACAGATAGAGGAACTCCGAAACAACCATTCGATAGAACACAAGGTAATGAACATCTCAGGCAAGTTTGGTCCTGAAATATGCAGTTTAAAGAAAGTTATTAGCCTCGCTGTCATGAAATGTAGTTTGTTGTCTTCTTCGACTTAGAGTAATTTCGGTGATTTTTGGCCACATTGGCTATGTGACTCTCTGTAAGAGTGAAAATAGATTAAAAATTAGACATATAGAGGAAATCCGAGAGAATAATTCGATAGAACACACTGAAATGAACATCTAAGCCAAGTTTATGCCTGAAATATGCAGTTTGAAGAAAGTTATTAGCCTCGCTTTCAAGAAATGTAGTTAGTGCTCTTCTTCGACTTAGAATAATTTCGGTGATTTTTGGCCAAATTGGCTATGCGACTCTCTGTAAGAGTGAATATAGATTAAAAAGTGAAACAGATAGAAGAAATCCGAAATAAGCATTCGATTGAACACAAGGTAATGAACATCTCAGGCAAGTTTGGTCCTGAAATATGCAGTTTGAAGAAAGTTATTAGCCTCGCTGTCAAGAAATGTAGTTAGTGCTCTTCTTCGACTTAGAATAATTTCGGAGATTTTTGGCTAAATTGACTATGCGACTCTCTGTAAGAGTGAATATAGATTAAAAAGTAAGAGAGATAGAGGAAATCCGAGATAAGCAGTCAATAGAACACAAGGTAATGAATATCTCAGCCAAGTTTGGGCCTGAAATATGCAGTTTGAAGAAAGTTATTAGCCTCGCTGTCAAGAAATGTAGTTAGTGCTCTTCTTCGACTTAGAATAATTCGGAGATTTTTGGCTAAATTGACTATGCGACTCTCTGTAAGAGTGAACATAGATAAAAAAAAAAAAAAGTAAGACAGATAGAGGAAATCCGAAATAACCATTCGATAGAACACAAGGTAATGAACATCTCAGCCAAGTTTGGGCCTGAAATATGCAGTTTGAAGAAAGTTATTAGCCTCGCTGTCAAGAAATTTAGTTTGTTGTCTTCTTCGACTTAGAATAATTTCGGTGATTTTTGGCCAAATTGGCTATGCGACTCTCTGTAAGAATGAACAAAGATTAAAAAGTAAGACAGATAGAGGAAATCCGAAATAACCATTCTATAGAACACAAGGTAATGAACATCTCAGGCAAGTTTGGTCCTGAAATATGCAATCTGATGAAAATTATTATCCCCGCTGTCAAGAAATGTAGTTTGTTTTTCTTCTTCGACTTAGAATAATTTCGGTGATTTTTGGCCAAATTGACTATGCGACTCTCTGTAAGAGTGAATATAGATTAAAAAGTAAGAGAGAAAGAGGAAATCCGAGAAAACCATTCGATAGAACACAAGGTAATGAACATCTCAGCCAAGTTTGGTCCTGAAATATGCAGTTTGAAGAAAGTTATTAGCCTCGCTGTCAAGAAATTTAGTTTGTTGTCTTCTTCGACTTAGAATAATTTCGGTGATTTTTGGCCAAATTGGCTATGTGACTCTCTGTAAGAGTGAAAATAGATTAAAAATTAGACATATTGAGGAAATCCGAGTGAATAATTCGATAGAACACAATGTAATGATCATCTAAGCCAAGTTTGGTCCTGAAATATGCAGTTTGAAGAAAGTTATTAGCCTCGCTGTCAAGAAATGTAGTTTGTTGTCTTCTTCGACTTAGAATAATTTCGGTGATTTTTGGCCAAATTGGCTATGTGACTCTCTGTAAGAGTGAATATAGATTAAAAAGTAAGACATATAGAGGGAATCCGATAAAACCATTCGATAGAACACAAGGTAATGAACATCTCAGCCAAGTCTGGGCCTGAAATATGCAGTTTGAAGAAAGTTATTAGCCTCGCTGTCAAGAAATGTAGTTAGTACTCTTCTTCGACTTAGAATAATTTCGGTGATTTTTGACCAAATTGGCTTTGCGACTCTCTGTAAGAGTGAATATAGATTAAAATGTAAGACAGATAGAGGAAATCCGAGAAAACCATTCGATAGAACACAAGGTAATGAACATCTCAGCCAAGTTTGGGCCTGAAATATGCAGTTTGAAGAAAGTTATTAGCCTCGCTGTCAAGAAATTTAGTTTGTTGTCTTCATCGGCTTAGAATAATTTCGGTGATTTTTGGCCAAATTGGCTATGTGACTCTCTGTAAGAGTGAAAATAGATTAAAAATTAGACATATTGAGGAAATCCGAGTGAATAATTCGATAGAACACAATGTAATGAACATCTAAGCCAAGTTTGGTCCTGAAATATGCAGTTTGAAGAAAGTTATTAGCCTCGCTGTCAAGAAATGTAGTTAGTGCTCTTCTTCGACTTAGAATAATTTCGGTGATTTTTGACCAAATTGGCTTTGCGACTCTCTGTAAGAGTGAATATAGATTCAAATGTAAGACAGATAGAGGAAATCCGAGAAAACCATTCGATAGAACACAATGTAATGAACATCTCAGCCAAGTTTGGGCCTGAAATATGCAGTTTGAAGAAAGTTATTAGCCTCGCTGTCAAGAAATGTAGTTACTGCTCTTCTTCGAATTATAATAAGTTCGGTGATTTTTGGCCAAATTGGCTATCTGACTTTCTGTAAGAGTGAATATAGATTAAGAAGTAAGACAGATATAGGAAATCCGAAATAACCATTCGATAGAACACAATGTTACGAACATCTCAGGCAAGTTTGGGCCTGAAATATGCAGTTTGAAGAAAATTATTAGCCTCGCTGTCAAGAAATGTAGTTAGTGCTCTTCTTCGACTTAGAATAATTTCGGTGATTTTTGGCCAAATTGGCTATGCGACTCTCTGTAAGACATCTTTGAGAGGCATTTTAGAAGTTGTAGAGATGAAGAAAACCACGATATATGGATAGTCAACTTCTTTATTGCAATGAATGCGACGTTTCGGTGTAGATACTAACACCGTTATCAAGCAAGTGATGATAACAGCCAAGTTTGGTCCTGAAATATGCAGTTTGAAGAAAGTTATTAGCCTCGCTGTCAAGAAATGTAGTTAGTGCTCTTCTTCGACTTAGAATAATTTCGGTGATTTTTGGCCAAATTGGCTATGCGACTCTCTGTAAGAATGAACAAAGATTAAAAAGTAAGACAGATAGAGGAAATCGGAAATAACCATTCGATAGAACACAAGGTAATGAACATCTCAGGCAAGTTTGGTCCTGAAATATGCAATCTGATGAAAATTATTATCCCCGCTGTCAAGAAATTTAGTTTGTTTTTCTTCTTCGACTTAGAATAATTTCGGTGATTTTTGGCCAAATTGGCTATGTGACTCTCTGTAAGAGTGAAAATAGATTAAAAATTAGACATATAGAGGAAATCCTAGAGAATAATTCGATAGAACACAATGTAATGAACATCTAAGCCAAGTTTGGTCCTGAAATATGCAGTTTGTAGAAAGTTATTAGCCTCGCTGTCAAGAAATGTAGTTTGTTGTCTTCTTCGACTTAGAATAATTTCGGTGATTTTTGACTAAATTGGCTTTGCGACTCTCTGTAAGAGTGAATATAGATTAAAATGTAAGACAGATAGAGGAAATCCGAGAAAACCATTCGATAGAACAAAAGGTAATGAACATCTCAGCCAAGTTTGGTCCTGAAATATGCAGTTTGAAGAAAGTTATTAGCCTCGCTGTCAAGAAATGTAGTTAGTGCTCTTCTTCGACTTAGAATAATTTCGGAGATTTTTGGCTAAATTGACTATGCGACTCTCTGTAAGAGTGAAAATAGATTAAAAAGTAAGACAGATAGAGGAAATCCGAAATAACCATTCGATAGAACACAAGGTAATGAACATCTCAGGCAAGTTTGGTCCTGAAATATGCAATCTGATGAAAATTATTATCCCCGCTGTCAAGAAATGTAGTTTGTTTTTCTTCTTCGACTTAGAATAATTTCGGTGATTTTTGGCCAAATTGACTATGCGACTCTCTGTAAGAGTGAATATAGATTAAAAAGTAAGAGAGAAAGAGGAAATCCGAGAAAACCATTCGATAGAACACAAGGTAATGAACATCTCAGCCAAGTTTGGTCCTGAAATATGCAGTTTGAAGAAAGTTATTAGCCTCGCTGTCAAGAAATGTAGTTTGTTGTCTTCTTCGACTTAGAATGATTTCGGTGATTTTTGGCCAAATTGGCTATGTGACTCTCTGTAAGAATGAAAATAGATTAAAAATTAGACATATAGAGGAAATCCGAGAGAATAATTCGATAGAACACAATGTAATGAACATCTAAGCCAAGTTTGGTCCTGAAATATGCAGTTTGAAGAAAGTTATTAGCCTCGCTGTCAAGAAATGTAGTTTGTTGTCTTCTTCGACTTAGAATAATTTCGGTGATTTTTGGCCAAATTGGCTATGTGACTCTCTGTAAGAGTGAATATAGATAAAAAAAAGTAAGACATATAGAGGGAATCCGATAAAACCTTTCGATAGAACACAAGGTAATGAACATCTCAGCCAAGTTTGGGCCTGAAATATGCAGTTTGAAGAAAGTTATTAGCCTCGCTGTCAAGAAATGTAGTTAGTACTCTTCTTCGACTTAGAATAATTTCGGTGATTTTTGGCCAAATTGACTATGCGACTCTCTGTAAGAGTGAACATAGATTAAAAAGTAAGACAGATAGAGGAAATCCGAGAAAACCATTCGATAGAACAAAAGGTAATGAACATTTCATCCAAGTTTGGTCCTGAAATATGCAGTTTGAAGAAATTTATTAGCCTCGCTGTCAAGAAATTTAGTTAATGCTCTTCTTCGACTTAGAATAATTTCGGTGATTTTTGGCCAAATTGGCTATGCGACTCTCTGTAAGAGTGAACATGGATTAAAAAGTAAGACAGATAGAATAAATCCGAGATAAGCATTAAATAGAACACAAGGTAATGAATATCTCAGCCAAGTTTGGTCCTGAAATATGCAGTTTGAAGAAAGTTATTAGCCTCGCTGTCAAGAAATGTAGTTAGTGCTCTTTTTCGACTTAGAATAATTTCGGTGATTTTTGGCCAAATTGGCTATGCGACTCTCTGTAAGAATGAACAAAGATTAAAAAGTAAGACAGATAGAGGAAATCCGAAATAACCATTCGATAGAACACAAGGTAATGAACATCTCAGGCAAGTTTGGTCCTGAAATATGCAATCTGATGAAAATTATTATCCCTGCTGTCAAGAAATGTAGTTTGTTTTTCTTCTTCGACTTAGAATAATTTCGGTGATTTTTGGCCAAATTGACTATGCGACTCTCTGTAAGAGTGAATATAGATTAAAAATTAAGAGAGAAAGAGGAAATCCGAGAAAACCATTCGATAGAACACAAGGTAATGAACATCTCAGCCAAGTTTGGTCCTGAAATATGCAGTTTGAAGAAAGTTATTAGCCTCGCTGTCAAGAAATGTAGTTTGTTGTCTTCTTCGACTTAGAATAATTTCGGTGATTTTTGGCCACATTGGCTATGTGACTCTCTGTAAGAGTGAAAATAGATTAAAAATTAGACATATAGAGGAAATCCGAGAGAATAATTCGATAGAACACAATGTAATGAACATCTAAGCCAAGTTTGGTCATGAAATATGCAGTTTGAAGAAAGTTATTAGCCTCGCTGTCAAGAAATGTAGTTTGTTGTCTTCTTCGACTTAGAATAATTTCGGTGATTTTTGGCCAAATTGGCTATGTGACTCTCTGTAAGAGTGAATATAGATTAAAAAGTAAGACATATAGAGGGAATCCGATAAAACCATTCGATAGAACACAAGGTAATGAACATCTCAACCAAGTTTGGGCCTGAAATATGCAGTTTGAAGAAAGTTATTAGCCTCGCTGTCAAGAAATGTAGTTAGTACTCTTCTTCGACTTAGAATAATTTCGGTGATTTTTGACCAAATTGGCTAAGTGACTCTCTGTAAGAGTGAATATAGATTAAAAAGTAAGACATATAGAGGGAATCCGATAAAACCATTCGATAGAACACAAGGTAATGAACATCTCAGCCAAGTTTGGGCCTGAAATATGCAGTTTTAAGAAAGTTATTAGCCTCGCTGTCAAGAAATGTAGTTAGTACTCTTCTTCGACTTAGAATAATTTCGGTGATTTTTGACTAAATTGGCTTGGCGACTCTCTGTAAGAGTGAATATAGATTAAAATGTAAGACAGATAGAGGAAATCCGAGAAAACCATTCGATAGAACACAAGGTAATGAACATCTCAGCCAAGTTTGGGCCTGAAATATGCAGTTTGGAGAAAGTTATTAGCCTCGCTGTCAAGAAATGTAGTTAGTGCTCTTCTTCGACTTAGAATAATTTCGGTGATTTTTGGCCAAATTGGCTATGCGACTCTCTGTAAGAGTGAACATAGATTAAAGAGTAAGACAGATAGAGGAAATCCGAGACAACCATTCTATAGAACACAAGGTAATGAACATTTCATCCAAGTTTGGTCCTGAAATATGCAGTTTGAAGAAAGTTATTAGCCTCGCTGTCAAGAAATGTAGTTAGTGCTCTTCTTCGACTTAGAATAATTTCGGTGATTTTTGGCCAAATTGGCTATGCGACTCTCTGTAAGAATGAACAAAGATTAAAAAGTAAGACAGATAGAGGAAATCCGAAATAACCATTCGATAGAACACAAGGTAATGAACATCTCAGGCAAGTTTGGTCCTGAAATATGCAATCTGATGAAAATTATTATCCCCGCTGTCAAGAAATGTAGTTTGTTTTTCTTCTTCGACTTAGAATAATTTCGGTGATTTTTGGCCAAATTGGCTTGGCGACTCTCTGTAAGAGTGAAAATAGATTAAAAATTAGACATAAAGAGGAAATCCGAGAGAATAATTCGATAGAACACAATGTAATGAACATCTAAGCCAAGTTTGGTCCTGAAATATGCAGTTTGAAGAAAGTTATTAGCCTCGCTGTCAAGAAATGTAGTTTGTTGTCTTCTTCGACTTAGAATAATTTCGGTGATTTTTGGCCAAATTGGCTATGTGACTCTCTGTAAGAGTGAATATAGATTAAAAAGTAAGACAGATAGAGGAAATCCGAAAAAAACATTCGATAGAACACAAGGTAATGAACATCTCAGCCAAGTTTGGTCCTGAAATATGCAGTTTGAAGAAAGTTATTCGCCTCGCTGTCAAGAAATGTAGTTAGTGCTCTTCTTCGACTTAGAATAATTTCGGTGATTTTTGGCCAAATTGGCTATGTGACTCTCTGTAAGAGTGAATATAGATTAAAAAGTAAGACATATAGAGGGTATCCGATAAAACCATTCGATAGAACACAAGGTAATGAACATCTCAGCCAAGTTTGGGCCTGAAATATGCAGTTTGAAGAAAGTTATTAGCCTCGCTGTCAAGAAATGTAGTTAGTGCTCTTCTTCGACTTAGAATAATTTCGGTGATTTTTGGCTAAATTGACTATTCGACTCTCTGTAAGAGTGAACATAGATTAAAAAGTAAGACAGATAGAGGAAATCCGAAAAAAACATTCGATAGAACACAAGGTAATGAACATCTCAGCCAAGTTTGCTCCTGAAATATGCTGTTTGAAGAAAGTTATTAGCCTCGCTGTCAAGAAATTTAGTTTGTTGTCTTCTTCGACTTAGAATAATTACGGTGATTTTGGGCCACATTGGCTATGTGACTCTCTGTAAGAGTGAAAATAGATTAAAAATTAGACATATAGAGGAAATCCGAGAGAATAATTCGATAGAACACAATGTAATGAACATCTAAGCCAAGTTTGGTCCTGTAATATGCAGTTTGAAGAAAGTTATTAGCCTCGCTGTCAAGAAATGTAGTTAGTACTCTTTTTCGACTTAGAATAATTTCGGTGATTTTTTACCAAATTGGCTTTGCGACTCTCTGTAAGAGTGAATATAGATTAAAATGTAAGACAGATAGAGGAAATCCGAGAAAACCATTCGATAGAACACAAGGTAATGAACATCTCAGCCAAGTTTGGGCCTGAAATATGCAGTTTGAAGAAAGTTATTAGCCTCGCTGTCAAGAAATGTAGTTAGTGCTCTTCTTCGACTTAGAATAATTTCGGTGATTTTTGGCTAAATTGACTATGCGACTCTCTGTAAGAGTGAACATAGATTAAAAAGTAAGACAGATAGAGGAAATCCGAGAAAACCATTTGATAGAACACAAGGTAATGAACATCTCAGCCAAGTTTGGGCCTGAAATATGCAGTTTGAAGAAAGTTATTAGCCTCGCTGTCAAGAAATGTAGTTAGTGCTCTTCTTCGACTTAGAATAATTTCGGTGATTTTTGACTAAATTGACTATGCGACTCTCTGTAAGAGTGGACATAGATTAAAATGTAAGACAGATAGAGGAAATCCGAGAAAACCATTTGATAGAACACAAGGTAATGAACATCTCAGCCAAGTTTGGGCCTGAAATATGCAGTTTGAAGAAAGTTATTAGCCTCGCTGTCAAGAAATGTAGTTAGTGCTTTTCTTCGACTTAGAATAATTTCGGTGATTTTTGGCTAAATTGACTATGCGACTCTCTGTAAGAGTGAACATAGATTAAAAAGTAAGACAGATAGAGGAAATCCGAAATAACCATTCAATAGAACACAAGGTAATGAACATCTCAGCCAAGTTTGGTCCTGAAATATGCAGTTTGAAGAAAGTTATTAGCCTCGCTGTCAAGAAATGTAGTTAGTGCTCTTCTTCGACTTAGAATAATTTCGGTGATTTTTGGCTAAATTGGCTATGCGACTCTCAGTAAGAGTGAACATAGATTAAAAAGTAAGACAGATAGAGGAAATCCGAGACAACCATTCTATAGAACACAAGGTAATGAACATTTCATCCAAGTTTGGTCCTGAAATACTCAGTTTGAAGAAAGTTATTAGCCTCGCTGTCAAGAAATGTAGATAGTGCTCTTCTTCGACTTAAAATAATGTCGGTGATTTTTGGCCAAATTGGCTATGCGACTCTCTGTAAGAATGAACAAAGATTAAAAAGTAAGACAGATAGAGGAAATCCGAGACAACCATTCTATAGAACACAAGGTAATGAACATTTCATCCAAGTTTGGTCCTGAAATATGCAGTTTGAAGAAAGTTATTAGCCTCGCTGTCAAGAAATGTAGTTAGTGCTCTTCTTCGACTTAAAATAATTTCGGTGATTTTTGGCCAAATTGACTATGCGACTCTCTGTAAGAGTGAATATAGATTAAAAAGTAAGAGAGAAAGAGGAAATCCGAGAAAACCATTCGATAGAACACAAGGTAATGAACATCTCAGCCAAGTTTGGTCCTGAAATATGCAGTTTGAAGAAAGTTATTAGCCTCGCTGTCAAGAAATTTAGTTTGTTGTCTTCTTCGACTTAGAATAATTTCGGTGATTTTTGGCCAAATTGGCTATGTGACTCTCTGTAAGAGTGAATATAGATTAAAAATTAGACATATAGAGGAAATCCGAGAGAATAATTCGATAGAACACAATGTAATGAACATCTAAGCCAAGTTTGGTCCTGAAATATGCAGTTTGAAGAAAGTTATTAGCCTCGCTGTCAAGAAATGTAGTTTGTTGTCTTCTTCGACTTAGAATAATTTCGGTGATTTTTGGCCAAATTGGCTATGTGACTCTCTGTAAGAGTGAATATAGATTAAAAAGTAAGACAGATAGAGGAAATCCGGAAAAAACATTCGATAGAACACAAGGTAATGAACATCTCAGCCAAGTTTGGTCCTGAAATATGCAGTTTGAAGAAAGTTATTAGCCTCGCTGTCAAGAAATGTAGTTAGTGCTCTTCTTCGACTTAGAATAATTTCGGTGATTTTTGGCTAAATTGGCTATGCGACTCTCAGTAAGAGTGAACATAGATTAAAAAGTAAGACAGCTAGAGGAAATCCGAGACAACCATTCTATAGAACACAAGGTAATGAACATTTCATCCAAGTTTGGTCCTGAAATATGCAGTTTGAAGAAAGTTATTAGCCTCGCTGTCAAGAAATGTAGTTAGTGCTCTTCTTCGACTTAGAATAATTTCGGTGATTTTTGGCCACATTGGCTATGTGACTCTCTGTAAGAGTGAAAATAGATTAAAAATTAGACATATAGAGGAAATCCGAGAGAATAATTCGATAGAACACAATGTAATGAACATCTAAGCCAAGTTTGGTCCTGAAATATGCAGTTTGAAGAAAGTTATTAGCCTCGCTGTCAAGAAATGTAGTTTGTTGTCTTCTTCGACTTAAAATAATTTCGGTGATTTTTGGCCAAATTGGCTATGTGACTCTCTGTAAGAGTGAATATAGATTAAAAAGTAAGACATATAGAGGGAATCCGATAAAACCATTCGATAGAACACAAGGTAATGAACATCTCAACCAAGTTTGGGCCTGAAATATGCAGTTTGAAGAAAATTATTAGCCTCGCTGTCAAGAAATGTAGTTAGTACTCTTCTTCGACTTAGAATAATTTCGGTGATTTTTGACCAAATTGGCTTTGCGACTCTCTGTAAGAGTGAATATAGATTAAAATGTAAGACAGATAGAGGAAATCCGAGAAAACCATTCGATAGAACACAAGGTAATGAACATCTCAGCCAAGTTTGGGCCTGAAATATGCAGTTTGAAGAAAGTTATTAGCCTCGCTGTCAAGAAATGTAGTTAGTGCTCTTCTTCGACTTAGAATAATTTCGGTGATTTTTGGCTAAATTGACTATGCGACTCTCTGCAAGAGTGAACATAGATTAAAATGTAATACAGATAGAGGAAATCCGAGAAAACCATTTGATAGAACACAAGGTAATGAACATCTCAGCCAAGTTTGGTCCTGAAATATGCAGTTTGAAGAAAGTTATTAGCCTCGCTGTCAAGAAATTTAGTTTGTTGTCTTCTTCGATTTAGAATAATTTTGGTGATTTTTGGCCACATTGGCTATGTGACTCTCTGTAAGAGTGAAAATAGATTCAAAATTAGACATATAGAGGAAATCCGAGAGAATAATTCGATAGAACACAATGTAATGAACATCTAAGCCAAGTTTGGTCCTGAAATATGCAGTTTGAAGAAAGTTATTAGCCTCGCTGTCAAGAAATGTAGTTAGTACTCTTCTTCGACTTGGAATAATTTCGGTGATTTTTGGCTAAATTGACTATGCGACTCTCTGTAAGAGTGAACATAGATTAAAAAGTAAGACAGATAGAGGAAATCCGAAAAAAACATTCGATAGAACACAAGGTAATGAACATCTCAGCCTAGTTTGGGCCTGAAATATGCAGTTTGAAGAAAGTTATTAGCCTCGCTGTCAAGAAATGTAGTTAGTGCTCTTCTTCGACTTAGAATAATTTCGGTGATTTTTGACTAAATTGGCTTTGCGACTCTCTGTAAGAGTGAATATAGATTAAAATGTAAGACAGATAGAGGAAATCCGAGAAAACCATTCGATAGAACACAAGGTAATGAACATCTCAGCCAAGTTTGGGCCTGAAATATGCAGTTTGAAGAAAGTTATTAGCCTCGCTGTCAAGAAATGTAGTTAGTGCTCTTCTTCGACTTAGAATAATTTCGGTGATTTTTGACTAAATTGACTATGCGACTCTCTGTAAGAGTGGACATAGATTAAAATGTAAGACAGATAGAGGAAATCCGAGAAAACCATTTGATAGAACACAAGGTAATGAACATATCAGCCAAGTTTGAGCCTGAAATATGCAGTTTGAATAAAGTTATTAGCCTCGCTGTCAAGAAATGTAGTTAGTGCTCTTCTTCGACTTAGAATAACTTCGGTGATTTTTGGCTAAATTGACTATTCGACTCTCTGTAAGAGTGAACATAGATTAAAAAGTAAGACAGATAGAGGAAATCCGAAAAAACCATACGATAGAACACAAGGTAATGAACATCTCAGCCAAGTTTGGTCCTGAAATATGCAGTTTGAAGAAAGTTATTAGCCTCGCTGTCAAGAAATTTAGTTTGTTGTCTTCTTCGACTTAGAATAATTTCGGTGATTTTTGGCCACATTGGCTATGTGACTCTCTGTAAGAGTGAAAATAGATTAAAAATTAGACATATAGAGGAAATCCGAGAGAAAAATTCGATAGAACACAATGTAATGAACATCTAAGCCAAGTTTGGTCCTGAAATATGCAGTTTGAAGAAAGTTATTAGCCTCGCTGACAAGAAATGTAGTTAGTACTCTTCTTCGACTTAGAATAATTTCGGTGATTTTTTACCAAATTGGCTTTGCGACTCTCTGTAAGAGTGAATATAGATTAAAATGTAAGACAGATAGAGGAAATCCGAGAAAACCATTCGATAGAACACAAGGTAATGAACATCTCAGCCAAGTTTGGGCCTGAAATATGCAGTTTGAAGAAAGTTATTAGCCTCGCTGTCAAGAAATGTAGTTAGTGCTTTTCTTCGACTTAGAATAATTTCGGTGATTTTTGACTAAATTGACTATGCGACTCTCTGTAAGAGTGAACATAGATTAAAATGTAAGACAGATAGAGGAAATCCGAGAAAACCATTTGATAGAACACAAGGTAATGAACATCTCAGCCAAGTTTGGGCCTGAAATATGCAGTTTGAAGAAAGTTATTAGCCTCGCTGTAAAGAAATGTAGTTAGTGCTCTTCTTCGACTTAGAATAATTTCGGTGATTTTTGGCCACATTAGCTATGTGACTCTCTGCAAGAGTGAATATAGATTAAAAAGTAAGACATATAGAGGAAATCCGAGAAAACCATTCGATAGAACACAAGGTAATGAACATCTCAGCCAAGTTTGGTCCTGAAATATGCAGTTTGAAGAAAGTTATTAGCCTCGCTGTCAAGAAATTAGTTCGATGTCTTCTTCGACTTAGAATAATTTCGGTGATTTTTTACCAAATTGGCTTTGCGACTCTCTGTAAGAGTGATGATAGATTAAAAAGTAAGACAGATAGAGGAAATCCGAAAAAAACCATTCGATAGAGCACAAGGTAATGAACATCTCAGCCAAGTTTGGTCCTGAAATATGCAGTTTGAAGAAAGTTATTAGCCTCGCTGTCAAGAAATTTAGTTTGTTGTCTTCTTCGACTTAGAATAATTTCGGTGATTTTTGGCCACATTAGCTATGTGACTCTCTGTAAGAGTGAATATAGATTAAAAAGTAAGACAGATAGAGGGAATCCGATGAAACCATTCGATATAACACAAGGTAATGAACATCTCAGCCAAGTTTGGGCCTGAAATATGCAGTTTGAAGAAAGTTATTAGCCTCGCTGTCAAGAAATGTAGTTTGTTGTCTTCTTCGACTTAGAATAATTTCGGTGATTTTTGGCCACATTGGCTATGTGACTCTCTGTAAGAGTGAAAATAGATAGAAAATTAGACATATAGAGGAAATCCGAGAGAATAATTCGATAGAACACAATGTAATGAACATCTAAGCCAAGTTTGGTCCTGAAATATGCAGTTTGAAGAAAGTTATTAGCCTCGCTGTCAAGAAATGTAGTTTGTTGTCTTCTTCGACTTAAAATAATTTCGGTGATTTTTGGCCAAATTGGCTATGTGACTCTCTGTAAGAGTGAATATAGATTAAAAAGTAAGACATATAGAGGAAATCCGAAATAACCATTCGATAGAACACAGGTTAATGAACATCTCTGCCAAGTTTGGTCCTGAAATATGCAATCTGATGAAAATTATTATCCTCGCTGTCAAGAAATGTAGTTTGTTGTCTTCTTCGACTTAGAATAATTTCGGTGATTTTTGGCTAAATTGACTATGCGACTCTCTGTAAGAGTGAACATAGATTAAAAAGTAAGACAGATAGAGGAAATCCGAAAAAAACCATTCGATAGAGCACAAGGTAATGAACATCTCAGCCAAGTTTGGTCCTGAAATATGCAGTTTGAAGAAAGTTGTTAGCCTCGCTGTCAAGAAATTTAGTTTGTTGTCTTCTTCGACTTAGAATAATTTCGGTGATTTTTTACCAAACTGGCTTTGCGACTCTCTGTAAGAGTGAATATAGATTAAAATGTAAGACAGATAGAGGAAATCCGAGAAAACCATTCGATAGAACACAAGGTAATGAACATCTCAGCCAAGTTTGGGCCTGAAATATGCAGTTTGAAGAAAGTTATTAGCCTCGCTGTCAAGAAATGAAGTTAGTACTCTTCTTCGACTTAGAATAATTTCGGTGATTTTTTACCAAACTGGCTTTGCGACTCTCTGTAAGAGTGAATATAGATTAAAATGTAAGACAGATAGAGGAAATCCGAGAAAACCATTCGATAGAACACAAGGTAATGAACATCTCAGCCAAGTTTGGGTCTGAAATATGCAGTTTGAAGAAAGTTATTAGCCTCGCTGTCAAGAAATGTAGTTAGTGCTTTTCTTCGACTTAGAATAATTTCGGTGATTTTTGACTAAATTGACTATGCGACTCTCTGTAAGAGTGAACATAGATTAAAATGTAAGACAGATAGAGGAAATCCGAGAAAACCATTTGATAGAACACAAGGTAATGAACATCTCAGCCAAGTTTGGGCCTGAAATATGCAGTTTGAAGAAAGTTATTAGCCTCGCTGTCAAGAAATGTAGTTAGTGCTCTTCTTCGACTTAGAATAATTTCGGTGATTTTTGGCTAAATTGACTATGCGACTCTCTGTAAGAGTGAACATAGATTAAAAAGTAAGACAGATAGAGGAAATCCGAAATAACGATTCGATAGAACACAGGTTAATGAATATCTCTGCCAAGTTTGGTCCTGAAATATGCAATCTGATGAAAATTATTATCCTCGCTGTCAAGAAATGTAGTTTGTTGTCTTCTTCGACTTTGAATAATTTCGGTTTTTTTGGCCAAATTGGCTATGTGACTCTCTGTAAGAGTGAATATAGATTAAAAAGTAAGACATATAGAGGAAATCCCAGAAAACCATTCGATAGAACACAAGGTAATGAACATCTCAGCCAAGTTTGGGCCTGAAATATGCAGTTTGAAGAAAGTAATTAGCCTCGCTGTCAAGAAATGTAGTTAATGCTCTTCTTCGAATTATAATAAGTTCGGTGATTTTTGGCCACATTGGCTATGTGACTCTCTGTAAGAGTGAAAATAGATTCAAAATTAGACATATAGAGGAAATCCGAGAGAATAATTCGATAAAACACAATGTAATGAACATCTAAGCCAAGTTTGGTCCTGAAATATGCAGTTTGAAGAAAGTTATTAGCCTCGCTGTCTAGAAATGTAGTTAGTGCTCTTCTTCGAATTATAATAAGTTCGGTGATTTTTGGCCAAATTGGCTATCTGACTCTCTGTAAGAGTGAATATAGATTAAGAAGTAAGACAGATAGAGGAAATCCGAAATAACCATTCGATAGAACACAATGTAATGAACATCTCAGCCAAGTTTGGTTCTGAAATATGCAGTTTGAAGAAAGTTATTAGCCTCGCTGTCAAGAAATGTAGTTAGTACTCTTCTTCGAATTATAATAAGTTCGGTGATTTTTGGCTAAATTGACTATGCGACTCTCTGTAAGAGTGAACATAGATTAAAAAGTAAGACAGATAGAGGAAATCCGAAATAACAATTCGATAGAACACAGGTTAATGAATATCTCTGCCAAGTTTGGTCCTGAAATATGCAATCTGATGAAAATTATTATCCTCGCTGTCAAGAAATGTAGTTTGTTGTCTTCTTCGACTTAGAATAATTTCGGTTTTTTTGGCCAAATTGGCTATGTGACTCTCTGTAAGAGTGAATATAGATTAAAAAGTAAGACATATAGAGGAAATCCGAGAAAACCATTCGATAGAACACAAGGTAATGAACATCTCAGCCAAGTTTGGACCTGAAATATGCAGTTTGAAGAAAGTTATTAGCCTCGCTGTCAAGAAATGTAGTTAATGCTCTTCTTCGAATTATAATAAGTTCGGTGGTTTTTGGCCAAATTGGCTATCTGACTCTCTGTAAGGGTGAATATAGGTTAAAAAGTAAGATAGATAGAGGAAATCCGAAATAACCATTCGATAGAACACACGTTAATGAACATCTCAGGCAAGTTTGGTCCTGAAATATGCAGTTTGATGAAAGTTATTAGCCTCGCTGTCAAGAAATGTAGGTTGTGCTCTTCTTCGACTTAGAATAATTTCGGTGATTTTTGGCCAAATTGAATATGCGACTCTCTGTAAGAGTGAACATAGATTAAAAAGTAAGAGAGATAGAGGAAATCCGAAATAACCATTCGATAGAACACAGGTTAATGAACATCTCTGCCAAGTTTGGTCCTGAAATATGCAATCTGATGAAAATTATTATCCTCGCTGTCAAGAAATGTAGTTTGTTGTCTTCTTCGACTTAGAATAATTTCGGTGATTTTTAGCGAAATTGGCTATGTGACTCTCTGTAAGAGTGAATATAGATTAAAAAGTAAGACAGATAGAGGAAATCCGAAATAACCATTCAATAGAACACAATGTAATGAACATCTCAGGCAAGTTTGGTCCTGAAATATGCAGTTTGAAGAAAGTTATTAGCCTCGCTGTCTAGAAATGTAGTTAGTGCTCTTCTTCGACTTAGAATAATTTCGGTGGTTTTTGGCCAAATTGGCTATCTGACTCTCTGTAAGAGTGAATATAGGTTAAAAAGTAAGATAGATAAAGGAAATCCGAAATAACCATTCGATAGAACACACGTTAATGAACATCTCAGGCAAGTTTGGTCCTGAAATATGCAGTTTGATGAAAGTTATTAGCCTCGCTGTCAAGAAATGTAGTTTGTGCTCTTCTTCGACTTAGAACAATTTCGGTGATTTTTGGCCAAATTGAATATGCGACTCTCTGTAAGAGTGAACATAGATTAAAAAGTAAGAGAGATAGAGGAAATCCGAAATAACCATTCGATAGAACACAGGTTAATGAACATCTAAGCCAAGTTTGGTCCTGAAATATGCAGTTTGAAGAAAGTTATTATCCTCGCTGTCAAGAAATGTAGTTTGTTGTCTTCTTCGACTTAAAATAATTTCGGTGATTTTTGGCCAAATTGGCTATGTGACTCTCTGTAAGAGTGAATATAGATTAAAAAGTAAGACATATAGAGGAAATCCGAAATAACCATTCGATAGAACACAGGTTAATGAACATCTCTGCCAAGTTTGGTCCTGAAATATGCAATCTGATGAAAATTATTATCCTCGCTGTCAAGAAATGTAGTTTGTTGTCTTCTTCGACTTAGAATAATTTCGGTGATTTTTGGCTAAATTGACTATGCGACTCTCTGTAAGAGTGAACATAGATTAAAAAGTAAGACAGATAGAGGAAATCCGAAAAAAACCATTCGATAGAGCACAAGGTAATGAACATCTCAGCCAAGTTTGGTCCTGAAATATGCAGTTTGAAGAAAGTTGTTAGCCTCGCTGTCAAGAAATTTAGTTTGTTGTCTTCTTCGACTTAGAATAATTTCGGTGATTTTTTACCAAACTGGCTTTGCGACTCTCTGTAAGAGTGAATATAGATTAAAATGTAAGACAGATAGAGGAAATCCGAGAAAACCATTCGATAGAACACAAGGTAATGAACATCTCAGCCAAGTTTGGGCCTGAAATATGCAGTTTGAAGAAAGTTATTAGCCTCGCTGTCAAGAAATGAAGTTAGTACTCTTCTTCGACTTAGAATAATTTCGGTGATTTTTTACCAAACTGGCTTTGCGACTCTCTGTAAGAGTGAATATAGATTAAAATGTAAGACAGATAGAGGAAATCCGAGAAAACCATTCGATAGAACACAAGGTAATGAACATCTCAGCCAAGTTTGGGTCTGAAATATGCAGTTTGAAGAAAGTTATTAGCCTCGCTGTCAAGAAATGTAGTTAGTGCTTTTCTTCGACTTAGAATAATTTCGGTGATTTTTGACTAAATTGACTATGCGACTCTCTGTAAGAGTGAACATAGATTAAAATGTAAGACAGATAGAGGAAATCCGAGAAAACCATTTGATAGAACACAAGGTAATGAACATCTCAGCCAAGTTTGGGCCTGAAATATGCAGTTTGAAGAAAGTTATTAGCCTCGCTGTCAAGAAATGTAGTTAGTGCTCTTCTTCGACTTAGAATAATTTCGGTGATTTTTGGCTAAATTGACTATGCGACTCTCTGTAAGAGTGAACATAGATTAAAAAGTAAGACAGATAGAGGAAATCCGAAATAACGATTCGATAGAACACAGGTTAATGAATATCTCTGCCAAGTTTGGTCCTGAAATATGCAATCTGATGAAAATTATTATCCTCGCTGTCAAGAAATGTAGTTTGTTGTCTTCTTCGACTTTGAATAATTTCGGTTTTTTTTGCCAAATTGGCTATGTGACTCTCTGTAAGAGTGAATATAGATTAAAAAGTAAGACATATAGAGGAAATCCCAGAAAACCATTCGATAGAACACAAGGTAATGAACATCTCAGCCAAGTTTGGGCCTGAAATATGCAGTTTGAAGAAAGTAATTAGCCTCGCTGTCAAGAAATGTAGTTAATGCTCTTCTTCGAATTATAATAAGTTCGGTGATTTTTGGCCACATTGGCTATGTGACTCTCTGTAAGAGTGAAAATAGATTCAAAATTAGACATATAGAGGAAATCCGAGAGAATAATTCGATAAAACACAATGTAATGAACATCTAAGCCAAGTTTGGTCCTGAAATATGCAGTTTGAAGAAAGTTATTAGCCTCGCTGTCTAGAAATGTAGTTAGTGCTCTTCTTCGAATTATAATAAGTTCGGTGATTTTTGGCCAAATTGGCTATCTGACTCTCTGTAAGAGTGAATATAGATTAAGAAGTAAGACAGATAGAGGAAATCCGAAATAACCATTCGATAGAACACAATGTAATGAACATCTCAGCCAAGTTTGGTTCTGAAATATGCAGTTTGAAGAAAGTTATTAGCCTCGCTGTCAAGAAATGTAGTTAGTACTCTTCTTCGAATTATAATAAGTTCGGTGATTTTTGGCTAAATTGACTATGCGACTCTCTGTAAGAGTGAACATAGATTAAAAAGTAAGACAGATAGAGGAAATCCGAAATAACAATTCGATAGAACACAGGTTAATGAATATCTCTGCCAAGTTTGGTCCTGAAATATGCAATCTGATGAAAATTATTATCCTCGCTGTCAAGAAATGTAGTTTGTTGTCTTCTTCGACTTAGAATAATTTCGGTTTTTTTGGCCAAATTGGCTATGTGACTCTCTGTAAGAGTGAATATAGATTAAAAAGTAAGACATATAGAGGAAATCCGAGAAAACCATTCGATAGAACACAAGGTAATGAACATCTCAGCCAAGTTTGGACCTGAAATATGCAGTTTGAAGAAAGTTATTAGCCTCGCTGTCAAGAAATGTAGTTAATGCTCTTCTTCGAATTATAATAAGTTCGGTGGTTTTTGGCCAAATTGGCTATCTGACTCTCTGTAAGGGTGAATATAGGTTAAAAAGTAAGATAGATAGAGGAAATCCGAAATAACCATTCGATAGAACACACGTTAATGAACATCTCAGGCAAGTTTGGTCCTGAAATATGCAGTTTGATGAAAGTTATTAGCCTCGCTGTCAAGAAATGTAGGTTGTGCTCTTCTTCGACTTAGAATAATTTCGGTGATTTTTGGCCAAATTGAATATGCGACTCTCTGTAAGAGTGAACATAGATTAAAAAGTAAGAGAGATAGAGGAAATCCGAAATAACCATTCGATAGAACACAGGTTAATGAACATCTCTGCCAAGTTTGGTCCTGAAATATGCAATCTGATGAAAATTATTATCCTCGCTGTCAAGAAATGTAGTTTGTTGTCTTCTTCGACTTAGAATAATTTCGGTGATTTTTAGCGAAATTGGCTATGTGACTCTCTGTAAGAGTGAATATAGATTAAAAAGTAAGACAGATAGAGGAAATCCGAAATAACCATTCAATAGAACACAATGTAATGAACATCTCAGGCAAGTTTGGTCCTGAAATATGCAGTTTGAAGAAAGTTATTAGCCTCGCTGTCTAGAAATGTAGTTAGTGCTCTTCTTCGACTTAGAATAATTTCGGTGGTTTTTGGCCAAATTGGCTATCTGACTCTCTGTAAGAGTGAATATAGGTTAAAAAGTAAGATAGATAAAGGAAATCCGAAATAACCATTCGATAGAACACACGTTAATGAACATCTCAGGCAAGTTTGGTCCTGAAATATGCAGTTTGATGAAAGTTATTAGCCTCGCTGTCAAGAAATGTAGTTTGTGCTCTTCTTCGACTTAGAACAATTTCGGTGATTTTTGGCCAAATTGAATATGCGACTCTCTGTAAGAGTGAACATAGATTAAAAAGTAAGAGAGATAGAGGAAATCCGAAATAACCATTCGATAGAACACAGGTTAATGAACATCTAAGCCAAGTTTGGTCCTGAAATATGCAGTTTGAAGAAAGTTATTATCCTCGCTGTCAAGAAATGTAGTTTGTTGTCTTCTTCGACTTAGAATAATTTCGGTTTTTTTGGCCAAATTGGCTACGTGACTCTCTGTAAGAGTGAATATAGATTAAAAAGTAAGACATATAGAGGAAATCCGAGAAAACCATTCGATAGAACACAAGGTAATGAACATCTCAGCCAAGTTTGGGCCTGAAATATGCAGTTTGAAGAAAGTTATTAGCCTCGCTGTCATGAAATGTAGTTAGTGCTCTTCTTCGACTTAGAATAATTTCGGTGATTTTTGGCCAAATTGACTATGCGACTCTCTGTAAGAGTGAACATTGATTAAAAAGTAAGACATATAGAGGAAATCCGAGAAAACCATTCGATAGAACACAGGTTAATGAACATCACTGCCAAGTTTGGGCCTGAAATATGCAGTTTGAAGAAAGTTATTAGCCTCGCTGTCAAGAAATGTAGTTAGTGCTCTTCTTCGACTTAGAATAATTTCGGTGATTTTTGGCAAAATTGGCTATGCGACTCTCTGTAAGAGTGAACATAGATTAACATTTAAGACAGATAGAGGGAATCCGAAGTAACCATTCGATAGAACACAGGTTAATGAACATCTCAGCCAAGTTTGGGCCTGAAATATGCAGTTTGAAGAAAGTTATTAGCCTCGCTGTCAAGAAATGTAGTTTGTGTCTTCTTCGACTTAGAATAATTTCGGTGATTTTGGGCCAAATTGACTATGCGACTCTCTGTAAGAGTGAACATAGATTAAAAAGTAAGACAGATAGAGGAAATCCGAAATAACCATTCGATAGAACACAGGTTAATGAACATCTAAGCCAAGTTTGGTCCTTAAATATGCAGTTTGAAGAAAGTTATTATCCTCGCTGTCAAGAAATGTAGTTTGTTGTCTTCTTCGACTTAGAATAATTTCGGTGATTTTTAGCCAAATTGGCTATGTGACTCTCTGTAAGAGTGAATATAGATTAAAAAGTAAGACAGATAGAGGAAATCCGAAATAACCATTCAATAGAACACAATGTAATGAACATCTCAGGCAAGTTTGGTCCTGAAATATGCAGTTTGATGAAAGTTATTAGCCTCGCTGTCTAGAAATGTAGTTAGTGCTCTTCTTCGACTTAGAATAATTTCGGTGGTTTTTGGCCAAATTGGCTATGTGACTCTCTGTAAGAGTGAATATAGATTAAAAAGTAAGACATATAGAGGAAATCCGAGAAAACCATTCGATAGAACACAAGGTAATGAACATCTCAGCCAAGTTTGGGCCTGAAATATGCAGTTTGAAGAAAGTTATTAGCCTCGCTGTCATGAAATGTAGTTAGTGCTCTTCTTCGACTTAGAATAATTTCGGTGATTTTTGGCCAAATTGACTATGCGACTCTCTGTAAGAGTGAACATTGATTAAAAAGTAAGACATATAGAGGAAATCCGAGAAAACCATTCGATAGAACACAGGTTAATGAACATCTCTGCCAAGTTTGGGCCTGAAATATGCAGTTTGAAGAAAGTTATTAGCCTCGCTGTCAAGAAATGTAGTTAGTGCTCTTCTTCGACTTGGACTAATTTCGGTGATTTTTGGCAAAATTGGCTATGCGACTCTCTGTAAGAGTGAACATAGATTAACATTTAAGACAGATAGAGGGAATCCGAAGTAACCATTCGATAGAACACAGGTTAATGAACATCTCAGCCAAGTTTGGGCCTGAAATATGCAGTTTGAAGAAAGTTATTAGCCTCGCTGTCAAGAAATGTAGTTTGTGTCTTCTTCGACTTAGAATAATTTCGGTGATTTTGGGCCAAATTGACTATGCGACTCTCTGTAAGAGTGAACATAGATTAAAAAGTAAGACAGATAGAGGAAATCCGAAATAACCATTCGATAGAACACAGGTTAATGAACATCTAAGCCAAGTTTGGTCCTGAAATATGCAGTTTGAAGAAAGTTATTATCCTCGCTGTCAAGAAATGTAGTTTGTTGTCTTCTTCGACTTAGAATAATTTCGTTTTTTTTGGCCAAATTTGCTATGTGACTCTCTGTAAGAGTGAATATAGATTAAGAAGTAAGACAGATAGAGGAAATCCGAAATAACCATTCGATAGAACACAAGGTAATGAACATCTCAGCCTAGTTTGGGCCTGAAATATGCAGTTTGAAGAAAGTTATTAGCCTCGCTGTCAAGAAATGTAGTTAGTGCTCTTCTTCGACTTAGAATAATTTCGGTGAATTTTGGCCAAATTGGCTATGCGACTCTCTGTAAGAGTGAATATAGATTAAAAAGTAAGAGAGATAGAGGAAATCCGAGAAAACCATTCGATAGAACACAAGGTAATGAACATCTCAGCCAAGTTTGGGCCTGAAATATGCAGTTTGAAGAAAGTTATTAGCCTCGCTGTCAAGAAATGTAGTTAGTGCTCTTCTTCGACTTAGAATAATTTCGGTGATTTTTGGCTAAATTGACTATGCGACTCTCTGTAAGAGTGAACATAGATTAAAAAGTAAGACAGATAGAGGAAATCCGAAATAACGATTCGATAGAACACAGGTTAATGAATATCTCTGCCAAGTTTGGTCCTGAAATATGCAATCTGATGAAAATTATTATCCTCGCTGTCAAGAAATGTAGTTTGTTGTCTTCTTCGACTTTGAATAATTTCGGTTTTTTTGGCCAAATTGGCTATGTGACTCTCTGTAAGAGTGAATATAGATTAAAAAGTAAGACATATAGAGGAAATCCCAGAAAACCATTCGATAGAACACAAGGTAATGAACATCTCAGCCAAGTTTGGGCCTGAAATATGCAGTTTGAAGAAAGTAATTAGCCTCGCTGTCAAGAAATGTAGTTAATGCTCTTCTTCGAATTATAATAAGTTCGGTGATTTTTGGCCACATTGGCTATGTGACTCTCTGTAAGAGTGAAAATAGATTCAAAATTAGACATATAGAGGAAATCCGAGAGAATAATTCGATAAAACACAATGTAATGAACATCTAAGCCAAGTTTGGTCCTGAAATATGCAGTTTGAAGAAAGTTATTAGCCTCGCTGTCAAGAAATGTAGTTAGTGCTCTTCTTCGAATTATAATAAGTTCGGTGATTTTTGGCCAAATTGGCTATCTGACTCTCTGTAAGAGTGAATATAGATTAAGAAGTAAGACAGATAGAGGAAATCCGAAATAACCATTCGATAGAACACAATGTAATGAACATCTCAGCCAAGTTTGGTTCTGAAATATGCAGTTTGAAGAAAGTTATTAGCCTCGCTGTCAAGAAATGTAGTTAGTACTCTTCTTCGAATTATAATAAGTTCGGTGATTTTTGGCTAAATTGACTATGCGACTCTCTGTAAGAGTGAACATAGATTAAAAAGTAAGACAGATAGAGGAAATCCGAAATAACGATTCGATAGAACACAGGTTAATGAATATCTCTGCCAAGTTTGGTCCTGAAATATGCAATCTGATGAAAATTATTATCCTCGCTGTCAAGAAATGTAGTTTGTTGTCTTCTTCGACTTAGAATAATTTCGGTTTTTTTGGCCAAATTGGCTATGTGACTCTCTGTAAGAGTGAATATAGATTAAAAAGTAAGACATATAGAGGAAATCCGAGAAAACCATTCGATAGAACACAAGGTAATGAACATCTCAGGCAAGTTTGGTCCTGAAATATGCAGTTTGAAGAAAGTTATTAGCCTCGCTGTCAAGAAATGTAGTTTGTTGTCTTCTTCGACTTAGAATAATTTCGGTGATTTTTGACCAAATTGGTTATGCGACTCTCTGTAAGAGTGAATATAGATTAAAAAGTAAGAGAGATAGAGGAAATCCGAGAAAACCATTCGATAGAACACAAGGTAATGAACATCTCAGGCAAGTTTGGGCCTGAAATATGCAGTTTGAAGAAAGTTATTAGCCTCGCTGTCATGAAATGTAGTTTGTTGTCTTCTTCGACTTAGAATAATTTCGGTGATTTTTGGCCAAATTGGCTATGCGACTCTCTGTAAGAGTGAATATAGATTAAAAAGTGAAACAGATAGAAGAAATCCGAAATAAGCATTCGATTGAACACAAGGTAATGAACATCTCAGGCAAGTTTGGTCCTGAAATATGCAGTTTGAAGAAAGTTATTAGCCTCGCTGTCAAGAAATGTAGTTTGTTGTCTTCTTCGACTTAGAATAATTTCGGTGATTTTTGGCCAAATTGGCTATGCGACTCTCTGTAAGAGTGAATATTCATTAAAAAGTGAAACAGATAGAAGAAATCCGAAATAAGCATTCGATTGAACACAAGGTAATGAACATCTCAGGCAAGTTTGGTCCTGAAATATGCAGTTTGAAGAAAGTTATTAGCCTCGCTGTCAAGAAATGTAGTTTGTTGTCTTCTTCGACTTAGAATAATTTCGGTGATTTTTGACCAAATTGGTTATGCGACTCTCTGTAAGAGTGAATATAGATTAAAAAGTAAGAGAGATAGAGGAAATCCGAGAAAACCATTCGATAGAACACAAGGTAATGAACATCTCAGGCAAGTTTGGGCCTGAAATATGCAGTTTGAAGAAAGTTATTAGCCTCGCTGTCATGAAATGTAGTTTGTTGTCTTCTTCGACTTAGAATAATTTCGGTGATTTTTGGCCAAATTGGCTATGCGACTCTCTGTAAGAGTGAATATAGATTAAAAAGTGAAACAGATAGAAGAAATCCGAAATAAGCATTCGATTGAACACAAGGTAATGAACATCTCAGGCAAGTTTGGTCCTGAAATATGCAGTTTGAAGAAAGTTATTAGCCTCGCTGTCAAGAAATGTAGTTTGTTGTCTTCTTCGAATTAGAATAATTTCGGTGATTTTTGGCCAAATTGGCTATGCGACTCTCTGTAAGAGTGAATATTCATTAAAAAGTGAAACAGATAGAAGAAATCCGAAATAAGCATTCGATTGAACACAAGGTAATGAACATCTCAGGCAAGTTTGGTCCTGAAATATGCAGTTTGAAGAAAGTTATTAGCCTCGCTGTCAAGAAATTTAGTTTGTTGTCTTCTTCGACTAAGAATAATTTCGGTGATTGTTGGCATAATTGGCTATGCGACTCTCTGTAAGAGTGAACATTGATAAAAAAAAAAAAGTAAGACAGATAGAGGAAATCCGAGAGAACCATTCGATAGAACACAGGTTAATGAACATCTCTGCCAAGTTTGGTCCTGAAATATGCAGTTTGAAGAAAGTTATTATCCTCGCTGTTAAGAAATGTAGTTTGTTGTCTTCTTCGACTTAGAATAATTTCGGTGATTTTTGGCCAAATTGGCTATGTGACTCTCTGTAAGAGTGAATATAGATTAAAACTTAGACATATAGAGAAAATCCGAGAGAATAATTCGATAGAACACAATGTAATGAACATCTAAGCCAAGTTTGGTCCTGAAATATGCAGTTTGAAGAAAGTTATTAGCCTCGCTGTCAAGAAATGTAGTTTGTTGTCTTCTTCGACTTAGAATAATTTCGGTAATTTTTGGCCAAATTGGCTATGTGACTCTCTGTAAGAGTGAATATAGATTAAAAAGTAAGACAGATAGAGGAAATCCGAAATAACCATTCGATAGAACACAATGTAATAAACATCTCAGCCAAGTTTGGTCCTGAAATATGCAGTTTGAAGAAAGTTATTAGCCTCGCTGTCAAGAAATGTAGTCTGTGCTCTTCTTCGACTTAGAATAATTTCGGTGATTTTTGGCCAAATTGACTATGCGACTCTCTGTAAGAGTGAACATAGATTAAAAAATAAGACAGATAGAGGAAATCCGAAATAACCATTCGATAGAACACAAGGTAATGAACATCTCAGGCAAGTTTGGGCCTGAAATATGCAGTTTGAAGAAAGTTATTAGCCTCGCTGTCAAGAAATGTAGTTAGTGCTCTTCTTCGACTTAGAATAATTTCGGTGATTTTTGGCTACATTGACTATGCGACTCTCTGTAAGAGTGAAAATAGATTAAAAATTAGACATATAGAGGAAATCCGAGAGAATAATTCGATAGAACACAATGTAATGAACATCTAAGCCAAGTTTGGTCCTGAAATATGCAGTTTGATGAAAGTTATTAGCCTCGCTGTCAAGAAATGTAGTTTGTTGTCTTCTTCGACTTACAATAATTTCGGTGATTTTTGGCCAAATTGGCTATGTGACTCTCTGTAAGAGTGAATATAGATTAAAAAGTAAGACATATAGAGGAAATCCGAGAAAACCACTCGATAGAACACAAGGTAATGAACATCTCAGCCGAGTTTGGGCCTGAAATATGCAGTTTGAAGAAAGTTATTAGCCTCGCTGTCAAGAAATGTAGTTTGTGCTTTTCTTCGACTTAAAATAATTTCGGTGATTTTTGGCCAAATTGACTATGCGACTCTCTGTAATAGTGAACATAGATTAAAAAGTAAGACAGATAGAGGAAATCCGAAATAACCATTCGATAGAACACAGGTTAATGAACATCTAAGCCAAGTTTGGTCCTGAAATATGCAGTTTGAAGAAAGTTATTAGCCTCGCTGTAAAGAAATGTAGTTTGTTGTCTTCTTCGTTTTAGAATAATTTCGGTGATTTTTGGCCAAATTGACTATGTGACTCTCTGTAAGAGTGAACATTGATTAAAAAGTAAGACAGATAGAGGAAATCCGAAATAACCATTCGATAGAACACAGGTTAATGAACATCTAAGCCAAGTTTGGTCCTGAAATATGCAGTTTGAAGAAAGTTATTAGCCTCGCTGTCAAGAAATGTAGTTAGTGCTCTTCTTCGACTTAGAATAATTTCGGTGATTTTTGGCCAAATTGAGTATGCGACTCTCTGTAAGAGTGAATATTGTTTAAAAAGTAAGACAGATAGAGGAAATCCGATAGAACCATTCGATAGAACACAGGTTAATGAACATCTATGCCAAGTTTGGTCCTGAAATATGCAGTTTGAAGAAAGTTATTATCCTCGCTGTTAAGAAATGTAGTTTGTTGTCTTCTTCGACTTAGAATAATTTCGGTGATTTCTGGCCAAATTGGCTATGTGACTCTCTGTAAGAGTGAATATAGATTAAAACTTAGAAATATAGAGAAAATCCGAGAGAATAATTCGATAGAACACAATGTAATGAACATCTAAGCCAAGTTTGGTCCTGAAATATGCAGTTTGAAGAAAGTTATTAGCCTCGCTGTCAAGAAATGTAGTTTGTTGTCTTCTTCGAGTTAGAATAATTTCGGTGATTTTTGGCCAAATTGGCTATGTGACTCTCTGTAAGAGTGAATATAGATTAAAAAGTAAGACATATAGAGGAAATCCGAGAAAACCACTCGATAGAACACAAGGTAATGAACATCTCAGCCAAGTTTGGGCCTGAAATATGCAGTTTGAAGAAAGTTATTAGCCTCGCTGTCAAGAAATGTAGTTTGTGCTTTTCTTCGACTTAGAATAATTTCGGTGATTTTTGGCCAAATTGACTATGCGACTCTCTGTAATAGTGAACATAGATTAAAAAGTAAGACAGATAGAGGAAATCCGAAATAACCATTCGATAGAACACAGGTTAATGAACATCTAAGCCAAGTTTGGTCCTGAAATATGCAGTTTGAAGAAAGTTATTATCCTCGCTGTCAAGAAATGTAGTTTGTTGTCTTCTTCGACTTAGAATAATTTCGGTGATTTTTGGCCAAATTGGCTATGTGACTCTCTGTAAGAGTGAATATAGATTAAAAAGTAAGACATATAGAGGAAATCCGAGAAAACCACTCGATAGAACACAAGGTAATGAACATCTCAGCCGAGTTTGGGCCTGAAATATGCAGTTTGAAGAAAGTTATTAGCCTCGCTGTCAAGAAATGTAGTTTGTGCTTTTCTTCGACTTAAAATAATTTCGGTGATTTTTGGCCAAATTGACTATGCGACTCTCTGTAATAGTGAACATAGATTAAAAAGTAAGACAGATAGAGGAAATCCGAAATAACCATTCGATAGAACACAGGTTAATGAACATCTAAGCCAAGTTTGGTCCTGAAATATGCAGTTTGAAGAAAGTTGTTATCCTCGCTGTAAAGAAATGTAGTTTGTTGTCTTCTTCGTTTTAGAATAATTTCGGTGATTTTTGGCCAAATTGACTATGCGACTCTCTGTAAGAGTGAATATTGATTAAAAAGTAAGACAGATAGAGGAAATCCGAGAGAACCATTCGATAGAACACAGGTTAATGAACATCTCTGCCAAGTTTGGTCCTGAAATATGCAGTTTGAAGAAAGTTATTATCCTCGCTGTTAAGAAATGTAGTTTCTTGTCTTCTTCGACTTAGAATAATTTCGGTGATTTTTGGCCAAATTGGCTATGTGACTCTCTGTAAGAGTGAATATAGATTAAAACTTAGAAATATAGAGAAAATCCGAGAGAATAATTCGATAGAACACAATGTAATGAACATCTAAGCCAAGTTTGGTCCTGAAATATGCAGTTTGAAGAAAGTTATTAGCCTCGCTGTCAAGAAATGTAGTTTGTTGTCTTCTTCGAGTTAGAATAATTTCGGTGATTTTTGGCCAAATTGGCTATGTGACTCTCTGTAAGAGTGAATATAGATTAAAAAGTAAGACATATAGAGGAAATCCGAGAAAACCACTCGATAGAACACAAGGTAATGAACATCTCAGCCAAGTTTGGGTCTGAAATATGCAGTTTGAAGAAAGATATTAGTCTCGCTGTCAAGAAATGTAGTTTGTGCTTTTCTTCGACTTAAAATAATTTCGGTGATTTTTGGCCAAATTGACTATTCGACTCTCTGTAATAGTGAACATAGATTAAAAAGTAAGACAGATAGAGGAAATCCGAAATAACCATTCGATAGAACACAGGTTAATGAACATCTAAGCCAAGTTTGGTCCTGAAATATGCAGTTTGAAGAAAGTTATTATCCTCGCTGTCAAGAAATGTAGTTTGTTGTCTTCTTCGACTTAGAATAATTTCGGTGATTTTTGGCCAAATTGGCTATGTGACTCTCTGTAAGAGTGAATATAGATTAAAAAGTAAGACATATAGAGGAAATCCGAGAAAACCACTCGATAGAACACAAGGTAATGAACATCTCAGCCGAGTTTGGGCCTGAAATATGCAGTTTGAAGAAAGTTATTAGCCTCGCTGTCAAGAAATGTAGTTTGTGCTTTTCTTCGACTTAAAATAATTTCGGTGATTTTTGGCCAAATTGACTATGCGACTCTCTGTAAGAGTGAATATTGATTAAAAAGTAAGACAGATAGAGGAAATCCGAGAGAACCATTCGATAGAACACAGGTTAATGAACATCTCTGCCAAGTTTGGTCCTGAAATATGCAGTTTGAAGGAAGTTATTAGCCTCGCTGTCAAGAGATTTAGTTTGTTGTCTTCTTCGATTTAGAATAATTTTGGTGATTTTTGGCCAAATTGGCTATGCGACTCTCTGTAAGAGTGAATATAGATTAAAAAGTAAGACATATAGAGGAAATCCGAAATAACCATTCGATAGAACACAAGGTAATGAACATCTCAGGCAAGTTTGGTCCTGAAATATGCAGTTTGAAGAAAGTTATTAGCCTCGCTGTCAAGAAATGTAGTTAGTGCTCTTCTTCGATTTAGAATAATTTTGGTGATTTTTGGCCAAATTGGCTATGCGACTCTCTGTAAGAGTGAATATAGATTAAAAAGTAAGACAGATAGAGGAAATCCGAAATAACCATTCGATAGAACACAGGTTAATAAACATCTCAGGCAAGTTTGGTCCTGAAATATGCAGTTTGAAGAAAGGTATTAGCCTCGCTGTCAAGAAATGTAGTTAGTGCTCTTCTTCGATTTAGAATAATTTTGGTGATTTTTGGCCAAATTGGCTATGCGACTCTCTGTAAGAGTGAATATAGATTAAAAAGTAAGACAGATAGAGGAAATCCGAAATAACCATTCGAAACAACACAAGGTAATGGACATCTCAGCCAATTTTGGTCCTGAAATATGCAGTTTGAAGGAAGTTATTAGCCTCGCTGTCAAGAGATTTAGTTTGTTGTCTTCTTCGATTTAGAATAATTTTGGTGATTTTTGGCCAAATTGGCTATGCGTCTCTCTGTAAGAGTGAACATAGATTAAAAAGTAAGACAGATAGAGGAAATCCGAAATAACCATTCGAAACAACACAAGGTAATGGACATCTCAGCCAATTTTGGTCCTGAAATATGCAGTTTGAAGGAAGTTATTAGCCTCGCTGTCAAGAGATTTAGTTTGTTGTCTTCTTCGATTTAGAATAATTTTGGTGATTTTTGGCCAAATTGGCTATGCGACTCTCTGTAAGAGTGAATATAGATTAAAAAGTAAGACATATAGAGGAAATCCGAAATAACCATTCGATAGAACACAAGGTAATGAACATCTAAGGCAAGTTTGGTCCTGAAATATGCAGTTTGAAGAAAGTTATTAGCCTCGCTGTCAAGAGATTTAGTTTGTTGTCTTCTTCGATTTAGAATAATTTTGGTGATTTTTGGCCAAATTGGCTATGCGACTCTCTGTAAGAGTGAATATAGATTAAAAAGTAAGACAGATAGAGGAAATCCGAAATAACCATTCGAAACAACACAAGGTAATGGACATCTCAGCCAAGTTTGGTCATGAAATATGCAGTTTGAAGAAAGTTATTAGCCTCGCTGTCAAGAGATTTAGTTTGTTGTCTTCTTCGATTTAGAATAATTTTGGTGATTTTTGGCCAAATTGGCTATGCGACTCTCTGTAAGAGTGAATATAGATTAAAAAGTAAGACAGATAGAGGAAATCCGAAATAACCATTCGAAACAACACAAGGTAATGGACATCTCAGCCTATTTTGGTCCTGAAATATGCAGTTTGAAGGAAGTTATTAGCCTCGCTGTCAAGAGATTTAGTTTGTTGTCTTCTTCGATTTAGAATAATTTTGGTGATTTTTGGCCAAATTGGCTATGCGACTCTCTGTAAGAGTGAATATAGATTAAAAAGTAAGACATATAGAGGAAATCCGAAATAACCATTCGATAGAACACAAGGTAATGAACATCTCAGGCAAGTTTGGTCCTGAAATATGCAGTTTGAAGGAAGTTATTAGCCTCGCTGTCAAGAGATTTAGTTTGTTGTCTTCTTCGATTTAGAATAATTTTGGTGATTTTTGGCCAAATTGGCTATGCGACTCTCTGTAAGAGTGAATATAGATTAAAAAGTAAGACAGATAGAGGAAATCCGAAATAACCATTCGATAGAACACAATGCAATGAACATCTCAGGAAAGTTTGGTCCTGAAATATGCAGTTTGAAGAAAGTTATTAGCCTCGCTGTCAAGAAATGTAGTTAGTGCTCTTCTTCGACTTAGAATAATTTCGGTGATTTTTGGCCAAATTGGCTATGCGACTCTCTGTAAGAGTGAACATAGATTAAAAAGTAAGACAGATAGAGGAAATCCGAAATAACCATTCGATAGAACACAATGTAATGAACATCTCAGGAAAGTTTGGTCCTGAAATATGCAGTTTGAAGAAAGTTATCAGCCTCGCTGTCAAGAAATGTAGTTTGTGCTCTTCTTCGATTTAGAATAATTTTTGTGATTTTTGGCCAAATTGGCTATGCGACTCTCTGTAAGAGTGAATATAGATTAAAAAGTAAGACAGATAGAGGAAATCCGAAATAACCATTCGAAACAACACAAGGTAATGGACATCTCAGCCAATTTTGGTCCTGAAATATGCAGTTTGAAGGAAGTTATTAGCCTCGCTGTCAAGAGATTTAGTTTGTTGTCTTCTTCGATTTAGAATAATTTTGGTGATTTTTGGCCAAATTGGCTATGCGACTCTCTGTAAGAGTGAATATAGATTAAAAAGTAAGACATATAGAGGAAATCCGAAATAACCATTCGATAGAACACAAGGTAATGAACATCTCAGGCAAGTTTGGTCCTGAAATATGCAGTTTGAAGAAAGTTATTAGCCTCGCTGTCAAGAGATTTAGTTTGTTGTCTTCTTCGACTTAGAATAATTTCGGTGATTTTTGGCCAAATTGGCTATGCGACTCTCTGTAAGAGTGAACATAGATTAAAAAGTAAGACAGATAGAGGAAATCCGAAATAACCATTCGAAACAACACAAGGTAATGGACATCTCAGCCAAGTTTGGTCCTGAAATATGCAGTTTGAAGAAAGTTCTTAGCCTCGCTGTCAAGAAATTTAGTTTGTTGTCTTCTTCTACTTAGAATAATTTCGGTGATTTTTGGCCAAATTGGCTATGCGACTCTCTGTAAGAGTGAACATAGATTAAAAAGTAAGACATATAGAGGAAATCCGAAATAACCATTCGATAGAACACAGGTTAATAAACATCTCAGGCAAGTTTGGTCCTGAAATATGCAGTTTGAAGAAAGGTATTAACCTCGCTGTCAAGAAATGTAGTTAGTACTCTTCTTCGACTAAGAATAATTTCGGTGATTTTTGGCCGAATTGGCTATGCGACTCAGTATATAAGAGTGAATATAGATTAAAAAGTAAGACAGATATTTGAAATCCGAGATAATCACTCGATAGAACACAATGTAATGAACATCTCAGCCTAGTTTCGTCCTGAAATATGCAGTTTGAAGAAAGTTATTAGCCTCGCTGTCAAGAGATTTAGTTTGTTGTCTTCTTCGACTTAGAATAATTTCGGTGATTTTTGGCCAAATTGGCAATGCGACTCTCTGTAAGAGTGAACATAGATTAAAAAGTAAGACAGATAGAGAAAATCCGAAATAACTATTCGATAGAACACAAGGTAATGGACATCTCAGCCAAGTTTGGTCATGAAATATGCAGTTTGAAGAAAGTTATTAGCCTCGCTGTCAAGAGATTTAGTTTGTTGTCTTCTTCGACTTAGAATAATTTCGGTGATTTTTGGCCAAATTGGCTATGTGACTCTCTGTAAGAGTGAATATAAATTAAACCTTAGACATATAGAGGAAATCCGAAATAACTATTCAATAGAACACAAGGTAATGAACATCTCAGGCAAGTTTGGTCCTGAAATATGCAGTTTGAAGAAAGTTATTAGCCTCGCTGTCAAGAGATTTAGTTTGTTGTCTTCTTCGACTTAAAATAATAATGGTGATTTTTGGCCAAATTGGCTATGCGACTCTCTGTAAGAGTGAACATAGATTAAAAAGTAAGACAGATAGAGGAAATCCGAAATAACCATTCGAAACAACACAAGGTAATGGACATCTCAGCCAAGTTTGGTCATGAAATATGCAGTTTGAAGAAAGTTATTAGCCTCGCTGTCAAGAGATTTAGTTTGTTGTCTTCTTCGACTTAAAATAATAATGGTGATTTTTGGCCAAATTGGCTATGCGACTCTCTGTAAGAGTGAACATAGATTAAAAAGTAAGACAGATAGAGGAAATCCGAAATAACCATTCGAAACAACACAAGGTAATGGACATCTCAGCCAAGTTTGGTCATGAAATATGCAGTTTGAAGAAAGTTATTAGCCTCGCTGTCAAGAGATTTAGTTTGTTGTGTTCTTCGACTTAGAATAATTTCGGTGATTTTTGGCCAAATTGGCTATGCGACTCTCTGTAAGAGTGAACATAGATTAAAAAGTAAGACAGATAGAGGAAATCCGAAATAACCATTCGAAACAACACAAGGTAATGGACATCTCAGCCAAGTTTGGTCCTGAAATATGCAGTTTGAAGAAAGTTATTAGCCTCGCTGTCAATAAATTTAGTGTGTTGTCTTCTTCTACTTAGAATAATTTCGGTGATTTTTGGCCAAATTGGCTATGCGACTCTCTGTAAGAGTGAACATAGATTAAAAAGTAAGACAGATAGAGGAAATCCGAAATAACCATTCGAAACAACACAAGGTAAGGGACATCTCAGCCAAGTTTGGTCCTGAAATATGCAGTTTGAAGAAAGTTATTAGCCTCGCTGTCAAGAAATTTAGTTTGTTGTCTTCTTCTACTTAGAATAATTTCGGTGATTTTTGGCCAAATTGGCTATGCGACTCTCTGTAAGAGTGAACATAGATTAAAAAGTAAGACAGATAGAGGAAATCCGAAATAACCATTCGAAACAACACAAGGTAATGGACATCTCAGCCAAGTTTGGTCCTGAAATATGCAGTTTGAAGAAAGTTATTAGCCTCGCTGTCAAGAAATTTAGTTTGTTGTCTTCTTCTACTTAGAATAATTTCGGTGATTTTTGGCCAAATTGGCTATGCGACTCTCTGTAAGAGTGAACATAGATTAAAAAGTAAGACATATAGAGGAAATCCGAAAGAACCATTCGATAGAACACAGGCTAGTAAACATCTCAGGCAAGTTTGGTCCTGAAATATGCAGTTTGAAGAAAGGTATTAACCTCGCTGTCAAGAAATGTAGTTAGTGCTCTTCTTCGACTAAGAATAATTTCGGTGATTTTTGGCCGAATTGGCTATGCGACTCAGTATATAAGAGTGAATATAGATTAAAAATGTAAGACAGATATTTGAAATCCGAGATAATCACTCGATAGAACACAATGTAATGAACATCTCAGCCTAGTTTGGTCCTGAAATATGCAGTTTGAAGAAAGTTATTAGCCTCGCTGTCAAGAGATTTAGTTTGTTGTCTTCTTCTACTTAGAATAATTTCGGTGATTTTTGGCCAAATTGGCTATGCGACTCTCTGTAAGAGTGAACATAGATTAAAAAGTAAGACAGATAGAGGAAATCCGAAATAACCATTCGAAACAACACAAGGTAATGGACATCTCAGCCAAGTTTGGTCATGAAATATGCAGTTTGAAGAAAGTTATTAGCCTCGCTGTCAAGAGATTTAGTTTGTTGTCTTCTTCGACTTAGAATAATTTCGGTGATTTTTGGCCAAATTGGCTATGCGACTCTCTGTAAGAGTGAACATAGATTAAAAAGTAAGACAGATAGAGGAAATCCGAAATAACCATTCGAAACAACACAAGGTAATGGACATCTCAGCCAAGTTTGGTCCTGAAATATGCAGTTTGAAGAAAGTTATTAGCCTCGCTGTCAATAAATTTAGTGTGTTGTCTTCTTCTACTTAGAATAATTTCGGTGATTTTTGGCCAAATTGGCTATGCGACTCTCTGTAAGAGTGAACATAGATTAAAAAGTAAGACAGATAGAGGAAATCCGAAATAACCATTCGAAACAACACAAGGTAAGGGACATCTCAGCCAAGTTTGGTCCTGAAATATGCAGTTTGAAGAAAGTTATTAGCCTCGCTGTCAAGAAATTTAGTTTGTTGTCTTCTTCTACTTAGAATAATTTCGGTGATTTTTGGCCAAATTGGCTATGCGACTCTCTGTAAGAGTGAACATAGATTAAAAAGTAAGACATATAGAGGAAATCCGAAAGAACCATTCGATAGAACACAGGCTAGTAAACATCTCAGGCAAGTTTGGTCCTGAAATATGCAGTTTGAAGAAAGGTATTAACCTCGCTGTCAAGAAATGTAGTTAGTGCTCTTCTTCGACTAAGAATAATTTCGGTGATTTTTGGCCGAATTGGCTATGCGACTCAGTATATAAGAGTGAATATAGATTAAAAATGTAAGACAGATATTTGAAATCCGAGATAATCACTCGATAGAACACAATGTAATGAACATCTCAGCCTAGTTTGGTCCTGAAATATGCAGTTTGAAGAAAGTTATTAGCCTCGCTGTCAAGAGATTTAGTTTGTTGTCTTCTTCTACTTAGAATAATTTCGGTGATTTTTGGCCAAATTGGCTATGCGACTCTCTGTAAGAGTGAACATAGATTAAAAAGTAAGACAGATAGAGGAAATCCGAAATAACCATTCGAAACAACACAAGGTAATGGACATCTCAGCCAAGTTTGGTCATGAAATATGCAGTTTGAAGAAAGTTATTAGCCTCGCTGTCAAGAGATTTAGTTTGTTGTCTTCTTCTACTTAGAATAATTTCGGTGATTTTTGGCCAAATTGGTTATGCGACTCTCTGTAAGAGTGAACATAGATTAAAAAGTAAGACAGATAGAGGAAATCCGAAATAACCATTCGAAACAACACAAGGTAATGGACATCTCAGCCAAGTTTGGTCATGAAATATGCAGTTTGAAGAAAGTTATTAGCCTCGCTGTCAAGAGATTTAGTTTGTTGTCTTCTTCGACTTAGAATAATTTCGGTGATTTTTGGCCAAATTGGCTATGCGACTCTCTGTAAGAGTGAACATAGATTAAAAAGTAAGACAGATAGAGGAAATCCGAAATAACCATTCGAAACAACACAAGGTAATGGACATCTCAGCCAAGTTTGGTCCTGAAATATGCAGTTTGAAGAAAGTTATTAGCCTCGCTGTCAATAAATTTAGTGTGTTGTCTTCTTCTACTTAGAATAATTTCGGTGATTTTTGGCCAAATTGGCTATGCGACTCTCTGTAAGAGTGAACATAGATTAAAAAGTAAGACAGATAGAGGAAATCCGAAATAACCATTCGAAACAACACAAGGTAAGGGACATCTCAGCCAAGTTTGGTCCTGAAATATGTAGTTTGAAGAAAGTTATTAGCCTCGCTGTCAAGAAATTTAGTTTGTTGTCTTCTTCTACTTAGAATAATTTCGGTGATTTTTGGCCAAATTGGCTATGCGACTCTCTGTAAGAGTGAACATAGATTAAAAAGTAAGACATATAGAGGAAATCCGAAAGAACCATTCGATAGAACACAGGCTAGTAAACATCTCAGGCAAGTTTGGTCCTGAAATATGCAGTTTGAAGAAAGGTATTAACCTCGCTGTCAAGAAATGTAGTTAGTGCTCTTCTTCGACTAAGAATAATTTCGGTGATTTTTGGCCGAATTGGCTATGCGACTCAGTATATAAGAGTGAATATAGATTAAAAATGTAAGACAGATATTTGAAATCCGAGATAATCACTCGATAGAACACAATGTAATGAACATCTCAGCCTAGTTTGGTCCTGAAATATGCAGTTTGAAGAAAGTTATTAGCCTCGCTGTCAAGAGATTTAGTTTGTTGTCTTCTTCTACTTAGAATAATTTCGGTGATTTTTGGCCAAATTGGCTATGCGACTCTCTGTAAGAGTGAACATAGATTAAAAAGTAAGACAGATAGAGGAAATCCGAAATAACCATTCGAAACAACACAAGGTAATGGACATCTCAGCCAAGTTTGGTCATGAAATATGCAGTTTGAAGAAAGTTATTAGCCTCGCTGTCAAGAGATTTAGTTTGTTGTGTTCTTCGACTTAGAATAATTTCGGTGATTTTTGGCCAAATTGGCTATGCGACTCTCTGTAAGAGTGAACATAGATTAAAAAGTAAGACAGATAGAGGAAATCCGAAATAACCATTCGAAACAACACAAGGTAATGGACATCTCAGCCAAGTTTGGTCCTGAAATATGCAGTTTGAAGAAAGTTATTAGCCTCGCTGTCAATAAATTTAGTGTGTTGTCTTCTTCTACTTAGAATAATTTCGGTGATTTTTGGCCAAATTGGCTATGCGACTCTCTGTAAGAGTGAACATAGATTAAAAAGTAAGACAGATAGAGGAAATCCGAAATAACCATTCGAAACAACACAAGGTAAGGGACATCTCAGCCAAGTTTGGTCCTGAAATATGCAGTTTGAAGAAAGTTATTAGCCTCGCTGTCAAGAAATTTAGTTTGTTGTCTTCTTCTACTTAGAATAATTTCGGTGATTTTTGGCCAAATTGGCTATGCGACTCTCTGTAAGAGTGAACATAGATTAAAAAGTAAGACATATAGAGGAAATCCGAAAGAACCATTCGATAGAACACAGGCTAGTAAACATCTCAGGCAAGTTTGGTCCTGAAATATGCAGTTTGAAGAAAGGTATTAACCTCGCTGTCAAGAAATGTAGTTAGTGCTCTTCTTCGACTAAGAATAATTTCGGTGATTTTTGGCCGAATTGGCTATGCGACTCAGTATATAAGAGTGAATATAGATTAAAAATGTAAGACAGATATTTGAAATCCGAGATAATCACTCGATAGAACACAATGTAATGAACATCTCAGCCTAGTTTGGTCCTGAAATATGCAGTTTGAAGAAAGTTATTAGCCTCGCTGTCAAGAGATTTAGTTTGTTGTCTTCTTCTACTTAGAATAATTTCGGTGATTTTTGGCCAAATTGGCTATGCGACTCTCTGTAAGAGTGAACATAGATTAAAAAGTAAGACAGATAGAGGAAATCCGAAATAACCATTCGAAACAACACAAGGTAATGGACATCTCAGCCAAGTTTGGTCATGAAATATGCAGTTTGAAGAAAGTTATTAGCCTCGCTGTCAAGAAATTTAGTTTGTTGTCTTCTTCGACTTAGAATAATTTCGGTGATTTTTGGCCAAATTGGCTATGCGACTCTCTGTAAGAGTGAACATAGATTAAAAAGTAAGACAGATAGAGGAAATCCGAAATAACCATTCGAAACAACACAAGGTATTTGACATCTCAGCCAAGTTTGGTCATGAAATATGCAGTTTGAAGAAAGTTATTAGCCTCGCTGTCAAGAGATTTAGTTTGTTGTCTTCTTCGACTTAGAATAATTTCGGTGATTTTTGGCCAAATTGGCTATGCGACTCTCTGTAAGAGTACATAGATTAAAAAGTAAGACAGATAGAGGAAATCCGAAATAACCATTCGAAACAACACAAGGTAATGGACATCTCAGCCAAGTTTGGTCATGAAATATGCAGTTTGAAGAAAGTTATTAGCCTCGCTGTCAAGAAATTTAGTTAGTGCTCTTCTTCGACTTAGAATAATTTCGGTGATTTTTGGCCAAATTGGCTATGCGACTCTCTGTTAGTGGAAACTCTTGTTAATATAAAATGCCATCGCGTTATATAACATTGTTTTGGATAAAACTTAACTTTTGAGGAGGTTGGCTTGATTTTAAAAATTCCGTATATTACCTAAGGCTGTCGTCGGGTGGGGTATAGTGTTCCACTATTTTGGCGCTAATTTACCCTCACCTAACCTTAACCTAGTTAATTACCTATATATTGAAATGTTCAAGTTGAAATTGTTAAATATTACGATATTTACTCATAGTATATATTTTTATAAGTGCCGCTCGAAGGCGGTATTCATGTCATATATATGTTATTAAAATTGTTCGCTTTATGCAAGACTTTACAATAATTTCTCTTGACCTTTCTACCCCAAATAGAACTGGTCAGCCTCAGGTATTTCTCGGGTTTGAGGATAAATGAATTTATGAAACATGTGCCTTATGCTATAATTCCACACATTACGTATTATTTCTGTTTGAGCTACATAACCTTTTATTGCTATAAATTTACATTAAACTTACTTATTTTGACAATCCCATGACAAAGCAAACGATGGGCATGTGACGAAGTCTAACATGTTTTCTTTCCATCCCAATGATGTCCTACAATGAATTAGCGTTCAATAACAAGTAGCTATGTATGTATACAATCTCACGTACTACTATTTTATTTTCATTAAGATATAACATTTGGCTATGCGTAAATGATGCATGGAAACTTACTTTGAACTGTAACATAACCAATTTATAATTTATAATTGTGTTAATTGAATACAACTTTCACTGACACTAACCTTCTTCTCCAGAACCAATAACTCCATAGAGCTGAAATTTTATGTGCAGACTCCTTGGCCAATGGGGATTCTAAATTATAGATTTCATGAGCCCGGTCACATCCTTAAAAACCTATTTTCATCTTCTTCTCCAGTTCCAAAAAGTCTAGAGAGCTGAAACGTTGTGTGCAGACTCCTTTGCCAAATGGGATTCAAAATTGTAGATTTTGTGACCCTGTGACCCCAATCTAGGTCATGGGTCATGACCCAAAAACCTATTTTCATCTTTATCTCAAGAATGTAAAGCTCTATAAAGGTGAAATGTTGTGTAGAGACTCTTTGGTGATTCTTAATTGTAGAATTGGTGACCTTGTGACTCCAAATAAGGGTTACAGGGGTCATGATCTAAACACCTATTTTTTGCTTGTTAACATTGTATTACTTGAGATAACTTAGATATTCAACTTTAGATAATAAATCAATGAAATCCTGGTGAGCTACTGCGCCCATGGCCCATGTTTTTTTAACAAAGAAGTTATTGACTAGAATTATTCAACTTCACCGTAGTATTTATCCAGTGATTCAAAGTTTGAGGTCCTAGATCCCATGAAGTCCCTGAAGGGCCTTTTGAAATTCAACAAATGAGACATTAACATCAATATATAAAATCCTATATTATTTTCCATTTTTTTATTTTAAAACAATTCATAAAAATAGTTTTATGGAAATTTAAAATCAATTCACTCCATATATATAATTTTCTGGGAAAGGGTTATTTATATTAACAATATTAAAGCTATAATGCTACTCTACTGCAAGCATCAATGACTATGTTTTGTCACCAATCACACGACGATGCATATCCGCCAGTGTGTGTAACATGTGCGCTATATCCTGTTCCAACTTCCTTATTTCGTGTTATCGTGCAGATCGATTATTGCAGGGTTGTGTATAAAATATATATAACTGTATTGGTAAGACAGGGTAGGTTTGACTGTATTTATCCATTTGCAACATATTCTAAGCCCTGCGGTTATACTGTTACAGTTTCAAGTTCAAAACTACCATACAGGAAAAGATTTGGCCTTGAAAGTTTGAAAGAGTTATATAGGCAAACCATAATAAAAGACTGTATACATTAATCATTGGTGATGGCGACATCTGTGTTAACGATTCATTGACTGTCCCGTTCAAGAGGTGGCAGACTGACAGCAAAATTGCTTATTACAGGCTCATCTCATTAACGAAGCAGATTACAGTAAATAGTAAATAATAACGCAAAACCGTAATTAGCCACCCATCTTAGTGTTATGGGACAGTTCTAAAAAGATGACATACTTGCTCATATAAACTAGAAATATACCGAGTAATGCAATATTGCACTTACGAACATATAGCCTTCTGAATTGCAATATCATCACATACATAAGTAATTCTTGGATTTCCTTCTAGAACTAAGTTTTATGAAAACAATTTTAAGGAAAACAACGTATGTGAAAGTGTTTTTATAAAGAATCTGATGGCATTATCATCAACTGTTTCCTTGATTCAAGAAATGAAAGCACAACGAATATTCGTGAGCAAGTCAGTAGTATTGCGGGAGACATCTTTATATTTCTCAAATACAAGTTTAATGGACATCGGGTTATTCAAAACAATCAAAAACTCATGTCAGTGATCATAAGTCATCCTTAAGTGAACGTTTTAGGATCAATACTCAACTCGAAATAGCATTCCTCGGTATTTGTGTTACGCATCGCATTCATTACCTTCATGTACAAGATGTTTCACCATACAATGATAATTTGATGCCATGACTTAAATGTTTATACGTGTATACCTGTGAGCTTTTATTCCAGATGGATGGCTTTCTAGTAAGTCGTCCAAAACCTTATTAAATAACAGCCAAAGTGAGTCCAATAAAAGTTCTGGGTTTTCTTGAAAAGTAAATTGTAAGAAAAACATATCATTCGACATATTGCAATGTTCTTTTATTATAACCAAAATTTACAATATGTCTAAAAAAATTATTATGATAACGACAACATACAAACTGACTAAAATTTTAGACAGATTTCTTCATCACATGTAAGAAGGTAGCTGGAAACACGGAATTCATCAGGGACGATTGTGTCGTTCTTGGCTTTGAATGTTCTGTAGAGACACTTGAGAGAGACTTGCCCTACAATATGGAAGCCAGGACACGGGACACACGTGGTTGAGCCAGTCGTTGGCTGGTGTTCTTCATCCGGGCAAGGGAAACACGGCGCTCTTCCGGTTGGAGAGAAGTGATCTAAACCGCATATTTCTGAAAAGGGGAAAGTCATATACATAAACGTCATACTGAAAAAAATAAACAATCTATCAGAACTTTAAACTCTTTAAACCAATATACAGTCGTATTTAAAGTATACAATCTTTATATATTAATTAAAATATGTATTGGAACATTAAACAAAAATTAAAACTTACATGTACTAGATATAATTGAATATTGAAATCATATTTTAATGTTGAAAATTTTGAACCAATGCCACGTTTCTTTTTAAAGTTGAATAAATGGGAACTAATGAAAACTTATAGGTTCCTTGAGTCTTTATAGTCTGATTTAAATATACCCTGTTCCGAGGAATTAAAGCTGAAAAATAGTTCACATCAAGATACAAACTGGGTCTATAGATTCCTCGCCACAAGGTCTGAGGACACCCCGTATAGGAGCATGTTCGGGACCAGTTTAGCGCAGACAAAGCTCTGTCAAATAGCCGACCAATCACATCATAGTATTAAAACGGTCTCCGTTTTGAAAGAATTCAGAACAGACGAAAGGATAGCTGTTGGAGTCAGCTTCCCCTGGCTTCTCGCACCGAGATGATTGGTTAAGTGTATTGTGTCGGAACATGCGAGTATACATGTTGTTATCAGATGGTTTTGCGAGGAAACATCAGTACAACGTGATTTTATATCCAAAAAATGTACTATTTTTCAATTTTCATTCCCCTGGCCTTTAAAACAATTAAACGTTATAATAGAAAGTTGAAATATTTAAACTCATTACATTGTAGTCATAATGGAATGTTGAAATCATTAAATTAATGGAAAATTATATTGGAGCGTTGACACCTAAAATGGTCAAGATCTATCAAATAATTATCATCACGTTATTTGTAGAATTTGATTTTGGAGAACGAGTCCATAATAAGGGACATTTGAGGGACACCTAGATGCAAGGGTACCTCCTCAAAAAAGTTGACCTTTGGGTTACAACACTTCTGGAGAAGAAGTTGAAAATGTGAATGGTTTATGTACAACAGAAACATAACTCGACGGTTCATGCAATGAGACTGTCGACATGAAACAATCTGATACAAATTGTAATGATACTTTAAGAGTTAAATACACAAGCTACTTACCCTGACAGTCGTCCCTAGCCGCGGCTCCTGTAGAGAGGGTGGTGTGGCGCTCAGGACAAGGATGACACGTGGTGGACCCTGACGTGTCCTGGTACGTGTTCAGTGGACACGTCTTGCAGGTTCCGTTGTCGGCAAACGATCCGGGGGAACAAGGGACTGGAGAGTATAGCAATGATTCTTATATATCACATTTTCAATGTGAAGTTAAATCCTAAAACATCGAAATAACTTTGGGTTTCAAATCTTACGCACAGTAACAAACAGAAGATTTGCATTGCGTCGGGTTCTCTCTATGTTGTGGATGGCAATATGGCACATATTAATCGTGTAAAGTGTTTCAGAGAATATCAAGTTTAAATATCATAGGTTAAATGTATTTAGTGTTCCTTGATGAGCGTTTAGTTCATGATTACTCTGTAGTTTTCTCATTGATCACAAATAAATTAAAACATACTAGAAACAAATATTACAGTCCGGTTAGGAATTCAAAACAATCATATCACGGTTCAAAACGTTTGCTAGAGGTTCAAAATGTAGATTAAACCACATACCACATTTGCCTGGTTCAGACATATTCGCCTCGATCTGTCCTGCTGCGCACTCCATGGAGACATTTCCGGTGACTCTGATGGACTTGACCTTTGGAGGAAGGGTTGGGGTCGGAGCTGTACCATTCCTGTAAAATATGTTCGAGTTTTACTAGTCATGGTCTCTATAACATCACATGTGCCATCATCAGTTGATCTAAAATAATTTAAATACACATTTTCACATTTTTCACAATTAGTGTGGGAATTAAAAATCAATTTTAACACAATTCGTATCAATCAAGTTATTATTCATTTAAGCATTTGCATTGACACTTACTCAGACAGCGACACTGTTGGTAATGGTAACGAGTTGGCAAGCATTGTTCTGTAATTGAAGAGTCATTGTCTTAGGAATATTTGCTGTAATGGTCATCATCCATAAACTGAAAACTTCAAATCAAGGTAGCTTAAAGGGGCAGTGGCACGTTTTTCCACTCAAATAAGTCGAGGATATATATTTGAAAAATAATGTCACCAAGAGTAAAACACCCTTCTCTCTTCAGAAAATCAAGTTAAAAGACGAGTGGACATTGTTCCATAAAGCCATGGGAATGGGTAAGTTTGGCATTATACACAACACCGTTATTATCACTACGGATATAAGGTTTGTGTAATAAGATGTTTTACCCTCTAATATAAATATAAATGACATAAACTATAATTATAAATGGGAAATTTGAAAAAAAAAGAATTGCAAAAAACGTGCTACTGCCTATTTAGGAGAGATCGAACTCTAGGTAACATTTTGTGACAATAATTTATTGTTGTGAATAAATCTCAAAATATATACATTACAATTTTTAGGCATAGATTGATCAATTAACTAATGGATAGCGCTTAAATTTACTGAAAAGCTTTTTTAAACAGCCATTTTACGACATGCCGCATGTCGTTACTGTCACCTATATTCGCGGTTACACTTGAATTGATCAAAACTGCCAAAGTCATGTGTTTACATTTATGTAGGTAATTTTAAAAAGTGATGAAAAACATTTGATGACCCCCTATTATTATTTCTGAATGCTTATTCAACTGTGCACATCATATTACAGTTTTAGCAATATCTAAAATAAAATCGATCATCGATCGAACATAAAAATGTTGTTTTTATTCAAAAACTCCTTAATTTTATTGTATAACAGTGTCATTAATTTTCAAAATATAAACTTAGCTATGTATCCATGTATGTGATAAAATTGTATCTGAAAGGATCCCAAGTTTAAACATTGAAAATGCGCGCTTCATTCAAGTAGGTGAAATAGGTAAAAAAACGTGTCATTTGCTGACAGGGGTGCTGCTAATAATACCAATACCTCTTGTATAGTATTCTTAAAACATTTTTTAAATTATTTAAATACCTATCTGTTGACTAGATCTACTATGCCTACCTCCTCTCTAGGTATGCTATTTCAACGTTAACACAGACGAAACTGGAAACAGTGGAGTAGGGGATGCGTAAAATCCCTCTCCAAAGGGCGGTAAGTCTGCACGTCACCATCAGAAGTCTTCACTCTCCTCTCAGTTGCAGAGCACGACAGACGTGTGTGTTTTCGCTCTGCCACGCTGTATTTTTAGCGCTTTTTCGCTATCTTTGCTAATCTGCTACTTCTTATTCAATTAAGAGGTTTTATCAACGTCTTATCTACGTTCGTCGTTAACAGGTTGTTTTAGACAACCTGTTTTATGTAGATGTTGAGGGGCATTTTTGACATGTGCTAGGTGTGCTCTGCCTAGCTGGTAGCTGCATGCTTTGCACGTGCAATTCTTGTCTTTTGTTTTCTCTTGCTTTCGTCGGGTGACTGCTTGGTTCGCACTCCGCCCTCCTCCAGTCCCTTTGTCTTCTATATCAGGCGGGTCTTCCGATAGCTCGTCGTCTGCTTTGGTTGGCTTTCACCTTCGACTTGACTCGTCTAGACTCGTCAGTGATTCAGCTGTCACTCGACTTCGTCCTTCGACTTGACTCGCCTCGCCAGTGACTCGCTTCGCCGGTAACTCGCCTCGCCAGTCACTTGCCTTCGTCTTTTCAACTCGACTTGACTAGCCTCGTCTCGCCTGTGACACGATTCGCCAGTGTCTCGCCTCGCCTGTGTCTCGCCTCGCCAGTCACTCGCCTGTCACTCGCCTGTTACTCGCCTTCGGCCATACGCTTTGTTCGCCAGTGTCTAGCCAGTAGCCGGGGGTCGTACCCCTCAGAAGGGGAAGCGGAGGTAGTGACTCATGGTCACCCCCTCTGCTTCCTCCTCCACTCGTTACGTGGTCAGAGGGCTCGGTGGGGGGCCGGCTTCAAAGCTTCGTCAGCAACTGAGTGCAGTTAGGGTTAGACCCTTTCGTTTGTCAGATTCTGGGTCAGAGATTCCGCATTCCCGTCTCATTCCCTCCGCCTCTTACCTGTGCTCCAAGGGAGCGTCCCTTGTCACGGGACCGGCTCCAACTAACCTTGGAACAGGTGGAGATCTTAATCTCCAAGGGGGCGGTGCAGGAAGTCCTGACCCCGCTTCTAACTCCGTGGTTTTACTCCCCAGTGTTTGTCATACCCAAAAGAAATTCGAAAAAATGGCGGCTCATTCACAACTTGAAGGTATTCAACCGCTCCTACCTCGTTCGGCAGCCATATTTTCGACTCTTGACTCTTCCCTCTGTGATGCGATCTCTGGAGCGCTCAAACTGCATGGTGTCTCTCGATCTCCAGGATGCGTACCTGCACATTCCGATTCACTGTCGGGATCACAGGTACCTCCGCTTCATTCTTGACGGGAGACACTTTCAGTGGTGTGTGCTCCTGTTCGGGATCTCGTCCGCCCCCTGGCTATTCACACGAGTGACTCAGCCTATCGTGCATTTCTTACACCAATGCGACATTCAGTTTCTAATGTATTTGGACAATGGTCTCGCTCACGATCGTTCTCCTGTCGTTCTCGCGGCACTGCTCAGGGTGGTTAGTGAACTTAGAGAAGCCGGACTTGGTCCCGGCGACTCGTCTGTTCTCAGGGGCTATCCTAGACACTCAGCTGTTCCGTGGGTGTGTCACGATCACTTAATGGATCGCGGCCTCGATGCGTCGCGTTGCTAACGTCAGCTCAGGACCTGACCCGCAGGGGGAAGTTATTCCTCCCCCCATTACAGGTGTTCCTGAACCCCCACATCAGGGAGACTCGTTGTCGTCATGCCATAACTCTGACCCCGGATCTGCATCGCTTCCTAGCTTGGTGGCGGGTGGACACGAGTGTGTTCTCTGAGGTTCAACTTCGCTCTCGTCCTCCCCCCCCCCCAATCAGCTCACTTGTTCGTAGACGCCTGGATTCAGGTGTTTGGGGGGGGGGGGTTGCATTTGGGTCACGAGCTGGTGGCAGGAGTCTGGTCTCTGTCAGAGCAGAACTCACACATCAACGTCCTCCTTCTAGCCATTCAACACAGGCAGGCCCCCTTGCGAGGCCAGTGCCTACTACTCCAACTCCACATGGACATTTCAGCGGATGCTTGGTCGATAAACAAGCAGGGGTCCACCAGAGTCGGGTTCTCTGACTTCTTGCCGCCCCCTGGTGGCCAGCCAGACCTTGGTTCGTTCCTCTCCGGCGGCTCAAGGTGCGTCGACAATGCCATAGCTACCTCTCATAGGAAGACCACTAGGAAACTCTATGATTTTCAGTGGCAGGCCTTCGCCTCCTTCTGTGCTCAGCAGGATTTCATCCCGGCAGATGCCTCCTTTCCTCAGGTGGCGGAGTACTTAGTGTACCTACGCAACACCAGGCATCTTAAGGCGTCATCAATTAATGCCAACATGTCTGCTGTCCTCTCCGTTCTCAGGAAGACGTCGCCAGGTTTAGATGTGTCGGTCCTCAAGGGCTTCATTAAAACCTTCCGTTCTGTTGACGGCAGGACTAAGCTTCGTCCACCTGAGTTGGACTTAGTCATTGTGCTCAACCATCTTCGCTCCGATAGATATGAAACGCTCTCCGCCGTTCCCCTCCTCCCTCTCACCATCAAGGGAATGTTTCTGGTGGCCATGGCCTCCACAGCTCGGATTTCTGAAATCCATGCGTTGCAATTGGACCTTCTACGTTTTGAGGTCAGGGAGGGGGCTCAGACTTACTTGGTTTAGCTCCCGACTTTGTCTGCAAAAAACAGGCAGCTGATGAGGCTGGCCGTACCTTCTCTATTCTGGCTCTGGGTTCTGACTCAGGATCTCTCTCTGTTTCCGGTTAAGGCGTTGAGGGTGAACGTGCAGCCTACCCGCAGGCTGAGGGATGGCAGGCATCGTCTGTTCTTGCCTCACTCGCCGAGGAGCACCAAAGAGCTAGACAAGCAAGCGTTGGGGGTGTACCTGAGGTCGGCAGTCATTGATGCGTACAAGGCCGCTGACCTGCCTCCTCCATCGCGTTCCAATCCGCATGAGATCTGAGCAATCTCAGCCACGATGGCTTACCACTGTAACATCGCGGTCTCGGACGTCATGGCGGGGTGTTTTTGGCGTTCCTCAGAAGTTTTCCCCAATCATTACTTACGATATGTCTCCACAGCAGATCTCGAAGGCATCTCTAGGCTGGGTCCACAGGTGTTCGCTCAGGCGAAGGTGGTCCCCCCGACCAGACCGAGAAGGGGACAGTCCTCGTAGGAGTTTTGTATCCCCATGCCTTACGATGCTCCTTGTAATAAACTTCGGTTCGCAATGTTTGCTCCTTGTCTGTTGTTTTGTTTCTTTAACTTCGCTTTTAAACCCTCCGCCCCCCGTTGGGGTCGGGGGCAGTGTGTTAATCAGAAGTTGAGTGGCTGGGTTGTCTCTTCGATCCGCTTAGAGGTAGAGATGGTGTCTCCCGGGCTGTGCCTTGTCCTCACCACAAGGTGGAGGACTCGTAGGTTATCTTACACTCAGGGCTTGTTGCTGGTCTCGTCTCTACCATATACCTACTGACCCGCCTCCATGCAGTGGGATTCTAGGCATAGTAGGTCTAGTCAACAGATAGGTATTTAAATAATAGTACGTTTTTGATTAAACGTAATTATTTATACTTACCTGTTGACTAGACCTACGCGCTAGGCCTTTGGAGAGGGATTTTACGCATCCCCTACTCCACTGTTTTCAGTTTCGTCTGTGTTAACGTTGAAATAGCATACCAAGAGAGGAGGTAGGCATAGTAGGTCTAGTCAACAGATAAGTATAAATAATTACGTTTAATCAAAAAGGTACTATTTTAAAAAAGAAATTATTGTTCACATATTAATTATGTTTTGATAGCATTTATCAAATATTTAATATAGTCTAGTCATATATATATATTCAAAATATAAAATAAATCATTAAAATAGCATGTATGTGATACGATTTGAACGAAAATGAATTCCAATTTTTGTGTCCCTCATGACTGCGGAATCACTGTGACATTCAAGGTGCTTGCCTCGAAATAAAGTTGTTTGCCCTCTTCCTTGAGTGAGATAAAACACCGTTTGAGAAGTATTGACATATAGAATACGATTTTGCACTAAAGCTCGTGCAATCCTAAATGTTTTGGAGTGTGAGAAACAAAATTGCATGTAAATCCCAGGCAGTTGCAGCCTGTTCTCTGTCTACACGATGAGGTCAATTATCAAATGAAATGATACTACAACAAATTTAAATCAAAATAACAATGACATGAGTTGTGCATTCCACGTGGATTTACTAAAAACAATATGAATGTACCTCATAGCAGTGTTGGTTGACATCAGCTCATCAGATTTATCAGCAACAGAGTTCATCAAAGTAGTGGCAGCTTCCGGGGATAAGGTACTGCAACAATAAATAAACTGTTTTTTTTATTTAATCAACTTTTTTTTAGAAATGTAAAGGGTACAACGGTGACAATATAATTCGCATTTAAGATCTCAAGCTAGCCTACCCGTTTGTATTTTTCACTCGGATCTTCAGACTGACATGTAGAATTCGTTTTTCATTGGATCCGGTGCTTCGTTTCCGTCTCGACCAGAAGTCATCAGTTTTCACTTTGTCACCACAGCTCAGTTCGATATTGTCCACAGAACACTCGGTGCTGACACAAGGTGAGATCCCGATGGAGTTGAGGTTGTCAATGAACTGCTGCTTGATCATCTTAACAGCTTCTTCATCTGAACAGTCTCCCATGTAGTAGTAGAAGTCGTTTGGAAGCGAGTAAGAATCAGCGAAAGAGAGTTCTGAAGTAAAAAACACAAATGTAAAGGCCTGTATCACAGAAAGACTTGCTCGATAAAACACTCAATTTTCGCAATTTTTCTAGGTACTTTATATAGTAACAACTTGTTTTGTTCAAACTGTATTTACATCAAGCATAAAGTTGTTCCACCTTGCATGTGCTAGTACACCTTATCGTAAATAATGATTTAACTGTCATGGCACTCACATGTACACAATGATTCGACAACTGGGCCAAATCAAGTAAAACAGGGCCAAAACAGGGCCAAGAAAACTCTCATGAGACAGACAGATTATGCTCAATTTCAAAAGAAACGTACCCACATTGTTTACGAGAGTATAAAACAAAATACTGGTGTCCGAAAGTAGATTTTTAATTATGCCCAATCAATTACACTTAGGGTGATGCAATCGTTATTTGAAAGGCGTTTTCTGGACATAATGTTTGATATTTAAGGTTAAAGTTTATGATATATTGAAATTATGTTATATATGATGATGTCGACATAACTGCTTGGACTTCAATTGTTGGCACATTTTTATTGCAGGACATCACAAAATAGACCGAAAGGAGGTTAAGGAGATTCGTAAGCGACCATTTCTTAAAACGTGTAATAGTCAAAGACATATATAAAAGTGTCAAAACCCTTTTTGAATGATTTTATAATTCGTTATATGTGTGTTATTGGCCAGCTTCTGCAACCTACCCATACAATCAGGGGCAGTATTTCTGGGCGTCCAGTTGCCTTTATTGTCGCTGCAAAAAAATGTATGAAATCTTTCCTCGCTGAAGGTCACATCATAATCCCTATTACACTGGATCTGACAGACTGTTCCACCCAGCTGCTTGTCACACAACAGAGCTCCGTTCTTTGGTGTGTTGAGCAGAGGACAGGTCCTTTCTGGAATAGTTATTAGACATATTAATGGTAGTCTGGGTTTTTTGGGTTTTTTTTTTTTTAACAAACATGTTCTTTGGAGTGTTGATCGGAGAACATTTCCTTCCTGGATTCAGAATAATTATTAGGGGCATGTTTATGAGGTACTGCAGGTACTGTTTGTTTTGGGTGTTATTTTAGGGTTTTGGTGAACAAAAACGTTTGGGGACATCTCCGGCAATACATGCTGTAAATGCTTCAAAAACACTTCCTGTGACATATTTCAAATAAAGTTTTACCGTTTAAATCATACAGTATCACCATAGATGCACAATTGAGAGTAATCTTGAATTTCATTGTTATAACCTACATATAGTGCTTCCCTAAGTCCCTAACAAGCCTCACATGTGTAGTAGTAGTAGTAGTAATATTAGTTGTAGCAGTGGTAATGGTGGTGGTACTAGAAGTAGCAGCTGTAATAGTTGCCACAACCAAGTCTTTAAATCTTAGTATTTTAGGCGAGAGCGGGCGAGCGCCCACTACTGAAGGTTGGCTGACGTGCGGGAAAAGCATGCAGCACGTGCGGGAAGTATATTTAGCGTCGAGTCGGCGATAGTTTCAATGCACAGCAATTTTAGAGCGGTACAACGTCGGACGAGTTTCGTTAAGCTCATATTTGGTCGTCTGGACGTAAGTACAGTTTTGCCTTTAGTTTCATTATTGGATGTTATACATTTTGTGGGATAGTTTTTGGTCATAAATAATTTGAATAATAGTTGTAGAATTCGTCTTATTCTGCCTTGTGTATGTTTTCTGGTTAGGATGTGTAATTCATATTATTTACAGAGAACGCGAGTATGAATTGAGACAGTATGAATTGAGACTTTGTGTATGATTTTGTAATTGAAATATGTGTGCGATGTGAGTTGAATTTGTATTTGTATGAATTTCGGGTTGACAGTGGTTTGAGTTTTGAGATTTATGTGTGACATGCGTGGTAATGTTTTGAATAATTTAAGTAAACATAATCTGTAGTTAGTAATTACTGCGCACATGCTTTGGAGTGTCTCAATATATCATTATCAGTTTGTATTATAATGATTCGATGTGTTGTTCATAGTAACATGCATATATGATTGCATAATAATAAGCATTAATGTATGAAATGTTTATTAGTCACTCCATGTTACAGCAATGGTGTGATGACGTAGGCGCCTAGAGGCAGCGCAGTACCTCAGGAGTACCTCAGGAGTAGTCGTGACGACGACGTGTGTAGTCTGCAGTGTTGGGACTGATTGATGGTATCCAGGGAGTGACCTTGGCCAGGTTGGTGTGTATCCCGTGGATGACCCGAGCCAGTCGCCGCCTGTGACGTGTACGGAGTGTGTACTCCAATGTGTTGTACACTAGGGATGACAGCGGTTTTTCAACCAAACTAAAACAAATAAAAATCCGTAAGAAATGAGATATTGGGAATCGGAAAAAAACTTTAGTGAAAAAAAATCCACCAAAAATCTTTGTTTTAATCACGATCGGTCGATTTAAAGTTCAACATTTGGAAAGAGCCAAGACGGGAAGGGAGGCAACTCCTGCAGTGCCACAATTTTCAACACTTTCACACGCCTAAAAAACAATATAAATAAATGTTTAATATCCACCAAAGTCATAATTGTTAAAGATGAACATTCAATGAATGATTATAAACCTCTACTAAAACTAATCAATTACTTTTTTGGATACAAATGCACAGTTAAAATTCACTGTGCTCGGTGACTTGAGGACAGTGGTCACGTCTGTGAAAGGATCTAAGTGGCGTCTGCATGAGCTGAGCTGCTGCATGATAACTACTTCACACTTAGAGACCAATATTACACACAACCCTCTGAAGAACAAGACATTTAGAGTTATCTTCCCAATTAGATTTTCCTAACACTTTTGGATGTTTTATGTTTACGTGGACCTAAAATGAACAATGAGAAAGATGAAACATGTTTATGAAACTGATGCTATTTTGAACCTTCGTTTCAAAATAAAAATATAAAAAGCTTTATTTAGGGGAAATCTAAATGTTGTTTGAATAAAAACATGTGGAAAAACATTGACATATTATTTCAGAATTTTGTTTGCTTCTTTGTCAAATAGAGTATGCCAACGCACTGTTCTTAAACTTCGGTAAGTACTTCCTGTACACCGATGTTACAAATAACAAGCTTCCATATACATAGGTCTATATGTTCATATTGGACATTTTTTTAAAGTTAATCCCGAATACCCATTTTGAGGAGCAACATTATTCCTTGTTTGTTGTTGTTTTTGTTTTAAAATAGGAATTGTCATTCATATTTGAAGCAGTTAAACTATTTATTAATGAGAGTAATTTAATCAATTTGTGAAAGGCATTCATGTAATGCGTAAGGTAAGTGTAGGCTACAATACGTCAGATTTCCAAAAACCAAGGAGCCTGTCCGGTGGTCGGGTAGATGCTGTACTCTCACAATCTAACTGACAGTGTAATACTTCGTCATCCTGATATGTTCGGGGTATGGTAGCAAACAAGTCAGGTGATAACGATGAAACAATTTACCAGCGCGTGTATCTAGACTCACAATGCCATTGCGTGTACTGGTTAAAATGCACCGCCTACAAAAGACGGTGAATGGAGCTTGTTTGCAAAACAAAAGTCCAAATGGCAAAATAAAAATTTCTGGTACTTTTCAACGTTCTGACGCATCATTCTATCTTAATCAGACATTTGGCTGAATGGATGTTTTATATTCTACATTATATTAAAAGCTTAGTTATGACAAATTCATGAACACTACAACTAGAGCCCGACACAGGACAGTTCGAATTAAAGGCTTTTGCTAGCCTATTCGAAATTAAAACAAAGTTACGTAAACATTAGGATAGTTGTGTGATCGTATTTTGGTGACACAAGTCTCCAATAGTTTACTATTTTACGAAAAGTCTCCAATAGTTCAGGAACCGAAACCAGCAATTGTTCCCGTCAGATTGAACGCGCTCGAACGCAACCGCCTGAATCCCGAGAAACGTGATGTAATACAAAAGCCCGTGCAAACCTATTGGCGACTTCGAATAAAAGAGGTCAACGAAAATCGCAACAGTTCAAAGATGACCATAGAGTGGATAAATTACACTACCAGGAGAAAGAATAGCTAACTCCACAAAACGATAATAACTACCGGCCAACATACGTTAGAATTCAAAGTAAAAGTATGAATGAACAGATCCCCGTTCGATTCGTAAATTATCGTATTAAATCAACCTGATAACACATACCATGAGAACAAAGTTATTTAAGAAATCTTTGTTTTACGTTCTTGACAGATTGACTCATCTGGCCTTATGTACAAACTTATAATACTTAATCAAACGCAAATATAGACATCTCGACAGGACGGGGTAATAATTATAATTGCATATTTATATTACGCTGAATCCATGCTTGGCATGCTCTAAGCGCTACACATATTATTACCCTGACGGAATTGTACTTTCGGTGCTGCTACTATCGCTCCGTTCCGAACCCAGTGTTAAGGTACCCATTTAAACAGCTGCATGGGTGGACTGAGTGCTATGAGGATGAATGTCTTGCCCATGGACGTAACACAGTATGAGACCCGGGTCTCTGGCGTGTGAGGTCAGCAAGCTAACCACAACACAAATGAAAGAAAAAGTAGTCTTGCTTAATTGTAATTACACATACTTTTCTACTTAATATGACAAACTTATCTCCTAATTTGGTGCAAAATATACGAATTAGGTTAGGCTTATGACATCGTTAAAACTGATAATGATGTCTTTATGGGGGAATATACATGTATATAAATATAGTAACTCATAAAGACGAATTTTTCATGAACTGATAAAAAGTTATGTATATAAAAGGAAATATCAGTCCTGAATAAGACGGACATGTCTGTCAGTCTGTCCGGAAAACTTTAAGGTCCCGTAGCACATTTTTTCTTACTGAAATAAAATGATTTCACGAAAAGGTAAATAAGTGTTCCAAATATGGCTTAATAATACTCTTGAAACAATACGTTCTAAAGCGAATGTTCATTGTTTGGTTAAGCTATGCGATTCCATTTCCCTTCGAGCGGGCATTTAAGGTGTTTTAAATATGGTACCATGACAGAATGGTCAATTATCTTGTCTGAACTCTCAAATTCGCACGAGGCCTACACATCTACCTCTCACACTGACGAGTTCCACACCACTGTCGCGTTATAAGTCGCACCATTTTCTTTCAATACAGACAACCGTTTTCTATGGATACGGCTTATCGGGCCGTGTAATGAGATGTGGCACAGCGCCTTCGAGGGCATTAAGCACAGGGGTTGGAATCGCTGTTTTGACAATATTTTCAAAATTCAAAATTTAGATTGTTGCATTCATATGGTGTTTATGTACGATATTGTGAGCTCATATTCCAAATTTGAGCGAAATCGGTTAAGAAATAAGAATTTGAGATAAATATCCCCGCTATTGATAGAAACTATTAGAAAGACACAAGGGAGGACACTTCCTCTACGACGTTCTGATCGAAAACCGGAAGGCCAAACTATTCTGACGAGCGGTTCAATAAACCTTTGCTTTTATCACAAACAAAATGTATTGAACATATAGACCCGTCTTTTGCCTTTCTGTGTGTCCCATTGATTTTCTCTAACTTCATTTCACATTTGACCACTGACCCTCGCAAGTAGCCTACCCTCCTCTGTACATAATAGTGGACGACATCGGGGAATCATCGTTTTTTCTGTAATTCAAACACGCCGCTCTCAATCGCTCGGAGATAGAAAACGCCTCTTATTGGTCAATTATGACGTCGATTAACCACGCCCCCCCCCCCCCCCCCCCCCCCCCCCCTCAATCAAGGGAGATAACTGTTGATTTGCCCGAAAAACAAACGCACGTTGCCAGTTTGGCCAAGGCGAGTCACTTAAATTCCGAATGATTTGCTTTGTTATTATCTGCGAAACGGAAATGTTTGTGTATATAAATCATTAGGTATTCTGATTTTTAGTTCGATAAATGTTAAAAACATTTGACAAACAATGGAAACACCGGAAAACGAATACGGAAGTATTGCAAATGTGGAATGACGAACATACAATGGCCATTGTGCCGATTCATAGGCATTGATCATAAATAAATGTATCCGATCCTACTTTAAAGCTTCTCTTTAGTCTTTTGTCTAAAATGGCATATTAACAAACTATATAAGCAGCACTTCCCGTGAAAATAATATTTGTTATAAACATTATGTCCGTTCATTGTCACGTTTTTTTGTTGTTTTCATTACGTTTGATTAAGGAAATGAAACCCCAAATTTGTGCATGAAGTTTTGAATAACAAAATCGTGATATTGAAAAGAATTATCGGTAGTGGGATTAAAACCATTAAAATAGTTACAAACACCAGTGTTGACAAACATATGTTTGTTTGTTTTTTCAATAGTTAGAAATGGATCAACTATCAATTAGAATCAGGGAACAAAATTTATTTCGTATATTTTTTTGGAAACTTAAAAAAAACCTGCATTACACTTCAATTATAATTGACTAATGTTCTAATAAAAATATGTGTTTAAAAACAATTACCCATTTCTTATTTAATTTATCAAGCAAAATATATAACAAGTATTTGAGTCGGTCAAGGGTGAATTGTTATGGGACCATATTTTCCCATGATTAATGCCATTGGTAAAACGGTTACATTGATATTTTTCAAATAAATGTAATATATACAGTAAAACTTGCATTAAATGAACTTAAAAGTAGTACGTATGCTTAAGGAATATTTCTGAATTAAAACATTAAATTTAAATACAAGAAAAGTCTAGATCAGTTGCTTCACATTTTAAACAATAAAAATTTAACTTCAACATCCCAAAACATGAAAATTCATATGAATAAAGACTGAAAACTGATAGACACAATAGCACTGGTAATTTCAAAAGTATAGTTGGACTGTTGAAATTGATAATTGAATCGACTGTAACAGAATATGATATTTCATTAAAATGATAAATATGCACTGTTTTGGATTAAAATGGCCAGTCATAATATATTGACATGAGCATTGTTTCAAAGAGATTTTAATTTCAAAATATGACGTGTCTAAACTGTATTTTCTGGTTCACATTTATTTATATATTTTCTTCAAAAGTCCTGTTCAAGAATAAAAATAAATGAAAAGAAAAAGAATAATAGATGATAATAAAATAAGTGTCATGGGCCTATTTTCTGAGCAATATCATGCTAAAGTTGAATATTTATGAAAAGTATTTGCAAAGGGAGATAACTCCTTACTGGAAATTGAAATATTAGTACATAATTCATTTATATAAGGTATCGTAGAGCAGATGAATGTAGAATGCCTTGATGATTACCATAAAACAAACTATTTCACACAACCATAATACCATTACCTTTTTTTTTAATTAGTATCCAAAGGTAATTTGATTTTTAATGTTTCTCACAACACATGAAAAGTATTGGCAAAGGGAGATAACTCTTTACTGGATTTAATTTTTTTTTATGATATAATTCATTTATATAAGGTTGTAGAGCAGATGATATTATACCATAAAACATAAACTATTTCACACAACCATAATAACACTACCTTTCTTTATTATTATCCAAAGATAATTTGATTTTTAATGTTTCTCATAACACACTGTTGATGAAAAATGGACCTAAGCTATTAAGTTCTGAGAGCGAAAAACTGACCCTTGGAGACGTGGTGGGCACTTGTTACGAACGTAACGAATGATTCTTCATATGCATGTCGAATAAATACCTTAAATGATATCACTCACAACGAAAGAATTTTTAACCCATAACAGATATGTATATCAGATATAAAAACATCAAACTGGCAACACATCATTAATAATATTCTCACACGTCATAATTGACTAATGAGAGGCGTTTTCTATCTCCGAGCGATTGAGAGCGGCGTGTTTGAATTACAGAAAAAACGATGATTCCCTGATGTCGTCCACTATTATGTACAAAGAGGGGTAGGCTACTTGCGAGGGTCAGTGGTCAAATGTGAAATGAAGTTAGAGAAAATCAATGGGACACACAGAAAGGCAAAAGACGGGTCTATATGTTCAATACATTTTGTTTGTGAGAAAAGCAAAGGTTTATTGAACCGCACGTTAGAATAGTTTGGCCTTCCGGTTTTCGATCAGAACGTCGTAGAGCAAGTGTCCTCCCTTGTGTCTTTATATCAATAGCAGGGATATATCTCAAATCTTTATATCTTAACCGATTTCGCTCAAATATCGTACATAAACATCATATGAATGCAAGAATCTAAATTTTGAATTTTGAAAATATTGTCAAAACAGTGATTTCAACCCCGGTGGCATTAAGCATCCTATCTTGAGAATTCAACTGATAATCTAGAAAATTCAACTTAGTATTTTGCAAATTCAACTTAGTATCATGACAATTCATGTTATTATTCTGAAAATTCAACTGAAATAGGGCCAAGCTACGATATTATTCCGCACATTTTATCTTGAAAGTACTATTTTGACAAATGAACATAGTACCTTGAAAATTGGACTTGAATATTGAAATTGGTGTCTTGAAAATTCAACATATTTTCTTCAAAATTCAACTTAATAATTTGAAAAATCATCTAAATATCTTGAAAAATCAACTTATTATCTCGAATGTTTACAAGGTGATGCCAATGATAAAACAATGTAATTACAAGATTTGAACGTTTTACAAATTGAAGTTTAAAAGTTTGAATAAGAACATTTTAAAGTATAATTACAATTTGTTATTGTTGTTTATTCAAGTTGTAGTTACAAATGAAAAATTAATTATCTTGAAATTAAGGGTTTGATATTCAACAAAATTTAGTTTAATTTTCCAAATAGTAATATGAATTTTCCAAAAAGTAAATTAAATTTTCAAGATACTAAGTTAATGTTTTAAGATACTTAGTTAAATTTAGGATAGTAAGGTGAATTTTCAAGATACCTACTTGATTTTTCCAAATATTAGATTGCATTTTCAACTTAGTATCTTGAATTTCAAGGTAAAACCTTAAGATTTCAAGATAAAAGATACTGAATAATAGCGAAGTGTAGGGTTGATGAATCTGTGTATTTTAAACTTTTAAAACAACATACATTCGATGAAGTGTCATAACCTTAACAATATGAAATAAAACATGGTGGTATAAGTACATAAGTAAAGATATGAATTGCCCATCAAATTATCAATCAATTATGAATACTATGCATGGTGATTTTGATTTTCTAATTCGAAAACCTTTTCTATTAAATAAAATGTTTCATCATTGTTTACTTTTCCTTTTCAAAATATAATGTTTACAAACTTACCATTCACTAGGAAAACGCCTGATTTGTTCTACATGTTATAACTTTGAGGAGAGGGAATGCAACTGACAATTCGGAGAAGATCATGAAATACATATAGAGCATAAGTCGCCATTAGTTTTGCGCATGATAAGGTGCGTTGTGGCGTGCATTTCAGTAGCAAGAACATGTTTACTTAAACTTTGTTTTAAGTAGGAGAATGTCCTCAAACTGGCCATTAGTTTTGCACGTGGAGCATGTTTTCGGCCTAACGGCCTCAAACATGGTCCACGTGCAAAACTAATGGCCAGTTTTCGGACATTCTCCTACACATACAAATAATTATGAAGGCTTCGCGTCAATATTTGTTTCTGCATATTGTTCACAAATACACAATACATTAAGATTTGTAATAACATAATTTATATTTATCTAAATGGAACCAATGTGAAAATATCATATTTATTCCAACCTACTTGTGCCAAATCATCCGCCGTTGTTTTCAATGAAATACGTTCAAGCCTCATGATGTCGCATTGATAAGAAAGATATTTTATAAAAGAAACATATTTATTCTGATTTCATGAAGTGAAAACAAGGACAGTGGGCTAAACTTTCTTTGGGAGATCGTTGTCTGTCGACATCGTACAGTTGCTGACGTCATGCTTGCCGACATTATTTTCATGATTATGAAAGAGATTTTTATATACTAGTATATCTTAGTGTTCATTTTTTCTTTAGATGACTTTCTAAAATGCAGAAAACCGGGCAAGTAGGTTTCCCCCGGATTCAGTGGAATTTGAATTTGATTTCATTTGCCATTCCGACTGTCTGCCGTTTGGTTTTTGGAGTATTCTACATTGTTATTAAACTAAAATATGTGTACATTTTATTGTTTTGTTTCTTTTAATATTTATTTATTACTCCCAGCAACTACGATGGCGACTTGTAATGGATTAAATATTATACACAAAACTTCAAGTTTGAAACCCAGAATAATGTTCAAAGTAAATCGTTAACTTAAAAAAAACTAAATAGTTGACCATAAATGCAGTAGCATTTATTATCGCTGACAACTAATAGAGGGGAGAAGATCAAAAGAAAATGATCAAGTAATTGGCAAGAAATCCTACAGTCAAGGAATAGGTACGGTAAAATACTCACATGATGATTTCTAACTGCATGGATATCTAGGCTGTGTTAACATCAATTCGCACGTGTTCTCGCGGTACATAAAATCCAATATGGATTGCGTTCTTCACGTGCAGACACTGTCATTTATACCTCTCTGGACGAGTATTGGAGAATACGTCACATCCGCATTTTCAATTGGACAAAATTAAATGGCTATGCAAAAGTATTTATAGTATCTGACATTATGAAAAAAATATGTCTACATACACCAGACCATGGTCTATATGAATCCGGTACTGAAGCTCCAAAAATGTTTTAAACCTAAAGTTAGGAATTTAATTGTCAATCCCGCACCTGCTCGAAAACCGAAGCGCCTTTCAACAACACACAAACTATTTTTTTGCGCGAAAAGTATTGCTTGTCATCGTGCATCAAACCAACGAACATGGACACAGACTCATTACCTAACGGTAGATATGTTTTCCAGATTTGTATAGCAAAGGAATACTTTTGTATTGAATTTTTAGTATTAAATCCTTCTTTTCCGGAAATTTAACCGGAAGTACCGTTAGTTGTTCTTCAGTCGTTTAGCGGAAGACACAGGTGATGGACGTCTCAAGTGTCGGTGGATACTTCAGGTGCTTATGATAAAGAGGTAGTGCATATTCATACGTTTTCATGTTTCTTACATGTTTATTGTGCTCTCTGTGGGAACTGTATCACATGTTATTGTTTTATTTAGATTTAATGGGGGTTTGAGTTTTGTTTACAATTTCGTAGGACCCGCTCAAAATGGCGCTGCTTTGTGATGATCGTGACGTCACTGTCATCTCTATGTACACTAGTGTGTGTACCAGGACTGGGAGGACCCAGTGGTGGCCGAGGCAAGGGTGGCGACGCATTCTTGATCCTCCATGACCCCATGTGTACGACATGGACGTGACACTGTTACATCATATACTGAACATTTTATTCAGTTGACCATTCCCATCAATTCATTGCTATATTACAAATATGTTTGTACGAATCATTAATGTAATTTGCCTTGTTTAGATAGTAGAGTGAAGTTGACACCTGGTAATCTGTAATAATAATTAGTATCATTTATTAAGTAACAAAAATATAGGTAGTTCTAGTTAACCTATTGTATTTACCGCGTGAGATGAAGGTGCGCGTAGGATGAATCTGTCGTGTTGTGAAGTATGTTGAGAGTAGGGTGTATGAACTTGAGAGGTGAATGAAGGTGTGGAGAGATTGAATGTAATGTGTATTTGGGAGTAGAGAGTGACTTAGTTATCAAGTGTGAAGGTGAGTGCATGTGGTGTGAAACAAGGGTGTTTTGTTATTTTCTTTTGTAAATAAATTTATTGTTGTATCTTCCCTATGCGTTGTGTTGTGGTGTTGATGTTGACACTCTAGGGCTATTCCGTGACAATAGTCGCAGTAGCACTCAAATTGATCACCAGATTGACAAACTGACGTTACATAAGTGGAGATTCATGGCGCTTTTTAAAACTTAATGATATTTAAGAAATCAAGATTTTTAACATGAAGATGCGTGACGTTTCGGAGTTTATGCTTACTCCTTCTCCTGGAGTATACAAAGTCAGATAAATTTACATGTATGCAGAATATTTACACTGGTGATGAAAGGAGTCAAAGTGATTAAAATACATCAAGTTATACAATGAGGATTACCAAACATGAGTGGACTCTACAATGAGGATTTGCTCTAAAAATATCTGCTCGCAAGCTTTGACGTCATGATATGACATCGACCCTTTGCAGATTATTTTGAATACATTACTTGAATAAATAAGTCTTGTCAATGTAACTGAAAATAAACTTGCGTTGATGTGAAAATACCCGAAATATTGGAGTATATGTACTCTTCCTGGAGTATAACAACGTCAGATACATTTATAAAGAATATTAGCAATTGTGAGGAAACTCAGACAAGGAGATTAGAATATATGCATACATTTTACAATGAGGATAAGAAAAACATAAGTGGGTTATATATTGAGGATTTGAGAGAGGGTAAAGATTGCAAATATGCTTGAAAGTTCGTTCTGAAAGGAAGGAACTTGACGTCATGACGTCATGACGTCAGACTTTTTTTCTGATTTACTTTGAATGAAACGCGTGAAAATAAATATGGTTATGTAACTGATGATAAACTTGACTTCCTTTCATTTTCGTAAATCGATATATCATACTTATCCTAAAGGAGTAAGGGGCATGCTGGACCCAGAGATTGACTTACTATAACACGTGGCACTAGTTCCTTCCCAGGGTTCCCAGATGGACGTGTTGTTCCCTGTTTTGTCCTTGACACAGGAGATGTACTTGCTCCCCTCTACTCGGGACCCCGTCCCACAGGACACTCCACAAACAGACGTGGCTGTCATACCGTTACAAGTGTACGTGATGTCAGCGTCCTCAGATGTTGGAACTGGGCAGTCCGTCGCTGTCACAGAAAGCAAAGGTTATAGCTTCTGTTCTAGAGTGAGAGTGTACAATGTACCTACATGTGTATCTTAGTGCAAATATCATGTATACTGACGTTCATTGTAACGTCAATAAAATTACATCACAAACAATGACAATGAATCATCATCATAATAATTTATTTTGAGGAAAACACATTAAACGGGAAAACGTTTATCTTACGTTTATTTTATCATTATGACGTGTCATTGGCAAATGTCACTTTTAAAACGGCGTGGCTGATTGCACAACTAGATTCAATTACAACCAATCAGGACGGTCCATATCTGCACTCGGATTCAAACGATGTAGAAGAGATGTTAGGATCGGAAATCTCTGTCGGAAGAGCATATGATGATCCTGGTGCATGTTGAGGTAATTTGGCATGATGAAATAGACAGAAGGTTTCAAATTTTGAAAATTAAAATTTTATTTATTTTCGAATAAAAGTTTTCATATCGACTAAATGAGAACAATCACAAATACATTAAATGAGAATTAGGAGAAACATATGATGTATGTTTGACCTAGTTAATCACTTACTGAATATTTCACAGAAGGAAACAAAAACTATAGACATAGTTTTGAAAAGATTGACCCCTGGTCACTTCAAAGAGCTGCAAAAACTGTTACTCTATACTATGAGGTATCAAATCATATTATGTTATGAAACACTCAACTGTCTGCAAAATTGCAAAACTTATCGGTTTATGTTTCAAAAACATGTTTCAAAATCACATGATATTTGCACTGAAATACACAAGTAGGTTAATAAACTTTGGGTATGCAGCTGTAGCTATAGTTTTTGCATTTAACTGTTTACTGGAAGGAATTTGATTGGCCATTATATCCAACCTAGTGATCAAACTTTTGATTAGAAATATGCAATATGCAAAGTTCATCTCTGAAATTGGCACCAAATGAATCAAATAATTTGTTACATTTAAAATGCAGATGTTCCGTTCCATTGATGTCTTTTCGAAAGGCTTGAATACTCACGTTTCAACTCAAAGACAAAACCGCATTGTGCCTTGTTCCCAGTAGGGTCTGTAGCCTGGTACTTGACGAGATGAGTCCCGTACTCAAACCTTGATCCTGGAGGGTCTCCTTGGATCTGTTCCACTGTCACCTTGCCGGAGTTGTCTGTCGCTGTTATTGTCCACATGAAGTTCCTGTCAATGGTGTTGATCTTCTTGGTCGGGCAGTCCGTAAACACGGGTGGAACTTCGTCTAAAAATAATTAAGTTTTATAAAAGTTGCAAAGCAATATTAATGAGTATGTAAATGCAAGTTTTGGTAGTTTTAGGTGTCGAGTGGCTCTACATAAAAGAAAGTAAACCTAAATATTGTGATACAGAATATTAGATACATTAAGTTCTATGCCTCTCCCGAGGGTAATACGATCTGACGTACCATTTTGTACTATTGTCTATGGAGCTGTCATTCGTGGGATGACATTGGCACAGTACTAACATGGTACATCAGATCGTATTATCCAAGGAAAAATCAATCAACGTATTTATCTAACCATCATGTCAATATGTAAGTCTGTAATTAACAGACCAATAAAAACAGCTGATTGTTTTAAACTTTGTACACCATGTGAGTCATTACATAATGTCATCCCTCGTTACGCCACACTAACTCGTTGTGAGGAGTTGTAACTAGGGCATAGGGCAGAGGAGTCCATGAAATTTTAGATGTATTGACCGTCAGCCAAACAAAAAACGAGTATTTTTTTATTAATAATTACTGAACAGATTAAATTTATGGATAACATATTTTCATATAGTTGTTAAAATGACTTGCAACTTGTGTACAAGATATAGAAACTGGAAATGGCGGAAATATATTCTTACCCTGACACACCCAGTTGCCGGGCGACCATTTTCTGCTCTCAGGACAGTACAGTCTGGCCGACCTGCCCGGGATATATCCCTGCTCACACACTGGGGAACATACACTCTCGAACAGATTGCCGTCAGTGCACGTGGCGGACTGGGCGTTAGTCGGTAGTGGAGGGGTTCCACAACTGATCCCTGGAAAAGGAGAAATATTATTTGATTAATTCGTGATTATCGATAGATAATATGCAATAGTATAGAACCGAAATGTAATGGGAGATGAATTCCCTTACATGTTCCGATGCTAAGACATTCTTCAAACCATGGTTTTGTTCATTCAAAAACGGTGCTATAAAGCTCCAAATGTGTATATCCTTCGGACCTTATGACGCCCAAATGCATCTAGGATTGGAACGTTATAAGTTCAGAGATATCATTTCATGTAAATGGAAACGTTCATGAGAAAGATGTTTAATATGTCTGTGATCATATTCTGCTATTGTACATGTATTGGTTGTGAGTGAATGAAGAATGACTGCTGATACACTCAAAGGAAATGAGCCGTTTTACGTTCGTTCATCGTCTGTCGATTTTACTAACTTTTAGTAAGGCAATTCAAATATAAGAAAACAAGTATCAAAAACACATGACATCACACTGATTAAATATTTTCAATGAAAGTTATTTTGCAAGTTGTAGTTAAGATTAAGTCTGAAATAAAGTCACATTATATAATGGACAAGGAGATTGAATTCATTATATTTCACGTCAGATTTCTTGATTTATACCCATATCCATGAAATAGACGCGTACGGTGGTAATGAGGAAAACAAACTAATACGGTGACGTCTATAGAGGTTTATGAATAGTGGTCATTGTCTTGATTGACTGAGGGAACAAAATCTGGGGTGTAAGACCTTGGCCTCGGGAAAGGGGATGGTTCTGTTGGTACCTTCTTTCACTCCTACCAGACTTACTTCCCAAATCCCCGACACGGGATTGATACGGTACATGTACTTACTCCTACAGGTGGGTGAGGCTGTGAAGGCTCCACTCTGTTGACACGTGATGGTTGAGGAGCCTGATATCTCCCAGCCCGGATTACAGGTGTATGTACACACGGTCCCATGCACCATCCCCACTGTAGTCTGGCACTGTACCGCACCCTGACTTATACCAGGGGGCTGGGGGCAGCGGATTACTATAAAATAACATAAAAATATAATCAAATTTCGAAAAAATATATATTTGAAATATGGTGTTTGTTCAAGTTTACAGATAAGATATATTCAATTGGTAGTTAAATAGAATAAAAGAAAAGAATAATCAGTGACAGGGGGGGGGGGGGGGGAGGTAAGGTGAGGTGTAGTAAATAAAGGGGGTATCGTAAGAGATTTAAGCCTTCTATTTAATTTAAAGAAGGAAATGTTCACCAATATTGACAAAATGTTTCATTCAATTTCCTCCACAATGGTTTACCTTTGACAGTGAATCTCCTGTTGCATGTTGCACTGAGACCCCCGGTGTCTGTCACTTTATACGTGACAGTGTGTGACCCCTCGCTGAAAGAACTTCCTGAACCCTTGCCACTTATCAGATTGGTCCTGAAACAGTGAATGAGGACCAACATTATATTTATTTTGTGTCTTGATTGATTTCAGAACACATTTCTATCTTGGCGTTTCTTTCGGACTTCAACATTGAAATCAATCTATCCAATTGAAACTATTATAATTGTTTATTGAATTCAAAAGAAACAGCCGCTATAAGAATTAAAGGCACATTTTCACTTTCCATTCTTTCACCATTATGTTAGCCCCCTCACCTCATCCCAAACATTCCTGGATTCGCCAATGTAATATGACTAGCAGTGGCGTATATAGAGTTGAAGTTAATGATTTTGGTTAAAAGACAACATGTTTACTCACGATCTTATGTTGCCTTGACTATCGCTGGTGCTAGGACTGCCCCATGTTACTACAGCAGTGACGGAACCAGGAGGTGCAGTGAAACTACTGGCTATTGACGGACACGTTATCCTCGGGGCAGTGTTAGCTGCAAAATAATAATAATGATGATGATGATATTGATAAACGGGATATCAATACAGCGTACTTTTGACACAAAATTATCTCGAGAGAGAGAGAGAGAGAGAGAGAGAGAGAGAGAGAGAGAGAGAGAGAGAGAGAGAGGGAGAGAGAAAGTATAAGAATGTTCTATTGGAGAAATAATAAAATGTGTTCACAATAAAATGGCCGCCATGCAATTTTTGCTTTATACGCAACACCATTATTACCACTGCGGATAATTGGTTTGTGTAATAAGATGATTACCCTCTTAAGTAAATATAAATCATGACATAAACTATCATTATAAATGGGAACTTTGAAAAAAATAAAATTTGCAATAAATGTGCTATTGCCCCTTTAATTTACGAGCACCTGTATGCTTTGTGAAAGGAAACTGGTGCTACTCACGGGGTGGTCCTCTGCTGGATCTTCTTCTCCTGCCCCACCACCACCGCTTGGGTCGTTCTTTAGCCAGTTCATGACATGCCGTCTCCTCTATTCGTCCCTTAATACAAGTTGTACACTGGGCCTCGTGTTCATGAGAACAGGAGGTTTGTTCTTCCAAATACAACTTGTTCCCAGACGCTAATTTCACATCAGGGCTGCAATCCAGATGCGTCACATCGATCATCTCGTTTTCCAGGGAACAGGCACCTTCTGGGAGATTACCTTCAGATACCTCATTTTCGGCACGCACAACCTTACAGAAGTACATTTGTTCTGGGTAATAAGATTCATATGAAACAAATTGGTTGCAATTATTTTGCAGCTAAATCTGACCCGTTCTTAGGTTGTTGGAGACATGATCTTTCTCTTGATAAACGTATTCGTGGTCTTCGCCTATATCCTAACAAATAATATTATGAAGTCTCGTTATTTGCATAATATATTCCAGAGTGATTGACTACATACTAGAATACTTGGAATACCATTAGTATTCAACACAACTATATGTTCAAGTTCATATTCAAGTTCATGTGTGTGGTTAAGATAGATGAAACTGCCATTTTTATTTCACTTTTAATTTTGATTTCACTTTTAATTTTTATTTGGTGACGTCATGGAAACCGGGGCCCAAGGCGTCCAAAACAGTATAATTGAGTCACTAAATGTAATTCTGCCTGAGAATGATCATTTCACAGCAAAATTAACTTCTTATATATATTTACATTTATTTTGGTGAAATTAATGACGAAATGAGTAAAAGCCAGAATTCTGAGACAGTAATAGGGTAGACTCAACTATCATGTTATTTGCAAAACAGTAGAGGTATGTCATCATGTTTTAGAAACGTCCGACTTTACCTAGAATAGTTTTTTCATTGCTCATCTGTGCTTCTAAATCATCAAATTGAGAGAAACATGCTCGCCGCCGCAATTGGAGCACAACGTCATAAAGAAGCGTGTCATCGTTATAATGCACACCATTACAACATGATATTTTGCCCTAATGAAAAAATGAAACCTGATGATGGCCCTCGTAGGTTATAAATACTAACAATACATTACAAATGAACGATAATATATATGTACATGCATTTAAGCCAGATTCTATGCCACGTTCTATACAAGGCGAGAATGCAATTAAGACTTAATACATATACATGTATCTCCTTCCTATACGATATGTCCTGTATGTAAAGGATGTTCCTAGTTTACAATAAAGCTTGTAAATTTCACTCAAGTACACGTTGTTATCTTAAGTGATTTGATAGCGGAAAGAATGGATGAATGAATGAAAGGATGAATGCACGTATGAATGTGACTGAAATTGGAATTTATAGAAAAGTTATATAAAAACTTAAATGATAAAAGAATGGATGATGAAAATATGAATGAATTAGATGATCAATGAACAAAAATGTACACATTATAGGGAGAACAATTGAAGGAAGAATTGAAGATGAATGAACAAAATTATAAATGATAACATGATGTATTAGTGACAAAATGATTGAACGAAGGGTGAATGATGAATGATGATACAGTACGAAAAAACAGATACATGAAAACAATAAATTGATAAATGAATAAATGTTCTTTTTTAAAATTTAAAATTTAATTCCTTTTATCTACAGAACATTTTGTCAGTATACATATGCATTTAACTTACATATTGTGACAATCCCACCGCAAGGCAGACAATGGCCGTGTGACCCAGTCCAAATTGTCTTCTTCCCATCCCAATGATGTCCTATGTTCATGGAAGAACAACTATCAGTTGATAACATAAGGTGATTTAAATTCATCACTAACTTGAGATATATTTGAAATTGAAATAATATAAAAAATGACATACCTACGGCGAACATCATTCCCCATGTCGTAAAATGCTAAAAAGTCGTTAGTGTACGGATGAGCCTATTCAATTTTGAAACACTTTGTGAAATCATAATTGGTAGTTTCCAAACACCTGGTCAAACCAAACCGATACCCACCGTTCGATTTGATGTGCCATTTCTATAAGACTAGCGTGTAGTAAGGGAGTATTTCAGAGTTTATTTTTTGTAAGCTTGTGACTATTCTGAAAAATAATACATCCTGTACTAATTCGGTTTCATTAAGATATGCCTTGGAAACTGCCTTGGGACTATATATCACGTTATCCAGTTTAATGAATTTTAATTTGTGTTTGTCAATTTAAGTTTTAACTGACACCTTTTTTAATCAAGAAAGAAGTCAGTCACTCTTACTTTCAAGTAATATCCAGTTATATTGTTATATTTTTTTTTGTTATATTGTCCTAAATCATATCAAATCATCGAAAGGCATTTAGAAGTTTATCAAGTAAAGCTGTACGCAAGAAATGTTTCCATTCTGAGTTCTAAGCATACAAAAGCCCAGATTATTTTAAATTTACATTTTAAAAACAATTTATAGAGAAAAGATTCATATGTAAATTTAAAACCAATATAAACTTGTTTGAAAAGGATTGTTTGAACTTAACAAGAATTCAAAGCTTAAATTAGAAAAAAGGATTACCTTTTGGTTACTCTTATGCAAGCGTCCCTCGGTTTGTCAGCAATCAGATAAGGGAAAAGATTATATCCACCAATGTGTGCAACATGTGTGCTGTATCCTGTTCCAAGTTCCTTGTTTTGTGCAAAATGATACCCAGATCGATTATTCACGGTTGTAAATAAAATACATATCATATGTATTGGTAGAAGATATGTGACTGTATTTATCGCTTTACAAAGATATTCTAATGATACAAGTCCCGGTATCTAATATTGTTGCTCCATTAGTTTCAAGTTCTACTACCATAAACGAAACAAAAGTTGCACTTGAAAGATTTTTGACATTTTGAGAATTTTTTGGACAAACCATAACGAAAGACTCAATTGTAGACATTAGCCCATGGTGATGGCGTCATTATATTGTGTTCCACAGCTCATTGACTGTCTCGTTTAAGGGGGGTGTCAGCTTTTGCAATTTTTAGTTATACATGTAATTCACATTACAACTTTTAAGAATGAATTATTTTGACTAGGTATATAATGATCTAAAATATCTAAAATAGAAGAAACTCAGTTGTATTGTGTATGAGCCAGTATTATAACATGCAAACCTTAGTTTATTAACTCAGCGAGTGTATACATTAGAAGGATTGTTAAAAACGATATGAATGTTTGTCAATAAAACACGTGAAGAACGTGAACAAAACACGCATTAGGCATGATTTTGGCTGTCAATTCCATCGTTCTGTATAAAAGATTTGCGCTGCACGTGGATGGAAGAATCCATTTTATGAGGCTCGGAGCGTAGTGTCCCATATCTACGGAAGCCTTTTAGGGCCATGTAAAAATTTAAAAAGTATCCAAACTAACTGGAAATTTCCACATAGTATCTGGAAATAACTAGTTAGCAAATGAAAATTACCACTTAGCATCTAGAAATTACCACTTGGCATCTGGAAATTACCACTTAGCATCTGGAAATTACCTCTTAGAATCTAGAAATTACCACTTAGCAATTGGAAATTACTAATTAGAAACTAGAAATTACCACTTAGCATCTGGAAATTACCACTTAGCATCTGGAAATTACCACTTAGCATCTGGAAATTTCCAGGTACTGTTTCGTGGTGTGCAATCAAATGCACAAACAGAACTATACATTCCAGATGCTACGGTTTCTGGAAACGGGAGAAAGAAAAAAACTCATATGACATTAAATTGCATATGATAAACACAAACAGATAAAATACGGAAGCTTTTTTTTCGGGCCATGTAAAAATGTATCCAGTATCCAAACTAACTGGAAATTTCCACATAGTATCTGGAAATAACCAGTTATCAAATGAAAATTACCACTTGATAACAGGTAATTACCACTTGATAACTGGTATTTTCCAAATGATAACTTGTATTTTCCAAATGATAACTGATAATTTCCAAATGATAACTGGTAATTTCCAGATGATAACTGGTAATTTCCAGAAGATAACTGGTAATTTCCAGTTACAGGAGATAAAAAAGATATTTTACGTGGCCCTTAAAGGCTTCCGTACATATCCGATGAATTAACACCTTACTTTGCAAAATAAGTATTTGTTGTGGCACATATAGTTGTTTAAAATGAGAAAAAAAACACTAAAAACACAAATGCATGTTCGTGGCGTAACAGATAGATTGAGATAGAGACTGCATTTCCCATAATTTAACCATTCAAGTAAAACAGACTTATATTTAAAAAAAACTCAAACCTACTTTTGTCAATCAAAAATCTTACTTATAAATATAAAGGCCCCCCCCCCCCCCCCCCCCCCAAAACTTTTGAATCGTTCCTAAGGGACACCCCTCATATTGATGTCCGTCGTCCATGTCCGTGTTAAATATAAAACACAGCAATTCTGCCATATATTAGCACAATTGAGAAAAATAGGCTTTATGATTTATTCAATCTTAAATGCTCATTGTAATTGTTGTTTGCGTGTTTTATTATTATTATTTTTACATCGATTTGGTGAACACGACTTCGGAAAGAAGGAATACAGCTTATGCAACCCATTTTTTTAGGATTATAGCCCTCGGTGTTGAGTTTTGGGCCCAATACGCTCAAGCATTAAAGACCCAGTATTTCGTTTTACATTACGGCCATTACTTTCAGGAATGATTGGTGAAATAATGTATTAAACAATGAAAGCATCACAAATGCGGCTGAGTCCTTTATCGACACTTGTGACTATATTCTAATGTTATGTTTTACGTTTCGCTGCTCTTTAATGCATATTCTTTTCGGTTACTCAGAATATAAGAAATACAATTATCGAGAATTTTTACTAATTATTTATGATAAAGAACCATTTTGCAAAATGCATGTTTTTTAATGTTCTGAACTTCTCTTATATGAACAAACAGGTTTCGTTGTGTAGGTTGGGTATTTAACACACATCATATATTAAAGGGACAGAAGCACGTTTTTTGCAAATTTTAGTTTTTCAAATTTCCCATTTATAATGATACATGTTGTAGTTTATGGAGTAAAACGAATTATCCGTAGTGGTAATAACAGTGTTGCGTATAAAGCAAAAATTTCATGACGGCCATTTCATTGTGTACACAATTTATTATTTCGAATGACAAAAACGATTGGCTTTACGGAACCCATCCTCGGTTACCCATGGTTTTATATATGCTTCGTTACTCTCCACTATATCATCCATGGGAAACCTTATCAGGGGAATCTGTTTTCAAATTACCCGCCCTTTGCCAGCGTGACGAAGTCAGTAACCAAAGAAAATGATCAATGGGATAAGACGGAAATGGTCAAGGGAGATAACCGGTGACGGATGGCTAACACAATGACCTCGCTTGCTTTGAAACGAAGTGATATGAATTGTCATTTGCTCGCAGGTCCAAGCTGCGTAGCAGTTTGATTGGCTAACGCCGGCCAAGGGCGGGTAATTTGAGTACAGATTCTCCTGATAAGGTTTCCCATGGGTGATATAGTGGAGAGTAACGGAGCATATATAAAACCATGGGTAACCGAGGATGTACGGAACCATGTACATTCATTTTTTAACTTGATTTTCCGAAGAGAGACGGGTGTTTTACTTTTGATTTCATTATTTTTCAAATACATTTCATCTACTTATTTCAGCGAAAAACGTGCTACTGCCCATTTAAGTGCAAGGTTCGAATGTTAAACTGGACAGTTGATAAATGCAGTAGATATAATAACTAGGCTAACTAACTAGATGAGAACAAAATTAGATGGACTGAATTAACGATAACAACACATAAACAGAGGTATTTATTGCATAAAATAAACAAAATGTACATGGCATGCCCATCAGAAGGACAAACAAATTTCACTACCACAGGTTAAAAGAAAGTTGGAAATTTGGAGATCATTAGACGACAGTTTTGTATGTGACAAGCATTTCTGTGAACCTTGCCCTGGAGCCGGAGACTGTGGACACACCTGACATGTTGTGGAGCCGTACTGAGGCTGGTATCTTCCATCTGGACACGGGAAACAGGGAACCAGACCAGTCGGGGAAAACGTCTCCGGTCCACATTGCTCTGGAGGAAAATATATTAAAGGCGCTGTAGCATTTATTTTCTTAAATTTGCCATTTATTATTAAATTATATACAATATATTGATAAATTAGAGGGTAAAACATCGGACCAAAAAGATGTATCCATAGAAATCGGTTATCCGTATTGGACGAAAATGATGCGGGTATAAAACGACAATTTTGTGGACCTCTTCAGTGTGAGAGGTATATTTTTAGATCTTCTGCGATTTTGAGAGTTCAGACAACAAGATGGTTAACCATTCTATCATTGTACCATACCATTAAGTGTTTGCAGTAAGAACGGCGTGCAGCAGCGCTTTTAAAGTATTCTTGACATTTACATTACATTTGTTTCAAATAAAAGGAAAATGATCCCTACCTTTGCACTGATCTCTGGTTACTGCCCCAGTAGACGAGGTCACGTGATGTGCAGGACAAGCTAGACAGGAGGACATTGCAGCTTGGTCCTGGTACGTGTTCACAGGACACGTCTTGCACTTTTTGGTGTTAACGTCAGCGTACAATCCGGCAGAACAGGGAACTGTAATAGAAACGTTAAATATTTACTCGTTATGCTTTGTAAAGGGACCATTCATTTAACGATAATCAAGATCATCCATTCATATATTTTTATAACATGAGGTTAAATTCAATTGTATCCGTTTCGATCATTCTTTGGCAGTTGTTTATGAGAAACAGGTCTTGTTAAGCATATACAGATAACTGCAGCTTGGGAAGAATAGTTGTGAATTTGATTTGTATTTAAACAGTTATCAGACAATTATCAAAAGAAAAATACATGTTTGTGCTATATGATTTAAATGGCAAAGGTAGGGAGACACGTGTCCATGAGTTATTGTAGACACATGTATACGCTTGGTTGTGGCCCGGGAAAGCTTAAATTACAAAACTAGGTATAAATATAAAACCCGGTACTAGTCAAGGTTCGGTGATTACAGAACGGTGCTTTACCGGTACTGTGTTCCCTCTATTTAAACAAAAGAGTTACCCATGCAGATACCAAATAAATACTATATTTATTACATCCTTGTTTTGCAATAAATATGACATCAATAACATAAGTAAAATAACACAGACTGCATGGTAATAATGTCATCTTTTGGCACATCTTCAGACACTTCTTGTGAAGTTTCTTATATCTGTACTTTTTTCCAGCGTAGACCAAATGCTGACCGCCTCTGACCGCCTCAATGAAAGCACAGGGGCTTGTATCGCTGAAAACAAACAGTTCCTAGGTCCAATACTACGATACGACATACCTATACTTATAAATAAAAACACATTGTAGAATTAAAGCACAGTGATTACTCGTTCGATTAAAACAAACATCAACACAATCGGTCCATTACTTCTAAAGTTATGACACTTCAAACACGATATTTTACCTGTCAAACTCGAGTGGGCCAAAATGGTGTCTCAGCAATACATCGACAAAAATCGAGGAAAAAGCCGATATTTCATTCCTAGCAAAAGCAATCAATCTCGAAAAGAGTTTTCTTCTATCACTCTACATCCCTGATACATTTGTCATACTTGAATAGTTCGGGTATCTTACCGTAACAACTTTATTGCAACTTTAGTGTAACTACAGGCATTTCATCGCGCTACCTGCGCCATTTTGGAGGAGGATCCGGATCAGTTCGTACAAAAACCGGTTCCACTCAAAACGGGGACACCGACCAATACAAACCGACCCTGGGACGAACCAGTTTCGGTACGAAATCAACCACATTGATTAAATCTTTTTCGTTTTCATTAAAGTGGCTATGAAATAAATCATTGATATGAGCGTCTTGAAATAGTTGTAATGGTGGTGAGTGAACTCTACTCCAAACAGTATTCAACTTCATGTGTAGACTGCGCGAAAATCCCGTGCAAATCGATTCGTGTCCTCTCTCTCTGTCAATCATATATTCTTTGCAATAAACACAGTTTCTTTTCGTTTCTCCTCTACCTTGAATATAATTGAATAAAGATACAATTATAAATAAAAACGTTTACAAAATTATTTATGAAAACAAAAATTTAATACTATTACTAGCTATTTAGTCTATGACTGATTATCTATCAGTGTTTATCGAAAACCGTGGCTGCACGGACGTTGTTCATTTCATCTTGTGATGCACGGACATCATGAGTGTCATGTTGCCAAGCTCACGTGCTGCACACAATCACAAGCGCGTGGTCGCAATGAGGTGGGCAAAATGGAGTGGTCCATTGCAAGTCTTTATCAACAGGCTACCACAGCAATGTATTTGCATGACGTACATGCCAAATCTTTAATTTCTCAATACAGTATCTTTTTGATGCAATGGTAAAACCTAGGCTACTTTGCTTTATGGTTGTGAAACATGGGGCTTTGTTAATCTACATCAAATTAGGAGATAAACATACTGTGTTTCAAAATCAGCTGCATATAACGGAATTATTATAGCTCTAAATTTAATTTAAATTCGAACGCGTAGCGTGAGGCTTAAATGGATAATTAAGAGCTATAATAATTCCGTTATATGCTGCTGATTTTGAAACACAGTATGTTTATCTCGATTCTACCATATCAACGATTTGATATTGAACTATATTTAGACGTGTGACTCGTTAGTGATTTGTCATGCTACGCCGTGAAAAAATTCCACGTCCTAACATTTATAAAGGTATGACGCATTTGGTAATCTCGAATGACGTTACTTGTCATAAGGCCTCGGAAGACAGCGAAGGTCGTCGTGCAAGTATCAACGCATTTGCTATCGTTGCTTGGCAACAAGTGTATTCTTGCGCAAAAATCGAAGTAAACAGAGCACTGTATAACCAAATTATACCGTCTCTGATGTTTCACAATAGACAGACAGACAGACAGACGGACATTTTATTCAGCCCATTGGCCCAAAATACAGACATATATATAACAAAATAAATTGCATGAGCTTTACAAAAAAACATCCGAATTTTTTTATTTTTCTTGCATGATATAAAAATATGATATGATATTTTTCACAATAGCCAATCAGAAACGACTATTTGGCTAAGTTATGGTAGAATTGAAAATGTACAAATTTGTTTTATAAGAAAATGAATTGCCTGTAAAGAAGAGTAGGCCCTTACATATGCTTCATGGTAAGTTAGGTAGAGTCCCTCTCTCTGTTGATATTAAAACTCGTATGTTAACCTTTTTGGTCAACATGTCTTACTGATAAAGCTAGTAAAATAGCTTATATTATTTATTCCATTATAATACATCTACATGTATATGACTGGTATTTACAATTGTTGCCGGATTTAATTTATCAAAAATCCCCTTAACAACATAGGTTTAAGTTATGTATGGCTATCCTTATATTCTATTTCATCTTCCTTGCTCAAAACAACTGCTCATTCTATTTTAACTGATAATGCTAAACAAATATCGAGGTCTGAAGTAGAAAATTCCAAAAAAGGTGTAGTTTATTCTGTTCTGAAACCTCAATTTGAACTTGAAAATCTTTTAACGTCCCTACCCCAAAGTAAAGCAATATAAAGCGTATATCATGCCACTATTTGCCAATTGAAAAAGGAAGGTGGAATAGAATACCTACATGTATATCTGAATGAAAATTAAAATTGCGTTTCACTGATGATGTTGGAGATGAATTACATTATAATTTATATTTGTTCATACTTTGCTGAACAAAGAAGTTTGTACATATCACATGTTTTGTTCATGTTCATGTCTTAGCATTACCTGTATTAAGAAAACGTAGTAAATTGGGTAAATTATAATACAAATTGTAAAAAAACTTCCGGCCGGTAATGTAATGTTAAAGCAAGTAGCTTATATCATGCGTAACCAAGTCTACAAATCTGAAAACAAATTAGATATCACGAACACATTTCTCAAATAGAGACAAATTTAAAGGGTCATTAAGACCCGTAATTCGAGGGTAAAAATTGCGATATGGTAAACATGCGAGCCAAGACATGTTCACTCTATCGAACAGAGAGCAGGGCGGTTATCAAGAGATTTGGTTATCTGATAACCAACCTTTATAACCGACCTCTCTATAACTTGGAGGTCGGTTATCTAAAAATAACTACCTCTGATATTGACCTGATAACCACACAACGTGCTGTATAAAATAATAATCTTGACTTGATAAATGCACATGAGATTTTGAATTCACTCTCGTTATCTAAATGTATAGTGAACATATGACGAACTTATCATGTAACTGAAACCTAGCCATTAACACCAAACTTACCACATGATCCTGATTTCGTATGTGTTTTTCCTGCTTCACACTTCACAGTCATGTTTCCAGTGACACTTTTACTTCTCACTTCCTGGACAACAGCTGGGGCAACAGCCAATGCACCAGCGCTTCTAGATCTATATGGACAGGGAAGTTGATGTATTAAGGATGTTCGCTCCTCAAATTTATAGAATTAAACTTTTTTCTAACTTATATTTTTTATATGATCAAAGTATATGATTGAAAAATCAGCATTAAAAAATAGGGGGCAGTGTGGGTTTTTTCGAGACATGGCGCCTGTAAGATAGTAAATTTTAACATGGGAGTCTATGGGAAAATGAGAAAAAACTGCTAAAAACTTTAAATACTACATTTCTAGAATTAAACTTTTTTTCCTTTTTTGATATGTTACAAAGTTCATTTTACCCTACCAAAATCGATGAAAAAATATATATGGTAGTGTGGTTTTTTTTAAGCTTTGACACAAAATGTACCTGAAAACCCCCTTTTTTAGTCAAATTTAGGCCATTTATGCTGTTTAAGCACTTTTTAGAGGTTCTAAAGTCACAGTTTCTTTAGATCATTTGTTTTTTTAAAGCACGTAGATGATGTAGAATATCATGAAGTAAATAAAGATGAGAAAAAATCTTTACTTAATCATATTTCATTTTTGAAGTTCAACCGGAAGGAGCGGACATCCTTAATTCAAACTGTTGAATAGTCCTAAATCTTATAGACTGATAGTGAAACTGGAAATAATGTATTTGGATTAAAGGTACATCCATTGTGTTAGTGGGGGTCACATATTACAAACGTCATAAATGGTGTTATGCTATCGAGAAGTACTGACTGTTATCGGAAACTACCATATTGATGATAGTCAACTTTGTATATTGACGATATGAAGGTAAACGTGATTTCTGATCGAAAACCGGACAATGTACCGCGATGTACTAATGTACTTGATAACGGTATAAGGATCTATACCGAAACGTCGCTATTGTTAATAAAGAAGTTGATCATCCATTAAATATTTGTCTTCTTCATCACATCAACTTCTTGAATGCCTCTCAAACAATTCATATTGTGTGTTGGAACATAATACAAGCAAAAAGATGTTCGTGAAACACAATGGATGCACCGTTAATATGATAATCAATCAGTATCACGACTAATATGAAAACCCAATGTAGATAAACTCTTAACAAATCCATTACAATCTACTACAGTCATTCACAAACTAAATAACTTAAAGATATTTGAATCCCAAAGAGATGACAAGCTATAAATACTGTATATGGTGCGTCGAAAAAGGCAAACATCATTATTTCCGAGTTTGAAACCAAGACAGTTTGTGGTAATTTATAATGTGGACTAATGGTTAAATGGAAACTTAGAAATAAAGTGAAGAGGGAAATAGGGAATAACATACCCATGACCTCTTATCAGAGTATTACATGTTTAATTTAGTGCATAAAATATTTTAACTTGTTTCAAAATTATTCACGTTACTATACTTACCTAAATGTGGATATTTGTGGAGGCAATGCCTTAGAGACCATAGTCCTGAAAACAACAAAATATTTGTTTCTAGATTATATCAAAATTACGTACTTAGCAATGTTATGGGTAACTCTATACAGACATCTCATTGATAGTGTGGTTTCATAGAATGATGTCAATGTTTGACGTTTTTCACTTGCAATTTCATTTGTATCTCACTTGTATCTAAAAGCCGTGGCCATGTCTGTCTGTCTGTCCGTCGGTCCGTAATCATTTCGTTTACGGAACAGAACTCGAAAATCGTTCATGATATTTTTCTGAAACTTTTGATATTTGACGTTTGATATTTTAAGATTTCTGATTTTATTTTTTCCAAAATTCTCCATCATACCTGAAACTAAGCATGTGTATTACCCACTAACTGAAGTAGTGGATATACAATTATAATTATCTGTCAAAGATGTGTTTTACAAATTATGTGGGACCTGTTGGATATGTAATCTTCTGGTGACTCTTGTTTTTAATATTTCCTACCTCATTCAGATACAAAAAGAATGGTTATAAGTTGTGTCCTTGCCTCGTACCTCATAGCAGGATTTGTGGACATCACATTCTTAGATTTTTCAACCAGAGACTTCAACAGAGCATCGGCTTCTGCAGGGGACAGAGTTCTGAAATTAAGACGGTTAAACATCCAAAAATGAATCCTGAATCTGGTATAACGGCGACTCTACAGTTTACCATTTGCAGTGATTGAATTTGTTAATAGAAGAGTGCCAAGAAAAAGGCAAAACCAATTAAGTAAAAAACAATTAAAATACTTCACAAAAACAGTAAAGCATTCTCAGAAGGCAAAACAGGACAATGCTTAATGTTAGCAAATGTATGAATTGCCATTATTTTAAAGGTTTCCAAACTTGAAGGCAAAGAAGCACCTTATACAAATACTATGCAATGGCCTTGCATTGCAACAACGATAACACGTGACAAAACATTTTTTCATTTTGTCGCAAATAAGATCACAGATTCGGTATACCTGTTTGTGTTCTTCACGTGGAACCTGACTCGAACGTGGAGAACACGTTTTTTAGGATTGATGTTACGTTTACGTCTGAACCCGAAGTCCGATGGTTCCACCATGTCACCACAATCCACTTGGATATCGTCTACAGAACACACGTCAGTCATACATGGGGAGATCCCGATAGAGTTGAGGTTGTCGATGAACTGCTGCTTGATAGCATTCAGTGCCTGCGGGTCCGAGCAGTCTCCAGTGAAGTAATAGAAGTCAGTTGGGAGGTAGTACTCATCAGGGAAAGACAATTCTGTAAATCGTGAAGTTCATGAACATTTCGTTATACTCTGCATTCTAAAAGAACATATAGGTTATGCTTCGTTTTCAAAACTCAAGTAGAGAAATATAGTCAGTTTAATATGTTTCATTCTAAGTACCCTAGATGGGTTTTTTTCTGACATGAATATCATAAATAAAATTGTTAAAGGATACATGATCCTGTTAAATGCTCATTAGATGCCCAGTAGTGTTCAGCAACAATGGAAGCGGTCACTGACCCGCTTCATTACTGCATAAGACCCACACACACACAAATTTGTTTCCGCCCGCGTCAGTTTCAAACCCACGCCACAGGTCGTTTTTTTAGGTTTTAACAAAATAATAAATTTAAAATGTCACTCGTTTCTGTTGAGATGGAGTGTTGGTCGAGATTACTGACCATTTGGAATAGTAACACATATTCAAGAGGGTTTGTGCTTTATTTATATTAATAATTGTGTAAATTTTGTTTTATAAACAGGGAGAATTTTGTATCTCTTCATTCGCAAAAAAATATCGTAAAAAAAACAAATCGTATCAGCCTGTCAGCTTGTTAAGACCAGAAACATTGTTCGGGGTCCTAATCTGAGAGCTTACAGGGTTGCATGGTTCCCTGGCCCACGATGATTCATCAACCTCGGTATATTAATTTCAGGGTGTGTTAATTCCTGTGTCCAACCAGCAGTAAGTTTGATACCTGAATTTTAAACTTGAGTGCCTGCAGTCGAACGGTTTTCTTCAATTCGGCTATTTCGTATTTTATGTCAGATTTCAATCAATAGATGTCTCCTTCTAATACTTGCCTAAACAATCCGGGGCAGTGTTGCTTGGATACCAAGCATCTGAATTTGACCCACACATGAACGTGTGAAACCTCTGGTCACTGAATGGTATATCATAGTCCACGTTACACTGTATCTGACAGAGCGTTCCTCCCATGTTCTTGTCACAGGCAAGAGCTCCGTTCTTGGGAGTGTTCAGAGCTGGACATGACCTTTCTGAAAGAACAATACCTCAATGAGAACATCAGATTTGAGGATTGAAACTTAGTTTCAATATATGAAGGATTTCAAACTGACGATGTGTATATATATTTTTTTTTTTATTAGGATATTTATATAGCGCACATATCCATCCACAAGTGGTTGCTCAAGGCGCTTACATGTTCGTGAACAAATGAATGTTCAAAGCGTCCAATATTAGACAAAACGTGTTATTATGGACAGTTTCAGTTAAGGGAAGTTTCGAGCATTTACGAAAAGAGAAAACTGGTTGGTTAAGCATTATTCGTTGCATTTGGAGAATGACAAAGGATTATCATTTGCCCTAAAGCGTGTGTTTTTGAGATCATTAAGTTTAGAACAGGAAAAAGAAGACGAACGTTATCACGCACATGCTGGTATATTTCATCTCAAAGATATGTAAAAGAGTGCTTGCTGTGACAACTGCTCGATGCAGCCACTGTAAATCTTGCCCAGTTGATTTTACTGTATATTTCAACTATGTAGAGTGGTAATTCTCTTGTTGAGAGTTTTCGCATTTTACGATTATTTGATGAGGATCAGTAAGCACAAATGCATACAATACACAATATGAGTACTTATTGCGACTGAAATTAATATGACGCGCTCAGGGAAAATATATATTTGTGATCACAAAAACATGTTAGCAAGTACTAACTGTGACAAGTAGCTTCCACCCCTTCTACTGGTTGCCACGTGGAGGTGTTGTTCTGTGATTTGTCTTCCTCACACTTGATGTATTTACTTCCCTCGACTCTAGACCCAGACTTACAGGACAGCTGACAATAGGACTGAGCTGTGAGACCATTGCACATGAACTCGATGTCTGTGTCTGTCGAGGATGGTTTGGGACAGTCAGATACTGAAATATGCATAACAACAGTGTTACATGTTTTATACATTAGTTTATTTAGTTATAATATAAACTGCCAGGCAAAAGAAAATACTCACCTCAGTTGGTTTCGATTAATTCAATATTTAAAAGAAATCAGATGCAATTGACTATGGCAGGATACACTAATACTTATATGCAGGTTAACATTCTGTTAAAATTTCTTTGTTTAATGACGACAGGGGTAAGAAATGAAATTAACACCAACATGACCCCTACCATATTTAAAATATTGTAAATGTGTGCAAAATCAGGCACATTTATTAATTTTCACATACGTCGATGAACAATTGTGTATCATCAAAAATAATTTTTGAAGAAATTTTAAATTTTAAATTTCATTTTTTAAATAAAAAAAATGTAGAAGTTATCTTTGATTCTTATTATTATTTTATGATTATTATATGTGTGTTCAAAATGTTTGCAACTCACTTTTCATTTCCACAACGAATGAACAGTAAGCTTTATTGCCAGCCTCGTCAGTAGCCATGTATTTGATGAGTTGAGCTCCGTACTCCAGAAGTGATCCTGGGGGGTTTCCTTGGATCTGTTTGACTGTAACCTTCCCCGTGTTGTCTGTAGCTCTTACTGACCATCTGAACATCCTGTCTATAGTGTTGATCTTCTTGCTCGGACACTTGGTGAACACTGGGTTTATAGTATCTGACAAAATATCAATGAATCATGTGATGAAAGAATGCCATGAGAATCCAGTGAGAGATTCAGCTGGATCCATGTACATGTATACCAATTAGTTAAGAATCCAGTGGTTTCCGGAGAGCATCCATCAACCGGATTCAACCATATCCGGATTCCTGTGTACATGTTTTTTTTTTTAAAATGCAGCATTAAGAAATTAATCTCAGTAGCCGCCCTCATCAAATATCAGCAAATAAACAAATTATGTATATACAGAAATATAAATATCATTAACGCTTTCATGTTCAAAGAATGCAGATAAATGATGAATGACAGTTTAAATTCTGATCCTCGTACTTCAATGTTACATGGATTTGTATACGGTTTACCTTGTTGCTCACTTTCATTTAAATATGAAATGTCGGGATCCTCCAAATGTGAAAAAGTCCTGATTAATTCGTTAATTCGATTTACACAGTTATTTTGTATATTCACATGGAGAGATAAACATGGGGTGCCATCGGTAGAGCAAGACACGTTTTTTTCTCTCAAATAAGTTGATGAAATATATTTGAAAATTAATGTCACTAAAAAAACCACAAAATAAATCAAGTTAAAAATTAGTGTACATGGTTTGGTAAAGCCACGGGAATCATTTTTGTAATTCAAAGTAATAAAATGTGTTCACATTAAATGGCTGCCATGCAATTTTGCTTAGCGCAACACAATTATTACCACTACGGATAATTGGTTTGTGTAATAAGATATTTACCCTCTATACTAAATATAAATGACATAAATTAAAGCCCTTTTAAAACATATTGTATCATTTCTGTGCTTTAATCAAAATTGTCTTATTAAATATGTATACTATATATGTTAGCTATGTTAAAGCAGGTATATTACTTACGTTATGTGTATGATTACTGCGTACAAATTTAAACTATGTAGGAGTTATTATATGTATATATCTGTTTCAAAGCTTCTTCTAAACAAGTGCCCCTTCGCTAAATAACAAGACATGACACATACTTTCAAACATATTTCAAATGCTTTGATATTTGTTCTCCTGTTTTAATTCTTAAAAAGAAATTACCTTGACATTCCCAGGCATTTTTCACCCATTTGGCATCGTCTCCACAAAATGCCCTTAATCCGGCAGCATGCACAAACCCTTGTTTACATTGGACTGAACATACACTTCTGTGTCTGGAGCCATCTGAACAGCTCACTGTGTGAGCATTTGCAGAAAGCGCCAAAGTGCCACAGTCTATCTCTGAAAATAAGTACATGAATATACATATACAGTAAATATACAAGATATAAAATACATTATTATTAACCAAACGCCCTTACTGCTTAGACCAAATGGATTCCTTTCCCTGGTGAAAAGAATACTGCTTTCGCTTAAAACTTGTTAATACTTAGAACAAGTTTATCCTTTTATTGCGAAGGGAATTAATTATCTGCTGTGGTATAGATAATACAGGTGCGTACCAAAAGTCTGTTCATCTACGTATGATCTTAGTGCAAATATCACGTAAATTGACGTTCATTGTAACGTCAATAAAATATCACATATAATTACAATTAATCATCATACATCCATTAGTAAAACAATCATTCTCAAAGGTATCCTATGATCGCCACGGCAGTGGTATATCTTTATGAAATTTGGCATAATGAAAAAGACAGAAGGGGGAAAATATTGAAAATTCAAATTGACTAAATGAGAAAATTTGTATCACAAATACATAGCATGGGTATTAGAGAAAGTATATGATGTATGTTTGACCCAGTTGATCACTTACTGAATATTTTACAGAAGAAAATAAAAACTGTAGTTTTGAAAAAATGACCCCTGGTCAGTTCAAAGAGCTGCATGAACTGTAACTGTTTACTATGAGATATAAAATCAGATTATGTTTTGGAACACTCAACTGTCTTTTTATAATGATATGATGTTTCAAAGACATGCCAAATTACATGATATTTGCACTAAAATACACGATCAAGTGAACAAACTTTGGGTAAGCAACTGTACATGAAACTGTAAGTATTTCCGTATAGCTTACTGACATTATCTATGACATAAAACTTGGTCATTACAAAAACATTTAACAAATGAGAGTGCATACATTATTCAAATTTATAACATTAATTTTTAGGTACTTTCGACTTTCCCCTTCTTTTTCCAAATGTATGGAGTGTTGAGTATTGAGACCAACCCGAAATCAACATGAAAAGCACATGTCTAATGCACAGGAGATTGCGACATGATTTTAATAAAATTCATTTTTGCAATAAATTTCTGATAAACATTACTTGAAATGTTAATGTGAATGGTTGTTTCAAGGATGGCCATGGAGTTAGTAAATATGATAATGAAGCTATTGTTAATTTGTTTTTAAATTGCAATGTACTTAGAATTTGGCTTACTTTCACATCGAGGAGGCGCAGTGAAGACTCTATTGTTTCTGCAGGTGGAGGCCTTTGATCCCACAAGCCTGTAGCCATCATGGCAGCTGTAGATACACTGTTTACCTACTCTGGTTCCAGCTGGACACTTCACTTGTCCATTAGCAGGGGCAGACGGAGCTGAGCATACCACTGTTGTAAATAAGGAAACACAGAATATGCATGTAAGCTAGGAGAATATATGCAACAGGAGAAGGAGCTGGGCATACCACTGGTGTGAACAGGGAAACACAGAATATACAAGTAAGCTAGGAAAATATAAGTAACAGGAGAAGGAGCTGGGCATACCACTGGTATAAACAAGGAAACACTGCATATACAAGTAAGCTAGGAGAATATAAGTAACAGGAGAAGTAGTTGGGCATACCTCTGCTGTATACAAGAAAACAATGCATATAAGCTAGGTGAACATAAGCAACAGGAGAAGTAATTGGGCATACCTCTGCTGTACACGAGGACACACTGCATATAAGCTAGGTAAACATAAGCAACAGGAGAAGTAGTTGGGCATACCTCTGCTGTACACGAGGAAACACAGCATATAAGCTAGGTAAACATAAGCAACAGTAGACGTAGCTGGGCATACCTCTGCTGTACACGAGGACACACAGCATATAAGCTAGGTAAACATAAGCAACAGGAGAAGGAGCTGGGCATACCACTGGTGTGAACAGGGAAACACAGAATATACATGTAAGCTAGGAGAATATAAGTAACAGGAGAAGGAGCTGGGCATACCACTGGTACAAACAAGGAAACACTGCATATACAAGTAAGCTAGGTGAATTTAAGCAACAGGAAAAGTAGATGGGCGTACCTCTGCTGTACGAGAGGAAACACAGCATATTAGCTAGGTGAACATAAGCAACAGGAGAAGTAGATGGGCATACCTCTGCTGTACACGAGGACACACATCATATAAGCTAGGTGAACATAAGCAAAAGGAGAAGTAGATGGGCATACCTCTGCTGTACACAAGGACACACATCATATAAGCTAGGTAAACATAAGCAACAGTAGAAGTAGCTGGGCATACCTCTACTGTACACGAGGACACACATCATATAAGCTAGGTAAACATAAGCAACAGGAGAAGTAGATGGGCATACCTCTGCTGTACACAAGGACACACAGCATATAAGCTATGTGAACATAAGCAACAGTAGAAGTAGATGGGCGTACCTCTGCTGTACGAGAGGAAACACAGCATATAAGCTAGGTGAACATAAGCAACAGGAGAAGTAGCTGGGCATACCTCTGCTGTACACGAGGACACACAGCATATAAGCTAGGTGAACATAAGCAACAGGAGAAGTAGATGGGCATACCTCTGCTGTACGAGAGGAAACACAGCATATAAGCTAGGTGAACATAAGCAACAGAAGAAGTAGATGGGCATACCTCTGCTGTACACGAGGACACACAGCATATAAGCTAGGTGAACATAAGCAACAGGAGGAGTAGATGGGCGTACCTCTGCTGTACGAGAGGAAACACAGCATATAAGCTAGGTGAACATAAGCAACAGGAGAAGTAGCTGGGCATACCTCTGCTGTACACGAGGACACACAGCATATAAGCTAGGTGAACATAAGCAACAGGAGAAGTAGATGGGCATACCTCTGCTGTACGAGAGGAAACACAGCATATAAGCTAGGTGAACATAAGCAACAGAAGAAGTAGATGGGCATACCTCTGCTGTACACGAGGACACACAGCATATAAGCTAGGTGAACATAAGCAACAGGAGGAGTAGATGGGCGTACCTCTGCTGTACGAGAGGAAACACAGCATATAAGCTAGGTGAACATAAGCAACAGGAGAAGTAGATGGGCATACCTCTGCTGTACACGAGGACACACAGCATATAAGCTAGGTGAACATGAGCAAAAGGAGAAGTAGATGGGCATACCTCTGCTGTACACAAGGACACACATCATATAAGCTAGGTAAACATAAGCAACAGTAGAAGTAGCTGGGCATACCTCTACTGTACACGAGGACACACATCATATAAGCTAGGTAAACATAAGCAACAGGAGAAGTAGATGGGCATACCTCTGCTGTACACAAGGACACACAGCATATAAGCTAGGTGAACATAAGCAACAGTAGAAGTAGATGGGCGTACCTCTGCTGTACGAGAGGAAACACAGCATATAAGCTAGGTGAACATAAGCAACAGGAGAAGTAGATGGGCATACCTCTGCTGTACACGAGGACACACAGCATATAAGCTAGGTGAACATAAGCAAAAGGAGAAGTAGATGGGCATACCTCTGCTGTACACAAGGACACACATCATATAAGCTAGGTGAACATAAGCAACAGGAGAAGTAGATGGGCATACCTCTGCTGTACGAGAGGAAACACAGCATATAAGCTAGGTGAACATAAGCAACAGGAGAAGTAGCTGGGCATACCTCTGCTGTACACGAGGACACACAGCATATAAGCTAGGTGAACATAAGCAACAGGAGAAGTAGATGGGCATACCTCTGCTGTACGAGAGGAAACACAGCATATAAGCTAGGTGAACATAAGCAACAGGAGAAGTAGCTGGGCATACCTCTGCTGTACACGAGGACACACAGCATATAAGCTAGGTGAACATAAGCAACAGGAGAAGTAGATGGGCATACCTCTGCTGTACGAGAGGAAACACAGCATATAAGCTAGGTGAACATAAGCAACAGAAGAAGTAGATGGGCATACCTCTGCTGTACACGAGGACACACAGCATATAAGCTAGGTGAACATAAGCAACAGGAGGAGTAGATGGGCGTACCTCTGCTGTACGAGAGGAAACACAGCATATAAGCTAGGTGAACATAAGCAACAGGAGAAGTAGCTGGGCACACCTCTGCTGTACACGAGGACACACAGCATATAAGCTAGGTGAACATAAGCAACAGGAGAAGTAGATGGGCATACCTCTGCTGTACGAGAGGAAACACAGCATATAAGCTAGGTGAACATAAGCAACAGAAGAAGTAGATGGGCATACCTCTGCTGTACACGAGGACACACAGCATATAAGCTAGGTGAACATAAGCAACAGGAGGAGTAGATGGGCGTACCTCTGCTGTACGAGAGGAAACACAGCATATAAGCTAGGTGAACATAAGCAACAGGAGAAGTAGATGGGCATACCTCTGCTGTACACGAGGACACACATCATATAAGCTAGGTGAACATAAGCAAAAGGAGAAGTAGATGGGCATACCTCTGCTGTACACAAGGACACACATCATATAAGCTAGGTAAACATAAGCAACAGTAGAAGTAGCTGGGCATACCTCTACTGTACACGAGGACACACATCATATAAGCTAGGTAAACATAAGCAACAGGAGAAGTAGATGGGCATACCTCTGCTGTACACAAGGACACACAGCATATAAGCTATGTGAACATAAGCAACAGTAGAAGTAGATGGGCGTACCTCTGCTGTACGAGAGGAAACACAGCATATAAGCTAGGTGAACATAAGCAACAGGAGAAGTAGATGGGCATACCTCTGCTGTACACGAGGACACACAGCATATAAGCTAGGTGAACATAAGCAAAAGGAGAAGTAGATGGGCATACCTCTGCTGTACACAAGGACACACATCATATAAGCTAGGTAAACATAAGCAACAGTAGAAGTAGCTGGGCATACCTCTGCTGTACGAGAGGAAACACAGCATATAAGCTAGGTGAACATAAGCAACAGGAAAAGTAGATGGGCGTACCTCTGCTGTACACAAGGAAACACTGCATATAAGCTAGGTGAACATAAGCAACAGGAGAAGTAGCTGGGCGTACCTCTGCTGTACACGAGGACACACATTATATAAGCTAGGTAAACATAAGCAACAGGAGAAGTAGATGGGCATACCTCTGCTGTAAACAAGGAAACACTGCATATAAACTAGGTGAACATAAGCAACAGGAGGAGTAGATGGGCATACTTCTGCTGTACACGAGGACACACAGCATATAAGCTAGGTGAACATAAGCAACAGGAGAAGTATATGAGCATACCTCTGCTGTACGAGAGGAAACACAGCATATAAGCTAGGTGAACATAAGCAACAGAAGAAGTAGATGGGCATACCTCTGCTGTACACGAGGACACACAGCATATAAGCTAGGTGAACATAAGCAACAGGAGGAGTAGATGGGCGTACCTCTGCTGTACGAGAGGAAACACAGCATATAAGCTAGGTGAACATAAGCAACAGGAGAAGTAGATGGGCATACCTCTGCTGTACACGAGGACACACAGCATATAAGCTAGGTGAACATAAGCAAAAGGAGAAGTAGATGGGCATACCTCTGCTGTACACAAGGACACACATCATATAAGCTAGGTAAACATAAGCAGCAGTAGAAGTAGCTGGGCATACCTCTACTGTACACGAGGACACACATCATATAAGCTAGGTAAACATAAGCAACAGGAGAAGTAGATGGGCATACCTCTGCTGTACACAAGGACACACAGCATATAAGCTAGGTGAACATAAGCAACAGTAGAAGTAGATGGGCGTACCTCTGCTGTACGAGAGGAAACACAGCATATAAGCTAGGTGAACATAAGCAACAGGAGAAGTAGATGGGCATACCTCTGCTGTACACGAGGACACACAGCATATAAGCTAGGTGAACATAAGCAAAAGGAGAAGTAGATGGGCATACCTCTGCTGTACACAAGGACACACATCATATAAGCTAGGTAAACATAAGCAACAGTAGAAGTAGCTGGCCATACCTCTGCTGTACGAGAGGAAACAAAGCATATAAGCTAGGTGAACATAAGCAACAGGAAAAGTAGATGGGCGTACCTCTGCTGTACACAAGGAAACACTGCATATAAGCTAGGTGAACATAAGCAACAGGAGAAGTAGCTGGGCGTACCTCTGCTGTACACGAGGACACACATTATATAAGCTAGGTAAACATAAGCAACAGGAGAAGTAGATGGGCATACCTCTGCTGTAAACAAGGAAACACTGCATATAAACTAGGTGAACATAAGCAACAGGAGGAGTAGATGGGCATACTTCTGCTGTACACGAGGACACACAGCATATAAGCTAGGTGAACATAAGCAACAGGAGGAGTAGATGGGCGTACCTCTGCTGTACGAGAGGAAACACAGCATATAAGCTAGGTGAACATAAGCAACAGGAGAAGTAGATGGGCATACCTCTGCTGTACACGAGGACACACAGCATATAAGCTAGGTGAACATAAGCAAAAGGAGAAGTAGATGGGCATACCTCTGCTGTACACAAGGACACACATCATATAAGCTAGGTAAACATAAGCAGCAGTAGAAGTAGCTGGGCATACCTCTACTGTACACGAGGACACACATCATATAAGCTAGGTAAACATAAGCAACAGGAGAAGTAGATGGGCATACCTCTGCTGTACACAAGGACACACAGCATATAAGCTAGGTGAACATAAGCAACAGTAGAAGTAGATGGGCGTACCTCTGCTGTACGAGAGGAAACACAGCATATAAGCTAGGTGAACATAAGCAACAGGAGAAGTAGATGGGCATACCTCTGCTGTACACGAGGACACACAGCATATAAGCTAGGTGAACATAAGCAAAAGGAGAAGTAGATGGGCATACCTCTGCTGTACACAAGGACACACATCATATAAGCTAGGTAAACATAAGCAACAGTAGAAGTAGCTGGGCATACCTCTGCTGTACGAGAGGAAACACAGCATATAAGCTAGGTGAACATAAGCAACAGGAAAAGTAGATGGGCGTACCTCTGCTGTACACAAGGAAACACTGCATATAAGCTAGGTGAACATAAGCAACAGGAGAAGTAGCTGGGCGTACCTCTGCTGTACACGAGGACACACATTATATAAGCTAGGTAAACATAAGCAACAGGAGAAGTAGATGGGCATACCTCTGCTGTAAACAAGGAAACACTGCATATAAACTAGGTGAACATAAGCAACAGGAGGAGTAGATGGGCATACTTCTGCTGTACACGAGGACACACAGCATATAAGCTAGGTGAACATAAGCAACAGGAGAAGTAGATGGGCATACCTCTGCTGTACGAGAGGAAACACAGCATATAAGCTAGGTGAACATAAGCAACAGAAGAAGTAGATGGGCATACCTCTGCTGTACACGAGGACACACAGCATATAAGCTAGGTGAACATAAGCAACAGGAGGAGTAGATGGGCGTACCTCTGCTGTACGAGAGGAAACACAGCATATAAGCTAGGTGAACATAAGTAACAGGAGAAGTAGCTGGGCATTCCACTGCTGTACGAGAGGAAACACTGCATATAAGCTAAGTGAACATAAGCAACAGGAGAAGTAGTATGGCATACCTCTGCTGTACACACGGAAACACTGCATATAAGCTAGGTGAACATAAGCAACAGGAGAAGTAGCTGGGCATACCTCTGCTGTACACGAGGACACACAGCATATAAGCTAGGTGAACATAAGCAACAGGAGGAGTAGATGGGCGTACCTCTGCTGTACACGAGGACATTCAGCATATAAGCTAGGTGAACATAAGCAACAGGAGAAGTAGCTGGGCATACCTCTGCTGTACACGAGGACACACAGCATATAAGCTAGGTGAACATAAGCAACAGGAGGAGTAGATGGGCGTACCTCTGCTGTACACGAGGACATTCAGCATATAAGCTAGGTGAACATAAGCAACAGGAGAAGTAGCTGGGCATACCTCTGCTGTACACGAGGACACACAGCATATAAGCTAGGTGAACATAAGCAACAGGAGAAGTAGCTGGGCATACCTCTGCTGTACACAAGGAAACACTGCATGTAAGCTAGGTGAACATAGTTTGGCATACATCTGCTGTACAGAAGGAAACACAGCATTTAAGCTAAGTGAACATAGGAGAAGTACCTGGGCATACCACTGATGAACACTGGGAAACACAGCATATAAGCTAGAGGAGCATAAGCAATGTTATGAGCTGGACATAAGCCTGCAGAACACCAGAAAACATCATCTATAAACTATGAAAAGGTATTGTATATATGTAGGTTTATCAGGTTATAGAGGTCAGTCGTCTTCACTCAACAGGGTAAACAAATATATGAGCTTGAAGCTCCTGATGTAGTATATGACAATTGGTAGGATGTAAATGTACATGCTATGTCGTTCGTCATGAAGGACAACCTCTCCCTGCGTAATGTCTATGATACGTCATGTCAAAATGATAGATTTTATAGGACTGTGACTCCTGTGGAGGAGAGTTCAGGTTCGGTTTAACGCCGCTTTCAAGAGTATTTCACTTAGATCGCGGCTGCTAGTATTATGACAGGGAGAAAGCCCGCAACGCTATGGCTATGCATTGCGGTCGAATAAGCGAACCATGGGTGGTACTGCAATGCACCCAAACCTTACTGCGTGTGGAACAGTTTTCTGCTACAGAAAAGTTGCCGTGCCCCTGGCGGGATTCGAACCCGGGACGCCGAGCGCGGTAACCACTGCGCTATCCCGCCCCCATAGACATGAATACACCATTACCAACATGTCCATGTACTGCTGAATGATGTTTTAGACAGACAGAATTTTTCAGTATAAGACCTTTGGCCAGACAGTGCTGCGCATTTTGCTTATAATTCAAACACATTATATACATACATAATATATGTTGTTGTGCCTCATTTGATTGGCTTTAAATAAATATATTGAACTTTTATGTAACACATCATATTTTTAGATGAAATAAGGAAATAAAATTATGTTGAAAGTTAGAATTAATGTATTCTTATTGGTGTATAACGGAACAAACTGTAGGCGTCACATATTAAACGAACATGATATACATTTTCAACGGAATTCTTATTTTTAGATATTAAATATGATGTTTTACGATGAGATATTAAACAGATTTACGAATACCGGTATTTAAGAAGACGACTTTTGACATAACCAAAGTTACAACATGCTAATCAGACAATAGTAAATGTGTTGTTTTCTAGATGGTGGTTTAGTTGTTCACTGATGTCTAAGTGGTAGACAAATGCTGCTTCGCTCTGTGAAAAGGTCTCAAATAGGTTTTTAAACGTTGACGTTTTAAGAGTATCCCTTCTAGGTAATCTCCAATTTTCGGAGATCAGGGGTCCGGATTTTATTAAAGGTTGTTTCCTGGACAATTCCTTTAAATTCTCAATCAAAAAAGGTTTCACAAAAATCTTTTGCGGAAAGTGTGATCCTAAATATAACAATAGTATACTCATATCAAAAGGGTCAATTTCAACGGATCACATCTCTAAAAAAAAAAATGCGAAATTAGTTATTAACATACATTTAAAACTTACAAGACACTATATCCCACTTTTTGACAATAGTGTGGTCAGTCCAGGACATTTTATACTACATGTATACTGGACGAAAATGGTAAGAGATATTTTGACATTTTAAAATTATGAATAAAGAAATATCTATTACTTGACATACTGATGAACTATTAATCATAAAACATCCAATATCCCCAACTTTCTTTATCCAGTATATATTAAACCATTTAAGCCGTCCATTGATGCAGTAAAAGACTTATGAATGTGGATGAGTAACCTGTAGTTGATAATTAAAACAGTTTCAAATAAGAGAAATGTGTCATACATGTGACATGGAATTAAAATAAATGTATCCGTACAGCGAAAACTGATGCACGTACTGTTATGACGATTGCAACACTGGTTGCAGTTATAAGCTTATGATTTGCGCACGTTATTACCCTACAGGAACCAGTCTGGTAAAGTTTTAAACATTTGAATAAGGAATAGAACAGAAGTTACTTACTCAGTACAATGATTATCTTCTTGAAAAAGCTGGTGAAATCCTTTTTTTTTAATCTTTTCTTTCGGAGCAATGAAGAAGCCCCTTGACACTTGGACTAATTATTTGATTAGTAATCAAAGTTTTTACCCCCAAAATGGCCACAATGCAGTCTCCATTTTTCTATATGTACATATGACATACATATACTTGTAGACTTGTTTCTAACAAGATGCCTCCAACTGAGGCTTTTTAAAGGTTTTTCTTGTTACCCTATAGGTACCTGTCTGCTATGGTCACAATATTGAACATTTAAATGGGGAAGGGAACAGAGAACACAAGTTACTTACTCAGTGCACTGATTATCTTTTTGAAAAAGTCGTTGAAGATTTTATTTAAAAATCTTTTCTTTCTGAGCAATGGAGCCCCTTGACACTTGGATTCACTGAGAACACCTTTCAGACACATGAAGCACGTGTCATCAAACACGTGTCTGCAGAACGTCCCCTCGGACACATGGGAAACTGGGGAGTGTGCTGTGAGGACTGAGGAGTCGCATGTAATAGAATCTCCTTCACCAATGGAACAGGAACCAGTTTGCATCTTGTTGACATCAGTTTCTACAGTGGTAATCTGGGTTTGAAAAAATATATGGATGTATCTTATGTAAATCGTTTATAAGACGTGAAAGTTTCACAGTAATATACCTTCATTGCTAAATTAACAAAATAAATGATTGGTTTGAATTTTAACTTGTCTCAAAGTGAGTCAATGCCACTTAAGTTTGAGATATCACATAAAGAAATTTTATTTTTTTAAATAAAATATTCAAATCATAGTTTAAATCATCAAGCAACGTAAATATACACATGCATATACTTACAGAGGTAACACAAGTTAATAGTGTTCTTTAAAATAGATAACGTGACCAATAATCTAACAAAAGTAGTTGGTAATATGAAATCATTGTATTTCTTACAAATAACTGGAGCCATGTTCCGCCACAGTGGATGTTTACGTAAAGGAACCTCTGGAACACGACTATAAAGCAGAGTATAGAAATTTTGCTTATCTCTTTGGTTTAGGTTGATGTTGATGTTGATTTTAATATTCACATTGAGGTGAGGTGAGCTGGGGTTTAACGCCGCTTTCAAGAGTATTTCACTTATATCGCGGCTGCTAGTATTACGGCGGGGAGAAAGCCCGTAACATCATGTGGCTATGCATTGCGGTGAAACCTGCAAGCATCGGCTGGAACTAGCGAACCATGGGTGGTACTACGCTGAAATTCAGTGTAGCATTGCACCCAAACCTTACTGCGTGTAGAACAGTTCTCTACTGCAGACAAAGTTGCCGTGCCCCTGGCGGGATTCAATATTCACATTGATCGTAATTATTTGACGAAATACTAACCTAAGCAAACTTGACTTACCACTGCGATGCTACCAACAAGCAGGAACAGGGTGAACCAACTACGTCGAAATTGTCGACCCGCCATCAGTGTTTATCTGTTGCAAATACATGGAGTGTAGGCATAAAACAATAAATCATCAAATAACAGAACGTTTGTTATTTCTCAATGCAGAATATAAATGAACACTTTGGCATGTTTGTTTATCCTCATAGCGTTTCTATTTTAGTCCCTTTCACAACTACTGCTCGTATTATTGCTGAAGAAAAGCCCTCTACACCATTTCTGTGGAACTTACGAGCATCGACTGTAACTGGTGAAGCGTAGGCGGTAAAGCGGTGAAATTCAGTTAAGCATCGAGGTGAGGTGAGGTGAGGTGAGTTGGGGTTTTAACGCCGCATTCAAGAGTATGGTCGCCGCTAATGGCTGCCGAAGCGGCGTTAAACAATAACTCACTCACTCAAGAGTATTGCACTTATATCGCGGCTGCTAGTATAACGGCAGGGGGAAAGCCCGCAACGCCATGTGGCTATGCATTGCGGTGAAACCTGCGAGCAACGGCTGGAACTAGTGAACCATGGGTTGTACTACTCTGAAATTCAGTGTAGCATTGCACCCACACCGTACTGCGTGTAGAACAGTTGTCCCTGGCGGGATTCGAACCACGGACCTCTTGATCCGAAGCCGAACGCGCTAACCACTGCGCTATCCCGCCCCCAGTTAAGCATCGAACAATAACCTTACTGTAAGTAAAATAGAACAGTTCTCTTTCAACTAAAATTTAGTCTATGAATTCTTTTAAATTAGTGTACCTTACCTTAATTATTAAGTGTATTCTGTTTATCTTGACTTGCTGAATAAGAATGTAGATTGAATCAAAGGCTCTTATTGTTTTAAACAGTCATGGGGCAGGATTACATTCTCTTCAGCAAAATTGCCGAGTTCCTGGCTCGATTTGAACCCCGAACCTATTGTTCTTACGCCGAAAAGCGCTACCACTGCACTATCCACCAGACTGTTTAATCAATGAATAGCATTACAATATAAGGTGGCGTCGACGCTGGATAACCTTAATGTCTTTGGATTACATCCAGATCGTGATGTAACAGAACCTTGCATCCTAAGGCTGTATCCCACCCCAAAGTCAATCAGCCGAGGGGATATATTACATATAATGACATTGGTTTATCTGAAGACGAGAACGTAGAAGATACGAATTCGCGGAGAGATATACCATACACAATAGCGTCAAAAACCTTCATGAAGATGGAACGGCTTTAGCAGATAAGTAATGTTTGATGTCAATTAATATATATGTAGAAGAAACAAACATTCTGTTAAAGGCGCTGTAACACGCCGTTCTTACTGAAATAAAGTGCTCTCACGAAATGGAAAATAAGCGTTATCAATGGCTACATAGTACTCCTCAATCAATAAAAAGAAATACTCAATTCTAAAACGAGTTTACATTGTTCGGTTAAGCCATTCGAGTGCATTTCCCTTAAGGTGTTCACATTAAAATGGCCGCTCAGAGGTTGTTCAGGAGATCTGACTGATGTAGCTATACTCTTGTATTTAGAGTAGAGTTTTAAATATGGTACAATGATGGAATGGTCAACCAGCTTGCTGTCCGCATACTAAAAATCGCACTAAACCTACATATCTACCTCTCACACTGAAGGGTTCCACAAAGTTGTCGCTTTATAACTCGCGCCATTTTATATCATATGGATAACCCTTTTTTAATGAACACGGCTTATCGAGTCGTGTAATGAGATATTTTACCCTCTAACGTAACAGTAAATTGAATGATCTCTAATGATAAATGGTAAATTTGAGGAAAAAGATATTTAAGAAAACGTCATACAGTGCCTTTAAAATAGCACCATAGCTTCTTATTGTTTAAATCTGAAAGGCTATCACTATGGTAAGGGAATCAAATGAAGTAACTTCAAACGTATACATCTATAACAATCTATACGTTTTAATCACCATTGTTATTTTGACAGCAGTTGGCTTTACTGACATAACTGTTCTTTGCAAAATTGACAGAAAAAGTTTGGATCTGCTTTGGAAGGAAAATAAACTTACATGTATGTCCAAAAGAAACTTGTTAAAAACACAAAATACTGATACCGGACAAAGTCGATCTCGAAATCAGTATTTCAAGTTTTTTTATGCAAGTGATTTACGTTTAAGAATAAAATTTATAATACATCGAAATTAACTTAATAAAATGTAATGTCAACGTAATGTACATGTACCTTCTGGACGCATTGTTGCTGCAAAACGTCATTAAACAAGTCATATTCCATTCCCTTATCTCGTCTAGTTTAGGCGATTTCACAACGACCATTTTTAAAAGATACAACTTAATAAGATATTGTTTTCAAGTTGTAAATTTGGGGTTATTGACTTCTGGACACAACATATAACTATGTTTCAGTCGCATATAGTATTCGTGGATTAAACTAGTTCTTCTTGTTGCACGATTTAACGGGCGCTTTCCACACTTGTTTTTCTGCTGCTAGCGTTTCTATTGTACTCTAGTTTATGTATAACATTATGAATAGTTGAATACAGTAACCCGGAAGACAGATCGTAACATTCCAAAACAATGTAACGCTGTACTCCCTGGGGTCAGTTGATGTGCGTTCATTTGCCCCGAGGCCGGAGAAATTTACAATGGGGTGACCTCAATATGAAGTGTTTACATTTAGAGTACAGGTGTCAAGTCCAGGTAAGGAGAATTTGCCAGGATTTCCAGGAAAATGTGATAAGTGTAAATATCTGACGTTTGGTGACAAGTGATGGTTATAGTGTAGATCCAATCTTAAACGCGCTGTAGCACAACTCAATAGCTGAATCAATAAAAAGAGTCTCATAACAAATATACAAATAGTCGTGTAATGTTAAGTTAAGTCATGCGATCCCATTTCTCTATGAGAGGTCATTTTAAGGTGTTCACATTAAAATGGCCGCTCGAAGGTAGTTCAAGTGATCGGACTGATGTAGCGATACTTAACACTCAAAGTAGAGTTTTTATTATGGTTCCACGATGGAATTGTCAACCGCATTACCGTCTGTACTCTTAAATTCGCAGGAGACCTACAAATCTACTTCTCAAACTGAAGAGTTTCACACTACTGTTGCTTTATACATCGCACCATTTTCTATCAATAGGATAATTGTTTTATATGGATACGGTTTATCGAGTCGTGTAATGAGATGTTTTGCCCTCCTACGTAACACTATATCGTATAATCTTCAAAAATAAATGACAAGTTGAGAAACATAATATGCAAAAGACGTGATACAGCACCTTTACGGCTGATGGCAAATCTCACGGATTTCCATATTACGTAAACTCAACATGAGTAATTGTAATAAGGAGGACTATAGATATTGTTCTGATAATAGAACGCATCTTTGAAATGTACAACCACATAATTTCTGTTTATTTCATTCAGCTGCTAATTTAACATCCTAAGGTTACCATTTCAACAATATATATACATTAACCTTATTTAACGAAATAAGCAAACATGTCTACATATGTGATGTAATGTGTTAACTAGTAATCAGAAACCCGCTTCGTGAATATCATTTTAACACTTAATATTTAACATGCTATGAGAATAACATAACCACCACTTTCATTACCAACCAAATAAAAAAACCTTCTCGTGACATTATTAAGGCGTATGTTAAGAGCTGCATTTAATTCACCGGCGTTCCAGGGATGATATGCAGACATGAGCCAGAAAACAGACTGTTTTATAAGAGGTGTATAAAGAGACAAACAGCCACTTTTTGGAGAGATACGAGACATGTAACGACAAAATATTGTGTACATAAATATATGTATAACATAATATAAAACACATAAACAGTATAACATAATATAAAACAAAAACTATAAAATTATTGTAAAATTATAAACGACGAACTTCCGAAATGTCCATGCAGATTTGTAAGCAGTAAATATCAGGAACAGGTGGAAACAAATATTACAAAGTTCTTCATCCTCAGAATAAAAATAATAATGAGGTCAAATACCGTTGTGTTTGTTTAAAAGGAAGGTCCTGAATTCAATATAAAATAGATAGTGTGCCATAGCGTATGATGTTTGCAGAAGAAACGAATATCTATGGATAAGTACCTTGAAGTCTCTATCTTTCAGGAGGCAACCACACATCTAAAGGTGTTCCACGAAAGACAAATATGTAGAGGTAGTGTTTATATATCTGGTATGTGTGCAGTCAACCTTGTCGTACAGTTATACGAGTTCCTCCAATCAGAACTATGGGGATCACGTGAACTACACTTGTATCCGTTTGGTCTACGCTTGGAAGCTTCCATTAGATACAACTTAAAGATGGCTCAACGAAGACCGTTTACTATAACACGTGTGGGCAAGTATAATAAAGTATTATAACCTGAAATGAAAGGATAGACAATCTAATTATCAACAAACAAAAACAATAAACATTTATTACAAAACAACGTTGTTTCAGAAAATAAAATGGCATAAACTATTCATACTTGAAAAGAGTTTATACACTAAATTACATATAAACTTCAAAGGTCAATACACTTCATGCTACAAGATACTAAAACTACGGTTTATATCAAAACGCGCGCGCGGCCGTTTAAGGCCAGAAACATGTGTTTCTATATCAAAAACTTAATAAATATAGTTTTATATAAGTGGGTTTTTGTTGTTGTTTTTTTAGTCCCCCATGTGCCATCAAAGTGACCGCAGAAATTCATAATCCCCGCACTATTCATTTTAGCAATCCGTGCTTACGGGTTATTATATTAGATGTTTAAGCAAGTACCAATTGCAATCTGTAATATCGGCGTACTTGACATTTCAAAATATTTCACTTTTGAGTGCACAATCTACAAACTGTATATTTTCACTACAAACAGATTAAACAATTTTCTAATTATATGTATTCTTTACAGCATTATCTGAGGAATCATTTCCGAAGAACCATTGTTGTCAATATTGTAAAGAATGTATCTTGTGAATTGATTAATTAATGATTGATAAATGTTTATGTAATCTTCGATTATCATTGGAGGAAATAAAGAAATTCATTCCGTCATTCATTCATTAACAATTTAGAGGTCGGGTATTTACGTCTATGCCTAAATATTTATTTACAAATCCATTATCATATTTGACAATATTTGACGTCATGATCATAACTGTTGGAATACTTTTCTATTTGCACACATATTTGTGCATGTCTTTGCAACCAATTTCAACCGTAATGTAAACATTTACACCGACAGAAAACCATTGCTACACATTATGCAAGTTGGAAATCCAAACAATCACAAAGAACAAAGTATTGCTCTCGATGATATAACCGTGCTTTGTCAACTGTAGAGTATCTTAATCGGTCAGGAACGTGACGTCTTGTGCTTGGTTTTACTAACCTGTGGTGACGTCATCCCTTTGTTTAGCACCGTTATGTAACCTGGAGGTAGGACCTTGGCGACATCAAGTTCTATCTGTAACTGATTTTTAGAGACCTCTTATGCGGTCAGATAGACCGCAATCATTAGTAATTGATTTTAAAGAGCCATCAAGGATGTTGGTGTTTCAAATTAAAAATACTTTGTGAAAAATATACTTTTAACGTCAATCGACAGAGAAATATTTTATCTACAACATGGCATGTGTTAAATAATTTTCATATCACGACAATGTAATGCAATTTGGTTTCAAAGAAAAGTACTCGTTCAAGTAGCGCGCTAAGGGTATCTGACGTCATGTAAACAGAATCCCCTTTATTGCATAAACCGTACTACACAACAGCGGACAACAACAAATGTTTCCGAAGCGTGATGGTTCGTCTCTAGCACAATTCGCCATAACAACCCATGTGCTGCACGTGATGCACGTGCTCTTCTTGCAAGTAACCCTTGTCACACATTAGTCATTACTGAATGTGACGATTGCTTTACAAACAATGTTTCTAAATGTCCTGAGAATATACCAATCATTGCCTGTTTAATGTAGTTTTTATTGAGATAAGACCAGCAAATTATGACATTTTTTTTTACTCTCGTTAATTATAAAATACCTAGTTGGGTAAAAAAATTATTCCAATATCTATAGCAAATACATAATTAAATGGAATGGTAAATAAATAACCGTCAAAAATTATATATTTCAATTTATTTCATTGCTAATAAATTTTGTTATTCTTTAGTGTCTTTGCATACAGTGTGTGAGCTAGACCACAGTGCTTTGCTGATTTTAGACTGGATCTATATTTAGACTGGAAAACACCTTTACTAATTAGTGCAATTTCTCGGCTTATTTGCGGTCGAAAAAATTTGTGAAAAATTAAGTGTATATATTTCACGACGATAGATTTTTGGCAATTTTACGATATGTTTATCAATATCCTTGATTTTTAAACTAATTTCTTTTCAAATCTCAGACATTTCCCATCATAAAATTCATATAATCTTAGAATTCCAACACAAGGATTTTACAAATATATCACTCGAAAGTCGGGGAATTGAATCACTTGCCTTTAGGCTACGGAGCCATTTGAAAGTAGAATGATTTTTTCATGACCAATTGATTACACTATTTCATTACCTCTTGTCAAATTGCAATTTTCTGCATTACATATATTCATAAATGTAGTTTTACGTTCTATATGCAAAAAGTCTTGTAAACATTAAAATTGTGTTGTGTTAAATTAGGGATAACTTTGATCATGTTGACATTGGTCGAGCAGTTTAGTGTGCAAGCGTGTACATTTCAGTGTGCCGCACCCGATGACGCGTGGGCGAAAGTCATGAAGTGCACGTGAAAATGCGATACGCGGCGTCAGCATCGCCCGAGATGACAAATTTGTATATATTAACATTCAACTTCTAAGATACAGCATTAAATAAAAACATATTCGAAATGTTGAATTATAGAACTAATCATTACTGAAGATTCTTTTTAAAAAGAACTCAAATTATTTGAAAAGGTGTTGCTTTTGTAATTGGATTGGGTTATTTGTTAGCATTAATATCGTAAGTTTTTGGTTTCTGGGTAAAATATTATTATATTGGGATGTTTTGGGGATAAATTTAAAGTTAGGTACTTACGAATATGGACGGTTTTTAACGAAGGTAGGTTTAGAGTTTTGTTAAAAGTTGGGTTATTATTAGAAACCGGGATGGGGGAGGAATTTAATTGTTTTCACTATCGCTGTTACCAGCGTTACTTTCCAGGATTTCAAGAAGTCTATTTCATTTTGTTAGCTTTCCCGGAATTATTTATGCATATGTTGCTGTTATTTTGTTTAATTTGATGTCTTTGGTAATAAAATTGTGAATGGTAATATATTTGTTTGTTGTTGATCACGAGCTACACCTCGAAACGGGATGCTGCGAGGCTTTTGAATTGAAGTGGCCTGTGAATCAGTAGGTTGAAAGTTCACCTGTTAATTTAACAAGTTGGTCAAGGACACTTCGTTTCAAGATAATTATTATATACACACGGTTAAAATCACGCAACGCGCAGTAGAATCACAGTTATATATTCTCATGAATCAGGACGAAAACCCCGTATGTTACACTTTATAATAAAACCAGTGTAAAAAATGTGAATCTGCAGGTTTCTGCTTAAAATTATATCAGTTTATAAGTCGATCAAGGTCCTCAGACTCGGTCTTGGTGCAAGTAGATAGATCTCAGGGTCTATCTGCTCTTGCTGACCCACCCTGTGGTCTGTCTACGCTCAAATTCAGTGTAAGGTGAGTTGGGGTTTAACGCCGCTTTCAAGATTGTTTCACTTATATCGCGGCTGCTAGTATTACGGCAGGGAGAAAGCCCACAACGCCATGTGGCTATGCATTGCGGTGAAACCTGCGAGCATCGGCTGGAACTAGCGAATCATGGGTGGTACTACGCTGAAATTCAGTGTAGCACTGCACCCAAACCTTACTGCGTGTTGCACGTTGCCGTGCCCCTGGCGGGATTCGAACCCCGATTCGATCCGAAGCCGAACGCGGTAACCACTGCGCTATCCCGCCCCCTAGTTTATTTGAATAAAAAGATAGTTTTGCTAAGTATGCATTAGAACTTATTCTAAAAGTTATCAAATGTGACTGCTTATATCAGTTATCCAGTGTTTTCCAAAATAATATATAAAAAAGTTATCCATTGTTCTTTGATTCTTTTTATTGTACAATAACTCTCTACCTGGACAAGTGATTCGGGGAAACATCACCATCAAGCAGATGGCTGATTCAACTGCCGTATACATTCAAAGAATATTAATGTTATGCCTGTTATAAAATAAAAATATGTAAACATTTAACGTTATTTAACCCTTATTAAAATATTTAAAAAACAATATGGTCCCTCGTCATATATTTTCACTTTGATTGTTTGTCCCCTCCTTTCCTCCCCTCCCCATAATCCTGTTATTCTATATCCTTTAATATTTAACTTGGCATTTCCAGAGCTGTACAAATATTTGTTCGTCGTTCTAGATGCGCTGCATAGGGAATTCATTTCATATGATGTAGAAGTACTGGTGACCACACCGTTGTTGTTTACATGGTATGACGATACGATCCGAATTCGTGTCCCTACGAAACTCAAAGGATCTCCTTTAAGAGCTTTTATAATGAAAGCAGATATGTCACGAGTGAAATTCTGAATCCTGTTGCTTGCAAATCCTTAATCTTAGAGCTCCAGTAATTGCAAGAATGTAAAGAAATTGTCAAAGTACGTAGTGAACATCTTCTGTGGTCGCTCAATCATCAGGTCCAGTACGGCAGAGTCTCCGATACCTGTGCAGGCTATCACCATCACAGTTCAAGCACGCTCGTAAGGTGCAAAAGATACCCAGTTAAAACTTAAGATCCCACATCTTGAATCCGACCCTTTGAGGTGAGGTGAGGTGAGTTAGGGTTTAACGCCGCTTTCAAGAGTATTTCACTTATATCGCGGCTGCTAGTATTATGGCAGGGAGAAAGCCCGCAACGCCATGTGGCTATGCATTGCGGTGAAACCTGCGAGCATCGGCTGGAACTAGCGAACCATGGGTGGTACTGCACTGAAATTCAGTGTAGCATTGCATCCAAACCTTACTGCGTGTAGAACAGTTCTCTCCCTGGCGGGATTCGAACCCCGGACCTCTTGATCCGAAGCCGAACGCGGTAACCACTGCGCTATCCCGCCCCTTTGATAAATTGTATGGTGCCAAGATGACCGAAATATGAAACCGTATTCTAATCAAAGTTTGCAGCTTTGTTTCTGTTCCATGTACATGTTGGTACTTTCCACATCATCCTAAAGAAGGATGTTCAGTGCTTCATTTACTGTTAATAATGTGAATATATTACAGAGAGCTGAAATTGAGAAGCATGCAAATGCAAGTGTCCTTATAGCATATCCAATCCCAGACAATTACCAAATAATGGTTAACTTTATTGCATATCGTTCCATTTTTGGGACGGTATTTTAGTAAGAAAACGAGTATAGAAAAAATTCAAATAGTGTCATTATCATCATTCTATCTTTTTAAAATCCAAATGGTGATTGAGAAGAATGCTATCCTACATCAAACAGCGACAAATTGGCATGTGAATTGCCAGGTCACCGGAAGTGGCCATGTTTTTTTTTAAAATTATATAGAAAAAGTGAAATACCTCAACCACTGGTCATGTATATCCAGCTTCATTCTCATCCATATTTGTTTCTCTACCTTGAATAATAAGACAAAAGTGAAACGTTGAAGTACCCGTCCCAATAATGGGACAATATGCATATGTGGGTTAACCTCGCTTACTTGGACGGCATGCCCGTCTAAATACTCCAACATGGTTCATTCAAGCATATAGAAAACACACGAGCAGACAGCTACAATCTTTTCAAAACAAAGTGAGGTGATTTGGTGTTTAACGCCGCTTTCAAGAGTATTTCACTTATATCGCGGCTGCTAGTATTACGGCAGGGAGAAAGCCCGCAACACCATGTGGCTATGCATTGAGTTTAAACCTGCGAGCATCGAACTAGCAAGCCATGGATGGTACTACGCTGAAATTCATTGTAGCATTGCACGGAAAATGCACCAAAACTGATGCCAATTATACAATAACAGAAGGCCATCATTACAAATAATGCAAGTCCATTTCCCTTTGGGCGGCCATATAAAAGAGGCCACTCAAAAAAGTTTAAATGAACTGACTTATGTAGCGATATCTAAATACTCAATGGTCGCTTCATAGAGTCGCACTATTTCATAAAAGGGATAACCGTTTTCTATTAATACGGCTTATTGGGTTGTGTACTGATATATTTTAGCCTCAAAACTTAAAATATAATAAAAATTGTGTAAACCTAATAAACTAGATTAGCGTTTGCGGGACACCAATCAGCGCAGTCCAAAACACTTTTTTACAAAAGATGAGCCTGATAGTGATAGCACAAACGTTTTTCAAGTTATCCTAACAAGAACGTTTTTAGTGATTTCAGAACTCCACCAGACATTGACCTTTGACCTTAAATGTGATCATGTCAACAACAAAAATACAATTTAAAAGTTACGTATATAGTCGGCGGCGACGACGGAAACTGGACAAAACATTATTGCTCCTTAGATAAGATTAGATTTAATACAGCATACAATGCACGCATTGCCGATTTACACGAAGCCATCCGCCCTGCACGTGCGGCACGATTTGCACGAAGTTTCCGAGCAGTTGTTGAGCTCAGCATCAGCCACACTTGTCATGACACTTTCGTCATTCACTTCACCACTGTAGGGAACTTGGTTACAGTGAGGGTGGAGTATTTGTGACTTTTGCGACAGAGTCCTTGTGATATGTAACATAGTCTTTGCATTATTTTACAGGGTTTTTGCAATGTGACACGATTAAATGAAAATAATAGCTTTAGTTTCTGGTATTTTAGCCTATAACTTGCCACATCAAGACACAATGTTATCTTTAATCATCTGTATTTTGACAAGCAAATCTAATGCATAGCTGTAATTAAATCCCAAACTGCAAGTAAAATCATTTTCATGAGAAACGTGCGTTAATCAGTAGTAATGATAACATACAACAATAGAAAAAATATGAAGTGAATGTCCTGCAAGATTACCAGTAGATTACTATCATAATGTCAATGTTGTTGATACCGATGATATGATAGAGGTAAAGGAGACATTTGTTTATGCGTACCCTTAATTGTCATCTACACAGAGGGGCCAAAATAAATTATACCAAATTGTCAACAGAAACGAACATTCAATTTTGAACGTTTGTGATGAATATGTTTCCCGTAAAGAGAGATAAAAATTCCATTCATGGCAGTATGATGTTGCTTCAACCACGCATCGGGTGCTGAAATTGCTATTTCAAAGGGTTTTCTTTTTACGTATTTTTTTTTTATTTAAGTTAAGAAAATGGAAATCATGTTAGTACAAGATGTTGTCGTCACAATGTTCCTTCTTAAAACAAGCCAGGAAGACATAGTCCATACAATCTACCATCTCTCTTGATTAAGGAGATTTCAAATCGACGGATTCGAATTCTTTTTACAAATAATTTTTTTTGAGTTCACTGAAAGACAAGATATAACTATGTTTCAGTCGTACCTATACTCTTGGATAACAATATATTGCATTTTTGTTGGTATATAGTTTCTTTCTAAAATTGTCAGGCCCTGTAGTTTGTGTTCCATGTTTATAAGCCGCCGGGATTCGAACCCCGAACCTCTTTAACCGAAGCCGAATGCGCTAACCACTGCGCTATACCGCCCCCTATTATTATCTATAGAAAAGAGATCGTTTTATAATGCTGTGCATTATTTTTGTTATATGGTAAACTGTTGATCTTGCTCTGCAGTGTTAGATCTGATGAAAGGTCAAACGAAATTATTATTCCCTGTGAATAAATGTTTTGTGAATATCTACATATTAATGTCTTGACAATATTTATTTCTGTTACGCACACTGACTGATAACAGGAAACATTTTACTTTTGAGGACCTTATATTGACGAAATGCTTTCACACGCGGAAGGAGGTGCCAATTGTTGAACAAATACCGATGTGAATTACCAAGCATACCCGATGGTGACCTTAACCTCCGAGAACCCTGTCGAAGAGGCACCGCCATATACTGACTACCCTCAGATGAGCTATCTCTCTTCTTAATCTTGGAAAAACACACTTTACAACTTCTCCCACTAGAACGAGGAGAACCTACTGGAAGACCTAAGAAGTGGGTCACGCTCTGTAAAATCCTGTGCAGTGAATCCTAGATTCAAATCTTCAACCCCATCTGCCTCGTAATCAGACTCAAGCGGACGTCGTTGTGTAGAAGAAGATTCACGCATTCCTTACTGGGTGAAGAATATAACTACTTCAAGTCCTCCTCGCCACTAGATAAAGTTTCGTAATTCTTAGAAGGACTAACAGAGAACAACTTGGTAACTTGTCATGGGAAGAATGAAGCCAAAACGGATATATGAAACTACCAACTGTTAAGATATAAATTATCTACTTTCTACAGGACATGTTTGACATTCACCAACATACTTCATCCGGGTCACGACACTAAATATTTATTTGTGCGAGAATGGCGGTCAGGTATGTCACGATTGAGCACAGGGAGCATAGTCGTTTTTGGTTTTCTCCCTGCCATAATACTAGCAGCCGTGATATAAGCGAAATACTCTTGAAAGCGACGTTAAACCCCAACTCACCTCACCTTACAATTTATAATGAAAGTATATAATTTCCCAATGTAGGTGTATCCAGGACAACATCATTGACATTCTGTCTGCGACTTAAAAAGTTTGAACATTTCTCAATTTGTGTTCCAGAATAGTTATTGCAAAACGAAAACTAAAATAACGTTTAGATAACCACATTGTTTCATGAAACAAAACAAAGCTCTTGAAACAATGTGAACAATAGACGAACGGATGGACAAACTGACTGCCACGTGCTATTATAAGACATTACTTACTTTTTCTTTTGCAAGTTGTCGATTTGTTTGTCAGATAATGGTAGGTTGAAACGGTTTGCAATCAATGGGAGTGATGTTGCTTCGAATTCACATTCGACGGCAAGACACGACGCCATCAAATCGTCTTCTGACTTAGTTATCTCCGCTGAAAAATCATCAGAGGAGGATATGTCGAAGTACTTATTATTGAACTGTTCTTGTTTAGCCCCAGAGTCCAATTTACAATACTTAGAATGCGTTTAAAACAAGACAAGAGTTTGATATACACTCAACCGCAAAAGAAACGTCACCATACAAAGAACAATATAATTCCACACACGACTGAAACAGATATTTCATGTAAAGTTAAATGCCAAACATTCTGTAAAAGCGATTTCAACACCCCAAGTGTTTTTGAACAGACATATAATTAAATGTATTATATTCCGATGCATGAAATTGCGGGTACCTCTTTATAAATCATGTCCCTATAAAAAGCATTCAAAATTGATTTTCTCTGGCAGCGGTATTTCGTTTTTTTATACTGTTGAAAATGTGGTGACGTTTCTTTTGCGGTTGAGTGTATTGTTTGTTCCATGTCCAACAACCGAATGATAATGTGAACAAGCCCACGTGTCTGAAGTTATTGAGAGTCTTGTTTAAAGCACGTGCAAATATATCGGGCACGTTCAAATCACGTAGATTTTGACTCGCTGTGTTGCGTTTCTGAGGCTCTTTACGTGGAACGATAATAATTACATTTTGCAATTTGCAAAACAACACGTTATTAAGTTGAAACGTTCTTTATATTTTGTTTGTTTGATTTTCTTTCTGAGATAAATCTGTCGGTATATACCTTTTTCACTGTATTTAAAAATGCTCGTATCTGTCCATTCCTTGAAAATACGAGCCCTCGTCTCCCCTTTCTCCTTAACATAATACTAGCAGCCGCGATATAAGTGAAAGCGGCGTTGAACCCAGACTCACCTCACCTCCCGTATCCATAGAACACGGCTATCCGTATTCGAAGCGACAATGGTTGTCGAGGATTGGCACTGACATGGTTCGAGTCGTACCTAACAGACAGAACACAAAAAGTTGTCATAAATGGAGTGTCATCAAGTCCTGTTTGGGGCGGGATAGCGCAGTGGTTAGCGCGTTCGGCTTCGGATCAAGAGGTCCGGGGTTCGAATCCCGCCAGGGGCACGGCAACTTTGTCTGCAGTAGAGAACTGTTCTACACGCAGTTAGGTTTGGGTGCAATGCTACACTGAAGTTCAGGGTAGTACCACCCATGGTTCGCTAGTTCCAGCCGTTGCTCACAGGTTTCACCGCAATGCATAGCCACATGGCGTTGCGGGCTTTCTCCCTGCCGTAATACTAGCAGCCGCGATATAAGTGAAATACCCTTGAAAGCGGCGTTAAACCCCAACTCACCTCACCTCACCTCATCAAGTCCTGTTCAGCTTCAATGTGGCGTTCCACAAGGTTCAGTTTTGGGACCAAAACTGTTCAGTCTCTACACAAGACCTCTTGGTAAGATCAGTAGTGGACACAATCTCCTACACCATCTGTGCGCAGACGACAATCAGTTGTGTAAACTGTTTACATCGAGTCCTACAGCTGCCACCTTGGCTATCTCACAAGTAGCTGATTGTTGTGATGAAATCAAGCTTTGGATGACCAACAACAAGCTACAACTGAATGCTGAAAAAACAGAAGCTATTCTCATTGGTCCATAACAGCGGCGCAACAAATGCAATATTCAATCCGTGACAGTGAACAATTCCACCATATCTCTGTCATCCTATGTAAAAGACCTTGGCGTCTTTTTAGATCCTGACCTTAGTCTAGATAAGCAAATTAGCCACCTCTCGAAAGTATGTAACCTACAACTGAGAAATATCAGCAAGATAAGACCCTGTCTCACTAAAGAAGCCGCAAGAACACTGATACTCTCTCTCTCACCATATCTCGCCTAGACTATTGTAAAAGTCTTTTCGCCAACACCACTAAAACTAATACCAAAACTAAACTAAACTCACCCATGTCAAGCCACATCACCGCAATCCTTCAAGAGCTCCACTGACTTCCAGTCAAACAGTCTCACTCACTCACTCACTAAAATATACCAATATATCTCCATACAGATTGTGCAATTAAATTATTTTTCATATTGCAATTTATTACCCATATGGTTGAAAATAACCGAGTTAATATTATTGATATGAGCACATGTGCACATATCACGTTTGCCTAGCAACGATTGTTTCACCGCGGCTTCCCGTATTCTGTCGTCTGTGACGTCATAAAACGATTGTTCGTGACGTCACTGTTGCTTGAGAAGTGGGCCACTTTCTGACTTTTTTTACGCGAACACATGGAATAGAACTGGTAATAAAGAAATTATTACACTCGAAAGTGTGTCATATGACTTTTACGAAACTCGTGCGAATTAGTGTATAACCCTCGCTCTCGCTCGGGCAATACACAAATTCACACTCGTTTCGTAAAAGTCATATGACACACTTCCTCGGGTAATAATCTCTATATATCGCACGGTGTCGCCTCAGGAAGTCGACCATTTGATATTGTCACCATGGTGAAAAATGACCACACTCATCCGAATGTCCAAATCTACATTAAGGTAAAAAGAAATATTAATTTTGAGTTTGATATTCCATTTATTTGGCTCTATTGACCATTGCATTACTATCAACTTTTAATATATTCTCTGTACAATTTAACTATAATATCTATCTATAATGTGTAATATTTGTTTTTAGGTGAAGGAATCCCTTGAGAAGTTGAACAATGCATGTGTATTATGTACTTGAATGAACCATTTGATTGTAAAAAGCCTATGAATAAAGATTGTATGAATGATGATGATCAAATGATCAAATCAAACTGCATAATATTATGCATAATGTAGTTCCTTGTTCATTCTGATGAAAAATATATAAAATGAATGTATATATGCGTATATATGTATATGTATTTTAATACAATCCAATAGAAAAATATATAATACTTTAAATCTTTATTTTATGTTTCAATGTAAATGCTATGTGAAGTAAAACACGTGGCATGTTTTCTCATTAGGCGTGCTCTCATCCGCATAATCCGGATTATCATCTTCTAACAACATGTCGACGCGTCTTTGTCTTTATAATCCATCTTAAATTGCTGAAACATCCACAGCCTCAGGACATCGACCCTTTTTTCTTCACTCATCAGTGAATACGCGACTGATGGTCGACTACCTGAGACCAAACAATATCGCACTAACAATATTTTAGTGAAATTTATTCATATCTTTTGTAGGCATAGTACCAGCTTAACCTGTACAACATTATTTTGGGTTGCAAGAATGTGTAGAACTGTATACAAATTAACATCTATTTTTCGAAAAATGTGAGAGGCTTTTCACTAAATGTATAATGTTTAAACTGCAAACATAAGTATAAAAGTTGAATGTAGACTTTACTCAATATATTGCAATACGTATTGCAATACAGGGTCTATGTATTGCAGTATATCGCAATACGAAATTTGGTGCAATACTCAGATTTCATTGGTTAAGATCACTCCCAGATAGTATTCATTGAACGGACTGGGCTCAACATGGATTTTTGCCTGGGGAACCACGTGTCATAAAGACATAAAGAGTTTAAAGAGCCATCGAATATGTTGATAAACAAATCGGAACATTGCCAAAACAAACTTATTGAAATGTATGCACTTAATATTTCGTAGATTTTTTCGACTCAAAATAACAGGAGGACTCGCAATAATTAGTACAAATATCTAATATTGTAATTATTGTGGTCTAACTCACACACTGTACAAAATAAATACAAATACAAAATTTAGGAGTACTTAAATGAATTGAATCCTATGTTTTTTGCGTTTATTTATTTACCATTTCATTCAATTATGTTATTCCTACAGAGATTGAAATAAATGTTTTTCCCAACGAGATATTTTACTTTACTTTCATAATCAAAGAGATTATATACATAATGTACATGTATTTGCCATATTTTGAGGTAACATGTCATTAATTTGTTTTTGTATTCAAGGGACATTCAGAAACATGTTAACTTAGCAGTCGTCACATTCAGTAGTGTGTGACAAGGGTGACTTGCAGGTGAATGCGTGAGTTGCTATAGCAACATGTGAAATTGTCACGCCTTCGTGCCCCGGCATTGCTTGATGCCGTGTAATACGTTGTATGCAATAAAGGGAATTATATTTATATGACGTCAGATTCTAATGACACGCGTTAATCGATTCGTACTTGTCTTTGAAACCAAATTTCATTGGATTGTCATGTTGTAGATAAACAATTTACATAGCCTCTGTATTACAATATATTCATTGAATGAATTATATTTTCAACGTTTTACACTCATATAATTCATGTAGTTTTAACACTACATATTAAATGAAAAATAACAGCATTTCTCAAAATGTTTAATACAGTAGATTCCAAAACATCAATTTTCACTTGTAACATTGTCCAATAAATGTTCTTGAACATCAAAAGCATTTACTTGCAAGATATACTTATGATATTTGCATATAATTCACTTAATGATACAATGTATATTGCCAAATGAAAAAAAACATACTGAAATAATTGTATTACATAATCTGTATCGATATTTACCGATATACCGGTTATATTGCATAGTCTTAGTGCTCTCTGCCCTCAATAAGCCGTATTCATTGTAAATGGTTATCCGCACTGGAAGAAAATATATGTATAAACGTATAAAGCGATAGTGGTGTGGAACTATTCCGTGTGAGAGGTAGATGTGTAGGTCTCCAGTGAATTTTAGAGTACAAACAGCAATACAGTTGACAATTCAACCATGGTACTGTCTAAATTAGCAATTAGTACCGTCAATGCCTATTTGTCTAACTCATGGTCATCAATTGATTGGGACATTTGGTTTATATGATAACTACCTGAGACTATGAAGCATGCAAGAGACTTATCTAAATCATACAAGTCACGATGAACTACAGAGCTAAGTTTGCTCTGCATTTCCTGGTAATATATTTCAGCTTTCAAATTGTTGTCATGGTCGAACATCAAATGCCTTGTATGAATGATAAGTCGTGCCTACTGCATTATTTACTTGTTGTTGTCATCGTGATCAGCATTTAAGAGCTGATCAAATTACTATTTGTTAAATGTACATCAAAACATTTCAAACACTGAAGTCATTTACAAAAAATTATAATTCAGTAAGAGGTATTCACTTCAGTAACATGAAAACCATGACATTGTCTTCTTGCGCAATATACGTAGTTTTTACAGTAACACAAATTTGTATACTAAACGGGTACTACGCATAGTAAAAGAATTACATTACAAGATAGATGATCTGGGGTTGTAAAACCCATAGTCAGGATATAAACAGTGAATTTTTATGACAATGATGAAGCTCCAGTAAACCTGAAAAAAAAATGAATCTACTCCTTTTAACGTATCATTTTCTGTGAAGAAGGGGCGGGATAGTGCAATGGTTAGCGCGTTCGGCTTTGCATCAAAAGGTTCAGGGTTCGAATCCCGCGTCCAGGGGCAACTTTATCTGCTGTGAAAAAAAAACCGTTCTACATACAGTGAGTTTGGTTGCAGTGGTTAGCGCGTTCGGCTTCGGATCAAGAGGTTCGAATCCCGCCAGGGGCACGGCAACTTTGTCTGCCGTAGAGAACTGTTCTACACGCAGTCAGGTTTGGGTGCAATGCTACACTGAATTTCAGTGCAGTACCACCCATGGTTCGCTAGTTCCAGCCGTTGCTCGCAGGTTTCACCGCAATGCATAGCCACATGGCGTTGCGGGCTTTCTCCCTGCCATAATACTAGCAGCCGCGATATAAGTGAAATACTATTGAAAGCGGCGTTACACCCCAACTCACCTCACCTCACCTCTTTTTGTCTATTGTAAATCAATTTCGAAAATAACGTTTGACCGATTGACGCGCGCCATACGCTGAGCATTTTCCGGTTTTCGATCAGAAATCGATACTTTTACCTTTATATCGCCGGTATACTGAGTCGACTATCCTCAAAACGGTAATTTTCGGCAACAGTCAGTACTTGTCGATAAAATAACACAAATTATAACGTTTGACACATGTAACCCGAAACAACACAATGGGTGTACCTTTAAATACTTGTTTGTATACGTGTGATCAGATCTTTGACAAAGATTGAGATAAGTGACGTGCAGCCTCACAGGACAACAGCTCACCAGCTCATCATTGTATATCCTGCTTCATTCTCTTCCCACAGAGATTACGTCCTTCAGATTTCCTATCCTAACCTCCTGGTTTGTTTACGCTTGAAATCAAGGGCAGAAGCAAAATCCCCTAGCGGAGGAAAGCGAAATATCCCACTGTAACCCTGCTTCTTAACCAATGAAAAGACATCTTTCAGAGGCCTTGTCGACCGAGTGACTTAAAAGATCTAGGCATTTTACTCTTAAGGGTCTTGCTTATTAGCATATGTGATTCGAATATGTCTGATGTTAATAACACAAATGAACTATTTTTGTTATTTGTCTCTGATTTGGTCTTCTTTATGTAAAAGCATGTTTGTGATCAAATTTTTCACAAAATCAAATAGCATATTTCGAGGAAAACACATTAAACGAGAAAACGTTTGTATTAGGTTTATTTTATCATTATGACGTGTCATTGGCAAACGTCACTTTTACAACGGCGTCGCTGATTGCACAACTAGATTCATTTGCAACCAACCAGGACACTCCCTTTCTGCCCTCGATTTCAAGCGTAAAGCAACAGAGGTTAGGATATGAAATCTGAAGGGAGTAACCTCTGAGGCTCTGTGGGAAGAGAAAGATCCTGCTCGTGCATTTTAATCCCCTTGATTCAGTTCTCTCATTATTAGTTATATTATTTGAATCCCGTCTTTTTTAACCACGCATATGCTTCGAAACGTCATGTATGTTGAAAACAAAGAAGTTGTTATCCATAAAATTGTCTTTCTTGTGTCGATGTTTGCAAAATGCCAAAAAAAGCTATGAGACATAATTTATAATGTGCATTCACCCCAGATATTTAACCAAACCGAAACTTCAGAGGGATGTTTCACTACACATTGAAAGTAAGTTTAAGTATCATGTAATTTGTATTTCCCTTTGACATTGTGAAGTGCACTGATCATCTCGTATGTCTCAGTGTGTAATAATCAAGTATCAAAGTACAATATGGTTAATGTTCATTGCATGATGAAATAGACAGAAGGAGTCAACTTCATGTTCATATTTTTCGCATTCAGAATAAAACCTTCAAATGTCATGACACGAGACTGATATCATCACAAGAACATTGAATTAATATCAGAAAATTACTACCTTTGTATTCAGTTTATCATTCATTTCAGATTTTAAAGTAGGTAACAGAATTTTATTTTGACTCTTGGTGACCCTAGTCGCTTCAACAGGCTTCATATCATGACTGTGTTTGATAGGCAATACTTATATGAGCTTTTCAAGGGGTATATAGTAGCAGGTTTTTTCACCAATCGTAAAACGAACTTCTCTTTTCGGAAAACAAAGTTTAAAGTGAGTGTACATGGTTCTATAAAGCCATTGGGATCGTTTTTGTCATTCGAAATAATCAAATGTGTTCACAATAAACTGGCCGCTATGCAATTTTTGCTTTATACGTAACAGCGTTATCACTACTACGGATAATTGGTTTGTGTGATAGGATGTTTTACCTTCTAAGGTAAATTTAAATGGCACAAACTAGCATCATAAAAAGGAATTTTTTTTTTTTAAATCCGTTAAACGTGCAACTGCCCCTTTAAGGTGTACGATTTGAATATTAAAACCATCCAGGCGGAGCTTGACCTCTGATGAATAACGTACTTAAGACATAATTAAATGAAACAAAAGTTGAACAATGCATCGTGTTTTATTGCATAAAATGGGTGTATAAACAAACAATTACAATAGAATGTCATATTCAGAATGACAAGCAAATTTCGCTATCACAGGTCAGAAGCAAGTTGGAAATTCGGAGATCAGTGCTATTAGATGGTGTTTTTGTTCTCAAACATTTCTGTTGCACTCGACTAACATCCCGAGACTCTGGACACACCTGACATGTTGTGGAGCCGTACTGAGGCTGGTATCTCCCATCTGGACACGGGAAACAGGGAACCAGACCAGTCGGGGAAAACGTCTCCGGTCCACATTGCTCTGGAAAATAATTTTATTTCAAAGATTACAATATTTATTTCGAATATCTTTGTTAGCATTGGGTGTTTTTTATGTTTTACGGTTAGATTTGGAAATATGAACATCTTGAACGTGAATGTTCGTACATAGTTGAAATATAATCCAAAAACTTATACATCAACGTGTTTAATTCGAAAATTAGACACATTTTATTTAACCATATTCTCAACACACTAAGTACCGCTGATGAACGTTGTAAAATGTGAAATATTAATATTGAATCATATAAAAGTAGGGATGCATATATAATTATGTTTCTATAGTATTGCAAAGTAACAGTGTTACAAATTTTGTTCATATATGTTGATAGGGGCCTACTTTTACATTCCTCACTGGTTGCTGTGCCAGTAGACGAGGTCACGTGATGTGCAGGGCAAGCTCGGCAGGAGGACATGGATGGTTGGTTCTGGTACGTGTTCACAGGACACGGTTTGCATGTCTTTGTCTTCACGTCAGCATAGGACCCCACGGAACAGGGGACTGTAAGGGGATATATGAAAACATGATGATGTAACAGCGACGAAATGACTCCATGTACTAAAAACACAATCTGCATAGTTTAGATCTAAAACATTCAAGATCCAAGTGTTTAGTTGACAGAGAATAAAACTAATTTGTTTTCTATCATCTCTCGATTTTGTTATCTAAGGGTTTAACAAAAGGTTGTTATCCTACAGATCTAAAACTTCTATTATAGAGTGGTCTATATTGGACGTGAACAATTATCTAAACCATTTTCCCCATTCATTAATGAACACCAAGGAACTCATAATTTAACTTCGTGAATAATATTTTTGTTGAGGTTTTATCTACAACCATTCTTTCTGCATCATAAATGGACGCTAAATAACAAAGAAATATCCTTAAATGTTATGTTCATCATAACCTCTTCAAACATTAAATCATTATCAACATCCATTCTTTCTAAAGGGCACAAGTGTTAAAAGGTAAATCATCATGACGTCATAAGATGCTTAACCTCAAACCATTGCCTTATCTATTAACCTTCATACTTACCACAAGTTCCTGTTTCCGTCTGCGCGTGACCAGCTTTGCACTTCACAGCTACCTTTCCAGCAACAGTTTTAGACTTAACCCGTTTGACAACTACTGGAGTAACCACAGCAGGTCGACGAGTGGCTCTGCAAAAGATGGACACGTTGAATTCAGTTCTGGTCGTGAGGGACATTTGGAAGTGGAAATAGTGTGAATTATATATGAAACTGCTTTATACACCATGTTCTTTTAAATGAATTTTACTACTACATTTCCAACTTTCTTTAAAATATATAATAACATTTTGATTTGAAAATAAATCATTCCATTCATTTGAAACTTACACTTTCGCCCTTGAACCAAACCGAAAATTATGTCGGGACATCGTCCTGAAACAACATAATTTCATATTTTTTCACAACTCTGACATAACATATTTAAATAAAAATGCTTGCATTAAAGATTTATCACTACTGCGTCTTATGAATGCAGCATCCTTTCCACAACGCAGTGGATATATACACGTCCCTGTGTCAAGAAGAACAATACATTTAGTTTGTAAATGCGTTTCGAACAGTCATTTTTAATGTTTGAAATAACAAAGCGACGTATGTAACGTGGCGATTGTTCCATGCAATTCGAGTGTTGCAAACAGGTACTAACGGTGAAGTCGTCAACACCTGAGGGCAGTGTTATCCCAAATGTAACCTTGTTATATACATGTAATACATAATAAGTACATAACATGTGCAATGGTGAATCCTGATATTTCCCCAACAAACACATTTTGACCTGATTAGAAGACGTAGGTAAAAGGCCGTTGACTGCATAGGATGACGTCTTTGAAATACATTCAGAAGTGGCATACATGAGAAAAGGAAGATGTTCTGGATAGCACCGTCTTTAAAGGGGCAGTAGCACGTTTTTTGCAAATCTTTTTTTTTCAAATTTCCCATTTATAATGATAGATTATGTCATTTATACCTACTTTAGAGGGTAAAACATCTTATTACACAAACCAATTATCCGTAGGGGTAATAACGGTGTTGCGCATTAAGCAAAAATTGCATTGCGGCCATTTTATTGTGAACACATTTTATTATTTTTTTACGACAAAAATGGTGCCCATGGCTTAATGGAACCATGTAGACTCATTTTAAAATTGATTTTCTGCAAAGAGAAGGGTGTTTTACCATTAAGGACATTATTATTCAAATACATGTCATCAACTTATTTGAGCGAAAAAACGTGCTACTGCCCCTTTAATGTGAAAATACACAAGTATGTAGTATACCACGTCATGGGAATATCTGTTCCAGACAGGAAATTGTAAAAAAGCCAATCGCAAGTTGAATCTCCTTTCAAGCAAGTAAGAAAGGGTAAACAACGTGTCAGAAGTAACTCAAAGTGGGGATGTACTCTCACATCACCCATTATTATCATTTAAACATTATTTAATTCCTATATATCTCAAACTTTATTATTTAGAATAATATCCACACATATTAACATAGGCTATGACTTACGCAATGTTAGTCATCTTTGGAGTCAGTGCCTTGGAAAGCATAGTCCTGTAAAGAAAAACTAAAGTTCAACAAGCTTTCAACAACGAACCTTTTTTTATTTTCTATTTAATTTAATTTTATTGTTTAGTCTTTTTCACCTAGCTAAAATCAACGTCGTTTTCATATGTAAACACTGCTTTTCAAATTCTCTTTCATCTGTTTAAAATTTTGGTGCAGACCCTGCACGATATGGTTTAAGGATCTTGAGAGGAATTGTGCATTCAGTTACAAAAAGGATGGTTATAAGTTGTTTCCGTGCCTCATACCTCATAGCAGGGTTTGTGGACATCACATTCTTAGATTTGTTGACCAGAGACTTCAAGAGAGCATCAGCTGCTGAAGGGGACAAAGTTCTGCAATAAAGACGGTTGATGTTAAACGGAATGCAAAGGGGACTCATCTCAATTGGCGAGACGTGTTCGCCCTTCAAAATACTATAAATAAGATCAGGTGAAAATAATGCTCAATTGTTCTACTACTGGGAACAAGGGAAATCATTAAAACGTATGGTTCTGCCTAAATTCATGTTTGTAATTTTGGTGTATCTGAAGTAAATAGGAAAATATGTTTTACGAATGTCTATTCTGCATTCTAAGACATTTCTCAAGTATAAAACCACTGATTATTCTGCTGAATCTTACTGAAACGGAATCACGAAGAGCTCTTACATATATATATCCAAACGTATACCTTTCAAAGTCGAGCTTTCCTTATGAGAGGTATATATATCGTGCTCAATTGTTCTACTACTGGGAACAAGGGAAATCATTAAAACGTATGGTTCTGCCTAAATTCATTTTTGTAATTTTGGTGTATTTGAAGTAAATTGGAAAATATGTTTTACGAATGTCTATTCTGCATTCTAAGACATTTCTCAAGTATAAAACCACTGATTATTCTGCTGAATCTTACTGAAACGGAATCACGAAGAGCTCTTACATATATATATCCAAACGTATACCTTTCAAAGTCGAGCTTTCCTTATGAGAGGTATATATATCGTGCTCAATTGTTCTACTACTGGGAACAAGGGAAATCATTAAAACGTATGGTTCTGCCTAAATTCATTTTTGTAATTTTGGTGTATTTGAAGTAAATTGGAAAATATGTTTTACGAATGTCTATTCTGCATTCTAAGACATTTCTCAAGTATAAAACTACTGATTATTCTGCTGAATCTTACTGAAACGGAATCACGAAGAGCTCTTACATATATATATCCAAACGTATACCTTTCAAAGTCGAGCTTTCCTTATGAGAGGTATATATATCGTTTTACAAATCCAAATAAGAATCTAATTAAATACTGATTAACATCATCATACAGATCTGTATACCTGTTTGTGTTCCTCACATGGAATCTGACTCGAACATGAAGAACACGCTTTGCCTGATTTACGCTTCGCTTTCTTCTGAACTGAAAGTCAGTTATCTCCACCATGTCACCACAATCCAGCTGGATATCGTCCACAGAACAAATGTCAGTCATACAAGGAGAGACCCCGATAGAGTTGAGGTTGTCGATGAACTGCTGCTTGATAGCATTCAGTGCCTGCGGGTCCGAGCAGTCTCCGGTGTAGTAATAGAAGTCAGTTGGAAGGTAATACTCATCGGGGAAAGCCAGTTCTGATTTTTAAAAAGGCAATTCTGATAACCTGCTTACAGATTCAATATCTCAAATCACATCAACATTCTTTGAATCTGAGTAATGTAATCTTTACACTCAACTACCTTATCAGTTACACTAAATTTCCTTTGAGATTCCTTTTAAGAAAAAAATGTTATCGATCGTCAGTCAAAAAGGTTAAAGATTGAGAGTTTCGGTTATTCGTAGGTAATGCGTCCAAGATGTCTTAAAAGATCTAAGACAACAGACTCCGTCTGGTGAGTAGATGTCAATAATGCAAAAATTGTATTAAACATATTGCCGAAAGCTTCTGACATATCCCTGGAAGTTCTAAAATAGAATATCTTAAGCAAAGGAACATAGTTCAGAAATAGTCTATTTGGTCAGAAATACGTGGTGCTTTTTCACGAATTTAAACCAAATGAAATACTTTCGCTCATGTAATAGCTGGTAAATTTATCATTGACATTTACTCAATAGCATCACTGTAATACTTGCCTAAGCAATCAGGAGCGGTGTTACGTGGATACCAGGCATCTGCTTTAGATGCACAGACAAATGTATGAAACCTTTGGTCACTGAATGATATGTCAAAGTCCTCGTTGCAGTTGATCTGACAGAACGTCCCACCGAGCTGCTTGTCACATACTAGAGCTCCGTTCTTGGGGGTGTTGAGGGTGGGGCAGGTTCGTCCTTAAGTAAAACCATTCTAATTAAACGCTTTCATTTGCAATGAGAAGGAAGTGTAAACCAATTCTTCTGTAATCAATTCATTAAATCTGCATGCCTCTTATCTAATCCCTTTCCCCCGTTCGTGGGGGTGTTGATGATGTTGCAAGTACGTTCTTAAGTAAAACCATTTTTATAAATCTTTTGCAATCATAAGGAAGTGTAAACAAAAATTCTGTATCAAATCATCAAATCTTCATTTATTTTATTTTATCTCTCCATACCGTTTATACTGATTGAGAAGTATTGAGGCACGTTTATACAAAGGGTTATACAAATCTCTCTTGATATAAACGGTTAAGATAACAGTCGTGTTTTGATTATCTTGATTAATTTTACTTTTTACTGTGTTTCAAGCCCATCAAAACAAACCAATAACTATTTTCTTTATTGTGTTCTCACAACATTGACTTTCACCTTTAGACGAGTGACTAAAATATTTGACTGAAGACTTTTCTCCACATTTTGATGTTTCTAGTGGATTTTTCTACACAAGCCAATTTCTACAATGCAAAAAATCATTATTCATATTTCAATTTTACATGAAATTAAGTAATTGGCTTGAAAGGATCTAAATTCACTAACTATTGCAGGTAGCCATCTGTCCCTCTACAGGTTCCCAGTACGAGGTGTTGTTCTGTGACTTGTCCTGTACACACGCGATGTATTTACTGCCCTCAACACGAGCTCCAGATTTGCAGGACAATTGGCAATATGACTGAGCAGTCAGACCATTGCAGGTGAACTTGATGTCTGTGTCGTTCGAGGATGGTCGTGGGCAGTCGGATTCTGTTTGTGTGCATAACAAGAAGACGTTGTTTAAGAAATATCCGTTTCCATAACCATTTTCATAATTGAAGTATTGTAAATTGTTGAGTTTGTGAAACATCAAACAGTATTTGAATTAGATATCAACTGCAATATCACAACCAAAACAAGTCGGTGTGGAAGTAAAAACTCATAAACGTTAACCTAATGGGTTTTTTTTATATCATATTTATTTATTCGAATGTGCTAAGATAGAGTGCACATAAAAACGTCCAGTAGTGGAGGTATTAGTTGGATTTCCAAAAATCTGGCAACTACCAATTCAATGAAAACAACGATGTTTTTCATGTTTGTTTTTTTAAATTTTCAACTGTTCTATGCTTATTAGTACTTTTAGTATTATAAATATAATATTGCATGTGATGATGATTGACCAACCAACCTTTCAGTTCAACCACAAATTCACAGGATGCGGAATTCCCAGAAGCGTCAGTTGCCACATACTTGATGACATGTGCGCCAAAGTCCATCAGGGAACCTGGAGGGTGACCTTGAACCTGTTTCAATGTCACTTGTCCAGTATTGTCTGTTGCTGTTACTGTCCATTTATACGTTCTGTCTATGGTGTTAATCTTCTTCGTGGGACACTTGGTAAATACAGGCTTTACAGTATCTGTAAGGTAAACAGGCGTTTGAACATGGATAATGACCCAAATGTCTTTTAGAGAGAGAGAGGGGGGGGGGGGGGGGGGAGAGACAGAGAGAGGGAGGGAGAGACATACAGAGAGAGACATACAGTGACAGAGAGACGGAGAGAGAGATGGAGACGAGAGAGACAAAGAGAGAGAGGAGAGAGAGCCAGAGGGATATACAGAAACGAGAGAGAGAGAGAGAGAGAGAGAGAGAGAGAGAGAGAGAGAGAGAGAGAGAGAGAGAGAGAGAGAGAGAGAGAGAGAGAGAGTGGGGGGCAGAAAAATGAGACAGACAGACAGAGAGAGAGACAGAGAGACGGAAGAAGGTATGTCGTGGGGAGTCCGTTAATTATGACCGAAGAATATCAACTAACCGTCACATGTGAAAGAGACAGGAGTCCATTGCCTGTTTGCCTCACAGGTCAACCTTGCTGATCTTGCTGGCTGGTATCCTTCCTTACAGACAGGAGTACACACAGTTCCATACACGTTTCCGTTATTACAGCGAACAAGCTTGCCGTTCTTGGGTATTTGAGGTACTCCGCAAGAAATTTCTGGAAAAGGAGTTGGTATACTACTAAAGACGTTCTTGCGTTATAATAACAACATTCTGCAAATGAGGATTATTTATGTTGAAAAGAAAAGAAATATAACAAAAAATAGTATCTCTTGGTCTTTATTTATGACAAAATTCTTTGTTTAAATGACAAAGACATTCTTTCATATTAACGTTAGAGCAGAAGATATTCTGAATGAAATTACTTTATTGAAAAATAGAGCCGTGGGCGCTTTAGTTCAAAAGGACATGCACGGTGATTTAAAGTTTAAGATCCCAAACAAAATGTGGTTAACACTTTTGTCAAAATGCCTGAAATGACTTTTTAAAATAGTTAAGAATGTTCCTCATATGTGCTTTAAAAATTATGTTTGTGGCCTCCCAAAATCCATGCAATAATCCCCTTTTCACAACTGTAAACTTTAGGTCCCCATCCCCTTTTATCCAGACAGATGCTGTCTTGATATCCCTAAATAAATAACCCAGATACCCTTACTAATGTATCTGTTCTGATTACATGTAAAATTATACAAGTTTTTCTTCTTTGGAAACATTGTCGAATTAAAGGTCATAGTGTTCTACTAACACACAAATATTCAATATCATCTCCATTTTTAAAAAATGCAAATATTTGATATTTTACCAACGTATATTTAAGAAGCACATATATGAAAAATGTCCTTACTGCCGCATTTCGGGTTGGTATCGAAGCGTCCATAATGTTTGCATTCCACGGTTGAAGGTCCACCAACCTGGTATCCTTTGTCGCAGGTATAGGTACATTTGTTACCATACACAACGCTGCTGCCGGAGTTGATAGACGGACATTGGACCCTTCCATTGGCCGGAGAAGAGGGGAATGGACATGTGACAACTGGACATACATTGTCATATGTGAGAAGTTTCTTTAGGAATTATAACGTGGCGTCTTATTGTTGACAATACATTTCAATACACCACTTAGCAATCCTAAACCATGCATTATTGAAAGCATATGAAGAAAAACAAAGACTTTCTTTGTTTTCATTGAATGCGGTGTAGATGCTGATATCGATATCAATACTACATATGTGTTCCCACTTATTCGTGAATTACTCAGTCTACACAACTAACAAAGCAAATAGGATTTCTTAGTGCTATTAATATTACCTAATGTAGATTGCACTTTGTGTTCTGCGCGTTACATTCAATGGCTTAAATTTCAAAAGAGCGTCTTCATCATACTATCATTACAAGCATCTATTCACGATAAAGACATATAAAATCAATGATCTCTGAACAGATCAATCGCTGAAGAAGGCTTGGCGTGTGTTCATGCACATTCGTAAGATTTAGCGTACGCCGAGGCATTTTATGTTAATATTGGAAGTAAGATATCAGTGGGATCTTACCTTCAACATTGAAGAAAGCATAACAAGTACTGATCAGTCCTCCTGTATCTGTGACCCTGTAGCTGACCGTGTGACTCCCATGTCCGAATCTGCTACCAGAGGGTTTACCACCAATCTGGCGGACGCTGGAAACAGGGTAAAACAGTCCAACGTTAGCAATTTGTGAAGAATTCGTTTGTCGTATAACACAGGGTACGTTCCATATCAATGAAGGTATTCGGCTTCGGATCAAGAGGTCCGGGGTTCGAATCCCGCCTGGGGCACGGCAACTTTGTCTGCAGTAGAGAACTGTTCTACACGCAGTCAGGTTTGGGTGCAATGCTACACTGAATTTCAGTGCAGTACCACCCATGGTTCGCTAGTTCCAGCCGATGCTCGCAGGTTTCACCGCAATGCATAGCCACATTGCGTTGCGGGCTTTCTCCCTGCCATAATACTAGCAGCCGCGATATAAGTGAAATACTCTTGAAAGCGGCGTTAAACCCCAACTCACCTCACCTCAACTCAATGAAGGTGTTGTAGGTAAAGCTGATTGTAGCTTACTACTTACAGTTGAAGATAATAGAACTTGATGTAGAATTAAATATGCAGGTTAGTATATGAGAATACTTACGATGCAATGTTATTCTCATTATCACTGGTACTGGGTTGACCCCACGTCACAACCATATCCTCCCGAGTGGGAGGGGCTTTCTGGTTAGCCGGTATTTTTGGGCATGTTATTCGGGGAGGTGTGTTCACTGAAATATATAAGCATTGTATTTCTGTAAATATCCAAGGTTTAATAACATTACATACAAACAGACAAGGCAAGAAAATTTGGAAATGAAGCAATACAAGTTTTACATAACCATATACTGGTATTATCCAACATTTTGGATTATTTGTGCTGTTGTCATCAACGAAATTACAAATTAAATGTTCAGCCATGGTATTCTGTTCTAAACTAGCAAGACTCTCTATCAAATTGAATCTTTTAAAAGTATAGAAACATACAAAACAGAGAGATCATAAAATGGTCGCCATTTTGAATTTTCAGCTTTTTAAAATAATGTTAATCAAGGGGATTAACAATACATTGTCAATCCTCGTATCTCTGTTGTTCTAGGCTAGTCATAATGGCAATAAAATAAGTGGATCATTTAAATATATAAAATATAACATGTGATGTAAAAACAAATAAGGTTTTAAAGTGGACGCCATTATTAAGTTGGAGGCCATCTTGGATAGTAATTAATTTGGCCCTCAGAACAAATTTATTCACCAGAGCATAACTACCTTTGTACAAAGTTTAGTATTTTTCATTCAAAGTGCATAGTAATTTCACCATTCTGAATGACTTTTCAAATTATAATGTATTTCAAGAATAGGAAAATGAATCATAATGGTTAAAACACCACCTACCAGGCCTGGGTCTAGGTCGCCGTCTGAATATTCTCCCTATTCCCCTGGAAATTCCTCTGAAAGCCCGTCTGAAGAAACCTCGTTTCTTCCGTTTTAATGGTCGGTCATAACAATCCAGTGCCAGTAGTTCTTCGTTAATACATGCTAAACAAAAGGGTGAGATCTCGTGAGAACAGTATGTTTGTTCCTGCACGTATAAGGTATTTCTTGACGAATTCTTCAGGTCAAAGAAACATAACTCTTCCTCAAAGTCATCCTCAATTGTACAGGCCCCTTCCGGTAACCCAGTTCTATCTGTCTCAGCCGTGACAACCTGGAAAACATTAAAAATAGTAACACAACATGTTAAAACCATGGGTAGAGAAGACGCAATTTGACTAATTAATTATCATGTTTAACAACGATGTATATTACTCATTCTACATTACTTTTAATTTTGAAATGTGATTTATTATACAAGAAGGGCTATGTGTCTTGTTGATATTTTGTTTATTAACAAGAAGTGTTGTCTTAGAATTCTGATCCTCAAAATGTGTAAGCCAACTAAAGTGCATATCAAAACCGCAACATATGTTTTTGTTTCAACATTGACATGTTTATTTTTGACGTTGTTTAATATTTTCCAAGCATCGCGTCATATATTCAATCCGAAGAAAATTCAGGATTTATTTATGAATATATGAAAACATAAGATAATGCATTTTTAGAATCGCCGCTAATGGCTGCAATACTGCCGAAGCGGCGTTAAACACTCACTCACTCATTTTTTAAATAAACAAAACTTCACTCACATATTGTAATAAGCACAGAGCGAGACAGAAAGTCACGTGATACAGCCCCATATATGTCCTCCTCATCACCGTAGTGTGACAGCCTACAACGCAATATATGTCATTGTATTGGACATGTTGGAGTGGGAAAATGTATGTGTCAACACAACAAAGAGGGGATTGTGATTAACCCTTGCTCACTCTTGCTGAATTGTTACATAAAAAAGTCATATGCAACACTTGTTAAAAGTCATACAAATATTGCAAATATCCATGAACTTCAATACCTGCAAACTGGATCTTTGTGTAGTTTCTATTAACATGTTGATAAATCTATTGATGTGTACAATTATAAACATGTACATGTAAACATCTGATGGGAAATAAAAACATAAAAATAACTATAAAAAAAAACATTTGTTCAAATAAAAACCTCTCTGTCAGTATATTTACTTCTTGAGAGAGGAAATATTATCTGACAATGCATATATAAAGTTACATATTACATAAGTACATATTTATAAAATATAAAAACTGAGAGAAATTATTGAAATATAAAAGTATGTACAAATATATAAACCTCAATACTGAAATCCACACGCTGCTGTTGATACATGTACAAGGTGATATCATAAATATCCGGGGTTTTTTTAACAGGATTTTTGTGTCACACACACTTCAGTATTTATTAAGTTTATCATCCTGTCTTTATTTTTAATCGAAGCTAATTTATAAATATGATAAGAAAAACTCAATGAAAGACATCAATGCATAAAACATCATTTTCTTACACGTAGTATATGTTACAGTTTTATATTTGTTAGAGTATAACAAAGCATATGTGGTTGACGAAATGAACTGTTACAGTGTTAATCTTTATAATACAGATATATAGAGTATTGCATTAATGATCAATAATTTTATAACTTGTTAAGATGAATTTCGATGACGTAGATTTACCTTAATCATTTGAACGAGGCAATCAATATGATGTTTTATCTAAGTGTAAGTAATGTTTTACGTAAATTGTATTCCAATTTTTCACGTAACCAAAAGTATAAGTATAAGTGGACCTTTATTAATAATTTTAAATTGCCATTGCATATTAACATATGACATTGCGTCTTACAGGTATACGGATTGGTACCATACACTATTTACAATGGAAATGAATACAATATCCACACTCCCAATCATCAATGATGCATGAAAGATTTATTAAGTTAATGAGTTTTTCAATACTGTATATCATTATAGAGTATTATCGTTATACAAAAAAATTAAATACATTGGTTTCTTATAAATAAAGTAATCCTGCAAAGTGCATTGAATCAAGTAATCAGGTAAGATAATGTCATGAAAATGAAAATGAATTATTAGAAAGATAGTTCATCTTATATACAAGGTTTGCTCCAAACATATGAGAGCTGAACATAATAATTTAGAATACTTGATAGAGTAATTATAACCCATTCATAACTCACTCTTACCTTGTTCAGTTGATGGCCCCTTAATGTTACTGAAGCGAGCTCCAGAGCTTTTATACGTACATTAACACAGGTCATGTTCATTGTAAGTTCCGTATCCTGTTCCTCTTTGGACAGCGAAGAGTGATAAGTGGTTAATTCAATTACAATGTTTACATCGCTTGTGCACACAAAGTGCGTAGCTGGCATTTATCGTTGCACGTGTAATTTAAAAGTGTATCGGTTAAGAGCATGCGCAGAAAATTTCCATATGTAACAACATCCGTCTTGTTATCTACAACTTCCGACTCCAGTTCCGCGAAAGTGTTACATTAATTAGCAGCTTACTGACCTATTTGTCAACTTAACTTTGACGCGGACTTGAAATAAGAGACTCCTCTATCGTGCTAAAGGCTGAGGCGCATCAGTATAGTGCCTGTCAAAATATATTCATTTACTGCCATGCGTTGAGGCCCGGATTTATACGTAAACCAGTTAAACAGTTAATTCTGTTTTATTTCTTTGGAATGTAGTGTGTAAAGTTGTAATAAATGAGGTAAAATGTAATAACTGCGGTATATCGTATAAATAAAACTGACGCAAAATGTAATAAATTTTGGTGCGGTATATTGTAGTAGCTGATGGGGTAAAATGTCCCAGCCAAAACTGCGGTGCATTGTAATACAGGGTGTGATGATATAATTTAGTGATTCAGAGGTTGGTGTTAGTATTAGTTATTGTGTGGGTGCAGAAGGGTATTATTCGCCTAATATGACAAAATAATCATTGTGATTAACATAAGTCCTTGAGCTGTGAAAATATTATTTTTCTTCATAATTTCTGATTATCATATTATATTATATTTTTGTTCATCCTTAGAATATTGCCTCAAGAACCTTTTTGTTAAATAATTGACCATCATTGAAGTCTTGCATCATAAAGTATCTGCCTAAATAAGCGCTTCTTATATTTCGAAAAGGCTCTAAAAAGTATGTACATACGCATAACTTTTTACCACTCTTGTATATAGATGATGTGCATTATAATGATTCATTACGACTTGGAAATAAAACAGAGTAAATTTCACAAAACGGATACCCTTTTTTAAGAAGAAACGTTGGAATATATATATATATATATATATATATATATATATATATATATATATATATATATATATATATATATATATATATATATATATATATATATATATATATGTGCAACATTTGGAGATATATGATACAGTCAACATGGACTTATTAATGTTGAGAACTGTTGAGATTGTCATTGAGACAATTATGTGTAACTTTAATCAATACTTTATTTTAAAGTATAATGATAAAGTTATTTAAGGCGGATAAGTCTCACTAATATACAGCTGCATACCGACGGTTTGTTCACCAACTTGTTTATTTTAGTGCGATTTTCATATAATTTGGCATGTCTTTGAAGCATCGTATAAACGCAAAAACTAGAACGATCATCTTGCAGCTTTGAATTATAAGAAGACAGTTTAGTGTTCCATAACATAATCTGATTTGGTATCTCATAGTAAACATTAATAGTTTTTGCAGTTCTTTAATTTGAAGTGACAAAGGGTCAATATTTTCAAAACTGCAGTTTTTATTTTCCTCTGTGATATATACAATAAGTGATCAACTGGGTATGCATGTCCTATAATACTCATTCAATGTGTTTGTGATGGATTTGTTCTCATTTAGTCAACATGACAACTTTTAATTTGAAAATCAATCAAATTTGAACTTTCAAGTTGACCCCCATTTCATTATGCCAAATTTCATAAACATGCACCACTGACGTGACGATTACAAGATATATGGGAGAATGATGGTTTTACACATGGATATATATGATGATTCATTGTCATTGTCTGTTGTATAATTTTATTGATGTTACAATGAACGTCACTTAACATGATGATATTTGCACTAAGATATAAATGCATGTGAACAAACTTTCGGTACGCAGCTGTATATGCCTTGGCAATTGCTGTTTAACTATACTTATACTAATATACCTAAGCTAATATGGTACTGACCAATACTTACTTGAGTCGACATACTTTGTGAACGTGTATTTAAGATCAAAATGAAAATCAGAAAGAGAAATAAATCGTTTACTGATTGATTCAAAATCAATAGCGATCCAATTTCATGCAAACTTATGGTAGCTTTCAATTTTCAAAAGTAATCAGTTTGCATATATATTAGTTCATAGTTTAAAACAAATGTTTGTCATATTATGCTAATGATTACTTTTGTTAAACAGCTGTTTGAATTCTTACTTTATTTCTCGTATGTCCAGAAGAGAATGAAGAGGGCTTGCTGAGTGAACAGAGGCACCACGAGCCTCTCAACTCATGTCATGTATGGGGCAGGGAATCACTCTTCAAACTCTTAAGTTTTTTCACCAAGCAACGATGCGGGTAGCCCAGGCATCAAGCGAGCCATGCCCGCTGTTGCTGAACTTTAATGAGGACCACGTGCCACCATATGATCTATAATTATTGTAAGATTCCGTATCTAGAATGTTTAATCATTTAAAATCTAAACACTGTTTAACCAAGGTCTCCTGGGGTACTTATCAATTACATTCAACTGTCCTATCATCCCATCATGCAGCTGTATGTATTCACGAAGATGTACGTACATACGTATTATTTTGTAATGAATAATACCAGCATGTGTACAAGACATATACCGGTATTATATAATACCACAGGATTAATAAATGATGATGCCTATTAGAAAAAAATATTTTATTTTGCGCACCACAATTATGTTAAGAAGATGTAAATAACATTAAAGGATGCATGTTAAGAGGCATATATAATCATAATTTAAAAATGAGTGTATACAGGGAGGAAATGAAAAGATAGGTAGAAATAGATAACTATAAATTGTAGCGTTACATTATACATAAAATAATGCGCATAAACATTTTGAAGCACATGCTTCCTAAACGTGGTATATTACAATAATCGTTTAACATGGTAATATCTACAGGTGTATGATAAAACATGTTTCGGATATAAGAGGTGCGAATATCATCATAAAGGGGGCAGTATAAAAGAAAGTTGGTCTCGTCTTCAACTCTGTCTGTGCAGTATATGTACTCACAAAAGCGGTGTGTGGCAGAGATAGGAGGGGAGCAGTATCGGCCCATTTCTATCTCAAGTTTAAAGTTACATCCATTGTGTTGTTGTGTGTTACATATGCCAAACTTTGTAAATGATGTTAATCTTTCGAGTAGTACTGACTGTTACCGAAAATGGCCATTTTGATAGTCAATTTAGTATAGTGGCGATATAAAGGTAAAAATGTCGTTTTTTATCGAAAACCGGACAATGCACCTCGTGGCGCATGTCAATTGGTCAAACGTAACTTTGGAAACTTATTTTCTCCATATACAAACAGACTTTGGGTTGATAGAGTTTAATGGGTCTTATAACTTCTGTGCGTGTAAATGGGACGTGTAGTTTCGGTTTCTGAACATGTATAAAGATGTTGCTCAATTTTAATTTAAAAACTAGTAATTATGATAAAATGTGCTATTTGGGATGAATTAATATGCTAGTTTAGTGAAATTATTTGAACTGAAATCAGCACATATCGTATGTTGGCACGTATTTCCGTCAAATACAATTTTATGAAACACAATGGATGCATCTTTAAGGGATCCACATCTTAGAGAAGTAAGTATGTTTTGTTGATATCTTTGTATAACCTTCAGTGCACAATTCAGTCTTAAAAAGTTCGAAGTGTGTGTGTCGACTGGACGCTGACTTTCCATCGATGTTTGTCAATAGAGACCAGTTTGGCTAAAAGGTTATTTACAACGCATACCGAAGATCTATCAGTGCTATTTAGTACATCTGTCAGACCGAGATCACTGAAGACGCGCTGTAGTTTTTTCTCCCAGGACTTCCTCGTGTAAGTGACCACTGGTCAGTCTGGTCGGAAGCATTCGCTATAACCTGCACCACAGTCGGACAGCTTCCATGTAAATCTTAAACTGACAGTCCAGACATTCCATATCTCCTCGCACAGCAGTGTTACAGGTATTTCTTGAGACTCCGATGAACACACGACATGCTCTGTTCTGTATAGTGTATACTTCCTTGTACTTGTTAACTCCCCACAGACCAGAACAATAAGTTAAAACAGGTTGAACAATGCTTCATAGAGCCGGGTAAAAATATAATAGTGCATATCACCCCAGGTGTAACAGTTGTGACAAAGATAGCCTAGAGCACGTGAAGCAGAATTTATCAGTTCTTTAACAGCATAGTGTAAGTCACAATACACGTGAAGCAACACTAACAGGCAAAGGTAGCTGTCTGTATAGTCGAGTGTCACACATCCTTGAAACCAGGTCTCTGTTCCATAACAGCGAGCGCTTATAATCGCTCATTGAGCGCCCATTCCTCCTGAACGACACGGTGAGATTCCTCGAGGTTTGCTCGCTTTGCTACGTAGATGTACATTGAGCAGTCGCGTTCAAGAGAGGTTTAATGTAGCACTCAATGAGCAATTATAAGCGCTCGCTGTTATGGAAAGAGTCCTGAGTATATTGTTTCGTTCGCTTCACTTTGAAACTTATCACCTGGATTCTTCTCCGTGAAAAGGCTCGATGCGATGGGTTCACAAAAAAGTTTTTTTGCTAATTATAACACACCAATGGCAAACCGTGTTTCTAAATTCCTTGGCGTAACTAAATTGGGAGGTATATACTGGTTTAAACAATGACCTTGAAGCTGAATGTTAGTGCCGCACTTGCTTGACGTAACAAAACAGTTTCGTCTTAAATGCCTCAATTTGCATTTTATACTTTTCGCATTGTAAGAGCGACATTTGTTCATATAAATTCTACAAAGCATAACACCTTAACACCTGCGCATACTCTCCACTCGTTCAAAAGAGAAAATTGGAAAGTGAGAAGCATGTTTTGTCTTGTACTGACATTTTTTAATCATTTGCATACATTAATATTACATCATCAAACAGATAGATTGATAGATATAGAATGCCAACAAATTTATGATACATATATATGCAATGAACAATATAAACAGAAAAGGTGAAATAATGCAATAATATACTGAAAATGAAGCCTTGGTGTCATAACGAACGGCAGCCATTGTTGCCCGCGTGAACTCCAAGGGGAAGGGCGTGTATAAAAGAAAAGCGCTGATTGGATCTATAGAAAAGCCATATACTTTTAAGTGATTGGTAGTTATATTTAGAGCGTATCGAGCCTTTTCACGGGAAAGAATCCAGGGGATACGTTTCAAAGAGATGCGAGCGAAACAATATACCCTGGTTTCCATGCAGGATGCCACACCATGTAAAAATGTCCGATTTCAAAACATTATATTATCGGTTAAAAAAAAGTCTCACATATGGCTAAAATATCGTAATTTAATCCATTTAAAACGTCTTTTCTAAATTCTGAATTGTCACACTGATTGATTGATTGACCAACCGCCAACGTTCCATAAACCGAGTCGGGCACGCCCGTATTGTTGTTTTGTCTCTGTTCTTCTTTACACGTCCTCTTCATCCATTTCGCCTAGAATTATTCTCATGTTGTCGTAATTTCTTCTCGTCTCAATGGGGTATTCGTCTTCGATGTAAATATTCTTGTAGGTTCTGTGAGAGCGGAGTTTAGTCCTGGCCTTCATCACTTTAATCTTCTGATCGGATGTCTGTATCGTTGCTATGACGACTCCCGGATACTTGAATCTGTTCTCCTTCCGTGTAGCCGATGTCACTGTGACATTTTTCAGTTGTAGTCCGTTGCGTATCATGTCCATCACTTTACGCTTGGTGATCGAGCAGTCCTGTTTTTCTTTGGGATCTTCTGATAAGTTCTTAACAACAATGTTACACTTTCCTGTCACCATATCCGGCCTACTGCATGAATTCTCATCGTGGATGATCTGATCGTTCATTTTTTTAATTTCAGTTTGAAATTCAGTCCGCACTTTTCCGACTTCATTTTCTAATGTTTGTTTTAGCCGCTCGTCGATGACGTCTTCCATAGTTTTCTTTAGCCTAACTTCAAGCCTCGATTCTAGATCGGCAATCTTCTGATTAACATCATTAAACATTTCTCGCATGTCTGACGTGAATTTATTGAAAAGAGTCATAACATCGTTCAGTGTACAGACATTGTTCATATCACAGGGATTACTTACGAGTGCATGAGTATTGCCTTCCTGGTTAACACTGTCCGTGTGCGGAGCCGGTTCCTCGTGAATCCCTGAATTTACACTTGAATGTATCTCAGTTGTAACCTCATGCACATCTTTCTTCTTCTTTGGTATGGTGTTGTCAATGTCAGCTGATGTGTCCGCAGATCCTTGTCGTTTGCGATCGTTCACGTCCGACACATTTGACACCAGATTTGGCGTAATTACTGACTGCACGAAATCAGAATTTCCGCTGGTTTCCATGGTCACAATTACACCAAACGAGAGTTTATAGGGATAGAAATGTCCACAGGTGTAATATAGCCACTCACGAAACGATTTCCAGCAACAAATTATATATCTGAGTTGTAGTGTTGTAGTGTGAGATACAATCAAATTGCGATCCGCATTCCACAAAGCAATTCGCATTTCAATGCATCCTGCGTTAACGCATGCGCAATATTATGTATCCGGCCTGATGGAAATAAACGCAGTCAGAGGTGGCAACTTTGAATGTGTCAGACTCATAGAGTGTGGTGTTGTGTATGGAACGCGTGTTTAAATGCAGTCATGAGCCCAGAACTTAAATATTTATTCTCAAGGAAATAGATGGATATACGTCTTTGGTATTCTACATGAGTGATTGTAGATTTAAAAATATTAAAACATAGCAGAGCTCTGTGAAAAAGGTCCTCACAGTTTCGACGCATGCGCAGACCCCGTTAGTTGTTGTTTGTGTCCACCAGAGTACCTAAAGACAGCAATGTTGTGTCTGTGCTTTTTGTTTACATCAGCAACATCGGTATTAGCCCATGTGTATGCCCTTAAGACTGCTTTAGTTGTATGTCTTGATTATGCGCAGTGGTTAGCACGTTCGACTTCGGATCAAGAGGTCTGGGTTCGAATCCTGCTAGGGGCACGGCAACTTCGTCTGCAATAAAGAACTGTTCTACACGCAGTAAGGTTTGGGTGCAATGCTACACTGAAAATCAGCGTATTACCACTCATGGTTCGCTAGTTCCAGCCGATATTCCATTTAAATGTGAACACTTTAGAATGGCCGCTCGATGGGATATGGACTCGCATGGTTGAACCGAACCATGTGCTTTCGTTTAGAACTTTGTTTATTGATTCAGGAGAAATATTTAGCCATTGGTAACTCTTATTAACCTTTTTATGAGAGCAATGTGTTCAAGTAAGAACTTCGTGCTACAGTGCCGTTAAGGCAATGTACAGTAACGTTAGAATAATTGTAAGCATCTTTAAAAGTGATTGTTTCATTCTGGCACAACATATTTGTTTAATTTATATGTCACATGTATTACTTCAGTAGTGAAAAATATCGCAAATATATGTATGTAATTACTTGAACATTTAACACTTTTACAACATTGTCATCTAAGGAGTGTCCCAGCTTTTTTACTTTTTGTGCCGGTATGTATGTCACTATGAAGCAATCTGCCACATAAAACATATCAAAATTAGAAATCTTATAATCCATTCATCGTAACATGCATTGTACTCGCTTTAAAGCCCCATCGTTTGAGTGTGAAAACATTGCTTTACACTCAACCGCAAAGCAAACGTCGCCACAAGAAATTGTTCCCACATTTTCATATATCAGAGTATAATACTTTGATTTTTTATGTTGTTTAAATACACTTGGGGTGTTGAAATCTTCTTTTTTTCCAAAATGTTATAACTTTAATATTCATAAAATGAAGAAATATCTTTTTTTAAATCCTGTCAACATAGATAACAATTTGACTTAAGATGTTTATGTCTTTACTGTAGGACGTCTTAAAAGCCAAATAACCCTTTATAACTATCTCGTCACATCTAGTTTAGGAGATTGGAAAAGGGGATTCTTTCAAACGTTTGTTTCTCTGAAATAAAAATAGATTTTATTTTCAAATTTAGTTGAGTTGTCTTCTGAAGACATGACCTATCTGTTTCAGTAGTGTTTATTCCTCGTGAATTGAATCATCGTGAGTGTATTTTGTATGGTGACTTTTTTTTTGCGTTTGAGTGTAGATAAATATAGAATCAGAAGAGACTCTCACATACGGACGTAGTAGGCTTTGAAGGTATAGGTTTAAATGGAGTGTATGGTAGTTCATCATCACATGAGTTATTTGGGTAATTCTGTGGTGATATCGAAACTAAAGCCGTGACTGCCGCTTTTCATATACCGGTCATTGAAATGTTACAAAAACTCCATTGGGTTAATTAAATCTATCTGTAGCTCGTGATAACATACCATTAAAGTTTTATCGTATTTTAAGCTGTTCGAGCACATCCTTCCGAACACCAAAAATTATTCCACACAGTCAAAATGAAGCTACCATTATATAAGTGGAAACTTCGAAAAGTGGAAGTCGTCATGATAAGGGTGTTGATTCCTGGTTGCAGCGATCGGAATCTAAAGTAGGCATATATGAAGGAACCTTTCAATTCTATTTCGAAACAAACGTGCCTTTGATAGGGAGAAAAATGTCAAAGGGAGCAATTATTATCAACTATGACACCATAAATCAAAGTGGTTATCCAGGAAAAAAAAGACTTGTCAGAACAAAGGACATAACATTCCCAGGTAGTGTAAATGATAATGTCGCTTTATTGTGAATACACAAACTATAAAATACAATGGACAGTGACTAAAATTCGAGACAGATTTCTTCATCACATGTAAGAAGGTAGCTTGAAACACGGAATTCATCAGGGACGATTGTGTCGTTCTTGGCTTTGAAGGTTCTGTAGAGACACTTGAGAGAGACTTGCCCTACAATATGGAAGCCAGGGCACGGGACACACGTGGTTGAACCAATCGTTGGCTGATGCTCTTCATCCGGGCATGGGAAACATGGTGCCCTTCCGGTTGGAGAGAAATGGTCTACACCGCATAGTTCTGTAAAGGGGAGAATAATATATACGATGGACTGATCCTAGGCATCTAATGACTAAGGAAATGTTGTAATGAAAATTCAAACATGGAACAATTTTATTAGAACGTCTTTGAAATCTTTAAACCAATGATAATATTTTTGCAACATCATTTTGGAACATTGGATTCCTACAATCAATGAAACGTTTTATTGGAAAATTGGACTCCTTAAACCAATGAAATATTAAACTAGCTTTAAATTGGTAATGCGTGACATTGGACACTTTGAATATTAAAATCAATACAATTTTTTTTTTTAAACTTAAAATCATGACGAGTCTCTTTTTTTTTAAAACATTAATGATTGGAACAATCTGACATAAATATGAACGTTAGTTCCAAGGAAAGAAAATGTAGAAAGTAAGGTACCCTGACAGTCGTCCCTAGCCACGGCTCCTGTAGAGAGGGTGGTGTGGCGCTCAGGACAAGGATGACACGTGGTCGACCCTGACGTGTCCTGGTACGTGTTCAGTGGACACGTCTTACAGATTCCGTTGTCGGCAAACGATCCGGGGGAACATGGCACTGGAAAATTTAGAAATGATTTTTATTTTATTTTAATGACAATATGCTGCACTTCACTTTTTAGAATATAAAATCCGCATATTTAGTGAACTATTGAAATCGACAGAGTCAAATGATTTTATGTTCGTAGTTGACAGTCATTCCAAAATGCGATTTCCAGTTTGGTTTACTGTAACAAAAAGACAATTTGCATTGTTTTTTATATTTTTTAATTCTTGATACCGATACACACATATGGTGTGCTCTGTGTTGACATCCACGTGTATATTTGTATCAAAGCTAAGAAAACAAAACATTTTAAATGTATTTAGATTTAGCAAACGAGATAGCAAACCTGTATTCATATCTGATTATGAGCTTAAATCAAAACCATCAAAACCGGGGTTCTGTGAAATCAAAAGATCAGATTTAACCACGTACCACATTTGCCTGGTTCAGATATATTTGCCTGGATTTGTCCTGCTGCGCACTCCATGGAGACATTTCCGGCAACACTGATGGACTTGACCTTTGGAGGAAGAGTTGGGGTCGGAGTTGACGGTTGAGTACCATTCCTGTAAATGATGCTCTTATTTAATTCCCGTCATATCATCCCTAGGTTCAGATGAGTCATCATGGGACATTGATCTAATTGAGATCTATGGTCACTAAAAAGCACATTTACACAATTAGGAACATCAATTTGGACATAGTACCCACTTAGGCTTCCCATTGATGCAAACATATACCGGTTGACTGATGTATAGAACTGTGAGACAAGCGGTATGACATGAACATCCCTTTCCAGTCAACAATTGCGTCTGTCAAAATGGAAACATTGAACTATCGTAAAATTAACTCTTTTAAGCACATTGGGGATGATGAACGCTACAAGTATATAGTGTTGTATATGTAAGTGATCGCTGTGTCAGTCATCCTCATTGAAGACAGATTCATTAACCCTGTTTCGGAGTGAATGTAAATGCTACTTTGTGTCACTAAAACAGTTAAAAATATGTCAGACTTTCAACATATGCATATGAATTACTTGTTGTAATATTTTGATGGAATTAAAGAACCATTTAACACGACCCTCACCAATCAAGTATTTACATGTATTTCAAATATTTGAAAATTGAAGACTCACTCAGACGGTGGTACAGTTGGTTTTGGTAAGGAGTTGGCAAGCATTGTTCTGTAATTGAAGAGAGGTTGTCATATTATCGTATCAAAGTTGTCAAAATGTATACATTTGTATCACTTCAATAACTGACAAAATACGACGATTTATCTTTACCATCATTTATGAAGTCCTTGAGACAAGATTCTTAAATTTCGACATGCAAGACAGACTGATTGATTCAGCCAGAGAAATTTGGTCGAAAATATAGAAACTAAAAAAAATAATCCCAGCATATAGTACTTCCATTTATTTATTGATATTATGTTACCTCAATTGTAGTGGTTACATAATCTTTATAATATATAAATCCAGTCTTTAACTTGATCGAAGACCTTCAAATGATACTTGAGCAAAAGTGAGCACAGCTGACATACCCCCGCTTGTAGTTTGATCGCCTTCATATAGCATTGGCTAATTTGGAAACATATGTAGTTAATCATGTCAAGGAATAACAATACTTTTTAATGAACATTTTGGAGGCAAATATTCACCAAATTGGTAAATTCTACATACAAATAAGAATATGCATACCTCATAGCAGTGTTGGTCGACATCACCTCATCAGATTTATCAGCAACAGAGTTCATCAAAGTAGTTGCAGCTTCCGGCGATAGGGTTCTGCAAAATAAACACATACTTCAGCAACAATAAACACATACTTCAGCAACAATAAACACATACTTCAGCAACAAACCGATTAGGAAGAAGTCACTGAAGGGAAATGCTGACATGAATTGAACTAATGAACTCACGCTAAAAACATTGCTATCAATCTTTTGGTATGTGTGTATCAATCATAAAATTACCTAGTGTAGTCTTACGTTAACGTGGCAGGACGTGATTGGCTGCTTGAAACGTTTGCCGGCAGTTTAAGTGAGGTATACATTTGAAACGATTTTTAAATTATTTTGATTTGCTTTAAAATAAAATGAAGTGTTTTTTTATTTTCTAAACTGTTGTAATAATCATTTCTGCAATGTACCCCATGTATTATTGTAACTTTAATAGTGAGTGACAAGTCATAGATTTTACTGAAGTATCCACTTAAGCTCCTAAACATATTTAAGGTTTTACTGAAATATTCACCTTAGTCATTTGACACACTCACCTTAACGCTTAATACATTAACGGTTTAACGACAGATACGTAAATCAAGGTTAAATCAAAATAAATGAGCTAAATGATTTAACCCATTTGTATTTTCCACCCGGATCTTCAGACTGACGTGTAGAATACGTTTTTTATTGGATCCAGTGCTTCGCTTCCGTCTCGACCAGAAGTCATCAATTTCCTCTGACGCACCACAGCTCAGCTCGATATTGTCCACAGAACACTCGGTGTTGACACAAGGTGAGATTCCGATGGAGTTGAGGTTGTCAATGAACTGCTTCTTGATCATCTTAACAGCTTCTTCATCTGAACAGTCTCCCATGTAGTAGTAGAAGTCGGTTGGAAGAGAGTAATAGTCAGGGAAAGAGAGTTCTGAAGACAAAAGAACAATTGTAGTTTCGTTAATCGTCACAAGTAATATGAAACATTTAACATTATGTATATCACTTGTATATCAACTGTATCTTATCAGTAGATAAGGTTGTTGCAGTATCTAATAACTTCTTATATACATGTATATGATAAACATGTGATATAGAACCAAGGGCAGGAATAAAAGTGCCCAAGCCCAGTCTCACTAAAATCAGACCGTAATTAGTTGTACTACATTAAACAATATATATTGTGTAACGTAGTGCAAACTATTACGGTCTGATTTGAATCAGATTGACCAAAGCATTCTTTAAATGGAATTCTACATAGTTTTCTTGTTCTACTACCTACCCAGACAATCAGGAGCAGTGTTTCTGGGCTGCCAGTTGCCTTTATCGTCACTGCAAAAAAATGTATGAAATCTGTCCTCGCTGAATGTCACATCATAGTCCTCATTACACTGGATCTGACAGACTGTTCCTCCCAGCTGCTTGTCACACACCAGAGCTCCGTTCTTGGGCCTGTTGAGCGTAGGACAGGTCCTTTCTGGAATAGTTATTAGGTATACGTTAAAGGGAAGTGCAGCATTTTTTTAAATTTATTGTTTGTATCAATCAACCTTTTATAATGCCATTTGCATAATCGTAAATATATTAAGATTATTGGACAGATAGCATTCATCAAAGTTTTGAAGTGACAGCTTCGGCCTTCATAAATATGTTATTAAACGGGACTGATTTTAGTTATTACTTATGTATTACTCGCTGATTTAGATCACAGTTTTAAATTGCATGTACTCGTCAATAAATAGGACAAACGCTATTTCTACTGCGGTGCTGATATTGGGACATATTTTAACAATTATGACGTTATGTCAGTCGGAAACACTCAATATTATAACACGATATGTAATAACATTGTAGATTCATTACAGTGATATCTTCAACAGGTAAGTCATAAAATGGAAAACGTTTTCGGATATACGACTTACATTACACAGCATTATACACTTAAATACATTGTTGAAAGTCCCTTGAGTATCAGAATGTGATATTGAACGTTTTCTAATTTATTTGCACTCTCTGAATGAAACACATAAAATATGATTGAGCACATTATTGATGGTATTCTTATCTAATTTCCATTTCATTGGAGAGAGGAAAACTACTTATTTCTATTCATATAGAAAAGATTATGTAAGTTCCGACTTACTATAACACGTAGCACTCGTTCCCTCAATGGGTTCCCAGCGGGACGTGTTGTTCCCCGTCTTGTCCTTGACACAGGAGATGTACTTGCTCCCCTCTACTCGAGACCCCGTCCCACAGGACACTTCACACACAGACGTGGCTGTCATACCGTTACAAGTGTACTTGATGTCAGTGTCCTCCGATGTTGGAACTGGGCAGTCCGTCGCTGTTAGATGAGATTTTATTTGAATATGGATGGAATAGTTCATAGTTTCGATGAAATATATATGTTTGATATTGTTTCAATCTGGAGTGAGAGGCTAACGTATGATTGTATTTCATGTGACTACATAAATGTTTAAGCTCACAATTGCAATTTTTAAACAATTTTGTCATACATGCTTATCTTATTCAGTTTAATATAATTCGATTATATTTCCCATTCCAAAGGTTGTTCACACATGAATTAAGTAAAGTAAGTAAAAGCTAGACTCTATTTGTATAGGATGTAGATATTTTGTTTACGTATCTATTACCAAGGACATATAGTGTATAATAAACGTCCATGGGTTTAGTGTATGTACGTTTTATTTCAATACCGATGTCTTGGTTACACTCACGTTTCAACTCAAAGACAAAACCACATTGTGCCTTGTTCCCAGTAGGGTCTGTAGCCTGGTACTTGATGAGATGAGTCCCGTACTCAAACCTTGATCCTGGAGGGTCTCCTTGGATCTGTTCCACTGTCACCTTGCCGGTGTTGTCTGTCGCTGTGACGGTCCACATGAAGTTCCTGTCAATGGTGTTGATCTTCTTGGTCGGGCAACTCGTAAACACGGGTGGAACTTCATCTGAAAAGAAGAGACATAGAGTCATTGGCACTGTAGCTCATCAAAATGCCTAAATGTCATAAATAAAATAGTTATAGTTATAATGACTATTACGAATTAAATACACCTCAAAATTGTCAAAATTTGTGTGACTTATCGAATTTCCAATTGATATATAAATGCAATTGGTGACAGTAGATACAAATCTTACTTCTGGGGAAACCGTTTTATCATCACTCAAGTGTTCGCTACATTTGATACGGGACATACAAACAAATGCTGATCCAACTATATAAGACCCGCGAGTGTGTAAATCAGACGCAGCCATTTTACTGATCACATTATACATAAAAAAAGATAACATTTACCACCATGCCGATGGTAAACACATGTTACATCTGACATGGCCCTCAGTGAAGTATCCTTCAACTCAAATACTCACGTAAAACATGAAAATATAAAATGGGAAAGATACTCACCCTGACACAGCCAGTTACCGGGCGACCATTTACTACTCTCAGGACAGTACAGTCTGGCAGACCTCCCCGGGAGATATCCCAACTCACATACTGGGGAACATACACTCTCGAACAGATTGCCGTCAGTACACGTCGCGGACAGGGCGTTAGACGGTAGTGGAGGGGTTCCACAACTGATTCCTGGAAATGAGCATTTTCATCCAAATGATCCTTGCTTGTTGATAGTTTAAATTCAGTAAGGGGTATGTATAATCATACAACATCATCATAATATATACATACATGGTACAGATGAGACAACATTGGTCATTTGTATTGAAACAGGCAGTTTGAAACAAGTTAAATGCATGTCAGGCTCAACCTTGACCCATCTTTGCAATTAATGGTGACGTCAAAAAACATCACGTATCAACGATATATGCCGTCGGATTGATTTAATAGTGCAGTTAACTTGAATATGACTAAAAAGTGAAAGATTAAACTAACCAAATATGTAACAAAGCAATTTCTCGCGTTTCAATTCATCCGCTATCATCCACGTTGCTGTGTTTCTATGTTTGGACCAATATCTGTGCCAGTGTATCGGTGTGCTTCATTAGTAGTGAATACGAATCTCTGGTACAGAAAGGCGACGATGTGTGACTTGTGGGGGCAGTTGTACTTGAACATGATGAACAGACAGAATATACTTACTCTGACAGGTGGGTGAGACTGTGAAGGCTCCACTCTGTTGACACGTGATGGTTGCAGAGCCTGAGATCTCCCAACCAGGATTACAGATGTATGTACACACGGTCCCGTACACTACCCCCACTGTACTCTGGCACTGTACCGCACCCTGACTTATACCAGGTGGTGGGTTGCACCGTATCACTGTGATTGGAAATATAACAATAATTAAAAATGGTAAGATCAACAACTTATCAAGAGATGACATAGAACAACAATCAAATAATGTGGATGAATGGTAATTAATGATGACATCCAATCTCATTAAAATCAGACCCTGTCCAGCGTTACTTTCGATCTGATTTTAATGAGATTGTGATGACATAGGGTGTCCGCAAAAATTGAAAGAAAAACCTAACCTACGAATCGCATATCATTTTCAACAAATCAACATTCAAAGAGAGATTACTAAGCACTTTCTTGACGTTTTAATGCCTATCAGTTTATGATAGCATCATGAATTCGTATAAACGGTGTCACTGTGTCCAGCACTGGAACAAGTAAGGTCAATTTGCAGTGACCTTGCTGTTCAAAACATTCTAAGAAAAGAAGATTCCAATATTGAAGATTAAAATACAGGCTACTGAATACTCTGGGGCGTTTGTTTCTTGGCACCCAGTCTTATCACGGACTTAGAATAATATATGTCCGTGTCCATATATATAAAGTTTTATTTTCGGAAAATGGTTTCCACAATGGTTTACCTCTGACATTGAATGTCCTGCTGCATGTTGCACTGAGACCCCCGGTGTCTGTCACTCTGTACGTGACAGAGTGTGACCCCTCGCTGAAAGAACTTCCCGAACCCTTGCCACTAATCAGATTGACGCTGTAACATTGGATGAGGATCATCAAATATATCTTGTTACCAAAGATGGTTACCCAGGGATCTGCGTCCTATCAAATTTACGACACGATGGTGTTGTTTTGTATTACATGAGCGAGAGCGAGAGTAAGAACGAGGGCTATGCATAGATTTGCAAGAGTTTTTAAAATAGAGTCATTGGCTCTGTAGCTCATGAGGATTAAAACAATAAACTAAATAAATTTCAAAATGTAAATTTTCCAGGAGAATTTATCACAGATATAACAAATTTCAAGTACTTGAGAAAAAGATGAAAATAATTTTTTTAGGTTGTCACCCGTGACCCCAATCTTTGAGGCCAGAGATACAATCCCCTACACAATCCAGACACACTTGAAGATATAAATAATCACTGGTGTTTCCTTTAAGTTACCTCCCTTTGAAGAGCACATAAAATCTCAAGATTAAATAAGATATTCAGGTCATGACCTCTGTGGCCTATATTTAGAGTCGCATTTCAGCTCTCTAGACCTTTTGGTACTTGAGTAGAAGCTGAAAATAGGTTTTTAAGGTCATGACACCTTTGACCCTATTTGCGGTCATGGGTTCACCAAATCTACAATTTAGAACCCCCTTTAGCGAAGGAGTCTGCACACAACGTTTCAGTTCTCTACACTCTTTGGTACTGCAGAAAAAAAAGAAAATAGGTTTTTAAGGTTGTGACCCCTGTGACCCCATTTGGGGTCAGGGGGTCACGAAATCTACAATTGAGAATCCCCATTAGCCAAGGAGTCTGCACAAACCATTTCAGCTCAACAGAGCCATTGGTTCTGGAGAAGAAGTAAAAAAGCGAAAAGTTTACGGACAGACAGACGGATGGACGGTGGACGGATGGACGGACGCCGGACGCCGGACGCCGGATGCCATGCCATGCCATGTCATGCCATAAGCCCTTCGGGCCTTTCAGGCCAGATGAGCTATAACATAATATGCCACATTCTCGAATGTAGCAATTTCCTTATTATGCACATCCTATTGTTTTTAAACCTCAGCAATGAATCATCCCTATATTACCCAAGTATCACCTTTACACATTACGAAAATTATTTATTTAACAGTGCTTCCGCTGCACAAATATGCAAGTTTCAGCTCTCAAATGCAAGTATCTTCAGAGGAGATGTGCCAAAGGGGCCTCAATTCGGAAAATTTTAACAAGTGGATCAAATTAAAATGCAAGTCTCTGAATGCATTTTAAATTTTTTCCATGTTAAAAATAGAAATTTAGAATCGAAATAAACTGTTAATGTCTCAGTCGATTCGGCCAAATAGCTTAGTTTGGCGACGTCACAGTAAGGGTTATCAGCATGTAAAGTTTGGTTGAATTACCTGCAGCCGTTTTTCCTGAATCTTGTACATAAAATTGGAGGAATCATTTTTAAAACATGCCAATAACAATTAGGATTCAGCCTGAAACCTTTCTTCTAGTCACTAATACTCCCATCTGTGTTTCTCGATACTGTTATCCATCAGTGGTGTACTCAGGTACAAGTGATATGACAGTAGAAAGTACTCACCTCCGTTGGTTTAGATTAATTCAATATTTAACAGAAATCAGATGCATTTGACTATGACACGATACAATAATACTTGTCTGCAGTAGTTTGAAAGAATTAATTGTTTGAATTGAATTAATTTAAGCTGAAATATCTTTGTTTAATGAAGACAGGGGTAAGAAATGAAATTTACACCAACATGATTCCTACCATGTTGTAAATGTAAGCAGAGGCACATTTATTAATTTTCACATAGACTATGTCTTATATGTCGATGAACAGTTGTGTATCATAAACAATAATTTTGAAGAAAAAAACAAAATTTTAAATTTCATTTGTTTTTTTTTTCAAATTTAATTTTTTATGTAGATATATTCTTTGACTCCTGACTAAACACCTGTACTTTTCAGATTTAGATTATGACATAGGAAACTTAAGATATTTGCAATTGAAATCATACATATGATAAAATCAACAGAAGTGAGTACCTTCTTTTGCCTTGCAGTTTACAAATGATACGTCAAAAGAGAAGAAAAAAACTTTTTGGACACTGCATGCAGCATCACTTTTACACGACCAAGTCTCGTTATGACATGGAGCAGTAACATCACACACAATCTCGTTAAACCTAGATGTAATGTTATACGACCAATAGGTCTGTAACCATGGGACGTATAACATTACATGTCGTTTTAACTAGATTGTGTAATACACTCAACCGCAAAAGAAACGTCCCGATATTGTCAAACCGAACTAATGCTGCCGGAGAAAGTTGATTTTGAATGTTTTTTTATAGGGACATGATTTGTGAAGAGGTATCCGCAATTTCACAGTATAATACTTTTATTTTTATGTCTGTTCAAGTACACATTCGGTGTTGAAATCATTGTTCCAAATGATTTTTGGCCAGCAGAATATTTGGCATTTAACTTGAAAATGTATAAAATGTAGATATTCAATTAATTAAAATGTATCGACATAAATAACCTTCTTGGACTTCAATTTGTTGAGGCGTCTTTAATGTTGGGCGTCAGAAAAGCCAAATAGCCCTTTTTGACTCTCTGATCTCGTCTACTTAGAAGATTCGACGATTTTTAGAATTCTTGAAATATGTGTTTCTCAGAGATTTAAACCGATAATATTTTGAAATTTAAAATTTAGTTTAGTGGCATCTGCAGACATGGTGTATATCTGTTTCAGTTGTGTTTATCACTCATGGATTGCATTATCTTGTATTGTGTATGGTGACGTTTCTTTTGCGGTTGGGTGTACGTAGCCCACATTGATTGTTGCTCACCTTTCTCGTTTGTTTAGTATTGGCCCATGAGGTGTCACTACAATGAAGATACGTGTTCAACAGGTTTTGGACTTTGTATCGAGCTTTACTTACGATCTGATGTTGTTTTGACTATCGCTGGTGCTGGGACCACCCCATGTTACTACAGCAGTGACGGATCCAGGAGGTGCAGTGAAACTACTGGCTATGGACGGACATGTTATCCTCGGGGCAGTGTTAGCTGAATAATAATAATTATGATGATAATGCGGATGAATGGAACATTAATTTTTTTGGCACATTTGCACACAACTAACATCATTTGCGACAATAAAAGGTTTCCTTAAAGAATTTCCCTAGGAAAGTTTGCATGATAAAATAGACAGAGGGGTCAAATATATCATGTGTGTTAAAATAAATATGAAAAAAACTGTAGTTTTGAAAAGATAGACCCCTGGTGACTTCAAAGAGCTGCCAAAACTGTAACCGTTTACTATGAGGTATCAAATCAGATTATGTTATGTCAACTGTCTTCTTCTCATACGAAAATGCTAAATAATACTTTGAAAATAATGCATCCCGTCGTAGAAAACATTCACTAGCAATTGAACAATCAAAATGACGTCAAAATATGACGTCATTTGCTTAGCGACGCTCTAACTGACGTAAAGTTTTATTGTCTCATAAAGCAAGCTTTCGGTCCCATTGATTTATAACTTCAATAAGGTAGTTCATAACGTTGCTTAACAGAAATGTGAACATGTGAACATGTGAACATGTGAACACAGATCATGAGATACTCACGGGGTGGGTTTGACCGTCGGCGTCTGAAAACTCTCCGAAATCTGAAACCACGCTTTGGCCGACTTTGAAGTCTTTGTGGTGAATAAGGGCACGTCATTTCCAGCAAAATTCCGTCTATACAAGTGAGGCACAGGTCTTTTAGTTTATGGGAACAATATGTTTGTTCTTCAACATAAAAGTTGTTTCCAAACGCAGGTTTCACATCAGCTTTGCAATCAAGATATTGTTTCAAGTCGTCATCCAGAAAACATACACCAAGCGGGATGATTTGGTTAGTTATCTCGTTGTCGGCATTCACAACCTTAAAGAAATAAACGTTTCTTGTGTATATATTCATTTGTTTATGGGCAAAATTGGTTGATATGATGCTGTAAACATTGAAAATATACTCAACGAAACAAATTTGGGACCATTTCTGTTTTCAATAGCAAAGTATTAAAAAGTACGTAGTATGATGATGTTGGTAATATTTAAAACATATCTACGTTAACGAACTCATTATACATGTAGTGAGTAATTATATATATTATTTAAATACCTATCTGTTGACTAGACCTACTTTGCCTTACCTCCCAGGGGTAATGCTATTTCAACCTTAATACAGACGAACTTGAAGAATGGATGAGGGGTGCGTAAAATCCCTTATCCAAGGGCCGGTAAGTCTAGATGGTCTCGTGACGTCACTACCGGTTCATATCACTCTCCTAAAAGTTGCAGAGCAAGGCAGACGTGTTTTGTTCTGTGACTGGGGTTTTAGCGACTTGGGTTGCTAACTTGCTATTTTTCTCTTGTTAGTTCAAGAGATATCATCAACGTTGTTCTTCGTTAGTGCAGGTTGTGTTTACAATCTGTTTTTCAAGTAGGTGTTAGATTTCAAGGGGCCTTGTTGACATGTGCTAGCTAGCGACCATCCGGAGTAGGTGGATTGCATGCGCCGCACGTGCAGCTCGTGATTCTTTGTTTTCTCTCACCTGACTGTTGGGTGTTTGACTTGCGTAGGGTAAAGGAGCAGTGGTATCTCTCCTACGCGGGTGACTCGCTTGCTTGTCATCCGCTTTCGCTTGGTCATTCGCCATTCGTTCCGAGTGCTGACTGTTAGGTGTTTGTCTTGCGTCTGGTAGAGGAGTAGTGGCATCTCTCCTAATCGTTTGACTCGCTTCGCTGGCCATTCGCTTTCGCTTGTCACGCGCTTTCGGTCTGTACTTTAGTGTTAACTGTGGGTTGTTGACTTGCGTACGGTAAAGGAGCTAGTGGAATCACTCCTAATTCGCTTGTCATACGCCTGTCGGTTGTACTCTAGTGCTAACTGTTAAGTGTTTGTCTTGCGTATCGTAGAGGAGTAGTGGTATCTCTCCTAATTCGTTTGGCTTGCTTCGTTTGTCATTCGCTCTCGCTTGGCTTACGCTTATCGGTCTGTACCTTAGGAAACTGTGGGTTTGACTTGCGTAATGTAAAGGAGCAGTGGTATCTCTCCTACGCGGGTGACTCGCCTCGCTTGTCATTCGCTTGTCGCTTGTCATTCGCCTGCGGTCCGTACTCAAGTGCTTCGCGTCTCGCTTGGCTTCTCGCCTCGCCTGTCACTGGCTCGCTAGTTGTTCGCCTTAGGTGAGTCACTAGCTTGGTTAAGGAGCAGTGGATACACTCCTCGTCAGTGACTCGCGTTGCCCGTTGCTAGCTTTCGCCTACCATTCGCCTTAGGTGGATTCTACGTGACTCACCCTTAGGGTGATTCACTTTGGTTCAAGTGACTCGCTACGCCAGTCACTTAGGGTTTGGTTCGACTTAGGTCGATTATACGTGAGTCACCCTTAGGGTGACTCACTTTGGTTCAAGTGACTCGCTACGCCAGTCGCTTAGGGTTTGGTTCGACTTAGGTCGATTATACGTGACTCACCCTTAGGGTGACTCACTTTGGTTCAAGTGACTCGCTACGCCAGTCACTTAAGGTTTGGTTCACGCACGAATGTTATGTGAATAAAGATTGAATTATCTTGTTAGTGTTTAGCCTATTTTTTGGTTTGGCTTGTTCGTCTTTGTTTACCTTGGCGGGTGGTTACTTGATTTTGACTTTGTGCTCTTCGAGTTCAGAGTTTTTGTTGCGACGCTGTGTAGGTGACTCGACTGTCTCTACCTTCGCTTACGTTACGCGTTTTATCGTTACCGTTCGCCATGTACTCCGCCTTCTGCACGAACTGCGGAGGCAGGAAGTCCGCCTCTAAGGATCCGCACTTGTTATGCAGAAAGTGCAAGGACCTTTGCGAAGAGGATTACCGTTGCGACGAGTGCGCTCCTCTCTCCGAATCGGAGTTCCTCGCGTACGTTTCCGCCATACGCAAGTCGGTGGCCGATAGGGCTGCGTCACAGAAGCGTACGTCGTCAGCTCAACGTAGGGAGGTGTCTCCCATTCGTCATCCGTCTCCGGTGGAGGATGTTGACATTGTCCTCACGGAACGGGCGGATGAATTCGACAGGGAATCGGACCTGTCCGAACCCGCTGGGGGGTCGAAGTTACGCTCCCCCCCTCCGCCGTCGTGTTCCGGTTCTCGTTCGCGGACTCACCCGTTGTCCCCTCCTTCGCCGGACCAACGGTTGTCTCCGCTTAGACTTAAGGTGGGCGGACCCGCTACGCCCAAGAGCAAGAAGAAGAAGTCCAAGAAGGCTAGGTTCGACAAGGTCGATCCTTCCCTCCTTCTGGCATCCGTCAAGGATATGGTCTCTTCCTTGCTCGATGCGCGTTTGGGTCCGCGGAACTTACCTACTCACACTACGACTACGCGATCGTGTGAGCCCTATGCGGATGACGTACCTCAGGGTGCGCGTTCCTCGTCCGCTAGGGCCTCCGCACCCGCGACTCCTTCGCGTACCCCTCGCACCCCGGAGCGGCGTGTCACGGTGATGTCACCCTTACGTGACTCCTCGCCGGACTCACCGGAACGTGACACCCGTTACGTGGACGTGTCGAACCCTCCGTTCATCAGTATAGAAACGGAGGCGGAGGGTACGGGATCGTCGGAGGATCCTCCAGTGGTTGACGCAATAGCTATGCTATCCGAAGTGGCTTCGTTCGCGGACGTTCCACTTAGCCAAGTCAGCGTGACGGGTCCGCGCACGTCGGCGGCCAGGAGGGCTTCCTTTGGCCCCGATGGCGAGGTACCTCCCGCGCGTCTTGCCCTTCCACCTCATAGGCTTCTTTTGGAGGCCACCGAGGATATGGAGCAAGTCGTATCATCTGCGATGCCCAATCGTTTGCTTCCGCCTTTGGTGGTGCCGGACAAGCGCAGACGGCGTCTGCCCTTGTATCCGGTCCCTTTTCAGCTTGTTCCGCCTCCCCTTGATCAGGGGGCGTCCCGGTTGTTTACCACCAACCTGCTTCACCGCGTGTCTGAGGCACAGTTCTCTCATCTTGACAGGGAGGCGCGTTCGGTGTTAGGCTTGGGGAACAACGTGGCTTTCACATGTCAGGCGATGCTGGCTTGTGCTAAGCAGGCGGGCATGGAGGCGGGGGACCCGGTGTTGTTCAAAGCGTTTGGTGATGTGGCTGCGGACCTTGCGCAGATCATGTTATCAGCGTCGCGGATTTCATCGAGTATAACAGTGCTTCGCAGAGACAATTTCCTCTACCGGTCAGGTCTCAACCCAGATCATAAGAACTTCCTTCGACATGCCCCTGCTCACGCTGAAACTCTGTTTGGTGGTCGTATCCCAGAGGTTTTGAGAGCACGACAGGAGGCCCAACAGCAAGACTCACTAATCGGCTCGTCACGCAGAGGCAAACGACACCAAAGCGTCCGCAGACCAATTTTCGTCAGGGGCAAGGGCAGGGCAGTGGCCAACCTTCCCCCAAGAAAGCGAAAACGGACTTTCGGCGGGGAGGTCGTGGCCGTGGATCCACGGGTCAGTCCCCCAAGTCCCCCCGGCCTGGCGCCGGAGGTCGTACCCCGCAAAAGAAGTGGAGGAAGTGACTCGTGGTCACCCCCGCTGCTCCCTCCTCCACTCGTTCCGGTGTCGGAGGGCTTGGTGGGGGGTCGCCTCCAAGACTTTGTCAGCAACTGGGTACAGTTAGGGTTAGACCCTTACGTGTGTCGGATTCTGGGTCAGGGGTTCCGCATTCCCGTCTCGTCTCCGCCGCCCCTCACCTGTACTCCAATGGAGCGTCCCTTAGCAGGGGACCGGCTCAAATTGACATTGGAACAGGTGGAGATATTAATCTCCAAACGGGCGGTGCAGGAGGTCCTGACCCCGCATCTAACGCCGGGGTTTTACTCCCCAGTGTTCGTAATACCCAAAAGGAACTCGAAAAAATGGCGGCTAATTCACGATTTGAAGGTGTTCAACCGCTCCTTCCTCGTTCGGCCGCCATATTTTCGACTCTTGACGCTTCCCTCAGTGATGCGGTCCTTGGAGCGCTCAGACTGCATGGTGTCTCTCGATCTACAGGATGCGTACCTGCACGTGCCGATTCACTATCGGGACCGCAGGTACCTCCGCTTCATCCTGGACGGCAGACATTTTCAGTGGTGCGTGCTCCCGTTCGGGATCTCGTCCGCCCCCTGGTTATTCACACGGGTGACTCAGCCCATCGTCCAATTCCTTCACCAATGCGACATTCAGTTCCTAATGTACTTGGACGATGGGATCGCTCACGACCGCTCCCCGGTCGTTCTCGAGGCGCAGCTCAGGTTCACGATGGACCTGTTCCGTCGTCTGGGGTGGCTAGTGAACTTAGAGAAGTCGGACTTGGTTCCGGCAACTCGTCTGAAGTTCCTAGGGGCTATCCTAGACACCCGGCTGTTCCGCGGTTTCGTCACGAGGGAGCGGATGGCTCGTTACGATCGCCTTATGGATCGCGCGCTCGATGCCTCGCTCTCCCTACGTCAGTGGCAAAGGGTGTTGGGGTTATTAACGTCAGCTCAGGACCTGACCCGCAGGGGGAGGTTGTTCCTTCGCCCGTTACAGGTGTTCCTGAATCCCCACATCAGGGAGACGCGTTGTCGTCACGACATAGTCTTAACCCCAGACCTACATCGGTTCCTAGCTTGGTGGCGGGTAGACGTGAGTGTGTTCGCAGGCGTTCCACTTCGTCCTCGCCCCCCCTCAGCTCACCTGTTTGTAGACGCCTCCACCCAAGGGTGGGGAGCGCACATGAGTCACGAACAGGTGGCGGGAGTTTGGTCCCCATCAGAGCGGAACCTACACATCAACGTCCTCGAGTTGGACGCAGTACGTCTTGCCATTCAGCACTGGCAGGTCCCCTTGAGGGGCCAGTGCCTGCTAGTACACACGGACAGTTCGGCGGCTGCTTGGTCGATAAACAAGCAGGGGTCCACCAAGGCACAGTCTCTGCTACGCGTGTCACTCCAGCTCTTCGAGTTGGTGGACGAGGTGGACCTGGACATTCGAGCGGTCCACATTCCAGGTGCCAAGAACGTCTTGGCGGACGCGTTGTCACGTCCGGATGCCCCTCCCCCAACGGAGTGGCAACTGAATCCGGTGGTTTTCAGGGGGTTGTGTCTCCAGTTCGGCACCCCGCTGATAGATCTGTTCGCGACGTGTCTCAACCACCAATTGCAAACCTACATCTCCCCAGTGCCAGACCCGCTAGCGATGGGCTTAGACGCGCTCTCGTTAGGGTGGGAGGGGATGGACGCCTATGCTTTTCCGCCGCCGGCCATCCTCTCCCAAGTTGTAGCCAAGATAGGGGAAACTCGGATTCTTCGTCTCCTGCTGGTCGCCCCTTGGTGGCCAGCCCGGCCGTGGTTCGTTCCTCTCCGTCGGCTCTGTCGGCAGGAACCGGTTCCGATTCAGATACGGAGGGATCTGCTCATCAGCAGGCCAAGCGGAAGGTTACACGAGAACCCTCAGGTGTTCTCCCTTCACGCTTGGCTTGTATTAAAAGAGGGTTAAGGAGTAGTGGATACTCTAAGTGCGTCGCCAACGCAATAGCTACCTCGCATAGGAAAACCACTAGGAAGCTCTATGATTTCCAGTGGCAGGCCTTCGCCTCGTTCTGTGCTCAGAGGGATTTCATTCCGGCAGAGGCTTCAGTGCCTCAGGTTGCGGAGTACTTGGTGTACCTTCGCAACACTAGACATCTTAAGGCGTCGTCAATTAACACCAACATGTCGGCCATCCTGTCGGTTCTCAGGAAGAGATCGCCAGGATTGGATGTGTCGGTCCTCAAGGGCCTAATTAAGACCTTCCGTTCGGTGGACGGCAGGTCCAGGCTTCGCCCACCTGAATGGGACTTAGCCATTGTGCTCAACCACCTGCGCTCCGATAGGTATGAGCCGCTCTCCGACGTGCCTCTCCTCCCTCTCACCATCAAGGTCATTTTTCTGGTGGCCATGGCCTCTGCAGCGCGGATTTCAGAGATCCATGCGTTGCAGGCGGACCTGCTACGTTTTGAGGTCAGGGAGGGGGGCTCCGCCTCGCTGGGGTTGGCTCCTGATTTTGTCTGTAAGAACCAAGCAGCGGATGAAGCGGGACGTACGTTCTCTATCCCAGCTCTGGGTTCGGACTCAGATGAGGTGGATCTCTCTTTGTGTCCAGTAAGAGCCTTAAGGGTGTACACGCAGCGTACCCGCAGGCTGAGGGATGGCAGGCGTCGTCTGTTCTTGCCTCACTCACCCAGGAGCACCAAGGAACTAGACAAGCGAGCGTTAGGGGTGTATCTAAGATCGGCGGTAATTGATGCGTACAAGGCCGCTGATTTGCCTCCGCCGTCGCGTTCCAATCCTCATGAGATCCGCGCAGTTTCAGCCACGATGGCGTATCACTGCAACATCGCGGTTTCGGATGTCATGGCAGGGTGTTTTTGGCGTTCATCAGAGGTTTTCGCCAACCATTACCTGCGAGATGTCTCCACTGCTGATCTTGAAGGCATCTCTAGGCTGGGTCCACAGGTCTTCGCGCAGACGAAGGTGGTCCCCCCAACCAGACCAAGAAGGGGTCATCCTTCTTAGACGCGTTTGGGACTTATTGTAAATAAACAGGGTTTACATTGCTTACTCTCGTGTCTGTTGGTTTTTTCTTTAACTTCGTTTTGACCCCCCCCCTCCCTGTTGGGGTTTGGGGGGCGGTATGTTGATCGGAAGTTGAGTGGCAGGGTTGTCTCTTCGATCCGCTTAGCGGTAGAGATGGTATCTCCCGGGCTGTGCCTTGTCCTCACCACAGGGTGGAGGACTCGTAGGTTAGCTTACACTCAGGGCTAGTCGCTGGTCTCGTCACTACCATGTATCTACTGACCCGCCTCCTTGCGGTGGGATTCTAGGCAAAGTAGGTCTAGTCAACAGATAGGTATTTAAATAATAGTACGTTTTTGATTAAACGTAATTATTTATACTTACCTGTTGACTAGACCTACGCTCTAGGCCCTCCCATCCTCCCCACTTGGTCTGTCTTGCCTTTGGGACTTTCGGAGAGTGATATGAACCGGTAGTGACGTCACGAGACCATCTAGACTTACCGGCCCTTGGATAAGGGATTTTACGCACCCCTCATCCATTCTTCAAGTTCGTCTGTATTAAGGTTGAAATAGCATTACCCCTGGGAGGTAAGGCAAAGTAGGTCTAGTCAACAGGTAAGTATAAATAATTACGTTTAATCAAAAACGTACTATTATATAGGATACTTCAGACGACACTTGCTGTACAAATCATTTTAAAGATGACTGGATGTGTCGCATTTTGACTTGTTTACAAGTCATTTCAACAGTATATAATATATATATACAATGTTAGTCACGTAAAGACACATTTCAAAACTTAAGCAAAAGATAAGTAATTTGCTTCAGATGTGTTAACAGCCATTGGGGCGAGACCGCTTTATAAGTGAAAATTGTAAAATATATATGACAACTTAATAACCGCATATATAGAGGATATTATATGAGTGTCTATGTCATACTATGTTTACGACACGAGTGCCTGAATATTAGTATTTCCCCAGCGAGAGCGAGGGATATACCGATATTCAGGCACGAGTGTCGTAAACATAGTATGGCATAGACACGAATATAATATTCTGTTTATTACCGAAGTCGTAAAATTAACGAAAACACGCTAAAATCCACTTTCAACTATAGGCTGGCGACCCGCCGTCACGCATTTAGAACGCAACGTCATAGACGAAACGTGAGGTCATAGCATTGTTTATGACGTCACGTCACCATGACAAAGTGATATGTTGCCCTAGGGCATCGTATGAAAATATGTACCCCGATATGATTGCCCCCGTAGGTAATAACATCGGTTATCGCCAACAGAAATGATTTAAGTTAAAAGCTACGATGATAAAAATAAAGCTGTTATCGTTAACTTCTTGGTTAGCCTATATAATTGCTAGGAAATATGTCTGGTGTCAGCCATTCAGGACTTGACAGTGAGTTTGTCAATGATATCAATCAATTATCCCACACATAGCAAGGTGCCAGGGTATCGAAATCAACGCCCTCAAAATTGAAAAGGGCGGGGTGTAGACTAACTGGTGAATGCATTACATGAATAATGGATGAATGAACGAAATGAAGAAATTATGAATTAATGAACTAACGAAAGGATAAATGACTGAATAATGAATGAATTTAGCAATGATTACATGAAAAGAGTTTGCACTTCTGTTGGTTTTATACTTTTATCATATGTATGATTTTCACTTGCAAATATCTCTAGTTTTCGATGTCATACTCTAACCCTGAATATTGAAGGCGTTTAGTCAGAATACTTCTACATGGTGGTGTTTTTTTTTAATAAGTAATGAAATTTCACATTTATACATTCTTGAAAAATGATTGTGGATAAAACACAACTGTTCATCGACATATAAGACATATTTTATGTGAAAATTAAAAAGGTGCCTGATTCTGTACACATTTACAACATTCTAGGGTGTCATGTTGGTGTCAATTTCATTTATTACCCCTGTCTTTATTAAAATGAAATAATTAATGGATAAATGTAAATAAATAAATGAAAGGATAACTGTTTTGCTCTGATAATATTAATGGGGGAGGGAGCTAGGGGTGATCTTTATATTTGAATTTTTTCTTTTTTTAAATTTTATTCTATTTTATTTTCTATTCTAGTTTCACTCAAATAGTGATTGTAAGTATTTATTTTACTTACGTATTGTGACCATCCCACTGCAAGGCAGACGAGGGTCACGTGACCCAGTCCAAATTGTTTTCTTCTCATCCTATAGTGTTGTCCTACAAAGTAATTAGCGTTCATTAACAAGCAGTCGACGTCAAGATAGACTTACCGTATTTCATCTATTTACGTGGCTTGAAAGGGATGAAATTAACCCCAAAAAATGAGAAACATAAATGTCTATAGTACGTTTGTTAGAATGCAACGTGATAAAAAGGGACTTATGTTCCTCATTTCAGTTTCACAAATCATATTTTGTAATTATAAACCAAGTATGTATATTTTCCTAATAATCATTGTTTTAAAACATATGGGAGTACAAAAAGCTGTTAGAATAAACAAACAACCAGGGCGTACAGACAAGGTTGTCTACTTCTCCATTGTTATTTAAGCAAAATTGCGCTTTTTCTATTTAAATGATATGTAAGACAGGATCCATATGAGGGAAATGTACAATGGAAGGAAACTTACCTTTCTTTATACCGTTACACAGATTAGAATGTTCATTTCGCTTACGAGCGTTCACAAACATACACTATAGAAAATCTTATTTGGAGATATATGAATAAATGTGTTACTTTTCCTGGAAAGAATATTTTAACTACACAATATCCTGGAATGAAGCAAAAAGTTTACCTTACTCTCAGGCGCCTCTATATGTTATGTCGCCTTCGCTGGAGGGGACACTTTATCCATCAGCGATACGTCACGTATTTTGTATTCTGTTTCACTTGGAGGAGGGAGGGGGTATAGGGGGAGGTAGGTCAGGGGGAAACCCCAAGTTCGCAATTGTAATGACACATGGGGTTAATGCTTCTTAGAGATAAATTTGTCATCGTTTAGGCAGTAGATGTTCGATTCATAATTATGTGATTAGGAATTTAAATTTGCTTCAAAACGTTCTGGTGTTGTGTTAATAGGTAACCCGGTCGTTTATGTTAGAATTAAGCACATGCAATAAACAATGAACGTACATAATTGGCGCTGATTTGAGGAGGCCCGTATATTTCAAACATCAGGATCATGGGGCGACATGAAGTAAATATTTACACACTACAAGTATTGCTTAACCTGGGCCGTTGCTATTCAAATACAAATTTACCCTGAACTTAGCTTAGAGAAAGGTGTCAACGTTGGTTACATAATGGATACACTACATTATTCCATGGCACATTTAGCGTGATTCTAGTTATAAAGACTTGCCTTGAAATTTCCATTATTCTGGGACTAGATGAAATGAATATCTATATCAACGATATTGGAATGCCGATAATCATAAAGTAAAGACAGAAATAATATCAGTAACAAACTTACGTTATTATATCTATTATGCCTTTAAAGGGGCAGTAGCACGTTTTTTGCAAAATTTATTTTTTAAAATGTCCTATTTATAATGATAGTCAGTGCCATTTAAATTTACTTTAGAGGGTAAACCATCCTATTACACCAACCGATTATCCGTAGTAGTAATAACTGTGTTGCGTATAAAGCAAAAATAGCATGGCGGCCATTTTATTGTGAACACATTTTATTATTTCAAATGACAAAAACGATCCCCATGGATTTACTGAGCCATGTACACTCATTTTTAACTTGATTTTCCGAAGAGAAGGGTGTTTTACAATTGGTGAACTTATTTTTCAAATACATTTCATCGACTTATTGAAGCGAAAAAACGTGCTACTCCCCCTTTAAAGAAAGAAAAAGCTTACTAATCAGACATGAGTGTACCTGTATTCCATATCTCTGCATCAAATTGTCGTCATGGTATTAGAAAATTATAGAAATATACTGTAACATTAGAATTTCACTCTTTTATTGTGTTTTGTATGACACTTAATACGGTTTGAATGTTTATGTGTCTATGGCCGACATACATCTACTTGTGATGTATTGTAACAATAGAGTGACCTTATAAATGTCACAACATAGCCTCAAGGTCAGGATTTAGACGTTTAATTTTAATAAATGTCCAAAAAAGAACATAAATCATGAAGTATTTCCAGGATACCACTGGGTTGTTACTTCATAAAAAATCGCTACTGCACATATGATTGTTACTTCACATTGTTACTACACATGGGATTATTTCTTAACATACGAATGCTAATAAGCATAGGGTCGTTGATACATATATTGTTAGTAAACATAGTATTGTTATTACACATAAGATTGTTACTACAAATAGGATCCGTGATTCACAAAGAATCGTCAATATATACACTCAGGATATTTCAACACATAAGATTGTAACTTCACATCGGATCGTTACTACACATAAGATTGTTACTACACATAGGATCTTTGAATCACATAGAATATATACAGGGTGTTTTGTATACACATACATGTAGATCGTTAATACATATAGGATCGTTAATACATAAAGGAGTTTAATACACATCGGATCGTTAATACACATAAGCCACACATAGGATCGTTAATACATATAGGATCGTTAATACATACAGGATTTTAATACACATCGGATCGTTAATACAGATAGGATCGTTTACTTAATACATATAGGATCGTTAATACACATAGGATCGTTAAGACAGTGAATCGTTAATACATACTGATTGTTAATACAAATAGGATTGTTCACATAGGAGTGTGAATACATATTGGATTGTTAATACATATTGTATTGTTAATACATATTGGATTGTAAACACATATTGGATTGTTAATACATATATGATTGTTAATGCATAGATTATTGTAAGTACACATAGGATGTTCGCCAACAGAGTAAATGTGAAATCAAACACTTGCAAAATAAACCGACCCTCCAGCAAATTTGGTATTCCAGGCAGAAACTTCCGCAGTTTATATATCCCAGCACGCCATGTAAAAGATTAAAGATCTCAAAACGTCACTTAGCAGTCGAAATATATACTACAACGATGCTGTGTTCTTTAAAGGCGCTGTGACACTTTTTGGCATATTATATTTTCACAAATTTGTTTTTTATTATAGTTTACACAATACATGTTTCCGTTAAACGGTAAAACATCTCATTACACGGCCCGATAAGCTACAGAGTCGTGCAAAAAGTATTCGGACAAGGACGTCATTTCCATAGACTTACATGTTAAATTGGTCTGGGATAAATAATTTTCATAGATAGGATTTTTGTCCGATCCTATTCACATTTATCACGTTTGTGAGGAATCATCTTGGTTACAAACTCATAATTTATGTTTAATTTTCCGTTTTATATATAGGAAATGACATTAATTTCATCAACATATATACATAGTTGTGAAAACATTTAACATTGCGATCTATGGGACCCGTTTTTATTTAATGTACACAAGTAGGTAAATAGGATGACATTTGTTAAATTGTCGTCAGAATATTTAATCCAAATTATGTACTTAAAGCTGAGATGTTTTCCAATCAAGCTGGAAAATTTGACATTGATCAAACCAGAATTTATTTTATGAAAATTATTTATCCAAGACTAAATAAACATGCAAGTCTATGGAAATAAAGTCACCGTCCGAATACTTTTTGCATCACTCTGTATATCCATAGAAAACGGTTATCAGTATTGGAAGTAAATGGTGCGACGTATTATAAAGCGACAATTTTATGGAACTCTTCAGTGCGAGAGTTAGGTCTCATGAGTGTTCACACAGCAAGATGGTTGTCCATACCATATTTAAAACTCTACTATGGGTGTTTAGGTAACACTTCTTTAACTTTTTGTGAGTGTACTTTCTTTCAGTTAGAACGGCATGATACAGCGCCTTGAAGATTTTGATATAACCTGTATATACCTGTTAATGAGTGAATATGCTTTCAAAACGTCAAAGAAGTGTGATCATGAAGAAGAAGAAGAAAATTATTTTATTCAGGTGTCTAGCGATACATACTTGTTAGGCATACACGTGTACTTAATACAATCGCCCGGCCAACTTGGGGATATTAGACACCAAAGTCATAAATTATAACAATGATAAAAACACTGTAAGTGCTAAAAAGGTACACATAAAAGAGCAAAATATATACATCTTAAAATATCAGATAAACTAGCAGTTTACGTGGGAGTGAATAATCTACGTTTATACATATTTGAAATTAGAACAGCTGCGGTAGTCGATAAATAATCGCATAACTTAATGAAAGTCAGAATATAAATTACAATCTTTTAAAAAGAGGGTCTCGTCCTCAACCCTAAAACATTTACAATATCTACATATACGTTGTTCTGAGGGAGTTTTCGGTTTCTTGAACTGGCCAAGTTCTACCTCTAAGGGGAGAGTGCCACATCTAAATTTTGCTAAGTAACTTCTATGGGCCCTATCATTAACTGAAGTAACATAAGTAGAAGTTCCTAAATGAGTTTTAAAGATACGTTATTTTCTCAACTTGTTACCATTTATATTTGAATGAATCATGAGTATATAACAGTCTAACATCCCGGGGAACTGTATCACTAACACACAAGCTAAATAGCATAATAGTGTTAGCAATTCACATGGAGACATATGTATAGCTTGAGCATGCAAATGGATGGACGATAGCGCTATAAAATTTATATATATATATATATATATATATATATATATATATATATATATATATATATATATATATATATATAATGATACCAATGAAACATGTTGGAGTAAAAATGGTTCTATGTCTTTTGAGACTTTTGAATATTTGTGACTGTATACTTGTAAAACTTTTCAAAATATTGTCTATATATATATATCAAGTTCCTAAGTCCTAACTCTATGTGTCCTTTTTTGTTGAATAAACCTACCATAAAAGATACATAAGGAAGGAAAAGTTTACTCATAGTATTGATAGCAATGGTTAGTGCTTATGTACTTATGTTTATGTACTCAATATTTAAGCGTGTATGTACTGCGATTTCATATCTCGTGTTGTCAAATTTCCGCGTTGTTTAAACAATGTAATCTCCCTTATGGCATTCAGGGTCAGTTGACCGGATACTCATGATAAAGGGCATGCTTTAATCAAAAGGCTTGTTAGCATTGTATATATTGAACCGTAATCAGAAACTGAAACAGAAACTGGCATGTGTGAACAATGTCCGTCACCCTAATCATTATACAAACTAACGCCAAAGCAAGTGTATCCTATTTTAGCAAGTCTAAAAAGCTCAGTTTGAAAAAAATGAAAACGAAGTACCTTAAAATTAGGTAATTAATAATGAGCTAAAATTCCACCCATAGTGCTACAGTCGGATCATCTGTCATAGGTATGGCAAACTCTCCAAGGACAAACACCCCCCTCCCCCCCCCCCCCCCCCCCCCCCCTTTATACCTTTATTAGCATTTCAACAGATCGTAATAGACATAGACATATGCATGCACAAAGGGTCGGAAGTTTTTACAACAACTTATTGATAACATGGCTATGTAACAATAGATGACAACTTATGCTTATAGGCAGAACAACATATTTTTTCATTTGAATCATGGGTCATGTCCGGTCAATTTCAGTAAGCATGAATAATATGAATCCCAAACACTTCATTTCAGCTATCAAATACACTGTCGGCCGAAAGAAACGCCTACCAGATATCTTATAAGATTTCGTAAAAACTATAATGAGCACTTCAGCAATATGATAGCATTATGTAGTTACACAATGTACGTGGGTACGGTGCGCAAGTGAACAACCGAAAATAGCTGTCTTCAATGGGCGTGGTTTTCATGAATGTTATTGACTCGAATCACAGTTTTTCCACGATTTCAATGGACTTTTATATCAATTTGTTTTCAGCATAAGTTGGAGACCACCATATGCATTGATTATATTTCAGAAATTAGTTCATTTTTTCATTTTAAGGAAAATCAAGTAGGCGTTTCTTTTGACCGACAGTGTATAAGTAGAGCCTAACCATCGTACTGTCTTCATGTTGTGAAGAATAGGAAAATCAATAATATAAACTTACCAGTTTGAAGACATTGAAGACTTGATATCTTAATTGACGAATTTGTGTATACGTTTTTTGTAATATATAGATTTTGAAAATCACACACATTTGGAGCCAAATTTTTCTCAAAATGATGCATTTCAAATGTAAATAACTTAACGTAAGGAATTCCGTTGCATAGAAAATAAAATACTGATATTTAAAACTTATTATCTCAGAACATCGAGTTCTTACGTGTTATAATGACACTTTAGAGGTAAGAGGATAGATAAAATAAACTATACATTTTCTGTAAATAATCAAATTTGGAAGTTGCATTAAAATAATGGAATCTTTAAAATATTGATAATTTCTCTTTAATAAGGTAAAAAACATTACTTACAAAACTCAATAAACTATTTCATATTGTTGAAATCTTACGAGTGGGAATAATAAAAGATGACTTCAAAAAGTTAAATATATTTAGATTTGTATTTAAATATGATAAATTAAATTAAATTAATTAATAAGTATTTATTTAAATCTCAATAAAGACTAGGATTTACTTACTACGAACTTGTCTGACGTATGGTCTGTAATTCGAAACATGTTGGTTCCTGTTACACTGATAAACAGCTGACCTCCTCCTTTTGTCTGTCTTCCCCTACTCTATCCTCAATCCTACAAAATCTCCTAGTTTCACAATTACCTCCCCTCACTATCTCGTTCTCCTCCTTCTATATCGAACTTTCCCTTCTATATCGAACTTTCCCTTCTATATCGAACTTTCCCTTCTATATCGAACTTTCCCATCTATATCGAACTTTCCCTTCTAAATCGAACTGTCCCTTCTAAATCGTACTTTTCCTCCCCAGGACCTCTCTTTATCCTCCGTTACACACGTCTCTTAATCCTGCTTTACTCTTTCTACATCTTACATCTTACATCTATTTCCGGTTTTCCTCCCCTCTTTATCATGTTTCCTTCCCTTTAGATCCATCTTTCCTTCCATTTATTTCCAGCTTTCCTCTACTTTTTATCCCGCTTTCCTCTCCTCTTTATACTGCTTTCCTTCCATCTAGTTCCGTCCTACCCCTTTATATTCTGATTTCCTCCCTCTATATCCTGCGTTTGTCCCTCTATATCCGGCTTTCTTTACATCTAAGTATGACTTTCCTTCCCTCTATATCCTGCTTTTCTACCGTCTATATCCTGCTTTTCTTCCGTCTATATCTATCTTTCCTCCCATATGTACCTGGCCCTCTTCCCCTGAATATCATGCTTTCCTCCCCTCTACTTAATCCTGCTTTCTCCCTTTCGCAATCCAGATTTCGTTCCACATATAAATGGCTATCCTCCCCTGTATATATATATACTCATGATTTCCTCACCTTTAAAGTTTGCTTTACTTAACTCTTTATCCCGCTTTCCTTCCATCTATTTCCATCTCCCAATTTATATTCTGCTTTGCTCCCATCTAAATCCTGCTTTCCTTCCTGTATCCCGCTTTCCTCCCTCTTAATCCTACTTTCCTCCGCTCTTAATCCTACTTTCCTCCCTCTTAATCCCTCTTTCCTCCATCTTAATCCTACTTTCCTTCGCACTTAATCACACTTTCCTTCCTCCTAATCTCACTTTCCTTCCTCCTAATCACACTTTTCTTCCTCCTAATCACACTTTCCTTCCTCCTAATTACACTTTTCTTCCTCCTAATCACACTTTTCTTCCTCCTAATCACGCTTTCCTCCCTCTTAATCCTACTTTCCTCCCTCTTAATCCTACTTTCCTCCGCTCTTAATCCTACTTTCCTCCCTCTTAATCCCTCTTTCCTTCATCTTAATCCTACTTTCCTTCGCACCTAATCACACTTTCCTTCGCACCTAATCACACTTTCCTTCCTCCTAATCACACTTTTCTTCCTCCTAATCATACTTTTCTTCCTCCTAATCATACTTTTCTTCCTCCTAATCAGACTTTCCTTCCTTCTAATCACACTTTCCTTCCTCCTAATCACACTTTTCTTCCTCCTAATCCTACCTTCCTCCGCTCTTAATCCCGCTTTCCTTCCTCGTAATCACACTTTTCTTCCTCCTAATCCTACCTTCCTCCGCTCTTAATCCCGCTTTCCTTCCTCCTAATCACACTTTTCTTCTATCTTTATTCTGCTTTCCTCCCTCTGTATCCTTACATTATATTATCCTTATATTCCTTACATCTTTTCCCGGCCTGCCTTCCCTCTATATCCAGCTTTCCTCACCTCTAAATTCATCTTTCCTCCCATATATACCTGGCTATCCTCCCCTCGAAATCCTGCTTTCCATCCACCTATTTTCTGCTTTCAAGAACTCTTTTACCCACTTTCCTCCCCTCTATATCCAGCTTCTTCCCTCCCATATTTACCTTGCTATCTTCCCTTCTATGTCATGATTTCCTTCACTTTTAGTCCAGGCCCCCGTTTCATGAAAGTCTCTTACTGCTACGATATTTTATCTTCTAAGATACCTCTTACGATAGTTGTCTAAGACCGTTTCACAAAACTCTCTTACGACTATCTTAGCTAAGACAGATTTTACGATAGCTTTGACTCTCGTAGTAAGAACTCTTGCGTGCTTGAAGTTACTAAAATTATGAGACCGTCAGAGTTACCTCCCTCGAATTGGCTAGCAGACGACAAGCCCATCGTCAACGATGTCAGTCATGGAGACAGCTGAATCCAAGGCAAGGATTAGAAGAAGTAATTTTTCTAACCTTGAGCTGGATATTCTAACCAGCGAAGTCTGCGGGAACCACCAGTATCTATTCGGCAAACTTAGTGCTTCCGTGACTTCGGCTGGGAAGAAGAAGATTTGGCAAGAAATTGCCAGCAAGTAAGTGGATGTGAATTTTGATGTGTTTTGTTTAGATCTAATTGTTTAACAAGATCATCAGAAAAGGTAGCCTGTATCTGTTAATAATTGATGGCATTGCCTATTTTACGTTAGTACCGCTGAACAATCAGATTTATACAAGGTATGACCTGAGAATGGTTTTAATTGCAGGTAGATATTCACGAAATAATTCTGATAATTATTATTGTTCTTCATTCATTCAGACTCAGTGCCAACTCTTCCACCCGGCGTGACTCTGAGGAAATAAGGAAAAAATGGACTGACCTCAGGTAAAAATGGTTGACTATCTTTTACATCATTTTTTATATCTTGAATATCTCATCAGATAATTATGAGAGATATTATGATAACATTGTGATATAAAATTAATTCAACGCTTGCTTTAAAATTACATCACTCATGATTGTCCGATGTCCGGAGGGTGCCTCGATGGGGATGAGTGTCCCGTCGATCGCTCCAATGACACGAGGAAAGCCAGCCACGTTGTGGAAAAGTTCCTTCACTGAACGCTGGTCTTGTGGCATTGTCGGAAAGTTAATATTGTCCAGTGAATCACATATTGCCGACACGGTAGTATGAACTGTTCTACAAACACTTGCCTTGCTTATATTATGTATTTTCCCTATCTCGGCATAAAATCCACCTTTGCTCAGGAAACGTATGGTTGACAACACTTGAATTTCCGGAGACAAAGACAACGAACGCTTCGTCGGACGCGCTAAAAGGTTGGTTGTCGTTTTGAACAATGTCAAACAAACTGTCTCTGTCCATCCGATAATTGGAAAAAAGTTCCTGATCGGACACGGTGTCCAAAACACACAACCTATCTCTAAACACCCTTTGTCTTCTTAAACTTTTCTTTTCAATGTGATTTTTTAGTGCTATGATGGACGCCATCTTGCCGAGATTCACGCAACTTACGATAGTTTTGGAAGAAATAAGTCAACAAATATTTATCTTAAGATTTTATTGTAACTAAAGATATCGTAACACTACGAGACTTTTGTGAAACGCTCATAAAATCTTACGATAGTCGTAAGATCTAACTTACGATATCTTAGGCCTAAGAGACTTTCATGAAACGGGCTCCTGCTTTGTTGTCATCTATTTCCTGCTTTCCTCAAATCTTTATCCCGCTTTCCTCCTCTCTTTATCCCGTTTTCTTTCCCTCTATGTATCCTACTTTTCCGCTCTTTGTCCCCTGCTTTCCTCCCTCTTTATTTTGCTTTCCCCAAACAATCATCTCGCATTCCCTCCAAATCCATCCTCTATCATCCCTACAATCATCTCTCTATCCCCCCTACAATCATCTCTCTATCCCTCCAAATCAATCCTCTATCTATCATCCCTACAATCATCTCGCATTCCCTCCAAATCCATCCTCTATCTATCATCCCTACAATCATCTCTCTATCCCTCCAAATCAATCCTCTATCTATCATCCCTGCAATCATCTCGCTATCCCTCCAAATCAATCCTCTATCTATCATCCCTACAATCATCTCGCATTCCCTCCAAATCAATCCTCTATCTATCATCCCTACAATCATCTCGCATTCCCTCCAAATCAATCCTCTATCTATCATCCCTACAATCATCTCGCATTCCCTCCAAATCAATCCTCTATCTATCATCCCTTCAATCATATCGCTATCCCTCCAAATCCATCCTCTATCTATCATCCCTACATTCATCTCTCTATCCCTCCAAATGAATTCGCTCTCTAAAACGTTCTTAAAGGGAGTATTCAGCATAAACTATGACACAAAAAATCAAAGAAATGTTATCACAGTGTCGCTTTATTGTGTAAACACGAAATATAAAATACAACGGACAACTAAAATTCGAGACAGATTTCTTCTTCACATGTAAGAAGGTAGCTGGAAACACGGAATTCATCAGGGACAATTGTGTCGTTCTGGGCTTTGAATGTTCTGTAGAGACACTTGAGAGAGACTTGCCCTACAATATGGAAGCCAGGGCACGGGACACACGTGGTTGAACCAATCGTTGGCTGGTGCTCTTCATCCGGGCATAGGAAACATGGCGCTCTTCCGGTTGGAGAGAAGTGGTCTAAACCGCATATTTCTGCAAAGGAGATTGATAGGGGTGATAGATTGATCATTAACATCGTATAACTAAAATAGGTTGTGTTGAAAATTCATACACCCAATTGTATATTAGAACATTGGACTATTTAATCAAACAATGGTTATTGTTATATCGCTGCAACGTTCGTTTGAAACATTTAACTTTCAACCGAAAGAAACATTATAATGGAACTTGAACTCCTTTAACCGCTGAAACGTTATATTGGAACATTGAACTCCTTTAACCACTGAATCGTTATATTGGAACTTTGAACTCTTTAAACATATAAAAACGTTATATTGGAACCTTGAATTCCTTAAACCAATGAAACGTTATATTGGAACCTTGAACTCCATAAACCTATAAAACTTTATAATTATTTGAACCTTGAAATCCTTTAACCAATTAAACGTTATTAGGAACTTTGAACTTCTTAAACATATAAAAACTATATATTGGAACCTTGAATTCGTTAAACCAATGAAATGTTATATTGGAACCTTGAACTCCTTAAACCTATAAAACGTTATAATAGAACGTTCAACTCCTTAAACCCAAAACACTTCATAGTAGAAGCTTGAGTTCTTTAAACCAATGAAACGCTATATTGAAACATTGGAGTCTTTAATCCACTGCAACTTTATATTAGAACTATGAATTTCTTAAACCAATGAAAAGTTATGTTAGAATATTGAACTCCTTAAACCTATAAAACGTTATATTTAAACCTTGCATTTCTTAAACCTAAAAACGTTATATAAGAACCTTGAATTCCATAAACCACTGAAACTTTATATTAGAATCTTGAATTCCTTAAACCAATGAAACGTTATATTTGAACCTTGAGTTTCTTAATGCTGTAACACTTTTTATTAGAACCTTGAAATCCGTAAACACAAAAAACTTTATAGTAGAACCTTGAATTCCTTAAACCTATAAAACTTTATATTGGCACCTTAAACTTCTTAAACCTGTAAACTTTATATTAGAACCTTGAATTCCTTAAACCACTGAAACCTTATATTGGAACCTGTTTTTCTTAAACCACTGAAATAATAAACCAGTGATAGATAGTTGAATACAGTAAATTGGTGATACATTATTGAAATCTTTGGATATGAAACCCAATGACAGCAAATATCGGAACCTTAAGGTTATGGCGAGTTTTTTAAAAAACATTAATGATTAGAACAATCTGACATAAATTGGAACTTTACTTCCATGGTAAGAAAATCTATAAAGTAAGTTACCCTGACATTCGTCCCTAGCCACGGCTCCTGTAGAGAGGGTGGTGTGGCGCTCAGGACAAGGATGACACGTGGTCGACCCTGACGTGTCCTGGTACGTGTTCAGTGGACACGTCTTGCAGGTTCCGTTGTCGGCATAGGATCCAGGGGAACATGGGACTGGACAATTTTGATTTGTTTAATTTTGATAGCATTATATTGCATTTTCTATTTTTAGAAATATAAAATCCGTTTATCTAGAGAAACACTGAAATATCTAATACATGTATGTTACCCTAGTTGCCACCCCTTCAAAATATTCATGTTATATCCCGTCTTTTTACTGTTACAACCATACATTTACATTGCGTTACCTGTGTGTTAATATATACAAGTGTATTAAGAAATTATTCAACATGCGTTTCAGGTATACTTATCCGTCGTTTTAACTAATTGTCATTCAACGCACAAAAAATAGATAGTTATTAGCAGAGGAAGGTCAAACATATATTCATATCATACAATCATCTCGCATTCCCTCCAAATCCATCCTCTATCTATCATCCCTACAATCATCTCTCTATCCCTCCAAATCAATCCTCTATCTATCATCCCTGCAATCATCTCGCTATCCCTCCAAATCAATCCTCTATCTATCATCCCTACAATCATCTCGCATTCCCTCCAAATCAATCCTCTATCTATCATCCCTACAATCATCTCGCATTCCCTCCAAATCAATCCTCTATCTATCATCCCTACAATCATCTCGCATTCCCTCCAAATCAATCCTCTATCTATCATCCCTTCAATCATATCGCTATCCCTCCAAATCCATCCTCTATCTATCATCCCTACATTCATCTCTCTATCCCTCCAAATGAATTCGCTCTCTAAAACGTTCTTAAAGGGAGTATTCAGCATAAACTATGACACAAAAAATCAAAGAAATGTTATCACAGTGTCGCTTTATTGTGTAAACACGAAATATAAAATACAACGGACAACTAAAATTCGAGACAGATTTCTTCTTCACATGTAAGAAGGTAGCTGGAAACACGGAATTCATCAGGGACAATTGTGTCGTTCTGGGCTTTGAATGTTCTGTAGAGACACTTGAGAGAGACTTGCCCTACAATATGGAAGCCAGGGCACGGGACACACGTGGTTGAACCAATCGTTGGCTGGTGCTCTTCATCCGGGCATAGGAAACATGGCGCTCTTCCGGTTGGAGAGAAGTGGTCTAAACCGCATATTTCTGCAAAGGAGATTGATAGGGGTGATAGATTGATCATTAACATCGTATAACTAAAATAGGTTGTGTTGAAAATTCATACACCCAATTGTATATTAGAACATTGGACTATTTAATCAAACAATGGTTATTGTTATATCGCTGCAACGTTCGTTTGAAACATTTAACTTTCAACCGAAAGAAACATTATAATGGAACTTGAACTCCTTTAACCGCTGAAACGTTATATTGGAACATTGAACTCCTTTAACCACTGAATCGTTATATTGGAACTTTGAACTCTTTAAACATATAAAAACGTTATATTGGAACCTTGAATTCCTTAAACCAATGAAACGTTATATTGGAACCTTGAACTCCATAAACCTATAAAACTTTATAATTATTTGAACCTTGAAATCCTTTAACCAATTAAACGTTATTAGGAACTTTGAACTTCTTAAACATATAAAAACTATATATTGGAACCTTGAATTCGTTAAACCAATGAAATGTTATATTGGAACCTTGAACTCCTTAAACCTATAAAACGTTATAATAGAACGTTCAACTCCTTAAACCCAAAACACTTCATAGTAGAAGCTTGAGTTCTTTAAACCAATGAAACGCTATATTGAAACATTGGAGTCTTTAATCCACTGCAACTTTATATTAGAACTATGAATTTCTTAAACCAATGAAAAGTTATGTTAGAATATTGAACTCCTTAAACCTATAAAACGTTATATTTAAACCTTGCATTTCTTAAACCTAAAAACGTTATATAAGAACCTTAAATTCCATAAACCACTGAAACTTTATATTAGAATCTTGAATTCCTTAAACCAATGAAACGTTATATTTGAACCTTGAGTTTCTTAATGCTGTAACACTTTTTATTAGAACCTTGAAATCCGTAAACACAAAAAACTTTATAGTAGAACCTTGAATTCCTTAAACCTATAAAACTTTATATTGGCACCTTAAACTTCTTAAACCTGTAAACTTTATATTAGAACCTTGAATTCCTTAAACCACTGAAACCTTATATTGGAACCTGTTTTTCTTAAACCACTGAAATAATAAACCAGTGATAGATAGTTGAATACAGTAAATTGGTGATACATTATTGAAATCTTTGGATATGAAACCCAATGACAGCAAATATCGGAACCTTAAGGTTATGGCGAGTTTTTTAAAAAACATTAATGATTAGAACAATCTGACATAAATTGGAACTTTACTTCCATGGTAAGAAAATCTATAAAGTAAGTTACCCTGACATTCGTCCCTAGCCACGGCTCCTGTAGAGAGGGTGGTGTGGCGCTCAGGACAAGGATGACACGTGGTCGACCCTGACGTGTCCTGGTACGTGTTCAGTGGACACGTCTTGCAGGTTCCGTTGTCGGCATAGGATCCAGGGGAACATGGGACTGGACAATTTTGATTTGTTTAATTTTGATAGCATTATATTGCATTTTCTATTTTTAGAAATATAAAATCCGTTTATCTAGAGAAACACTGAAATATCTAATACATGTATGTTACCCTAGTTGCCACCCCTTCAAAATATTCATGTTATATCCCGTCTTTTTACTGTTACAACCATACATTTACATTGCGTTACCTGTGTGTTAATATATACAAGTGTATTAAGAAATTATTCAACATGCGTTTCAGGTATACTTATCCGTCGTTTTAACTAATTGTCATTCAACGCACAAAAAATAGATAGTTATTAGCAGAGGAAGGTCAAACATATATTCATATCTGATTATGAGCATAAACATAGCCATCAAAGTTCAAAACTCTCAAGTAAATTGATCGGATTTAACCATGTACCACATTTGCCTGGTTCAGATATATTCGCCTGGATCTGTCCAGCTGCGCACTCCATAGATACATTTCCGGTGACACTGATGGACTTGACCTTTGGAGGAAGAGTTGGTGTTGTACCATTTCTGTAAAATATGCTCTTATTCAGTTCATGTCTTGTTATCCTTCGTAATTCCTTCATAATTATTTTTTAAAATTTCTTAATAATTCCTTAATTTAGTTGATTCTGCAAAATTCCTCCAATTCGTGTCATTCGTGAAACAAATTGTGTTTGTTAATATAGTTTCACGAGTCATATTCGAATTGCTTCAAAAACTTTCGTAATCAAATCGTAAACAATTCTAGGAAATTCGTGATTGATAATTTTGGTGTTCTCACACCGAATTACTCACAAACCAATTATGAATGTCGTGAATCAAGTACGGATTAATCACCAAATAATACAAGCTATCGTAAACTAATCGTACATTAATCGTGATATCGTATCTTTTTCTTGGAAATCTGTAATGTTTCCGCAACTGTTTCTTATTTATTTCTTATAATTAGTAGATAAAACATAGATAATTCGTACATGTTTCGTAGTTTTTCAACAATTGTTTTTTCAATAAAATGTGTAGTTGCCGTATTTACACATCTTCAGTTCGTGGTTATTCGTGTGTTATTATCCTAAAACATCCTAACAAATCAAGTAATTATTTCAGGTATTTGAATACTGGACACTTACTCAGATGGTGGTACAGTTGGATTTGGTGAAGAGTTGGCAAGCATTGTTCTGTAATGGAAGAGACATTGTCATTAAACTAATCATACCAAAGTTGACAAAATGTATATCACTTCAATAACAGACAAAATCCGATGATTATCTGGAATCAAATCCTGGAGACAAGAATCTTAAACTTTCGAGATGCCACACAGATATATTAACGTAGACTAAGGAAGTTGGTTCAAAATATAGACAATTTAAGGTGACACAAAATACTCCAGCTCATCGCACGTCCTTTATCAGTTAGTAAATGGGAAGTTAACTATATATTAATAACTATTAACTATATTGTAATGATGATATAGTCTTTATCATAGATAATCTAGTATATAAGTTGCTTCAAGATCTTCAGATAATACTTGAATAGATTAATGCATGTCTGTCACATCTGTATACTGAAAGTGAACATTGTTTTGTGTAAAATCTTAAAATTAAAGGGGTGACTTTGTTCGTAAAGTGCGTTGAAAATGTTGCAATTGATAAAATACAGGAACATTGAAAACAATCATTGATGGATAAACATCTTCTTTATTCCAAAACAAATTGCCATCAATCAATCTAAATAAACATATAATTCTTTGCAAGGTGTAGGCAAGCTAATAACGGGCCTTTGCTGGTCTAAATATGCTTAACATACTTAAGGTCATCTTAAGGTTGACAAATGATTAACGCCTCCTTGCAATAAGCTCAATATCATACTCAAAATAAATGCTGATTTTAACAAAGGGTAGTCCTCAAGCTTGGGAGATATGACACACATTACCATTACAGTTCGTGAAGGCACAGTCGATTTGAAGTGAAAATGGCAGTGGCAATCCAAAGGATTGTGGAATTAGATTTATAGCGCCTAGAATAACCGATGAGTGGATAGAGTACGGCGCTCTAGAAAGACAAAGCTACACGTGAATTAAAGATCTTGGTCTACTCACTGTCACATAACTCGTAGGCACACATGAACACCTGAATCAATACTTGCACAAGTTTAGATATGGCAATATGACATGACGTTATTTCACCACATGAATCATAAGAATGTACATACCTCATAGCAGTGTTGGTTGACATCACCTCATCAGATTTATCAACAACAGAGTTCATCAAAGTAGTGGCAGCTTCCGGGGATAGGGTCCTGCAAAATAAACACATACTTCAGCATCAAACTGTTGAGGACGAGATCACTGAAGGGAAATGCTGACATGAACTGAACAAATGAATTCATGATACAAACGTTGCTATCAATCTTTGGTATGTTTGCATCAATCATATAGAGAGCATGAAATGATACTGAGTGCAGTCTAATGTCACTTTACTTAAAATAGTGAGGGGCAAGTCATAGATTTTTCTGAACTATTCACCCTAGCCCCATAATACATTGAAAGTTTTACTGAATATTCACCTTAGTCCTTCAACACACTCACACTTTTCCTGATATATTCATCTAAACCCCGTAACACAATGAATGTTTACTAAATATCCGCCTAGGCCCTTAGCACATTCAAGGATTTACTGAAATGTTTACCTAAACCCCTTAGCACACTCAAGGATTTACTGAAATGTTTACCTAAACCCCTTAGCAAACTCAAGGATTTACGACCAATGCGTGTGTCAAAGTTTAATAGAAATATAAAACTGTTATTAATCTTTTAATGGAAAGCTAGTTATACGAAAAATAAACTTTAAGATATCAAGCTAGCCCACCTGTTTGAATTTTTCACCCGGATCTTCAGACTGACATGTAGAATACGTTTTTTATTGGATCCAGTGCTTCGCTTCCGTCTCGACCAGAAGTCATCAATGTCCTCTGTCTCACCACAACTCAGCTCAATATTGTCCACAGAACACTCGGTGCTGACACAAGGTGAGATCCCGATGGAGTTGAGGTTGTCAATGAACTGCTGCTTGATAATCTTAACAACTTCTTCATCTGAACAGTCTCCCATGTAGTAGTAGAAGTCGGTTGGAAGCGAGTAAGACTCAGCAAAAGAGAGTTCTGAAGTCAAAAGAACAAATTGCATTTTAGTTTATCATCACGGTTAATATTTACTACATTCGGTACATCACCTGTTAATCAACCTCCATCCATATAATCGTTCATTACAGATCGTGCCATATGGTTAGCATTGGTTTCATTTCTTTATCACCCGGTACGAGGGACTTACAATGCCCTAAGTCCCTCCAGGAGGGTTTACATAAACAATTGTAAACCCTGTTAGGAGGAATTACAATGATTGTAAACCCTGGTATGTTTCTAAGAGGATGATTGAAATCATCGATCATAATAAACTATCTAAGACTGATTTTGAAAATATTCTCAAATATATATTACAATATGAACAGCAAATGTCTTGACGTAAGTGTGTCTCGAACCCGTATGCAGTAAGACCTGAAATTCGCGTGCTGACCCTTTAACCTAAAGCGCCACGGAGGCAGATGGAAGACAATGGTATAAAAGCAACTTACATATATAGCGTGGCCATAACATTGTTACCGATGGACTCTTTATTTACCAGGGATCTCCGATAACGCGATAACAAGCGTCTTTTAAATTTAAAAACGGTTGATAATATAGAGAAAACATTCTACCTCGGATATGGTAAGGTTGTAGACCCTGATAGTCAGTCCTTCCTATCATGGTCCACAACCTTACAGTGTAATGGTTTCTCCTTATTATACTGTATCTTATAATACATGTATAAATGATTTGTTAAGTTTTTTTTTACATTTTTTAATATTTGTGAGAAACATGTGAAGTAGTTATGGTGTGATTTTAATGAGACTGACCAAATTACTCTTTGAATGAATATATACATATTTTATTGGCCTTCTTCTTCTTCAACCTACCCATACAATCAGGAGCAGTGTTTCTGGGCTGCCAGTTGCCTTTATTGTCACTGCAAACAAAGGTGTTGAATCTGTCCTCGCTGAAGGTCACATCATAGTCCTCATTACACTGGATCTGACAGACTGTTCCTCCGAGCTGCTTGTCACACAACAGAGCTCCGTTCTTGGGAGTGTTGAGCGTAGGACAGGTCCTTTCTGGAATAGTTATTAGAGAGTGGTTAAAGTTATTGAAAAATACAGAGTTTATACTTCAAAAGATATCTTTGCGTCAGTAAAAATGTATCTTAAAATGTTGTGCTTGATGAAACTGGGAGAAGCCACCTATGCGTATATTATTTTTCCCGTTGTATTAAGTATTGGTGTAGACTACTCCATATGGAAGGTTGCCGATATCCAAAGGTATCCTACGAAATGTAAAAATCATATGACGACAATGGTACATGGACTTTGGTATATCATGTCCGACTTCTTTTATTTCATTCAGGATTTTCTTACTATGGATATCACAAGAGTGTGGGGATGTTACAAGTTTTATTAGTGCTTTTAAGCAAAGATGTAAGGGTATAGATATCCAAAATTGGTACCATAAAATATCTTCTTCCTCATTCTTAAAACATTACTCATCTTATAAATCTATACTAGAGCCTGAAAAATATATTTTAGAGTTATGCCATGACAAAGATCTTTTACGCCTGTTATTCAAGTTCCGTGGTATGAGTCACAAACTTAAGATACAACTGTATCACTTTAATAAGGTAACTGCTGACTAATAATAATATAATAATAATAATAATAATAATAATAATAATAATAATAATAATAATAATAATAATAATACTTTATTGCCTTCTCAGGAATTTGTTTACATCAACAGAGCTAAAAAAAACAAAAACAAACAGGGATACAAATACATCATATCATGTGATAAGTGCAGACTTGTTATTGTTCAAGATGAGTATCATTTCTTGCTCATATGTCCATTTTATTCACAACAACGATCACTGTACATCCCAAATTTCTATACTATAAATCCTACCAGATCAAAGTTTAACCAGTTACTCACAACAAAAGATGTAAAACTGTTGAAAAATGTTGCCATTTATCTTAAACACAATTTACCTGTATAATGCTTCACCACCTGTCCATGTGCTCAATATTTCCTTCATGTTTGTACTCTTGGTCATTTGGCCATACATACTGAATAAAACTCTCTTCTTCTTCTTCTTCTTAAAGTGAAGTGAACTTTTGTGAAAGTAGTTCGTGCATTTGACCTTTGACCTAATTTGCATATTTATCAGATTTGGATACCAAATTAATGAGATTGCTTTATTGCATCGATAACACCCTTCATTAAATGATAATGGGTAAGTATTGTCATAAACAAAGGAAACAACCCCACCTTACAAGTAATTACCGTTTAGGTGTAAGATACTGTTATGCAGCGATCCAAATCAACCCTGCAACGCAGCTTCCATATCGTTGAAACTAGAGTTACTTCCCTTGTTCTAGTAACGTTACCAAGTGATTTACGATTGCTTTTTAATTATTAGATAGATACTTATGTACTGACTGAAAAGATATCAATGAGAAATCAAGGACTAATTGTTTTTTGTTTTTTAAAGAATCGTGCACATCGTGATTTAAATTGTTTTAATTTAGAACTATTTCCAAGCACTTCACAGCCATATATCGCCGATACCGTGACCATCACCTATGAAATTACTCCGCTAAAATTAGGTCAATTCCCTTACCACATCCAACAACAAAACGATTATATTAATAATGACATTAAATGTTAAAGAGATTATTAACCTCGTGTGTTTCCGTATCATTAATATCATATTATGCGAGCCTTTAGTCTTGAAGACCTAAAAACAAACAAAAAACACGATAATAACAATAGGTCTTCCAGACGTAGTCTTGAAGACCTAATAATGTATTATACTCGCCAAAGGCTCGCATAATACAATTTTTATTCCAAAAATATGATATTAATGATACGGAAACACACTTGTTTAATAATCTCTATTCATCATCGAACGCGACTACATACAAATATGCTTTCTTGTCCCCTGTGATACTCTAACTGAAAGTATCCTACCACGCCGACAAATGTGTACTCAAATTGATGACCAAATTGACGAATCATGAGTAGATGTTCAGTAAGTTAAGTTTTGTTATACTTTTGGAAATATCAATGTGGTATATTACGGGTATATTGACGTGAATTTACATGTATGGCGGCACTGCGTGGTAGCAGAAAGACAAAACAAAGCTTGGATTTTCGACCTATGGTAAAAAGCGCAATATTTAAAACACATTTTTCAAAAGGCTGTTCATTAAAGAACGATTATGAAGTCATGATAAACGTAACGAAATTATTTGCACATGAAAATAAGGATACTTGTGTTCATATTTCCCTGTCATTGTCCAAAACAAAATTTCTTATTTCTCCTCTTATATAAAGGAGTAACATTAGGTCCACACTCACTATAACACGTAGCACTCGTTCCCTCCATGGGTTCCCAGCGGGACGTGTTGTTCCCCGTTTTGTCGTTGACACAGGAGATGTACTTGCTCCCCTCTACTCGGGACCCCGTCCCACAGGACACTCCACAAACAGACGTGGCTGTCATACCGTTACAAGTGTACTTGATGTCCGCGTCCTCAGATGTTGGAACTGGGCAGTCCGTCGCTGTCAAACGAGATTTCTATTTGGTAATGGGTGGAATGGTTCATAGTTTTAATAAATCATGTATGTTTGATATTGATTCAATCTAGAGTGAGAGTCTAAAATGTGAGAGTCTGAAATTTCTTGTTACTGCAATTATACTTAAGGAGAGATGGGACGATGAAATCAAATATTTTAGAATTCGTTTATTATTTTAAATAGCAAGTTTATTATGTCTTTCATAAAAAAAATGTAAGAAAATTTGGGGGTCACCGAACGATTTAAAGAGTTATCGGCATTAATGATAAAACACCCATCGGCAAATTACGTCATTTTTTACTGATTTGGTGTATTGCTTTCAACAAAAAGCTCCGAATTCTTTCAGATACATTTCAATCACATACGTGGTGTGTATAGCAAGTCTATATTTTGACAATTAATGATGTTGGAAAGAGAAATAAAATCAAATTAAGCAATTCTTAATAAAAAAAACGGCATTTTTATCATCGTGTTTCGTATGTTCAACAGGATTTTTCACTAAAACACATATTTTAGAAATTGCTACAACTTTAATATGATTTGGGCAGGTAACAGAACAAACGAATTCAGAAATAATAATAGGGGGTCACCGAACGTTTTTCATCACTTTAACGTCATTTTTTAAATTACCTACAAAAACGTAAAAACCTGCATCAACGCAGTTTTGATGATTTCAAGTGTAACTTTGACGGCCTACCATGTAATCTTTATTGAACACAGTATCAATCTAAGAGTGCACGGTGAAAGAATAACTATCAGTCGGTTATACCAGGCTATTTAATTCGTCACTAACTTGAGATACGAATGTAATTTGAATAACACACGTAGTAACATATTTACCACAAATACAGGTGACGGTAACGTTATACGGCATGTGGTAAAATGACCCTTGCAAAGGTGTTACGGTAAATTTAAGCGCTTCCCGTAAGTGTGCAGATAAGCCTATGTCCAAAACAACGTAATCCAAATATGTTGAGACTTATTCACCATAATAAATTGTTGTCGCAAAATGTTACCTTAAGCGAGGCCGATTTCTGGGTCCCATCTCTCCTTAATTAAACACACATTTAAAAACACAGTTTTTCTTACATGCTAACATACGTTCTGTGCAGTTATGTTTACGGGTAATATAAAATATATATATGTGTATAATTATGCACTTATATCGACAATAGGATAATGAATTAAATTGAGTTGTCTGTACCAATAAATACAATGTTCGCTCAGAAACTTACTACAATATTAGCATATATCATCAATTTCATAGCAACGCTGCCAGGCAACGGCAGTATGTACGATAAATGTAAAGGTATAGTAGGTACATATAATGTATATCTCACTGAATCCACTTTTAAGTGTGTAAGTGCTTTTAATCCGAAGCTTCTATCAACCAAGAGTGATAGAATGAAATAAATTCAGTTTAATCTAAATTGTGAAATGTGTAACAGGTTCTGTAGTTCATTGATTCCATTTCCAAAGACTTAACACTAACGTTTCAACTCAAAGACAAAACCGCATTGTGCCTTGTTCCCAGTGGGATCTGTAGCCTGGTACTTGACGAGATGTGTCCCGTACTCAAACCTTGATCCTGGAGGGTCTCCTTGGATCTGTTCCACTGTCACCTTGCCGGTGTTGTCCGTGGCTGTTATGGTCCACATGAAGTTCCTGTCAATGGTGTTGATCTTCTTGGTCGGGCAACTCGTAAACACGGGTGGACCTTCGTCTGAGAAGAAGAAAATGATAAAAACGTTGAAAAGTAATAAAGATTCGGCAAATTTAAGTGTTGGTACTTTGTATTGTTGTAAAAAACGAATCGAGTGTTTTAATACGAAACATCAAATGGAAAGTCTATTCAAATCTATTGAATAAATTGAACGCAGAGATTCAAAATACAGAGAGAAAAAATTACTATCATGCACCCAGTTGTACATCTCAAATGTCCTTTGGTGATGGCACCTCCCACTCAAATACTCAAGTAAAAATATAGAGCCATTGGCATTTTGCATGATTTTCTGTCAAAGGTTGAAGATCTAAAACAAAAAATATACATTTTCAAAATCTTTAAATGACATTAAGAATAACAGTGATAGCATGTGTTTGTTCTTCTAAACAATATATGCAATAATCCCCCTTCCTACTGTACGGACCCCTTCCAAGCTCAATATAAACTTGAATTGAGGTCAGCTTTGATTAGCTGACACAAGACAGTTATGCTTCATTCCACTGAAACAAGGATACAATTCAGTCAAGAGTATACAGGTTATAGTTCGCTTAATTTTGGTGCTTTAGACTTTGGAAAGGTCAGGAAAATATAAACGCCTACCGTCAACGTTTTCTAGCATAGGGGGTTCTTGCTGAGTAGTCGCTTAAATAGTTTAGGGTGAACACCCTGCAACGGCCATATTTGAGGGGTTAGGGGTGGGGCCTTTAGTCTCCATGTAACTGAGAAGTTATTCTGAAATTTCACTCAAAAAGTTCAGCTTCGGAGATGCAGCGGTTCTGGGGTTGAAGTCGCAAATGTAACAACATTACGTACCCCAGAGACTAAACGACGGTCGATGCCATGAGCCTATCCAGCCTCTCATGCCTGATGAGCTAAAAATGAAAAGTTGAAACAGAAATGATTCTTACCCTGACATATCCAGTTTTGGGGCGACCATTTCCTACTCTCAGGACAGTAAAGTCTAGCCGACCTCCCCGGGAGATATCCCAGGTCACACACTGGGGAACATGCACTCTCGAAAAGATTGCCGTCAGTACACTTAGTGGACAGGGCGTTAGTCGGTAGGGGAGGGGTTCCACAACTGATTCCTGGAAATGAGCAGTTTCATCCAAATAATTCGTGATTGTTGATAAATAATATGCAATAAATTGGTACAGTAAGGGTCAAGTGCAATTAAATTGCAGGAAGAATAAATTTATATTCAATTTACATTTTTAAGCTTGAAGCCTAGTAAATATTTAGCACATTGTTTTAGTCAGGTTGTGTTTTCCTTAAAAAATGGTTTAGAGTAAAGGCTTCTCATCTTCTTGTTGTCGTGATTTTTTAATAAATTACACAACGTAAGGTCACATACCAGACATGTTGTTGGCGGTCATGACAGTCGCTAGCTAAATTAAGTCTTGCTGTATTTCGTCAGTTTGTCTTTGCCAGCATAGCAGTGTGCTGTACAAGTAGTGCCAAAAACATCACTAGCACAGAAAGGTGACGGAATGCAGCAAAGCTCAAATTAGCTAGTGATAGAGACTAGCGCGAGGACTTGTATGCCTTTCGAGGGAAGTAGTATGTGGACATGGTGAACAGACAAAATATACTTACTCCTACAGGTGGGTGAGGCTGTGAAGGCTCCACTCTGTTGACACTTGATGGTTGAGGAGCCTGAGATCTCCCAACCAGGATAACAGGTGTATGTACACACGGTCCCGTACACTACCCCCACTGTACTCTGACACTGTACTGCACCCTGACTTATACCAGAGGGTTGGGGGCACCGGATCACTGCCATTAGAAATATAACAATAATTCAAAATGGCAATGTCGAACCGATCAAAAGATGAAATAGAAAAATAAGCCAAATCGTCAAAATCAGAAGGAACATAATATTAATACGCAGCAAAGCTTGAATGTCACGTTTGATCTTATTCTAATGGGATTATGATGACATCAGGTGTCCATAAAAGATATAAACATGTCCTCATCTATGGGTATTACATCATCTTCAACAAACAATTATTCCATGAGAGATAAAAGCCCCCATTACACCGAACCACGACTGATATGCGAAACTGATTTCCAATCGTCGCGATCAAGTTGGTCGCAAGCAGCCCGAGACATTTACAACAATTTTGAGTGTCCCTTTCCACTATGTTGGCTGTACGATCCAACTGCGACCAAAAAGTGATCACATGCATGTGCCCTTTTGTTGACAAGCATGTTGAGACAGAGAATGATATAATCGGTGCCATCGATCGAAAAATCAGTCTGGTCGTATTATGGTACAGCCACATTGGAGACTTCCCGTGTGAGTGGCTTGGACCATGCTGAGACAAACGCGAAAGTTTCTGTAATGAACAGTTTCTGCGATCAACTTGCGACCAATGTGACAGCTAGTGCAATCGAGTTTGACCAGGTTATGACAGTTGCGAGTCTTGTACGACTCAACTATGACGATGGCGTCTTTTCACGGGACATCATTGAGACATATGAGACCTTATCACATCTTTTTGATTGGTTCAAAGGATACAAATTACCACGATCGCCTGCAAGCCCACCTGCAATCAGAACATACCAATAGTACCAAGATTATCATGGAAATGAAATGACCCTGGTCGTTTCTTTACTTTGTGAAACCCAATGAAGCGAAGCGAAGAAGGCACCGACCGCATGCATTTTGGGTACGAGAGACTAGCTCCCCCCTTTGGAGAGACGAGTACACAGTCGGTACTACCATCTTGTCAAGAAACTTTGAATTGCAATAAAGTAGCCAATTTACACAAACAGTGTTTACAGAATATTCAACATTAAACTAACTGATAAACACATGCAAATACCATTATAAATGTAGGTTTACACTATGACCTTTCATGGTCGATGTTGGCAGTGAAAGCCTTACTCTTACTGGTAGCAAAGAACTGTTATTTATATGAAGTAACAAACTGACAAATCCAAATTATGCATACACAAATGAACTAAGTATATACCTGATTCAGTGATTGGTGACCTCATTTAGGAATTTGGATGGCATCATATTAATTACAGAAATACAATTAAAACACTGAGAAATGATAAACAAAGCAGTCTACTTTGGAACCATGCTACTTCCTGTTCAAGCTCCATACAGCATTTTTAGTGATGTGAAAAGTTCAAAGACAATAAGGTACATAACTCAATGAAGCAGTAGTAAAATCACTCAACAGCCTGCTGTAGGCATCTACACAAGAGTTTAAAGCAGGAAGATCCACAGAACTACATAAAGATGTCAGTCGATCGGTTTGGAAAGAGTAGGACCCCCTATAGTTGGTGAAGGCAGCAACTACAGACGCTGTTTGGATGGAGGGGTGACATTAAGACTCCTAGCCACTGCTGACCACTTCGCAAGAACATTGTAAGACCTTCAACTACATGTACAGGACCACCAGGGCTATAATTGTAAAGTTTGCTAAGCTATCGTGGATACCTACAATGACGAGTATTTGAAGACTCTACTACAGAAGAAGAGTTCGAAGAGCGATGACAGTACCTCATGCCAAAGGTGACTCTCGATGGGAAACACAACAAAATCTGTGCACCTGAAATAGTGGAAGCGACTGCCTGTGTGTTTACAGTTGCTACCTCATTGTTTTCCTGGCAATAGTGGACCACGATTACAAGTTAATGAACCTATTGAACCTGCTGACCCGAATTCAAGGAACTAAAGAAGCTGTCCTCCTTCTTGTTGGTCGATGGTACTTTTGCCTTGAGAACATCCATTGTCCAAGAGGAACATGACCAAACATGAATTGCTCCACAACTACCGTATATCAAGAGGAAGACATGTGGTAGAGAATGCTTTCTACTATCGCATGTTGTTCTAAATCGATTGTGGTGCGGTCCTAGTTAGTTTGCAGAGGCATCTCTATTCATTACTTATTTGTCACATAATTGGTCACATTAGATAATTGATCAAAAACAAAAACGTAGTTAAGGCGATGTCGTTATCAGTGTCAGTGTGCACGATTGAGTAATCGCTAATGTGGTTTCCTTGCCCTGTCCTCCGGGCGGCACTGGAACCAGTTATGTCAAGTTGCAGTACCTTTTTCTGACATTCCGAGAAAAGAAGTTTCCGAGATTGAATATAAAAATACAGGCTACTGAACACTCCGATCAGAGACGTTTGTTTCTTGGTATGTGAACAGAAGGACTTAGAATAATTTAATTCCGTGGCTATATATACAAATATTTGTTTTCGGAAAATGGTTTCCACAATGGTTTACCTCTGACAGTGAATGTCCTGCTGCATGTTGCACTGAGACCCCCGGTGTCTGTCACTTTATACGTGACAGTGTGTGATCCCTCGCTGAAAGAACTTCCTGAACCCTTGCCACTTATCAGATTGATACTGTAACAGTGGATGAGGATCATCAAAGATATTTGGTTGCTAGAAATTGTAATCGAGGATGTTATATGAAATTTATGAATCACTAGCCATGTATCCCCCTTATATCATCCATGTGTCATCTTTATACCACCCCTGTGTCACCTTTATACCTCCCATGTGTCACCTTTATACCATCCATGTGTTATCTTTATACTACCCATGTGTCACCTTTATACCACCCATGTGACATCTTTATACCACCAATGTGTAATCCTTATACCACCCATGTGTAATCTTTATACCACCCATGTGTCATCTTTATACCTCCATGTGTCACCTTTATAACCCCCATGTGTCATCTTTATACCTCCATGTGTCATCTTTATACCATCCATGTGTCACCTTTATACCAACCATGTGTCACCTTTACACCTCCATGTGTCACCTTTATACCACCCATGTGTCATCTTTACACCATCCATGTGTAATCTTTATACATCCATGTGTCACCTTTACACCATCCATGTGTAATCTTTATAGCACCCATGTGTCATCTTTATAGCACCCATGTGTCATCTTTATACCTCCATGTGTCATCTTAATACCGCCCATGTGTCATCTTTATAACACTTGAGCAACGAAGCTCTTTGATTATAAGCTGAAAAGTAAAATGTCGTAAATTGCGATATAAAACATGTCAAACCAATGTTCTTTCTACCTCTGTGCATGAAATCAATCACATAACGGTGATTAAAACGCTGGTATCAGAAACAGAACTCAAGTAACTACTACTCCTATCTTTGTTTCTCGGTACTGTTCACCAGGGATTTCCCCTGATCACCCGGGAGGTCGGGGTTCGATACCAAAGAGTTGCTGCTTCCATGCTTTGCTCAGCATTTTCAGGATGGTTAAGATTTGAACTGGTTCTTCCTAGTGGCACATTGAGACAACCCGAATTTCCAATATTTACTTTTTAATGAGGACAATAAAGTGTTATTTGTGTTATTGTTGTTGTCAATGACGTGCTTAGTAACAAATATGTCAAAAGAGCAAAAAACTGCCAAATCTAATTACAATATAAAGCTATAACGTTATACGTAGCCTTCATCAAAGGTTGCTTTCGTTCTCGCTGGTTCAAGTGTTTACCCATGAGGTCTCACTACAATGGCGAAGATACGAGTTCAAAATGTTTTGGACTCAGCAGAGTTTTACTTACGAATTGATGTTGTTTTGACTATCGCTGGTGCTAGGAGTTCCCCATGTTACTACAGCAGTGTTGGATCCAGGAGGTGCAGTGAAACTACTGGCTATCGACGGACACGTTATCCTCGGGGCAGTGTTAGCTGAATAATAATTATGATGATACTGATAAATGGGTAACATATTCACACAATTGCAGTCCAAAGGTCTGCTAACATCATTTGCGACAATAAAAGGTTCCTTAAACACAGTCTCTGCCAGCTACCCACTTGTACTGCTGGGTGAACAGAGGCACATTTCCAATAGACCCACAACGGATCTAACATTCAAGAGTTGGTCAGAGATTTATAACAAATATAACATTGAACATAAACCACAATATACCAATGGTTAAACGATGATTTTGAACATCATTAAAAAAACAAGAGAGTTTCGAATTCTGCTAACCAGAAATGTGAGTTATCGAACGTATATGTGGAGCATACTCACGGGGTGGCCCAGATCGACTGGAGCTTCTGAAAATTCCCGGAAAAAACTCCCTAATTCTGATTAATATGGGGGATCCACGCTTTCTCCTTTTTTTCGGCGTTTCATGGCATGGCATTTCCACCAAATATGTGTCTATACATGTTAAGCACAGGGGGTTGCGTTTATGGGAACAATATGATTGTTCATCAACATAAATGCCGGATTTTACATCAGGCCTGCAATCCAAATCTTTATCATCAAATGGATTCTTGTCGTTATTCAGAAAGCAGGCGCCCTTCAGGTTGTCATCGTTGCTTATATCGTTGTCAGCATTCACAACCTTCAAGAAACACAAGTTTCCTGGGTTATATGTTGTATATGGGAAAACATACCGAAAATAATTTGAAATATTTTCAACAAAACAACTGAGGGACCATCCCAGTTTCCTATAGTGAAGTATTAATAATGTATAAATAAATATTTAAACATCAAATACATGTATTGGGCAATCCGTAATTTTTGTTGTTAAGTATACAACTTTATCTCGACAGTTTGTTCAGCTACGCGTGTAGGTTTGTACAAATATATTGCAATGAAAACTAATCATTATATTTCCATGTGTACAATGGTGATTCTCAAACTCTCAGACTCTTCTTTATTTTTAAAATTAAATTTTCCATGCGGATTATATGTGTAAATGATAATCACACGTATATAGAAAAGGTTGAAATACATGATCAATGTTTGACGCAGTTGATGAAGGAAAAAATGGTCATGAGATACATGACTGATTGTATGTAATGGGTGCAGGGGTGGTTGGTGGTATTTTTTATTTGATTTTTTTTTCATTTTTTAATTCTATCCTAGTTAAACATCACATAGTTATTGTAAGAATGATTTTACTTACGTATTGTGACAATCCCACTGCAAGGCAGACGATGGTCACGTGACCCAGTCCAAATTGTTTTCTTCCCATCCTAGTGTTGTCCTACAAAGTAAATAGCGTTCATTAACAAGCAGTCGACGTCACATCATCTTACCGTATTACATCTATATGGCTTAGAATAGATGACTTAACGTAAATGAAAAATATAAAGTACGTTAATAAAATTCAGTGGTATTCAATGGATGACGACTTTTCATTATCGTTGGTATATTGACGGATAAACGAGTCTATGGATTTACAACTTCGTTACTGTAAAAGTGCGAGGTTTCCGTTTTAAAATGCTTACACCGTTATCATGACTCTTCAAGAAATTATTATATATTTTTTAAAACGTATGGGATGTTAGAATAAACAAACATGCAAAAGGAGACAAGGTTGTCTACTTCTCCATTGTTGTTTAAGCCACATTGCGCCGTTTCAGTAAAAAGGTCCCATATGAGTGACAGACTAATCAAGGAAACGTTCCTCAAATTATTTCATTATACCGTTGCATAGATTAAAACTATGATAAAAAAAGTTTCAATTTCATCAACGAGATTCTTACACATACACTATATACAATCTAAACATTTACCAAATTTTCATATGCTTTTCCTGGAAAGAACATTTTTAACTACACATTAAGCAAAAAGCAAGCTTACCTTACTCTCAGGCCCTTCGCCTTATCGTAGAGGGGACAGTTTATATCCGTCAGCCAATGCGTCATTTATTTTTATATTTTTTCAATTTTGAGATAACACTGGTTGAGCCACAGATATACTATGTTCAGAGTAGGAGCATAAATTGAACAATAAACATGCACAATTGACGCTGATTAATTTGAGGATTGTCCGTTTAGTTTAAACTCAAACTCTTGAATCATGGAGTGATGCGAACCATCAATCTAAATAAATTTAGATCGACATATTTTATAATGCAATTATATTTCGTCATGGTTAATATTATTATACAAACACTTTAGAAAGGTATATTTTATTATGCACTGTATGACAAGTGATGATGTTTTATGTATTCGTGTCTACATACATATGGTCGTGATGAATGTACATTATGTACAATAGTGTGGTTTATAAAAGTCACAAAATAGCCTAACGGTCATGATAGTAAATTTAGACGTTTTTAAAATAAGCCCAAAAAGAGATATTACTCATGGAATCTTACAATTGGGTTGTAGGACAGTCCCCAAAAGTTTATGTGTGAAACCAAATACCTGCAAACTATACTGGACCTTCTGGCCAATGTGGTTTTCCAAAATAGACACCTCCGCAATTTATATCCAAGTATGACGTTAATATTTACAATTATAGGAACAACGACCTCAACATGACAAATCAAAAGATTAAAGATCCTAAAAGCGACAAGCAATCGTAATATATTCTACAACGAATGAATGTTGTGTTCTTTTACCCTCTGATATAAACAAAACTGTTAATGGGTGAATCAATCAAATCAAGAAGTGTGATCATGAAAAGCACTTCTTTAAAACACATTTGATGATATGGAGAATTACCAAATTATATGGATTTACAACTTATTTATTGCAAATATATGCGACGTTTCGGTGTAGATACTAACACCGTTATCAACACACACATGGGATTTGTTTTTAGAATTGATTGGGTTGCTATACAACGGGATTATAATGAGTTAGGTAGTTATGAGTTAGGTTCATAGTGTTCTTACAATAGACAGGCAGGGGAGTAGCCAGATTGCGAATGAGGAAGCTGTTGATTGAGAGTTGGTATATCATCCAAAACTGGGTTCCACAGGAGATATCGGTTGTATGAGATCGAGCGATATCTCCTAGGAGATATCATTTTGACAGTAAATTTTGAACAATGCCATGTTGGCGTCAGCTACATGACATCACAATGATTTTGCATCATAAAGTAATGACATCCAATGCTATGACGTCATAATCATGATGACGTCACAATGCTTTGACATCACAGCACTGGAAGCCAAATGGCAGTTTTGTGTTCAGATATTTTCATTTTTCATTAAAAACTAATGAAGAATGATTTTGGATGATAAATAGAATATCACCCTCGTGTCTTCTGATATCAAATTTATCAACACTCGTTGATAAAAGTTAAAATATTATTATTCGGATATTTGTAACTTTTATCATCTCGTGCTGATATATATATGATATCAGAAGACACCTGGGTGAGATTCTCTATTCATTCTCCATGAATAGCGCTTTCTAACATTGTTACACTAGGTGTGTTTGTATATAGCTAAATCACGAGCTTAATAGCTCAAACGGGTTAGAAAGATAGAGAGACATGTCGCTAAATAAATGAAACGCGCCTGTGTCAAAAACTGTGTGTATCATTTTCGACTTAAACTCACCACCATCGAAACAAAGCATGCATTCGAATGTTTCAATTTAGATTCCTCAGTTGCTAAGACGTTGCTAAAACCACAACGAAAGAAAAGTTTCTTACAGGCTTGATAACAATGGGTGATGGTAGCGTTGACAAGCATTTCCTTCGAAGTGTTTATATACTCAATCAGTTCAGTAAACACCATGCGTGTAGGTACTGCGATTTTATATCTCTTGTTGACAAATGTCTGCGTTGCTTAAACACTGTAAGGACGCTAGTGGCATTTCAAGGGCAATTGATATAAACGGATAAAGGAAAAAGTTTAATCAAAAAGCCTGTTAGCATTGTATTTAAACTGATATTAGAAAATTGCATTTGTCTGACACTCAGACTGAAAAAAGGTATTTATTTGTGAAATATAATTAAATATCGAAAACGAACCTTTGAGAGAATGGATTTTCTGAACACAGAGGCTCTCGTTCAATATTTATTAAAATGGTGATATTTTCAGAATCAAATTAAATTAATTAAATTAAACTAACATATGTGAACTATGTCCATGATACTGAAAGTTATACAAAAAATGTCCTATTCTAGAAAGCTCAATTTGATAAAAATAAAAATGAAAATAACTTATGGGACCATTGTATGTTATGTCCATGTTTTCGATTTGGATATACTTTTATTGATACCTTTCAGACTGTAAATGCAAGTCAATGTGTTAGTGACACATTTCATAATCTACTACATATGTAACGAAAGCATACTTGATTCAATGCATAACAATTAGTTTTTAGATTACACATATGAAGATAGTACTGCCCTTCGGGGTTGTTTATGAACTATTCGTGCATGTACTCTAAACTTATAGTAAACTAAACTTCAATTTCATATCTCATGATGACAACTTCATGCTATCTTTCATCGAAGTTCAATATAAGTAAGCATAGGTAATATGAATCCTAAACTTTGTTCATTTCAGATACCCATATAGCTAGGGACTTATCATAGTATGTTGCGAAGACGAGGGAGGAATGCCGTTAACTTATCAGTTTGAATGTGACATTGATTTGATATCTTAATTGGCGAATGTGTGTGTACTTTATACCTAGGAATCTAGTTCTGTTTTTGCTGCTACAAGCTCACTTCTGAAAAGTGCTGTAGCACGTTTTTTGCATATTTTTTTTCAAATTTGCCATTTATAAATAAAGTTTATACAACATGTTGAGGGTAAAATATCTTGTTGTATGACCTGATTAGTCGTATCAATAGAAAATTCGAATTTTAAAAAATATACACACCATGTTACACCCATAAACACTTGCACTCGACCTATATATTTGTCCATCTTTCTCTTTCACTATCCGCAATCCTCAGCTTCCCCCTGTTTCACTTTCCTCCCCTGACAATCTTCCCTTCTTTATACTGCTTTCCTCTCCTCTATATCCTATCTTCCCCAATTATCCTAATTTCCTTCCCTCCTAATCTCCTTTCTTCCCTCTGTTTCGTTTCTTCCGTCAAAGAAAGAGGTCTATCCCCGAATATCCGCCATCATGTTTATTTCTTTGCATTCTGTGAATTGAGAAGAAAAGGTATATTTTCACTTATTTTTTTTTTATTTGAAAATTAGACATACGTGTTGAGACAATATCAACTACGTTACAAATATTTTATAATCATTAGACCGATCAATGTTCCCCTCTATCCATCCCAAAAATCCTCTCTCTATCCCTCCAAAAAAACTCCTCTCTCTCTATTACTCCCGACCCATCCACTCTGTCCGTCTCAACAATCCACTCTTTACCCCTCTCACCAATCCTCCTTCTATTCATCCCAACCAATCCTCCCTCTATCCCTCCCAACCAATCCTCCCTGTATCCCTCCCGAACAATCCCCCCCTGTTTCCCTCCCGATCAATCCTCCCTCTATCCCTCCCGATCAATCCTCCCTCTATCCCCCCTGATCAATCATCCCTCTATCCCTCCCAACCAATCCTCAATCTTTCCATCTCCAACTAATCCTCCCTTTATCCCTCCCAACCAATCCTCCCTCTATCCCTCCAATCCAACCCTCCCTCAAACCCTCCCAACCAATCCTTCCTCTATCCCTCCCAATCAATCCTTCATCTTTCCATTTCTAACCAATCCTCCTTCTGTTCATCCCAACCAATCCTCCCTCTATCCCTCCCTATCAATCCTCCCTCTATCCCTCCCGACCAATCCTCCCTCTATCCCTCCCGTTCAATCCTCCTTCTATCCCTCCCAATCAATCCTCCCTCTATCTCTCCCGATCAATCCTTCCTCTATCCCTCCCAATCAATCCTCAGTCGTTCCCTCCCGTTCAATCCCCCCTCTATCACTCCCGATCAATCCTCCCTCTATCCCTCCCGATCAATCCTCCCTCTATCCCTCCCGATCAATCCTCCCTCTATCTCTCCCAACCAATCCTCCTTCTATCCCTCCCAATCAATCCTCCCTCTATCACTCCCGATCAATCCTCCCTCTATCCCTCCCGATCAATCCTCCCTCTATCCCTCCCGATCAATCCTCCCTCTATCACTCCCGATCAATCCTCCCTCTATCCCTCCCGATCAATCCTCCCTCTATCCCTCCCGATCAATCCTCCCTCTATCCCTCCCGATCAATCCTCCCTCTATCCCTCCCGATCAGTCCTCCCTCTATCCCTCCCAACCAATCCTCACTCTATCTCTCCCGATCAATCCTCCCTCTATCCCTCCCAATCAATCCTCCATCTTTCCATCTCCAACCAATCCTCCTTCTGTTTATCCAAACCAATCCTCCCTCTATCCCTCCCGTTCAATCATCCCTCTATCACTCCCAATCAATCCTCCCTCTATCCCTCCCGATCAATCCTCCCTCTATCCCTCCCGATCAATCCTCCCTCTATCCCTCCCGTTCAATCCTCCTTCTATCCCTCCCAATCAATCCTCCCTCTATCTCTCCCGATCAATCCTTCCTCTATCCCTCCCAATCAATCCTCACTTGTTCCCTCCCATTCAATCCCCCCTCTATCACTCCCGATCAATCCTCCCTCTATCCCTCCCGATCAATCCTCCCTCTATCCCTCCCGATCAATCCTCCCTCTATCCCTCCCAACCAATCCTCACTCTATCTCTCCCGATCAATCCTCCCTCTATCCCTCCCAATCAATCCTCCATCTTTCCATCTCCAACCAATCCTCCTTCTGTTTATCCAAACCAATCCTCCCTCTATCCCTCCCGTTCAATCCTCCCTCTATCCCTCCCGTTCAATCATCCCTCTATCTCTCCCGATCAATCCTCCCTCTATCCCTCCCAATCAATCCTCCATCTTTCCATCTCCAACCAATCCTCCTTCTGTTTATCCAAACCAATCCTCCCTCTATCCCTCCCGTTCAATCCTCCCTCTATCCCTCCCGTTCAATCATCCCTCTATCCCTCCCGACCAATCCTCCCTCTATCCCTCCCGTTCAATCCTCCTTCTATCCCTCCCAATCAATCCTCCCTCTATCTCTCCCGATCAATCCTTCCTCTATACCTCCCAATCAATCCTCACTCGTTCCCTCCCGTTCAATCCCCCCTCTATCACTCCCGATCAATCCTCCCTCTATCCCTCCCGATCAATCCTCCCTCTATCCCTCCCGATCAATCCTCCCTCTATCCCTCCCAACCAATCCTCACTCTATCTCTCCCGATCAATCCTCCCTCTATCCCTCCCAATCAATCCTCCATCTTTCCATCTCCAACCAATCCTCCTTCTGTTTATCCAAACCAATCCTCCCTCTATCCCTCCCGTTCAATCATCCCTCAATCACTCCCAATCAATCCTCCCTCTATCCCTCCCGATCAATCCTCCCTCTATCCCTCCCGATCAATCCTCCCTCTATCCCTCCCCACCAATTTTATTATTTCAACCGTTTAAAAACTAAGACGTGATTGGTCAGTTATTTGACTGGGCTTTGGCTGCGCTAAACTTGTACTGAACACGCGCCTATACGGGGTGTTCTCAGACCTTGTGGCGAGGAATCTACAAAACCTGTTCATATCCCAGTAGATAAAAAATTTATTCCTCGGAACAAGGTCGATTTTAATCAGTCTGCTTTATCCTGCAACAATATTTCCTGCACTCTATATCCTGCTTTCGTTCCCTATTTATCTGCAACCCTCTCTCTGTCCATCCAAAAAATCCCCCCCCCCCTCCCTTAATCAATCCTCTATTAATCCCTCCCAATCATTCCCCTCTCTCTATCCGACACCTACAATCCTCCCTCTATCCCTCCTGACAACCCCATCTCTATCCCAATCCCAAGAATTACAGATAATTACCTTTACGTAGATTTCATTCTGGTCGCCTGGGTTAAATAGGCATTTTTAAAAAAAAAGCTTTATATAAGTAATATATGGACCGATTTCAGAAATTAAATAAAGAAGCAATTGTCAAATTGACATCCCATTTTAATGAATCCGAATTTGACCATATGTCATTACATCTTTCCTTTAGAGGGAACATTCTTCATAAACTATGACAACAAATCAAAGAAATTGTATCACAGGTGTCGCTTTATTGTGAAAACACAAAATATAGAATACAACAGCCAAAAGACTAAAATTTGAGACAGATTTCTTTATCACATGTGAGAAGGTATGAGGAAACACGGAATTCATCAGGGACGATTGTGTCGTTCTTGGCTTTGAATGTTCTGTAGAGACACTTGAGAGAGACTTGCCCTACAATATGGAAGCCAGGGCACGGGACACACGTGGTTGAACCAATCGTTGGCTGGTGCTCTTCATCCGGGCATGGGAAACATGGCGCTCTTCCAGTTAGAGAAAAATGGTCTAAACCGCATATTTCTGAAAAGGAGATTTATATGGGTGATAGATTGATCGTTAACATCGTATAACTAAAATATGTTGTATTGAAAATACACGCAACTGTTTAAACGTTATATTGAAACATTTTACTTCAAACCGAATGAAACATTATATTGAAACATTGAACTTCTTAAATCACTGAACGTTATATTGAAACCTTGAACTTTAAAACCTATGACATGTTATATTGTAACATTGAACTCCTTAAACCTACAAAACGTTATATTGGAACATTTAACTCTTAAACCCAATGAAACATTATATTGGAACCTTGTTCTCCTTATTGGTACATTGAACTCCTTAAACTACTGAAACGTTATTTTCGAACCTTGAACTCCTCAAAACCTATCAAACGTTATATTGGAACCTTGAACCACTCAAAACCTGTCAAACGTTATGAGAACCCTGAATTCCTTAAACCACTGAAACGTTATATTGGAACCTGCTTTTCTTAAACCACTGAAATAATAAAACAGTGACAAGATAGTTGAATACAGTAAATTGGTGATACATTATATTGAAAACTTTGAATATGAAACCAAATGACAGCTTATATCGTTTCTTATTAAGTTTTTAATAAACATTAATGATTAGAACAATCTGACATAAATATGAACGTTAGTTCCAGGGTAAGAAAATCTACAAAGCTAGTTACCCTGACAGTCGTCCCTAGCCACGGCTCCTGTAGAGAGGGTGGTGTGGCGCTCAGGACAAGGATGACACGTGGTGGACCCTGGCGTCTCCTGGTACGTGTTCAGTGGACACGTCTTGCAGGTTCCGTTGTTGGCAAAAGATCCGGGGGAACAAGGGACTGAAAATGTAGAAATGATTTGTTTGATTTTGAAATGAATATTTGTATTTTCTATTTTTATGAATATAAAGTCCGTGAATTTAGAGAAACATGGAAGTCCATCTTATCTTAGTTGCCACCATTTAAAAATATTCATGTTATTTCCAATCTTTTTATTGTTACAACCATAATTTTACATTTCATTGTTGATATCAATATGTACATATATACATATACATTATGCATAGAACTGAAAAGTGTATCAAATGTTATAAAAACATTTTACACATACATTTATAAATTAATAGCAGTTCTTTGATACGCGTTTGAGGTATACTTATCCGTCGTTTTAACTAATTGTCATTCAACGCACAAAATAATTGAGTTAATAGCAAAGGTCAAACAGATATTCATATCACATAAAACAAAAGCATCAAAGTTCAAAACTGTTAAGGATCAGATTAAACAACGTACCACATTTGCCTCGTTGAGATATATTCGCCTGCATCTGTCCAGCTGCGCACTCCATGGAGACATTTCCAGTGACAGTGATGGACTTGACCTTTGGAGGAAGGGTTGATGTTGTACCATTCCTGTAAAATAGAGCCATGGGCTTTGTAGCTCATCAGGCTTTATATACATTTACTAATTCAAAATGTCAACTTCTAGGTGAGAGGTATAACACATAGGAAGCACTTTGAATGGAGAAGATGAAATAGGTCTTAAGGTCCTTAACCCTCTGATCTATCTTTGAGCCCAGATATAAAATCCCCTTCAAATAAAGTCACACTTGAAGATTTAATTCATTACTGTTGTTTCCTTTATATTACCTCCCTTTAAAGAGCACATAAAATCTCTAGATGAAATAGCTTTTCAGGTTATGACGTTTGTGATCTATATTTGGGGTCGCAGGATCACGAAATCTACAATTTAGAATCCTAATTGACCAAGGAGTCTGCACACAACTTTTCAGCTCTCTAGACCGTTTAGAACTGGAGAAGAAGATGACAATTGGTTTTTAAGGTTGTGACCCCTGTGAACCCAATTGAGGTCACGGGGTCACCAAATCTACAATTTAGAATCCCCATTGACCGAGGAGTCTGCACACAACGTTTCAGCTCTTTAGACCATTTGGAACTGGAGAAGAAGATAAAAATAGGTTTTGGGGTTGTGACCCCTGTGACCCCGTTTGAGGTCATGGGGTCACGAAATCTACAATTTAGAATTCCCATTAGCCAAGGAATCTGCACACAACGTTTCAGCTCTTTAGACCATTTGGAACTGGAGAAGAAGATAAAAATAGGTTTTGGGGTTGTGACCCCTGTGACCCCGTTTGAGGTCATGGGGTGACGAAATCTACAATTTAGAATTCCCATTAGCCAAGGAATCTGCACACAACGTTTCAGCTCCCTAGACCAAGTAGTTCTGGAGGGGATGAAAATGCGAAAAGTTTACAGACGGACGGACGGACGGACAGACGCCGGACACCATGCCATGCCATAAGCCCATCGGGCCATTCAGGCCCGATGAGCTAAAAAAAAAAAAAATGCTCTTATTCAGTTCATGTCTTGATATCTTTCGTAATTCCTTCATAATTATTTTTTTAAATTCCTAAATGATTCCTAAATTTAGTTGATTCTGCAAAATTCCTCCAATTCGTATCATTTGTGAAACAAATTGTGTTTGTTAAAATGGTTTCACGAGTCATATCCGAATTGATTCATAACTTTCGTAATCAAATCGTAAACAATTCTAGGAAATTCGTGATTGATAATTTTGGTGTCGTAAACTAATCGTAAATGAATCGTGATATCATATTTATATATCTTATTCGTGGAAATCTGTAATGGATCCGCAACCGTGTCTTATTTATTTCTTATAATTGGTAGATAATACGTAGATAATTCGTACATGTTTCGTAGGTTATCAGCAATTGTTTTTCCCATAAAACGTGTATTTGCTGTATTTACACAATCTCCTATTCGTGGTGATTATTATGTGTTATTATTATCCTAAAACATCCTAACAAATCAAGTAATTATTTCAGGTATTTGAATACTGAACACTTACTCAGATGGTGGTACAGTTGGATTTGGTAAGGAGTTGGCAAGCATTGTTCTGTAATGGAAGAGACATTGTCATTAAACTAGTCACACCAAAGTTGACAAAATGTATATCACAATAACAGACAAAATCCGATGATTATCTGGAATCAAATCCTAGAGACAAGAATCTTAAACTTTCGAGATGCAACACAGATAGATTAATGTAGACTAAGGAAGTTGGTTAAAAATATAGACAATTTAAGGTGACACAAAATATTCCAGCTCATCGCACGTCGTTGCATTAGTTAGTAAATTGAAAGTTAACTTTATATTAATAACAATAAACTATATTGTAATGGTGATATAGTTTTCATCATAAATAATCTAGTATATAAGTTGCTTAAAGATCTTCAGATAATACTTGAATAGATTAATGCATGTTTGTCATATCTGTATACTGAAAGTGAACATTGTTTTGTGTAAGATCTTAAAATTAAAGGAGTGACTTTGTTCGTAAAGTGACATTGAATATATTGCAATTGATAAAATACAGGAACATTGAAAACAATCATTTATGGATAAACATCTTCTTTATTCCAAAACAAATGGCTATCAATCAATCTAAATAAACATATAATTCTTCGCAAGGTGTAGGCAAGCTAAGAACGGTCCTTTGCTGATCTAAATATGCATAACATACTTAAGGTCATCTTAAGGTTGACAAATTATTAACGCCTCCTTGCAAGCTCAATATTATACTCAAAAGAAATGCTTATTTTAACAAAGGGTAGTCCTCAAGCTTGAGAGAGATGACACACATTACCATGTGCAGTTCGTGAAGGCACAGTCGATTTGAAGTGAATATTACACTATATGGCAAGCCAAAGGATTGTGAAATTAGATTTATAGCACCTAGAATGGATAGAGTGCGGCGCTCTAGAAAGACAAAGCTGCGAATAAAAGATCTTGGTCTACTCACTGTCACATAACTCGTAGGCACACATTAACACCTAAATCAATATTTGCGCAAGTGTACATATGGTAATATGACATGACGTTATTTCACCACATGAATCATAAGAATGTACATACCTCATAGCAGTGTTGGTTGACATCACCTCATCAGATTTATCAGCAACAGAGTTCATCAAAATAGTGGCAGCTTCCGGGGATAGGGTCCTGCAAAATAAACACATACTTCAGCATCAAACTGTTGAGGACGAGATCACTGAAGGGAAATGCTGACATGAACTGAACTAATGAACTCGCGATACAAACATTGCTATCAATCTTTGGTATGTTTGCATCAATCATATAGAGAGCATGGAATGATACTGAGTGCAGTCTAATGTCACTTTACTTAAAATAGTGAGGGGTAAGTCATAGATTTTTCTGAACTATTCACCTAAGCCCCATAACACGTTGAAAGTTTTACTAAATATTCACCTTAGTCCTTCAACACACTCGATCTTTTCTTCTTAGGCCCTTAGCATGCTCAAGGTTTTATTGAAATATTCACCTTAGGCCCTTAACACACTCAAGGTTTTACTGAAATATTCACCTTAGCCCTTAGCATACTTACGGTTTTACTGAAAAATTCACCTTAGGCCCTTAGCATGCTCTAGGTTTTATTGAAATATTCACCTTAGGCCCTTAACACACTCAAGGTTTTACTGAAATATTCACCTTAGCCCTTAACAACTCAAGGTTTTTGGTGACATATTCACCTTAGCCCTTAACACACTCAATATTTTACTGAAATATTCACCTTAGGCCCTTAGCATACTCAAGGTTTTACTGAAATTTTCACCTTAGGCCCTTAACACACTCAACGTATAAGAACTTATGAATGGTTTTAATCGAAAACTATGACACTAGAAATCACATTTAAGATATCAAGCTAACCCACCCGTTTGTATTTTTCACCCGGATCTTCAGACTGACGTGTAGAATACGTTTTTTATTGGATCCAGTGCTTCGTTTCCGTCTCGACCAGAAATCATCGATTTCCTCTGTCTTACCACAGCTCAGTTCGATATTGTCCACAGAACACTCGGTGCTGACACAAGGTGAGATCCCGATGGAGTTGAGGTTGTCAATGAACTGCTGCTTGATCATCTTAACAGCTTCTTCATCTGAACAGTCTCCCATGTAATAGTAGAAGTCAGTTGGAAGAGAGTAATAGTCAGGGAAAGAGAGTTCTGAAGTCAAAAGAACAAATTGCATTTTAGTTTATCATCACGGTTAATATTTACTACAATCGGTACATCACCTGTTAATCAACCTCCATCAATATAATCGTTCATTACAGATGGTACCATATGGTTAGCATTGGTTTCATTTCTTTATTGCCCGGTACGAGGGACGTTGTAAGTCCAATAAGGAGGGTATACATAAACGATTGTAAACTCTGTTAGGAGGAATTACAATGATTGTATACCCTGGTATGTCCCTAAGAGGATGATGGGAAATCATAAACCTGAATAAACTATCTTAGACTGATTTTGAAACATTTCTCAATATATATTACAAATTGAACCGCAGATGTTTTGACGAAAGTGCGTCTCGAAACCGTATGTAGTAAGACATGTAGTTTGCGAGCTAACCCTTTAACCTAATGCGCCACGGAGGCAGATGGAAGACAAAGGTATAAAAGCAACTTACATATATATTGTAGCCATAACAGGGCTTTCAGACTGTAAACAACGATTTTACGACCGACTCTATATTTAAGAGGGCTCTTCGACAATGCGATAATAAGCGTCTTTTAAACTTAAAAACGATTGATAATATAGAGAAACCATTCTACCTCGGATATGGTAAGGATGTAGACCCCAATAGTCAGGAAAAACACTCGGATGCGAAGGGTTTTTCCTTTCTTTCAGGGTCCACAACCTTTCCATATCCTCGGTATCATGGTTTCTTGTTATAATATCATCTGTATCTTAAAATATATGTATAATTTTGTCATTTACATATTTTTAATTTGTGTGAGAAACATGTGACAAAGTTACGTGTGATTTTAAATGAAAAGGACCAAAGCCCTTTTTGAATAAATGTATACATGTTTTATTGGCCATCTTCTGCAACCTACCCATACAATCAGGAGCAGTGTTTCTTGGCTGCCAATTGCCTTTATTGTCACTGCAAACAAAGGTGTGGAATCTGTCCTCGCTGAACGTCACGTCATAGTCCTCATTACACTGGATCTGACAGACTGTTCCTCCCAGCTGCTTGTCACACACCAGAGCTCCGTTCTTCGGCGTGTTGAGGGTAGGACAGGTCCTTTCTGGAAAAGTTTTAGTGATATGTTAAAGTGAAGTACAGTTTTTTTTATAAAAACAAAAAAATGGGATCATCCCTTATTTGCATATAATTCTCTTTTTATGCTCATCATAATTCACTCTTATTGATATTTTAAATAGACATGTTTATTGTGCAATATTTTCATAAATGCACACAACGGGAACATCTCTTGGATATAGAATGAATGAACATCAATATCCAAGACTGTCTTTCATTAATTTTTGCACGATCTGATGCAACTAGAAAATAGAACAATGGTGAATATCTAACTGACAGAAGATCTTAAGCTACCACGCTGACAAATGTGTACTGAAATTGGTGTCTAATTGACAAACCATGAGCAGATTTTTTGTTAGTTAAGTTTTACTACGCTTTCTGTAATATAAATGTGGTATATATACGGGTTTATTGACGTGAATCTATGGGTGGTAGCGGAAAGTGGAAAATAGTTTTGGATGTTCGACCTTTTGTAAGAAGCGTAATATTTTAACACAATTTGTTAAAAGCCCGTTCATTACAGAACGATTATGAAGTTCCGATAAACGAAACGAAATTATATGCACATGAAAATAAGGTATACTTGTGTTCATATTTCCCTTTCATTGTCGAAAGCAAAACTACTTACTTCTCCTCTTTACATAAAATACAATTAGTTCTGCACTCACTATAACACGTGGCACTAGTTCCTTCCCAGGGTTCCCAGATTGACGTGTTGTTCCCTGTCTTGTCCTTGGCACATGAGATGTACTTGCTCCCCTCTACTCGGGACCCCGTTCCACAGGACACTTCACACACAGACGTGGCTGTCATACCGTTACAAGTGTACTTGATGTCAGTGTCCTCAGATGTTGGAACTGGGCAGTCCGTCGCTGTCACAAAAAGTAAAAATAATTGGTATAGGGTGAAATGATTCATAGTTTTGACAAATTGTAGGTTTCATATTTTTTAAGTGGGGCAGTCCCTATAGGTTGACTCTTTCATTTTGAATTAGGTGGAATGGTTTTGATAGATTATATATGTTGTTTTAATCTAGAGTGAGAGTCTAAAATGCTTAAACAGATAATTTCAACTTGTAAAACAAAATATGGTCTCATTATATATATATATCTGTATATATTATGTTTTTCCTTGCACTTAGTTTATGTTTCTAAAATCATGCACTTATATCGACAATAGGATAAGGACTTAAACTGAGAGGTCCGTACCAATAAATGCAACGATTACCAAATAATAACACTTTCACGGCAACGCTGTCTGGCAATGGCAGTATATACGATAGATGTCAATACACTTCTTAGTAGGTATTATAACGTATATCTCAATGAATCCACATTTATTCTAAAAGTGCATAAACGTTTTTAATGCGAAGCCTCTCCAGGAACTAATTGACCCACAAACAAACCAAGAGTGGTTGAATGAAATACATTAAGTTTTATCTAATTGTGAAAAATGCCACATATTAATTCATTTCTGAACAGGCAGCCAATGAAGCAAATGTGTGACAGGTTCTGCAGTTCATTGATTCTGTTTCCAAAGGTTTACCTTCATGTACGTTGTACTTCGAGACATTATTTTACACTTACGTTTCAACTCAAAGACAAAACCGCATTGTGCCTTGTGATTATATTTCCCATTCCAAAGGTTGTTCACACATGAATTAAGTAAAGTAAGTAAAAGCTAGACTCTATTTGTATAGGATGTAGTTATTTTGTTTACGTATCTTTTACCAAGGACATATAGTGTATAATAAACGTCCATGGGTTTAGTGTATGTACGTTTTATTTCAATACCGATGGCTTGGTTACACTCACGTTTCAACTCAAAGACAAAACCACATTGTGCCCTGTTCCCAGTAGGGTCTGTAGCCTGGTACTTGATGAGATGGGTCCCGTACTCAAACCTTGATCCTGGAGGGCTTCCTTGGATCTGTTCCACTGTCACCTTGCCGGTGTTGTCCGTGGCTGTTATAGTCCACATGAAGTTCCTGTCAATGGTGTTGATCTTCTTGGTCGGGCAACTCGTAAATACGGGTGGAACTTCGTCTGAGAAGAAGAAAATAATAACATTTTGCACATTTTGCACACCAAGCCATGTCCTTATTGCTGGAAGTAGATTAGTGAAATTTACAAATTTACAAGTTTCAGTCCAACAAAATTAGGCTTTCTAGTATAAGGTGTTCTTGCTGAGTAGTCGCTTAAATATTTTTAAAAGGCGAACCTCCCGTCATATTTGATGGGACTTTAATATTCATGTAACAGAGAAGTTATTCCCGCAACAAGTTCAACTTCGGAGATGCAGCAATTCTTGAGATGAAGTCGCACATGTACGCCTAATGACGGTCGATTACATAAGCCGAACCGGCCTTTCAGGCCTCTTGAGCTAAAAGTGAAAACTTGAAAAGGATTCTTACCCTGGCACACCCAGTTGCCGGGCGACCATTTCCTACTCTCAGGACAGTACAGTCTGGCCGACCTCCCCGGGAGATATCCCAGCTCACACACTGGGGAACATACACTCTCGAACAGATTGCCGTCAGTACACGTCGTGGACAGGGCGTTAGTCGGTAGTGGAGGGGTTCCACAACTGATTCCTGGAAATGAGGTTTTTCATCTAAATAATTCTTGATTGTTGAAAAATAAATGTAATAAAGGGATACAGTAAGGGGCAAGTGCAATTAAATTCCATGACGAATAAAATTAGACTAAGAGTCTACTAATTTATATTATATTTACACTTAGAATCTTGAAGCATAAGAGGGGTTTATTTGTTTAGTCGTGTTTTATTTTCATTAAAATAAATGTTTAAAATATAATAATTTTCGTTTTCTCATCTTCCTTTTATCATGATTTGTTTTTATTAAATTACACAACATAAGGTCCCTTACCAAATATGTTACGTGCGGTCATGTCTGTCTTTGGCTAAATTACACCTTGATGTATTTCATCAGTTTGTCTGTGCCAGTGTAGCAGTGTGCAAAACGAAATCTTTAGTACAGAAAAGCACAGAGCTTGAATTAGCTAGTGATAGAGACTGGCGCGAGGACTGGTATCCCTTATCGGGGGAGTTGTATTTTGACATGATGAACAGACAGAATATACTTACTCCTACAGGTGGGTGAGGCTGTGAAGGCTCCGTTCTGTTGACACTTGATGGATGCTGAACCTGATATCTCCCAGCCCGGATTACAGGTGTATGTACACACGGTCCCGTACACTACCCCCACTGTACTCTGGCACTGTACCGCACCCTGACTTATACCAGGTGGGGGGTTGCACCGGATCACTGTTATTGGAAATATAACAATAATTCAACATGGCAAGGTCGAACTTAAGTATGATGACATCAGAAAGTCGCGCTGACATTAAGACTCCTAGACCCCGGTGACCACTATGCAAGTATGACCTACAGGGCCAGAAGGACTATAGTTGTAAAGTTTGCAAAGCTATCGTGGATACCTACAATGACTAGGTATTGAAGACTCTTACTACAGAAGAAGAGTTCGAAGAGCGATGACAGTACCTCATGCCCAAGGTGACTCTCGATGGGAAACACATCAAAAGCTGTGCACCTGGAATAGTGGAAGCGACCACGTGTGTGTTTACAGTTGCTACCTCATTGTTTTCCTGGCAATAGTGGACCACGGTTACAAGTTAATGAACCTATTGAACCTGCTGACCAAGGAGCTAAAGACACTGTCCTACTTCTTGTTGGTCGATGGTACTTTTTCCTTGAGAAGATCCATTGTCCAAGAGGAACATGACCAAACATGAATTGCTCTACAACTACCGTATATCAAGGGGAAGACGTCTGGTAGTGAATGCTTTTTTTGATCGCATGTCGATCTGAATCTGTCGTAGTGCGGTCTCGATGAGATCCTGGTGTGTTCACATAGGCATCGCTATTAATGACTTATTGGGCGCGGGACTACTCATTAAAACATTGATTGAAAACCGAAGTCGCTGTGGGATCACGCGTGGGGTTTTCGAGCGATCCCCACTGATTGCACTATTTGGTCGCCAGTGAAAGAATAGTGCGAACGCATGGCGCGTTGACACGGCCAAGTTGCGAGTTCATAGATTGACATACGACCGTACCAAGACCGCATTGAGACCAATGCAATGAGTGCATTACGAGCAAATTAGCGGGCAAGACATCAACAGACAATCAAAATAGCAAACGCCTCTGCGACAAAATGCAACCCATGGCGATTGAGGGAAATACTTTTGGCGAGCATGGGGATCTTCCCAAGACTTGAAGGCGATGTCAATGGAAGTGATTGATAGTATGCATGACAGAGTAATTTATGATAGCTACATGTATTTGCAAATGTGGTTGCTTTGCTCTGTCCTACGGTCGATTCCGTTGCAGTTACTTTTCTGTTTAAAATATTCCATGAAAAGGAGTGTCCGAGGTTGAAGATTAAAATGTAGGCTACTGAACACGTTTGTTTCTTGGTACTCGAACAGAAAATTCAGCCATATCACGGACTAAGCATAATTAAAGTCCCTGGTCATATATACATACAAATATTTTTTTCGAGAAATGGTTTCCACAATGGTTTACCTTTGACAGTGAAAGTCCTGCTGCATGTTGCACTGAGACCCCCGGTGTCTGTCACTCTGTACGTGACAGTGTGTGATCCCTCGCTGAAAGAACTTCCTGAACCCTTGCCACTTATCAGATTGATTCTGTAACAGTGAATGAGGACCATCAAAGATATTTGGTTGCTAAAAATTGTTACCGAGGATGTAATATGAAATTTTAGAATCACCATCCCCTTATACCATCCATGTATCATATTTACAACAGCCATGTATAACTCTTATACCACCCGCGTATCACCTTTACACTAGCCATATATATCCCCCTTATATCACCATGTATCATCTTTATATCACCCTTGTGTCATCTTTATACCACCCATGTGTCATCTTTATACCATCAATGTGTCATCTTTAAACCCCCCATTTGTCATCTTTATACCACCCATGTGTCATATTTATACCATCAATGTGTCATCTTTAAACCACCCATGTGTCATCTTTATACCATCAACGTGTCATCTTTAAACCACCCATGTGTCATCTTTAAACCACCCATGTGTCATCTATACCAGTTTTGAGCAACGAAGCTCTTCGACTGTCGGTTAAAAAATAAAATTCAGTTAATTGCGATATCAAACATGTCAAACCCATGTTCTTTCTCTCTCTGTGAATGAAATCAATCACGTGAACGCTGCTCCACCCTTTCAATGATATAAGCGGTAATGTATTTGTTGTAGTGTGGAAAGCCAAATAATGGATCATACTGAATGTAATTGTTGCACTGACCGACACATAACTACATTTAGAACAGACCCCTTACAATGTTTTAAATAAGAACTTAATTCTGGTCACTAATACTCCTATCTTTGTTTCTCAATACTGTTGTCCATTAGTGATGTGCTCAGTTACAAATGATATGTCAATGGAGCATAACCTTTGGATACTACATCCAGCATTACTTTCATAAGGCCAAATCTAATTACAATATATAGCAGTAACGTTATACGTAGCCTTCATCAAACGCCGCTTTCCTTATAATCGGTTCAAGTGCAAACAGATATTGACTCCTGATAATGGCCAAAATAGGGTTTCAAAATGTTTGGACACTGTATCGAGCTTTACTTACGAATTGATGTTGTTTTGACTATCGCTGGTGCTAGGAGTTCCCCATGTTACTACAGCAGTGACAGATCCAGGAGGTGCAGTGAAACTACTGGCTATGGACGGACATGTTATCCTTGGGGCAGTGTTAGCTGCAACATAATAATTATGATAATGATAAATGGGTCATCAATATACCTCACTTGTTCACACAATTGCATTCCCAAGGCTCTTCTAACATCATTTGCGATTATAAAGGGTTCCTTAAACACAGCCTCTGCCAGGTACCCAGTTGTACTGCTGGGTGAACAGGACACATTTCCAATAGACTCACAATAGGTCTAATCAGGAGTTGGCCAGAGATTTCCATTTTTTGCAAATATAACATCGAGTAAACACAATGTACTAATGATGTATATAGTGATGTTTACTATGATCAAAATTTTAGTTTAGATGAGTTTATAATTTTGCTAAACAGAACTGTGTGGCATCGAGCACGAATTTTCAGCATACTCACGGGGTGGCCCAGAACCACTGGATCGTCTGAAAACTCTCGAAATTTCACTCCCAATTCTTCTGAAGAAACCACGCCTTCGCCGTTTTTTCGGCGTTTCATGGCACGGCATTTCCACCAAATGAGTGTCTATACATGTTAAGCACAGGGGATTGCGTTTATGGGAACAGGATGATTGTTCATCGACATAAACGCCGGATTTCACACGAGGCCGGCAATCCAAATCTTTCTCATCAAATGGATTTTTGTCGTTATTCAGAAAACAGGCGCCCTTCGGGTTTTCATCGTTTGGTATCTCGTTGTCGGCATTCACAACCTTAAAGAAGTACAGGTTTTCTCGGTAATACGTTGTATATTGGAAAACATGGTTGATACCGAAAACATTGGAAATATATTCAACAACACATCTAAGGAGCCATCCCAGTTTTCTATAGTGAAGTATTAATATCATAACGATCCATAAATATTTAATCGTCAAATATTGGGCAATCCTTAATTATTGTTGTTAAATATACAGATGCTCCTCCAAAGTTCACCTACGTGTTTAGGTTCTTGCAAATATCATATTGCAATGAAAACTACTCATCCTATTTGAGTCTATGTGTTCAATGGTGATTCTCAAACTTATAATTACCATGTTATTGTCACATGTTATCGTCATGTCAGTGTTGCCAGTTTTAAAACTTTGGCAAATTCAAATTTCTTTAATTTTTAAACTGAAGTTTCCATTGCGATTAAATGTGTAAATATTCATCATAAGTATATAGAAAGAGGTTGAAATACATGATCAATGTTTGTCGCAGTTAATCTCTAAGTGGATACGTTGCACTCAAAAATATAAACTGTAGCTTTGGAAAGTTTTACCTTGCTAGAGATACGAGAATTCTATGAATATTTAAAAAATATTTAAGATAATGAATTCATTATATATTAGAGAAGACACAATTCAAAATCTGAAGTATAAGATGTATTACAAGCTATTGGGGCATAAGCGTTTATAAGTGAATTTTTTCAAAAATTATATCAAAACCAAAGCTATACCTATAATGTCAGGATAAATGTCTAGTTCATTCAGGCCTAAACGGAGAGTTTGTGAATGAACACCATCCGTTATACCAAACATGGTAAAGTTTATCGACATCAACAACCTCAGCAGGGCAGTTTATAAACAGTGAGGCAAAGAAAGTACTCACCTCAGTTGATTTTATTATATGTATGATTACAATTGCTAATTTCTCAAGTTTTCGCTGTCATAATCTAAAATTGAAAAGTACAGGTGTTTAGTCAGCAGTCAAAGAATACTTCTAAATGTTGTTGTTTTTTTTAAACGAAAATTTAAATTTTAAATTTGTTCACAAAATTTTGTTGATGATACACAAACGTTCACCAACATGTATAAGACATATTCTGTGTGAAAATTGATAAATGTGTCTGATTCTGCATGTTGGTGAAACTTTCAATTCTTACCCCTGTCTTTATTAAACAAAAACATTTTAACTTAAATTTAACCACAGTCACCAATTAATTCATTCAAACTCCTGCGGATAAGTATTATTGCATCGTGCCATAATCAAATGCATCTGATTTCTTTTTAATATTGAATAAATCGAAACCAACTGAGGTGGGTACTTTCTTTTGTCTGGTAGTGTATGTGTGATGAACCCGCAACACTTTAACACTTGGTTAGATGATTTTTTACTTTTATATTCTACCTTTTTCATAATTACATATTCATATGTCTGTATATTATCTGCAAACGGGTCATCGGGTCGTAACATTTTATATCAAATAGATCGTGATGCTTATAATGTATTACGGTGGATTGTTCGCAAGTAAAGTTCTTGGCCTCGTTTACGGCTCCACCACATATATACCGTATAATGTTACGGTTGTAATTAAGGTATTCCTAAAGTGACATTTGAATTAGTGTTGATGATGAATGATGAATTGATGTATTAGATATTTAATGGGTAAATGAATGAAATGATGAATGGATGGTTGAATGAATGAACTAACGAAAGGAAATGACTGAATAATAAGTAGTAATTAATGTGAATATCAATGATGGCATGATGAAAGATTATATAATGAATGAATGACGTGATGAAGATGATAATATGAAGGAAATAATGATTATGGGATAAATGAGTGAAACGGTTGATGAACTATAGTAATAATGATTAAATGAATGAAAGAATGGGTAAATCTAAATAAATAAATGAATAAACGATTGTAAGGATAAATGTTCTGTAATCATATCAAGGAGGGTGGTCTTTTTATTTGAAATTTGGCATTTAAAAAACTATATCCTAGTTAAACGTCACGGGGTTATTGTAAGTATTTATTTTACTTACGTATTGTGACAATCCCACTGCAAGGCAGACGATGGTCACGTGACCCAGTCCAAATTGTTTTCTTCCCATCCTAGTTTTGTCCTACAAAGTAATTAGGGTTCATTAACAAGCAGTCGACGTCAACATCACCTTAACGTATTTCATCTATTTACTTGGCTTGGAATGGATGAATCAACTTAAAAAGAAAATATAAAGTACGTTTGTTGAAATTCAGTTTTATTAAATAGACGATTTGTTTTATTATCATCGGTATATTGGAGGATAAACGAGTTTATGGATTTACAACTTCTTTACTGCAGTAGTGCGAGGTTTTGGTGTAAATGCTCACACAGTTATCATGACTCGTCAAGAAATTATTATATATTTTTTAAACGTGTGGGAATGCAAAAATTTGTTAGAATAAACATACATCCAAAGGGCAGACAGGGTTGTCACCTTCCCCCTTGTTGTTAAAGCCAAATTGCACCGATTCAGTAAAACAGACTAGGTCCCATATGAGTGAAAGACACAGTCAAGGAAACGTCCCTCAAATTATTTCATTACACCGTTACACAGATTAAAATTATGATTATAAAAATCGATTTCAACTACGAGGGTTTACAAGCATACACTTTGAACATTTATCAAAATTACATATTTTTCTCAATGTAGATTCATATAAATAAAATTTCATAAATAAAGTAATTCATTACAAAGTTATGATTTTCCTGGAAACAACAGTTTGAACTACATTTTATTCTGGACTGAAGCAAAAAGCTTACCTTACTCTCAGGCCCTTCGCTTTGTTTTGTCGCCTTCCCCTGGAGGGGACAGTTTATATCCGTCAGCCAATGCGTCGTTTATGTTGTATCCTGTTCAACTCGGAGGGAGGAGGGGGTATGGGGGGAGGTAGGTCAGGGGGGAACCCGAAATCGCAATGTCGCAAGGGTTAAAGTCACCTGGAGATAATTTTTCATTTTTTAGATAACAATAGTTAAGACGTACATTGTAGATGTAAAAATGTTGATGTGATTTGGAATTTGAATTTGTTTCAAAACGTTCTGATTTTGTGTTAAGAGTTAACTAGGTCCGGTGTTCAGAGTAAGAGCTTAAAATAAATAATAAACATGCACAATTGACGCTGATTAATTTGAGGATTGCCCGTTTAGGTTAAACTCAAACTGCGGGGTCATGGAGTGACGTGAAACATATCTTTACTCACAAGTATTGCTTAACCTGTACAGATTGCATTCAAATACACTTTTACTCTGAAATTATTTTCAGGAAAGATGTCAGTGTTGGTTACAGCTATACATTAAATAATTTATTTTTTCATTGCACATTATAAGCTGAATGCTGGCCGTATGGACTTGCCTTTGACTTTTCATTTTTCTTGGGCCTAAAAGCAATATTAAAGGGGCAGTAGCACGTTTTTCGCAAATTTTATTTTTTCAAATTTCTCATTTATAATGATAGTTTATGTCATTTATATTTACTTTAGAGGGTAAGACATCGTATTAAACAAACCAATTATCCGTAGTGGTAATAAGGATGTTGCGTATAAAGCAAAAAATGCATGGCGGCCATTTTATTGTGAACACAATTTATTATTTCAAATGACAAAAACAGATTCCCATGGCTTTACGGAACCGGTGTGGTGACAGAATGGTGTTTTACTACTGATGACATTATTTTAAAAATACATTTCATCAACTTATTTCAGAGAAAAAACGTGCTACTGCCCCTTTAAAATATAGATAAGGTACAGTAAGTAACTTAATCTATTATCTATTATCTCTTATATATCTGTAATCTATTATCCCTATTATGCCTTTGAAGAGAGAGAGAGCAGTTATTGAAAGAAATTCAAATAAGATCAAATATGAGGGTACCTGAATCAAATAGTTATGCAATTATATTTCGTCACATTTAATATTATTAGACACCTCAAGAAAGATACATTTATTATGCACTGTATGACAAGTGATGATGTTTTATGTATTCTTGTCTACATACATATAGTCGTGGTGTATGTACAATATATACAATAGAGTGGTTTTACGAATGTCACAAAATAGCCTAAAGGTCAGGATAGTAAATTTAGACATTTTAAATAAGACCAAAAAGATATTACTCATGGAGTCTTACCTATGGGTTGTTAATTCATGTAGGACCGTTTTAGTTTTAGTTTTAGTGTGAAACCAAATACCTGCAAAATATACTGACCTTCTGGCCAATGTGGCATTCCAAAACAGAAACTTCCGCAGTTTATATCCTAGTATGACATTTATATTAACAAATATAGGAATGACTACCTCAACATGACAAAGTAAAGGTTAAAGATCTTAGAAACGTCGCTTAGCAATCAAAACATATTCTACAACGATGTTGTGTTCCTTAACTCTCTGATATAAGCAACTCTATTAATGGTTGTATAGCTCAAACGCGTTATAAAGATAGAGAGACATACTACTAAATAAATGAAATATATATCATATTTATTACAAAAGAAGGGTAAGGTGTGTAATTATTTATATTTACGTACAATATGTTAAGTGATAACGCGCCTGTGTCAAAAACTGTGTGTATTATTTTCAATTTAAACGTACCATCATCGAAACAAACCATGCACTCGAATGTTTCAATTTGGATTTCTCAGTTGCTTAGACAAACCATATAGAAAGAAAAGTTTCTTACAGGCTTGATAACAAGGTGACGGTAGCGTAGACAAGCATTTCCTTCGAAGTGTGTATATACTCAATCAGTTCAGTAGACACCATGCCTGGTACTGCGATTTCATATCTCGTGTTGACAAATTTCTGCGTTGTTTAAACAATGTCAGGACACTGTTGACATTTCAAGGGCTATTGATATGAACGGATAAAGGTATAGTTTAATCAAAACACCTGTTAGCATTGTATTTAAGCCATTATTTACTCGTCAGTTGACAGAAAAAAATACCTGGCATATGGGAATTAACGAACTTCGTCCTGAACGTTGTACAAAATAGAGCTAACGCAAATATTTCCTATTTTAACAAGTCTAGAAAGCTCAATTTGAAAAAAAATACCTCAGGGGATCAATGTATGTTATGTCTATAATTTCGATTTGAATATTATTTTCTTGATACTTTTCAGAGTATAAATGCAAGTTAATATGTTAGTAATCAACTACTACACATTTTACGAAAGGAAACTCAACGAACAACAAAACCTATTTGATAACAAATGTGTAGATATAGTACTGCCCTTCGGGGTTGTTTATGAACTATTCGTATATGTACCCTAAACTTCCGATCAATCCTCTCTCTATCCCTCCCAACCAATCCTCCCTCTATCCCTCCCGATCAATCCTCCCTCTATCCCTCCCGATCAATCCTCCCTCTATCCCTCCCGAACAATCCTCTCTCTATCCCTCCCAACCAATCCTCCCTCTATCCCTCCCAACCAATCCTCCCTCTATCCCTCCCAACCAATCCTCCCTCTATCCTTCCCGATCAATCCTCCCTCTATCCCTCCCAACCAATTCTTCCTTCTATCCCTCCCAACCAATCCTCCTTCTATCCCTCCCAACCAATCCTCTCTCTATCCTTCCCGATCAATACTCCATCTTTCCCTCCCGTTCAATCCTCTCTCTATCAATCCCGATCAATCCTCCTTCTATCCCTCCCAACCAATCCTCTCTCTATCCATCCCAACCGATCCTCCCTCTATCCCTCCCAACCAACTCTCTCTCTATCCATCCCGATCAATCCTCCATCTATCCCTCCCGATCAATCCTCTCTCTATCAATCCCGATCAATCCTCCCTCTATCCCTCCCGATCAATCCTCCTTCTATCCCTCCCAACCAATCCTCTCTCTATCCATCCCGATCAATCCTCCATCTATCCCTCCCGATCAATCCTATCTCTATCAATCCCGATCAATCCTCTCTATCCATCCCAACCAAACCTCCCTCTATCCCTCCCAACCAATCCTCTCTCTATCCATCCCGATCAATCCTCCATCTATCCCTCCCGATCAATCCTCTCTCTATCAATCCCGACCAATCCTCTCTCTATCAATCCCAACCAATCCTCCCTCTATCCCTCCCAACCAACCCTCCCTCTATCCCTCCCAAACAATCATCTCTCTATCCCTCCCAAACAATCATCTCTCTATCCCTCCCAACCAATCCTCCCTCTATCCTTCCCAACCAATCCTCTGTATTCCTCCCAACCAACCCTCCCTCTATCCCTCCCAAACAATCATCTCTCTATCCCTCCCAACCAATCCTCCCTCTATCCTTCCCAACCAATCCTCTCTATCCATCCCGACCAATCCTCCCTCTATCCCTCCCAACCAACCCTCCCTCTATCCCTCCCAAACAATCATTTCTCTATCCATCCCAACCAATCCTCTCTCTATCCCTCCCAACCAATTCTCCCTCTATCCCTCCCAAACAATCCTCCCTCTATCCCTCCCAACCAATTCTCCCTCTATCCCTCCCAACCAATTCTCCCTCTATCCCTCCCAACCAATCCTTCATCTATCCATCCCAACCAACCCTCCCTCTATCCCTCCCAACCAACCCTCCCTCTATCCCTCCCAAACAATCATCTCTCCACCCCTCCCAACCAATCCTCCCTCTATCTTTCCCAACCAATCCTCTCTATCCATCCCAACCAATCCTCTCTCTATCCCTCCCAACCAATTTTCCCTCTATCCCTCCCAACCAATCCCCCCTCTATCCTTCCCAACCAATTCTCCCTCTATCCCTCCCAACCAATTCTCCCTCTATCCCTCCCAACCAATTCTTCCTCTATCCCTCCCAACCAATCCTTCCTCTATCCCTCCCAACCAATCCTCCCTCTATCCCTCCCAACCAACCCTCCCTCTATCCCTCCCAAACAATCATCTCTCTATCCATCCCAACCAATCCTCTCTCTATCCCTCCCAACCAATTCTCCCTCTATCCCTCCCAAACAATCCTCCCTCTATCCCTCCCAACCAATTCTCCCTCTATCCCTCCCAACCAATTCTCCCTCTATCCCTCCCAACCAATCCTTCATCTATCCCTCCCAACCAACCCTCCCTCTATCCCTCCCAAACAATCATCTCTCTACCCCTCCCAACCAAGCCTCCCTCTATCCTTCCCAACCAATCCTCTCTATCCATCCCAACCAATCCTTTCTCTATCCCTCCCAACCAATTCTCCCTCTATCCCTCCCAACCAATCCTCCCTCTATCCTTCCCAACCAATTCTCCCTCTATCCCTCCCAACCAATTCTCCCTCTATCCCTCCCAACCAATTCTTCCTTCTATCCCTCCCAACCAATCCTTCCTCTATCCCTCCCAACCAATCCTCCCTCTATCCATCCCGATCAGCCAATTCTCTAGCCCCATCCCTCCCATCAAAGTTTACGCACTTTAACTCCAACCAAACATCGTCAACTATTGACATGCAATATATACGATAATTTAGGCAACAGCTTCGCACGCAATGTAACCAAGAGATGAAAGCACCAGTCGGGATTTTGAGTACCGATTAGTACACGACAAACAATCATGCCGGTACTTGGAATACAACTGTTATTGTCCATCGATGAATGTTGACTGAGGTCAAATTCACTTGTGCCTATGTGTATACAGATTTACGTGAAATTCAAACACAATGAGTAAGTGTGAATGAAACTTTATACGCTATCTATCACGTACGTAACGAGTTGTGTTTACTTCGTTTGGCGTATTTGTTATATCCTGTTATGAAACCGAGCGAGATAAGAGGCCGTTTGTAAATGCAAACATGTTGTTTTCAAGTACATTACAATAGCAATAGCTGTGAACTTATTTTATTTGGTATTTAAGGAAAATGTCAGAGATCCTGATTTTTTCATCTACGAATACAAACTGATAAGGTAAAAGCTATCTGTCAAGCAGCCTGAAAATAAAGCCATTGGCTATGTAGCTCAATAGGAATTGCATGAATTGCTTATCACCAACTGCGTGATAGGAGGTTCATTAAATTAAATGCAGTTCAAATGATGTTAAAGGATAGGTCACACATAGTAATTTAAAGGCACAAACATACACTCATTTGATTTCAAAACACAAATAAGTAACATGTGTGAATGAAGCAAACATTAGTCTGCATCTATAAAATGCACCTCTCCCCATTATTAATGTTATTCTGAAAAGTTCAGCTTTCTGTATGAAATGGTTTTGGAAAAAGTGTTGTTTAAAGAATTAGGGTGAGCCCCTTGCTAAAAGAAAATTTGAACTACCTGTGCCAACTGGTTTCGGAGAAGAAGTCGTTTAAAGGTTTTCAGGAAAGTTGCCTGCCAAGTCCATATTTGGACGGGGTGAGGTTAAAATGAACAAACTTGGAACCCGTTTGGTGCAAGGTACCTCCCCACAAAATTTCAGCTTTGGGGTGAAGCAGTTTAGGAGGAAGATTGACATTGTGAAAAGTTTATAGATGACACCATCAAGTATTTAAAACATTCACCAATGAATAGTCTTGGTATGAGATGGTGGAAGTACAAATCTTTGCAGCAGAGTTTCAAACCATCTCATTCAGTGCATGATCAAGGTCTAAGCATTGAAAGTACAAAGGTAAATTACCATGTAATAGGCTGATGATCCTAAGGATAAGCCTGTTGTAAGATGCCTCTTAACAGACTTACAGAACCAAATAACGTAGTAGGTTGATTTGTTTTGGCGGGTATTTTTTAGTTTTCCTGATGCAAAGTCCCAAGGGCAAAGAGGAACATTTAGTCATGGCTAACAGACAGTTTCTTGAAGGGTTTATGTGGAAATTTGATCTTTTAATGCAGGAAAGGTTGGAATTGACCTGTTGTCCATTTGTTTAAAATTTGCTCATCACCAATGAACATGACATCCCATTGACACTCTTCACAGTAACAAGGTGCAACTTACCTCCCCAGAAATTTCAGCTTTGGGGTGCAGCGAGAAAAGAAGTCGAGCAAGTGAAAAGTTTCTTGAGTTTCACGGCCTCCTTTCACAAAGCAATAAGGTGTTTGTTAGTCACTAAGGTAACCTTAGTGCAATGGGACTTCAGGTTTACCTTAGTAAAGGCTGTTTTGTGAAAGAAGGCCCTGGGCCTAGATTTTCAAAGCTCTCTTAGCGCTAAGATAGTTGTAAGTAACATACATTAACATTGGCCTACGACTATCTTAGCGCTAAGAGAACTTCGAAAACCTAGGCCCTTGCCTGTAGAGCTAATAAAGACAACACAGAGGAATCACTTCATACTTTGGTTTATTTATCATATGAAATATATCATTGCACCCTGACAAGACACCATCAGTCCGTCAGAGTGTTTCACACACCTCGACACCCTCACAAACACACCCACCTAGTCCAGTACAGCCTCCCTCCGACACGTAGAAACGTCACATATCACATGTAAAACTTACATCCCCAGCCTTGGGGATAAGCAGGGAAAATAAAAATCAACCAATTTCTGCAAGCATTTTCTTTCAACAAAATCTAAAGAACTTTGAAAGGGAATCTGAATGAGTGTCGTTAATGAAATACTATTCTCTTTGTGTGAAGGACAACAGACTTAAATATTAAATTACCAGATTTCTGTTATGTACAAACTCATAACAACAACAAATTTAAAACAAGTCTTTTAAAATCTCACACCAAAGGTTTGAAATTACTCAACATACAATACCAGCACTTAAAAAATACCCTTATCGTTTCAAACATATCAAAAACATTCAGAGTAGTTTTCGAAAGACATGAACACGATCATTCACCAGACAATATTCAAATAGTCGAGACACTTCAATGGCACAAACGAAAAACATACCTTAAACATAAACAAGTTTTGTAAAACATTCTCATGTCACGTCAGAAAAAAAAGGAAAGAAAATAAGATATGCTTTCCAAAAGACCTTTAGTCTTACAATAAAATTTGATTTGTTTATAAAAACACCCCTTCAGAGAGGGGTACAGTTTTAGATAAAGCTCTGAGATCAAATAACATTGTCGGTTTTAAACTCAATTTGCGGACGTTGAATAACAACGAATCCCGTAAAATTGTACAAAAGCAACTATTTCTCTTCTAATTAATCAAGGCAAAAGTTTACATTTGGAACTGACTGTTACTAACATTAAGAAGTTGTAGTTAGAATTAGGGACAAAACAATGAAGAAGTTGACCATCCATAAATGCTAATTCTTGCAAGTGAAAGTAGATTAATATCATATTTGGAAATCCTTATTATTTGCTGAAAAGGCAAATACCATCGTGCTGTAAGAAGCAATGTGAGAGTAAATGATTCTTTCCCTGACATGTTTAAAGACCTCAAACAACACGCGACTTCATCTGAAGCAGATGCTCAATAATGCCCAGAAGTAAAGAACTGACATATCCTTGTGGGATATTCAGTAAGCTTGCTATTACTGTTTATTTATTTCTAAATCTGTTTGCAGGAACTTGTAACCAAATTTCTCCTTAATCCAAAAATATAGTTACCATGAAACATAAAGAAAGTTAACTTTTTTCCCATGCAAATTACTATAATACTAACTGTTTGAGAGGCATTCTAGAAATTGGTGTAATGGAAAGACAAGGTATTTTATGGATGATCAACTTCTTTATTTATTTTGTGAAATAAAGTAGTTGATCATCCATAAAATATTATTGTCTTTAAATTAAAATTATTACTTGAAAGAAAAATGTTCAAATAAGTCAAAATTAACTGCTTAAACCAAATTACTGGAATAATCAACCCTACATCAATCACTAAAGAATGTTTCACTGTGGGACGTGAACAAACCAAACGGCATCAAACTAAGACGTAGGGGTAGCAAAATTCAATCGTTTTGTTTCAAGGCTCTTATATAGGGGCTGTAGCACGTTTTTTGCAAAATTTATTTTACCGATTTTCTCATTTATGATAGTTTATGTCATTTAAATTAACTTTAGAGGGTAAAATTTCTTATTACACAAACCAATTATCAATAGTTGTAATAACGATGTTGCGTATAAAGCAAAAATTGCATGGCGGCCATTTTATTGTGAACACAATTTCAAATTACAGAAACGATTCCCATGGCTTTACTGAATCATGTACACTCATGTTTAACTTCATTTTCCGAAGAGAGAAGGGTGTTTTACTATGGGTAATATTATTTTGAAATTCCATCGACTTATTTAAACGGAAAAACATGCTACTGCCCCTTTAAGGTCTTCATCATTGATCTGAAACATAACAATTAAATTTCGCAACCTCTCACGTCTGAGTTTGTTGCCATTGATTCAATTGCCTCTCTACTTGACTAATACTGCCCCATGCCCCCCTCCCTCCCAACCAGTTCTTATTTAAGTCATGTCATGCCTACCGGTACTTTTGATGTTTCAAACGCAAGAAGTGAGTTATTCAAAGTAACCTGCCTCGTATGTACAGATGTATCAATTGCTTCTTAATTTTTGTTGATAGATGTCAAAAACTCTTACGTTGACTGACTTAACAGAACCCATAGGTACAACATCAAATTAGTTTGATCAAATTCTGATCCATCACCTATATTCAAGGAAGTCGGGGAAAAATTAGGTGAGGTATGTCAAACTTATTGTAGCATACTTCCATTCTTGATACATTTATTTTTAATTCAAAGTGTTTATATTATAAAATCTTTTTTCAAATATATGTTAAGGAACTTGAGACATTGGGTAAAGAAGGGATAACTTTTAAAAGAAGAGAAAAAAACACTTGTTCAAAAATTGATAGTTTCAATAAAATCTATTTAAAATATAGATCATCTGCACTCTGTTCAACATACGATCTAAGAAAATGTCATAGTCTATATAGGGTACAAGTGCATCTGTCAATCAATGATGCAATGCTTTTGGGGATAAATCATAAAGATGACAATGTTTATCTTATTGGCCTAATGCGAAGTCAGTCACATCTTCAATCCACAGCCATTTTTAAAAGTTCTGTATCCCCATTTAAAGCTTCTGCAGTTCTAGATTGGAAAATAAATTTAGGCAAAACAGTTCAATTTTGAAAGAATTTTAAACTTCCATATTTCGTAGAGCTTTATTGAAAAACTGTTAAGGAAGTATGACTTGATGAATGCATCATTTTTAGTCATGAAAATATCATTGATAAACAATCTTTTAGGTTTTATTCATCATGATTGATAATAATACTGACGTTTACCTCCAATTTTTCTTTCATTTTCGCCAATTTTGATTTAACTTTCAAAACAAATAAATTCATCAGGAATTTTCTGTACGTATTATGCACGATAATGCATTTTCCGCGGACCATACATTTTTCTGCATTTAAAGGTTATTTCTGTGATTTATTCTTCATCCGTTGAGGACTGCCTTATAGCTATATATCCTTAGATCATTAGTTGAGTTTAGAACAAATGATCTACAATTCAATTAGATCTGGTTTCAATGCAACAGCATCTCAGATGGAATCCAGAAGACATAACAAGCAGACAATAGGTAGAAAACTGATAACATTTCATACACACGCCAAGCAACTGACACACCAGCCTCAAGCCTTGTCTGGAGACCATTTACACTCTGACATCTGTAGACACATCCTTCCTTGGATGACCTACACAAAGGCAATAGATCTAGGAAGCACATACCTTGCTATCAATACCATTTTCAGGTTTGAATGCAGTGCTTTAATTGATAATGAGTTACCTCCCTTTCTCTCTTTCATCAAATTTATAAAACTTTGGATTACTAAAACGAGTGATCTTCCAAGCCGATGTCATTTTAGCTAATTCCAAACATAAGGGCAGTTTTGTAATGATAGAAGTATTCAATTTCCCAAGAAATTTAAGGAAACCAAGTTGACAGGTAATCTAACTCCTACTAGTACTATGAAGGTTAATTGGATTGTTCAAGAAATGAGAAAGTAAATTAGTGTTTTTAACTTCACAACTTCAAAATCATTTAGTATATAGATCTTATTATTCTACTTTTGTTTTAAACTGTATCGAGAGGCCTGCTCGTTTCGATTTACCGAAGTTTGTTCTGAACGTCCAGTCCAGAAGTGAAAGGAGTGGCTCTGAACACTGTTGTCATGCTGTGCTGCTTGCACCACCTATTTCAAGGGAGCATGTTCCAAGAACAATGTTCGGAGACACTCCTTTCACTTCGCACATGGACTGGACGTTCAGAACAAACTTTAGAAATCGAAAGGAGCAGGCCTATATTAATTTCAAATCCCTCTTCATTTCATTTTGATTGGACAACAACAATTTGCATATTTCATCTTTCCATGGCAAAGAAAATTTATGAATTGCTAGCAAGGTATGTAGTAACAAAGATCTATAGTCTCACTGTAGGCCAGTCTTGTATGGGCAGATGCTGTAGACTTTCTCAAGCATCTCGTCACTGAATTACTGTCCTTGTACCATCTACATCATGAATACAACTGCCAGCAAATTATACAACTACAAATGCTGACGTCTTGTGTGTGACTTGTCACATAGCACTCACTGTACACTTTGAATATTCAGTCTTGCCATTTCCACAGATTTGATACGAACTGTACACAAAACTATTTACAATTACATCAAATGACTGGACACGTGTTAAAACTTGTCCTGTCCAGACAGATACTGAGAGGTTCAATACAAAGTTTCATCAGGACATTAGCGTCTCATCCAGACGAAATAAGATTTGTGAGTTCTTCTCAAAGAACTGTGAGTTCTCAAGGATGTGTAAGTTCATCTTAAAGATCTGCAAGTTCTTCTCAAAGATCTGTGAGTTCTTCTCGAGGACCTGTGAGTTCTTCTCAAAGATCTGGGAGTTCTTCTAAAAGAGCCAGAGTTCTCCAAGAACCGTGAGTTCTTCTCGAGGACCTGTGAGTTTCTCTCAAAGATCTGTGAGTCCTTCTAAAAACACTTCATGTTTTTCTCAAAGAAAAACAAGACCTTCAAGACACATTCTTATATCTGATCTGTGAGTTCTCCTCAAAGAACCGTGAGTTCTTCTCTAGGACCTGTGAGTTCTCCTCAAAGATCTGTGAGTTCTAGAAGTTAATCAAGGTCTTCTCTAACACTGAGAGCACCATAGGACTCTTCCACTGCTAATGATGTGGAGTCAATAACCTAAACCCTACGTAGGTTGAGGTGGAAGTATGGGCTGATGAACACGGACCAGTCTTATAACCACAACACCAATCCCAGGTTAAACATCAAACGGAGAAACTTATATCCATGATTCCAAACCCATTCACACAAACTGTTGACTGTCAAACTAGCAGGAAATACACTGAGATATCCTCTAGATCCCGAGAAAGATCTAAGTCGTTGTCATCAAGTGTGATCGATGGAGGACTGTTCTCCCGTGTCTACGTGATACTGGCTTGTTTCTTGTCCTCCACGTCAAAGTCTAACACGAGCAGTTTGGTTTCCTCGGTACCGTTCCGACTGCCTACCGCACACACTAGTTTGGTGTTGTTACAGCGCAGCCTCCAAACCACGCCCCCACTACCACCACTGTCCAACGCGACTAGGTTACGGAGGAACTCCCCGTGTTTCAAGTCCCAAATTTTCACTGTTCCATCGTCCGAGGAAGTTATCACAAATTTCTTATTGAACTGGAGACACGTGACAGCACTTTGATGCTTGTTTGGTCCTGAGGAGACAATAAATGTGGAAATGATTATGAATTATACCTCAATTGTTGTTTAACAAAAAATTTCAAGAGCAGATAATAGATAAGTATCTAATGATTTATTTTTTTTTAAATATCTTTTATTAAAGAATTTGTTTTCAAATTTGTCATATAAATAGATGTTAAAGCAATTTGAAAATTTCTTAAGAAAAAAGTCTGTATGATGACTAAGGTAGCCTCAGTGAATGTTAAATGACGGCACAGACGTGTTACTGCGTATTTGGTATGCCGATGGTAATTTTACCTTGCAGAGTCTGGAGACACTGGCCAGTAGTGATGTCCCACACCTTCACCGTGGAATCAGCATTACCAGACACGAGGATGTTGTCCTTGAGCTCCAGACCGCTGGTCAGCGACTGGTGACCAATGAGCGTGTGCAGACAGTTGCCCGTCTCCACGTCCCACACTCGGATAGACGTGTCTAGAGATCCACTCACCACGTGTATCCCGTCAAACTGCAAATGGAAACAGGACAGGTTCCCATCTTACATTAATCTTCAAATATCAGAATCATCCTTTATTAGAGATAAGATAGAACTTCAAAGTGTGCCAATCTAATTAAGAATAATGTAAATTAAAATATATTATGAATGCCGCTCAAACTTTTGGAAATTGTAGGGAATGTTTGCATTGCCTCATTGACAGACTGGCTTTGGAGTCAGACATAGCCGCACATGGTTAACAAGGAGAGGAGGGGTCACTCATTAGTTCATACACATGATCAACAATTTTGGAAATAAGGATTCAAAGTGGTCCAATATGCCGATCTTACCATTGGTCAAAATTAAGCACAAAGCACTAGCCATTTGGACCAAATTAAAGTACACCTCGAAAGACATCCAACGGTAAACTAGTTTAATGCAAGTATAGGATCTAAAATTCAGACTAGCCTTTTGGACAACCAGTAAAAACAATTAACTATCCCAACAACTTTTTCACTGACCATGGTCTACCGGACTTGTGCTAATTTCGAACACTGCCCACGTTTATCCATCCACAACTTCCAAACGCAAGGCATAACTCTTGCCAGTCTGCATTACTGGCTGATTTAACCCTTGCAGTATTTCCCTCGCTTTGTTTTCTGTCAAGATAGTGAATTGCTGCACTAGAAATGCATAGCGGGCCTGAATTTCTAAACACAGATTTCTTAAGGAAATACTGCAAGGCCTAAATCAGCCAGTAATGGAGACTTGCAAGAGTTATGCCTTGCATTGGGAAGTTGATCCATCCACTGTACAGGATTCAAGTTGTACTAGAGGTTGCATATCAGATAGCAGCATATATAACATTTTGATTACAGTATATTTATTGAGAATCTATGGACTGACCTGTAGGGAGTAGACCCTGTTGGTGTGTCCCTGCAGCGTGTGTAGACAAGTCTCCGTCTCTGGGTCCCAGACCCGTACTGTGTAGTCGTACGCTCCACTCACCACCCGTCGACCGTCGTACTGGACGCATCTCACCGCTGCCACGTGACCCATCAACACATGCAGGCACTGGCCAGACTCTATGTCCCACACACGTAGAGTGGCGTCTCGTGAACCGCTTACAACTCTAAGGGGTATCAAATATTTTATTTTTTGAAGACATCATAATGTATCAATGTGATTTTTTTCCACATGTTTCAGTTATCAAAATATTTAGATCATAACATGTGTCAATCATGAATGAAGATGAGAGTCAGGTGCAGTAACACGTTTTTCCGCTCAAATAAGTTGATGAAATATATTTTTAAAATGTCACCAATAGTAAAACACCCTTCTCTCTTCGGAAAATTGGGTTAAAGCCATGGGAATCGTTTTTGTCATTCGAAATAATAAAATGTGTTCACAATAAAATGGCCGCCATGCGTTATTACAACTACCGATAGTTGGTTTGTGTAATAAGAGGTTTACCCTCTAAAGTAGATATACCGGTAAATGACATAAACTTTCATTATAAATGGGAAATTTGAAAAAATAAAATTTCTAAAAAACGTGCTACTGCCCCTTTAACAACAAAATAGACACAATCATCTTCCTTTATAACAGCCAAATACTGGTATTATGGTGGTTAGATATTCTGGTTTTACATCTAAATCTATCATGAAAAGTTTTAAGTTTTGATGATTACATTTATGCTTATAAATGACCTTCCTGCTTGTAACATTGTTAAGTGATAAATATATAATGATAAAAAAAATATTACAAATTTGTTTTCTAATTTTCTAATATATAACTAGCACTCACTTGTTAGCACAGAGACTCATACAACGCACGGTAGAGGTATGTCCATACAGCGTGTGTTTACAGACCCCGGTGTCTGCGTTCCACACCTTGAGCGTGCGGTCTGTCGAGCCACTTATCACAGTGAGACCGGACATCTGGGAGGACCACACACCACCTGTGTGACCAACTAGGGTCCGCAGGCACTGCATAAATCAAATACCAAATGTATTAGCTAGTATAGCTACCATTCTGTAAACAGGATAACATTGGAAATTTTATCATAGTCACTACTTTAACTTCCTCCCCTGCCACACCCTAATGTTTGGACAATGAGTAGGCCAATGAAATTTACTCGTCTTAGTCTTGCTTGAAAAACAAATCTCATAAATTGAGTTACTTAGCTTTACTAGCACCTGGAGAGTAGCAGAGAGTGAACACCCTGCCGCGGCCAAATTTGAAAAGACTTTAGTCAGAGACCAAGGGACATAACTCTATATGATTTTGGTACAAGTTGTCAAGAAAAAGATCAAAATTCAGTTGTGGCAGGAAGCACTGTGGAAGATCAGTTCTGTACTACACATATCGGAACAATAAAAAAGAGCCATGACCAAATGCCTGACACGACCATATTTGAGGTGGGGTCAGGACCAAATGTTCAAATTGATCCCCAGGATACATCTCCATAACATATCAACTTTGGAGAAAAGCAACTTTGGAGAAGTGACACATGTGAAACACTACGGACAACAGACGGCGAGCCCATCTGTCATTTCAGGCCTAATGAGCTTAACATTCGAGGACAATGATGGCTTTAAGTTCGATGAGACATACCTTGCCCGAGATTGCAGACCACACTTTGAGAGTGTTATCATCTGAACCACTGACTATCCGCGTCCCACAGAACTCCAGGCACGTGATCACATGGTCATCATGACCTTTTAATACCTGCAATGATACACAGCACATTATTAGGGGTGAAAAGATATGTTTGGGCCACGGTTCGGTACTTATTGAGGTACAGAACCCTCAGGTTCAGTACATTTTCGGTTCGGTACAAAACCAGGAATGTCTTTCAGTATATGAACTAAAATCTTAACAAATCTCATGTTTTTCTTGAAACTAAGTTTGTTGGGTGTGGAAATCATTTGCTTTTAACATTGTACAACTGAAAATATAATTACAACACAGTTAATAATACATTATTGTTTAATTAAATCATATAATCGATATATACCGCATAATCAGGTTGATGTACCGTGTACCGTGTACTGAACAAAAAGCAAAATACCGTGATTCAACTATTGTAGTTGTGAACCGTTTCACCCCTACACATAACAAAACAATCAAATCCATCAATTTTCATTACTTTTAGAGACACGTTTAACTAATAAGTTTATGAAGGATATCTCACACACCTTTGAGGGTCTAATAGCACCAGTTCTCCAGTTTTGTTCGATTTGATATTGCCTCATATAGAGCCCCTTCCACGGACTGCGATGAGCGCGCGGCTTCTTGAGCTTGTGGTTGCCGTACACGAGCGACTCATCGACAGACTCTTCCCGACACTTCTCCCTCCACAAGAGGTTGTCCTCGGCCAAGATGCGCCAGTACCGACATGTCTGGGCCGCCCGTAACAAGTCCTTGGGCTCCAGAAAGGACAGCACATAGAGGGCCAGCTGCAATTAAAAGTAATAGATGATAATAACTGAGATCATAGTGACAGTTATCAAAGTCAACCTCCCTCCACGGCCACCCTCCTCAAACCATCATTAAGGCAAATGGTAAGAATCACCCCACAACAAAACAGCCTAAAGGTGTAGTTTATAACATCAGCTGCAACTGTGGCAGCAACTACATTGGAGAAACATCCAGACCACTCAACATACGCATCAAAGAAGACATGATGGCCTGGTTAATCTAAAACGGATGATGATGATGAATTGGCTATAGAGTCTGTATTCAATATTACAGCCTTCTAGGTCTTTTTGTTCTAGAGAAGAAGATGAAAATAAGTTTTTAGGTCATGGCCTGTAAGGCCTTTATTTGGGACTCCAGGGACACCAAATCTACAATTTTAGAATCCCCATTGGTCAAGGAGTCTGCACATAAAATTTCACCCCTCTTGAGTTATTGGTCCTGGAGAAGAAGTCGAAAAAGCGAAAAGTTTACGGACGAATGGACGAATGGCCGGACGCCATGCCATGCCATAAGCCCATTTGGCCTTTCAAGCCTGATGAGCTATAAACTACATTATAGCTAAAATGGATGGAATTATCATGTAAGCGCCCCCTTGTTATCAGAAATGAGCGATCCACTGCAAATGATAACGACCCTTTCAACGCTGACGACGGGCCATTATCACTGTTTCTAAGTGACGTCACTTTAGAATCTCCTCTTGCAATTTCAACAAATATGGCGACCAAATGAGCTTATCGACTCGAATATTTTAAAACGTTTTACATGTCTTTCTTTCAAACGAGGAGACGTAATTTTGCCGAATCATATCATAAATACAATATGACATTACAACCGCACTGTTTTTAAGTATTTTAAACAAAATAAAGAAGAATATCGTTCTCAGTCACCTCCAGTAGACCTTCAATGTTAGATTTAGGTAGCCTAAGTACGCATGCATCCTAAACTTGCTAAATATGTAATGATTCGTTGATATTCATCATTTTACTGGATGGTTATATAATAAAACATGGCTATGCATCAGTATGATAATCAGTAGATATAGACTGCTTTCGTTTCCGCGATCAACGGCTGACAAATCCGCTCGGGTTCGTAACAACCATGAAAGGCAAGCGACTATGACGTCATTCTTCACTTGTGACGTCACAGTGGTTCTCGGCAGTAACACGATGTTGTTTTTGCTGTTTTATGCAACTGTAATTAAAATTTGCAGGAGAATTCAGGTACAAAGAACAAATTCCATCCATTTTAGCTATAATAGGGGTAAAGTTGTTTTTCAGGGCATTATCATTTAAGCTCTTTGTCCTTCGTCGGGCAGTTAATTGAAGACCTCGGGCTTCTGCAAATGATAATGCCCTGTAAAAAAAACATTACCCCTATATTAGTGCTTGAAGAAATAAGATGTTTAAATATGAGTGCTTTGGCTGTAGCGTAAGACGCACCTCTTTAGGCAGCAGTGATATGAAGTCTCTCTGGAACTGGGGCTCGATGACCTGCATCATGTGTCGCACCTGGGTCGGCTCGCAGTGCGCGATCAACTCGTCCACCGCCATCAGCCTCTCGGCATTGCTCCATTTCTGGAATGTTTCTAACCACTCGGCCAGTTTGGGCGGCGGATTCTCCTTCGACGGGATCCTTTGTCTGGAGATTGGCACCACCGGCCGCGTTGACAACAAACAGCTTGTGAACGCACTGTGTATAGGAGAGAAAATGATTAGTTCTGACTCTTTACTCCGATATTTGGATGTAGCCTGTAAATGATAACAATTGCATAGCAGTTTAATATATCATTGGATACAACCTGTTGCGAAAATCTTTATGCATGGTGCTTTGACAGTACTCCTCTGGTATTATTATCTCAGGATTTCTCTATTCATTTTAAGGTAAGTCTATTTCGTGTAATAACCTGTAGGTTTTGTGACCAATGTTGAGGATTTACTACATCTTGAGGTTTTACCAACTGTTAAAATAACAAGCAGACAGAGTCGGCCATATCCCCCGCCTTTGGGAAAATTTATTGAAGAATAGTTGTTGAATAACAGTGACTATGAACCTTTTTTTCAACTTAACACAACACACAAAATTTCAGCTCCTAAGACAAAGTGGTTCTGGAGAAGAAGACAAAATGCGAAAAGTTTACAGACGGCTGGATACTGTGCAATGCCATAAGCCCATCGGGCCTTTCAGGCACATCTACACATGATGATTGTCTAAGTTACATTTCCATGGAAATGGTCCAAAAATATAACTCGAAGAAGTTGAAAACCCCAAAAGGCACATCTACACATGATGATTGTTCCACACACCAAGTTTCGTTGAGATATATGTCTTATAGTTTTCTAGTTCTGTTCCGGAAACGAAATTCTAGGTTAAATTTCTATGGAAACGGTAAAAAAACTATTTCTAAGAAGTTGAAAACACCAAAAGGCACATCTAGACATGATGATTGTTCCACACAACAAGTTTCGTTGAGATATGTCTTATAGTTTTCGAGTTCTGTCCCGGAAACGAAATTCTAAGTTACATTTCCATGGAAACGGTAAAAAAAGAATAACTCGAAGAAGTTGAAAACCCCAAAAGGCACATCTAGACATGATGATTGTTCCACACACCAAGTTTCGTTGAGATATGTCTTATGGTTTTCGAGTTCTGCTCCGGAAACGAAATTCTAAGTTACATTTCCATGGAAACGGTAAAAAAAAATAACTCGAAGAAGTTGAAAACCCCAAAAGGCACATCTACACATGATGATTGTTCCACACACCAAGTTTCGTCGAGATATGTCTTATAGTTTTCAAGTTCTGTTCCGGAAACGAAATTCTAAGTTACATTGCCATGAAAACGGTAAAAAAAAATAACTCGAAGAAGTTGAAAACCCCAAAAGGCACATCTACACATGATGATTGTTCCACACACCAAGTTTTGTTGAGATATGTCTTATGGTTTTCGAGTTCTGCTCCGGAAACGAAATTCTAAGTTACATTTCCATGGAAACGGTAAAAAAAAATAATTCGAAGAAGTTGAAAACCCCAAAAGGCACATCTACACATGATGATTGTTCCACACACCAAGTTTCGTTGAGATATGTCTTATAGTTTTCAAGTTCTGTTCCGGAAACGAAATTCTAAGTTACATTTCCATGAAAATGGTCCAAAAAAATAACTCGAAGAAGTTGAAAACCCCAAAAGGCACATCTAGACATGATGATTGTTCCACACACCAAGTTTCGTTGAGATATGTCTTATAGTTTTGGAGTTCTGCTCCGGAAACAAAATCGGGACGGACGGACGAACGGACGGACGGAGCCCATTTCAATATCCCCCCCCAACTATGTTGGCGGGGGATAATAACATGATAGCAGGTTAGATTTCAACTTTTCGTAAGACTCTGTATCTTATTGTAAGCCTTACAAAGTATCTCCAAATTACTTTCATGTATAGAGTAAGGTAACCGATCCAAAAATTTGCAAAATGGTCACAGTAGAAACTGTGGGAAACCATCCTAAAATACTTCACTTCGTAGACTCTACCATTAGTACAAGGAGGATTGAAGAGTATGAACTGTTGATATCCATTCTGCTCTCCTTGTTGATATTTTATGTGCGCTTACACTTTGATCACCATATATAAAACATTTGCACTTTTGTCTTTAATATCCATGACGGTATATCAGTCAGAAAACACTCAGGTATGGTTTTGACAGATATTTAAAAAGTCTTTCGGCGAGCCATCGTCAGGTGTTTTAATTGTCTACCAAAACCCCCTCCCCTTGTTTTCCCAGTGACCTTAAAGGGGCAGTAGCACGTTTTTTTCACATTTTATTTTTTTAAGTTTCCCAGTTATAATGAGAGTTTATGTCATTTATACTAACTTTAGAGGGTAAAACATCATATTACACAAACCAATTATCCGCAGTGGTAATAACGGTGTTGCGTATTTAGCAAAAATTGCATGGCTGCCATTTTATTGTGAACACATTTTATTATTTCAAATGACAAACGATTGCCATGGCTTTACGGAACCATGTACACTCATTTTTTAACTTGATTTTCCGAAGAGAGAAGGGTGTTTTACTATTTGTGACATTTCATCAAATTATTTGAGCGAAAAAACGTGCTACTGCCCCTTTAAGCATTCAGAACTGTTGAGATTTGCTGCTTGCAGTGACCTTGTATACGAGAATGGGGAAGCTCTAGCGTACCTGTGTGAGCTGTCTCCTACACAGAACTTCTTGCCGGGGGACACTCCCTCCTCCTTGTTGCTCCCGGACTTTCTCTTCTTCAACTGTACACAGGTGTATCACAGGTCAAAAACATTCATGTTTAGACATTCTCATAAGTTACGAAACATGTCTGAGGAGAAAAACTAACAAGAAGACATAGTCATCAACATCCCCAGCCAGACACAAGAAATCGGAACAAGGGCAATAATTCAAGAAGAAATAATTGTGCATTAAGGTATCGATATCCTCAAGCCACACAACTGATTTGATCTTAAACAGTTTCTGAGAAAAGCTATCCCCTTTGAAGATACCTGGAACAAAGTCGAAAAAAATGGAACAAGGGCATAACTCCGAAAAAAAAAAAATCACATGCTTCTTTTTTTCAAACTCCATCAAGGTATGGATACCCTCAAGCCACACACCAAATTTGGAAACCCTATCTTAAACAGTTTCTGAGAAAAGCTGTCCCCTTTGGAGATACCATGAACAGAGTTCAAAAATACGGAACAAGGGCAATAACTCTAGAGAACAAATAATCGCACGCTTTTCATTTTCAAACTCAATCAAGGTATTTATGCCCTCAAGCATCAAACCAAATTGGGTAATCCTATCTTAAATAGTTTCTGAGAAAAGCTGTCCCCTTTAGAGATACCATGAACAGAGTCAAAACTACGGAACAAGGGCAATAACTCTGAAAAAATATTTGCACGGTTCTCATTTTCGACCTCCATCAAGGCACACACCATATTTGGTTATTTTATCTTAAGTGGTTTCTGAGAATAGCTGTCCCCTTTATCTCGGACAGACGGAGCCCAAACCTATATCCCCCTTCCACTTCGTCGCGGGGGGTAATAAAGTGCTTATCAAATAAATATGATTCAAACACTATTTACCTTATTCAAGGTATTGAGTTAAAACTAATATCAGTTTCAATTATTTGAAATCTATTTTTGAATGACATTAACTTGGGTGGAAACTGTTCAACGAATCTTATCTGCAAATTGATTATATGAATCTCAAAATTCTTTCCAGCACCACATTATTTTTCCTAGAACCACATTATTCAACATTGAACCACATTATTCAACATTGAACCACATAATTCAATCTTGAACCACATCATTCACCCAAGAACCACATCATTCACCCAAGAACCACATCATTCACCCAAGAACCACATTAATCACCCAAGAACCAAATTAATCACCTTAGAACCACATCATTCACCTAGGCTTCAGAAACAATTTCAGAATCATATCCTTCATAGTTCTTAAAAAGAGATTCTTTCAAAATACCTAATTACAAAACACCCCTCACTCACCATAGATTTACTGCAAGAGGCGGACGCTCCATCTGTGCTTCCGCGTTGAGTGCTGCTCTCCGAGTTGGACTGATGTCGTAGGTAATCACCCCCACAATCATCATCCCCCTCCTCCTCCCCCTCTCCGTCCTCCCCACTGTCCTCCCCCTGCCCATCACTCTCTCCCTCATCACTACTGCTCTCTCCCCCTGGGTTTACTTCTACCACGTCTTCTTTCTGCGCTGCCAGTTCCATATTGTCTTCCACACTGTCCCATGGTGCGGCTGTGTCACCCTGGAACATCAAGTAGTCTTTTATTAAACCTTAACCTACAAGAGTGGAATAATTTGACAATATCTTACGAGTGACAGGGAATTTTACCTTTAATGTATTGGGGGGAAGTATACGTAAGATAGCGCTCTTGTCAACTATGGGAAATAAATAACACTTGTTAAAATCAGGAAAATTTAGAAAGTTGACTGACGTAGTCTCGGTACTTAATGAAACAACAACCAAACAACCAATCAACGTTCAGAAAAAGGTGTTATGAGGTCTTTAAAGGGCATTTAGAAGTGGCATTCAAAAGAACAGGAAGATTTTCTGGATAACAACTTCTTTAATGTGAAAATACACGATGTTTCGAAGCATATACTCACTCCTTCATCAGGTGGAATGTTCTTAAAAGATGTTATATCCATGAAATTTACACGAGAACATTACCCTGTGTCCATCTCCCAATATGGGTAATAATGTTTGATAACCTATCTATTGCCAGTAGTTGATGCAAACTTATTCTCTTATCTAACATGTTGTGATATAAGTCAGTTGTCACCTCTTCTGCTAAAAGGGTAACATTTGACATTTGAGTTTATTACAAGTCATTTTGTTCAACGAAAAGTAAAAAAAACTCGAAACATTATCATATCATTATCAAACTAGATTAGCGTTTGCGGGACACCGCAAAAGCAGAGCAGCTCCGAAACTTAGGGTCTCGCCTTTCCCTGTTCCGCCTTCTCGTCAGCATCAATAAAATGGGAATTCTTTTTAACAATTTTTTTTTCATTATTCGAGTTATTACTAATCATCACTGGGGTCACTTTTCAGAAGTTTGTTCTTAAGACCTATTTCTTCTTTCAAAATTTGATCAAAGGATTAACGTGGCCTTAACCAATATCTCATGACCTTGACCTTTGACCTTCAAGGTCACACCATCAACGAACACTTTTCATAGCGTATAACAACATGCAATGACTCAAAGTGTTGATATGTAAAATACGGCATATTCACAAAAGCATGCTTAAGTTGTGACCTCACTGTGACCTTGACCTTTGACAGATTTTAGCGAAAACGTTTTCAAATTTTAGTCTTTCTCCATAGTTCAAATATACCAAATAAGAGCCTAATAGCACAAAAAAAGTTTGAAGTTATCATGTTTACAAGGATTGTTTTAGCAATTTCAGAACTTGTGACCTTGACCTTTGACCTTGAATATGAACATGTCAAAATAATTTCCCAGGGGCATAAGTAAGAAGTTATGGATATGAGGTGTTGATACCTCCTTGGAAAGAAGTTATTTAATGATTTCAGAACTGGTGACCAAGACCATGTCTCGTGACCTTGACCTTTAAAATTCAAGGTCACACAATCAGTGATCACTTTTCATTGTGTATCACAATCATGTAATGATTCAAAATGTTAATAGTTGAAATAAGACATTTTCGCAAAAGCATGCTTAAGTTGTGACCTCCCTATGACCTTGACCTTTGACGGATGTTAGCGAAAACCTTTTCAAATCTTGGCCTTTCTCCATAGTTGATATACACCAAAGAAGAGCCTGATAGCACAAATATTTTTCAAGTTATCGTGTTTACAAGGATTTTTTTAGGGATTTCACAACTCGTGACCTTGACCGTTGACCTTGAATGTGAACATGTCAAAATATTTCCCCAGGGGCATAAGTAAGAAGTTATGTATATGAGGTGTTGATACCTCCTTGGAAAGAAATTATTTAATGATTTCAGAACTGGTGACCAAGACCCTATCTAGTGACCTTGACCTTTAAAATTCAAGGTCACACAATCAGTGATCACTTTTCATTGTGTATCACAATCATGTAATGATTCAAAATGTTAATAGTTGAAATAAGACATTTTCGCAAAAGCATGCTTAAGTTGTGACCTCCCTATGACCTTGACCTTTGACGGATGTTAGCGAAAACCTTTTCAAATCTTGGCCTTTCTCTATAGTTGATATACACCAAAGAAGAGCCTGATAGCACAAATATTTTTCAAGTTACCGTGTTTACAAGGATTTTTTTAGGGATTTCAGAACTCGTGACCTTGACCTTTGACCTTGAATGTGAACATGTCAAAAAAATTCCCCAGGGGCATAAGTAAGAAGTTATGTATATAAGTTCTAAAAACCTTCTAGGAAAAAGGTTATAGCCAATACAAAACGCGCGGGCGGCGGCGGCGATGGAAACTGCGCAAAAACTGATAGCAGCTCCGACTTAGTCAGAGCTGCTAACTATCTTAACCAATGCAAATGACAGTTTTAAATTCATAAATAGTTAACAAAACAATTATAAGCAGCATTTGAGGTGAGGTGATTTTGGGGTTTAACGCCACTTATATCACAGCTGCTAGTAATAAGCCAGGGAGAAAGCCCGCAACACCATGTGGCTATGCACTGCGGTGAAACCTGCGAGCATGGCCTGGAACTAGTGAACAATGGGTGAAGTAGCATTCGGTGCTTGATATATATGTTTAAAGATGGAAAACATTGAAACGTCATGCCGTACCATTCCAATATTTTTTATCAATGCTGTGCTTCCAGAAATTGTTTTACCTGAGAATCAAGGTTTGCATCATCAGAACTGGATATCTCTGGACTCTCAATCTTGGGCTGTTCCTTCAGTGGTGCATCACTCCCTCTGGGTTGCCGAGCGTTACTGGTAGTCGGAGCTGTTGAGTTCTCCTCCCCCCGCTCCACCGTGACGGACAGGCGCGACAGGCGACGAGTCAGGCGGCTCTGACGACTCGAACTACTGGAATGTAGAAAATTCATAACACTGTATTATCATGAATGATAAAGAGGATATCATATTGCACACTGATTAAAACTATCATCAATAGGATCAAATGTCACAGGAATTACAAAATCTGTTAGGTTCCAGATAAGTGACATACATGAAAACCTAACCTGAAAATTTGTCCACAAATCAGTTGACTTGATCCTGTTTTCAAATGATGAACTACTTGACTTTTGTGACTAAGCTTTGTCAATCTGCTGTAAGTCCAGTACATATTAACACAATGTTTTAACATTTTAGTCAACACTTGCTTCAGGCATCTCGGTCTATCAAGGCTACTTCAATACTAACGGGATCAAAGTGTTGAAGTAGTCTGGCAACCTGTCACAGGGTAAATTATATACACTGCCACATTTATGAAAAATGGAAGTCTGCGAAGTTGTGAACTGGGTGCCGCCATCTAAATACAGCCGACGTGCCTTTCAAGCGCTGACATTTGTTATCTAATTTTAGATAGTTCCTGGATCATAGGTCACAGCACGCAGCTTAAAGTGGGTTTCTAACCCAGGGTTAGAAGTGGCGGCAGTGAATACATTTTACCCTGGAGACAGGATGAAGACTTGTGGATACAAATCCCCTGACACAGCAGGATGGCTTCGAGGCCAAGAAAAAAACACATTAGTGCACATAATGTCTTATGATTAACTGTAATTGCCGTGGTTCAGAACTGAGAGGTCTTCATGTGCTGAAAGTTGTAGCAGGGTTCATATGAGGTTTATAAAGTCTGTTAAGTCACCTGTTCTCCCCGGAGGTCGACTTGGATGAGGAGGTGAGTGGTCTGCAGGAGAGTTTACGTTTGTTCAAGTCTACGATACTGCTTCCGATTCCTGTCACCTGACTCAGGGCACTGATGCTCTCGAATGCTCCGATGTCCTGCAATACAACAATGGTTAAACATTTATTTGTGGCAATCTTCGTTATTGTGAAGTAAATATCAATGGCTTTACTCAGATATGCCAAGAGCAGAAAGGATTCCATGTGGAAAGTTTTGCAATGGTATAAAAAGACATTGTTGACCTAATGATTAATTAGTTGTTACTTTGTGGATATTCATCACCATAAATATAATATGGTTTTTTTATGAATAAAAATTTGTAAAATTAGTAGAGATACAATGTTATTCTCATTCTATGTAATGTACAAAACCCAAATGGTGGAGAAAACTTCAATAGAACCCTTGTTTAATGCATCCATCCAGGTGAGGTGAGTTGGTGTTTAACGCCGCTTTCAAGAGTATTTCACTTATGTCACAGCTGTAGTATTATTGCAGGGAGAAAGCCAGCAAAGCCATGGTTCATTGCTAAGCATTGCGGTGAAACCTGTGAGCATGGCTGAATGACTGATGTCCATTATGGCTTCAAAAAGCCTACATTTATATTTTCTGAGCTCATGTATACAAATCATCTGATAAACTTTACTGTGGAACAAACACTAAAAATTCTGCCCTCCAACCTAGTATAGCATAGGTAATACGGAAACAATGACTTTTAAAATCCACAAGGAAGCACATGAACTTGAATTTATGAACTCACACGCAAGCTGTACCTGTGAAATCACAATGAACAGCTTTGGCAATATAAATGCACACGTAAGTGAAAAATAGGACGAAAAGAACACAACCTTGTCTTCCAATTTCTAGCATGATATCTTCATTTCATTCTTTTTAATATATATTTCAAATACCAATAAAGAATGTGTTGACAGCAAGTGGAGACGATAATACAAGCCATATACATTACACTAATACCAGCCATATACAAGTTACTATCAAACATTGGATCCCACCTTACCAGTACAATGATAACTATCATGCTTTTCTACACTCTCATATCTCTACTAGCGATATCGGAGAATTCGGCCAAAATATTTCCTGAATCTAATCTAGCTAATGAAATATGGCTTTATGACATCTGAATAACACATAAGGAAAAGAGTACTTATACCATGAATATATCTATTACATTTGTTGCAGCATGATTAATTATTAAACTTTCTGAAACATATACTGATGGAAAGAAATAAGGGAACATAATAGGAATTGTTGATATTATTTATCATGTACATTCAGAGGCACAATCATGAAATACCTACTTTTCGATGAGATAAACATGGTATTTTCCAAAACAGATATTCTAATTTATCATATTAACTTTTGTGTGCTTTATCATAGCTTTATATAGAAATGGAGTGATGTCAAAGGTTAACATACAGTCTCACAGACTGACATTGACGCAATAACTTTGCCCTAATATCATCAAGTGAGAGGCGATAAATTTTATGAAATTTATCATACTAAGGAATATGTTTTCAAGATGTTTCAGAATTTGATATTTATCATAGTTTACATTACAGTTAATTAGAATTTTAAATACAGCATATAAAACACTTTGAGGAGGTTTTTAGTAAATATGAAAATTCCTCAATTTTTGGTAAACAAAAATAAAAATAATACTAGGATTGACGCGTCAATACTTAGGTCTTCAAGACTTCTGCTTGACCTTGAACTCAATGTTGGACTCTCGGTTATTCACCAGTTTCTCTGCTTTAAAACGAGCTATCAAACATGTCTCTATCTTCAGTAGTTTTTTTACAAAAATTCTCCAAAGACAGTGACCCTCTGAAAATTGAACAATCGCTTATTAATGGACCCCTACATGACCTTTCTCACGATTAAGACAAAATGGTTAATATTTTCATACTAAGTTGCAAAATAGAAAATGTTGTACTTTAATTTCCACTTAAGTAGATGTAATCATCATTTAGATTGCATACATAATTAAGGCATTATCTTTTCCTGAATATTCAAGAAAATATTCAAAAAAGTTTAAATTTTGACCCCTTGAGATCTTTGTGATATTTGGAGCTTAACTATCAAATTTTTTATGAAAGGGTCCGACAAAAAAGTTGTTGTACTTGAATTTGTGCATTCGGAGGTGTAAATTCAATGAAATTATCTTAATTGGTTAAGCAGTTATGATCCTTTGAACTTGGCTGAAAATAGCGATTTTCGAAAAATGACAATATTCTATGACATGTCACATGTAAAGTATGACAAATAAATGCTTGAAAATTGTTTCCTTAATAAAATGGTATCTCTCCTTCTAAATGAGCTATTAAACCTGTTGGTATCTTTAGTGGTTTAAGATGGAAAATTCTTCGAAAATTATGCCCCTCAAAAGTCCTCAAAATCACGAAATTTCATCAGTTTTGACAAATTCGATGATTGTAGCCTAACTATCGACTTTTACATGATATAAATCTGTTATAGAATTGTTAAGTAACGTATTGTGATCAGATGGCAATAAATATATTTGACATATCTCCATGTCTTACAGAGTAATGCCCCTTTAAATATGAGGTCGAAATTCGGTCTTTTTAAAAATGACCATGTTCAATGGTGGATTATTAAAATTCTAGGATGAAATTAAAAAATCGACAACAACAACCCTCTTAAGAATTCATTTATCTTCAAAATAAGCTATCATATGTATCTGTACTCATAAAATTGAAGGACGAGAAGGTTTTCTTAGACGCATACCCTAAAAACCGCGAAAATTCACCAAAAAATCAGTTTTTCCAAATAGCAAAAAATCTATATATACGGCCGAAAAAAAGTCATTAACCTTTTTGATAGGGAATGTTGTTGCGCACATTTTGGTGGAAGTTTTGAGAAAATATATTGATTAGTATTCGAGCTATGAAGGTTTAAAGTTTTGACTTCAAGGGGAGATAACTCAAGAAAGAAGTCGAATATCCAAAATCTGTCTCGTCTATTTCCAGAGCTGGTCACATGCTATCATCCCTGAAAATTACATGCGAATCGGTCCAGTCGTTACTTCAGAATCTTCTGGACAAAAAAAGTACAAATAATAATAATAATACGTCTTAAAAGACCTAATTAAGCAGTTTTGAATCCAGAACAGAAAAAGTTTGCCTTTCCTCCAAAGAATATCAATCTCAAACATGCATTGTATAAAATTATCAAAATCTAAATATTTTCACATTTAAAAAGATTTACCTTATGTCATGTGCCCATCAAAAAACCTGTAACCTGGTAAATTATTGTCCTGGCTTACTTACAATGTTTCCTTGAATTTCTGTTTAAAATAACAAACTTAAATTTGCAGCTGCATAGTTTTCAAACTTATTCTACATACTGCTATACGAGTCTTTGATAAAAAACTTATATATGTGCTATGGTTATAAGAGATGACCGTGCTTACATTATTAGAGATGACGACAATGACGCAGTTATTTATTCACACTGAATGCAAACTGTCATTGGCCTACCATTATTTACACAGTGCATGACGGAGACATGCTTAACACTCCTAACTAATTTCAGATGAATAATAGGGGAAGCAATTTCTCAGGAAAATGTGTGATATACAAGCAGATGGTATGGTAAACGATAGTCCCATTCAATATTTAATCATTTTTTGTCCCTAGAATTCTCAGAAATCATAACTCTCACTCTCTTTCAGTCTTGAGGCAAGTGGTTTGACAAAAGCAACAAGTCATCTCATTCCTGGTGTCGCAGTAAATGAAAACTATCCACTACTAAAGTGATATATTATCAATTTAAATAGTTTTTTTTAAAATTTAAAAACTAAAAAAAATCAACAGATCTGTCTGAAGAATGTTATTTCGTAAAGTATGTGGAGACACTAAATTTATGAAATAAAAAGAATTTGGAACCAATAACCGATAGCGTCTACCAAACTCTCCTCCCTAAAAAGCGGCTCCGATCACATAACAAATTCAAGCATTTAGAAAGATCCCCAAAAGGCTCTCCTTAGTTATTGCTGCACTCTATGGATATTATTAACTAAAGCACAATAACTTTGATTTAGCAAAATATCAATAGTCTATGAATATTGGCGTGGACCACCCTAAACGCTTCTCAGACCATCACAAACAAATCTAAAGCTTAGATTAACACCTATAAGTTGTAAATTTTTGTAACTTTAAATTAAAGAAATTTAATTTGCATTACATTTAACACCCATGGCACTTATTCAACAACATTACAGTCATCTGGATACTAGGAGTGAAAAGGTACACTTGGGCTTGGGTTTGGTATGTACTGTGGTACAGAACCCTCGGTTCGGTACATTTTCAGTTCAGTTAAGATCCAAGAATACAACAAACTAAAGCAATACCAAAACAAATTTTGACTTCAATAGAAATCTAAGGAAAGTAAATATGGAAAAACTGAAAAGATAAATAAAATTTTATGAATTTAAAAACATAAAATATGGTATTCGATACAAACCGTAAATACACTTTGATTCACGGAGCAACGAACCGAAAGCAAAATACTGCTGTTCAACCAATGTAGTTGTCAACCGTTTCACCCCTACAGGACAGACTTGCTAGTAATTTATAACTCGTCCTATAACAAGATAACCATAGAGACAGAGCAGCTGAGCTTTAACACTTCCTCTGTTACCGAGTTGTTATTTCTGTAATTTCAGTCACAGGAACTGCTCAGTATTGGTATCATGTTTCGACTACTTCAAGTAGACATCCAAAAAAATAGAGCCGTGGGCTCTGTAGCTCATCAGAAATTCAGTGATTTATTATCTAAAGTTGAAGAAGTGTAATCTCAAGAAATACATTGCCAACAAGCAAAAAAATAGGTTTTTAGGTCACAACCCCTGTGACCCATATTTGGGATCACAGGGTCACCAAGTCTACAATATAGAATCCCCATTCACTAAGGAGTATGCAAAACCTTTCAATCTTCAGTCACTGGTTCTGACGAAAAAGCCAAAAAAGCTAAAAGCGGATGGACAGATAGATGGATGGACTTCATGCCATAAGCCTTTTCAGGCCTGATGAGCTCAAAATAGAACGACGAGTTGGTGACGGTTTAAACAATGAAACTCAGAATAAGTCAACAGTACCTTCCTGTGCTTGACAATGGCCTCTGCTTTGCGCGTGCCCACTCCAACCAGTGTCTCTAGCTCGCTGACGGATGCTGTGTTAATGTCCACCCTCCGTCTGGCCATTCTCTGCCGATAGTACTACCTGCTCATCTGCAAAAAAACATCGGAAATAGGCCAGTTAGTGATGCAGAATCAGTAGACATCTGAAGGGGGTCTAACCCCCGAAATGATGTAACACAATAGTCTGGTCTTTCTGGGGATATCCCCAGGCATAGATGGCGGCTTTACCCTCTTTTTTTTTAATCATTAGATATTACACATGCTTTGTGCAATGGTATGAAATTAACCTCATCAAAACACCAGTAATTTGGACTAGTTAATTTCAGTACAGTCTAGTCCAAAGGTGGGGTGAGTTGGGGTTTAACGCCGCTTTCAAGAGTATTTCATTCATATCACAGCTGCTAGTATTATGGCAGGGGGAAAGGGTGCAACGCCATGGTGGCCATGCATTGCGGTGAAACCTGCGAGCAATGGCTGAAACTAGCAATGCACCCAAACCTTACTGCATGTAGAACTGTTCTCCACAGCAGACAAAGTTGCCGAACCCCTTGCGAGAATCGAGCCCCAGACCTCTTAATCTGAAGTCGAACACGCTAACCACTGCGCTATTCCGCGCCAAATGCATCTACAGGATCATATCATTTTAAAATTCAAACTCAGCCATTTGTGCTATCAGCACAGCACTTTGTTCATTAGCGATTGGCTAGTGAACTAGTCTGTATAATTGTTTCTAGTTAATGTTAGTGACTAGGGCACAAATTATTATGTGATCATGGTAGTGTATACATAACAAAACAAGAAAAAAGTGAGCATGGCTCACATACCCCCGTCATCCGCTATCCGTCCATTGAGAATTATAGATGTGAAGCTTACTATGTTGAAAAAAAAGCTTCAAGCATCATACAAATAATTTTAGGAACTGACTGTTATTACAAAATTTAATTCACCCAGATGTAATATTTTTTAGGTAACTTAATTTTTCCCATTAGGGCATCACACCGTTAATTTGTACCAAGTTCAATTACAGATTCAAGGGCTTTGAAATAATATTGCGGAACTGGACTGTGAACTCGATAAAGAGTATCATCTGGACTACCTACATGTAAAATTTCATTCACCTAGATGTAATAGTTTCCGAGAAAACTTGTCCCAATTGGAGCATCACAGCTCTTTTGGTACAAAGTTCAATTTCGGATTCAAGGGCCATAACTCCGAAAAAAATAATATTTCGGAACTGGTTTTCGAACTCGATGAAGAGTATCATCTGGACTACCTCCATATTAAATTTCATTCACCTAGATGTAATAGTTTCCGAGAAAACTTGTCCCCATTGGAGCATCACAGTTCTTTTGGTTCTAAGTTCAATTTCGGATTCAAGGGCCATAACTCTGTAAAAAAAAATAGAGCCATGGGCTCTGTAGCTCATCAAGATTTCATTGATTATTATCTAAGGTTGACTATCTAAGTTATATCAAGTAATACATTGTTATCAAGAAAAAAATAGGTTTTTTAGACCATGACTCCTGTGACCCAACTTTGGAATCACAGGGTCACCAATCCTACAATTACAATTTCACCTTTCTACAGCTTTACGTACTTAAGATAAAGATGAAAATATTTGGGTCATGACCCGGTGACCTAGATTGGGGTCACAGGGTCACGAAATCTACAATTTAGAATCCCCATTGGCCAAGGAGTCTGCACACAACTTTTCAGCTCTCTAGACCTTTTGGAACTGGAGAAGAAGATGAAAATAGGTTTTTAAGGATGTGACCCCAGTGACCCCATTTAGGGTCATGGGGTCACAAAATCTACAATTTAGAATCCCCATTGGCCAAGGAGTCTGCACACAACTTTTCAGCTCTCTAGACCTTTTGGAACTGGAGAAGAAGATGAAAATAGGTTTTTAAGGATGTGACCCCGGTGACCCCATTTGGGGTCATGGGGTCACGAAATCTACAATTTAGAATCCCCATTGGCCAAGGAGTCTGTACACAACTTTTCAGCTCTCTTGACCTTTTGGAACTGGAGAAGAAGATGAAAATAGGTTTTTAAGGATGTGACCCCTGTGACCCCATTTGGGGTCATGGGGTCACGAAATCTACAATTTAGAATCCCCATTGGCCAAGGAGTCTGCACATAAAATTTTAGCTCTGTGGAGTCATTGGTTCTGGAGAAGAAGTCGAAAATGTGCAAAGTTTACGGACGGATGGACGGACGGATGGACGGACGGACGGACGCCGGACGCCATGCCATGCCATAAGCCCATCGGGCCTTTCAGGCCTGATGAGCTAATAATATTTCGGAACTGGTTTTCGAACTCAATGAAGAGTATCATCTGGACTACCTCCATATTAAATTTCATTCACCTAGATGTAATAGTTTCTGAGAAAACTTGTCCCCATTGGAGCATCACAGATCTTTTGGTACTAAGTTCAATTTCGGATTCAAGGGCCATAACTCCGTAAAAAATAATATTTCGGAACTGGTTTTCGAACTCGATAAAGAGTATCATCTGGACTACCTCCATATTAAATTTCATTCAGCTAGATGTAATACTTTCTGAGAAAACTTGTCCCCATTGGAGCATCACAATTCTTCTGGTACGAAGTTCAATTTCGGATTCAAGGGCCATAACTCCATAAAAAATAATATTTCGGAACTGGTTTTCGAACTCGATGAAGAGTTTCATCTGGACTACCTCCATATTAAATTTCATTCACCTAGATGTAACAGTTTCTGAGAAAACTTGTCCCCATTGGAGCATCACAGTTCTTCTGGTACGAAGTTCAATTTCGGTTTCAAGGGCCATAACTCTGTAAAAAATAATATTTCGGAACTGGTTTTCGAACTCGATGAAGAGTATCATCTGGACTACCTCCATATTAAATTTCATTCACCTAGATGTAACAGTTTCTGAGAAAACTTGTCCCCATTGGAGCATCACAGTTCTTCTGGTACGAAGTTCAATTTCGGTTTCAAGGGCCATAACTCTGTAATAAATAATATTTCGGAACTGGTTTTCGTACTCAATGAAGATTATCATCTGGACTACCTCCATATTAAATTTCATTCACCTAGATTTAATAGTTTCTGAGAAAACTTGTCCCCATTGGAGCATCACAGATCTTTTGGTACTAAGTTCAATTTCGGATTCAAGGGCCATAACTCCGTAAAAAATAATATTTCGGAACTGGTTTTCGAACTCGATAAAGAGTATCATCTGGACTACCTCCATATTAAATTTCATTCACCTAGATGTAATACTTTCTGAGAAAACTTGTCCCCATTGGAGCATCACAGCTCTTTTGGTACAAAGTTCAATTTCAGATTCAAGGGCCATAACTCCGTAAAAAATAATATTTCGGAACTGGTTTTCGAACTCGATGAAGAGTATCATCTGGACTACCTCCATATTAAATTTCATTCACCTAGATGTAACAGTTTCTGAGAAAACTTGTCCCCATTGGAGCATCACAGTTCTTCTGGTACGAAGTTCAATTTCGGTTTCAAGGGCCATAACTCTGTAAAAAATAATATTTCGGAACTGGTTTTCGAACTCGATAAAGAGTATGGTCATGAGTACTCACAACAAAAATTTCATTCACCTAGGTTGAACAGTATCCGAGAAAACTTGTCCCCATTGAACACAATAAAACTAAGTCCAAAAAGTGACGTTTCCATGGAAACGACAAAAAATATCAATCTCAGAAAATTGAAAATTGTCTGTGTGCGATCGGAAGAACATGGTTAACATCTGTACAAAGTTTGGTTGATGTAGCTTTGACGGTTTTTGAGAAAATTGACCGGACGGAAGGACGGACGGAATGACCGCTATATACCCCCGCTTACTTCGTAACGGGGGTATAATAAAAAGGATCATAGATAGCAGTTAGAACTTCAGATTTTCCAGGAATCATCATTTACTTGATTAATAGTTGTGAGCCAAAATAGAGACAAAGAGAAATGGAATCAAATAAGTTAATGGATATATATGGTACTATGCATTATGGTCAACAGAAAGCTTTCAATCTCGAGCTGGAAATATTTTTAAAAATTTATTAAACAATTGAGTTGATATTAATAAATATCACATAAATATGAGGATTGAAATTAATATCAGTAAGAATTGCAAAAGAATTTAAAGTATTTCAACATGTCATTGTGATCATTAACTTGTAAGCCTACACTTTGTATATGTTTAGAATATTTATAAACTAATTAAGACATTTAGACTTAACTTATGTATGTTTTAGAGATAAGAATGAAATGCACTTCAACACAAGAGGTTATAAATTATTGGCCAAAACCTATGGTACTTAAAAAAAGCTTGAATTCAGTTTATCATCAAATTATTATCAAACAAAATATGTCAACTTGACATGACATGTTTTGAAGAACAAAGCAATAATTAACCAAAACATCAACATTTCAAGATTAGAAATTGTGGCAAGGTAATTTATAGCTGACAAATTGCTACAGACCTGTCTCAACATTATTAAGCATATAAGTATAAAGGCCTATACATACAGGTACCGTAAACATGCTAAATATCTACATGTAGACATCCGTGTTTACCTATGATATAGCTGATTACAGATATTTATGCGTAAAGTCGCTGTAGCATGTTTTTTACATAATCATTGTTTCTCAAATTGTCATTTAATATTACAGTTTATACAATATATTGTTACATTAGAAGGTAAAACATCTCATTACATAACCCGATAAGCTGTATACACAGAAAACGGTTATCGGTATTGGCAGAAAATGCTGCGACATATAAAGCAAAACAATTTTGGAACTCCTCAGTGTGAAAGGTAGATTTGTAGTTGATGTGCAATTTTGAGAGTTCAGACAGCAAGATGGTTGACCATTCCATCATTGTACCATATTTAAAATTCTACTTTGAGTGTTTAGGTATCGCTACATTGGTCAGATCACTTGAACTACCTTCGAGCGTCCATTTTAATGTGAACACATTAAAATGGCCGCTCGATATGAAATTGACTTGCATGGCTTACCTGAACAATGTACATTCCTTTTAGAACTTATTTTCGGGAGATTTATTTAGTCACTGGTAACACTTGGTTGCCTTTTTTTGCAGAATGTGCTACAGCGCCTTTAAACTCCAAAATATGTGGTATAAACACTACTTCAGGCATTTACATAAAGTACTTCTCATAGATTAACTTCTCCAGAAACCAAAGACAAAATTATCCAGATTTCAAAGATTCCCAGGACACAAATAAGTGGCAAATATCTTTCAAAGAACAAAGATGAACAAAAACATTATGTCAATATTCAACATTTTGACGGTTTTATGAAAAATGATATCAGTATTATAAGTCAAAGACTCTGTTTAAACAATACAAGGATCAATGTCATACAACAGATTCCGAATGGAATTAAGAAATAGCTTTCTCATAGAACAAAAGCATCTGTTGAAATCAATATCTATTGTTATCATATTTTTAATATTAAACTTACATACATTTAATATTCCTTCAATAGATAAACTGACAAATGTCAAACTATTAAATATCTAGATCAACAAAATAATCTTCAGTTGCCATGAGATGGTATTTTTTCAACAATAATGACTCATGACCATATTTATTTTCAAATTACTTACAGTCCCACACAACAATCAACAAAAGACTTTGCGGTTGTCATAGTTTCCATAGATGTTTAAATATTTGTTTATTTGTTGAACTGGATTATTCTTGGATGTGATAGAATAACTCAGTAGAATAAATATAACATGTTATTTCACTCAGTAAAATAATATTTTATTTCACTCAGTACAATATTATTATTATTATTATAACATGTTATTTCACTCAGTACAATAACATGTTATTTCACTTAGTGAATATACAGATTTTATTTTAACCGATAAATGCCCTATTTTACCACTGAAAATATATAAATAATTAATGTTAACACAAAATTACTGTTGTTATAATGTGTCCATGATTTTCACTTTGCCATCTCTCAACACAATTATCAACACTGTCTACTCCATTAGAGGAAGCCCATTTAAAATTAATGTTACTGAGTAATGCATGCTCGTAAAATCTTCAAGGTAGTTCATCATCCGTGTACATAGACATATGGGGAAATTTCAGCTGATAAATCATATGGACAGCAAGGCTTTGTCTACATTTCGTATTGCGATATATTGCGATGCACTACATACCACCATAATGTCATAATATTCTTATTGTCAGGTAAATCCTTCCAAAGTTTCAGCAAATTTCATACTCTATCCTTAAAGGAATTTTTTTTTTTTATCTTATTTTGGCTGTTTATGCTTAATAAGCATTGTATTCAATAAATCAATTATATTTATAAGGAAGGTCATTACAGAGGCTTAACAAGGCATTGGAGATAGATTGTTAGATATTTTATTTGTCATTTGTAAATTTAATGCATTATTGATATATTCAAAAGGACAGTATGTATTGTTAACGAATATACAATATGTTCCTCTTTTTGTGCATTCATGCATTTAAAATAGAGCCATGGGCTCTATAGCTCATCAGGATTTGTATTGTTATAAAAAGATATTCTCAGCTCGTTCTAGAGCTTTACTTACTGGAGAAGAATATGAAAATAGGTTTTTAGGGTTGTGACCCCTGTGACCCTATTTGAGGTCACAGGGGTCACCAAATCTACAATTTAGAATCCCCATTGGCCAAGGTGTCTGTACATCAAATTTGAGCTCGCTAGAGTTATTGGTTCTGGAGAAGAAGTCGAAAACTTTACAGATGGATGGACGGACGGACCAAAAGATTAACAATTTGAACTTTCCAGAAGACGTTATAGGATTAACAAATCAACAATCATTAAAATACATATTTGCCAATCCTTTGTAACACAAAATTTCAATTTTCTTTGGCTTGCCGCCGCTTTTCGTTTTTGAGAAGAGGATGAAATTAATTTCGTTTGAGGTCGAGCTCCTGTGACCTTTATTTGTTGCCACAGAATCTCCAAATCTATTGTTTATATTCCTCATTGACAGATGATCGACCAAGCTATTAGCCATGCCACAAACCCATTGTGCCTTTCAGTTTCAGGCCTGATTCATGAGCTAATAATGTCATTTTAACCATCCAACATGCCTTCATGTATTTAATCATGCAATATTTGTTTAGATACAATTACTGGAATATCCCCATGATTTTTGTTTGTGCAAAAAATACTTCAGTCCTTTGTTTCAAATTTCCAAAATGAAGTTTGACAAGAAACAAAATAACATGGTCTTGAGAATTTATGAATATATACTTAGGAATATATACAATATTTATATCATATTTTATATTATGAATATATATTTATGTATATATATAATATACATGTATAACTTACATACTTGTCAGCAACAATAAATATTTTAGAACAGAGGAGAAATACATGAATACAGATTTAGAACGTTGGGGAAATATTCTTTCATGATAACTGATTGTAGTCATGAATCTAAAACAAGGCACATTACTATTAATGTGAGACTTGAATCAGCCTAGTTGACATACATGTGATTAATTCATATGGTAAACTTTTATTCAAAGGAGTAATAGTTGAATATATGAATAAACAACACACACCAATCTTGATGATCCATAATTTAACAATGCAATGCATATTACAAAGCAGATTTCATTGTCAAAAGAAAGATTACACTTCTATTGAATACAATGTTGAGGAAAAAACAAGTACAAATCAGGGATCACCCTGGAACAGAGTGTCATAGTGAGAATAATCTCCCCTTTGCCTTACACAATGGGATTTTCAGATAAAGTAATGGATATTTCTAAATAATAACAATCATTTTACATTTTTGCAATGGGATTTTCTCCGCTCGTCAGTATTTATTATGGGATATCTTGGTACATCAATGAGTAAATATCCCCAAATCCCTGCCTAAAGTGATCCCTGACAAATGATTGTCTCACAGTCTGTGATATTGAAAGCTCAAGATGTGTGCCCTTAATTTCCATACGTCAGCTAAGATAAAGTTTGAAAGGCCCTAATATTTATAAATTTGTGGTTTTTACAGAGATTTTTAAAGAGTTTCAGAAATAATAGTTTATCATAATCTGATGGCTACCTTTTGGTTAAATTTGTATAAACATCAATTTGTTGATATTTAATGGGTACAGAGAAATAATTCCAATTAACTGATGATTAAAATCAAATGAAAATTGCATTATTCAACTTTACTGACGCATCTAGATAAATCAATAGATATCAATGCAACCGGTTTTTGTATATTGATAAGCAAAGAAATCCTAATAATAAATAATATGTTGACATGTTTATAAATAAATGATTGAGAGAAAATGATAAACTGAGGGCTATTAGAAAGTGTCAAAGACAAAATGATGTTCATATGACTCATATGCAACCAAAATCAGGTCTACTTTGATAAATTTTACAAGGAAATTGAGACTGTGAAAATATTAGATTTTGCTGTCACACAAAACCAGGTCAATATTATTAACTGATAAAGTGGACACTGTACTGTACTAAGGGCCTGTATCAAAGACATATATTGTTTAATGTATATTCATGAGATGTAAATAATTCAACAAGTCGTATCCATAAATGTCTAACACAGAGAGGCGATTCTTCCTTATTTCCTGGGTTTAGACACAGAACAAACAATGGAGATATCACTGCAAAACGCAGACTCTGAGAACCAATCACGTGTTAGGCTTTGGCATATATCCGTCCAATTTGTACATTTACAATAGAAAAACCAAATGAGAATGTGAAAGTTGGTAAAATGACGCCGTAATAAGGCTTTAATCCCTGAAATAAATGAAACTAATTACAATCGCGAACAAATTTGCAGACGTAAGAAACAGCGAGCACGACCCTTGGGCGGGTTATATCAAACGGGAAAAACTGCATTTTATCCGTATCCAAATAATCTCCACTTTTGCTAAATTAAAGTTGAAAGGTTTAAGATACAAAGGTACTGGACATCGAATAAAATATCCTACCAGTTCTTGAATATGAAGTCATTTTTACACTTGGCCAACTTTCTTAGTCCAAACGTCGGCCATCTTTGTTTTCAGTCGTACATTACCGGATTTTCACGGAAACCAACGATCGAAACAAGGGAGATAATCGTGGTTACTTTGCATTTTACGCTCCGTTACATAAAGCGATCATTCTCGCCATCAGATTTAATTTTCGCATAAGCTCTATATTGCTTCTATCGATAATTTATTTACCTTTATCTGCTGTTTTACCAAGTCACGTCACAAGAACAATAGAATGCATAATTTGTAAAACATATTGGTCCAATGTGATAATTAAAGGGGCAGTAGCACGTTTTTTCGCTGAAAAAAAAGTCGATGAAATGTATTTGAAAAATAATGTCACCAATAGTAAAATAAAATGTGTTCACAATAAAATGGCCACAATGTAATTTTGGCTTTATACGCATCACCGTTATTACCACTATTGGTTTGTGTAATAAGATGTTTTACCCTCTACAGTAAAAATAATGACATAAAATATCATTATAAATGAGACATTTGAACAAATAAAATTGGCAAAAAAACGTGCTACTGGGGTCTCAAATCAAAACATTTATTAAGTATATTTCAATCAATTGATTCTTCCATTATAGGTGTTGGTCCCACATGAAAAAAAAAAATTGTAATTGAAAACACAGGGGCTTGTATTGTCGAAACTAGCGATTAGAACGAATATGAAGTCGACGATCCAGCCCCATATACTATAAAAAGTACTTTACTTTTTTTTATAGTATATGGGGCTGGATCGTCGACTTCATATTCGTTGTAATCGCTAGTTTCGACAATACAAGCCCCTGTGATTGAAAAGTTAGAGTTTGTAAGTCTTGAATTGACGTAGGCATGACTACGTCAGTCCTGAAAACAAGTGTATGTCCTGCACCTTTTCATAATTAATTAACATCATATCTTTTAAAAAAAAATAAAAAATTTCAATATCAAAATCTTCAGAGAAGGACTTTATGTTTATTTGTTTTAGCATAATAGATTCTAATACACGTTATCACATGCAGTAGAGATTGACATCTTGATTATCAACAATGACGTTAGGGTTATTAGAATGAGACGTAAACGACTTTGATGCAACCTAATAACGGGCTGATAATTCCTGATGTCAACCTCCCATCAATGTGATGACGTATTTTAAAAGAAAACCATTATGTATTACAACCATTAATGCGCCAATATATTTGTTCATAACGTAAAGAAACAGGGTCCGAGTCAAATGGGCGTGGTTCAGGGGTCACAGGTATATATATATATATATCGGCACAATGCAAAGGTCACATGTCATTGATCAAAGTCAAGAATGACTGTTACATAATATTTCTCTCCTTGTCGTACACATTTTTATTAGAAGTTGACTTGGTATCGCGCAATGTTATTAACTGCCACCAAATCACACCAGGTGATCGAATCCAGTGGTGATTCATATACTTATTATATGGTTTCCATGAACTATGTAAAAAAACATCACTAACATGGGCCGTGTTCAAGAGTGGTTTCAAAGTAATCGCTCAATGAGCGATTACTTTTAAACCTCTCTTGAACGCGATTGCTCAATGTAGCGCTACGTAGCAAGGCGAGCAAACTTCGAGGAATTTGCACTGTGTCGTTCAAGAGAGAATTAGCGCTACTTGAGCGCTACTTGAGCGCTACATTGAGCGATCAATGAGTAACTTAAGCGCTCGCTGTTACTGAACGGGGCCATGGTGTCAGATCCATAAATGTGCTTATATTTTGAACCATTTCTTATATGCTGTATAAAGCGGCAACAGTCGTTCGTGACTCCATTCGATATAATATAGAGATAATTATTGTAATAATTGTGTCATTTGACTTTTACGAAGCTAGTGTAAATATTGTATTGCCCGAATATATATAGACTCATCTCTTGAGAGACGACAGAAATCAACAACAGCCCACGGTGATATAGACAGTTCTTTTGGGGATATCTTACACTGCATCAAATGTGGCAAAAGGACCATGACAACTCAACATTTGGAAGTATATTAACCAAATGTGTATGAAAACTATATTCTTTAACACAATATAAACACACTGAGTCTAAACCTTTTGAAGAGATGTATACATGTATATTGAAGACGGGCGACAGCTCACACTTTCTTCATGGACATGGAATAAATCATTGAACATTCTTCCGAAATGGTTTGTTTTGGGTTATATAAGGACAAATCAGAGATCAATATCAGAGATCATGGTTTTGTGAAATAGAAATACCTCAAAATTAATTTTGAAATGAACCAATATAGTGTTGAATATAGTATCTTAACATTTATTAAGTATATGTCAATCAATTTATTATTGAAAAAAGCAATACAAACAAAATGAAAAGTTAGAGTTTGTAAGTCTTGAAATGACCTATCATTATTCTTTCTCAACGCCCGCAACCAATATCAGGGTATTTGTGTCTGCAATTCTACTTCGATACCCTTATCCCATAAGCACATTCAGTCTCGTATTGGTCTACACATGACCAGCCAATAATCATACTAAATCGAGCAAAAGGGCAATATAATTAAATGGTGCATTCTCTTCCGGCAGAGGTTACTCCCTTCAAATTTCTGATCTTCTTTCTGTTCTACTATAATGAGGACTTTCTCGGCTAGAAAAGGAGTGTCCTGATTGGTTGACAAGAGGAGGTCACGATGCTATGACATCACCTTCAGGAAGTGTAATGGCAGTGTTGTGTTCAGAGATATGCATTTTTATTGAAAGTAATGAAAAATGATTTTTGAAGATAAATATAATCTCACCCTGTGTCTTCTGATATCAAACATATACAAAATCGTTGATAAAAGTTAAATATCCTTGGTAAGCCGTGGATATTTGTAACTTTTATCGTCTTGTGTTGATGGATATACCAAGGATATTTAACTTTTATCAACGATTGTTGATATGTTTGATATCAGAAGACACATGATGAGATTATATTTATCTTAAAAAATCATGTTGTATGTGATATTTTGGGTGAGATTCTCTATAGAAAAGGTTGAGATCGAAACGAGTAATCTCTGTGGAAATAGAATGGGACTGGTTTAGCGATTGTAAGGATTGATTTAGACGAGTTAGTCCAACAAACTCTTGAAACATTACTTTATTAAATATCTAAAAGGAGCCTTTGAGAAATGGGATCAGAAAATCCCATAACTAATTGGCTCCTTTTCATTATTGTAATAAAATGGTGATATATCTGACGAATGAACACTTTTTCAGAGAGGAGGAATAGACGTAGCCTTTTGATACAAATGAATACTCTGGTTCCTGGCAAGTGGGAACTCGAGAAGAGTTGTTCCTAAACAAAATAGCACATGCGATGTTGTTGAAGTTAATGTGGAGTAATGTGTTTTATTGAATTGCTTTTATCGAATGATCACAAAGTCAGAGGTTTATCAAACAGATACGCATATATGATTCCCTAAAGCGTCCATAAAATCCATATAGCGACACTTATTTGAGGATAGAAATGTATGCATGATAGTCTGATTAAAATCGACCTTGTTCCGAAGAATAAAATTTGCAAAGTATGATATCTACCGTGATACGAACAGGTTCTGTAGATTCCTCGCCACAAGGTCGGTTTGGCGTGGAAACCTCCGAACGACATGAGTTCGTATCCCGGTAGATGCACTATTTTGCAATTTTTTCCCGCGGAATACCGTCGGTTTTAATCAGACAGGTATGCATGACGTTTTAAATTGTTCTAAAATATATTTATGTAAAATGTACTTGTTCGTGTAATACTTTAATAAAGAATATACTACTAATAGTATTTTTTGTGCCAATTTCGCAATGATAAGGAATCGAACATGTTCGGATAGTGAAAACTGAGAGTTTTGAAAGTTCCAAATATATTCTATGGTCAATGCACGAGAGTCATACAAACGGATATGGTGTACTGGTATATGCAGGTGTTTATGAAAGCACTATTTGACTTCGATTTACATCATTTGCTGGTATTAAAGGGGCAGTATAGCACGTTTTTTGCAAATTTTATTTTTTCAAGTTTCCCATTTATAATGATAGTTTATGTCATTTATACTAACTTTAGAGGGTAAAACATCATATTATATAAATCAATAATACGCAGTGGTAATAATGGTGTTGAGTATTTAGCAAATTTTTTTTTTTTAAAACGGCCATTTTATTGTGAACACATTTTATAATTTTGAATGACAAAAACTATTCCCATGGCTTTATGGAACCATGTACACTCATTTTTAACTAGATTTTCCGAATAGAGAAGGTTGTTTTGCTATTAGAAACATAATTTTTCAAATACATTTCATCAAGTTATTTGAGCGAAAAGACGTGCTACTGCCCCTTTAAAGGCTGCCACAGACAAATGAAGACTGCAACGCAATTGCAAACATTAACTCGTTCTCAGACAAACTGAAAAGACGTCGTTGGCACATGTATTATATTCCTCATCATAAACCTACCAGCCATATAACGTGATACTTGAAACGACCTTTCTAAACCGTATCACCCGGTACGAGGGACTTATAATTACAACATTGTAATTCCCTCCAGGAGGGTTTACACAGACAGTTGTAATCCCTGTTTGAAGGAATTATAATGATTGTAAACTCTGATATAATTGCTAAGATGACGGCTTGAAAGTAAAGATCTGAAGAAACTATTTTGAAAAATTTCTTAAATATAGCACATTATAAAACGCAAATGTTTTGATGAAAGTGTGTCTCGAACCCGTACCCAGTAAGACCAGTCTTTCATAAACCAACGCCTTAGACTGCTGCGCCACTAAGGCACATGGAAGATAACGGTCAAGAAGAACCTTACATATAAATCTTTGCCGTACTGGGATTGAGACAGTGAACAAGGATTTTACGAACGACTCTATATAGAATCCGGGGTTTTCGATAACGGGATAAGAAAGCGTCTTTTATACTTAAAAACGGGTGATAATATAGATAAGCCATTCTATCCTCGGTATCATGGCTTATCCTTATATTCTTCTACACTGGAATGAATATCATATTTTCTCTTTACATATTGATCATGTTGATGAGCAGTTTTGACAGATTTAAAAGAAATAAACAACATGACTGGAGCTAATGGACCTCCAAGACCCAGCTAGGTTGCCAACTGTATACAAATTACTTTTTTTTAAATACTGGATTATAAATTCATTGATTTTGGAAAAAATTAGTTTGACCTTTAAGAGGAATATCATAAACCATATAATTATGTAACCATTATTACAAATTGTAGGCCCCTATATGCTTGAAACACAGGTGAGTCATGGTATGCCTTTGAGGGTTAAGATATGTAGATACATATCCTGTTAACGGGACTTCTACATAATACACTGTCGTAATGCATAACTGCATGTAGCAGCATATGTATTTGAATATCACATGGAATATAAGGTTCTTTATTATACGGTGCGACGCAGGTCAGCCAATTTGTCATAAGCCTTGATTACTCTAAATCCAAACAAGACATACGTATGTTTCCCATTAGTGACAAAATCAATTAAGACTTTGGAAGTAATTCTTAATGTATTACCCTGAAATAACACTTACTCCTCTAATTTATTTCACACAAAAGGTGCAAACTTTCCACACATGTCTATACGGAATCAGCGGGGCATCTAGCATATGGTAACCATCTGCCTTTTGTTTAACAATCCTACACGAGTTGTTTCCCTTGGACGGTGCCGCAACATGCTTTAAACGACGCCAAGGCGTGTTTCAGGTCTATGTTCCAAAACAAGTTAGGGGATGGAAATCTTGGAAGTAAACCCGGTATGGAAGGTTTCACGGTATCTTGTGTTTAGACGTTGTTGATATGTAATGGTTGGCCGAGAACGGATTCGGACTAGTGTTTACGATCAGAATCTGAATCAAGAATGAAGAATCGAAGATATGCTCAAGTTTGCTGGGATGGGGAGGGGATGAAATTTGATCCCCTCGCCCCATAGCGTTATCAGGCTTTCTGCGATACCGCGGAGGCAATCTGAGGCGAGACACCCGTGCTGGCAAAGTCGGGATTCTGGGACGTGTAGGTAAGTCGTATAATTATTCTGGTTTATTTATTTTGGTATATCCATTTTACTGAACTATTAAAGATCTTATACTTACCCTCTTCAGGCATGAGGGAAGAACTGTAATTCCTTATAGTTTGTACTATTATTTTATATAAATTGTTAACAACATGTAAAGTTATACAAGTTAATTTACCCTCGTGTATATCGATACAACGATGCTAGTACAGCTACTACTACTACTACTACTACTACTACTACTACTGCTACTGCTTCTACTACTACTACTACTGCTACTGCTACTGCTGCTACTGCTACTGCTACTGCTGCTACTACTACTACTACTACTAATACTACTACTACTACCACTACCACTGCCACTGCTACTACTACTACTACCACTACTACTACTACTACTACTACCACTACCACTACCACTACCACTACCACTACCACTGCCACTGCTACAACTACTACTACCACTACTACTACTACTACTACTACTTCTACTGCTACTACTGCTACTACTGCTACTACTACTACTACTACTGCTACTACTACTACTACTTTTGGGTACTGCTGCAGCATTAGTAGTAGTAGCAGTAGTAGTTGTATTAGTAGTAGCATAAGTAGTAGTAGTAGCAGTAGTAGTTGTATTAGTAGTAGCATTAGTAGTAGTAGTAGCAGTAGTAGTAGTAGTAGTAGTAGTAGTAGTAGTAAATTATCAACAAAATGACATAGAGCTAGATATTTAAAGGATTTGATGTTAAGGAAGTTAAACAAATAACCCGAAAATCTTTAATTTCAGACCCATAGTTGAGGTCATTTATACTTGCCAATGTTCTAGATTTAGAAACCTCCTTTAAAGGGGCAGTAGCACGTTTTTTCGCTCAAATAAGTTGATGAAATGTATTTGAAAAATAATTTCACCAAAAGTAAATCATCCTTCTCTCTTCGGAAAATAAAGTTTAAAATGAGTGTACATGTTTTGGTAAAGCCATGGGAATCGTTTTTGTAATACAAAATAATAAATTGTGTTCACAATAAAATGGCCGCCATGCAATTTTTGCTTTATACGCAACATAGTTTTTACCACTACAGATAATTGGTTTGTGTAATAAGATGTTTTACCCTCTAAAGTTAGTTTAAATGACATAAACTATCATTATAAATAGGAAATTTGAAAAAATAAATTTTGCAAAAAACGTGCTACTGCCCCTTTAAATGTCAGATTATAGTAGTGGTAGCAGTAATAGTATCAATAGCAGCAGAAGAACTATAAGATTTTTGTCCGAATAGGGTTTTCTTGAAATATGTCATTATTGCAGTACGTATGCCTTGTCAATTTCAATTTTCCAGTAATACCGTACACGTGTAAAGCCAGTTGGGTGTATTCCATTTCCGATTGTTCACACGTGTTAGCTGGTTCAGGAACCTGAAAACATGTACTTCAAATAGAACAATTCTCATCCCCCTTGCCGTACAAATAAACATGTTCCTCCTTTCTATGTGAAGGGTTTACAACATGACTCAAATTGATTCTTCAAAAGGAGATTGAAATGTGCTTGATTTTGTTAGATGTAAAGACAATTTTAGAAATCTATGTCTTGGATTTAATATTTAGATTTAGATAGTTTTTTTAAATTTTAAATTACATTTAGTTTTATAGGCATGGTTTAAGACGATTTGCGCGCCTTATAAACAAATAGATTAACTTTGAACAGGAAGATTTTCTGTATAACAACTTCTTTAATGTGAAAATACACACGTGTCGTGTATTTTCACATTAAAGAAGTTGTTATCCAGAAAATCTTCCTGATCTTATGTATACCACTTCTAAATGCCCTTCAAAGACCAGATTAACTTTGGCAAATCTGCAAAAACAGTGTGTTTTATCATCTTTTTTTAGATTCCGACGATTTATGCTTCATGTTAATTGTTTTTGGTTGCATTTTTACTGACGGGGTAGTAAACGGAGCATTTGTCGTAAAAAGAAACTTGAGCGAATTTCGAGGCAATATCTTTTTTTTCACAACGATTCAAACATTCTGAAGCATATGAGAAGGATAAATGTACACACGAATGTCATCGAAGTTTGTTTCCTCCAAATACCCCGGTCGTAAGCTATAAAATCAACATAAGACGTAATTCTTAGTTTTATGAGAAGCATCACATATTTATGTCTCTTACGGGTGCTGCACGTGGATCACGACTTCCTGTGAATCTACATGCACAGCTATCTTATCTCGCGCATGTTAATGTCCATGCTTTGCACGCCCCGTGACGTGCAGGAGATGTCCATTGCACATTTGATGAGCTGAAGCGTGAGATAAGAACGGTATCACGTGACGTTCCCAGACTTTGTTACATCACGCAGCTGTCAAACTGGCGTGTATTTCACGCGTCAATCACGCCATGCCTGGCTGTTCGTCATGCTGACTGAAATGCCAATGTCACAATGGTTTGTTATAATCGAAATTCGGAATTCAATTTCTTTCATCTCAAAAGACGCCATATTTATTTTCCTTGAAACGCACTGTTTGAATAATCAGTCTGGACAAAAACTGTATGAGAGATAAGTGTGCTATCTCCTAATGCATGTTCAAGACTTCCAATCCTTACCCAATGTTCTTCAAGATTCTTTGTTATTGCAAGCTTGTTATACTTTCCCTTAAGGAATTGACACGAAGCATCAATTCACGTGATGTAAGTCGTCAAGGAACTATCCTGCAATTGCATCTACGCCCACGATACACACACATGCATATAACGCTTTTCGAGTTCCTCCCGCATGTATTGTGAATGTCAAGTAAATAATATAACAAACCTGTATGCACTAGGTTAGTTTTCACTTAAAGGTACATCCATTGTGTTGTTGGGGGTCAAATATGACAAACGTTATAAATGATCTTATTTTATCGAGAAGTACCAACTATTACCGAAAACAACCATTTTAATGATACTCGACTTAGTATATTGACGATATGAAGGTAAAAGTAGTGATTTCTGATCGAAAACCGGACAATGCACCGCGTGTGGCGCGCGCCAATGAGTCAAACGTAATTTTGGAATCTTATTTACACCAGACAAAATAACAAATTTGGGTTAATAATGTTCAATAGGTCATATAACTACTGTGCATGTAAATAGGACGTTCACTTTCGGTGTCTACACATGCATAATGATGTTGCTCGATTTTAATTGGAAACTAGTAATTATGATATGTTTGGCGATTTGGGATGAATATGCAAGCTAAGTGAATTTATTTGTATCGTAAACAGCACATATGGTGTGTTGGAACGTATTAAAGCCAAATAAAATGTTATGAAACACAATGGATGCACCTTTAAATACCAAACAGTGGATGCCCAAAAACTATTTTGAAATAGCGATTTAAGCATCCTTAATTGTGTGATTCAACAGAAAGTAAAAACAGTATGAATGTAATTGCGTTACTGTATTTTTGACAAACAATATGCAATCAAGATCGGCTAAATTATATCCGGATGCAGTATTTTATTTTTGACTGTCTTTTAACTTTTGGTAGCGTTTCCTTTTACGCTAGTTCAGAATTTTACGAACGAATGGAAATCAAATTAGAATACACTGTAAAGTAAAGATAGTGTACTGGTGTTTACTCGAAAGTCAGAAATCATAGAAATCGAAGTAAGATATGTAAATATGCAAGGTTTAATTTACAATATTCATGTAGGCAAACTGGTATTGTAGGTATTGATAATAGGGTTGTAGGCATAGTGGTATGATTCATAAAATGAGATTGTTGTTGATTGTTTTCTAGAGTAATGTACCTGTTGACAAGATCAGTGCCAAGAAAGCATCAAGTTGCTAATGAGGGTCACTGCTAAGTAGTTCTAATGGTGAAACATTATCCTGTGTATTAGTGTGTGTACTATAACAAGGGTACTACACAGGAAGTCAACCAAATTGATAGGGTGTGGGCGAACATGGAAGAGCTGTTACATTGATTTCACAGCAAAATCCATTAAAACTGTCACAATTATTTTAATATTGTTTCACAGTAAAATATCAGAACTTAGAATATGTATAAACGTCTTTCAAAGAAAAGCAAGATTTCTGAATGTAAAGGTAGACTACATTACAAAAACAAGATTTCTTCATGAAAGAGAGCAATTATCTAAGTAATCATGGACTATATGTCATGAAGAATAAAGCCATTTCTGGATTTAAATTTGAAATAAAAAAACAAGATTTATAGATAACAACGCTTTAACTCTGTATTCTACTTGGCAATCAAATATCGATGAAAGAAGGTAACGAACGAACCGAACAAGTTTGTGTTAGAGTGATTGTTATTTTGTAATGCTATACATGTATACACATTACTATTTTTAAAAAAACAACCAACTTGGTTTAGGAACGTAACTTGTTTCTATTTTTTGTGGGCCCTCAGTGTATGATTATGCTTCCATAATAAGCGTCTTTAGTCGTAATTAATTATTGGTGGAACATCCTTATGAGATATTTATGTCATCTTGTATTGTTTAGATTAAGATAATGGTCCCGATTGTAAATTATGAAGAATACAACATTTGGATTATATGATGCCAGCTTATCCTGACCCTAGAGTAGTTAGTGAAATTATAACTTAAACTCATTTTGGAAGTATATAATTCTATGTAAAATCTATAAAATGTTTTCAGAAACTTATTATTAGTCTTATATCCACATTGAATTACATGTATGACTTACCTCATTCAATCGAAGTTGACATTGGACATTATCAGCCGACGTCTCCATGAGTAAAAAGTGCTTCATAATTCTTGATGTGAACCTCAACTGAATGACGCATTTAAACTTACTCTCATCATAATAATGTTTGCAAGTTGCATGTCATGATGGCACGGTGGTCAATAAATATCATGCTCGACACAAACACGTACCTTGCATATATACGTCTGTTCTGTCCTGTTTATTGCACTTCTAACTGTTATCCTTTAGTTACATTTGCAAGCTACTACGATGGAAGAGAAACCTGGATAAACAAGTTGTTAGACAAAAGTGATTGTATTTACACATAAACGTCGAATTGAACTTAATTGTTGTCTTCTTCATGAACTTAAAATATTTTGGAAACTAACTCTTTTTTTTAATTTCAGTTCCAGTGTCCGACAAAAATGACCCCGTTGAAGAAGTTAGTTCGACTTTTCCTCGCAGTCAGCGTGGCCGGTGCCATAGCAACCGTAATGGTCGCCCATTGGATAACACCAATAGTTCCTGTTCAACGACTGGTCATCTCGGATCTGCTAACGAAGTCACGTGGTTATCTCGTAGACACTCCTGCTTGTCGCATACCGGACATTGACCCATTTGACAGTTCCATAGCACAACTCATTCGTTTGAGAGGGAAGATAAAATGTTATGGAAAACCGTCAATAACTTACGAAGATGGTAACATGTTGAGAATAAATTGGACGACGGTGAAAAATGAATATGGTGGCGATTTTAAATATTGTAAATATCAACCAATCATCCGTGGCCCAAACAAATCAGATTTTCATTTCACTTATGGAAATTTTCGGAAGCCTTTTAGCAATGATATTGAAATTAAAGACGAATTTGTTAGAATATATTGTGTCAGCAAATCCGAGGGAACATTAAATACAAACTTTCATTCTCTCATCATACCAAGAAAGGCGATTGACAGACAGGCTGATAAAAGATTCAAGCGCCATCTTGAAATCAACAAGCCCAAGGAGGTCATGAATGTTTTGATGGTGGGGGTTGATTCCATATCGAGGCTCAACTTCATGCGGCAAATGCCAAAGACTCGAAGATATCTGCTCGAACAACTTGAAGCAGTAGAAATGTTAGGTTACACAAAGGTTGCCGATAATACCTTTGTTAACATAGTGCCTATGATGACAGGCCAATTCGTCGAGGAACTACCCTGGAACGAGACTCTGAAAGACGAACCGTTTGATAAATATAATTTCATATGGAAGAATTTCTCAAGGTGTGGATACAGGACCTTATATGCCGAGGATGCTCCTAAAATTGCAATTTTTACATTTTTGAAAAATGGCTTCCACGAACCCCCCGCTGATCACTATAACCGTGTTTTTAGTAATGCTTTGGAGAAACACAAATCTGTTTGGAATCATGATCACAACTGTGTAGGTGATAGACTGGAATCGGACATAGTCTTGAAGTATGTGCGAGATTTCTCAACTCTCTACAGAAACAAGCCTCATTTTGGATTTACGTTCATCACGAGGCTCAGTCATGACAATATCAACGACGCCGGCGGAGCAGACGATCCCCACTTCCGGTATTTAGAGCGTGCTCACAGAGAAGGACTTCTGGAGAGAACTGTTTTAATTTATTTCAGCGATCATGGCAATCGTTATGGGGCAATTAGAAATTCTTACGTTGGTAAACTCGAGGAGCGTCTGCCATTTTTATTTTTCGTATTTCCTAAATGGTTCAAAGAAAAATATTCAAAATTGATTGACAATATGAAGATTAATTCAAGAAGGTTGACAACACCTTTTGATGTTTATGAAACTCTTAAGGACATTCTGAACTTTCAAGGTCGAGTAAAGCATGCGACCTTGACCCAAAGAGGCATCAGCCTTTTCAACGAAGTACCACGTGATCGGTCATGTGACACGGCCGCCATCTTGCCACATTGGTGTGTCTGTCTTGACAGAGAACACATTCCAGAATCGTTTAGTCACGTGCGAGAGGGGGCGGATTTTATTCTCAGATATATAAATACCGAGTTGCATCTCTTTCGAGATGTATGTGAACATTTAAAACTTAAAGAAATTAAAGAGGCTGTGAGGATGAGTGTTAACAACAAAGTTTTGCATTTTGCGGAAAGTCTGCATGACGTCATCAACAGGACAGTTTTCTATGGCAACCGCACCGAAGCTGTGGTCATCTATCAGCTGACCATTGTGACGGAGCCAGGGGAGGGGCTATTTGAGGGGACGGTCAGTTACGATGAGAAAAAGACTCAGTTCTCCCTGGAAGGGGACATCAGTCGCATCAACAGATATGGTGACCAATCTGTTTGTATAAACAGCTTTAATTTAAAGAAATATTGCTTTTGTAAACATTTGTCATAACAATAAACGTTATATTTGTGTCATGTATTGCTTTTATGGCTTGTAAGGCGAATCTTGCTTGTATCGCGTCGTTCAACATAACAGTCATAATACTACAATTAAAGGTTTTTAATAAATACGGTATGTAGTTATAACCTATTATTCTGCTTCAAATGTATTTTGAAATACAACCCGGTCTCTGTTGAAAAGTAACTTCATATATTGACAGAGTATTGTCAAGAGTCTCTTTAGATAAGAAAGCGTTCTTCGTTGTGTCAAAATAAGCTTAAGATGTCATAACTGAAAGTACACTTTAAGGTACACTCAACCATAAACATCATCAGAAACATTCAGTCATACGTGTTTCAGATTTTATTCGACATGACATGTATGGAAAGATTAACATCACAATGAGATTTACACCAAGCAGAAATAGCAGAGAATAAGTAATATTATCAAGCAGGTGAAGAGAGTATCTTCTTTTGATTTTTAAACACTGAAGTTATTTCCACTGTCGTGATTAATGACATTTACACTGACGGATCTATATTGCCCACATATTCACAACACAGTCTTCCGACGTCATTTTGCATCAACGTCACTTTGCACTCGACGTGAGTTTGCACGCTTGTCAGTCCACACATGCAGTCAGTTTGCCTGCATTGGGTACGGGTTGGCCCTCGTCACACGAGAGCTCCGGGAACGCACGAGTTTGTAAATATTGCTGCTTGCTTTCCTCCGCAGTTTGGGGCGGTTGGGGGCAGCGTCGGCGTCTTCAAACGCTTCCGGTGTCGGAGGCCCGTCCTCCATCATGTCGTGCTTCCTCTTCCGGCTCGACATGCTCACTGCAAACAGAAGGAACACGATTCTCATTTGTGAAATAATCAGTACTGTATTCCCTCTAATGGACACTCCCGGTGTATATTCAATCCCGGCTTCTATTGCTATTCGAGACCCGGCGTCTATTCGAGACCGGCGTCTATTCGAGACCGGCGTCTATTCGAGACCGGCGTCTATTCGAGACCGGCGTCTATTCGAGACCCGGCGTCTATTCGAGACCGGCGTCTATTCATTTTTCGGCATATGAATCACCCGACTAACAAACATATAGAAATGTAATCATGACAAAATCGCTTTGATATGCATTTGTTTGGTGAATATTTATTCATTATTGAACGGGAACAATGTTTTCTTTAAGAGGCAAATGTTACCAGAAATACATTGAATTTAAAAAACAAATCTTATCACCTGACGTCTAATCGAGACCCGGCGTTTACTTCTTTCAAACAGTCATACACCCAGCGTCTATTCGAGACCCGACATCTATTAGAGGAAATACGATAATGTCTAAAGTATACTTCGCTCACCTTTAGATTTGTTTATGTAATCGTATACAACGCGTTTACAACCCCAAACTACATTGCTCTAATTGATTGAAATGATAACGTCCGATGACAACCTCTTCCAACTATACAGATTAGTTTAAGACCATCCCAGACTCGAATAGCCTCTCGGTTATACCTAACAGCGCTGACAATCTACTCGACTTAGGGGCATCTTAAACCCGTTTCAATGTTGAAGCCCATTAGGCGTGTTACGTGTTTTGGGATTGGGGTAGAATGATATTTTGTCTATTCTAACATGTTTTCATCCGTTTTATACCGTAAGTTTCAGAAATACATTTAGATTGCTGACACTTTGTCAAGACATAACTACTAGATTGCAAGTGCATATTTCGTGACGATTCATTGCAGATTAAAACTCTTTTATTGTTCATATGTTAATCTTCAACCACAGGTGAAGTTTAGCGCAAATATGTTGCGCAACAGAGATGAACGACCAGTTTTCCCTATGTTCGAACGAAGTGAGCTTCGTTCGCAAATAGGGAAAACTGGTCGTTCATCTCTGTTCGACCAGTTTTCCCTATGTGCGAACGAAGTGAACTTCGTTCGCGCATTGGGAAAACTGGTCGTTCATATCTGTTACGCAACATATTTTCGCTAAACTTCACCTGTGCTTCAACCCAAGATGATAAAATCATGCAAAATCGTATGCGCTACGGAGAACTGTTTATTTCTGCAAGCAGGGCCACGGAGGCCCTCGGTTTATTATTCAAAGTAAGTTGGTCTAGAATTTCGTAGCTCTCACTGCATGTCTACAGATAATCGTCAGCTAATGTTAATGCATATTACGACCTTAGTACGATCTTAGTGCTATTAAAGCTTCGAAATTCTAGACCGATGATGAATTATCTCAACGCAAAAATTAAACAATCATGACAATGAGAGTAAGTGGTGTCAATTATTGTTCATGATGAATGAATATACCGCGAATTTGTCAAAAACGTGTTAGATGAAAGCTTTATCCGTTTCTCTTACAGTTTAAAACAAATGTTCAGGCACATTTAACCTTCAAAACATTTGTTTGTGTTGTACATGGTATAAACAGTGTACCGAAGTATAACAGTTTCTCATATGCAGATACGTAGCCTATTTGTTGTAATTCTTTCATTTCACCAACAATATAATGTATCAAGACGGTTTGGGATTTCAAGGTAAATAACAGTTGGTGTATAGAGGAAAGAACAGAACAGAACAGAGTGTATTTCGTATATTTGGCAATAAGACCAATAGTACAGTGGTCGTAAAGTTTATGATAACAAGTGAATGAGAGCGCTTAGCGCTTTACAAAGTTTCTTAATCTGGAATTTTTTTCCCCCAAAACTAGCTTAAATAACAATTCATCATTTTGAGTAGTTATCAGATATATAAACTTAACATTGATGGGTACATATAATAATATACGGGTAAATACATTATACGGACATATCAGCAATATATGATATTCATCTCTCTCCCCTTCTGTACAGAATTCGCATGAAGCGTCATTAAAATCTAGACCTATGCCATAAACTGTCTAATGTATATAAGAATCCTTCAAAAATGTTGTTGGGTTCGCAATTAAAAAAAATATTATTCATTCGTGTAGATTGACATACATCAAGTGTTATCCTCGTCATCTTGGGATATGCTTGAATAAAAACCGAAAAGTGATATGATGGGTCTTTAAGTACAGTAATGCATACGTGATATATAGAGAATCTCACCCAAGTGTCTTCTGATATCAAATATATCAACATGAGTTGATAAAAGTTACAAATATCCGAGGCTTGCCGAGGATATTTTGACTTTTATCAACGAGTGTTGATATATTTGATATCAGAGGACACGAGGGTGAGATTCTATTTATCATCCAAAATCATTCTTCATTAGTTTTTAATGAAAAATTAACATATCTGAACACAAAACTGCCATTTGGCTTCCAGTGTCGTGATGTCATGGCATTGTGACGTCATCATGATTATGACGTCATAGCATTGTGATGTCATTACTTGATGATGCAAAACCATTGTGATGTCATGTACCTGACGCCAATAGGGCATTGTTCAAAATCTACTGTCAAAATGATATCTCCTAGGAGATATCGCTTGATCTCATACAAGCGATATCTCCTGTGGAACCCAGTTTTGGATGATAAATAATGATCCTGTTGTTAGACAAACAGTCATCATTGATATTCAACATCTTTATGTCACAATTGGTACTTTTCGGTAAAGATAAATATACAAGTCAGAATGTAAGAACACACACCGAAACGTCTTTGCTTTGCTGGTCTTCTTACTTCCAGAATAGCCCTACCTCTCACGCAGCTGTTTTGTTACCCAGCAGAAATGAATGAAGCGTTAATAAAATTAAATTTTTCCGTCATCTGTTTTCAAATTTCAGTCGCAATTATCAAGTTTATTATAATTTCAAAACCTATCATTGAAATGTTATGTGGCATCAAAAGCACTTATCGAGATAGACGTACTTATTTGACAATTCAAACTTGCACCATTTATATATTTATACATGTGACTTGTCCGTATGTCTAGTAATTAAGTACTTAAAGTAGTAATTGATTTGAGAAATTGGGAAAAAATAACTTTGAACATGTCATCAGACTATTGTTTCACACGTGCATATTTGATATTTTATATAGTTTATGTGTTTCCATTCAACAAGAACAAGAACAAGAACATGTACATATCTATCTCTGATATTCAGTGAATGCAATCGAATTCACGGACACTGCAATCAATGTTTCATACACTAAACGCCAAAACGGTCCCCCTCTTTGAATATTAATATCATAAAAAGTTATAGAAGGGAAACTATGGCGATAGCGTACATTCTCAACTCTGTAATTTTTGCACAAAGGGCTCAATTTATGGGATGTTAAAACACAACAAAAAAAGATCCTCTGATATTTAATTTCAAAGAGAGGTAACGTTTCTTTTGGCGTTAATTGTACAAGCGTGTGTCAGCCAATGGGTCGTCAAACGCAAATACTGTCTTATTGCAATTTACTTACGCCATAAACAATATTGTGGGAGTTGCGACAACTTCATCTACATTTGAAATGATAGGTCCGCACATAGCCCATATATAACAAACAGTCATGTAGATTACATATTGACCTAGTTAGGGTGAATGTAAATAAAGCAACACGCGTATGTATAATTATGATAAAGTTACGCCTACATATTGATCAAACAATTATTCTTCTTTCGATTGATATGTACAGTTCGTCTTACGTGACTTCGCAGCAGTCAGATATGCTGACAAACTGGTTCTAGGTTTTCAATGCGCACAACGATTTGTGATTTGGTCACGGTTCACAGATATTAACCCGGAATAGGGTATATGTACAGTGTTTTGGATTTTTTAGCGTCTTCTTAGCTAGATCGTTTTAAATGTGTATTGGTGTACATTAAAATACCGTCTGTGCAGGTGATTATGATAAAACTATGTAGGTACTATTTATATTGAGACAGCATATTGCGTCAAACTGCCACTATTAATTATATTGTTACTTTTAACAGTACATTGATATTAAAATAAGTCTTTATAAAAATCATGATATAACATGACAGTAAATTATTCGGTTGCTAGATCGACCAAAATTCCTTATCTATCAGCCCTGTCCTCTTAAACAGTCGAATGTTGGTATTGATTTCACCGAGAAATGCGTTCCAGGTAATTGTGATCGATTACACTTTTTGCGCTCGTTTTAACAGTATAGGAAATGTTCCGTAATGAAATATACATCAAAAGTTGACGTTGATGTGGGAAAGTAACACTCACCTTGATATCTGGGGCGAGAAACGCGTGCAGAACGTGGAACGTGTGCTTTCTGTGCAGTCCGATCTTCTATATGACATGTGACCTTATAATGTAAACATGACTGAACGTGTAGAAATATTGACTATAAATAGATCACCGATAGGCCTACAAATACTTATCTATAGTAGGCTATATAGTCATGTTGGTTTTGATTCAGATGAAATAAATTAGCGAGTATGCGTTTAGTTAGTTGAAAATCAGTGTTATTTTTTAATAGTGATTGAATGAACACAATAGTCCGAAAAAAATAACCTGAGAATTAATCAATATATCGATCGGTATTGGTAGTAAATGGAGTTATTTCCCTTTTATCATAAATATACTTGTTATTTATAAGCCCAGGTAAATCTTACCCTGGAATGGGAGGATGAGAGGCGGATTAAATAACATTATCCCCTTTTAAAGTTCACTTTTCATCATGATCGTAACAATAATGTTAGCAATCATTGTTTTACTGAGATACATAGTCATATATTATTATGTCTACATAAATCGGATTGGGAACAAATGTTCCAACTAAACTCCTCTTCTTAGAATGTACAATGAAACACAACTTTTTTACAATTTATATGATTTATAAGAAAATAGTAAATCTTATAATTTCAATTTGTTACAAACAATATAAATACGAAATTTTCTCATGAATGAAAGATTGAACTTGGTACGATGCATCTACATTTTCATAATATGACAGATCTGCGCTATGTCTATCAAAAGTTAAAGATTTAATGATTCTCTCGGGAAATAACATATTAATCATCAAGAAAACGCCAAGAGATATAACCAGTGAACAGCAAGCAATATTTTGTATATAAACTACCGGGCAAAAGAAAGTACTCACCTCAGTTGATTTTATCATATGTATGATTTTCAGTTGCAAATATCTCAAGTTTTCGATGTCATAATCCAAAACTGATAAGTACAGGTGTTTAGTTAGCAGTTAAAGAATACTTCTACATATTTTTTAATTATTTAAAAAAAAATAATGGAATTTTAAGTTTAATTTTGTTTTTAAATTATTGTTGATGATACACAACTGTTCATCGACACATAAGACATATCTTATGTGAAAATAAATAAATGTGCCTGATTCTGCACACATTTAAAACATTTTAAACAGGGTAGGGGTCATGTTGGTGTAAATTTCATTCTTAACCCTGTCTTCATTACAAAACGATATTTGAACTAAAATTTAACCTCAGTCACCAACAAAGTCATTCAAACTACTGCAGATAAGTATTATTGTATCGTGCCATAGTCAAATACATCTGATTTCTTTTAAATATTGAATTAATCAAAACAAACTTAGGTGAATACTTTCTTTTGCCCGGTAGTTTACATTGATATAAAACTGAAATTCGATTTGTACAGCAGAGTACATTGTTGTTCCTTAAATTGTTGCATTATGATCTATTTGCATTACAGGTATGTATAATATATCACACATAATGTATTGTGATACAACCTTGTGAATACTGATATCGTGTGCATAGTCTCGTTACAAGACAAAGCTTCATTTCCAGTCACCATCACTGGCTAATTTAAAGGCACTGTAGCACGCCAATTGTGTTAAAATATAAATAATCCACAGATAATGCACATCTCTCGATATTACAAACGATATGACCTCAGGTAATGCATTCTATTAGTTATCTGGAAAATATGTACGTATTAAGGTTTTAAAGTTAACTTTAAAAGACCGAAAGTAATTAATGCAATGTTGCATTAAATCAGCATGAACTACAATTTCAGCAATATTAAAACATTGCACACAACCCGAAGACCAAAAACGGCAGTTACTATGGTTAATGTAACAACAATGCTTACATTACGTATTACCTAGGTCAGCCGTTTTCTTCATTCTATATTTCCCATTTTGCACATCAGCGACTCTTACTATTTGTGATATCCCTGATTGACTTCGGCCGACTCAACTTTTTAATTATTGACCACAGGTCAAATGTAAAGAATAATCAGTATTTTATTGCACCGAAAGGAAGCTAAAGTGAGTTCATATGCCCTCGTATGACCTAAAAAAGCTTATTTGAGTGCGAAAAGCGTGCACTTGTGACTGTAAGTATTGCAGCATTTAATTTACTTTCTTGTGCTGACATAGGGGCGCACTGCTCCTAAACTGTCTGATTCGCTAGCACAGAAATGTTACGGAAATGCAGCAAGGTTTAAATAAGTCAGTGATTGCAACTGGCGCGAGTTTGGCCTTACGTAGGGAAGCTAGAGCTTTTAATGAAAAATACATTCACATTGATGATTTTTTTTCAAAAATCAAATATGAGCCTAAGACAAGATTGTGTGTTTCATTATTTTATTCTGTTTGGTAAGCACTTAAGTTCGGGCAACTAAGTTGAACTTTCGCTGGAAGGAGAGCCCGGAATATGGAATGTGAGAAGCGGCCCATAAATATCAACGATTGCACCATCTCTCTGAACATTACTCAAAGTAGCACCTAATGAACGAAGCACATGAAACTCAATTTCGGATAGACTATTTAAATGGTATCTAATAAGAATAATAGCCTGTCATAATAATGGCGAAAGTGAACTTTATGTTGGTTAAAGCCATATTTAGTATCCTAACCATAGCGCCAACGAGTCTCTATCCCACGGCATCAGTTCTATTATATATTCTCCCAAAAAAGAAACGCATAGTGGATTTGTGTTTTTGATAAACTCGATTTTTGGATAAGAAATAATTTTTGAAAGTTTAAGATATGATTTCTATAGTGTTTTTGTACAAGAACACCACGTCAAAACGCAACCCACAACATTTACCTTTATTGAGAGTAAGCAATCAAAGATAGGCATGCAAACTGAGGGAACACGTAATGCACGTGATTTGTTTAGTGATCAAGTCATGTCACTGAAGGGTATAAAAGGTCGAACACTGTTCTCTGTACATTCACCAGATTTAAGAGTTTTTTTTGATGGATTGAAAATTCCTCGACTGACAACAGAACACCGAAACATCGCAATTGGCCTTCTTGAAGCAGGACAGTCACAGCTAACAGTTGCTCGTCGCATGGGCACCATATCTCGTTTATGGGATAGGTATCGCCAGCAGAATTCGGTAGCAGACAGGCCTAGAAGTGGTCGACCAAGAATAACAATTAGAGCAAGAAGACCCTACTTTGGCCCTGTGCTGCGTCAACAGCATCGACGACATCGGGTCCGCTGGTTTACTAATATTCAGGCCTTGGACTTGGCTAATTGGCGGCGTATCTGGTTCAGTGATGAATCGAGATTTCTTTTGGAACGGCGCGATGGAAGGATGCGTGTATACATACGTCGTCATGAACGTTTTGCCGACACCTGCGTCCCCCAGATTCGGCAGGGGGAGTGTGATGATGTGGGCAGCCATCTCCTACACCGGAAGGAGTCAATTGGTGTTGATCCAAGGCAATTTGACAGCACAACGCTACTGTGATGAAATTCTAAGGCCACATGTCCTTCCTATTGTGCGCCGCCAGAGGGAGTTATTCCAACAGGACAACGCCAGGCTACATACAGCTCATTTGACCACAAACTTTCTACAGAATGAGAAAATCAATGTCCTTCCATGGCCCTCCAAATCCCCAGATTTGAACCCCATAGAGCATCTCTGGGATGCCCTGGACAAACGAGTGGCTCATCGTAACCCACAGCCACATACACTTCCGCAACTTGCAAATGCACTAACGACCGAGTGGCCTGCAATACCACAGAACCAGATTCAGAGACTTATTCGCCCCATGCTCAGACGATGCCGTGCAGTTCTTGACTCCAATGGTGGATACACGAGGTACTGACGTCAACGCCACCAAACGTATCAGTTTGACTCACTACCTGACTTTTCCCGAAGTCACTCTATGACGTAATACTGTGTCTCCATGTGAAATTTTGTTGAAATCACTTGCTTTACCACCCCGATATATTGTAACAAAATAAAGAAAAAAATTATTCCCATATGCGTTTCTTTTTTTGGGCGAGTATAAGTTATAACATTCAGTGGAGGCTTACATCGTCATTTATCAGTAACAAGGATTTAATAAATCACGGAGTCACCCCAACAAACTGAATGTCATAACGTATTAATCTTACCGCATGTCTCAAATATCATTAAAAAAACAAAGATTTTTTTTTACAGAAAACAGCTGATCCATCGACAAACTATGACCTTTAACTTGTGTCATGTGACATGGAATGATTCATGCTTTATTCATGTTAAAACATTTATCACCCTCGGATAGATTTATCCACCCGTATGATGATATTTATTGATATTTGTTAATGGTCACGTGGACCAATCAGGGATCGACATACTTACATGAGGTAGGATAATAGGTTTTTGGGATAAAACATTACGACGACCTAACCTATACACAACATTGGAGGTACTAACCGTGGAAACTTCTCAAAATAATAACATTGTATTAACATGCATTACAGTTACTTTTAAAACATATTCATCATACATCACATAAACATCACACATCACTATATCTACATAAATGTATTACCAGAGTTGCTGCATCTTAGCACAAACCATCAAGTACATTTATTTTTAAGTCTCTGAACTCAAGCCTTACCTGGACAATGTTAGAAAATAGGGTTTCTAGATTTTCTTACGAAATCCTCATTTCAAACGAACTGCACATCCGGGATGTCTTTTATTTTTAAATAACTCATCGAAAAAATACCTAAAGCATAGATATTTAAACGGGACTGTCCCTCAAATTCCGTTTCCATAGTAATTCCTCTCCCTTTTCAACCGATTTCCCTTTGAATATTTAAAGGTAGTATATTTTTATGTAGAAACAAATTCGTGGGGAGATAAATATACTTTTTCTATAAGTATAATTAAATAAATTATGTATTCAGGAATATCCTTTCGAATTTCGTTTCCACAAAACATACTCCGATAGAACACTCCTTTTAAGAAGGTTATACTTGTGAGAATAAGAAAAAGTACACACATAGTCTAAGCGTTGACCTAGACTCCAAGATAGTTGAAGTTTAGCGGTAACACGGAGCTCAATAGAGTCATTCAGTAGCCTGTAATCTTTCATCAAGAACCCCATTGCTGTAAAACTGACACGAAAGATCTTGTAGATTTCATGATGTAAATGCATCGCAGTGATATTTACACTGAAGACCATGTCGATTTCAACTTGTTAATGTACCCCAATGAGGTTAGAGTCATGTAACACCACCAAACACAGTTCACATCACTCTATCTACAGAACACGTTCCCAAAGTGTCTGTATCTCAAACGTACCCTTGCTACTGACAATCAACCCAACTCATCGCGTAGAAGTCACGGCGGTCGCGGCCCGGAATCGTAACCCGAGCTGTAGAGGCAAACATGATTACTCTAAGATACCTATTCCCAAGTGTAGCTAGCACAGGTTGGTGAAATACCATCGAGCACAGGAACACAGATCAGTAGAACACCTCCAATCACAAGTTCTATCAGTCCTTCAGGTAAGTCTTCAATAGATATACGTCACTTCAACAGGCGTACTAACAGTTCTATACGCATCTCCATCATAGCCATTTCTAACTAAAGGAAACGCAAGCTGGCAAAATACCATAAGACCTAGAACTGGGGCAAATCTTTCCGTGGTATTTTAATCAGATCTATGATAGGATTTTCAGGTAAGATTCGTTCTTAGACGTGTACATGCTTTAAAGACGTTTATTGGTCAGGTATACCTATTACAAGTTGTAGCAACGTATGTTGTCAAATTACCATCGCGATATCCGGAGACAAGGCCAACCACAACACCTCTAGCTCACCCTTATATCACAAGTTTTATCATTATTTAGTACGTCATGAATGTTCATGAAAGCTTCTGTGCTTCTCTGGGAGTTTAGAGAGTTCAAAATTCATCCCGAAAATACCTGCTGCAAACTTCAGAAAACATAGGTTGCCAAAATAATATCGATACCCGAGTTCAATAGACAAATCTCCCTAAATACTTTTCAGCACGTATCTAGTCTTTCATGTAAGTTTTAAAATTATACATTCCTTAACTCTCAATATATGAAATATGTTTATAATTCTATGTCTTTTCGTGATAACTGTCAAAACGGTAGCTAAATCACAGGTTTGCTCTGTCATACATGCCCGAACACCAGAGATAAATTTCACAAAAATCTACACCAATACGCCGCCTCTGAGACAACGACATTGCTGTTTATGCAGAGCTTTGCTTTTAATTTTCTACATACAAGTGTTTATATAATTACATGCCTTTAACCAAGGGCAATCGGAGAGTTTTAGGCATTCCTGGCCCTTTGGGGAGCAACTATGATAGGCTGGATCTTTAGGAGGGCTGGGCGGAGGTGCTTGGGGGTGGGGGGTCTACCCAGGTGTGCATGCGTTAGGATAACATATTCAGCTGTTACCTAATTCCGTGTTTACTCTAATGGAATCAACAGTCTCAGAACCCTGCAAATCTGCAGCGTTTCTGATAGCATTGCAAGAACTAGGTCAAGCTTGGAATGGTAGCGTATGGGGTATAAATGAATCTATTCCGGGCCACACCGCTGTTGAGGTTGAGAGATCTGTGAGGTTATCTGAAACCATCGCAGAGACCTTCTGTTCTGTTCGTATGGATAAATAACCCGTCATGGAGACCAGAGAGCATAAAGCTTCTTGTGTTGTGGTTGTAAGGTCAAATATTGCCAGATTATATCTGGTGAAAAATATAATTTTTGTCAACGTGTTTCTGTCTTTTGTCCTTGAACCATTCCGCTTCAACTTTATGTCAGTGAATAAATTAACAAGCTGAAATCTCATAGCATCATACGTGATTCATTTAATCGTTAAACATATCATTACCTGTTTTGATAAGCCTCTTTAACAAAAATCACATTTCACCAAATATAGGAAGGGAAGTATGGATTAATTTCTAAGAAGATGCCTCATTTACTGTAAACATTGTTTTATACTCACTGCCCCTACATATACCTTCTAACAAACACACGTTTATGGCATCGCATATGATCATGTGAAACTATTAGGCCTAGCCTAATAACAAATGATTTTGATGCCGAAAGTAAGTAGAGTTCTATTAATAAAACAACAGAACGGGGAATGAATTAACGTGTCAACATTCATTCATTCGCAAGGTAACGCATCCACATCTTTAGAAAATATCTCCAAATCTTAATCTAAAAAATGATTGATTAAAACAAATTGACCAATTGGAATGTGACGATCGGTCTTTCAGTACTCTTTGTACCTATCTATCGTAACGTTGATCCCAGTAATTACCCGTAACATTAATTAAATGTTGAATATCAAAATTACCAAAAATTACCAGTTTTGCACATAAAGATAAGTAATGCCCATATACACGGTCAAGCCTGACTTCGTGCATCATCACACACGCCCTTACAAACTCCCCTACGATTAGTTATCATTCGTTAAACTCAAATCAGTATCTCAAATAACCAATTTGTCTAGGTGTTAAATCAGCGTTAAGCAGCCTCACCTTTACTTACCTGTACATCACAGGTAGAGGCAGGTGTTCTTACCTGTAACCGAGACGCCACCAGCTGATTGCCTACCTGTCAGGTATAGACGGGCTGACTTATCATACTCGTTGTTTTAACGCTCAGGTGGTCTACAGGTAATTTACCTGAGTTCCAGGCTGTTATAAGGTGAACTCAAGGTTGCTGAAGTATGCACCCAGCTGACATAAACCCGATATACGAAGTGCATACCTTCTTAAAGGGGCAGTAGCACGTTTTTTGGCAAATTTTATTTTTTTCAAATTTCCCTTTTAAAATGATAGTTTATGTCATTTATATTTACTTTAGAGGTTGAACCATTTTATTACACAAACCAATTATCCGTAGTGGTAATAACGGTGTTGCGTTTAAAGCAACACTTGCATGGCGGCCATTTAATTGTGAATACATTTTATTATTTCGAACGACAAAAACGATTCCCATGTCTTTACCGAACCATGTACACTCATTTTTAACTTGATTTTCGGAAGAGAGAAGGGCGTTTTACTATTTGTGACATTATTTTTCAAATACATTTCATCAACTTCTTTAGCGAAAAAACGTGCTACTGCCCCTTTAATCATCCTCGATAATCCAGCGCTATTGTTCCGATAAATCTACACACAAGCGCTGGAAAACAGTAAGGGTATTTATCCCTAACCTAGTTACCTCCTCTTGGGTCCATGTTATCCAATCAGAAACTACAACTCGACCAATCAAAACGCATCACTACCGTTGTTTATAGAAACAAACATAGCTGCGGTCAACTCACTCGATTACGATAAAGTTTGTAACACATTCAGCGTAGAAAACCTGACAGAAACTCAAAAGAAAGTTTTAAGAAGTCTGTACGAGAAGAAGGGGGTATTCATGTCCATCAAAACGGGTGGAGGTAAATGATTAAAATCCCTGTACTGCGAAAGCCAAGATCATGACACGAGAGTGCTTGTTATTTCACCCTTGATTTCAAGTGATCTCATTGGTTGTTAGAAAGCAAGCGTTTCGCTGAGTCATTGCGAAGGGAGGTTAACTAGGTTAAGGATAAATACCCTTACTGTTTTCCAGCGCTTGTGTGTAGATTTATCGGAACAATAGCGCTGGATTATCGAGGATGCCCTTTGATAAGCTGCTGTATTTTTACAGAGGTAAAGATTATAAAACATGTCCCCAGAGAATTAAACGTAAACTGACAGGCAAAATAAAGTACTCACCTCGGTTGGTTTCGATTAATTCAATATTTAAAAGAAATCAGATGCATGTGACTTTGGCCCGATACAATCATACTTATCTGCATTAGTTTGAATGAATTAATAGATGACTGTGGTTGAATTTTTCTTAAAATATCCAACCAACATGACCCCTACCATGTTTTAAATGTTGTAAATGTGTACAGAATCAGGCACATTTATTAATTTTCACATAGAATATGTCTTTCATGTCGATAAACAGTTGTGTATCATCACAAAAATAATAAAATTTAAAAAAAAACATGTAGAAGTATTCTTTGACATTCAGTATTCAGTTTTAGATTATGACATTGAAAATTTGAGATATTTGCAATTGAAAATTATACATATGATGAAATCAACTGAGGTGAGTCCTTTTTTTTGCCTTTGTATAATGCTGATCGATACAGTACCCATATAACATTCTGCTTCAACTGAGTACTTTTATGGACAATTCTGCTACAAATACTCTGATTATCAGATACGATTTTGCCTCGTTACCTATGCACTGTCAATGTTGTTTTAGTATATGTGATTTCATTGGTTATATGGTCCTCAATAACGTCGCCATCAGAGAACGATTATTTCTACTTTGTTGATCTTCCTCGCATTCCTCATCCTTAGAGAGAAGTCGAAAGAAGGTTTGAGCGTGGGCGCCCTGTCAGTGTCACGCCCATGTGAGACTGAATGTAGAAAATATAAAATATGTGGGGGTCACGTGGAGGTCGCATCGGGATCAAATTCACAAACTTTAATCCACATGATACACTTCGAACACTTTCTTGAAGCATATGTCGGCAATGTTTAATGAATAACCGAAAAGTGCTGTTACATGAACTTTCATTGGCTCGCGGGTCCAAGCGGCATAGCAGTTTGATTGGCTCAAGGGCGGGTAATTATCATGGTTTTCAATTTATTTTATAACAGTGCTGGAACTCATGGCTGCTCGGCCAAAGTGATGTTAAAGGGGCAGTAGCACGTTTTTTTAAAAAAATCATTTTTTCAAATTTCCTATTTATAATAACAGTTCGTGCCATTTAAATGTACTATAGAGGGTAAAACATCCTATAACACAAACCAATTATCCGTAGTAGTGATAACGGTGTTGCGTATAAAAAAAATTGCATGGCGGCAATTTTATTGTAAACACATTTTATTATTTCGAATGACAAAAATTATCCCCATGGCTTTACTGAGCCATGGCCGCTCATTTTTAACTTGATTTTCTGAAGAGAGAAGGGTGTTTTACGATTGGTGAAATTATTTTTAAAATATATTTCATCGACTTATTTGAGAAAAAAAACGTGCTACTGCGCCTTTAACATGTGCAGGGAATAACTTGGATATCTCTGCCTGGTATGTCTGCAATGTAAATGCAGATGAAGATAATGCAAGCAATGTGTCTACCCTAATAATTTAGGAAATTATATATTAAAGGGTCAGTAGCACGTTATTTTGCAAACTTTATTTTTTTAAATTTCCCATCTATAATGATAGTTTATGTTATTTATATTAATTTAGAAGGTAAAACATCTCATTACACAAATCAATTATATGTAGTGGTAATAACAGGTTTGCGTATAAAGCAAAAAATGCATGGCGGTCATTTTAACATGAACACATTTTATTATTTCGCATTACGAAAACGATTCCCATGGCTTTACCGAACCATGTACACTCATTTTCAACTTGATTTTCCGAAGAGAGAAGGGTGTTTTACTATTGGCGACATTATTTTTAAATGCATTTCATTGACTTTTTGAGCGAAGAAACGTGCTACTGCCCCTTAAAGGAAAGGCATTTGTTGAGTTGAACATGCAAGGGTTGAACATTGTAACTTTCGTACATGTTTATTTCATATTCATAATTTAATAATTTTTATTATGATCATTGAAATCGTTGAATGTACGTAGGTACAACTGTTCTCTGGTCTCTCTTCATATATTGCTTATAAATTAAGTTGACCATAGTCAGAGAGTAATGTCCCCATCTTGACTGTGACCTTGATTTTCATTTCAAGGATTCAACGCAAATTTGTTCTTCATTTTACCCTTGCAGGATATCTCAAGTAGTGCTGATTATATTTTAAAAAGATTTTGTTAACCTTTTCCGCGGAATATCTCTTGAACAGTTCACTGGATTCTCTTCATAGCTTACACGAAGCATCTCAAAGAACACAGGAAGGGCTGATGAGATTTTCGTGACGGTGACATTATTGTCAAGGTCACAGTAAAGCATTAAACTGCACGTTAAGCTTGTCAGCAAAAATGGATATTGTTATAACAAGTTCACAATTGGCTTTGAAAATATCAAATTCAAACTTGCCTCTAAAGATATCAAGTAAGTTCAACTGCGTCATATTTCTGTTTACATCTAGTTTCTTATTATATCTACTTTTTTTAGTTTAATTTTGAATCAATATTTTTGTTGGACGATCATGTCACCTAAAGGGGCAGTAGCAAGTTTTTTCGCTAAAATAAGTTGATGAAATGTATTTGAAAAATAATGTCACCAATAGTACAACACCCTTCTCTCTTCGGAAAACGAAGTTAAAAAATGAATATACATAGTCCCGTAGAGCAATGGGAATCGTTTTTGTCATTCAAAATAATAAAATGTGTTCACAATAAAATGGCCGCCATGCAATTTTTGTTTTATACGCAACACCGTTATTACCGCTGTGGATAATTGGTTTATGTAACAAGATGTTTTATCCTCTTAAGTAAATATAAATGACATAATCTATCAATATAAGTTGGAAATTTGAAAATATAAAATTGGCAAAAAACGTGCTACTGCCCCTTTAATGATAATTGCTTGTTTTGATGTTTCTTGATTAATCTCAAATATTTTCACGGAATAATTAGATAATATATGGATATGCAGATGATGGTATATGTATGCAAAGAATTCCAATAGCCTTGGTACCGTTAGACGATAATTGGGAAAAGACTTGGACGTTATTGTCTTGGAATACCAAACCAACCTGAAGCACCAATGGTGCACAAGACAACATTCCCAGGAACTGTAGAACTGTAGAGCTGCATTCTTCCCCAAGCCTGCATCAAACAAGGTATTAGCATCATTATCCTAGCTGCCGGCTCTCTGATGGATAAAACAGGCGGAGATAGTTATCAATAGTTACACGGAGATATCTCTTCTCACAGAATACCTGTCACTTACATTCGTTAGATTCTCTACCGAATTTGCCCACACTGGAACCGATGTTGCTGGTTAGTTTAGTCTTGTGATAATCCCCGCTGTGTATGAAAATGGACATGAGCTATTATTGTAAAATGTGATGTTTAAGGAAACCATATTTTTTCTTAAAAATTATAAATATAGTAATGAAATTATAATTTTGAAAATTAGAATTAAATAAAATTTGAAGAGAATCCAAAACACCATGATCACAGTACAGATAATCTGGACTTTCTAAAGTCTCTTTTTCCCTTGATGATTGACTGACAGGACTGAAACCAATCTTTGAAGGAAGTTTCGCTATTAATTAATTTTAAATAACATTCGAAATTGTGTTAAAGTAACACATCAACCATTTTCCCTCTTGTAACACAATTTGCTGGTCCATTGGAAAGTTTGAATATTGAAGGGCATCTCTCATCTCATTAATTAGTAAAGTCAACATTATATATCAAATGTATTTAGGAACTATGCATACGTTTGAGTCGAGCATGCTTGTGTCGAAATAACGGCGCATCCAACCCTTTTCTTCAGCAAGAATTTATAGTGTTTGGGTCCATGGTCCATGGACCGGGTATGTAGCTCAGTTGGTAGAGCGTCCGCTCATCACCCACAAGGTCGGGGTTCGATTCCCGACCGCGTAATACAAAAGACGTTAAAAGATGGGATTTCTTGCTTCCTTGCTTGGCGCTCAGAATTATTAGGATAGAACAACGCTTGAACTGACGCTGCACTGCAGTGTGGCTACTGAATGCTGTATTGAGTTATTTAAAAAAATGAAGACGATAGTGTCACGAAGAAGTGAATCTAATCGAGAATTTCAAATTCGCGGCAACATTGTCATCACCCACTTTCCGGTTTTGTTGGTGACCTTCATGCAATCTAAAAGGCTACTAGCAGCTTCAACCACAATGCGTTTTACATATACAGTATAGCGTTAACCATAATAAGGCCAAACTGTATTTTATGATGTAGGCTCTCTAGCACGTTTTCTTATGGAAATAAAGAAATCTCACTGGAGAGAAAAGATACGGTACTAATTGTAGAACAACACTTCTCAGTCACTAAATAGAGTTCTAAAACGAATGGTTAAGGTTCGGATAAGCATCGCGGATCCATTTGCCATTGTGACGTGACACCGTTTTCTACGACTAATATGGTCTGTTTTACCCTCATAAGTAAAACGATACTGCATTAACTTTTTAAATAAATGACAATTTTGAACATATAAAAAACACACCAAAAAGTGCTACAGTGCCTTTAATTCAAAGGTTAACAAGTTAATTATTATCACATAAATAATGCGCTGAAAACTTGATGCATGGCCTTTAACATACATGTATATAGTTAAACGGCATCTCAAAATGGCGATGCATCAAAAGCTATCATTTTATCAGGAAAATTAAATCTGGCGACGGTCTGAGAAATCTTTTGAATATCAAAAAGCGATGTAGCAGCATGGGTCGTGATTCGCCTCCATCTCGTGATCACGTGATCAGCTTGGGCCTGATTGCAGGGTCAGGACCTGAGTTCACCGACTGTGAAATGTACATCACTATCCCCGTGAGTCCCCGGTATCAGCTGATAGTGATGCACATTTCCTGTAGATGTCAGGAAACATGAAATATACACTACTTGTTGAATCATATTTCTAACTGACGTGTGTAATTCATCACGTCGTCTATTGCAATATCAGGTGTTGGCAGTTTTAGAGGTTCTGAATAGATTTGAATCTTCTTGATTTTTTTTTTAAAATCACCTTGGTAAGGTTACAGTGAAGATTGAAACTGTCTTGGGGTTTCTTCATAAACTATGTAATTTATTGTGTATGTTTAGCTCTTGAATTGGATATGTTAATAAATATAATATGTTGGCGTCTAGTCAAAACATTATTGCATTTTCACTATATTGTATGATCTAGAAATGGCGACAATGTTTGTTTATAATGTTATATAAAAATGTCGATCTAAATGTGTTAAAATTGAAGAAAGTGATAAATAACCTTTCTCGCACTTTACCACTCCTGCAATTCCAAATTTTATTCCAAAAGAAGATGATATCCTGGTTATCAAGAATCATATTTGCACCTTTCATTTGGCACCTGCACCTTGAATCTTGAAGCTTGAATCTCAGCCATGATTCCCGCATCTGGAATATTAAATCTTCCATCTTGAATCTTAAATCCTGTCTGATTTTGTGTCAGGAATCATGATTGATATTGATTTTGCGATCTTCCGTCTTGAATCATGAATTTCTATTTTGAATCTGAACCATGGATTCATCACCTGGAATCATGAATTTTAATCATGAATCATACATCTTGAAACTTAAATCAAATCGGTACAAATGCATTCAAACCAACTTCTCATTATTAGAAAATAGAAAAAGATTAATCTTTTTAGGTTCAGTCTGTCTCAATTTATCACTCAGATGCCACCGACTCGCAGCTTTGAAAGCGGAGTCTTCTTGTTTGCAGAAGGGAACACAGCAATACATTATATTCCAAGCTTGCAAGGCAGTTCCACTGGCCATGTGCCCCTTGGCATTTGCCTTCAAACGCATTGGCATTTATTGCCCCCTGGGTACTACATCAAACGCTGCCCCTCCCCAAAGCCCTCCCCTTTCCACCCTTCAGATTTTGTTACTCTATGTTAGGAATAACGTATGGAATCAAGTACCGCGGTCAAGCGTTATCGTCGCTCAAACATAAACCTCGTTTACGAGAGCCTCGCTTTGATATACGATAACTCTTTCCTAACAACTACTGTTTGTTTGAATTTACACGGAAGTAGTTTATGTTGAGATTGTGTATACAGTTTGTGATAAAACTAGTTGGAATGGGTATAAGTAACGGACGTCTTTTTGCGTATAGATGACGTGGAGGTCGACAAATATGTTTCCTAATAATACTGTATCTTCAGGAAATAGATTATGTATGGAATATGCATAGTCTTTGATATACACCTTATTGTTTGGTTGAGGGGTAATCTGCTTTCAATGTGTGTTACAAATCACAGGTGAAGTTTAGCGCAAATATGTTGCGCAACAGAGATGAACGACCAGTTTTCCCTTTGCACTTCATTCGCACATAGGGAAAACGGGTCGCTCATCTCTGTTGCGCAACGTATTTGCGCTAAACTTCACCCAATTAACTACTATAAAACAACAGCAGCAAATCTAAGACTTTTCCAAAACGTCATTCTTTCTTTGTTACATTGTTAGACTTAGTCGATGGTTTCAGTACGTATTAGCTTTTGTATTTTGCATATGAACTGGAGTTATGCTTATATCATGTTTATTGTCAACACCCTACGCAAGGCATACCTTTTGTCAGTCTCCGTTTCTGGCTGATTTAAGTCTTCCAGTATTTCTATCACTTTCCCCTGCTAAGATAGTTGAGCGCTGCACCTGAAATGCAGAATGGGCTTCTAAGCTAATACTGCAAGGCGTAACAGGAGGGTTGTATCCGATTATTTTTTGTGGAAACGAAATTCGAGAGGATATCCCCGTTTACACAAATATACTACTAATAAATTATTAAAACACATTTAAGTTAAAAGATATTAATAAAGGTAATATTTTGATGAAGTTATATTTCACAACTTGATAAAGACAAGCGTACATTTGTTGAAAAATAAAAACAATGAGAACGGAAACCATTCATCTGCGCAACCCGTGGGGAAACGTTTGCTACGGCATAACAGCAAATTGTTTATTAGGTTTATGACACGCTATGTGTTACTATATGAACTTTCTATCACTGTAAATCTTTTATCATTAAAATGTTGTAAAATTAGGTAAATTAAAGCGTGTTTCCATTTCACCTAATGCACAAAATCCAATATGGCGGATTTTGCCGACAGAACGGCCCCTTTAAATCAGCCAGTAATTGAGACTGACAAGTGTTATGCCATGCGTAGGGAAGTTTATTTATTGTTTGTGATACAACTAATGAGTAAAGTTTTGGAAAAGAAATTATCTTAATTCTTAATATGTTGATGCTTTGATGCATTTATGATGAGCAAAATGTATTTGCTGCAATTTATTCTTATATAATTTATGCTATTTAAATCCAGAAAATGTTCATGTCGAGACAGAATTCATATCGATATGTGATATTTAGGAACTGAAAGACCACTGGCAAATAGTTTTGGTGATGTTAAGTACATGTATACATCAAGCTAAATATTGTTATTTCAGAATGAACTAACAGGCGGCGACACGTATTATGTGTTGAAATAACGTGAAACACACCAGCATATTTACTCTTATAGTCGAAACAGAGCTTATTTATGCCAGTTATATAAAAGGGTATTTATGTCTCTCTAATATGTTATGTTAACCTATATCGTGAAGCATAATTATCACTGATAAGGAGTAGTGAATGAACTTCTGTTTCGTGTTATTAAATGGTGATATTTATATAACCTTAACGTTTATTTGAATAAATATAATGTATTGTTAATATAAAGATGTTATATAATGTTCTGATATATCCACTTCTCATAGATTAAAGTGTTTTTTGCTTTTATTAAGTTTTAAACTGACGCATGCTTTGGTTTGGTACTTTACATAAAATATATTACTGAATCACATCATCATTTCTGCAAAAAGACATATTTATATTTGCAATATCAAGAGTATATTTCCCAATCTGAATGTGTTCATAAAATCCCTAAAACAAATATTACTTGTTAAAAATCATTTATCAAAAAAGAATAATGAAATAGAAAAATTCAATCAAAGATAGGGCCCTCTAATCCTAGTACTAACTTGAACTCAGACTGTAATCCTTTTCAAACTGACAGGTACCCTTGTCCGCATATTATTTGCAACGTTCGTTCACATATAAATAAACATATCCAATACAGCTTTTAAGAACATAACGTATACTATGAATACCATTCATGTAACTTACTTACATTGAAAATACAAATGAAACTGATTACATAGAGAATCAAGAGATTAAAAGAGCTCATATGATAAATATTTTATAAGCAGAAAAAGGCATGACATAAGATAAAAGTATGAGGTTTGGGTGTGGATTTGAATGATAATTTCTGTTAAAAAATATCCATTGAGTCCGTTTGAGTCATCCAAAGCTAAATAGTCTCTAAATTCTACATATGAATTAATACGTATTTTCATGAATCTTCATCTTTAAAGCATCATAAGTCGAAATATTGCAAATAAACACCATCAGGAAGGTTTTCAAACGAACCGTCCAACCATACATTTATTTTCCATATCATAATTTTACTTATTATATCCAGTTCTTAAAAAACAGAGGCACTAGTTCTTTCAAACAGCAGCATAAACGACGAAACTCAATTGTCTATACATTAAACATTAAATCGTTGAATACGACATCGTACCATCAGTGAACTCATTTAACATTATTGTTTCTACAATAGTTGGTCTTGATGTAAGAGCCTGAAGCTGTGCCATTATTAGCTTCAGAGAGACACAGCTTACCTGGGGAGACTTACCTGGGGGAGACTGTTTACACAGGTGTGCAATTAAGGGTTCTTATAACCTGATCTTGCGTCGTTCTGAAAGAAAACACACAATGTAAGAGTTTGTTATCTGTGGATATCTAGACAATTGGCGTTTTGATAATGGTCTTTTGGTGGTAATTGATGTGATGTTTAACCTTAAGTTCCTATCAAACACAACAAATATCAACTTTACATTATATACTTTACATTCTTTACATATTTAAGAAATAGAAGATGAGTTGGCGTGCTTTATCGCGTTGAATAAAACATAGCTGGGAGCATAACACACGAAGGGCGCAGCCCTGAGTGTTTTATGCTCTCTGATATATTTTATTCTACGATAAAGCACAACAACGAGTCTTCTATTTCTTAAATGAGATGCCCTTTTCTATAAAAACCGTGGAGATATTATGTTGTTTGTTTAAACTTTATTTTAAAAATCTTAATGCCTCCCGTCGTAGAACACATTCTCTAGCATTGAATAATCAAAGTGACGTAAAATATGACGTCATTTACTAAGCGACTCTCTAACCGCCTGTGCTTTATTGCCGTAGGTATCTTATATTAGGTTATATACTATACATTATATTACACTTTAAATTATAATGATAACATAAAGCTACCAAGATTGGCAATAAGTTTGATCATTCAAGTAATGCTTTATACGTAATTGCACGGATATTATATAAATTGGTTTCGAAGAATTGGCCGTATTTGCAAATATAAACTTTGGTAGAAATTTCCGATTTCATATTTACTTAAAAGGGTAGTCCGCCATTTAGACGCTATTGGTATAGAAAGAGGAAACGTTCTACAGTTTATGTATGTATATGCCTCAATCCTTAGATGAAGGATTTCTCATAGTTCCTTTACAATTTTCAAAAAAATACAATTTCATAATCAAAGTCCTTTTGCAAAAGGCTTTATGAAAACTACGTCGAGTAACACATGGTATTTCCTTATATCCCAACAGGCCTTCAAAAGAAACCTCCCTTATATCTACAGAACTACATTATTTACATACTAGCATTTAAGTATATTATTGAGGAATCGTTTGTAGAAGTGATACGACATACCAAGTTTCGCGTTCAACTCTCAGAATCAAAGTGGCCACCATCTTTGAAGTGGTGGGCGGAAGTTATGAAGATATGTATGAAGAGATCACGGGAAGGGAGATAACTCTCATCTAGAATCGGTCTTTGATAAGTACCACGACATTACGGCAGCCATAAAGATAAAGTGTAATAGATTATTTCTGAACCGCTACCTGAAAAATGGTTTCTTATTATAAGTAGACATAAGAGCACAATCATAATTATTAGAAGTTGTTTATCGTGACCTTTGCGTTAGAAGTTATGGGTAATACGTGAATTAGGGAAGAGGCAAACGTATAGCATATATGCCTTATTACGTATCTGTGTGTATGGTTTCATAAATTTCGACATTTTATATGGAGAATTCTAGGCTACTACCGGTAAATATCATTTTCATGAAACGAGTCAATGATTCGGTATATAACGAGTGATATTAAACGAGAACGAGTTTAGTATTTTATTCATTATTCGCTGATTTAAATCACTCAAAATATAACCAAAATCGTCGATCAACAGAAAAACACGCCATTGTTGCCGCGCCACTTTCAGTGTCTCACCATATCTTGATTGCAACGTCACGTCAACAATGTGTAATAACAATGCAGATTTATGCACAATGCACTCGTGTTCAATAGTGGTATTCATTTATTTATTTAAAAATAAGGCTCACGACATATCCTAAAAAAATGAACAATAAATTCATAGGATAAGGAGTTGAAGTTCTTTCAGCATTCACCTATATCACCTCTAACGAATGAATGTAACTACCTTCAGCTCTTGCAAGATCATCGTACAAACAGCAGGAAGCAATGTAAGCTCATCTACATATGAAGTGCTTGTACCTGTACATATGCACCTCTTGTCTACATGTGTAGGTAATGACGACCAGGCTGCTTTTATTGCTACCTGTTCCGAGTTTACTGGTTCCAGGTGTGTTTGTTTACCGAACTTATTTTTTACGAGACCTACACAATGTATTTTATGTTAACCTTCGATCGTAGTATTCTGTTGCTACAGTGGGCTGCAAGCTTCCTTCTTAAGGCTAACAAGGAAGGGATGCGAGTATCCAAGAAAATGAGTAACATCTTCCATCAGTCCGTTGGTCATCCATTACTTTGTCATCCAAAACATTAAAAGGAGGGTTCTATCGGGGTATTTTTTGTGGAAACGAAATTCGAGGGGAATTCATCTACTATATACGAGTGTGGAAATCTTCGCTACGGCAGAACAGGACATTGTTGATTACTTTAGTGATAAGTTGTTTGTTTGTTTGTGAATATTATATGGTTTATAAAGTTTATAAAGTTGTAAAATAAGAAACAGGGTGTTTCATGTAATGCAAACAAACAAAATGCTGGATAAAGCAGGTAGATCTTTCCCTTCAAAAGCAGCCTTAAAGGTACATCCATTGTGTTGTTGGGGGTCAAATATGCCAAACGTTATAAATGGTCTTACTTTATCGAGAAGTACCAACTGTTACCGAAAACTACCATTTTGATGATACTCGACTTAGTATATTGACGATATGAAGGTAAAAGTGTCGAATTCTGATCGAAAACCGGACAATGCACCGCGTGTGGCGCGCGCCAATGAGTCAAACGTAATTTTGGAATCTTATTTAAACCAGATAATATAAAACATTTGGGTTGATAATGTTTAATAGGTGACATAACTACTGTGCATGTAAATAGGACATGCACTTTCGGTTTCTGCACATGCATAATGATGTTACTCGATATTAATTGGAAACTAGTAATTATTATATATTTGGCGATTGAGGATGAATATGCAAGCTTAGTGAATTTGTTTGTATTGTAAACAGCACATATGGTGTGTTGGAACGTATTAAAGCCAAATCAAATTTTATGAAACACAATGATCTATACTGACGTTCAATCGGACTTTCTTGCTCAATTTGAAAGATTGTAAAATAAACACCAACTCTGATACATATTTTAGAATCAGTGGTATAGAATATTTAAAATTTTTAACATTCGGTCATTCAAAGAGTTGATAAACTACACAACAAATAATCAATACATGAAGTTTGAAAATTGGTCCGGTCCAAATTGTTTTTAAAAGTTCATGGCAATAACCAATTTTTCACCAAAAAAGTGGGAAATTTCTTTTAAAACTCATTATCTTTTGTGTTCATTTGACCAACCTTCAAGGATCATCTAGTTTTAGCTCGGAACATATGCGTTCATGATTTAATAAATATTTACAGCGTTATTAAACAGCTTGATCAAAACGGTATGGCTATAAATTGACAGAGAAAGTCTTCACTACTTTGCACGTGCATGGTTGAAAATGGTCCAATATGTTCTCACGAAGGATCATAAGTTATAACAATTTTGGATGACTTTTACAATAACTCTTTATGATCCAAAAACAATATTCCAAGTCTCATTTCCCCAAGTTAAACAAATAGATTGACATAATTACGTGTTTGTTTAGTAGATGGAATGTTTAAACGCATTACACCTAATATTATCTGTGTTGGTGAAAGACTCGAGTGTTTCAACAAGTTTCCTTCCAGAATAGATGTAAAGTGTCAGTAGAGAATGCAGGTGATGGGGTTCACTCTTCCTCCCCTTCTTTCAGTCGTGTTATTACCACCGGTGTATATATAGTTAAACATCATCGCTTGCTCTCTGGTAAGTGGTTCAGGGGCGTCTTAAATGTTGTTATTGACTTTTTCATATTTAAATCATATTAAATGAGTTATTTTGAAACATTTCATGATTTTTCATGCATGTATATATTTACATGCGCCATTGTTACCTATTTGGTAAATGTGCAGAAATGTTTCCACACCTCAGTGGCATTTTATGTTATGGTTTTCTTCTTTTTGAGTGATTTTAAACTTTGTTGGGCGATATATTTCCATTTGATATCGTTTATCACCATCACTGTCATTTTTTATATATGATGTTTATATTTATCTTCAAGTTAGTATCTTCAAAGTTTATGTAATATATAATTACATATTCCTGTAGTTTTCAAGAAAGTCGACAAAAAGCTTAATAGTATGCGCAGGTGTTTTGACTTGGTAACCGGAACTGTTCATGCCCTAGTTATCTTCATGCAAACTTTGCGAAATATTTCATATTTAATGTGCGCCATATATATATATATATATATATATATATATATATATATATATATATATATCTATATATATATATATATATATATATATACAGCTGTTTCTCCAACCTGGTACCTAAGTAATTTTTTCTATATTTTAATATTTTTTTTCGATATTTTCATGCATATGTTTAAATTGGAGGCAACTTAATTTATCTGCTATTTTGTATATACAAGATGTTTGGCTAATAATGACTATGAATCTCACAGTTCCCTTATGCCTGATCCTTCTCATGGATCAATAAACATAGGTTTAAATCAAATCCATTATTCGTCCCTAAATTCAAAATTCGTCCATCCTCCCATTCATCAAAGTTGTGCTTTTTCATCTTCTTGGTTCTAGAGAGCTGAAGTCTTCTATAAATATAACGCGTTAGCCAATAGGGATTACGAACTTTACATTTCTTGACGGTGGCCCTAATCATGGTAACGGGGCCACGACATGGAACCTTTTCCAATCCCTTCCTTTTGAATCATTTGCGGTCTAAAACTACGTACATCTGCAGCGTGATCGAACATCATCACTTTAATGCGAGTGCGTGTTTGTTTGTAAATCTTTTTCAATGTATTTCTCTGATAAAACACTGAAATACAGGACAGTTAGCCTTGTCTCATTTACACAGTCGCCATTCTTTTCATAATGCTATAATATTGGTAATATGTATTTATATTCTTTACGGAAACTCAGATATCTCAGGTAGGCGGTTTTTTTTCGTTAGCCCGGTAATGTATAAATAAACGAACTTTTGACAACAAATTAAAGTATTTTTGTCGTTAGATATCTGAAGAAACATTTGTGTTGTTCTGATGCCATATACCGTAAATCCTTGAATAATCGTCTGCCTTGAATAATCGCCGGGTTAAATATAGCAAATGTAAATAAATGGCTATTTCCTTTTCAGAAATAATTTCGACATATAAGCATATTTATGCAAAGTTTAACCTCATGACAAGCATTTTGTTACAATATGCATAATTTAAACATACTGCAAAGATGTTTTTGTTATAATTTTTAAGAATTTCACATATAAATTATTGCTTCCAAAAAAATAATCGCCAGCCTCGAATAATCGCCGGCTCAAATAGGTGTTTGAAATTAATAATCGCCGGTCGATTATTCAAGGATTTACGGTATATGTATTTCATTAATAAACATATTCATGTTAACATATACTAGGTTTTCTTTTAAACGATAAAACGATGAAATAGATATGTATATTCCATTAATAGTAAGTATGCTTTGATGTTCTTGCGAATGATAGTAGGATAACTCTGATACAGGCGACCATTGGTTGGTCCTTCTCTGTTCATTATCACCAAGAACAGTGATGTTCTTGTTCCTGCCTGATAGCAGATACAGTGTATATATCTATCTAACTTCTTATCTTACAGATAGTTCCTACTGAGCCCATCTACTGGATTGAGATGAAGGTAGGTACAGTGCTGTTAGATTAACATTTTGTCTATCAAGTATTTCTTGCAATCAATGCTGACATTTTCGTGTGTTTTGGGTATGTTTTCAATGTTTGTTGAAACACGACTTTTGTTAACTAGAGTATATGCTGCATACAATAGTCCTGTATAATACAGAGACATTGGCTTGGTCTACACCTGGGCTCTGTTCCATAACAGTGAGCGCTTATAATCGCTCATTCTCTCCCGAGCGACATGGTGCGATACCTCGAGGTTTGCTTGCTTTGCTACGTAGCGCTACATTGAGCAATCGCGTTCAAGATAAGTTTAAAGTAATCGCTCAGTTAGCGATTACTTTTAAACACTTATTGAACATGGCCATGGTCTTGTTGTTTTATAGTTGGTTAAGTTGAACGGTGTTGGATTTACAATTAAAAGTTTAGTCATTTGACATAAAATATTGATAGAAGATATGTAGATGATATATTAACATCAACATGATCTTTAATCAGAAATCTCTGTTCATCGAGTATTAGGATAAAACTTGGCAAATCTAATTGAGACAGGACATTGAAATAAATATTGGGTTCACAATGATTGGCATGATGGAAAACGAATATGGCTCTTTTTCTTTTAGTTTCAACGAGTCGTATTAACGTGTAGTATATATATGATTAGTATGTATATCAGTTAAGTTGATAAGACTTGGATGTTGAACACTACAAGTTATACTGCCGTGGAAAGCTGAAATCGAATGGCTGGAACAAATTCTGAGGAGGTCTGTTGTAAGCATAGAAATGCAGCTTTGAATTATTTATTCTTAAAACATACTATTTCATTACATAGAAAATAACAACTGATAATGTTAGACCCAACATTAGTCACTTTTAGAGTGAGGTTAAAGTGGCAGTTAAGATGCAAACTCACTTGATCAGCTGGCCTAGTCTAGTGGTTGCTTCTGGAGATACACAAAAGCCCTGTCTCAGAAATATCAAAGTAAGTTTATGTATTTATTCATAATATACCATTAAATATTTGAAGGAGCCTCAGAAGATTGAGAAAATCTTCTCTGCTTAAAACTTATCTTGCTTTTCAACAATATATCATGTCTCACCTTAGGGTGAAGATAGGTCACTTGAATTAAGTTCACACAGTGAAACCAGGATGTGAGTACCAAAGGCGTGTATGCACCCATGATGATGTCTCATAACTTTCCTGATACACCTAGGGGCAAAAGCAACGCTACCATCAAAATGCAAATTATTTTAATTCACGGGGGAACTAAAGGTTTAACACATAGTTACACCTTGTCTCTTAAAATCAATTTGTAATTTTGGAAACATTATCTGTTCATGTTTCTGAAAAGAAAACTCGTCGTTTTAAATTTCATAAACCAGGTGAGATAGGACAATAGTTAATTTCCATATTTTTAATTTTGTTTACCTTAAATGCTTAACACTATGTCCAAAAAACCTTTGACATAGCAATATCCGGGAGAAAGAGTTTGTGTTTGACCCTCGATGTTTGTCACATTTGACAACTTCACATTCACTCATTTTACACAAGGAAAATCGCCCATTTTTGCTTTCTCACCATTGAGAAAATTTCTTAAATCGATCCAGCATATGATTCTGTTTGTACGTTTCGCATCCCATTCATCCTCGGGCAAAGAAACCAAAACTCGGTTTCTCCATATTTTCAAGTATTTTGTTTCCGCACGCTTCGTGCATTCTTGCTCTGCTTATTGTCATGACACCTCTGTAAACAGACACATCTGCAGTTGTAAGAGATATGTGTCATGGAGAAAATATTACTGTTCTGTATATGTTCACAGTAATACAGCTTAGTGCGTGTATGCTTGGAGAAGATGCTTCAGTGAGAAACATGCGTTCGGACGAGATTCCCATCACATTGGTCAGTGTGGACGTGGGTGGTCAGATTTATGGGTGTCGTTCATCACCATGAATATTCAGACCCGTGACCGAAATATAAAAAGAGCCTTCTCAGGCTGGAAAAATGGCAAGTTTAGATTATCTGAAATGAAAGTGTGTATTAATAATGTATGTGAGCGCTGGGTTTTTAATTTTGTTAGAAAGTGTACCTTTATCAAAAGTCGAAATCATCCTAATCCACGACAGTTCTTTGTAGATACAACATTTACGTTCAGGGAGTCATTCACATATTTTTCTGTCAACTTTTAAGAGCAGTCAAATTAATGCAGGTCAAATTGAAAGATTTATTCGTTAAAAAAGTAATATTTTAAAAAGCAACAGCTGAAGAAATATTTGGTTAATACAGAAGAACATTTCATCTATCATATCAATGTGGGTGTCGTGTTACATCGGCCGCCTCAAAATAACCTTGCACCTGTTTTAGGACTTTTGTTTTTTCGAGCGAATGAAAAATGAAGTTCACTCTTACATGTAGAGGGATAGTGTTTCATTCTTGAGCTCCCAGCAAGTCCCCCTCCTCGAAGAGGACCCCTCCAAATTCTCATACTCCTCCCCCAACAAAACCAGACACGTATTACATCCCCTGTTCCAAACACTCACCCCATCTCCCCCTCCAAACGCGGACCCCTCCCTCCCCCACTCCCCAAACTGTACACCTTTCCAAAAAACGCGGACCCCCTCCTCCCCTCATTCCTCAAACTTTACACTTCTCCCCAAGACGTCGACCCCTCCCCTCCCCCAGACCCCCCAAACTCCTCCCACGATAATGATCTCCAAACAGATGCAGACCCAGGCTATCTGAGCAGCAAGGGTAAGGTTAGTTCCGTCTGTCTGTATGTCCAGCGCGCCGGTGAAGTATTGTGGCACCAGTAGCCAGCTCCCGTGGAGTGACGGAACGATTTAACCGACTGTTAGGAGTTTCTGCAGATAGATAGTTTTAAAGGAGGAGAGCGTGTATAGTATGCGACTGTTTAATGAGCGGCCATGTTGACGGATGGGCGGTCTCCTATTGGTTGAACTGGGAGTAGATTGGACGCCGGTAAAACGTCTTGTAAAACCATTGAGGTCGTGTTCTGGAGAGGTTCTGCCCTTTTGAAAATAAGATAAACTCAGTTCAACGTATTCAAGGAGTATCCGAGAACGTATTGAGGTAGTATCCACGGATACGCTGGACAGCCTCCGTTTGACGGGAGTTGACGTCTGCCACCATTGTGTCGTCTGCGTTTTGTTGACACAACGCCGGAAGGTCACGACCAAGTGACAGCGCTGGAATTATTCAGGAATTCCGTTCTAAAAACAAACGGGGTGACTGTTTATAAACTTCCAACCCCTCTATCGGAAACTGGGCTGACCGAGCTTTGATAAGAGATTAATTAAACAGCATATACAGTATCAGGCCTTATCGTGTGCTTGGTGAAAGAAGCAGATTCTGACGGCCCCCGTTCATTTCAGCAGGTTATTGAGTGATGTAATCTTGCTGAGCGGGAGTGTGATATAAACAGAGCCTGTCTGAGGAAAACTGTTTTCACACACTCTCAGTTAAAAACCTAATTGGATATACACGGCGTTGTTAATTTGGACGAAGGGCTATACCAACAGCTGAGCGGTCAGTTTAGTTGAGCCTTCAGCCGGCGGAGCAGGCAGACGATACATCACGTGTTTTGAAATCCCTCCCTGCCGGGAAACACCATCATAAATTGCTCTGATTTAGCCAGGATAGTAGAAAAAAGCCTCACGTGCAAGGCGGCAGCATAAGACCCGGCTATCGGTGCCAGGAGATAAGTGGAATATTTCAAGATGGCTTCTAACGGTGTTGAACCCGAGGTGAAAGAAAATCTCGAAGAGGCAGCAGCGGCATCAGAAGTTGAGCCTTCGGAGCAAACACAAGTTGTGGAAGACCCGCAACCTCAGGAAATACAACAAGTTCCAGAAAACGTGGAGCAGCCCAAAATAGAGGTGACAGAAGCGCCGGAGGAAATTAATGAAGCGGAGCTTCCCCCTGAACTCCAAACACCACCTCAAGAGGAAGAAGCACCGAAACCTAAAAAGTTAACACGTCTACAGAAAAGTAAGAATTTTATTGTTTACGTTTAGAGAGGGAATGCGTTACGCTAGTGTGTAGTACACGGGGAAGATGAGGAGGAGAGCGTTAGGAGGGGGAGGGGCGCGTGGGATACAGGGGGACGCTAAACGTAACGCTGGTGGCTTCTGCAGGTCTGTAGCTTGTTCTGGAACATCATCACTTCCAGATGTGCCGGGAGACTCATTGCCGTGACTGTTTGATCTTGTTCACAAGATAATTGACTTAAACTCCACAAATCTGTCCGCATGTTTGTCTATCATGGAGATCATCTTCCAGACCGATTTGATTTGCATCCCAATTTGGTTTCAGTTAAATCCAGATTTATTATTAAATTCTCTACATTGACCTTGACCCTGTAAAAGTTTGAAATGTGATCCAATGGCTTACTCGTCGAGGATAGTCATAAAGTAAACTTCAGATCCACCACGCGTTCAGAAATGCATTTGTATACAGGAGAATGTCGGTATTTTCCGGCTATTTAAGCGTGCATCCTGTCCGGTTTCTTAATGAGCTTTCCGGGCGGTGCCAGCATTGGTCAGTCTGTCGACAAGCTCTGGGGTTACAGATGACCATCCGAGATAGTGTTACAGGCTTCAACTATCCATCATGTCACTAGTCGCCACTTATCACTATCCCATCGCTCAACCTGCCCGAAACTACTCTGAACACAAGGAGTCACTGTCCAGTAGATAGTTTAGAAAGCCGACATTTGTACTAACTAAATGGTCCGTGATAAGGAGAGCTGCAAGCTAGAAAAGCACAATAGGATTCAAATACAGTTTTCAATTCTGTTCAGTGTCTCGCCAAGCTGATTATTATCTGTATTTTCATAATTATTACAAACTGGAACTATGGTTTTTTTTAATATGTAAAACAATATTATCATGGTTACCTAACCCTATTTTACTATTTCAAGACAATAAGACCCCCCCCCCCCCCCCCCCCCGAAGCAATGTATACCATTTCTTAAAGAGATAAATATTTATGAATGCATTCGTGCCAAGTTTTCCCTTTCAGTCTCATGATATTTCTAAAAACTCTACGATGTTCACATTCGACATATCATTTAACAACGTTTGAAGGCTTTGAATTTCATGTTATTGATGTGCAGAGTATGTCAGCTCTCCATCAACAAGATAGCATAACACTAACTTATGGCCATCTAAGTTCTCAGAAAGCTTCGAAAATCTGATCCAAATGATTCTCAAGTTATGGATAAGCAGGGCCAATATTTACGAAGAATCTTTTAATCTGTAAGATATGTTTACGATATGGAAGCCTACGTGTTAATTCATTAGCTTCTTGTACATGTAGGTTCATAATATTTCTCCATTCGTGAACATATACAACTTTCCCACTCCAATCAACGAGATAGAAACAACATACACTATTCTTTTCAAATACCTTTTGACTGATACAGACAAACTCAAGTCGTATAGAGGGATGCTTTTGGGCGTTGACATATTTTAATCCCAGATTACGATTTTCCTCATAGTTAATAAACAAAATCTTATCTTTCCAGTGGTCATGTTTTAATTAGATTACTCATCGTAATTAGTGCCAGCAACAGTTCCTCGTTTATCCTTCAACTACTCACCTAATGATAATACACGTTGCTATTTATTTGATGTATATATTGCTTATCAGGGGGGTTTCACGTTATCTAGATGGGGTTGAAGATAAGAACAAGAGGATAAGCGCCGTCACCTGAAACTTCCCTTCTATGCTTATGTATATGCATGTATACTGTACTGATACTACAGCCTAGTCTGGCTCATAGACTGTATACAGGGGATATTATACGAGTGCCTATGTCATACTGTATTTACATTTGTGCCTGAATATTAGTATTTCTCGAGCGAAAGCGAAGGATATACCGATATCCAGGCACGAGTGTAAACATAGTACTACACTCACGGGCAAAAGAAAGTATATCTTTTTTTCAACAGATTCAAACACAAAATGTTCCTGCCGGATAAAGTCAATTGTGAATGTTTGTGATGATGATATATACACAATTTGATTCATGAGAATATGATCCTAAATATTTAACATCTATTCAAACACAAAATGGGGTGCTGAAATTGCTATTTCAAAGGTGTTTTTTTAAACATAATGTTTGGTTTTTAAAGTAATTTATGTATGAAATGTGGAAACTATGTAGGTTTAAAATGTGTCGGCATAATGCACCTTCTTGAATTTTGGACTTTGAATCGATGACGCACTATTCCTGTATGGTGACAACAAGCCAGAAAGCCACGTTTCACTCTCGCATCTCGCCTGGTTAAGGAGATTCTAAAACGATGATTTTTTAGAAGCTGTGTTTTTCAGAAATATGAACAGATAATGTTTCAAAAGTTTTAAGTTAAGTTTAGTTGGTTTTTAGAGACATGGCGTAACTATGTTTCAGTCGAGTCCATCACTTAACACATCTTGCGTTGTTGTACCTATACTTTCTTTTGCCCACGAGTGTACATAGACACGGATATACTGTTCTATAAAGGAACTCCTGAACTCGCTGAACTTAGATTGCATCGTCACAGACGAAGCGTGACGTCATGTTTATGACACCACCATGGCCTCGGGCATCCTAGACAAAAATATGAACCCCATAACGATTGCCCGTATGTAATAATTCATATGTTCACCTCAATTTCACCCTAACCCGAATATGATAACTACTTGAAAAGCAAGTCTAGATGTATTTCTTAAATTCCTTTTTCTTTGAGGTTCCTTTCCAATTAGTAGTCATTTTTCTTATGAATATATAATAACAAAGCGACTGGAAGTCAGTCTACCCCACAGCGGTGCTACTGGACATCTGCATAATTAACATCTTGGATTAATTACCGACAACGTGGAACTAATTAAGAGAAGCTCTGACGGTGGTGTCTTTGGCGTGAACCTTGGTGGTGTAGGTGTTCAGCAATTATTGAGGTGTTAGGGACACCGAGTTGGTTGTGAAGGTGTGCATTGCTTTGCCTTTTGGTCAAGCGAATACCTGTAATTAGTCTAGCACTTCATTATTGAAAAGGAACCTCTGTTTTCGGAAACCCCCTTTTCAATATTTGATAAAATGGCGATATTTTCAGAATAAATACGTTCTTCAGAGTCCAAGTGATAGACAGACTGTAATATTCAATTTGACTAAGTCCAGTTGACAATCCCTTGATTTGACTTCAGTTTGTTAAAAAGTTTTATCGTCATGATTGCAAAAGTTATCGCCTTTATAATTTCTGGGTTTGTACTTTGATGTCTAGACTTGCTAAATGAGATCTAGACTGCGCGACTGTGCGAATTCCAATACACACGTCTTTGATCAGGAATGATAGAGTAAATTAGATAATTATTTCGGACTGAAATGTGAGAAAATCTGTACTGTTTGGTACTAAGTCAAACAAACCTTAGCTAGCCGTTGATAACGTGACACGTTTGGATTACTAATATTATATTTTGGTATTGCAATAAATGTGAGAATGCATCAATATATTGCAATGAAGTAAGCGATGCAAAACAATACACTAGCATCCATTGTGTAGTAGGGGTCACATATGCTAAACGTTGTAAATGGTGATAAATTTATCGAGAATGACTGACTGTTGCCAACAATTACTATTTTGATGATGGTGTACATTTATACTCAGTATAGTGATATAATATTAAAAATAGTGATTTCTGATGGAAAACACCGCGACTGACGCGCGTTAATTTAGTCAAACGTCCTTTTGGAAACCTTTTCAACAACGGTCAAAAAGACAAAGTTGGGTTGATAATATTCAATTGGTCATAAAACTACTTACTCGCAAAATATTGTGAAATTGAGAATAAGAAGATGAAGTTGGAGAAGCACACGTATAATTGTCATTCAATTACATTGAAAATTCATGGTTTGCAATCTCAGTTTGACATTTAACATGCTAAATAGGAAGGAAATCTATGTTTTTCTTGATTGATGTGCCAACAACGCCACCCCTGCCCGTGGTTCTGTGTTTTATCAAAGAATAGTTCTAACGAAATAACTGAACATATGTGTCTGGTTAGTTTCATCTTGTGTAAATGTCAAAGTATTTTATTTTTTAGCCATGTCAAATATTGTTTTAAATATGCTGTGCGTTTGAGCTAATTTGATTCCAGTCATGTGCATGACACGTTTGCAGCGAATATAGGCTATTAGGAAGCTGGACCAGAATGGTTTGATTGATTCTGTCTGAACATCCTATGCTGGTATTAACGCTGAGTTCAATAGTGGAGGACGGCGCTCCACGAGGGGGATTAGAGGGGACGTGAGAGCTTAGTGAAGAGAGGAAAGCGCCAGTTGATCGTGAGATGGATAAAGACTTGAAGTAAGAGAATGAAAGAGAGACAGATGGAGGATTAGAATGAATAAAGCTTCAAGCAGTTGGGGATTGGAATTGTCTGGTTTAGTGTGTCATCGATCAGGCAAACGATAGTCAATAATGTGTGCTTTTGGGTCACAGTATGAGGTAACCTCAGAATGTTTTCGCTGCTTGATGTTGGATAGATTAGACTTTAAAAACACTGTGTACATGCTTTCTGAACAAAGTAATGATTTCCAGTTGCCTACATTATAGATAATATAACATCGTATCCTTGCTTAGTTAATTTCTATTTGAATATATGTCCGTTAATCGTGAATGTATCATCAGTCGACTGACACTATCTGAAAACCTGAAGTGTTTAAACTTATACTTAGGTTGGACTATAATATCAAAGATTTGAAGAGATCCTCATTAAAAAGAAGCATGGGCAATAAATAGACTTGAAGAAACTGAAGGATCATTGCAGCAGACTAGTCCTGTTCAAGCTTAAAGCTTCGACAGGTTTTTTTTGTATCTAGTTAAAGTATTACTACCCTAGAAAACTATATCAATTGCAACTGATGTATCGTATATTTGCTTTTGCAAAAGCGTACATTGTCTAACAAGTTTAAGTTACATTTATAACTTTTTGTTTTACAAGGTTATACGAAGGAGAATGGACCAGTATTTATTGTCTACATTGAAAATATAATTTCAGAAGTCTAAGTTGTCAAAAAGGAAGAACAGGAAGAATATATTGTAACAACTTCTTTCTTGTGAACATGCAAGACAGTATATATCAGTATATCAGTTTATTAGGTGGTTTGAAGGAGTAATCATATGCTCCGAAATGTGTATGTTCACTATAAATACGTTGTTTTACAGAAAATCTTGCTTTTGTTTATATACCACTTCCAAATACCATTTAAGACAAAACCAGGAAGTAAGATAAAAAGAAGTCGCTACAATATGTTTAGTTTCATTAATGATATAAGCTTTCTGGATTTGTTATAATGTGGTAGACTTACTTTGGCTATTAATTAATATAAGTCTGGATGACCGAATGGAAGGCGGAGTTATTGTATGATAGCCATTGTTTAAACCAAACTCATTATCAAAACACACCTGACACAGCTTACCTGTTGGTTTATGAATGGAGCCGATAACATACACAGGTATCATAGCATACTCTATTACCGACCTGTCGATCATCCCCGTGATGTCAGTATATTGGACAATGCAGTTATGTTCTATATTAATCACATCAAATATTGCCAGTTTACAACCCATGTTTACATGCTTATCTTAAGCCAATCACTCGAGGCATGATACTTTCAGATTTTTTCCATTATGGCATGTTAATATTAATTGTAAATATCCCGTGAGTAGAACAAGCTAATTCGTTAATGTGAAAGTTCTGACCTGAACGTTGAACGTCCTAATGAAAAACATTTTTTCTGGTCTATTTCTGGTGTAGTGAAAGTTCATTACACCAGGTCTGTATAACGTCTTAATGAAGCACATTTTTCTGACACTATTCGTGGGGTAAAATTAATTATATACTTTCTTTTCGGATGTATTTCTGGTGTAATGGAAGTCTGTTACAAATGACTTGTACATTGTCTTAATGATTCAGATTTACTCTAGAACTATTAGTGTAGTAAATGTAATGTAAAACATGTTTCCAGAACTATTTTTGATGTAATGAAAGTTACAAATGACCTGTTATAGCCTTAATGAACCACATGTTTCTAGAACATTTAGTGGAGTAAATTTAATGAAACACATTTACCAGAACTATGTTGGTGTAATGGCAGTTTGTAACAAATGACCTGTATATATAGTCTTAATGAAGCATATTTTAGAGATATTTTTGGAGTAAAGTAACATCGTTAATATAGTGGTTTGTGATCTGGCACACTATTAATGAATGCCCCTGAAAATAAACAGTATATGATCTGTAAGGCAGGAACCAGATTGAAAGGAGGACCAAATGTGACTTTAAAAGAATAACGCTATGCTCGCAGGTTTCACCGCAATGCATAGCCACGATGGCGCTGCGGGCTTTCTCCCTGCAATAATAGTAGCAGCTGTGATTGAAGTGAAATACTCTTGAAAGCGGCGTTAAATACCAACTCACCTCACCTCATCTCACAAGAAGAACGATATCGCATTAGGCAATGATCGATAAAGTTCAAATGTCTACTATCAGATGAATGAAGATGAACAATTACGGACGTAGTATATCGCCCCATGAGAGACCAACTTCACTGTTGGCTGATCTGACAGTGAACTCGCCCGTGTTCCTTATTATGAGAATTCCTTTCATTTGCATTGGAACCTTTGGCAAGAGATTGTATTCAAATATGCTTCCACCCAGCAGTACATCTGGGTACCTGGTTAATGCTTTATTGAAGGTGACCTTTCCAACGCCGGCAACAGCGAATCTGTTTAAATTTGGACTTTTTCAGAAGACATGTACAGTCATGTCAGGAGAAAATTAAGAGATATTCTCTTAATAATTGGATAACGATTTAGTCACATTTGTCAGTTTGAGTTCACATTTTGTCCAACAGAATCTGCTTGTTTTACATGTTCGATTTGTTGAAAACTTTAAAACATTTGCTCTAAGAAATGGAATTTTCTGTAAAAAAAAGGCTCCTTTTCAATATTTTTTTCAATATGTTTTTCAAATATGAAAAATATTTTTTTCAGAGTCTAAGTGTTAGACTATAAATGACAGTTGTTCGTTTAACTGATGAACAATTTTCCAACCTTAGGTCATTTTATCTTACCTTATGATCTAACAGTATAGATGAAACTCTGGAGACTGAGATTGCCAAATTGCCTTGATTAGGATGTTTAATACACGACTACTACACACGAACACCACTAATTGGATTGATAAATGATGCCATTACACTTAGTTCATGTCTAGCTATGTGTATGTTTAAGTGTCACTATCACTTTGATAGCAACAAGCTGTTACTGAACAGAACGTCTGAGATGACATGTGTATCTTGTATATTTCGTAATTACGCAGTCAAAGAGATATATTAAGCATCTGTATTATATAAATTAGTGTGTGTTTAACAAGATCGCATCTGTGATTAATCAGACAGTCGGTGGTTTAATGTGTGCAATGTTCATGTACATTGTACGTATACGATGATTTTTTGAATGATGAAACATGTAGACTTAACCTGAAGGATAAGACTGAAATTTATTCTAAGAAATTTGATCATTATTGTACCTGCATCCATGTAATTTCATTTCTTTACATCGTCCCGACGTTATCCTTACGACATTATTGGCAGTGAAAGTTGATGCTCTGTAGAAACAGTAGTCTTAACATTTAGCTTCTGCAAGCCTCTTTGAACAAAATATATAAAAAGGAGCCTCTGAGATGTGTTCACTTGAGTCTTGTTCTAGACATGCCAATGAGTTTAAACAATTAAGGGGTCTGGATGACAGACTATTTAGAAACAGTTTAGTGATCACGTCTTGCTGACTGGCTCTTTGTCCAGAATTCTTGTATGGTACCTAGACTTACTAAATAAGAACCTAGTACTGTATTAAAGGTTCTTACTTTACACGGAGGTACGGGATAGAACTACTGTAGAATTAACTCGAAATGTATTTCATATCCGAAATAATTTTTTGCTTAATGGCAATCAAATAATGTTCATAAGCTCTTATTGAAAATTTATTCCTGCATGTTGCAGTCCCCAGAAAATCAGTGGTTTCGTGGATAATCGATTCACTTGATTATCTTTATGGTGAGAGGGAAAAATGGCAGTATTTTCCTTTCAATCCTAGAGAGGTAACACGTTTTGCTTAGCGGTTTTGTTTATAGAAAGGAATGTTTGTATTGGTTTAAACCTATGTCTCCTCACTAATTCATGTTCCAGAATGCTACCTTGTATTCAATAATCATGAAATCAGTTGTTACTTGGATGCTTAAAGGCGCTGTAGCACGTTTTTTGGAAATTTTATTTTTTCAAATTTCTCATTTATAATGATAGTTTATGTCATTTATATTTACTTCAGAGGGTAAAACATTCTTATTACACAAACCAATTATCCGCAGTGGTAATAACGGTGTTGCGTATGCATGGCGGCCATTTATTGTGAACACATTTGATTATTTCGAATGACAAAACAAAATTCCCATGGCTTTACGGAACCATATACACGCATTTGTAACTTGATTTTCCGAAGAGAGAAGGGTGTTTTACTATTGTTGACATTATTTTTCAAATACATTTCGTCGACTTATTTCAGCAAAACAACGTGCTACAGCGCCTTTAATGTCCATTGCACGTACTTACATAATGTTAAATTAATGTCAAGATATGGAACCCATAGCGTTATGCTGGAGTTGACATCAGTTTCTGTTTTAATACCATTCTGCAAAGCAAATTAATAAAAACTATTCTAATACAATATCAAACGTGAAGGGTTAGTCAATTATTCACAACATTCCCCAAGCGTAGTTGTGAGTTGTTGAAGTTTGTAATCCCCCATAGCTCACGTGACATAATGTCATTGAAATGTCATTGTCTATAACATAATGAAAGCTGGCAATTCTGCAATGCAAATTAACGGATAATGTTTCAATGCTTTTAACAGTGAACATTTTGTTAAGCATCTTAACGAAAAATATAACAAATGGCTTTACAATGACAAGCGAAAAGTAAATCTTATTGCAATGCAATGCATGTTCTAAGGGCATGTCCAATCAAGTTTTATTTTTAATAATAAATGGATTCACGACATTCTTTTAAACGCGTTTGCGAAATTGATTACCATTTCCAATGAGTTCCTAATTATATTTGTGAAAAATTAAATCTGTTGGTGGCCATTTTGTTGTTCTATTTGAAGGAATGTCTTGTCGTTAATGATCACAATGTTCTGATCCAATCTCCAATTATTTTTCATTTGTCAGATTGTAGTAGAGGTTTACACTTTCCGGAAGTTAAGGGACTAATATAATAATGTCATCTGTGAAAGGAAGATATCGTTAAAGGACATATTCTTTTAAAAAATGGAAATAAAGTGAAGATGGCTTCTTGTCCATTATACTTCAGATTTAGAGGTAGAGGCTCGAACAAGCTAGGGGGCGGGATAGCGCAGTGGTTAGCGCGTTCGGCTTCGGATCAAGAGGTCCGGGGTTCGAATGTCAGCGTAGTACCACCCATGGTTCGCTAGTTCCAGCCATTGCTCGCAGGTTTCACCGCAATGCATAGCAACATGGTGTTGCGGGCTTTCTCCCTGCCGTAATACTAGCAGCCGCGATATAAGTGAAATACTCTTGAAAGCGGCGTTAAACAACAACTCACCTCACCTCACCTCGAACAAGGTAGGATTAGAGGTTGGGTGTGGGATGGGCGATTGGGTGTATACTATTGTAGTTCCAAACGATTTATTTCAAAATATGGTGTTTTTATATCTTCAGATGCCTTTATGGACGTAATAGTAGAACACCTATACTCGGATGTCTGTGCAAATAACGATATCTTTAACATTTTATCTCTATATGTTATATTAGCACAATAATTATGTTATATGGGATACACTATATGTGTATGTTATATTGGGTACCCTATATATGGTATATGATGTAGACTATATGGTATATGCTGTACACTATATATCGCACGTTTAAGGCGTACACTATATGGTGAACACTAGTAGATACCGTACACTTCATTTTAACATCTCACACATCTTGTTGCCTTTTGTTACTTAATTTACATATGAGTAGATTTCAAACACGGAGGATGAAAACTTAAAGGCATTATTGTTATTCAATTCAAGCATTGTTACCCAATGAATAAGTTCATAAAAATCTATCTCAGAAATGTGTGAAATACCATGAGTGTCAACATCCCCAGGGAGCTCTTTGAAAGTTCCTTCCTACTCAGATGATTACAGATTATAATGATGACATTATTGACAATGGCCTAGAGCTATCGTATCATGAGTGTGTTTACTTAGGCTCAGATTATAACGACTTGATGGAGATGTTAATCTTCTACTCCCACTGTGAAATGTAGGAAAGACACTTATGATAACAAAATGAAATGGAAATTCTTGAAATGCAGAACGAAATTAGTTAATATAGTAGTATAGTAGTTGTAGCAGTAGTAGTATCAGCAGCAGCGGTTGTAACAGTAGTAGTACGGTGGTCGTAATTGTGGTAACAATAGTAGCAATAGCAGTAGCAGTATCAACAGCTGTAGCAATAGCAGCAGCAGCAGTAGTAGTAGTAGCATAAGTAGTAGTAGCAGCAGCAGCAGTATCATCAGCTGTAGTGGTAGTAGTAGTAGTAGCAGTATCAACGGCTGTAGTAGTAGTAGCAGCAACAGTCGTAGTAGAAAAAGTAGCAGCAGCAGTAGTAGTAGTAGTAGTAGTAGCAGCAGCAGTTGTAACAGTAGTGACTGTGGCCGTAATTGTAGTAACAGTAGTAGCAGCAGCAGTAGCAGTATCAACAGCAGCAGTAGTAGTAGCAGCAGCAGTTTTAACAGCTGTAGTAGTAGCAGTATCAACAGCTGTAGTAGTAGTAGTAGCAGCAGCAGCAGAAGTAGTAGTAGTAGCAGCAGCAGTATAAACTGTTGTAGTAGAAGTAGCAATATCAACAGCTGCTGTAGTAGTAGTAGTAGTAGCAACAGCAACAGTAGTAGTAGTAGTAGTGGTAGTAGCAGCAGCAGCAGTAGTAGTAGTATAGTAGTAGTAGTAGCAGCAGCAGTATGAAATGTTGTAGTAGAAGTAGCAATATCAACAGCTGCTGTAGTAGTAGTGGTAGTAGCAACAGCAACAGTAGTAGTAGTAGTAGTATAGTGGTAGTAGTAGCAGCAGCAGCAGTAGTAGTAGTATAGTAGTAGTAGTAGCAGCAGCAGTAGTAGTAGCAGAAGTAGTAGTAGTAGTAGTAGTAGTAGTAGCAGCAGCAGTATGAAATATTGTAGTAGAAGTAGCAGTATCAACAGCTGCTGTAGTAGTAGTAGTAGTAGTGGTAGTAGCAGCAGCAGCAGTAGTAGTATAGTAGTAGTAGTAGCAGCAGCAGCAGTAGTAGTAGCAGAAGTAGTAGTAGTAGTAGTAGTAGTAGTAGCAGCAGCAGCAGCAGTAGTAGTGGCAGAAGTAGTAGTAGTAGTAGTAGCAGCAGCAGTATGAAATGTTGTAGTAGAAGTAGCAGTATCAACAGCTGCTGTAGTAGTAGTAGTAGTAGCAACAGAAACAGTAGTAGTAGTGGTAGTAGCAGCAGCAGCAGTACTACTAGTAGTAGCAGCAGCAGTAGTAGTAGCAGCAGCAGTAGTAGTAGTAGCAGTAGTAGTAGTAGTAGTAGCACTATAGGATTATAGAATAGCTGGTAAATATAGAAATATAAAAATAGAAAGGAATAGTTAACTTACGGGAAGCAGAGTGTGAATTTTAAAGGTCATCTACCACTGATAAATAAATAAAAGCGTCTAGATTGTCTTGACTTCTTAAAAATTACTGACAATCCGCAAGCTCTGCACAGCGACATGCGAACCCTTTTTGCACGGATCTCTGTAGAATGTAAATGTGCTCCGCACATGGCTTCAGTCCATTCACAGATACGTTGATGTGAGGATCGGTAGCTACATAAAGCACTCGGTGGATATACCTAAATGTGAAACAAGTGTTTCCGTCACTGCATGCATCTTCACGGGGTAAGTGTTGTATTTAATGAAATAAGTACCCTGTCTCTGTGATATACAGTGCAGGTTAACCTGACCAGTGGACATCTGAAATAATCGATGGATGCTGTCAACAGCAGGAAACGTCTGAGCAGGAAGCGAGTGTTTACTTCATTGCAGGAAGGCGGGAAGGTTAGCTTTTTCTAAGATTATGAAGGATCAGCTGTTTATAGTGAATACAGTAGGGATTTTTAAAACCCTGGACTTGAACTTTGTATTGGAATGAGGTTGAATCAAACAGTATACAATATTTTTGATTGACAAACATCGTTTATCGTTAATTCTTATGTGTTAAAAGGTAAACATGTTATGCTATTTTACTCACCAACTTAATCCATGAACTGCCGTTGATGCTATCCTTGGACAAAATAATCGTATACTCTTGGACCTAACAGAACAAAATATATTCGATTGACAAAACTAGTTTATCGTTAATGCGCAGACTTTAAAAGTGTAGGAATATCGTTTAAAGGCGCTGTAGAGCGGCCATATACGCCACTGTCGTTTTATACGTCGTACCAATTCCTTCCACTACGGATAACCGTTTTCTATAGATACAGCTTATCGGTTCGTGTAATGAGATATTTTACCCTCTTAAGTAACTCTGTATTGTATAAACTTTGATAATAATGGCAACACTCATAAAACACGGTATGCAGAAAACGTGTAGTCCGTCATCCAGATACTAGAGCATAATATTCAATGGACGACCAACCCAGTCTAGAACATTATAGCAAGTCTAGATTACTCAGCTCTAGGAAATTCAGGCATCTTTAGGGCTCCGTTTGGTATAACTATTTGAATTTATGCTGGTAAGAAAAAAATATTCCTGAGAATTCATGTTAGTCTAAGAAAACGTGCTAAAGCGCCTTTAAGAATCACCAATTCACCAAATGCTGATCTGCTATTTCTTCTATATCTCTAATAAGCGATCGATGCAGATTCATTAGCAAAGGAGGGTTTAGTTTCAATCAGTGACAGCTATTATCTGTCAAGGCGAGAACCTTTCAAGACAAGTATCAGTGCTTGTGTAGGGTTAACATAACACCGAAACAGACAGATATCGACACCTAGACTTCCCCCGGGCTAGTGCTCTAGTGTAATGCGAGCTGGACTTACCATTGACCACTCAACATTTGCTTTGATTTGACCACTCAACATTTGCTTCGATAGAGCTCGTGTTTCTGAAGTGCAATGAGAACGTGCTTCCTTTTAATGTTAACGGTAATCATTTATTGCATTTTTACATTGCTGCCTATAATTTTGCACCCCACGATTACTGCCTGTATATTGGTGATCATCTTTTTAATTTAACATTAATCTTTAAGCGCACGTAATACTTGACCTATTCGAGTTGGTGTCAGTTGTTCATAGTGATGAATCACTAATCCTTGCTAATTCAGTGTATTTGCAAATGAAACCTATGATACTTTGCCTCCGACTCATTGGCTAACGTAATCACCTTTGAATGACTGGCCTTTAAATGTTCACTCCAGTGACTTAGTTAGTTTGAAAATAACTGAATAGCATACGTTAACGACATGGGTCCCGTTGCAAAAAGATGAAAATCTCGACTTCAAAAACTGTTAAGATTTCTGCAAAAATGATGTTGTACCATTTTAAAAAGTCTCATGTCAATCTCCTCTTTTAGGTAAACAATCAAAGCAAGTCTATCTCATTTAGATAATCTCTCAAAAAGATCAATATGTATGTTGTTTGTATTTATATATCCCATATAAAATTCATTCTTATTTTGTTTCATTTTTTGGACATTTTCTTTCGAAGGTCTCATTTTGGAGATGAAACATCAGTTTGTCAATGGTATATTTCGCATGTGAACGACACGGGTCAAAGCAGTGTCAAAGTCGAATGCCTCATATTGCCTTTCACCTAGTTCTGTCTCTTAGTCTAGATGACCATGTGATGACCATGCGATGACCAGTTGCATTTGCAGTTGACGATGTCAGTGATAAAATGAAATGATTCGTCTTTCATGAAAATCTTGGTTACAGAAAACTTAGTTTAATACTTCAAGTATTTAATGGGTTTCCTCATCATTTATTTCATGTTGTTCCTCTTGTACTAAAATATAGCTGACTAATGTGGTTAGAAAGGCCTCTGGGGGCTGAATTATTTCAACACGAATTACTTGGCTCTGAAACGTCAACGGACCAGTAACTCGATGCAATGTTTCCAAGTCAGTAGGTCTTCACAAGTCCTATGACCATATTGTCGGTGGTAGCAATAGTCAAGGATAACTTCGAAGTACTGGAGTGTCCAGTTTCCGCTGTACAAATATATACACCGCCTTCTTCTATTTATCCGTATATGGTTTCGTATCAAACATTGATAGAAAGGAAACTGAAGGTTGAATCGCTAATCTAATAATTCTTTTCCCGTAGATTTTTAATCCCTACAGATTGTCGATCCAAACTTCTGTTCTACTAAATTCTCAAATTCCAACAAAAAACCCTAGCGGCAAACAAGAGGATATTACATATAATATCTCTGATTTTATCCAATCAAATTTTACATTGGTTACATCATTTACATTGACCGAGTTATTTAAAAGATCTTAGCCTTTGACTATTAAGGAGCTTGCTAATTATCATATGTCCTTCGAATATGTCTGATGTAAATAGCATAACTATTTATTTTGTCTCTGATTTGCTCTTCTTTATTTACCAGTACGTTTATGGTCATTGTTTCCCACAAAATCAAACAGCGTATATTTTGAGAAACGAGAAAACGTTTATCGTACGTTTCTATTTCCAAACATAGCATTATGACGTGTCATTGACAAATGTCACCCTTAAAACGCCGTCGCTGATTGCACAACTACATTTAAATGTTACCAATAGGAATCTCCGTTTCTAGCCGATAAATTTCTCATAGTAATACAGAGATTAGGATAGTAACCTCTGTGGGAAGAGGATGATAGCTGGCCTGCAAATATTGATGTACAAATCTAATCACTGCCGACATGTTTTCCCATTGGAGTCAAAAGGAGGACAAGGACACTGGTTGCTGGAGCGGTCAAAGATGAAATGAGATAATGCACGGATATAATCACATCAGATCCTCCAGTGCTTATATTAAGGCAGTTATCTGTATATGATAGGAAGTCGTGATAGCAAGGCAGTACTGAAGGGTGACTATTTACAGGATATGTTTTATAATAATAATAGTCCATTTATATAGCGCATATATCCATAGCCTCGTGATATGTTACAGGAACCATGCATCTTAAAGGACCTAGGTCAACCGACGGTAAAGCACTAATTCACGATTGCCTCTGTAGGCTAGACTAACATTCTATAAACCAACTTTTGATTTGTTAAAATAAAGGTAATAGACTGAAAGTCTTAGTTTCCAAAACTATTATATTTCCATTTGTCCATAGTGACCTATTATTTCATCATTATGAATTACGACATTTCTATCGTTCACATTCATTGTTTTTACATTGCATTAGAAAAACCCCATAAAACATAACTATTTCATTACTCTTTCCTCTATTATTATAATAGAAGGTAATTTCATGTCAAAAGTTAATGTCACAGGGACATCACGTTTTCCCGTTTTGACTTGTCAAACTAGTATTAATTATATCATTTTATCATCGAGGATTTAAAAGGAGGGTTCTATCGGGGTATTTTTTGTGGAAACGAAATTCGGGAGGATATATCTGTTTACACATATATGTTATTAATACATGATTAAAACACAGTGAAATTGAAAGATACTAATGAAGGCAACATTTTGATGAGTTTATACTTCACAACTTTATAAACACAAGCGCACATTTGTTGAAAAAACAATGAGAACTGGGCCCCGTTCCATAACAGCGAACGCTTATAATATAATAGCTCATTGATTGCTCAATGTAGGGCTCAAGTAGCGCTCAAGTAGCGCTCATTCTCTCTTGAACGACACGGTGCAAATTCCTCGAAGTTTGCTCGCCTTGCTACGTAGCGAAGCAATCGCGTTCAATAGAGGTTTAAACGTAATCGCTAATTGAGCGATTACTTTGAAACCTCTCTTGAACATGGCCCAGAAGCCATTTATCGGCGCTGCGAGTCGGGAAAACTTCGCTACAGCAGTACAGCAAAATGTGTATTAGTTTTATTACATGTTATGTATTACTATGTGAATACTCTATCGGTGTATGTCTTAAGTTATCAAAGGAGGGTTCTATCGGGGTATTTTTTGTGGAAACGAAATTCGGGAGGATATATCTGTTTACACATATATGTTATTAATACATGATTAAAACACAGTGAAATTGAAAGATACTAATGAAGGCAACATTTTGATGAGTTTATACTTCACAACTTTATAAACACAAGCGCACATTTGTTGAAAAAACAATGAGAACTGGGCCCCGTTCCATAACAGCGAACGCTTATAATATAATAGCTCATTGATTGCTCAATGTAGGGCTCAAGTAGCGCTCATTCTCTCTTGAACGACACGGTGCAAATTCCTCGAAGTTTGCTCGCCTTGCTACGTAGCGAAGCAATCGCGTTCAATAGAGGTTTAAACGTAATCGCTAATTGAGCGATTACTTTGAAACCTCTCTTGAACATGGCCCAGAAGCCATTTATCGGCGCTGCGAGTCGGGAAAACTTCGCTACAGCAGTACAGCAAAATGTGTATTAGTTTTATTACATGTTATGTATTACTATGTGAATACTCTATCGGTGTATGTCTTAAGTTATCAAAAAAATGGCAAATTGGGTAAAATATAGCGTGTTTTCATTTCATGTAATGCCAAATATCCAAGATGGCGACAGAACCCTACCTTTAATGTGTTGTCGTCTACATTGACCTCGTGTTGTTGTCAATGCCATTTAAAAGGTGTAAGATGAAATCCTATCTAATGTCCTAAATGAAACGACTGAGAATGGTATCTCCATTTCCGACATTGCAAAGCCATACACTGTAAAAATGGTGTTTAGCATATAAACATAATACTAAGCGCGTATCTTGTCCTGTTTTTTTTACGCGTTTAGACCCCTAAACACGTTTAGCTACCTGAATGTGTTTAGGAATGTGTTTAGCAACTAATCACGTTTAGCTACATAAACACGTTTATTAATGTGCTTAGCAACTAAACACATTCCTAAACACATTTAGGTATCTAAACGTGTTTATGGGTCTAAACGTGTAAAAAAAACAGGACAAGATACGCGCTTAGTATTATGTTTAGCTTTTCAACACAAAGCCACACTCTCCAGCACGCCTGAAAATAAAAGCATTGCAACTATACAAAATATTTAAATCAATGAAGAGCAATGTTATATCTTGTAATTCAATCTTACACACCGCCATCACCAAAAAATTCATGGCGCTTAATAAAAATTATATAAGTACATATAATATATAAGTGTATGATACAAGAAATAAATTTGGTCTGCATCACCCCTTTTGTAGGGGTGATTAATAATGACTCAAAATCAGGAATTTCTCGAAAAGATTTATTAAAAATTATTGATAAAATAACCATATACACCAATCAACTCATCGATTTCACCAAATATTAAATTTATAAGACAACCATTATTCTCACAGTATACATGGATAAGAAGGTATCTACATATAATATATATGCTTATATATGCTTGAACAATGTTCATTTGGCAGTTAAATTTTCAGACACAAATATTTAAAAAGTGGTTTTAGAATCAAGGCAATTTAGCAACATTCTAATCCTTATTACCTAATGTTTAACATTAATGAGTGTCTGCATATGAATTAATAACTAAATAAATCCTTTAAAATAAGTTTGGGTGTTTTCAACATAATATTTTCACACCATCAGAATCATTTTTTTAAAAAAAAAGGTTAATGCTCAATCCCTTTGTTCTGGAGAAAACATGTTATAGTAATATATATGTTTACAAAGCTTTTGTAGTTTACCCCCTTAAAAGATCTGTATAAGTCAAAGGATTTGGAAAGGTAGTTGAGATTCAGGATGGTCTTTTGTAAACTGCATTCTATCTTCTTTGGCATCCTTCACCTGAAACATGAATGAAGAAACTTTTAGTTTACCATCGAAATGCAACATGACAAAAATAACACAATAGATGAACATATCCAGTCTCCTGAAAACATTTTAACAAATGTAGTAAAGTGTAACATGTTATGGAATAACTCAAATGGGTATATACAAATGGTTGTTGTGAAAAATTAACTGACATCAAATCAAGTGATCAATCAGTAAAAACTGTCATTATTTTAGTGGGACTTCAACGTTCTGTAATCACTGATCCTGTCAGTTCTGGTTTCCTACAAAGAGGGCAAAAATAAGTCACAAAAGAGTCAAAAATAAAATGGCAGATACAACATTTTTTTTACCAAAATATATCCATACAATTGTTATGTATTTGTGATAGTCTTTAAATATAAAGGAATTTGGTTCAATATTTACTCACCACAGCTGAGTCAATGCTAACAGTTTCTTGTATTTCTTCATCACATCATCTTTCTTGTCAAGGCAGACTGTCATCAGGAAAATTCCTTCTCCAACTGCATAACATAGATACATCTAAATATACTGGTCTGGTCCTAAATGAGCTATATGAGCATCAACCAAGTATTTAATGATGAACATATTGTCATATGCTTCTTTCAGAACTTATTTTAGCAAATACAATTATTAAACATCTACATCCTTATTACACATCTTAATTCAAGTAATTAAACACAACCAGTTACACTAGTCAAACCTCACTACAATGGAATTCGATAGTAACATGTGGTTTATGGATATTACTTCATGTTAGATATATAAACATTATCAGAACTCTCATATATATCATTTATATAAATAACAAATAATACTAAAATATATATGTACTGTTGGTGCTAAGCATATAATAAACGTACGTTAAATGACTCATTACAAACTCCTTTGACAAATGAAAACAACATAGAAAGCAATCGGACGACGTTGTGAAATCTCAAATCAACCTACCTTTCAAAGTCTTGATTGGAACCATAAGTGTGTCGTTCAGGGAACATAGAGACATATATTCACAGTAACATCAACTTTTGGCTTCATGTGCACTTCGAATGACCAGAAACGTGTGCATCAACAACGTGTAAATAGACAAGAGGATGCTGGAGAAATATGGCGGCCACAGGGATACACATCTGTTCTTAATTAACTCTCCCGCCCAAACTGACCAATGTAACCCGACCCATTGGGGAAGTTCTCAAACATGTTTAGGAAAGTGTTTAGCCAATGGTGTAATGTATGTCTAAACACGTTTAGAAATGTGTTTAAAAGCTCTTCATGTTTAAATATCAGATGTAATATCGTTCTTGTGCTTAGCCATTAAGCACTATCCTAAACATGTGGAGCATTAAACATGTAACGGTGGTGTTTAATTGCTAAACGCGATTTTTACAGTGTAGAACGAATCCTACATTTCAGACATAAATGTCACGTTAATTGTCTTGCAATACCAATTCCTGTATTTGTCAATTACCAAGCAGATGTTCACTGTTGTCCACTCGGTGGTCAATAACACCTGACTGTACCAGGATATGACATAGGCTGGACAGGGTTGATATCCCCTGGGATAGTTGCTATCGTTGAGTAGAAGGAAAATAAGCTGTTTACTCTTACAACATTGTCAGTAAGTTATTTACCGCTCTGAAAATAGTTAATTAAGATTAAATAATCAATTGGTTGAAGCCATACATGCTATTTAGATAGTGAAGAAATGTAACATTGTTCTATTTGGGATCACACTATCTGCAGTAGTACAGATTCGTGTACTTTTACGGGACGAGTCCTTGCAGGATTTGAACCCACACCATCAGAGTATGGCACCAACCCGTGTGGGTTCGAATCCCACATGGGGAAAGTACAAGAATTTGTGCTTTGCAAACAGTATGATCCAAATATAACAATGTTATACATTTGTGTGGCCATCAACATCTTTGTTTTAGTAAACTACTTGTATGTACAGTACCGATATTTGAATTTGACACGTCATCATGTAAATGATGATCGTCAATATCGGCATATTATCATGTAACTGGGCTTAGTTTCAACATTTTCATACTATGTCTACACATAACTGATCACTTGGCCATAAATGTAGACCTAGATATGAGTATGCATTCTTCTTAAACGATCATTTCTTAAACAATTAGACAGTCGGCATACCTGATGTTCCATGTTCCAGAATTTTGCACCAACCATTGTTTACGTTCCAGCAGACTCGTTGCCCTGGTTCCAGAACCACTTGCGTAACAAAACACCACTGACATTGCCAGGAATGTCTATGTTTCCTGGGGCGACAGATAAACCACTAATATACAGCGTTTCTTTCAGTTCAACAACGCTTCCCTGGCTTACCGTTTATCGGCGCCATGCGTTCTGGCACCTACGTTGTGAACGAGCCTCGCGTGGCAGCGGATAACGGAGTGGTCAACAAGGAACCCGAGGAGGAGACAGCACTGACCAAGATGGACGGGGACGCAGAGCAGGGGATCATCACCATGTCGCGTGAACTGGACACCCTTGAGAAGATCAAGAGGTCAAAGAAGAACAGCGTTTACAGGTGAGTCCAGGTGTGCTGGTGTCAGGTGTGCTGCTTTAGGTGTTGATTGCCAAGACGAAGAATAATATGTTCTATGGGTATACAACTTCTCTCTTTCCATTCACTGCAATACATATGTGTTCCAAAGAACATTAAAAAGACGTTCTGGTGTAGAAGGGTAAGAATAATTACTAATGGAGATGAACATAACATAGTTTTGGCCTATACCTCCGAAGCTGCTAAATAGATGTTTGTTTCATTAAGTTACAATTTAGTGCAAATATTATGAAATATTTTTAAATTTTTTTTAATATATTTTCAATCGCGTCAACAGTTACAGGCATGGAAAGACAAGGGCGTTTTATGGATGATCAACTTCTTTATTTTACAATGGCGACGTTTCGGTATATATCCTTATACCGTTATGCTTGAAACGTCGCTATGTAAGATAAAGAAGTTGATCATCCATAAAATATTCCTATCTTTCCACAACACCAACTTTTAGAATTTCTCTCACAGTTAGTTACAGGCATATGTCTTTCACATTCTTAAAGGCGATAATATATCATTTAATTCAGGAACAACTTTGACGTTGACTTATCAAACGGCTAAATCCAAAATACGAAAGTTAAATCATGACGTAATTAACAATATTACGCGTTAGAGTTCCTTCTATGGTGTACATAACAGCTTCTCACATCGGTGATGATTTGTAACTTGTCTATTTTGGAAATAAGACTCGTTGTCACTCAGGATTTACCAACACGGAACACACTCGTAAACATGGACAGTCATAAGGTGTCTTCTGTCATCCAACAACAGGTCACCATCTCATATTAGAGTATTTCCCCAGAGATGTCATCACGCTGTGGCATCAATGGTTCACAGACACAGTCATTAGAACATATATTTCCCTGATGTCTGCAGTATTTACGTTCCTCGGGCCTATGATTTGTTTTTATATTCTGAAAAGCATGTGCTTTATTGTAACAGATTTATTTGTAAGTCATTTTTGTAAACGAGTATTTACGAGTACATTAAGTCTTTAACTTAGACTGTAAAACTTTTTGTTGAAAAGGAGCCCTTTTTTATACAAATTCCATTTCTTACAGTCTCCTTTTCAATATAATTTAATAAAATGGTGATATTTTCAGAATAAATACTTTTTACATAGTCTGAGTGTAAGACTAGAGTACATTCTGATGAGGGTTATGAGCTGGCTTTAAATGAAAAAGATGCTTTATTGTGTATCAACCATGTCATTCTTAATGATTTGCCTAGAATGAACATGACGATCAGGCTATTGAATTGTATACAATCAGGTGATATTGTTAGCAAGAACACCACTAAGCTTGTTATAGCAGATTAAAGATCACAGTTCTCCAATTGAAAATCGATAGACAGTAGCTACCAGTGTCAGTGTCAGGAAGAACAATTGTAAGTAGGGTATGCATGACAGTCTTTCTCTATTGACATCAACTATTGACTGCGATTGGACAGGACGTAAATATGCATGTGTCTATTTTGTATAGGCGAACTGTTCGAACAGTGTTTCGATTCAAATATTATCAAAGACTAAATAATGAATAGTTATGTGTAGACATTTAATTTCAACACAAACAATTATTGATAATAAAGTATATTGTTTAAAAGTATTAAGTATATCCACCTACATATGCATAAATGTTTGTCAACTGACCGAATTATAACAATTTAATTTGCCTTTATCAAATCCCCCGAGGTTCGTGCAGTTCTGACCTAACTTCAGACAGTATGACCAAATATTATTGCATACATCAATGGTTTCAAATATCTATTGAAATAATTATCAATATGCCTAAACATACGATGAGTACACTGTGTCTGAATTGGAAACTAAAATCTATTTACTAACAATTAAATGATTATTAAAATGCATAAGATGTATTTGTATTTTACTTGTACATTTAGGCTTTAGGGCATACATTTATTGCTGTATTTAACTTTAATGCTTTTATAATGCGGTGGTAACCCGTTTTAGAATAATTACACCACCCATCACCAATTCAAAGAAATAAATACAGTGGAAACAACGTTAGAAGTAGGAACGCAACATGAAAGAACATTCAAAAGCCATAAAACTAATGAAGAACACAGCAACTGGCCGTTAAAGTAGAGCATTGGGTCGGGTTCTATGATGCCATGGGGCCACATAACCACAAAGTCTATTACATCCTTGGCGCATTAGAACAAATTGACTGTTTTATGCAGGAAAGCTATGTCGGATTACACCAGGCAGCTCCAGGCATTCTGAAGGCTTGTCATTATCCAATAGGAGTCCGAGTGTCGCAACAGTGACACCCAATACACCGTTCTGTGAAAGCCAGATGGATTTTGGGCTTTTCTGGAATCCTGGGGAATGGTTGTAGGATATTGTTTCACGGGAGTATTTCCGTTGCTGTCTCTCACACAAGACGAATCATTCTGTACTCCAAGACGTACGCGGTTATTTTCGAAAAGAGGTTTATGTTTTATTCATAACAAGGAATGTTTGTCTGAGGAAAAGAAGTTGTTTGTTGTGTTCAAAATGTTCCCCTTTGGCGCCGGAAGGTTGGGCAGGTTGTGTAGCCATTGAAACGTTTCATGGTTATTGTTAGTTTGAAGTGAACGTATCGTCATGTCTGCTGCCGAATTATGATAACTTTGACACAAACGTCATGCTTAAAGATACTGATAACGTAGTCTGTCCTCCAGACCTTTGAGCATTTAACGACCACTCTAGAAAGTTTAGCAAGTCTAGATTTTTTATGAATTACGCTCTCGCCTGTCGCTAGCTGAGCGACCTTTCATGTTTGGAAAGGTTTTCTGGGGCCTGTAAAATGTTCAGACCATATATCTAAATGATTGGATATTTATTCAAGATTCTTGATTCACTTTTTAAAAAAGCATAATTGTTGAAGGTAAACCCTGTAACAGTTCCAAACCAAATCTCTGAAGGGTTGAATATTTACTTATTTACTTTGATGGGAGGAAGTAGAAGCAATGCCAGTGAAAGTGCCACTGTTTTCAGTGACAGCTCCAATGTGTTAAAACACCCCATTGTTTGAAATCACATGCACAGAAGGACGTTAGTTTGTGCACTAGGGCACCTACGCTTGCAGTCGAGGTGAGATGTCTTCCATATGTTCTCTTATCTATATAGGACGATGCCTCGCAGATTGTAAACGCGGATGTAGGAAGATAGGGTAGTAAATCGACTTTGATATCTGCGGAGGGATATTATATCTTCATGCTAAAAGTTGTTTTAATTTACACATGATCCAGATCTTGCAGTGATTCTCAACAAGAAACAGTCCAGATAACACGGACTTTATGATGTACAATCTCTACCAATACACGATACTGGTAGCTAACATGTAATATCGGATTTTGATTATTGAGTGTATCGCCCACCCAAGATCCACACAGTAATTAGAACAGCCTCGATTCCAGATACGTCTGCGGTAATGTCACTCGGATGTAATTATAATCAGTGGAGATGTTGTAGACTTTATAAATATGGATGATCAACTCTATTTAATCGTTATTGGACCTTATACCGTTAAATCGTTTTAGTTTAGATAGGTGGTTTAAATTTTACAACGTTGAATATACACCAGCTTAGGACATGTCTCCTGGCCTGCCTCTTAGAACAACACTGTATTGGGGGGTGATTGGCCCTAAAGTTAATAAATGCTCAAAGATAGCATTTTATAGAAAAACGTTTAGTCACTGAAATGAAAATTTCAAATTCAAAACAATGCCAAGAAATGCCTTATTATGGAGTTCTAGATATAAACTTGTTTTAATAGCATGTACTTGATTTGACTTTAACAAGTAATCAATTTCAGTTTATGAAAGCACAGGCTTCCGATGCGTGAATTTCATTGAAGTTTCTAGTGTAGTATGATTCTGTAATGGTATGTTAATGCTTTGTTTAATGGTCATTGTACAGCACAGTCTGAATTTCTAATTGGTAAAATCAATTAAAGTACGGATTAATAGCTCTAAAATAATGATATTTATGAACGATGTTGATTCATGAAACTAATAACTGAGGATAGATACTGCATTAAACAAGAACGTACCTCAAGTCGTACTTAATTAATCGAAACAAAACATGGCATTATCTTCAATGAAGTTACAAGACAATCTCACTGCCCCTAATCACTGTTGATAACAGAACGCATGTCCCAAGTGCATTTTTCAGACGAACATGCTGTTAATTGCATTCTGTACACGATGTTGTTATCAGGTAAGAAACATGTAGCACAGGTGATGATACCCCCACCTCCCTCCTCACCCCCTCCCCTTCACTGCTCACCTGTCGCTGATTACGGGGAGCTTTCAAGTGATTTGAGCAAATAAGTTACCGTCAACGTGTATTAATTCCACACAATACCATCAATATTTAGCATGCTTCAAGGATTACACTTTCTAGTTCTGTGCCATGTCTACTTATTTCAATATTCAGGTGTGTATATAAACCTCCTCTTTTTCGTAAAAGTCAATCTATCTCAATTTGCAAAGAAATAAACTAAAATGCGCTAAAAGAGAGGGGGTGATAAAAACACAAGATTGGTCTCTGGCACAACCCGCATATCAACATCTCCACAATTGCACAATACACCAACTATTACAGATAAAGTTTTGGATAAAGGGCAATGCTATCTAGTGTCATGAAGTTGTATATGTCTTCCGGATGTTTCACTTCAGCACGGGAGTGGATGATTGCCTTGATGTACACCTACTACGAGGTGGAGATAACCCGGCTTTCTATTAAAATGTGGGACATCGAAAGGAGGTTATCTCAGGAAAATGGCCATTTATTTTATAGTATCCTCAGCCCTCTAACTCTATGTGAGCCAGTACAGAATTTAATGATATTTCTTTATATGCAAGTGATCTTCTGGATTTGAGAGGTAAATTTGGTTTGATTTTGAATACTGGGCTTACGTATTTACTGAAATTACTGATATCATGAAACAGTTTTCAGTCTTCCAGTTCCTCACCATCTTGCTCCATGGTATCTCCTGCATCCACAAGGCTCCTTCAATCTCCTGATTATCTTCACAGCTTTAACTTCATCTCGTTATAAATAACCAGCTAATAAAATTACTTTAAATCGAGCAATATTGGCAATGCCCGGATGAGAAGAAACATGATCAACCATCAAATTTAAATCACATTTCAATGACAAAATACATGCTTGCAGCTATACATAGCGTTTAATAACCAGCCTTCAGCGATATGAGGCAAACTATGTGAAGAGAAACATGGATCAGGGGACTGAAGGAGTATTGATGGAGTGGAATGCGCACTCGTATCTTTGTATAATGTTGTCTCTTTTTAATGGAATGAAATGACAATAAATCTTCTTTTTTTATTTTATCTTATATTTAAGGAGCTTAATTAAGGAAGCTAAATGTATGGAATATGTGGATATTTCGGAAGCTAATTTTTATTTGAACTCATTTGACTAAATATTCGTCCAAAAAAAGGTGTCTCGTTCTCCTCATTTAGCAACACAATCATGATAATTTCTTATATTTCTCTTTTACCGTTATACTCGAAATTGTTAAGTCAATGAAAACAAATGAGTAAGACATCGTACAATATTAAATTCAAAATGAAAATACCATATTCCTCGAATATAACCAGGGCCTCGAATACAACCCGGTGTCATTTGGTGCTGAGGTAAATACAACCGCGGTCTCAAATATGAAATTTAAATACAACCCGGGCCTGGAAAAGAACCCGACATCGGGGGTGCTGAACGATATAGAACCCCGGGGTTGTATTCGAGGAAATACGGTAAGCTTATTGCACGTAACGCTTCTTGGTAATAGGTTTACGTATTGGCAACTCACTGGGGGATCCACTATTACCGATATTTTACAAACTCTTCATGTTATCTGGAGACAAGGCATGATGTTTTCAGTCAGATCATTAGCCCGTTAAACATATGATGATCTCTATCTGTTCCATAGTCAAAACAATGCTACATGAAAAACTGATTCCAGGTTCGTTATAGAAACCTAAAGCGCCATCCAATGCAAACAAAGATGGCTGCCGTCTTATGAATTGCAGGTGGTCCCGAACTGAAGGAAGGTGTTTTATGACTGCAATAACATGTTATAGTAGATGCAGGTGTATTGGTTTTACATGCGAACTTAATTGCTATTTGGGAGGTTTTTTCTAAAAGACTTAGATTAACTGAAGATGTCCATCTCGTCAAAACATATTTACGTTTTATTGAATATGGAAGTCTACAAAACAACGTTAACAATTCTTTGATCGGTAATGTTTTCATCGCAAGTCGTAGAGGCAACAAGCCTATAGTACAATATCTATGTAAAAATATACAATATAAACATATTTAATAAATTTATGAATGCACACTTAAATTCTAATATGACAAAACGTATTTTATAAGGTTTATGATTACTGCTTGTAAGAATAGACAATATTATAATCAGTACAGCAGTATTGTATTACTATCTTTATAACGTATAGTGAATTGCAAGAAGAACAGATGAGAAGAACGTGTTCGTTTTCAATTTCATTTAAATTTAGAAGTGTAAATATTCTGTCTGTTTTTAAATGTCACTCTTTGATAGTTGTTTCATTATAAATCACTATTTCCTAATATCTCTAACTATTCATGTTATTTCCAGTTACGTGAGTTTGGCACCTACCATTATTTAAAGCAATGGTTATCTCCCTTACGCCTCGTAAACATAAAAGCATAATTTGTTCACAAATAATTAGGGTCTGCAACTATCAAGATGAGGAAGTAGGTGAAGTACTCCCCAGACAGGAGACATATCTGCTAATTCGTGTACACATGCGTTTTGCGTATTGGGGGTCAAAAGGTCAAGGCAACAGACAAGGAAAGGTAACTTCCCTACAGAGTCGTGTTTGGGGTAATTAAAATGAAGGAGGGTACATCAAAGAGGAGGTGCCCGGATGAGACTCGTCCCCTGGTGAGGTTCCGACATCTGTAATTGTCGTCTGCTCCTCTCGTCTGTCCGCCATTGAAGGTGGAAGTCATTCCAACCTACTTGTGACTGATAATGGTCCACTTGTAGCTAATAACGCCAAACGTTGGTATAGGATGGAGTTTCAGGAGGAAACAAATGGTTCTTTCGTTCATTAGTTGGTTAGTTTCAAAACAGTTTACGACTCACGTGAATCAGGTGCTGGTTCAGATGGATTCATTGATTATACATTCTGGGGTTGACAGAGTTGTCTTACTTGAGCGTCATTAACCTTCACCTTCACGTTACTGACATTGGCCTTCTTTCATGTAAGTTACAAAAGTTACCTTATTGTAATGTACAAGAATGAGAATTAAGGCATATCTAAAAAAAGGTTACCTGTACAAGGAGGTTCTGTGGTGGTTAGTTTTACCGGGGTATATATATATATATATATATATATATATATATATATATATATATATATATATATATATATATATATCGATTTTTAAATCGCCCATATCACAAAAATAACGTTTTTATATTTTAAAACATATAAAACAATTGTTTGTATTTGTAATTTTAAAACAAAATATAGGAACTCACGAAGTACAGTTGGAAATGTTAACAGTAAGGCTATACAAATCTTACAGAAAGTTCAAGTGGGTATGGAAAAAATGTTCGCGTCGGTTCATTACAATTTAACTTGCTCTTGTAATGAGGTTGCGCCAGTCAATTAAATCGTTATTTCGAGGCACCATCATTTCCCGACCTTCAGCTGAAAAGAAGAAACACACTGTTTGTTAATCTAGATTTGAGCATGGGGCCCCATTTAAGTGACACTTAGATGCTTGTGAGTGAAACACAAAAAGCATCTTGTTTATTGCAGTGTTCAGGAGCCATCATCACGGCAACTAAATGTGAAAGTCTTTGCTAATTTGTTTGATGAGCGCCAACTGAACTCAGTGCCCTCACGCGAGTAAAGTACTTCCGGTATAACACGCATGCGCAAATTTCAGAAGCATGTTTGGTGTTGTTATTACGAGATAATGCTTGGAATGTGACCTGTTACAAGCTTCAAGAATGTTAACTTTAGCAAATATGCAAAATTGTTCTTAGGAGAGTTTTCAGACAGGTGTTCAAAGGTATTCCAAGAGTTTTGTCTTTGATGTTCGGTCTCGGAAAATGCCTTCTGATTATCATATCTTTAGAGATTGCATCCGAATTACAATTCAATGGCCATTCGTTTGGTTGGCATAATTTTCAAAGGGATGTTTACTGAAGCTGAAATAACTCATTTAGATCACAAAGACCAAATTTGACAGTGATGCACTTCTTGAATCAGATTATTTGTTGCAAATTTAGCTCTACACCAAAACAAAACGTTCATGTTTTGTTTCAAAACAGATATTTAAAAACCTATGTATCCTGGACAGAAAAAGACGTAAAATAGATCTGTCTTTGTTTGTTGTTTGCAACATAATAGCGTTACTGCAAGGCGCTGTTTGTTGCCATTTTACGTATATTTATAGTCAAGGTTATATTGATGTATATATGATGGTTATTTTTCCTGTTGCTAAGCAACGCGATTGCTGACAGGTAGTTAAAGAGAAAAGTGCCTACCTTGTCGGCTTTTCTCTTCATGGGGGCCAAAGCGTTCTCTTTTACACTTCATGGTGTTCTTAAAATATAAAGTGACAGAAAATAACCAACAAAAACTTATCATCAAAAACCATTCTCGCGTCTTTGACTTTCGTTGCAAGATTTGCAATCAGTAAGATACGTTATATGTCGTGAGAGGAATGCCGAATGTAAAAAGCATGTGTAAACAGAAGCGTGCTGCACGATCTAGCGGCGCGTGAGTCAGGCTTTTCTCGTGCTGGAAGAGAGTTAGCGCAGTCTCAGTACAGAACGCACGAGGACTGCACCATGGCGAGGTGAGTTTATGTGTCTCTTGATATGTATTCCACGTGCAGCACGAGCTTCACGACATCCTTATCCTGTCGCACGCGCGTTTTGGCGCGAACACATGCTCGTGTAACTCAATGAGTGCAATGATATATCCGTTATCACTTTTTGCCAGTTGCTCGGTGTTGTTGACAAACTACCAAATTAGATGTTTATCTGTTGCGGTGCATTCCAGCAGTACTATTACTTACTACGCTGGTTCTAACAATGTGCAGCTGTTGTACACGTACTTCCCGGGCTTGTCGATTTCATGACTTGACAGGGTACTTTGATATGAGGCAGATATAAACATGACGAGGAGATTGACGTATATTTACAAACATACTGTCTTGAATTATTCAAAGTGTTTTGATTGGTCGTTGCCAGGGTTCATTGTTCATTGTCACGTGTTTTAATATTACTATTTTCAAAACCCTTACCGATGGCCCTTTGTTGAATAACCAAACACTCAGAGAGAACTTCACGGCCCCTTATCTCGTCCAGGGACATATGGTTGCCGCCTGCACCACTGGGTCAGGATCTGTCTTTGGGTTGCGTACCCAAGCCAAGCGTGAGATTCCTGACTTGCCCCAGGCTCTTGTAGATAAATTCCAGACAATGTCTGCTTTTGGTTTGACCCCACTCGTACATACACTGGACAAAATAAGTTAAGGATATTGCAATGTTTATGGTTGATATTTCATCAGTGTACACTTGCCGATTTATAAATATATTTGTATTAATAATTAGAACATTTACATATATTCTTAACTATATTTTTCAAAACAAAAGGATTACAGGTTTTATGAAGAAGTTAGATTTGTCCTGTATAACTTCATTTCAACTTGAAGTTTTAGGGAGTTATTGGTCATTCCTTTTAATGATATGAATAAATAGATTTTCCATGTATCAATATTGTTTTCCCATTCTGTGAGATCTTTTCGATATATGTTTTGATGTCATATATGAAATCACGAATCGTAGGTTAAATTATTCCTTGAATTATGAAAACTGCAATCTCATTAAAATCAGATGGTATAATAAGTTCCACTACGTTTAATGTGAAACGGAGTGGAACTTATTATACCATCTGACTTTTATGAGATTGAAAAAAATCTGTGGCATGTAGATGACCCGTCTTGATAACGTCATTACATAAAAAACGAAATTCGGCGATAACATCCATCACACTGTTTGAAGATATGTACACTGTTAATAGGTTAATCAGTTGAATGTATTAACGCAAAGAATTATTTTTTGGTGATATTTACAAACGATGTTCGACAATCAAAGCATGTTCATTTGCATTTCATGTTAACAAGGAAATCATTAGACAAGTCCAGTCTCGAGTCATGTCCGGACCGTTTAGTCGAAGCCTTGTAAATTATATCTTGGACTTATAAGATATCAGTTGGTATTTGCTATTATCATCAACAGCTGTGCAAAGAACGTACCCACGAAGGTTATGTACGGAATGCACGTGATTTTATTAAGGAATGTCACGTGACCATGTAGTTTTGACAGAAAGCGTGCAGAGCGTGCTTGAAAACCCAACGTATTGTCTGACGTCTGTGGCACGTGCAGATTCCCTAATTGGCCTTGACATTGACCTAAAAACAAGCTTACGTTTTTGACTGCTGTTAATACAACTGACAAACTATTAATCATTGTATAAGTATTTGATGGAAAAGATTTCTCAGCGTTGTCGACACCGAAACGTCATAACTGTTAAGAGACATTAAGAACTTGTTATTGAAATAACGTGAAAGATTGTTGTAACGTTCTTTTTTACATTGACTTGTTCCATGATCGTCGTTGTCAGTTTACTGTGTGGCATTCTCATGCTAAAAGTTATTAGTAAAATATGTATAATCATCGCCTTCATAATCTGTCATTTAAGCACGTGTAAACGGAAACAGTGTTATTGATGCAATAAATATGTTGATTATCCGAAATTAAGAAAATAAGATTTTTTGGATAGCCAAAAGTTTTTTTTATGATATATAATATCAATTCTAATAGTATTTCAAGACAGTTCGCTGTTTTTACACAGGAAACAATATTACAACGATTCCTTTTTATTTTGTGATAAATATGTTATAATGTTATTGAAAACAACTTCTTTAATGTAGGTATATACTTACTTCTTTCCTCCTACCTCCTGTACTTTTGTATGAAACTTCTAAATGCCATTCACAGACTTATATTATCATCGTTTACCTGAACCATGACATGACATTTTCAAATAAAACTAGCGATCTCCAGATTTCTCGCCGCCAATAGCTGAAATATTGCCCAAGTGACTCTAAACAATAACCAACTCACACTACATTTCATTTAGCAAGTCTAGGAAAAAGTCTGATTTTAAATCTAAGCAAGCCCAGGGAATAAGAGAGAACACGGAGTTGTGTATGAAAATTCTTTAAAAATATTCAAATAATTATTCATATAATTCACATATTATCATTCAGACTATAGTTTGCCCTATGGTTTCTTTATGATTGATAATGTTACATTTTAAGTGTTACATGTGGGTAAACCACCATGAGATGAAGATTTTCCCACATTCCCCAGATCTTGTGTATCTGATATCAGCAGTAAATTATCTTACCCAGAGGTCGCCGGGTGAATTCCGATGGGTTATCTAAACATCGTGTTTATATCCAGGAATAATGTTTAGAGAGGGGCCAACCATTTATCCGAGTGTTTATAAATGCCACAGAAGGGGCTGGCAATACAGGAAGGGGGTTTCGGACGTTGCAGACCACTAGTTAGCCACTGTCCAGTTTGTGAAACCCAGGCTTGGCGGAGACAAGGGGTTTTAAACTTTCTTTGAGGATATATATTGGATTAAAGAAAACCCTGGTAGGTTACTTTAAACTTTTCTGATAGCTACCGTTTTGGGCGAGTGCCACTCGTGGTATTTTAATTAATTACACAACATGGGTAAACAGTTTACAGTACCTCTCCCATTACCACTTTTATAAGGTCAGAGCTTCTTGTAGTCTATAAGCAACATCTTTTTGATATGATGAGAAGCTTTGTGATTTCAATTTTGGAAATATGATAAAGCTAGAGACAAAAATATCTCTGAAATGTTCTTGATGTTTGTGAATTATAGAATATTTTTATAAATTAGTTTTTTTTAGGTTTCAGGTTCTTCGATAGCTATAGATTTACTGGGGGATTATAGACTCCTAAAAGACTCATAAACAAAAAAGTCATTAATGCATGTATCATATGTAGTTCAGTGAGATGTGTAGTCAAATAAATTTATTATCAAATTTAAGAGCAAATTCTCAAGAGTAGTTAAATGATAATTAACCAAAATACTTTAATTAAAGTTTATATTATATAGTTTAATTGAAATATGAATTGTGTTAACAGATCCTTGAACTTCTAGGTATCATTTTAAATCATCTTTGTTTTCTGTTCTTGGTGATTCAGAATTTGATTTGATAAATTATATCTAAAAATGAGTAGAATCATTGAATCAAATTACGGTTCACTAAAAGGACCCCTAATATCCACACTCGATGGGTTAGTTGGTCTTCTAATGGAGACATTGAGTAATGGGTTAGGTTGTAAAGTAGCTGCACAGACTGAAACTTGCGTCTTTGAAATATGTTCGTCTATATTTTCTAGGCTGTTTTCAAACCCAGAATTTGCAATTCATATCTAGACTTGAAAAGTGGAATTAGAAAAGTTTAAAACCGAGTCATGCCCATATTTATTGTTATCCTCATGATATTCAACATGTCAATATATTTTGAAACAAAACGGGTACAACTCATTATATGCCATTCTTTGTCTCCTGGGATTCTATGAATGTCAGTTATACTGTATTCGCCATCATGTGTAAGAAGCGATGAAAGATTATGGGGGCACGGAAATGAAACCAACTGGAAGTCTAACTGTAAAACAGATCAAATGCATATCGTGCAAGGTTTGTCGATTAACTGAGATTTAATGCCGATGATGTCTACACTTGCTACTTATACTTCCTGATATCTGCATTTAGATCTGAGCAGGTGATTTACCTTTTTCCGTGTGAGCTCCCAGTAAACCATAACGCTATGGCGTTTATAGTCTAATACTTAGACCCTGACAAAATATATAATCTGAAGACAATTTCTCATAGCTCCTTTCACTATTTAACAAAATGGGAATATTTTACGAATAGATACCATTTTTCAGAATTTGAGTGTAAGATTATGGTGTGTTTTTCCGTTGTTTTTTTATTATTATAAATATGCACGTTTACTTTTCTTCATGGTAATTGGTCTTGAAGTGACCATTCTTGGACAAGGTTAAATATCCTTAGAAGTCACTCGGACGAAAACATTTCTCAAAAGGAACCGTATAGCGAATCGAGAGGTTTGTGTTTCGAATCCCTACATAAGCTCTGAACCATTATCCGCAGATAACTATATTAAAAACCCACTTATAGTTCAGGTCCTGAGCAAGATCAGATAGTTCAGTACAGTGAGGTTTTGAACTATGATACACTGAAATCTACTGCAGTATCGCCAAAGCCTTGCTGGTTCCAGTCGCAGGCTTCATCGCAAAGTATAGTCACAAAGGCGTTGAGCACTTTCTCCCTGCAGTTCTACTAACCTTCATGAAAATAAAATACTCTGAATTTCGACGTAAAACTCCAAATCACCTAACCTCTTCTCAAATTACTGCAAACTGTAAAGAAAATGTGTTAGTGTTTATTGACCATGAAATGAAAGTAGCGCTAGTCGAGGTCTGGAGTATATCGGGTCTGGCTATATCCGGACGCTACCGCTTTATTTATAGTGAAACATGATACGGAAAACCATTTCCAGAGACATTTGTGTTGATATATTTATGTGAAAGTCTTATCACAGAATGTACTTATAAGCACATCCAAAGCGAACCAAGTTGAATTTTATGTATGTTATTTCCTTTTACGATTTATGATTTATTTGTAAATATTAACAATTTCATTCCATGTTTCCACGTAACTATATAATAACGAGACTATGTCAATGACTTCCACGTATCACGGATGGATTACACATATTAATGATTAATTATACATATCAGTTAAGGCTTACACACTTCAATAACGACTTACCACCAGTAATGAGTTACACGTGCATGTACCAATCATTACTTAGTCATATCAACAAGGATTTACAAAGTGATTAATAATGAATTACACATATCAATAATATTTTAGATATGTCAATAATGACTTACATATTTCAATAATGATTTAGATATGTCGATAATGACTTACACGTATCAATAATGACTTACACATATCAATAATGATTTAGATATGCCAATAATGACTTACACATCGTATCAATAATGACTTCCACATTATACCAATAATGACTTCCACATTATATCAATAATGACTTCCACATATCAATAATGACATATACATATCAATAAGGACCGACACACAATAATGAACTCTACATATCAATAATGACTTACACATGCAATAATGACTTACACACATCAGTAATGATTGTCTTCTCCCTCAGATCTGCGATGACCAAGCTGCTATGTGGACTGTACTGTTTGCTCCTGGTCGTGTTCGGGATCGTGTTTGCCATTGCCAATGCCTTGACAGTGCAGGAACGGGAACACAAGTACTATCTTGAGGTGAGATAATTAATTTATTTTTAAATGTTTTATATTGACAAGCATGTTAACACCATTTAGTGACTTAAGTTTGACTAAAATGTGTACGTTCATTCTTGACACGAAGAACCCCTCTTGGTTCATAGAAAGACAGTAATGCGTCCAACTTTAAGCATGTAAACTAGTGAATAATAAAACTTTTAAATTATTTTTTTCATATAAATGTGAAATTTCCGATATATAAAGTTTGTAATTTATTCTTGAGCCGCACACTTCCTGAAATAGTGAATAATTAAAATATGAAATTCTTCATTTTATTTACATACTATTAAGTCATGTAACTTTTCTTGATTATGGTGGCTTCAAAAGTAACATGAGAACGAATTGACACATTGCTTCACGTACTTCACCCCGAATACCTCTCACTGGGGGTGTAATATATCTGACAAGGACTCAATCTGTTAAAACTTTATAAAAGCACAAACTAATGCGTGAACGAACTGTGTGATGTAAAGAGGTCATTTTGAGGCATATAGAGATAAATATGTACACGCCAAAGCTTGTCAAATCAAACTTAGTTTGAGAATTTGTGATTCTGTGGTTCTTTTATGTCGCCTATTGGTCTGACATTTGCTAAGCTAGCATACATCGAATTATGTTCATTTGGTCACTAATGTGTTAATCTAAGACTAAATATCTAAAATGAAATTAAAATCACGCAATATTGCTTGTACTCTTACTAAATCATAATGATCTTCTTTCTTATACCGTTGACAAGTGAAACATCAACATTTTCCGGTTAGATGTAATAAAAATGTTATTCAATTTACTGTGAAAATTGTTTCTATGCTCTCTTCAAAACTTGTTCACGTATCCAAAGTGAAAAATAAGAAATAAAAATAAAAAATAAATTGCCTTTAAAATTGACAAAATTGATACGTCCAATTAAAGATGTCGTTTCTTCCTGTAGCACGAGAGTCTCGCATAGTTCCGTTTAATAAAGTCAAACTCGAAGCTGTTTGTCCTGATTGTCCTCAGGTTGTGATCAACTTCCGGTATAAGCGGATACGATGCTGGCAAAATCACTTTGCCAGTTCATTAACTTGACCATACATCGAGCGATAGGCGTGTGACTGATGTTATTTGGACCAGATTTAGTGACCTGTGCTTGATTGATTCACTGATAAGTGTGATTTACTACATCAGAAAGTAAACTGTTTTTTTCACATCGATGACTTTGTCAGTAAACTGGAATTGCAGCTGTCTGCTGTCCGCTGTCAAGTGTCGTATAGGTTGCATCTTCACACACTTCTACACAGTCGGCCAAAAGAAACGCCTACTTCATTTTCTTTAAAATTAAAGATGCAAAAATTTCTGAAATATAATTAATGGTGCTCTCCATGTTATGCTAAAGCAATAACTAATATGAAAGTTCATTGAAATTTAGGAAAATTTTGATTCGAGTCAATAACATTCATGAACACCACGCCCAATGAAGACGGCTACTTTCGGTTGATTCACTTGCGCACCTTAACCACGTACATCTGTAGCATCATCACCACTTTAATGCGAATGCGTGTCTGTATTGTTGCTCGTGGTTGTATGAAAATCGTTTTAAAATGTTTTTCTGACCAAGCACTATCGAAAACTGAACAATTATTGTTTTCTCATTTCAACAATCGCCATTCCTTCGTGACATGAACTTCTGAAATTCGAATATTTTATGCAGAAATTGTGCAACTTCAATATGCTACAATATTGCTAGTCTGTTCATTAGAGGTCTTACGATATCTGATAATATATTTAATAGGCGTTTCTTTTGGCCGACAGTGTATACCTACAACTGCTTTCCATAGTTTGTCCATATGCTTTTTGTACATTGTGAATTTTGGATTTCTTTTGAAGTCATTTCAAGTTCTTTCAATGTACTGATATAACAACATCTTACATCCATGTATGATCATGAAGAAATATGTAATATGGATTTCAAACTTTTGTATTTATATCTGACTTCAATAAAGAAGTTGTAAACCCGTAAACTTGCATTTCTTTATCTTAATAACATTCATTTATGACCATTCTTCAAAGTAGTGTCTGATTTACATGTATCTTTGGTCCAATTTCCAGACACGATTATAATAGAATAAAAAGAGAATAACTATCCTTATATTTAAAGTCGGTATTATACCAAGGACTTCTAGTATACGACCTTGATTATACAAAGTGAATGATACAAACTAAATAATATACATCACAAAAATTACATAAATTATGAGGTAATGACAAGATGTAAGTCTTTAACAAAGCTTTTCTACGCCCAACAGTTTCAATATAATTGAAAGCTTTATGAAAAACATGTTAAAACTACAAACTCTGATAACTCCGAGACCCCCTGGTATCAATTGCACATATCAGATTCAAGTGACGTAAATAGCAAGATCCATTTGAGGCGTTGCCTTGGTGATGCACTGTCGTAAAGCACCCTTCCAGCCCCCAATCCCTCCCCCTCTCCCTTCATCTCCTGTCCCTCACTATCGCAAAGGTCTCGGTGACATGCTGTTGCGTCTTGGCAGCATCTCTGCATTGTTGCGACCACCCCCCCCCCCCCCCCCCCCCCCCCCCCTCACCCTCCCCTCCTTTCTTTCACGTCTCTAAGGACGGTTCTATGCGTAAACAGCATAATGTCTTCCAGGATCCTTAAGACAATAAAACTCTTTGTTACTTCCAGAAGTAAATATGGTGACATTGCCGCCTATCAGTCAAGGGCTTTTGTAAGACTTCAGAATTCTTTGGATTTTTATTTGAGGTTTTTGCCTTCAAAACTTAAAATATTCTTAAACCAACAAATACATTTGTTTTTCATGTAATCCAATATTTTGATGCATAATTCCTCTGGAATGAAAACGCAATTCCTGTCCTTGATGTTACGGTTACATATATATCGACTGTTTTTCCTTCTCATCAATAGGAAAATAGTTCTTCTGAAAGAACATGTCAATAACTTTAAGGGAATCTTGTGTAATTACAAGAACAAAACAAAAGCAATGTTTAACCGTGTTCATCAACTAGTGTATGTCTATATGAGTCGAGGACTTTATTAGCGACTGAAAAAAAATAATGATCATTTCATGTATCTCCATTATTCCATCGTTAAAACATGCAATTCACTTACTATATTCGAAAAAATCTGTTAACAAAATTGAAGAATTCTCAGAAGCTGTTGATATACCCTTAAATTTGTTTGTGACGTTTTATTCTTATTTCCGTCTGTTCTGCAGTCTATAATCCGTTCGTCCGCCAAACCGATTGGTTAATGATAGGCATTTGATACTTCATATGCGCATCAACTACGATGACCTTTTAGTTGAGGTCATAAGTATGAGCTTGACTTTGGCCGGAACCATTTTTCAAAACCTTTAACCTAGCTAATACTTTTGGATTGGTCAGTGGTAGACTTTACTACTTGACATAAGCATATATTGTGACATATTGTGAGAATTTTGACCTTGTGACCTTGACTTGGCGCATGTGCAGTCTGATTAAAATCAACCTTGTTCCGAGGAATAAAATTTGCAAAATAATGCATCTACTGGATACGAACAGGTTCTGTAGATTCCTCGCCACAGGGTTTCCACGCCAAATCGTCCTTGTGGCGAGGAATCTACAGAACCTGTTCACAACCTCCACACCTCTAAAAGGGGATATCGTTTTTGCAGTAGCTTTTGCACAATGCCTTGGTACCATTTATAACATGACATGACAATGTTATGGCGTCAAAAACTCATGACGTCAGTATGCTATGACGTCATAGATTTGACTTAACTGCTCTCCTATTTTAATGACAGTATTGTGTACACTGCTGGACATGAATAGGATCTCACTTTCGTGTCTGCTGATATAAATATATATCGATAAGTCTGTGTAACATTTAACAACTCGTGTTGGTATAATTTTGATGTCAAAGGGCACATGAGTGTGACAATATAATGCTTCCTATCGTTATGTTTGTACTAAAGACATATGTTAACATCTCTGATACTAAAATCCTATAACGCATCAAATTCAAAGATATTTATAAGTAATAATACAAAATTCATTGGGAAAGTAGTCGAGATATTTGTTGTAGAAACGATATTCGGGGATATTATTACGGTAATCAAATAACCAGCGTGTACGTGTGTCATAATTTTATAGCATAATCTTCCTGAAAGTGATACAAAAAATATCCCTGAAATTTCGTTCCAAATAATACCCAAGATGTGCCGTCCCTTAAGAACCGTGTCATAGTTGAAGTATTAATCTCTTTCCTCAAGAAGCTATCCAGACATAGACCCATCCATTTCCTGAAGTATTTAGTCTAGTGCCCACTCAGCCTTAAAGCTTACAAGAATAATAATATTTTGGTTGTGAATATTACGTCGAGGGATTCTAAGTACGTTCGCTTGTGTATGTCAAAACATCGCTTTCATAAACAGATGGATTGTAAGGGCTGGCAAGACCAATAATTAGATAGTATCTTAAAGGGGCAGTAGCACGTTTTTTCGCTGAAATAAATCTATGAAATGTATTTGAATAATAATGTCACCAATAGTAAAACACTCTTCTCTCTTCAAAAAATCAAGTTAAAAAATGATTGTACATGGTTCCATTAAAGCCATCAGAATCGTTTTTGTCATTTAAAATAATAAATGTGTTCACAATCAAATGTCCGTCATACAATTGTTGCTGTATACGCAACACCGTTATTACCACTACGGATAATTGGTTTGTGTAATAAGATGGTTAACCCTCTAAAGTAAATATAAATGACATAAACTATCATTACAAATGGGAAATTTGAAAAAATAAATTTTGCAAAAAACGTGCTTCTGCCACTTTAAAATAGTTTGGTGTTCTTCAAATAAATTCTCGTTCACATAATTGGTGTTATCAATTATTCATAAACTGCTTTTTCTTCGAATATGAGGTTGACCTGTGAACATACATGATGGGGTAGACACATAGGAATACAGTTTAGTCGGACTCGCAGAGACTGGTCCCCTGTTTGTAGTGGTCAGACGGACAGACGGAATGCTACCTGAGACTTCCAGAAACTCATCTCTTTCTGGTAGTGGCCAGACCATCACCAAATCTCGAGGAATGCCATTATGGCGGAGATTGCCAACATGATCGTCTCGCGTCCCACGTGCTTTGAATTAACTTCACGTTATGATCCGTCGCTAACTGACGCGTGCTTCTTAAAAGTTTCATGGATTTATGATCACCCGTATGTAAATAAATGAGTATATTCAATGAAGAGCATTTTACATGGTAGCTGCACATCCCATGTGCCAAGAGTTAGCTTCAAGATAGGATATGTCTCCCGTTGGTGCGTGATTCGTTCATCGACTTATGGTCATCCATACGTAAATAAATGAGTATTTTCAAGACAAACATATTTGATTGACATCCAGTCGTATACAGTATGATTCTTGTGATAAATAAATAGGGAATATATCTCAACATTTTACATCTGTCTTTAGTTATTTTGAAGTCATGACCTGTCGCTCAGTGGTAGGTGATACTATGATGCATAACAGAACACTGCAACCATAGAAACATAAAGGTCTACATGTGGCCGGATACTGAATATACTTGTCATAGACCTGCAGTTCCTTGTTCAATACATTCATTAAATAAAGAAATTGTTATGGTCGATGGATACTGAATATACATAAATAGACCCAAGTTCTTTGCCCAACACCTGCTCATTTACCATGTAATATGTGAACCCTATACGCTGGATAAAGGACATTGTTTGAAATTAAATGTCCTTGATTTCAGATAACATTCAGGAAAACATCAAAATTTAGTTTTCGTTTGCAAAATTGTGAGGAGAATCCATTTATGATAATAAAAATTTGAAATGTTCAAGCAATTAAAACATAGAAGACATAAAAGACACAATACAACACCAAACGGTTTAATAATAATTAACCGTTGTTATCGTCATAGTAACAATCAACAAAAAAGGTTAACCAATATACCTGTCTCTATCTCAGGTGTTCATATATACATTGTACAAATTCTCAATCCCAGGTGTCCAAAATGTACATAGTTCAAATTTTCCATCGTTGATGTTCAATATATACATATTATACAATTTCTCAATCGCAGGTGTTCAATATATGCACTGTATACATTTTTCATCCCCAGGTGTTCCTCATCTACCTGTATGCTGGGTCCCTCATCGTGCTGCTCTACCTGCAAATCGGAATCCTCAGGGGGGTTCGAATCCGCCAGAACTTCTTTGACACCAACATCAAGGTTGTCATCCGTCGGAGCACGGAGAACATACAACAATCCCCGTCTCCGACCCGGAAGTCAAACGATGAAGACAGTTTCATTGAAAACCGGAAAGATAACCTAGACCAGTTGTCAACTGCCAGCAATGCGTCCATGCGCAGTCAGCTTGTACTTCCGGCGGATGGGGAAGTTGCGCATGTGGGCGAGGGTATCAACTTCTACCTCAGATTGGGAGCTCTTGGTAAGAGTTGCTAGGGAATTGTTGATGTGGTCGAATAAGATAAATTTACTTAACTTTAATTAGCAGATAAACACGTGATTATCTGGAATGTGGTATACAAATTGACTGTACATGGAAAAATAAATTTTAATAGATAAGAGTACTTGAGCAACGAAACAAAAAAAGGAGCTGTATAAAATGCGTTATAAACGAAAATACCTTTAATTTGAAAGAGCTTGAATGTGTAACAGTTGACATGTATGGTTATATATAAACGTCTTTCGGGAAAAACAGGATGAACCACGATGTCTAGAAATGTTGACAAAAACAACAACGTGTTCATGATCATCTTCTGACACCATTAATTTGAACACCTAGAATATTTGTACACGTGTATTTACACTGAAGTGTACAATTGTTGGACATTGTACTGCCATTCATGAATGCCAAACCACTATATATAACCATATATACGTGTGTCAAACCATTTATATTCAACAATGAAATGATTCGGTATCAAACGAGCGAAACCGATTTTGATAAAATAAATTCATAGAAATATTATTGCACGATGTGAACTTAGTACTATTATGTTTATAACTCGTTCACATTAATCAAGATTCATCTCCGACAGTGTGAGGGTACGAAATTTTCCGCTGGTTATTATCATTTCGATCTCATAAAACTAATAATATTGCATTGCAGGATCTTCCACTGACGAATAAGAGACCATTGTACTGCCATAATAGTCTAAATGTTGTTCATTCACTTGTTCACGATATTACCTTCCTCTCCAGCATTCAGTATCGGGAGCGTGACCCTGGACGGATTCCACATCGCGTCCTACTTCGAGACGGACAACACGGAGACATGCGAGAGTCAGATCTTCACCCTGGTTTATGTTCTTCACCTCATCTTCACCTTCGTGCAGACCTTCTTCCTCTTCAAGAACCACAAGGTCAGGGTCGAATTTAGTTTAGTTCCTTAAAGAGCCCCAAAGTCAGGTTTAGTTTAGTTTAGTTCCTTCAAGAACCACAAGGTCAGGGTCGAGTTTAGTTTAGTTCCTTCAAAAACCACAAGAGCAGGGTCGAGTTTAGTTTAGTTCCTTCAAGAACAATGAGGTCAGAGTCGAGTTTAGTTTAGTTCCTTCAAGAACCACAAGGTCAGAGTCGAGTTTAGTTTAGTTCCTTCAAAAACTACCAGAGCAGGGTCGAGTTTAGTTTAGTTCCTTCAAGAACCACAACGTCAGGGTCGAGTTTAGTTTAGTCCATTCAAGAACCACAACGTCAGGGTCGAGTTTAGTTTAGTTCCTTCAAGAACCACAAGGTCAGGGTCGAGTTTAGTTTAGTTCCTTCAAATCAATTGATTCTCATTACAACTTAAACAGCGATTCAATCGGTCATGTGAAATGGTCGATATGGTCTTTTACTACACTGTACCTTGCAGACTTTCTTCTTGAAGAACCACAAGATCAAGGTCAAGTTTATAATTAGTTTCACTGAACATAGGGTTCCATCAGATTAATTGGCCCCTCTCGAATTTCCTTCCATAAAGTAGCATGGTCATTCTCCACCTTTTAGGCAGTTTGGGTGTAATATATAATGCAATAGATTTATTGGTTATTAAATTAATTACGAAGAAATAATTGTAATTGAATTGATGTCATGTAAATAAATCATTATAAAAGAACACATGTAACAGTTTGTTAATACACCTGTTCATATTCTCTAATCTAGGTCACATTCTAATATGGTTCACTGCGATAAACACTCGTAGACACAGTTCTGTCCTGAAATGTTCACCTTATTTTGAATCAATAGAATCTAAAAAGTACACCCAGTTCCTGAATCCAAATCTACATAAGAGCCCTTCTGAAGATACTTAATTCTACAAGGCATCGATTTTATCCCCACATAACCTTTATAGTGCTTCTTATAAAGCCCTAGAGAAGTGCAGCCTTTCAGAAAAACACATGGCATGACTTGAAAACAAACTTAAAGGGGCATTCAGTAGGAAACGTTAAACGTTAAAAATGGTGTTATTTTACCGAGAAGTTCTGACTGCAGCAACATTCCGACGCAAGGCATAGCTCTTGCAAGTCTCCATTACTGGCTGATTTAAGCCGTGCAGTATTTCCCTTGCTTTCCCGTGCTAAGTTAGTGGATCGCTGCACCTGAAATACATAGTCTCTGATTTCCTGGCACGGTAACATTAAGGAAATACGGTAAGGTTTAAATTAACCAGTAATGAAGACTGGCAAGAGGTATGTCTTGCGTAGGGCTGTCTGTGACTGTTGCTGAAAATTACCATTTTAAAGGCGCTGTAGCACGTTTTTTCGCTCAAATAAGTCGATGAAATGTATTGGAAAAATAATATCAACAATAGTAAAACACCCTTCTCTCTTCGGAAAATCAAGTTACAAATGAGTGTACATGGTTCCGTAAAGCCATTTTTTTGTCATTCGAAATAATAAAATGTGTTCACAATAAAATGGCCGCCATGCAATTTTGGCTTTATACCCAACACCGTTATTACCACTACGGGTAATTGGTTTGTGTAATAAGATGTTTTACCCTCTGAAGTAAATATAAATGACATAATCCATTATAAATGAGAAATTTGAAAAACTAAAATTTGAAAAAAAACATGCTACAGTGTCTTTAAAGCTAGATCATTCAGTATAGTGAATATATAAAGGTGAGAGTCGCGATTTTGGATCAAAAACCGGACAACGTACCGCGGCTGGCGCGTCATTTAGTCAAACGTAAATTTGTATTTCTTCACAATAGACAAAATACTGATTTGGATTGGCAATGTGAAATAGGCCATATAACTACTGTGCTTGTAAATTGGACGTGTAGTTTCGGTTTCTGCACATGTAGGAGGCCGTTGCCCGATTTTAATGGGAAACAAATTATCATATATTTGGTGATTAGGTATTAATATGCATGTGGAGTGAAATTATTTAAACTTCAGTCATCACATGTGGTATTACGGCACGTATAAATGCTAAATAAAATAGTGTGCAAAAATACTTAATCGGCAAAAACTAATATCTAAAAACACCAAATCTTTGAAGGCCGTTTTGAAGCAGCCTCATAAGAAATCACGTCTCCTGGATATTATGAAAACGTTTTTGCGTATATGCTTTCTCCTTCATCATGTGCATGTGAAGAACTGACGTTTATACAACATATATCAAACGTAATGATGTGGAAACAAACTTGATGTAAATTGAACTTGAAACGATTTGAGAGTCATATGTATTTGGTCATTTAAAATAACTTGAAATTGCTAAAATTGCTTCATCGTGATACAAACATCTGGAATATTTCATGATACATAAACAAGACATTCACATTTATTCTTCCGTACAGAAACATATCCTAAACTCCTTAACCTGGAAAATACACCAGAAACACATACCATACTCAACCACCTTATGCATCGTATTAATATGAAACCTTTCCGGATATGCTTTTCTGGCAGAAGAAAAATAAACAGATAATCACTCATTAATTAGTATATTTAAAAAAAGATATGTTTGCTATGACATCTTTATTACACACAGGATGGTTTATATATTTGTATGTAAGATCACGGCAGCTGTAACATTGATACCTATCTTCTAAAGTAAACATTTATCGGAAGCCGTGTTGTGCACCTTCAACGTCTAATGCAATTCTCAACGCTAATGGAAAGTTAAAATAAACATTGCCGATGCCCACTTCCCGATAAGCCTGAAGTAGATAATATGATCTATTCATATATACATGTACATCTTTCAATGGATCCTGTGAAAATATTTACCAAAGGAGTCCTTTCATTCATTTGATTAGCAGTTTTGGTTCATGTTATTATTATACATGTCCAGCATCTTGTAAATGAAATGACATTTTGTGTCAGAAATGAACATTTTGTCGAAAACAGGTGTATTTAAATAATGCGCCATACAATCTTTCAAAATAGTGGTTATTGACATAAATCGAGTGATGCCTCCAAGTAATCTTACAAATGAAGCAGAAATGACAGGAAACATTCTTCATCATGTATGTGTTTATTTTACTCGAAAATATCTCCATCTTGTGATCTCTATGCATATCTAGGGCTCACTGCCTGTAAATTGAATTCAAGTATAATACCTATTATGATGAATGATCGTCATCTTTGAAAGTTTCAACCAGAGTAGAGTTGCTAGTCTTTTCTAGTATTTTTAATATTCAGGCATAATTGGCATTTGACTTCAGTTGACGATAATCTAGTTTAAAATGATCTTCATATGTGTGTATGTTCATCCGTTACCATTCTATTTCAGTTGGTGATAGACAAGTGTAAGCCTGCTGTCCGCTTTGGTTTGATGCACCTCCTTGCCACCAACATCTGTGTCTGGGCGGTTACAGCTGTCACGGAAACAGCCGAGGATTACCGACAACAGGATTTCATTGCAAGAGTAAAGGCAAATGGTAAGTCTTTAAAAGACCTACAAATCAAAAAACATTTTCATTGTAAATGGTCAAATACTCGAAGAAAGGCATTTTGGACCATTCAAGCAATTTCATTGATATCAAATCGTATCAAAACAATATTCTCATCTTATATTTGCTGTGTCCACAGACTCCTCCATCTACACAACCCGCAGCTGCTACGAGGACGTCACCTTGGCGAGGACCGCATCTCCATACCTCTTTCCTTGCACCATCATGTACAGCATCATCGCGGCCGGCATCATCTACCGCATGTACCAGTACGTCGGGGCCAAGGTGAAGCAGAGGTGGCCAAGCCACACTTCCCTGACCAGCTCAACCCCTCACGGAGCCGCCAGCATGGACTGCGAGAAAGCTAACAAAGGTCTCTTCTCTGGTCTCCTGATTGCCGTCATCACGCTCATCGCCATCGCAACCTTCTTCGTTTTTGAGGCCCGGCTGAAGGATCCGGAAACCGCAATCAATGTGTTCTTCGTCACTGAGCTGGCTCTCCTAGCCATCACTGGAATCTGCATCGTCATCGGCCACATCCGTCTGACCCAGCTCAAGTTCCAAGAAAACTACTTCCTGTCTCTGGACTCGGTCCTCCTGGCTGTTGCCGTGGGCGGAGCCTACATCTACCTGAGCTTCATGCTTATCTCTGCAGCTTCAACGGTGAGCAGCGGAGACCTCACCAGCATCCTCTCTCTCGTCGTCATCTGCATCGCGCTGTCTCAGAGCACCATGCAAACCGTCTTCATCTTGGACGGACTCTGCAGATGCTCTGAGAACGACAGCCAGGTCCAGAGAAAGCCGGGTCGTGCAATCGTGACCTTCACCTTGGTGTGCAACCTTGCCCTTTGGGTTGTTGGCATGTTCGAGAACAAGAAGACCATGGTGATTCCCTTCCATCAGAACTTCTATGGGATTCTAAGCTGGAACATCATGTTGCATCTCTGTGTCCCGCTCTACATCTTCTTCCGGTTTCACTCCGCGATCTGTCTCTCTAAGATCTGGTACCAGGCTTACCAGAAGGAGAGGCAACGTGAGTAGGAACACATCACAGGACACTTGTAACCACATCACGTGACAGTTTGGTTTGATGTAAGAATCATCATGTGGGCTACCACGAAAACATTTGACGATTTGTTTTGATGTATGGGACAAAACATGGACTTTGAGAGTCAGGTTTGAGGCCATTTGAAGATGCTCACGTGATTAAAGATTGATGAATACCCAGGCCAAAGACTTTAACAGTTTTCTTTCAAGGCAGCTTGCTCAGGATATTCACGGCCTGATTTGAATCATTCAGAAGGAAGGGTTTGCAGGGACATTAGCCTGTAGGATTGGTTTGTTTGATTCTGTGCTGTGATGTGGGCTATGGTGTGAACTGAAAGTGGTACAGATCACTCAGACAGTATCACTACTACAAACCTTGCTACTGTGAACCAGAGTAAGCCTTAAAGATGAAGAGGAATCTCAGAGGAGGACAGAAGTGCAATTTCAACTTCTTAGTGCAACCTTTTTAATATAATTATACGCTTTACTGTATAATAAATGTTAAAGTGCTGTTAGATGGGTAGTTAGAATAAAGATTTGATTATAGCTTCAGCTATTTGGCATTCAGTTGATCATGAAAAATATAAAATATTATCTTTGAGTTACAAAGTTGAAGTCCTTTAGAGGATTATCATTATTCAGAAGGATGTTGTGTAAAGAGCGAAACAACCAAATACTTCATCATGATATTTCAATTTTAAAAACGAATCATTATCGAATGACATTGACAAACTATTTTAACATCTTCATATCTGATCCTGTTAAAGTATACCAATTCAAACAACATCTGTAAATGTATTGTGGTATCAACGTACTTGTCAATGATTTCTACTCGTGAAACGTCATTTATGTGTGAGTTTTATATTTTGTACCAAGTTCATTTTGTATTTTTATATTATGGTAGTTAGCCGATGTATTGATATTGTATGAATTACTATTGTATTGTTAGTAAAGCGCCTAGAGTGTTAACCGAAGTCAGTAGGCCGAGATCGGTAGGCCGAGATCAGTAGACCGAGATCAGTAGACCAACGGAGATTGCTGACATTGAATACAGATTTCGCTAGACATCGTGTTAATATATGTATTATGAATAATATATAGAAAATGTTATATTAACTTCGGAGCTCATGCTGTGCCTTTCTTCTGCGAGTAAATATTGTTTCTTTGAAGCTTACCGCGTAAATAAATCTACTTGCTCAAAACATTGTCATTGCTTTGCATTTGCGCCATTAGTTTTCCAGAAATGATAAAAGCGAATTATTAATTTTGTAACATGCATTTACGAATTATTACCTCACAATCGATACCTTACGAGCGTTGTAAATGGCCGGATCGGAAATGGTTTTACATACGGGTTACCATGATAGTGCATTATGGGAAGTTCAAAATGGCGCAGATCTCATTTGTAAATACGACCCTTTCTTTCTACAATGGACTTCGTTTGGCATATTCTGTCCGGTTTCGAATCCTGAATCGTTTCCAACAACTCATTTTCATCCAAGCACCCGTGGAAAAAGCCAGCTATGACCATAGTCCAAGAACGCTTGTCTTTCAACGGATGAACATAAATCAAACATGATGTACCAACATTCCGATCAAATCGGACCAAGGTTTGCGAACGTTCACAGAATACGCCAAATGAATTCCAAGTTTCATTTTCAGTGCATGTAATATTCTTAAATGTGCCTTAATAGATGAATAACATTATGCCAAGTTGTAGATTAATTTCACATAAAATGTGAGCAATGTTTTAGAAATATATTTCGTATTGTAACAAAATTGTATAGTTTTATAATATTGTAATGTTATTTTATACCATCTTCAACCAACGAGGCATAATGATAAACTGTTCTATGGATGGCACCATCATACTCTGTAGATATAGAGCAATAAAACAAAAAACTCAAATTGATAAATGTTGTTATTTTTAACAAATGCAGTTCAGAAGTTTAAACAAGAGTTTGGACACTGTTTTGAAACCATTTAGAAACCAGACTAAGTCTTGAACGAAAAAATAAAATATGAACTGAAATCAATAGATCTACAAGTGCGTAGATTTCTGTTAAAAGAGCAGTAGCACGTTTTTTTAGCTGAACTAAATCGATAAAATCTTTTTTTTAAATAATGTCACCAATAGTAAAAATAAAACTTCCTCTCTTCAGAAAATCAGTGAACATGGTTCCGTAAAGCCATTGGAATCGTTTTTGTCATTCGAAATAATAATTGTGTTCACAATAAAATGGCTGCCATGCAATTCTGGCTTTTTACGCAACAGCGTTATGACCACTATGGATAATTGGTTTGTGTAATAAGATGTTGTACCCCCTTAAGTAAATTTAATTGTCATAAACTACCATTATAAATGGGTAATTTGAAAAAATTACATTTGCAAATAACCTGCTACTGCCCCTTTAAGAACCGAATTTAGCATTGTATTGAGGCTACCTAGACACTAGTTTTAACGTATAAAGAATGTTTGAAGGGGGAAATATGAGTAACATCACAAAACATATACCACATAACAAAATCAGGAAATATGAATGATGCAACACATGGTTAAAGCATTAAAGCAACGAAATGAATTATTTACAAACATGACCTTAACGCATGGACAAGCCACCCGAAGGATTATTTTGAATCAACAGTATACAGAGATGTTTTTTCAGTGTTCACATGGATGTTAATTAGATCTGGTTGCTTTTCAGGAACTGTGTGTGCCTCGTGTCTAAGCAATCTTCAGTAGTCTCCTTATTGAGACAATTTCATACCTTACACATTCATTTTGAAGTTTTATTTGTAAAAAAATATAACTCGGGCGGGAACATTGCAGTGTTTTTCATCACTCAGCATTAACATCGCTGATATAGAAATAGCAATAGCAAAAGACAAAGCTTTTAAAGAGAGGGTATCCTTAGTTGAATAACTTGTTCCCAATCCGTTTCATCATAAATAAATAATGTTAAACCACAAAGGCAGAGGTATGTGTGATGATTGACGTGAGAGCGAAGTTGGACCTTCGTACGTTCAGAGAAGATTGTGAGACGATACTATGACAACTCCTTATGCAGTCTGATTAAACTCGACGGTTTTCCGAGGAATATAAATTACAAAATAGGGCATCTACCGGGATATCATATTGTTCGGTGGTATCCTCGTTAAACTGTCTGATAACAGCCCGTACGCTTGCATGTTCTGTCGCAATGTCAGTTAACCAATCACAAGACCTCCAACAAAAGCTTTCGGTGCGAGGGGCAGATAACTCCAAACAGCTAATATTTTGACTGTTCCGAAAACTTTCAAAACGGCGACCGTTTACCAACTTTGATGTGATTGGTCAGACATTTGACTGGGTTCATCTCCGTTAAACTGGTTCGGAACACAAGCCTATACGGGATGTTCTCAGACCTTGTGGCGAGGAATCTACAGAACCAGTTCGTATCCCGTAGATGCATTATTTTGCAAATATTATTCCTCGGAACAAGGTCTATTTTAATCAGACTGACTCCTTATGTTTAAAATTAATTAATATCTGAAAATAGAACAAGCGACTATGTGTCAGATCATTTCGAAAGGAAACCACCACTAGAGTTGAATATAATCAGACTGAGTCTGACATCAGTTTCCTCTGTGGGCAGAGAAAGGAAGCACTTCTTTTTGGAATGACTCCTGCAGTAGTCGAACCATAATTCATTATTCAGCATAAGCAATTTTTTTTAAAGAATTCTTGAAAGCACGTTTAAGCAGGGACTGTGTATATCTGATTAGAGAGTCCCTGGTTAAAGATCGGTAGGCAACTTCCGGAATATGTTAATAAGGCGCATGCGCAATTTGAGGAAGTTCTGAACAAAGGTGCCAGGAACCTAGTCTTACACTCAGACTCTGAAAAAAATATTTATTCTTAAAATATCACCATTTTATTAATTATTGAAAATGAGACTGAAAGAAATGGAATTTTCATTAAAAAAAAAATTCAAATTTTTTGTTCAGATATAAACATAATTTTTTCAGATGCTAAGTGTTAGACTACCAGGAACCATGTAAGTGTTAATATAAGCCACTGTGACTTTACAGCTTAAAACAATCGCCTCAATTTTTCAACTTTACTAGACAGTTGGACAAGTTCCAAACGACGTTATCAAAGTATCTCAACTCTGAACAGCAATTAAATAAATATATACGGAAGAACAAATATATGTTATCGCGTGGATCATAAACAAAGTGCAACCTGTAGAGAAACTGCTGCAACCAAGAGCCAGACAGTTTGTCGAGCTGATAAGAGCATGTAATACAGGAGACATGGCGCAGTGTCTGTCTGTACAAGCGGATTGTGCCTACAGGTATATATCAGTGAACAACACATGGTGGTGAAGTTGCTGCAGGGCGTTTATATACTGGATAAAAGCTCAGTTACGTTCTTCAAAGGGAAATGTCTGTCGGTGTTAGCGATACATGTCATTATTGTGTGTACTGTTTCAACGTTTTGCAGTGTTTACTTCTGATGGAGTGAAGTTGTCAAGATTGATTATATATTGGATTTAGCGCAATTTTACATATTGCAAACACGTGTTGAAAAATATATTCAAATATATTTTACAATTTCGGGACGGGAATTCGTCCGATTTTTACGTTTTGCTTTGGTTTTAAATATGACTGCTGTATGACTTTATATGACCTTTTTGAGCCAAGAATAATGACTTTATAAACGTTGATATTGGAGGCACGGAGAAAATTTTGTTATGGCTTGCAAAATGTCAGCCTATGAAATTTGATTTTTAAAATAGGATTTGATATTGGGCATTTCGATTCTTCGATTCTTTGTCTCACGTTTGCATTGCAACTATGGACGGATAGTAAATCTCTTTCTGGTGTTATTTAATCGGTATTGTGTGAAGTCGCCACGAAAAGACCCCAGTGAATATGTTCAGTGGGTTAAAATTCGCCTTGTCGAATTATTGATGCAGCAATTGCATTCGTTGAAATTTTGTTTAAGATCATCATTTAGACGATTTGAAAACAAATTCCCACAACTATTTGTTTTATTCACAAGTTGCTTAGCCGTATACCACTGAGCAGGCAAGAATAAGCAAATATGGTATCTCGAAAAATATAATAAATTTTAAGAAACGAAAGAAAGCACTGACCGTCACTAAGTTTTTTAAACTGCGCATCTTATCATTTATGTTTTTGCGGGTTTAGTACATGACCCAGCATGCTAGACGTCTTACGTCGACGGGTGCGCAGTCATCGAGATCATTTGAACTAGGTTTATCCCAACTTCCCAATGCAAGGCATAACTCTTGCCAGTTACCATTACTGGCCTTGCAGTATTTCCTTAAGAAATCTGTGTTTAGAAATCCAGGCCCGCTATGCCTTTCTTGTGCAGCGATTCACTATCTTGACACAACAAAGCGAGGGAAATACTGCAAGGGTTAAATCAGCCAGTAATGCAGACTGGCAAGAGTTATGCCTTGCGTTTGGAAGTTGGGTTTATCCCTGTGGATGCACATGTTGACCAGTGGATGTTCATAATTTCACTCAAGTCGAACAGGGGCAGATCTGAAGGGGGGTGCAGGGGTGCGCACCCCCCCCTTTTCATTTAACATTTAAAAAAATGACCATTGAAACCAACCTGAAAACAGTGGTGCCCCCCCCCCCCCCCCCTTTTTTTTTACCACAGACATAGTACATAGATATTAATCTATCACTAAGCAGAAAGAACACCAAAGACTTCCTTTGGTGATTAACTTTCAAACCGAACTGTTCACCACTCAGTAACTTGTGATTAAACCGAAAGAAGAGGGTGGTGTTCCTGTATTCTTCACACAGGTCTCTTTAGCATCAAATGGTCTACGATTTAGTGAATGAAATAGGAGAAAGATGTGTTTTCCGCTGCTATTTAATGTAGTTAACAAGATATTATTATTATTGCAAGTAGAAAGCATACAACGCCCTTGTCGCTATGCGATGCAGTGAAACCTGAAATAGTCGGCTGTAACTAGCATAATGGGTAGTACTGCTCTGAATTGCAGAAAAGACACAGTTGGGAGTCAATGATGGGATTCGATGGAGTCTTAAATAACAAGATAAAGTAATAACTGTGCCATTCAGTCACTCTGTTGTCTGAAATAAGAGACATAAAAATCAACTTGAAACGTATATATTCATTGACTTTCCTTTTCTGTATCATTTCAATATATCTTGAAAGTTGTACTGACAAACAACTCGAAAACCAGATATTTGATAACTATTTTATTAACCTTGTAAATATAACCTAAAGGTCAAAACATTACAAAGACTCAAATCGAACACTATAATATTAGAAGTGAATAAAGTGATCTTAAATAGATGCAACAAGTTGAATGTGGATTGTTTAGAATTTATTGTAAAAGCTCATAATCTTGACAACATATTAATAAATGTATTTTACTAAACAAACAATACATCAGGGGAAGTATGAAACATTCAAAAAATTTTAAGAGCATGAAATCGATCAAAATTTGTTTTTTTACAAAAATTTTTTAGTAATCCTTTGATTAAGGATAAATGTATATGGCACATACAACAAGCAATGCAATGTGTTTATCAAATGATAAATCACCTCCACTGAATTGGATTTCTGTGCTTGAATCCATCTCATCATACTTTGATTCATTTTCTGCCACTGTGGAAACTATCTAGACTACATCGAGAATAATGTATATATATTAAAAGACCTAGCAATACTATAAAACACTAAACTTGTTTGGCACATGGTTATTGCAAAAGAAATCAATATTTTGCTATTGCATTGCTTGTTTGTATGGACAAGCATTCTAATGTCATTATTCACTCCTTAAACCTGGAATCCACATGAGCAAATCACCTGAGTAAAACACTTACTATCTTCAAACTGTGAAGCCAACCTCAAAGTGTATTTTGAAATTCAATGGCAACATAAAAGAAAAGGCCAAAACCAAACGTTTCCAGGTTACAAGCTTTCAAACGACCCTTACTTATAAAGTAGTGCTGCTATGTCATAGTCATAATTTGTATTTTATTGGCGTTCTTTTTCAGATTGTATCATTTGTATTTATCTGTAATACCGTACTTCCATGACATGTTTTGTATTCTGTTGTATCCCATAGCGGTATTTACATAATCATTTGCTTGATTACCAATCCGGTTCCTTCTTTTTGGGAAATAAGTATGTGTAAACCATGAACCTTATTTCATTCACAGCTTCAACTGAATTTAAAAGACATAACAATTAGGTTATTCTTAAGGTCTTTAGCAAAGGGTTCTAATATGTACAAATGGCCATCTTGATGAAAATAATTAGTCTTTTTTGCTCAGTATTGAGCAATATGCTAGTTTCATACACATAAACAGAGTTTCATAATGAGAAACTTGATCACATTTCTATTCTAGGACTTTTTCATTACATGAATACATGGCAACAGAAGTCAAACAGCATTGCAGTGAAAGACTCGTATACAATTGTTTCGTTGGTTGCGATTCAATAGTTTAGATATGCAAAGCATAATCATTCTTACAGTAAACGGGTTCACATATATGTCTAAAGTAGTTAAATTCACTATCAAAAGATGCAACAAACTGCAGGATCTTTGTGATGATAAGATAATCAAAATGAGATTTTGTATCCATTTTTCAAACAAATAACTAATAATAAACTACAATCACGAAAGAAACATGAATGTGCCTTAAATAAAAGAAACTGTATGATTTCCACACTATGCCTACAAATAACATCATCGATCAAAATCATTCAATTGCAACAAGAATTCCATCTTTCATTGAAGGTCAACAATGACGACAATATGCTTCTGAAAAACAATTGAGCAAAAAGTAACAATTGAATCTACAGCTAAAAAAAATCAATCCTATATTATAAACATGATCTCATGCACCAATGCAAACCATTGCAAGGAAAATACAAGCCACCTAAGGTCGAACTATCCACCTAGTTTCATATAAACTAATCACACTAAACAACAACAGGGAGATTCTTATGGGCAGCAAGATGAACAAGTTCAATCGAGTTACAACATCTTCATTGCAATAAATCTGATAAAGCTTATTTCAATTTGAGGGTTTTTTCTTTGTTGTATTTGAAGTATTTATTAAAGCTGATTCCCACAACGTATGAATTTAATTTTCTTGTACAGAAACAGCATATAGATATAAGCTACCCAAGACCATAGCACTTCTTACAATATTTAACGGTTGTACAGATCTTACAACTCTTTACATCACAAACATCTAAAATACACCTCAAAGAAGTTATGATAAAACAGTACAATGGACAAGCATAGAAAGACAAAACTGTTAAATGTCAAGTTCCTTTAACAAATCACTCATAAGCACCAATTGTTTGGATCCAACCATTGAACAACCTTAGTTTACATATTGTACCACGTCAACGTACAGTAAGGTAGGTAAGCGGTGTCATTGTGCAAAGATAAACATGAACAATTATTATAGTCAACAATGGGTATGGCTCTCACCATGCTTTCCAATCTGGTTAAAACTTGGTGTATTATATCCATGGGTTCCACATTTCTTTCAAAGAAATTGTCATCAAGGTCATGTCAAGAACACTTTACACAAATGTTGACCAATATGACATCTAATGGTAATCTATTCCAAAGACCAATTGCACAACATTTACTTAGGAGTAATCTTAGTTTTACAGTTCTTCGTGAAAGGGAGGCCTGGGTCTAGTTTTGAAACTCTCTTTGTGCTAAGATAGATGTAAGAATTGTTTGTGAACATTGGCTTACATCTGCCTTAGCGCTAAGAGAGTAAAGTCCAGTGGCCTCTTTCACAAAGCAACCATATTAAACTAAGGTTAATAGAACTCTCTTTCTTCCACACTGCACTAAGGCAACCATAGATACCTAAAATCATCTTAGTGCTTAGTGAAAGCAAGTTTAGGTGAGGATGTTTTCACTGCTTAATTTGTGTATGTGACAATTTCCCTGGTGGATCTTACAGAGCACACTGTTACAGCTTAGCTTTAACCAAACGGAATTAATTCATTCATCTCATTGCTTTCACAAGTGAATCAATAACAACTTCAACATACAACAAGCTTTTACCGTCAACAACAAGAAAACAACAAGGTTCATTGTCATTAGAAAATGTCACACACGATATGTTGTGCTTCAAATGATGACCATACGTCTATGTATTACAGAGTAATACCATTTTCACTCATTTCATATCACATACATTCGACTAGGACAGGCAATTTGATTACGTGAATCACAAAGAAATTAAACCATTGGCTATGTGCATCATTAGGATTTGCATGATATATCTTAGATTAAAGATCATAGATCAGTGGAGATAAATTGCCTCTATTTTCCTTATTCATGGTGCTACAGATATGAAAATGAACTCATTTAAAAGCTGTTAACAAGGCCAATATGATTACATGGACATCTAATCAAAGCCATTTAAGAAGTACAAAGTTTTAAATTTACTCCTACCAAACCCTTATTTTTTAAGTATGGCATTGAGATTAACAAAGAAGATAATCGCAAAATTTGAACTTCATAGCATTTCTATTTCCTGGAGAGAAGTCCAAATATATTTGAGTGACCTTGTCACCCCATATTTGATAGGGGATCTTAACAAAACGAACAAGTTTTAGTTTTAAGGTAACAAACATGTTGTTCTGAAAATTTGAGCTTCTTATGCCAACGGGTTTCAGAGAAGTTGTTTCAAGTTTTAGTGAAAATTCTTGATAACTTTGATTCCCAAGGTAAAAGGTACCACCAAAATTTCAGTTTTAAAGGTGCTGTGATTCTAGAAAAGCCAAAATGTAACGTTTACAGCTGACAGCCGAGAGACAGCGGACAAACGATGGCCAATTCCATAAGCCTGTTGAGCTAAAATGTAAACCATCTGATAAAGCAGTATGTTGGGCCAAGTTGATTTTCAAAGTGTTTTACATTTGAATCTACAACAAAACAATCCATCATTTTTCAAACAAGATGTTTTGTAAAACACTGGTGAACCCAGATATAAACATTTCAGTTATCAAAGGCCTATCACAGATTATAGCAAATGTTAAACAGACAGATTGAGACTGAAAGAGCTAAGCATTGTGCCCCTAAAACTAAGACTTTAGGGGCAGAAAAACACATTAAAATGCCAATACAAGGGGAAAACAATTCTTATTATGATCTTCTATGACTAATTACTATACATACTTCTCCTATTTTCTGATGAAGAATGAATAAAACATTTGTAAGTGCAAACATGATTGAATGATTTTGATTTCAATGAGGTGACGACTATATGCTAAAAGTCATTCATACTTTCAAATTTATGTAAAACACTTTCATTTGATAAAATGGCACCTTTCTTGTATACAACCATCAGCATTCTGCAAGAATACATGACAAGAAACGAAGATCTACTTCAATGCAATATCAACATGTAAAGACCCGTTCTCATGTTACAATTTGTAGTAACAACTTGTTGTAACCAACTTTAGTTGTACTGTGAGAACATCTACTTACCATCTGATGTCAACACCAAATGTGTCAATACTAAAGTTTGATACTACAAGTTGTATCTTATCACACAGTGTGAATGGGCCTTTAGTTGACATTTTTACAAGACTTCAAATATGTACAGATAATGATTAAGCTTATATTGAAAAACAAGAAGAAAAGTAATAGAAATATTATCATCTGAGAGAAAACAGGTATAAGATCACCCTTTATTAATTGATTTGATATGAAATGTGACAACTGTAAGAATGTCATGCTGTAGTGGATAACATAGAGCAGATTTTAAATTTCAGCTGCAAGATGCCAGACCTATTTATTATACCTTAGGATCAAATCTCTCAATGCCTTTTCAATACATCTTCCGCACGCATAGGGCGAGAATGCCTTTGCAAGAAATTCAAATTCAACCTTGTGACAACTCGACGGGACAACTTGTGACTGGGTCAGTGCTCCCTGTAGGACAAACAGAGTTACATCCCTTCCATTGACCAATCAAATCGCTCGTTTTGAACCCAGTCTTTTCCTATTTAAAAAAGGAGTGTTCAAAGTCAGAAATAATTTCAAATTAATCCCTTAGTTATGTTGCGACAAAAGTCATAAAAACGATGCGTAAATATGATTGATTTATAATCAGAAATGACTTGCAAAATATTTGCCTTTGCTTAATTGTTGGTAAAACATCGCGACAGAAGTGCGTTTTGTATCTGCGCATTTGATTGGCCTACACCATAGCTCAATAATCAGGCTACTTCCTGTCTCAATTTATCGGTCGAGTTGTCGCAAGGGTGATTATGAATTTTTTGCAAATGCATTTCTCGCCCGATGGGTGCGGAAGACGTTTCAATATGACTTTCAGGATAATCATATATTCTTTGTACAATTTCATTCATTCATTAATACCATTAGACCAAAATTTACAAATTTTCATAAAGATGCTCTATCTGTTATTCATTTCATCTCCAAACACAATAATTGTTTAAAATATCTTCCATTTCTTACCAAAAAAACATTCAAATGCTATTTTCTAATATCTCAAATACTACCCTTTTGACCAAGAACAACTTCTTTCATGATATGCAATGTTTTGTGCGGTTATCAAGTGATGATGGTATATCTTATTTCATTCAAAATATTATATATTTCATCAAACACTACCATTGTGACCAATTTGACATCCTAAATATCTCTATAGCACTCCGTCTTTGACAAACTAAAATTGATCAAAAACTACCCTTTTGACGAAGATATTTTAGTCTCCCTGTATCATTTCTTCTACAAATATTCAACCTAATTCTTTCAACCAAGGAAATATTCTATTTCTCAGGCTCTGCCTTCTACCCCATCAAAGTCTAACTACAGACAGCCTGCTCCCTCTGTACCTCTTCAATCTTTCATAGATTCTATCACAAAATTGATCACTCTTCAATTTATCCTAGATTCTAGCCCTAAGTGATTACATCTGCCAGAGGGTTAGAGTTCTGTGTGAGACATCCGTGGTCCTTTCGCTATCTTCTTCTTCTTTTTCTGCTTCATTTCCTTCCTCACTTGTTCCTTGAAACGCTTCTGCTCCTGGAGACACAAGTCATTCATTGAGTTTCTTGAGGTTAGTCGGGCATGTGGCATGTTTGGATTAGGTCTACTTCTGCCTACACTGCACTTTGCCTACAGTCAATATAAAGTTACTTTGCCTACATTGGGGGTTTGCCTACAGTCAAAGTCATGCACCCCTATTACTGGAGTGGAATAGACCATTCATAAGATTCAAAGATATGATAAAACACCAAACTCTGTGTAGATGAAAGACATCACTATTGAGGTTTAAATTCTGCATCAATTGTTTCTTGTGTGCCAATTTATAATAAGTGTCTATTTATGTGAGGGGGTAGTAGGTTAATGACAGCTCATTAGCAAACCAACTGATGCATAAAGTTGTTTTGGTAAGGCTGTAGGCAAAGTGCTCTGTAGGCAGAAGTAGACGCTGCCGGGCAGGTACATCATCAGTGGTAGAAACACCTCATTGAAATGTTATCATAAGATTTACTTACTGTAGGGAAGTTTACGTTTGACTGTAGTTCTACCCTGCTGTTGACAAACTTAGATGTCATTATTCACCAAGTTAGTTCATGCAAATTTTCACACTGAGCAAATAGGTAAAGGCCCATGGCTTAAAAATAGCAAATTAGTTCAAATAATTGATAAAGAAGCAAACGATCCTCGTGACTAACACAGTTTTGCGTATTATGAAAGTCGAAATTTTCTAAATTTAGCTTTACCTTCCTCAATTATGAGCAACTGTTTACGAGCTAGACGTCAACTGTGCTTACACAGTTAAGACAGACATGCTAATGACGTCACAGGGTGTGTGCGCATCTCACGTGACCTTAAAGTTTACTTCATACAGCAGGGTAGAATTATCAAAGGCGGAACAAGTAATTTTCAAAATGGGGGTGGGGGTTTTGTTTGGTTAACTGAGGGAGCAGGAGTATTGGGGTTCATAAGGGTCCATCAAATTCAAAATACAGGTACAATTTTTTTCCAAAAACCCCCCTGGATCCACCATTGATTAGTGACCTTTGCAAAAGTCATTTATGTTATGATTTGGTTGGTCTTTTCATCAACTTGCTTTTTAACTTTAAAATCCACCTCTAGTCATGACTTTTACAGATCCTTCTTGACTGTGAAAATGCTGTAATCTATATAGCCAAAATATATCTAACTTGAAATCTCTCCAAGTCTGCTGGCACCTTGAGTGCTTGACTAGAGATTTTTTTCAAAAGCTTAATTCTGAGTGAAGTTTGCAGGAATGGGATGGATTTTAATCTTACACTTTGCTTTTAAGATGAAATCTCGAAGCATGCTGGCAGTAATCTGGTATTTGGTGAAATACTTTAAATTGGAGGCCTAGTTACTCTAAATATTTTGGTGTCAAGTCTTTCATAAACCAAAAGCAAGTTTAGGAAAACCAGGCTTAATGCATGTCTAGATTCTGGTAAAAGTATATATTTTGTATCAAATGTTTTGGGCTTGAGTAAATTCTTTATGAAACGGTTGACTTCCAAATATAATGCATTAATGTTTGCTCAGATATTTTAAAACATTTATAAATTCATAAAGTGAAATATCTGACGTAAAGTCAGAGATATACTGTTACTCTACATGTAAAGTAACATTTCATTATTATTCACAGTGAAATATTGACGTTCAGTTATATGTTGTGCTGTTGAAAATGAAAACTGGATGAGAACTAAGAAGAGAAATCTAGGAGTCCGACACTCACCTTTGGGTCAACATCCTTGAACGGGTTGATGTAGTCCGCTGATTTGGGAATCAGGTTCACTTCCTGTGCCATCTGAAATAGACGTACAACACGTCAGTTCAGGTCTTCAAATTACTTGTAAAAAGAAGAAATAAGTGTTTGTCAATAATATCACAATGTCCCCCCGGTGTCTGAGGAGTCCACCAATTTCCGCTGTCACCAAATTTGAAGACATTGCCTGCTATGGTGATGATAACTATTAACAAGATTAGGACGTAAGGACAGACAGACACCGCTGAATACGTTAATTGTGGCTGGGGACAATAACAACAATGACATGATAGGATTTTTAAGACACAAATGTGAAGTTTTATATGTGCTGACAGAGAGCGTTTTTTTTTCCCAAGTTTCACCATATGGGTAATAACGTCACCTATCAAATAAGACTTTGTTAATGTTGTATTGCTCCCTGTTTGCGCTCTCTTCCCATTGAAATGAATTTGTTCAAGTAATGGAAGAACAGAAACCAAATTTTGCATATATCTAGTCTAAAGCCAACACACATTCATCAACAGAAATTTTGTTGTTGTAAAAACTAACATGGTATAGTTTAGTGCTCATGCTAAATGATCTTATGAACAGTAAACACATCATTTCTATTTCTGCTTTAGAAACTTAGTCATGTGTGAGCATCTTGAAGCAGAAAGCATCTTCTTCGCTAGCCAAATTAGCACAGAATGAGACCAGAAGTACCTTCTCAGTGTGGTGTATCAATTCAGTGGTTTATTTGTAGTGCAGGTTTCTATCATTATGCGAGTTTAACACTCTCTACAGCTACTTGGAAACAGGGGTATACAGTTAAGTTGTTTTGTTTTGAAATGAAGAATATTTCTCCCGTTAGTCACCTTTGAGTCATGGAGTTCAAAACGTCTCATTACAAACATTGGCATAGGACCCCATTGCTAAAATGTGCATCATATATAGCACTTAGAAATATCCCATTGTTAGTCCAACACTTGGTGTTGCTCTTGGTGTTATTCTTTCAAAATGTCTATTTTATCAAACATTGATTGAGAGAGGGCAAATAACTTGTTTAGACCCAGTGGCTCTTTTGCATGCTTTATAGTCTAAGGTAGTTTATCATATAAACCAAAGGTCACAAAAATTGATGACTATTAGTTAGACAAACAGGCGATGACAGGTACTAATTGCTAATTTATATATCACCAATTGCGTGACAGGAGGTTCATTATATTAACTGCTGTTAAAATGCTGTTAAAGGATGGCTCAGACATGGTAATTTAAAGGCAAAAACATGCACACCACATAAAGAGGTACATGCTAATTTAAAAACTCCAATTTCTCTTGTGTTTACATTATTTAAAATTGCGAAATATGTCTCCAAATAAAATATTAAAGTACTCTTATTACAATACGTTAAAATTAGTAACTACATCTCGAATAGGAAATAGTCGTATGGAAAATAGTTGGACCACATGCTCTGCCGAGTTGAGTTTACATAAATTATATCACAATTGAAAACGAGTTCCTTTGAATTTAAAATGCTTATTTAGAAGGTACATATAATTTGGCCCATCATTTGAACTTTTGATGAACTATGTGCAATTAAATTATTTGAAATTTCTCGTCTATTTTGAAGCAAATTCGCTTGTAAACTCGCTCAAACTAGCACTGTCGGTAAATCGTAGTTGGAGAACATTAATTTTAAATTATGAACCATTTTATGCATGTTATTGATGAATTAATAGTTATAGTTAATTGCTATCGTGTAATGTTGTTATGTACTATGCAATAAATGAAGAACCAACAAATAGTGATACTTTCTCATACTTTATTCATAAAATCTTCTTTACTTCCGGGTTCGTCTTTTTGGGTCAAAGATGAAAATCCGACTGGCAAAAATTTGATTCTGCATCCCTGATGCACACCTTTGATTTCAAAACACAAATGAGTAACATGTTTGAATGAAGCAAACATTAGTTTGTATCTCTTTCAGGCCTGATGAGCTTGCAATGTGATACTCTACAACATATAATTACTATGACTCCAAAAACATTTCAGGGGTTTTCTGAGGTGAAGATTTTAATTTGGACAAAGCAGTGAGTAAGTTCCCCTCTTTGCTTCCCCAGTAGAAGGTGATGTTGTACCCATGCAGTGGTCCAGTTAGTGTGTTAAGTCCTGTACCATCTGTCCTCCCAGCTCAACTCGGTACTTTATTACACCTGAAATAGCAACTGTGAACACTGCTTATAGCCAGTTGCTATGCTGCCAGATTCTGAGGTGAGGAACAGACTTTCTCATGGGATGAAGGCCGAGGTTTTTTGCCGGACAGGTAGCAGAAAATAACATGTTTGATAGTTAATGAGATGTGCAGGTGTTTGGTGAGAACTTGCCGAGTCAGGTGTATTTGCTGGAGATGGATGCGGACATATTCATCATCAGGTGGTCAGCCGGTCAATATAGTGATTTATCATCACGTCTATATGGACACATTGAGCAGGTTGTGGTCAGTGAGTTCAACTGAGGTTATTCTCGAGTCTCTCGATAAGAACTTGCTTGTTATGATAACATCCAAGGAATACAATAAAATGGTTTATATTAATTCAGCTTTCAATATAGTAACATAATTCCTCATTTTGGTCACTTATACCTCAATGATTATTTGCGGTGAGCAAGGTCACTTGATCTAAATTTCATGTTTTATATCAACTGAAATCTCTAAATTGTTTATAAATGTGTGACCTTTTCTAGCTTATTTGAACAATGACAAGGCTACTTTCTCAGTTGTCCCGTAATCTCCTCTCACTACCATCATATCAATGCACTTTCTTCATATTTGGTAATTGTTAAAATGATTTAGGCCCTATGAAAGAAATGGGTTTTTTTTTACAACAATTTCAAAATTATGTTCATTATTCCAAATTTCTTTAGGTATTTTCTATTCAAGACATCCTATTTCTAGAGACAAGATCACCAGAAGATAATAGCACTTCAGAATCTCACTGATACTAACGACTCGAACACCTGCATCTCCTCTTATGGATCCAGTCAAACTGTTTCTAGACACCCCAATGCTCATGTTGATCATGTGATTATTTTACAGCAGGTTTGGTTTCCTGTCACCCAAACATAAGCTGACTGTTGTGGAATGTATTGTAGAAGATCCATGTTTTAGACATGCAAGCAACCCAAATAAAGTCTGGCACCAAATTGCCACTAGGCTTGTTGAAAATAACTGATTAAATGGTTAATTTCTCAAAGTTGGATAATGTTTATTTTGTTGCTAAATAAGTCAATAACTATTGACATTTGATCAAGTGTATTATGCTGTTAATTGAAACTATCCATCACAGCATCAGACCAGGGGTAATGAATGTGTACTGTATAACCACATTTGCTGCGAGTTCTGTCAGTGAAATGGAGAGCATATTATTTCATCTGTTTAAAACACGTTATAACGTAGTATTTAATAGTCGTGGGAACTAACAAAATAAATTATATATATATATTTTTTATAAGGGGGGTACCGTCAAAACATTTAATAACAACTGTTGTGTAGAATGACCAATTTAATGTAATGTTTCAGGGGGCTTTCAACCCCCTTCGTCAGACCAATTAATTTAATTTAGTGGTTCTTCAAAGGAAAATTAAGGAAAATGAATGTGTCAAAGCAACGTTCAAAGTCTCCATGCTTACAAGGAGATAAACACGTAAGTAATAGAGTAGAATCTTAGAGTGTCAGCTGGGTATAACACAGTGATCTGCAGATGTAAGGGGAATGTAAAACAATCCCTGACACCTCGCTGTGTTATTAGCTACTGTTTTAACATATACTCATCCTCGATAATCCAGCGCTTTCGTTCCGATAATTCTACACACAAGCCCTGGAAAATTTTAACCGTATTTATCTTGAACCTAGTTACCGCCTCTCTGGTCCATGTTATCCAATCAGAAACGAAACGCAGACACTATCTGCGTAAACAACTCGACCAATCAAAACGCATCTTTTATCACTACTGTTGTTTAGAGAAACAAACATGGCGGCGGCCGACTCAGTCGATTACGATAAAGTTTGTAACAAATTCAGCGTAGAAAACCTGACAGAAACTCAAAAGAAAGTTTTAAGAAGTCTGTACGAGAAGAAGGATGTATTTATGTCCATCAAAACTGGTGGAGGTAAATCCCTGTGCTACCAGGCGTTCCCAATCATCTGCAAAAGCCAAAAAGAGTTACGTCCCTTACACAACTTCCGTTCGCGACATCAAGTGATCTCATTGGTTGTTAGAAAGCAAGCGTTCCGCTGAGTCATTGCGAAGGGAGGTAACTAGGTTCGAGATAAATACCCTTAAAGTTTTCCAGCGCTTGTGTGTAGATTTATCGGAACGAAAGCGCTGGATTATCGAGGATGACATATACTCAGGAACGTGGAGAATAGCATCGCTTATTACCTAAGCTATGTAACATGGAGCAAATCAATCTAATACCGTACACACATAGTTTTCAGAGTGATGATTTCTTCTATTCAATTCTTTTTAAATTATAGGTTCTTTTCCTAAAGATAACATTTTGTATGAAATTGGAATAAGCATCAATAGAAAATCACATACAAATTCTGATAAGAGATATATCAACATGAGTTGTTAGTTTAAAGGGACACTGCGTCGAGGATTTTAACTAGCGAATCATGGGTGGTACTTCACTGAAATTCAGTGAAGCATTGCACCCAAACCTTACTGCATGTAGAACAATTATCTACATCAGAATCGAACCCCGGACTTCTTGATCCAAGACCGAATGCGTTTACCACTGCGCTAATCCGTCCCCGCAGAGAATAAAGGCAGATATTCTAATAAGCTAGTGATGACACAATGCCTGACCATATTATTTATAATCAGTGTATGACATAAGGCCTGTCAATCTGCCGACTACACAGAATAAAGAAGTTGTACATTAATATTCTTGTCCAACAATTCATAACTGGAATAAAAATTTATGTCAATTTCAAACATTACCAAATATTATCATTCCAGTCTCAACTGGGATTCAATTTTCAACATGTTGTTTTCATAATGACATTACCATTCATTACACTTCCTGAAATGCCATTCTCAATTTGCTGTCCATAAATAGACATTTTCTACACATAATTTAGTTATTAAATTGTCAAGATTGACTCCACAATTCATAATTAAATTTAAATCAGCAAAAAAGTTTAACAAACACTTTAACATTTATAACTGGTGTGTCTCTCTGAGGTCACCTTGACCTACCCTTGTTTTGAAGTTCTAAATGTGAAATGTAATCAATATGATAAACCTTCTACGCATTAACCAAAAGTGTGAGAAAAGACAGATAATAAAGTATCCATGACAAATACATGCAAACAATTAGTACCCTGATGACAAAATATATAAAGTTTTAAAAATATTTTCAAGAACAATCAACAATCAAGGAGAAAGAAGGAGTATTGTTTTCACACATTTTAGGCAATTCCTGCGCATATTGACTCATTACATAAACACAGTGTATACTTTGGGTGTAAACAATCCTCATCAAGATAGGGGAAGCCCTGTTTACACAACACAGGGCTTGTACCTGATGTGAAGAGAGATCCACACAGCATCGTGTAGACTTCTGACTCAGGAGGAGATCTGACCCATCATACCGGTAGTACACTCACACAATATCATCAATATAAGCCAGTCATGCTCAATGAATAATCTCACCCACATTTTCTGCTATACAAAATATTACAGTATTATTTTTTACTTTAAAGATGCATTATGTTTCATAAAATTTTTTATATGGCTTTAATGTGCCAACATACCATATGTGCTGGTTTCAGTTCAAATAATTTCCCTCAACTTGCACATTCATCCCCAATTGTCAAACATATCATAATTACTGGTTTCCAATTCAAATTAAGAAATATCAATAGACATTTACATGCACAGTAGTTATATGGCCTGTTTTCAACCCAAATTTGTCTTTGTGTCTGTTGTAAATAAGGTTCCAAAATTATGTTGTTTATAAATAATCGACAAAGCTAGTTGTGATGAACAAAATGTCAAAATCATTTCATCTACATGGCGAATGAAGTATTCGTTTTCATATGGTAAATGTCATTTGAAAAAGCATGTAATACTTAGAGAATAACCAACTAGGAACGAGTGATTACGAGAAATATGCACTTGTTGAAATGATGTTCACAGTCGCGAGCCTTGGCGAGCGACTGAACATCATTTCAACGAGTGCCTATTTCCTGTAATCACTCGTACCGAGTTGGTTATTCTATATATTACCCATTACATTCAACTATATACACGTTTACGAACGACAAACGATTATTTCTTGAGACTGTAGTAAGTAACATTGATCAGCTGATTTGTATTCATGCGTGTGTTATACCGAACATCTAAAGTGGTCAAACACTATACAAACTAGTACTTCAATACAACGACGAGAAACTTATTTATTATATGACGAGCAGTGAAACACTGGGATTTATCAAGCTACATTGAAAATAACTTATATTTTCACTGCGAACGGTGACTGATAATTTGACGTCATAAAACAATGGTCTCACACGGCGAAATGGCTTATGACGTCACAGTGTTACTGTGGTGACGGGCTGTTCCTAGCAGCCGCTCGGCGTGAAAAAGACCCTTTTTGGACGTGATTACATGGATAATATCATATAATATTAAGAATATCCGTCAATTCTTGACAAATACCATGTTTATCTCATCTCGTGAGGTAGAAAAGTTATATATTTTCACTCGTGGCTGCACCACTCGTGAGGTAACCTTTCTACCTCACTCGATGAGATAAACATGGTATTAGTCAAGAAAAGACAGATATCCTCTATATATTATTAATCTGTTTGTATAACCCATAACACGGTTGTCATATATGACGCACATTTACATTATAAATACATGTACGATAGAACCTCAAATTATTTTAATAAGTATGCCATTTCGCCTGACTGCAGTACCCACGGTATGAATGACTGAGTGACGTGTGTGAGTGACTGAACAGAAAATTGGAAAAACCTACCTAAAAACTACAATGGTTAAAATTAGTAATGCCCACAAGAAGAATCTACAACAAATGCAAAGAATCAAATGTGTATGCCAAGAGGGTCTACCAATCTGAGGTTTGATCAATATTTCGTCTCAGGAATGTGGATTCAGTTCACGTCATGTCGACTGTAGATACACGACAAAGAAAGATAACTCTAATCGGACGTTTACTGACGGAGAAGTCGATGGAGATTACGATTACAACAACGCAACATTGGACCCAAGAAGTGTGTACCTAGGGTAATTATTTAATGTAATGGATACTGAATGAAGATGCTTTCAATCGTGGCGTGATTGAATTGCAGTCCCGATGTCAAACGACAGGTTTGATCTCATTCTGCACGCTTATTCTGATTCAGAAACAACGAGGATAGTGCGTAGATTGATAGAAGCCCAATTATTTTCTGATGTTGTCTGTCATTGTGGTTAGGCAGTTCTAATTATTTATGGATTGAACATTCTCGTGTCCGGAACTGATCATGCTTTACTCTGTTGGCAGCCATGTTTGTTTGCAAACAACGACGACAACGACCACTACCGAAGGAGTCTGCACACAACTTTTCAGCTCTCTAGACCTATTGGAACTGGAGAAGAAGATGAAAATATGTTTTTGGGGTTGTGACCCCTGTGACCCCATTTGAGGTCACAGGGTCATGAAATCTACAATTTACAATCCCCATTAGCCAAGGAGTCTGCACACAACTTTTCAGCTCTCTAGACCTTTTGGAACTGGAGAAGAAGATGAAAACATGTTTTTAAGGTTGTGACCCCCTTGACCCCATTTGGGGTCATGGGGTCCCGAAATCTACAATTTAGAATCCCAATTACCAAAGGAGTCTGCACACAACTTTTCAGCTCTCTAGACCTATTGGAACTGGAGAAGAAGATGAAAATAGGTTTTTAAGGTTGTGAACCCTGTGACCCAATTTGGGGTCATGGGGTTGCAAAATCTACAATTTAGAATCCCCATTAGCCAAGGAGTCTGTTCATAAAATTTCAGCTCTCTAGAGTCATTGGTTCTGGAGAAGAAGTTGAAAAAGCGAAAAGTTTACAGGCGGATGGACGGACGGACGCCATGCCATGCCTGATGAGCTAAAAATCAAGATGTGTGACCGAGTTCAGAACATTCTATTCATCAATGAAACAAGAAAGTAGTACTGTCAACCAATCGTCGTGTCATTCTACTGACTAATGAGTGTTGAAAATCACTAAAGAGCACGTGTGCAAATATCACAAAAATAATCACCTGTGTATCATATGGGTAATATTATTATTTACACAGCCCATAGTCCTTTGTCAATCTGCCCATTGTTTCTATGTCGTGACTCACTTTGAACTTAATTGTAACAATTGTAAACGTTGAACACATTGATTGCAAAGTTTTTGATTATTAATCAATTATTCTGTATCTTAAGATTAACATGAACTAAATCAAATTATGAAAATACACTATTTTATAACAGTGTGAATAAGTAAAATTAACTTGTCGTCATACACTCCCCTGGTACTGAAGCACAATAAAATACTTGTTGCAGGCAAAATGGTGAGGGATCGTTTGCGGGTAGATAGATCAGTTACCTCAAGCAAAGGACAAATTTTCATTCTCATCATCTTTCTCAATTTTCTGTTGTATTGAAGATTGATGAGCTCATCTGTCATGAGTAGGTTTTATAAGTCATTCATAAACTCTTTGTTTCATATTAACTTTTTTATTTACATGTTTATTTATTACATATATATGCATACCGTATACATACCATTTAAAAAGATAATCGAAAATAGTTTCATGTCTGTTTTAGATATATATACATCTTAAATGTTTGAGACCATTGTAAGAGACAATAAATATTTCATAAATGTCAAAACACAAAACATTTGGAAGTGATAATATGCTTAAAATGCTGAAATGTTTTCCCTTTAGACATTTGTAACAACAACCATCTTGATAAAATATTAACAAACAACATGGGTTACCAATCTGGTGAAAAACTATAACAATTGCAGGGATCGACACTCGCACTAGTCTGCTGGCCAGAGGCTAGTGAAAATTCAGAAGGGCTAGTGAAATTTGTTTGTATCACTACAGATTAACATAGAAGAGCACTTCGGGCTAGTAAAGATTTCCAGCGAGTGTCTACCCCTGAATTGGCAATCAGTAAAGTTGTCTACAATCTGAATATTTATTATGTGGGGAGCGGAATTCGGAAAATTTGTATGCTTACAACCCTGTGATGCTCACAAATTTCTTGCATGACAAAAGTCAGTCATGTTACGCCTAAAAAACAAGAAAAAAATGAGCATGGCTCACATACCCTCGCCATCCGCTATCCGTCCATTGAGAATTATAGATGTGAAGGTTACTATGTTTAAAAAAACAGCTTCATGCATCATAATATTGTCCAAAATAATTTTAGGAACTGACTGTTATTACAAAATTTCATTCACCCAGATGTAATATTTTTCAGGTAACTTAATTTTTCCCATTAGGGCATCACACCGGTAATTTGTATCAAGTTCAATTACAGATTCAAGGGCTTCATAACTCCGTAAAAAATAATATTTCGGAACTGGTTTTCGAACTCGATGAAGAGAATCATCTGGAATACCTCCATATTAAATTTCATTCACCTAGATGTAATAGTTTCTGAGACAACTTGTCCAAATTGGAGCATCACAGCTCTTTTGGTACAAAGTTCAATTTCGGATTCAAGGGCCATAACACCATAAAAAATAATATTTCGGAACTGGTTTTCGAACTCGATGAAGAGTATCATCTGGACTACCTCCATATTAAATTTCATTCACCTAGATGTAATAGTTTCAGAGAAAACTTGTCCCCATTGGAGCATCACAGTTCTTCTGGTACTAAGTTCAATTTCGGATTTAAGGGCCATAACTCCATAAAAAATAATATTTCGGAACTGGTTTTCGAACTCGATAAAGAGTATGGTCATGAGTACTCACAACCAAAATTTCATTCACCTAGGTGGAAACAACAAAAAATATCAATCTCAGAAAATTGAAAATTGTCTGTGCGCGATCGGAAGATTATGGTTAACATCTGTACAATGTAACGGTTGATGTACCTTTGACGGTTTTTGAGAAAATTGACCGGACGGAAGGACGGAATGACCGCTATATACCCCCGCTTACTTCGTAGCGGGGGTATAATGAAGCCTGATTTTTAGACAGAAGAACGGTGGTAAAACGTTTTGCAAATTTACAGGCAAATCAGCATACTGAAACAGGAATTATGTGGGAAAATATGACTCCTGTAATCTATTGAGAGAAAACGAACAATAAAGGGTTTTAACATTCATTACTCACAAGATTGAGAAGGGTGCCACTGGTCCCCTCGAAGACGAGACTCTCGTTACAGAAGACGGTGCTCCACGCGAGGGTGAGCTGCCACTCCTTGTTCTTATCATACATGGGGTGCACTATGTCCGGTAGGCGCAGAACCATGTCCCCGAACATCGCTGTGTTCTCAAACACCTTTGATACACCTGCAATAAAGTATTCAACATTTATACACTTTGTGAAATAGTTAGCAAGTAATATTTCTCAAATTAAAGAATTATGTTCCGAGGTGAAACAGTATCGGGTAAAAAAAACAAACCTCCATTTCTCAGTATTTAAAATGTACATTTTCATTGGAAAACACAGTTTTGATTCAACATGTGTCAACAGTGTTCCTACGAGCACGTTTTTTTTCTAGCAAGCCCTTTTCTAATAGTCACAACAGTTAAAATATCAAATTATACGGACACATATCAATTCAGATACATGATAACATCATGTCCCTTTTGAAACAGTTTCAGCACACGTCTACAAAGAAACTGAAGCTTGGCGTGTTCAGAACAATAAGAGTTATCTCCCTGCAATTTTAAGTCGGGTGAAGTGAGGTGCAATGATTTTGGGTCATCAGACAAGATTATTTCAGTCATATCAGGCAGCTTAAAATATAATATTATTGCAATAAAAAATGCTCATAATACCCAATTTGTAATGCATTGCAGTGAATATTGAATTTTGACTGTGAGAAATGGCTTTAAATCATGGATGTTCTTGATTTGTCTTATTTATGCAGCATTGCTTACATACTGCATGTAGACTATTTCTAGCCAGACAGACAGACAGACAGACAATATATATGAAGTGACTGAAGCCTGAAACCTTTGGCACAAAGTTGAATGCTCAAACAATAAAACTGTGTAGCAGTTTTAGGAAGATTATACATAACTCAATATTGATTAACTATATAGCAGTTAGAAATGAGATATACTTAATAAGAACAGATACGTCAAATCTCTTTGCTTCTATGCTGGGGAAAATTCTAACAAGTAGAATCATTGAATGAAAAAGTGAACTAGATAATGGATTTTTTAAAGAGATATTTCTGATAAAAAAAATATTTCAGTTGAAACACAGCTGCATTATAGCAAGCATGAAGGGGAAAAAAGACATTCTAAAATTTAATACAAGTATATCCTAAACCATTGCGATCAAGTATCACCTCAAAATGAAGCAGTGGTATCCATTTAACTGTTATTGAAACAACATGTACATACTTTCTTGTTTCTCCAGTTCATCAGGGAACGGATCTCCAGGTAACATCCCCCATTCTGTAACATTCACTCTAGCTTTGGCTAGGGTCTGTATAAAGAGAAATTGGATAGTATAAGATACAGAAATTTGTAGAAAAGTAAATAATTCACTTGTTATTCGGCACTTCACCTCTCCTAATAGTGTAGAAAACATGTGCAAAAACTTTAAAGAAATTGGATAGAACCTTTGGAATTTGGTCAGGTGTATGATAAATTATTGAAATATGAAAGTTTTCTATACCTAGATTACTGTATATTGAAAACCACATAAAATGTGATTAAATATGGATTGAAAATAACTCAGGTTTATATCTATGTAGTGTATTCAAAGTAATCCTTTTTCTGTACTTACAAAGATCAAGCACATTGAAGATATGACAAATTAAACATTGCCTTGATACTTTGACCACAGGCATCAGACCCTAAATGTAAGTATATATATAATATGAAAAGGTGAGATGCTGTCCGCCATCTTGAATCCTGCCAAAGGACCAGAAATCTTGTTCCTAGAGATCCTTTCCGGTCCTATGTAATAGTTAGAACCTATGAAGAGAAATCTTCGTGATTAAGAAGGGGCGGAGCGAGCGAGCCCCTTCTTAATCACGAAGATTTCTCTTCATAGGTTCTAACCGACTTAGAACTCCACCTACTTTTGATTGACAGGTTCAATGACGTCACTGTTTCCGTGATTTCCTACGTAATCGTTTCATATGACGCGATGTTGCCAAGCTGTATGGACGTGCTTTTATGAACTCTCACTTTTCGAAAAAATATTTGATCGAAACATTTGTTTTGGTAAAACTAGAGATAATCTTCCGTCTGACTTTGAGGTGAGCTCATTTTCCTCTGTTTATTGTATTCGGAAATAGGTTATTTTTAACCATGTAGAAACGTTTGTCTAATTCAAATTGTGGAATGTGCGAGTCATTAACATTAACATTGTTGTTTCATAATTTAATGCAGATGGAAGGACATATCTATTTCGTTATTAAGGTTTGTGTTTAGATTACAGAAAAATAGAATGTAATTACTTCATAATTTTATAATAAAAGTCTGCTTTTTTTGTTTTAGTTCGTTAAAAGACTGAACGTTTAAGTTTGTAAAACGACTTTAATAAGACTGACACAAAGTGTACACTTATTATGCTAACTAACAAATGCATGCTGCATGCAAAATATTTCGAAACTCATTTGCCAGTATCTTTATACCGCCTGTGTAGCGTAGTGTCGAGGTCGTGTTTACTTCGAGTCACGTGGGGCACATGTCAATAAAAAGTTGTAAAACATTGTTGTCATTTGTTTTTGACCAATCAGACGCAGAGAGGGCGTGTCATGAAGAGCGTTTTAGCGTTGAGTTCTTAATCATTAAGAGTCTATTTTGTCAGGAAAATACGACCGTCTGATTGGCTGAGAAAGTAGGTTGAGTTCTAAGGCAGGATCCAAGATGGCGGACAGTGTTTCATCTTCTTTATATGGTATAGGTAGGTAGCAGGGATGCAGATTCAAAATTTTTGCCAGTTGGACATTTCATCTTTGACCCAAAAAGACGAACCCGGAAGTAAATATTTTTTTTTATGAATAAAGTATGAGAAAGTATTACTATTTTTGGTTCTTCAGTTATTGCATACTATTAAACATAACACGGAAGCAATTAACGATAACTATTAATTTATCATTAACATGCATAAAATGGTTCATAATCTAAAATCAATGTTTACCAACTACGATTTACCGACATTTTTATTTTCTGGAATCGGTCAACTGATGTCCAATAGGTCAATTTTCCATTCAGTCAAACTGGATTTACAATCGGACATGTCCGGTAAATAGACCGATTTCTGCATCCCTACTAGGTAGGTATACGTATCTGTATATTTAGGGCCTGGTGCCTATGACTTTGATTTGTATTGCTCAGACTGAACAGATTTATATATTGTCAATCCAATGTGCTACTCACCAGAAATAGTTGTTGAAGCATCATTTCAACAAGTTTGTGTCTCTGCATATTGTCCCCAAATTGTTGTAAAGATTTTATGGCATTCAACGCAATAGCCCTGTGTTCAGCAAACATTTTTTGAACTGAGAATTAGGTAAAGAAATATAATTCAAACAGTACATTAGGGACACCAAGACCTGGAGAATATTTTTTCATTGACATGAAATTCAATCATAAAAGAACAAAACAGTGCATATTACTTGAAACTTCAGATATTAATTTGATGTGTGATACTGATAATAGTATAAATTCACAAACATATCCATTTTCCTTGCCAAAAAATCAAAAAGACCACATATTTCCATAGATCAGTACAATGATATAAAGCATCCACTAACTTTTGCTTTGGAATGGTAACTTTTTGAGGTTTGTTAAAGTATAGCCAATTAGCCATTCATATTATCCTTATCTTGAGGGCCTTGTAATATATAAACTCAAACGTTCCGGCTACTATTTTAAACTTATTTCATACAGCAGCAATGTAAATGCATGGTTCTGAATCATTACAATAACAAAAATATTTTTTTAATTATCCTCTGTGACTACTAAGACAGTGAGAGACCATTAGTTTGATCAAGACATGCTGAATAATAACTGTATGAGATGATGCAATCAAAATGTGACAATTACTTTGATAATATGATGTCTTGTCAAATGCCACAAATGAACATTGAGAAAATTGCTGCATGTTCCCAGATTATTTTTAGAAATAAATTTCACAAAATGTTAATACTGAATACTGAATATAGTGTGAAACTGTGAATGCATTTTTTATTTCTTCAAAAAGTGTTTGATATTTATGCAATTAAAAAGATTTGAATGATGAATGAACAAGCTGAGCTATGACAGGAAGCGAAAGTTATGAAAAGGTGTCAAATTATGCAAACAGAAAAAAAACCTTTAATCATTTGATAATCTGAAAATTCAAATGTTTATAATTTTGGATTAAGTTAAGATTAGCCATTTCTTTCAGTTCATATCACAGAAAATTACAGTAAACAACATTCAAGACATCAGAGATAAGTTTTGCTACAACTCTCTACTGCCAAAGTAACTGAAGCCTTTATCTTGAACTTTTGACCTCATAATTATTCTACCAGATCCTGCCTTAGCCACAAAGGGTAAGACAAAGAATGACAATTATTCCTTGCAAACGGCAAAATCATAAGCAGTTCTTATCAAACCAAACATAAATTAGTAGAGTTGCCAAATGATCGAATCAAATTAATTATTCAGTCGACAAGATTAACGAACTCACTCTGCAGAAATGAAATTATTTGTTTGAATCTGCAGCCTCCAGTCTAGGTTAGGTTCATTGCACCTGCTAAAACGACTGACATGTTATCTACAAGTGATACAAACTTAAATCAAGGATACATTTCTGAAAGGGGGTAATTTTGCCAGAAATAACGTCATCGTCATCCTCATCGTCTGCTACGTTCCTCAATTTTTCAGTATTTTTGTCACCGACATCTTTTTTCCTGTCTTCTCCAGCAATGCACGCATACACAAATAGCAAGACAACTGCAGTCACACGTAAGTTCTTCATGAAAGACATCTTGACACCTTACAATCTTCAAATTATTCACAAACACACCGAATCTAACGCACGTTCACCATTGTTGTCATCAAACATACACGTGGATGACCGGGGATTCCCTTCCGGTTATGAAAACGAGACCGGAAGTGGATTGCGCATGAGCAAAACAAGGAATTCCCCAACCATGGCTGACGTGGAGTTCCTCACAGATCAGGTAATTTGTTCATATTATTCAATAATTATGGTTTCTAAATTAATTTTTTTATTGACTTTCGGTTTATGGGTGTTTATTGTCGTCAATGATATGTTATGAGGTCAAATATATTCATCAGTGTTAGGTCTGATTAAAAATATACATGTTCTTTTCTTTAGTTTAATCTTATCTACAAACTACAAAATCAAGAACCAAATTAATAATTATATTGACATTGATTTATTGTCATCAAACGCACACTTTACTGTTGCCTGTCTAATAACTTATCCAATTGAGTTATCAGTTGTATTATAATACTGAAAATATAATAGCACATTTATTAATATATGTTTTTAAAGCTATGAAAATATTAGTTAATAATAGTTATATTTTAAAGAAAAATTTGCAGTAGTGGAGACATATTATGCTTGCCACGAACTAGCTCCCTACGCTCCGCTGGGAACAGAGGTTTACCGGAGATAATCCACAAGCATTATATCGTCGAAAGTGCAGAATGACTGCCTATATGAAAATATTGTAATATATGTGTAGTGTAATAATCAAGTACTAGTAAACCTCTGCACAAAAGTTAACATCTGGAAAGTACCAGATAGGTTGTAGGCCCCATATCTAGTACCTATTATAAGTTTCATATAAGGCTTATATTTAACTAACAAATTTTCATTTCCAGTATGTTCAGCTGTCTTATCCAGTATGCCCTGCAAAAGATTTTAGCTTATTTCAGTCTTGCTGCATTTATAATGAAAATTTGTATTGCGCTAAATCCATGCTTAGCATGCTCTAAGCGTTACAACAATTAAAAAAGAATAAATAACCTATATACAACAGAAATTGGGATGTAGAGCTTCAAGGAGGGAATTTAGATATTGTAAGATTTTTTGAACGGGAACGGGACAAAACGGCGATAAACCAAAACGTCGAAAGGCGAAAACGGCGAATATTTGGCGAAAACGTCGATGAAATGCCTTGCGAAAACAGCGATGGATTTTATATTGAGTGAAATAAACTATAAATGTATTATTTAGTTTGTTTTTATTTACGTTTTAATCCTTACAAGTGATTAATGTGATTATTACAGTGTGGTATTACCGTGTATTGAAGTCGCCGACAGTGTTGTGATTAAAACAACATGTTCGCTTGGATGTTATCACAAGATTTCATTGATAAGTGGATAAACTCAAACTCCTCTTTAATGAATAAGTGGATGATCTCAAAATTAATTAGGAAACTCAATGTCAATACAACGAGCATTATAAAATAAGAAAATTTAGCAGGTTAGATGTCACTCACCACCATGCCTTTCTCTTGTACGGTGTGTAAGAAGACAGTTCGCCGAAATCAGCATGCGGTTAGTTGTGATCTATGCGATCAGTGGACGCATAGAACATGTGGCACAGACCTTACAGCAGAGAGATATAAGATAATAAGTAATACTGGCGAGGATTTTCCATTCCTCTGCCTAACCTGTAGGCCTACATCAAGCTCCGAATCCGACCACGAAGAAGAATTTCAGAGGGACATTCAGTCTATGACATTTCATGTCAGTTTTCCTTCCATGGAAATATCAGGACTACCTGAACCAGAACATGAACCAGAACATGAACAAGAACCTGAACCTGTTCCTGAACCAGAACCTGAATCTGAACCAGAAGAAGATAGCGATAGCCGCGTCCCAGACATCTCCGACATCGAGATCTCTACCAGAAGACGATTTTCTTCAAGAGAGGTAATCAGTGCTATAGACCCTACGAGTGCTTGATTTCTGAGCTGAAATCATATAAAACATGTGTAAATAAAATCATGAATGACAACATTGTTTTATGTTATCTATACCACACTTTATAGTTTATTTCACTCAATATAAAATCCATCGACGTTTTCGCCAGGCATTTCATCGACGTTTTCGCCAATTTTCGCCGTTTTCGCCAGAAATTCCGTAGACGTTTTGGACTGTCGCCGTTTTAGCCAGCACCCTTTTGAACAAGTATGTCTTGAGTCGGCGCTTAAACTGTTCAAAAGATGGTGAAAGCTTGATATCAAGTGGAAGAGAGTTCCATAACAGTGGGACCTGATGTGAGAAATTTCTATAGCCGTAGGATTTTAACTTGTATCTTTGGATAGTGAGGAGGTGCTGGTCTGTTGATCGGAGTTGTCGTGATGGCTGGTAGGGTGAAACTAAGTCAGAGAGGTAAGGAGGGCAATTGTCATGGAGTATTCTGTAAGCAAAGCAGAGAAGTTTGAATGAGATCCTAGTAGGAATAGGGAGCCAGTGGAGGTGATGCAGGAGTGGAGTAACATGATAAAATTTTGAGGATCTTGTCACAATCCTAGCTGCGACGTTCTGAATGGAAATGCATTTCTTAGGTTTTCTGTGCTAGCTCATCAGTGTGTAGTCCGTTTTGAAATCTCCTGCACAGAAAAGATGACAAAATGCAGCAAGGCTTAAATTAGCCAGTGATAGATAGTAGATACTGGCACAAGTTATGACTCGTGTGGGAAGTTGCTGTTGGGGTGATAGAAGAACATTTTGAGTTTGGTCATTTGCCTAAGGTGACACATTCTCTTCCCACAGAGTTTACTCCCTTCAGATTTCGGATCCCACCCTCTGTTGTTTTATGCTTGAAATCGGGAGCGGAAAGGTAGTGTCCTTTTTGGTTGCAATTGAATCTAGTTGTGCAATCAGCGACGCCGTTGTAAAAGTGACATTTGCCAATGACACGTCATTTAATGATAAAATAAACGTAAGGCCAACCTTTTTATCGTTTTCCTGTGTTTTCTGTGTTTTCCTCGAAATATGCTATTTGATTTTGTGAAAACTATTGATCATAAACATACTTATTAATAAAGAAGACCAAATCAGACACAAATACCAAAAACAGTTCATTTGCGTTATTTACATCAGACATATTCGAATGACATATGCTAATGAGCAAGACCCTTCAGAGTAAAATGCCAAGATCTTTGAAGTCACCAGGTCCACATGGCCAATTAAAGATGAGTTTTCATTGGTTAAGAAGCAGGGACACGGTATGAGATTTCTCTTTCCACCGCTAGGGAATTTAGGTTCTGCTCCCGATTTCAAGTGAAAAACAACAGAGGGTAGGATCGGAAATCTGAAGGGAGTAACCTCTGTGGGAAGAGAATGAAGGTGACACCACAAGTCTCAAATGCCTTTCGCAGTGTTTAACAGGGAATCAACCATCCAAATATGACATACTAGCCTCTGTCATCCATCCGGGAAAAAAATGTGTGCATTGTTGTTGAACGTTGTTGGCATGGGTAAACTGAGCTGTGTACAGGGCCAATGTGCCATAACTGGGCTACACCTAGATTATCCAGTCTCAAATACCTTTCTTAGTGTTTAGTAGGGAATCAACCATTCAAATATGACATATTAGCCACTCGTAAAGCAGATTGCTGTCATCCATCCGGACAAAGACTGTGACCATAATGGCATTGTTGTTGAATGTTGTTGGCATGGGTAAACTGAGCTGTGTACAGGGCCAATGTGCCACAACCGGGTACCACCTATATTATCTCTATTATTCATTACAGGAGAGCAACATATCTCTGGAAGGCGACATCACAGCTCCTGGTGTCGCTAAGTCGGATGATGAGTTATCTACCTTGGATGAACCTGTTAAAGAAACGATTGTAAGTTAATTTATTTTCTCATACAGCCACTGTTTCAATACACCAGGCCTCAAAATAGCAACCAATTTTGGAGCATTAGCTCCCCAATTTTTCAATTTGCTCAATGTACTAACTATAATTGAATGTTTACTTTGCCATAGACCTTCTCTTACAAACTAGTCTCTGACATTCTCTATGTTTTAAATGATGTGTGTTATTTAAAGTTTTGGTTGAAGTTTTTCTTTCTAATATAGATCTAATAAATACAATTTTATTTAGAAATGTTTGAGTTATTGTTGAGTTATCTCCCTTTGACCATGTTTTTGCTTGTTATCTGAACTTGACAACCATGTGAAAAAATAACATTTTCATTTCATTTAAAATATGATAACAATCTCTGTAGAAATTTAATTCAGTTTTTGGTTATGTTTATCATTTCAGAAACGAGACCTGAAGGCAGTGGGGTCCAAGTTTCTACATGTTCTCTATCCCAAAACAAACTTTGCACTTTTAAAAGAATGTAAGTGTCTAACTTATCCATTTCATTCACGTGAATTTAGGCATTGTCAGTTTGAATTTTTGATGTATCAGGCCTATACCAAACAAAACGTTCCCTCTGTGCAGAAAACCTGGAAAAGCCTACATTAATCTTGGAAATAGCATCCTAAATAACACCGCAACACATAAACATTAAAAAGTGCAACGAAGTCTATAACTCAGACACACATAACTTTGAAACTGACACATTTTAATCTGAGCGTACTTTGACCTCTACCGCGCATGCGTATTTCACATGACCTAGTAAATCTATTTCGGGAATCGCGAATTGCCTCACGTACATAATGGGCTTTAAATGCTACATAACTGGTGTTATTCACTAAATATGAATAAAGTGTGAACTAACAAGTGTGAACACATAGAAATTACAACTAAGTAACGTAATAGGAATGATTTAAATGCGGGAGGAAAAGTACTCGCATTCTGTCCATGCTCGCAAATGTAAACACATGGTAGAGACCGACCCTTCAATGTGCGCATGTGCGAGGTTATGGGTTGCAGAGTGTTTGTTTTCAGCTGCATGATGATAGTTGAACGTTCCACCTTTCACTGTTTCTGTTTTGCAGTATTATATTTAAGTTGCTATTTCCATGATTATTGTAGGCTTTAACAAGTTTTTCTGTGCGGTTGGTAGGCTTTCTTTGGTATGCCTTTGCATAGTCATTAAATTATGAGAATGAATGAATCCCGTGTGAATTTTAACTCTCTCGTGTGCGCAAATCCAAAATTTGGAACTTATCAACAAAAAGAATTTCAATACCCGATATTGAGTATTTTGACATCCAGCCATACAAGAAACTGCAAACCCTGAAAATAAAACTATGAAAATAGTAACTTTTTTTGGATTCAAACATAACATTTATGAACTTGTCACCCGTCTTGTTTCAGGGGACCTGTGGGGACCGTTGATCTTATGTGTCTTCATGGCAATGTAAGTATAATGGATATATATTGATATGTGATTACTTTTTAGCTCTTCAGGCCCTATGGCATGGTGTCCGTCATCGTCAGTTGGTGGGTCCGTAAACTTTTCGTGTTTTCCACTTCTTCTACTGCCCCAAGAGAACTTATAATTTGCGTTCAGACTCTTTTGCCAATAGATATCATAATTTTTAATACTTACCCTACTTTTACTAGTGCATATTACCTATATGATCCGATGAAGGATTGAAAACGTGACTGAGACAGGATCCTAACGTAACTGTAGTGAAGTGTAGACAGACTGGCTCTAGGGCACGTCACTACCCGGAAGTGTAGTGCAATCCACACATAGCTGCGCGCGCAGTGATCTGAAACCCTCACATTTCCTATATCGCTCGATACGACGGACGTGTTTTCTGAGACAGAAATTTATTTTGACTGCTTATTTTGCTTCCTAAACCGTGTGGTTTAGCTATTGGTATGTCTTTTCCCTATTCTTGTATTGTGAAGTGTAACATGCGTAGTTTCACCTACCTCGTCGTAGAAATTTTTTCTTCATCCTTCGAGAACGATGTTTTTCTTCGCTCATGTCGCCATTTGCATTGGTTTTCGTGAGCAAGTTGACTTCTATTTTCATGCTACGCAGCTTACTGTACCGTTTTATCGTGTTTTCTAACACTTTTACGCGTTTTGGTAGCTATTTTCGTTGTTTTTTCTTCGGAGCACGTTTTCGTTCGCCATTCAAAATGGCGGCCTCCTTCGTCTTGCTCGATTTGTTGTGATGACGTCACGACTTGTTGTTTACCGTTTTGGTTTGTTTTTTTTTATCCATATTCTTGGATAATATTGCTTGTTGTTTACATTGTGTACCTTTAGTGTAAAATTTGGCTATTTATATTCGCTAATTTTACATTGTAAACTTTTTCTTGTTGAAAGTTTCATTTGTGTTTACATTCCATGTGTATGAACTTTGACCACAGCGGTTATCTCCCTTTTAACCTTGGGTCTGTGTAGTTCGTATTCTATCTTGTTTTGTGTTTACTTCAATTGTTTCTTTCTTCATGGGAATTTAAAATTTTTGGTATTAAAATTTCTTTGTAAATTTTTCTTTACCAATCTTTGTAATTTTCATGCTTGATTTAAGCATTCTTTACTCAACCATTCTGATGTTAAAGTATGTATTTTAACATGTGTTGGTGGTTTTGTTTGCTTGATTGTTATGTTCACTGTTTCTTCTTTTTGTTGACAGTGAACTTTCTCTTGCATGCCGCGTGTCTTCTGTGTGGCCTGCAAATCGTCCAAATCGGCTAAGGACCCACACCCCCTTTGCCCGGACTGCCTGGTGGACTCACCTTGCGAGTGGACATCTCGTTGTCAGCATTGCTGTCATCTTTCGGCATCTGACTTCAAGGCGTACGCAGTCGCTAGGAGGAAAAGGTTCACTCAGAGACGGTGTAGAATGGCCTCTTCGGACTTGGACCAGGACACGTTGGTCATCTCTGAACCAGTCGACGGCTTATCACCAGCGAGGGATCACCCACGGGATGCGTTTCCCTCTACTGGAGAGTCGGGTTCGTCGAAACCTAAGGCCAAGCGTGTACCCAAGGAACACCTGGACAACGCTATCAACCCGGGTGCTCCGCCCATCGCGCCTCAGTCCTCTGACCTCGATCTTGACTCGGCCGAGTCCCGGCGCCTGGAAGACCAACAGCGCCTTGGCGAGCGTCAGCGCCTGGAGCTCGAGGTTCAAAGAGAAGAAGAAAGATATCAACGATCTTTAAGGGACCTCGAGCGTCTGGAGGATGACAGGCGCCTGTCAGAACTCAGGGAGACTAGGAGGCGCCAGGAGGAGCGCCGGCTCGACCTGAAGCGACAGGAAGAGCACCGAAAGGAGATTGAGCGCCAGGATAACATTCGGCGCTCAGTAGATTCCCAGCGCCGGGAAGTTGAACGCCAGCGCCAGGAGGAGGAGCGCCAGCGTGTTCAGTTGGATGAGGAGCGCCGTTTTCGGGAGGAGGAGCGCCTGCGCCTCAAGAATCTAGAAGAGAAGCGCTTCAGGAACTGGGAGCGCCAGCGCCAGGAGGATGAGCGCCGGCACCAGGAAGAGCAGCGCCGATCTCTTAGAGATTCTGAGGAACCCTCTCATGACGAGCGCCCAGCCAAGGTGCGTCAGCTCTCGAGGGATAGAGCACACAGAGAGCGGGACCAGGATGTTAGTGACTCTCCACGCCGGGACAGATCCTCTGTGAGGTCCCACTCCAACGACAGGTACCTTTCACGAGAGAGGGAGGGTCCCTCTGTGGAAGGTTCACCACGACACTCGCTCTCTATTGTCGACGACAGGTCTCTCGCCCCTCTCTCACCTTCGAAGTCAGTGGACTCTAAGGATCCCCAGAAGACACATCTACCGATGGGAGAGGTGTATACGTGGATCGCTGACAGACTGGTGGACTGCCCCTCTCCGGGTTCGGAGCAGGATACTGCACTGGCTGTTTGGAGTGAGCCTGAGCTGCTCATTCCCCCACATCCGTTGGTTCTCGACACCATCGAGTCTCTGGACGAGGAGTTCCAAAAGTTGTCAATTAATCCCACTTTTCGTCCAGCCAAGAACTCCACTTCGTCTTTCAAGGTCCACTCTTTGCAGACGTTTGATCAGGGGTCCCCACAAGATGACTCATGTTCAAGACTCTCGGATGCGCCGCAAGGAGTGTATAAAGTCCAGGACACCAGGATGTTGGCGATTGAGAGGGAGCTCAAACGCACTTTGAGGCCGTTGTCAGTGTTGGCCTCGGCCACGGATGCTTTGGCACAGGATCTGTTGGAAGACAATCCCTCCAGACTAGAGCACTTATCCACGATGTACAGGTGGCAGTACAACACGCTCTCTGTCATCATGGACCATATCCGCTCAGCTTGGGCCACTACTGTCCTCATCCGCAGGAATGGTCTCCTTGCCCCGTGCGCCTGGGAGGAGGAGTTCAAGAAGACCCTCATCAGAGCTCCTCTCTCTACTCCGATGTTGTTTGCGGACAAGATCCCGACAGTGTACAAGGAGCATGCCGCTATGGCTCAATCGGACTTTACATTTCGAGCCATCAAGTCACTGTCGTCATCTCTCGGTCCCAGGAACTCGAGAGTTACCCAGGTGTACGAGGCACGACGCAACGTGGTCAAGAACGCTACTCGTGGAGGACGTGGTGGAGGTCGTGGCAAGTTCAGCAGAGGAGGCTACACCTCCCAGAAACCTCGCCCAGAGTTTGACCAGTCCAAGGCACCAAAGACTCCAGCCTACAAGAAACGCCGCTGAAGCGTTGGATTTGCACGACTGGCGCCTCCCGCCTCCAGTCGTCCCTTACCAGCTTACACCCGTAGGCGGGAGACTTGGGATCTTCTGGCCGAATTGGACAATCCTAGAAGATCCCTTCGTCACCGAAATTCTCAGGGTTGGATACAAACTGCCAATCTCCAACCCTCCGCCTCTGACCAGCCTGCCCCGGCCATGCGTGTACTCGCTAACCCAGATCGATCAGTTGTCTACCAACATCATGACACTGCTGGAGAAGAAAGCAATAGAAGTGGTTACAGACCCCCACTTCTACCCAGGATATTACGCCCCAATTTTCCTGGTTCCGAAGAAAAATTCAGACAAGATGCGGATGATACACAACCTGGCAGCATTCAACGATCTATACATGCCAGAGCCCCCGCATTTCACAATGGTTACCCTGGATCTGCTGCGTTCCAAGCTTCAACCCAACGATTGGCTGGTCAGCTTAGATCTACAGGATGCTTACCTCCATGTACCAGTTTTCAAACATCATCGGAAGTACCTCAGATTCCTCTTCCAAGGGGTACATTACCAATGGAAGGTTCTCCCGTTTGGAATATCTACGGCCCCGTGGCTTTTCACTCGCATTACGTCTCCAATAGCCAGGTTTCTCCATCTTCGGGGGATAGAGTTCGACCCCTACATAGACGATTGCCTGATGAGCCACGGGGACTCAACAGTGCTACACAAACAGACCCTATTTGCCTTGGACCTGCTGCGACAGTTGGGATGGCTCGTCAATACAGAGAAATCGCAACTAGTCCCATCCCAGCAGCTGACGTTTATAGGAGGTCTGTTTTTAACCAACTTAGATCTTCTCCGAGTACCTCCAGACAGGTGGGAGAAGATAGAACGGCTAGCCTTACGGGGTCTTCATCAGGCCTTGTCAGTTCGCCAGTGGCAGTCACTTCTTGGCCTGTTGACTTCAGCTCAGGCTCTCACTCTCAGAGGCCGTCTCATGGCACGCCCTCTTCAAGTCTTCCTCATTCCGTTTTGTCAGGAGGACGATCCCAGGGAAAGCGTGCGGCTTCCACTGCATTTGCACCGGTACCTCAGGTGGTGGACGATCCCATTGAACGTTTGCGAAGGAGTCTCTTTGACAGAGTTCAGTCATCACCACGAGTTGTTCGTGGACGCTTCACATCAAGGATGGGGAGCCCACCTGGGACAACGCACGGCAGCAGGGTTGTGGGCAGAACATCAGACCGGTTGGCACAGCAACAACCTCGAGTTACAGGCAGTCATCTTGGCCATCGAGCACTGGGTCGAAATCCTCAGAGGCTCTCGGGTTCGAATAGCGTCAGACAACTCGACAGTGGTTTACTTGATCAATTTCCAGGGGACGACTCGGTCGCGCCAGTTATTGAAACAGACATTCCAACTGTTCGAGTTGTCAGACACCAACAACATTCTGATCAGGGCTCGTCACATTCCGGGTTGCAGGAATATATTGGCAGACGCTCTGTCCAGACCAGACAAGCCATCGCCAACAGAGTGGATGCTCAACCCGGAAGCTTTCTCCCTGATTTGTCAGTTACACCATCGGCCTCTGCTGGACCTGTTCGCCACAAGGTTCAACAACCAGTTGCCAACTTACGTCTCTCCCCTTCCAGACCCGATGGCGTGGGCAGTGGACGCCTTGTCCCTGTCTTGGGACGGTCTAGATGCGTTCGCGTTCCCTCCTCCAGTTCTGCTACCAAAGGTTCTGGCCAAGATCAGGGAGACCAAGTTGATGAATCTGCTTTTGGTCGCGCCCTTTTGGCCGGCCAGAACTTGGTTTCCAGAACTGCGTCTTCTAGCGGAAGGAGAACCAAACCCATTGCCCCCGTGGTCAAACCTCCTTCTACATCCTCACAGTCGGCAGGTGCATCCAGATCCACAGCGGTTTCATCTGTGCGTTTGGACCATTTGCAGAAGACTTTAAGAGATAAGGGATATTCGGCATCGGTGGCCAGCGCCATTACTGGAGCACACCGGCCTTCGACTAGAGCCCTTTATGATGATAAATGGTTGTCTTTTGAGAACTTTTGTAGATCCCACAAGCAAGACCCGTTGTCAGCCTCACCACAGTTCCTGGCAGATTTCTTGTTCCATCTCCGCTCGAAGAGGCACCTTAAGGGTGGAACAATTTCTACCTATCTCTCGGCCCTCAATTCAGTTCTCGCTGTTAAAACAGACAGGAAGATCTCGAAAATCCCGGAACTAATAGCCATGCTGAAGTCTTTTAAGCTGGAAGACCAAAAAGTCAAGTTTCGTCCTCCAGCTTGGGATCTGAACCTGGTTTTGAAGCACATTCGTGGAGCTCCATATGAACCTCTGTCGGAGGCTTCTTTTGAGAACCTCTCCAGGAAGACGGCGTTTTTACTTTCTTTGGCAACGGCGGCCAGAGTAAGTGAATTACATGCTATCGACGTAACGAGGGTTCGGTTCGAGCAACGGCGCAATGGTTCAGTGCATCTGGGTCTGTTGTGGGATTTTGTAGCGAAAAATCAACTGCCTGGTCAACCTGACAGATCTTTTGTTATTCCGCCGTTGTCTTTAATTGTGGATGAATCGGAGTCTGAAGAACTCTCTTTGTGCCCAGTCCGTGCCTTGAAGGAATACATCTCCCGGTCCACGGACAAGAGGGCTGGGCGAAAGAGATTGTTCATTCCCTTTTCTTCTGCAGCTAAGGGTGAGGTAAACCGGAACACGCTGGCTCTATGGTTGCGAACATCCATCTTGGCAGCTTATGATGCAGCAGGAATACCTCACCCCTCCGCAAATAACCCTCATGAGATTCGGGCCTTGGCTTCTACTATGGCTCTTCACAGGAACTGCTCGGTGCCAGACATCATGAAGGGTTGTTTCTGGAAATCCAACACTGTGTTTGCCAGTCACTATTTGAGAGATGTCTCCGTGGAAGACGTACAAGGACTCCAATCTTTTGGACCTCTCGTAGTGGCTCAGCAACTCACCTTGCCCGCTTCGTCTTAGGTGAGACCTGGTTTTTGTGGATTTTAGGACTATTTCTCGGTTCGTCGAGATCTCTCCTTTCAATCCTTTTAGTGGTTTCATATACTGATTTGGGTTTCCTGTTTGTAGGTTTCCGCTCAGTTATCACGTCCTACTCTTGCTAGTGCTGTGGAGGTCCTCGCTGTGGGTCCTTTCCCTCCGTCCGACTGTCGAATCAACATGCACTAGTAAAAGTAGGGTAAGTATTAAAAATTTGTTAAAATCTAAATATTTTAGATATTTAAAAATACTTACCCTACTTTTAGGGTTTATACCCACCCATCGTTGGATCAACTACCTCCCCGCATTTAGGACCTCGCTCGGACTGACTCTAGGAAATGTGAGGGTTTCAGATCACTGCGCGCGCAGCTATGTGTGGATTGCACTACACTTCCGGGTAGTGACGTGCCCTAGAGCCAGTCTGTCTACACTTCACTACAGTTACGTTAGGATCCTGTCTCAGTCACGTTTTCAATCCTTCATCGGATCATATAGGTAATATGCACTAGTAAAAGTAGGGTAAGTATTTTTAAATATCTAAAATATTTAGATTTTAACAAAATTATAGATTTGGTGACTCTATGGCCCCAAAAAAGGACGTCACCGGCCATAACCTAAAACCTATATTTATCTTCTCCAGAATGAAAATGCCTTAATGTTGTGGACAGACAATAGCCTTTGTGGATAATAAATTGTAGATTTGTTAACCTTCAGATAACTAAAGCCTGATGAGCTACATAGCCATGGCTCTATTTTAACATGATGTACTGTAATAATGACAACAAATCTCTGACAAAATGACTCTATGTTGACAATTTAAAAAAAAAAACCAACTGTTCCTTGAATGATGTTTCCAATGGAACATATCGATGACTGTATTCTTATTTATTTTTCACAGGATGTTGCAAGGGGACAGTGATGTGAACAGCATGAACGACGGGAGTCCACATTTTGCGGAGGTGTTCGTCATATACTGGGCCGGGGCATTTGTAGTCACCTTCAACAACAAGCTCCTCGGAGGAAACATGTATGTTGAGAAAAAGATTCCTTGTTGTTTAGTGAGTTCATCAGACCTGTAAGGCTAGGATCCCCGTCCACAAAGTATTTGTAGAGTTAAAATAAATTGTAGCCCTATCTTTTAACATAGGTTAAATGATTGTAATGATACCATCAAATGTAATGAGGAAAGGCACCTGATTGACTCATGACAAGGGCCATCATCCGCCTTGTGGATGGCAATTGTGTTGTTCCTCCTATGCAATCTTATCTACAACTTCCTAATGCAAGACATTACTCTTGCCAGTCTCGATTACTGGCTGATTAAGGCCTTGCAGTATTTCCTTAAGAAATCTGTGTTTAGAAATCCAGGCCCACTATGCATTTCTGATGCAGCGATTCACTATCCAGGCACAACAAAGCGAGGGAAATACTGCAAGGCTTATATCAGCCAGTAATGCAGACTGACAAGAGTTATGCCTTGCGTTTGGAAGTTGTCTTATCTATAATAGAGAGTCGTTTCAACTTTGATGTTTTCACCCTGCTACTAAGTTAAACCTTTCAAAGTTGTTAGTAACTTGTAACAGTTGAGTACATGAGAACTGGTCAAGTCTCCATACTTGATAATTTTAGACTTGCCACATTTCTTTACTTTCCTGTGCTAGTGTAGTGGCTTGACTTCATAGTGTGTTCTGCTATCTACACAATCAGAATGAAATTTCGAAATGTCTTAAATAATTCCAGGGATTTGACAAAGGAATGACTTGTATTTTTATCTCATATTCTTGTTTGTTGCAGTTCGTTCTTCCAGAGCGTGTGTGTGCTAGGGTACTGCGTGTTACCGCTAGCTATAGCTCTCATCGTCTGTAGAATCACACTTGTCTTCGGCTCCGAGACGACCGGTCTCTTCGTCACAAGATGTGTCTTTGTGCTAGTGGGCTTTGTCTGGGCTACTTTTGGTGAGCTGTTTGACATGTTTACAAATTGTCAATATTTTTCTCACTGTGATTAAAGCAGTTGATTGACAAGTATACACGTTCATTCTTGTGCTTTGGAATTCTTTTTGTAAACACTATTGATCTATATATATGGTAAAATCAATATATATCCATATGTCAAGGCCCTAGGCGCCTGAGTTTCAAGCAGGTATTTATACACGTCCAATTGTCAATTTTGTATCTACTTTATTTATCAACTCTTTGTCCACTTCATTGGCTCCTTTCACAAAGCAGCCTTAACAAAGTTTAACCCATACTTTAACATTACACTAAGGTTACCTTAGAGATTTACGATCACCTTAGTGCTTTGTGAAAGGAAGCCCATGTAAGTTTCAAAAGCACCACTTATCTATGAAGTTGCAACATTATTCCTGGACTGACGGCCATCCCATCCAGGTGCTTTTGAAATCGAAGGATAATATAATATCGTGACATCATTGATGCACCATGTATAAGATAAAAGGTAGACAAATCACTAATTGGATAACTTCCAAGTAACTGTCTGAGAAGCATGATAATATTTTTGGATATTATGTCTTACAAATGTATTTCCATATTGCAGCATCAACAGCGTTCCTGGGTACGAGTACGCCCCCCAAGAGGAAGGCGCTGGCGGTGTATCCCATCTTCCTCTTCTACTTCATCATAAGCTGGCTCATCATCTCGCACAAAGTCTGATGTCTCTGTAGATATGTGTATACACACGAGGCAATATGTATATATCTGTAATGGACAAATGGTGGGAAAATGTGTGTAAAATGGTTTCATAAGTATTTCACATTCTCTCCCGACAGATGTTACTCAAGTCATTTCTTCTCATGTAATCTCTGTTACAAGAATTCTTTCTTGACTAAAAGAAACCTCATTTGTTTCAAGTAAGTTGTAAAATAAGCCACATTTCAGCATGCGTCTATTTCTGTAACTGTTGAGAGAATTAAACTCCTTCAGTCAGATATAAGATGATTTTGGATTGGATAAATAAGAAAATTCCAAATTTTCATAGCCAACTGATTTTATTAGAATTTTGTGAGAATATGACCCACTTGTAACAGAAGGCATTTGGGAAGAAATGACTTTAGTAACCTATGTAGGGACAGAAAGTGCATTGGGAATTTCTTCACATTTGTTGTCTTTGTATAAATTAATGCACAAGGGTTGACATTTGGGTCTTATGTATTTTGAAGATAGTCGACATACATGCCTTACATTTTTTTATACAAATGCAATTTTGACAAAAGTGTGTCATGCATAATAATGTATTTTCATAATTTCTTGAACACTTCAATAGTTATGTTCAAATTCAAGGATGTATCTCAAAATGTTTTTATTTACTGAAAATCAATCTATGTTCACAACATGGTATCTCTTTCTTGAGATCAAGGTCAACTTTATAATAATGAAGTTCTGTTAAAGTCTAATATAAACACCTTTCCATTTTCTCCAACATGGATGCCAAACATGGATTTACAGGTACATGTAAATTAGCAAGGGCTTCAATTACCCTTGGGTGCTTATTAGGTTGGTGATGATAGTGTAAAATATGATGACAGACATTCATTACTCCAATTTCAGTTTCCTTTCCATATTTTTAAGAACTGAAAGCATAATGAGTAAACAGTTCTAAAATTATGATTTTGTGCGAAATCTTTATATATTTATTTTTGTGGGATGACAGATTTTGTAACCAAACAATTGCCCTAACTATGTATATCTCTAGAAGCCTTAACTTGTGTGATTCTGACTGTTCTGTGATAAATGGGAGAGTCTTGAATGCTTGAATCTTTTGAACAATCTTTTATTCTTTTGTTATATCTGCCGAGGTTCCTGACTGTTGTCAATGTTATTTCAGTTTATTTTGGGTGTTAGTGAACCCTTTAATAGAAAGTTCAAAGTGGAAATCAACTGTTAACCTTTGACCAGTGAGTCCAGAAACAATCTGGGATAACGTCTTATAAGCTATCATCCATTTCAGTATTTTCTTCCCACAGAGGTTACTCCCTTCAGATTTCTAATCCTAACCTCTGTTCTAGATGGCCTGATTTACCTAGGATAAAAGGGAGTGTCCAACTTCCAAACGCAAGGTATAACTCTTGCCAGTCTGTGTTACTGGCTGATTTAAGCCTTGCGGTATTTCCCTCACTTTGTTGTGCCTAGATAGTGAATCGCTGCACCAGAAATGCATAGTGGCCTTGGATTTCTAAGCACAGATTTCTTAAGGAAATACTGCAAGGCCTAAATCAGCCAGTAATGGAGACTGGCAAGAGTTATGCCTTGCATTGGGAAGTTGGGGAGTGTCCTGATTGGTGCCAATTTAATCTAGTGGAACTTGTGCAATCAGCAACACCATGACATTTGCCATAGACCCGTCATAATTATAAAATAAACGTAAAGAAAAACGTTTTCATGCTTGATGTGTTTTCCTCGAAATTGGCTATTGGATTTTGTAAAAAAGAATTGATCATAATCATCCTGATAAATAAAGAGGACTAAATCAGAGACCAATACCAAAAATAGTTGTGTATATTTGTGTTAATTTCTTTTCACACATTTGAAAGACACATGAGGTTCCCCTTAAATTTTTCCCCGCTGAATTTTGTTGGAGCCAAGAAATCCAGGCCTGTTTTTTTTTTTATCATTTATTTAACTTTTTTCCAGGTATACATACAAGGTGACATGTAAAAGTATACATTTGCATACAGTCAAACATAGAAAACAACGATACAATGCTATCAAGAAACAATTGATTGTCTACTCGTTAGATCTAAGTAGTACATGTAAAATAGACCACAATTTTAGGAAATAGGTTTCCTGGTCAAGATTGATATATATGTATTTTGTGATATTATAATACTGGATGATTTGTCGTTTGATATAAATTATATTTGGTATACATCCTTTTTTACTGCAGTTGTATATGTTGTTTTTTGCTAATAGGATCATAGCATTTAATGCATAGTTATTTTTTCCTTTAACTCCAAACAATACCTGAGAAGTTGTAAAACTTAGTTGTACATCTACAGTGTTGAGCCACATCTTTAGTTCACGCCATATATTGTTTACCTTGCCACACTCCCAGAACATATGGTATATAGTTTCATCAGATTCATTGCAAAAAGTGCATTTTGGGTTATCAACATAATTTATTTTATAGAGGAAATGTTTCGTTGGCAGTATTCGGTGAATGATTCTGTATTGTAGCCATCTTAAATCGGAACTGAGAGTACATTTATTTGCAATAGAGTTAAAACATTCCCAATCAAAATCGTTATAGCGTGAACCAGTGACTTGTTCCCATTTACCATAGCAAGGGAGCGTGACAAAGTGTGAATCAAGTAGCATGTCATATATTTTCTGGTGGCCCAAAAGAGTATTTGTACATTTGATTGTGAAAGGGTATACCGGGTCGCTCAACTTACAACCAGATATAGGAATACCTACCGAGTTTGCATAGTATAAAACTGCACGTTTAAGACCTTCATAAGTAAGAAAATCTATATCAAGAGAATATAAAATACATAAATCTTCTTTGGAATAAAATCTACCGTTTTCATCTAATAAATCATTTATGAATACAATACCTTGTTTTACCCAGCTACTGTATAAAATACTCTTATTGCCAACTTTTATGTTATCGTTATACCATAAACTCTGAGAGAGTAAATCTTGTTGGCTTTTAACATGTTTTTTGTACCTACAAACAATATTGGACCAGTCTTTAAATACCTCTATCCAGAAAGTATTTGAAATGATAGATAACACTTTATTTTCAATATATGTTTTATCAGAAATCCAGGCCTGTTAGAACAGAGGTTAGGACAAGAAATCTGAAGGGAGTAACCTCTGTGGGAAGAGAATGCCATTGCAGAATATTTCCTTATTAATGGGTTGTATTTTCTGTAAATAAACCTCTCTGAATGATTTGGTACTACATCGTGATACAATCAACAATTTGTGTTATTGAAAGCTACTCATTCTAATTGTTAGTTTTAATAATTACTGAACAAAAGTTGTCCTATTAAAATCAGTAAACTCACTTTATTAAATATTTGAACAAAAAATGTAAATGATATTCATGTATCATTTTTCAAAATAGCTTCACTTTTCATATGTGCTGTATGATATTTCATTCTATTTATTTCTTGTATCTCAAATCAAATGTTGATTAAAATAGTGAATACTTATGAAGAAATGGTCTTGTTTCAGTGATAATTATAAATTTTCTGACAATAGCTTCCTACCGTTTGTGTGAATTTTGTTATCATACATATAAACATATTTTTCTCAATTCTCAGACAGTATTTTGTTTATTTTGTGGTTATGATCGTTAACACAGATGCCAGTGTTATAATGGCGATTTAAATGTGCTGTTTATTTATTATCTGTGATATGCTTTCATTCTTTGTAAACAGTTTTTGTATTCAGTCCTAGACTGTTTAATTTAAAGTGCAGTAATTTGAAAATTTATGAAAAAGTTATGAGATTTGTTTTTTACCATTATAATAGAAACACAATTTATAAAATAACTTTTAATTACAGTATATTTACTAGGTAATCAACATAAGGTGGTAATTTTTGTAATCCTTCATTTAGGACGAAATCCAAGTTTTCTAAAGTAAAAAAGGGGCACCAATCCGACAGCTGGCAAATTTTCCCCATGACCCCCTTCAGGTACCAGACTTAATTATTTTTGTCCTAGTTGGGTCATTAAATTTCAGCTTGTCCCAAAATACTTGTAGTTTGTTTATTTTCTAATATCATTATCTTTTTCTCACCAGTGGTGGCTGAAAATAGTGATCAACCGGAACTAAACCTTGACTTATTTATTTCAGATGGATAAATTTTCAGTTTAAATTTATAAACATATTTTCACAAGTGGTTGATGAATGTAGAACTAATTGAACCATTTTTATGCTGTTATATGCTGTCCATTTCTTTCAAATGTTAATTGTAACTCTGTTTCATATTTCATCTATTATGTATATAACGTGTTATATCTGATAATGTAAATAATTTTGCAAAGAGGGAATAAATCTTTGAAAGCAGTGTTGTTGCTTTGTTTTGATTGTATTGAAAAACATCCATAGAAGATATATGGGATCCTTTGGTATACCATGATTCTGAAACGAGTTCCTAATTGTTGGTATTTTTCCAACTTCCAAACGCAAGGCATAACTCTTGCCAGTCTGCATTACTGGCTGATTTAAGCCTTGCTGTATTTCCCTCGCTTTGTTGTGCCTAGATAGTGAATCGCTGCACCAGAAATGCATAGTGGGTCTGGATTTCTAAGCACAGATTTCTTAAAGGTCCATTCATTTTGTTGTTGGGGGTCACATATTCAAAACGTTATAAATGGTGTTACTTAATCGAGGAGAACCGACTGTTACCGAAAACTACCATTTTGATGAGAGTCGACGATATGAAGGTAAAAGTAGTGATTTCTGATCGAAAACCGACAATGCTATGCGTGTGGCGCGCGCCAATGAGCAAACGTAATTTTGGAATCTTATTTATAACAGACAAAGGGATAAATTTGGGTTGATCATGTTAAATAGGTCATATAACTACTATGCATGTAAACGGGGCGTGCAGTTTCGGTTTCTGCATATGCATAATGATGAAACTCGATTTTAATTGGAAACTAGTAATTATCATATATTTGGCGATAGGGGATGAATATGCAAGCTGGGTGAATTTATTTGCACTGTAAACAGCACATATGTTGAGTCGAAACGTATTTAAGCCTAATCAAATTTTATGAAACACAATGGATGCACCTTTAAGGAAATACTGCAAGGCCTAAATCAGCCAGTACTTGGCAAGAGTTATGCATTTGGAAGTTGGTATTTCTCTAGCTTGAGGAAAGATATGCCATATTTAGGCTCAAGTATTGTAAACACAAATACAAGGTCATATTTTTACAATTATACAAATATACAATGTTATTTCACATTTTGTAATAACTTTGTGAGGAGCTGATTGATCTGATGTCATTATGGTAAAAATATGATGTCACAATGTCAGGATCGCTGCCGCAATAGCCTGAGACTAACTTTAAAGTGAACATATCAGTGATTATACTGCATTTTAACTTCATTTAAATAAATATAAAATATATAAATATTATATACCGGTAATATTAATATATTTATTTATATAATAATAAATATTTAATATAAAGCAAGTTATAAATTTAATACTAAATTTTGCTGGTTAAATACCAAATCACTCTCTCGCTTCATAAATATTCGATTTAACAGAATGTGGATGGGATAGCTCAGTGGTTTTCTCGTTCAGCTTCGAATCAAGAGGTCCGGGGTTCAAATCCTGCCATCCTTCGTCTGGAGTAGAGAACTGTTCTACACGCTTTGAGGTTTGGGTGCAAAACCATGGTTTGCTAGTTCCAGCTGTTCCTCGCAGGTTTCATCGGATGGCATAGCCACATGGTGTTGCGGGCTTTCTCCCTGTCATGATACTAGCAGCCGTGATATAAGTGAAATACTCTTGAAAGCAGCGATAAACCTCACCTCACCTCACCCAACCTATTTATCACCTTTAACAAATGAACAGTTGATGCAACAATGGCTGAAGCAGACATAAAATATTACAAAACTTTCGACAAGAAACGGAGGGCTTGGAGGAAGAGAGGACACATTACTAAAATTCTCTGTGTATCTCTGTCGCAGACTGAGTGGAAATATGGCAGTATCTGTATTCCCATATAATGTGTAAATATCTTGGACACACTGACATGTGAAAACTTTCTTAGAATTATTTGCGTGACTTGTTGGTGTTCATTGGTTACCAAAAATGTTTACCTACATGTTGCTTAGGTTCTTTCTATTTAAAGGAAATCTGATCATCAAGCTGCTTATAAATAAATAAGACCAAATTAGAGACAAATACCAAAAACCAGTTCATGTGTGTTATTTACATCAGACATATTCAGACTAATGATAAATGCTAATTGGCAAGACCCTTTAGAGTCAAATGCTTAGATCTTTGAAGTCACTCGGTCGACATGGCCGCTGAAAGATGAGTTTACATTGGTTAAGAAGCAGGGATACAGTATGAGGTTCCCCCTTTCCCCGCGAGGGTATTTTGCTGGATCATTGACATTCAGGCGATGTAAGAGAAGGGTAGGGAGTAATCTCTGTGAGAAGAAAATTGTTACGTATAAGAAAACAAGATATTCTGGATTGACAATTTTAATAGTTAGTATCAGTGTATCCCACCTTGTTATAATATTCATCAATTTATATAGCGCACATTTTTAGCGAGGTTGTTCACATGTGCTACCATTCTCATGTATGTTAATCTCCCTGATTGACTTCCTTCACCATTGTTTTGTTTGCTATATAAATGTACTATATTTTGTTATTTCCTTACATTCTACCTGATGAAGGAGTGAGTATGTACTCCGAAACGTCGTGTATTTTCACATTAAAGAAGTTGTTATCCAGAAAATCTTCCTGTTCTTACCATAAGCAATATTGCATATGTGCAAAGTTCGCCGTATAAACAGGGCTTTAGTTGTGAATAAGCTGGGCAGTCCGTGTTCACAACAATATCACAGTGCTATGAATATCTTGCAGTGGAAATGGTGTCTCGGAATACTTGTCAGTAGCGTGTGATGAGTAGTAGATTGTAGTATTAATTTCCAATACCAGTTAGTGTATATAGCAAACGAATGCTTCAACTGACGAAAGGGTCATAGGGTTTCATTGCATTAAATCATCTGCGTCAAACAAATAATCTGATATACAAATTACTCGGCTTAAATCGATGCATATCATAAGCCGTCATAATTAAGAAATAAAGTTCGCTGTATCCCAATGTGTTTTGTAATAAAGTATAGTTTTGCCCTGAACTATTATAGTTAAAGCACGAGGACGTTAGTCCGAGTGCTTTGACGACGTAATAATAGGTCAGGGCATTCACCGTCATTTTCATATCAGATGTTCACACAAATAGTTGTATCATCCTTGGGTCTATATATGTTCAATACATTTTTTTGTGAGAAAAGCAAAGGTTGATTGAATCGCCCGTTAGAATAGTTTGGCAGTCCGGTTTTCGATCAGAACTTCGTAGCGCAAGTGTCCTCTCTTGTGTCTTATTATCATTAGCGGGGATATTTATCTCAAATCTTTATTTCTTAAAGATAATAGAACCTCTCAGTTTTGTTCGATGTTAATTCGTTTATTCATATAGACAATACTTTCAAGTAAACAAAACACTAACTATTATTTCGAAGCGTCACCTACTTAGCCAGATATCGCGGTTCAAAGTGAGTAAATTTGGCCTGCTCATTATCTCATTCTTGAGCAGGACTCTTGAGTAACACGTCACACCTCTGCTAGCAGATGATTGGCTAATGAAACTTTTGGCGGCTGTAAAAATTAAGTATTTTTTAAAAACGTTTTTTCTACTATTTTGGGGTGGATTTGCAATCCAATACTTTTGTGTCGTTATTCTTTACTGTTGTCAGAATCATTTCCGCGAAGCCTACCCCCTGAGGTTGGAATATCTTTAACAGATTTCGCTAAAATTTGGAATATGAGCTCACAATATCGTATATAAACAATAAATAAATATATGAAAACAAATCTAGATTTTGAATTTTGAAAATATTGTCAAAACAGCGATTCGAACCCCTGTGCTTGAAACACTGCAAATGTATATCAAAGTTTGAAACATCTGACCACTCCATGTTGCCCAGTCTGATTAAAATCGACGGTTTTCCGTGGAATAAGAATTGCAAAATAGTGCATCTACCGGGATACGAACTCGTATCGTTCGTAGGTTTCCACGCCAAACCGTCTGAAAGCACCCCGTACACTAGCGTGTTCGGGCGCAATTCAGCTAGCCAATCAAAAGATGCCCAACAAATGCTTTCGGTGCGAGAAGCTAGGGGCAGATAACTCCAAACAGCTATCCTTTTGTCTGTTCCGAATGCTTTCAAAACAGCGACCGTTTAAATACTATGATGTGATTGGTCAGCTATTTGACTTGGTTTTGGCTGCGCTAAACTGGTTCTGAACACACGCCTATACAGGGTGTTCTCAGACCTTGTGGCGAGGAATCTACAGAACCTGTTCGTATCCCGGTAGATGCAAAATTTTGCAAATTTTATTCCTCGGAACAAGGTCGATTTTAATCAGACTGAATGGATAGCCTGATGTAAGAAAGTTTCAAAGTCGCTGATGAGGAATTGTAAGTTTTAACTATTAACCGTAAATGTATTCGGTGTTATCATACAATTGCAATTCCAAAATGTTGATATTTTCAGGTATGCTTAAAACATCGCAAGAATCACCACAGTTTATAGGCCGTACGCTCTTTTATTTGAATGTATCTTGTGTTTTGTAAGAAGTTCGAAGAATCACCACAGCTTATTCCAATTTGAGTTTGGGAGCAATTATTACATTCAGTATATCAGTTTTTGTTATCGTCTCGGATTTGATTAGTTGCTTAGAGAATTTGTCAAATGTAATGTCATAGAAAAACTTCAGTAAAACCACAGATAAATCACAGTACATTGATACGTGCAATTTTACGTGTAATATATGTAATGACCAAACAACAATACATTATCTTAAATTTATCTATGTTTTAATGAACTAGTGGTTGTTTTGATACAAGCAAACATATTATTCCGAAAAAAGGGTGATATTGTACACAGATAAGACCACAGATAAAATGTGGTTACACCATATACTTATCTTTAATAATTCTCCTTTATTGCTAGATAAGATGATATCAAGTGTTACTTCTTTAGACTTTGGTGTATCCTCAAATTCATGTTTGATTTCACTGTTGAAATAAACTTCAGACAGACAGACAGACAGACATTGTATTAAGTATAAAGGCCAAAGTCCCAAAATACAATTACATAACAAATTTGGAACAAACGCACATAAAAGATAACAGCTTTATGAATTTACAATTGCAGCTCTAGTTTTACATAAACATTTAAGAAAATTAAAAACATTCATGATAATACCTTTATCTTTACTGCTAAGAGTGTACATTACATTCTGTGTGTTTGATGTATTGTATAACAATGGAGCAATAAACTTATTTCATGCAACTTCATACAGTTTACAATGAAAAAAAAGAATGTGAATTTAATTTTCAATGCAGTTAATATTGTCTACTTTACAGTAAATTCATACTCTGTCAGCCATTGATACATTGTTGTATCTTCCTGTTTCGATACCTAACCCAAAATTACTGCACCTGAATATTGCTAAAAGGGATTTTAAATAGGGAGATATAGATAATGATAGATAGCTTTCTACATGTAATAATGATTTGAAATGTTTGAAGGCAAATGAATCTGAAAGATTATGAATATTTGCAGACCATGATTGTTTTAGAATATCAGAGAGCCTAAGTTTAAATTGTTGCATAAAAACTTTGCTATCACCGACATCACCAATGTACTTCATGATTCTATAAATTCGAAATGTATATGGTATTACTACATTATTTCTTCTCATCAGTGTAGTTGATGAGTCTCTGGTATCAAGACGCCTGATATATTCTTTGAAATTGGGTTAATGGAATCTGCCAGAAGCCCTTCAAAACTTACTTATGTACTGAGTTTGACCGATGCAACAGTGGTGTAGTGGTTAGCGTGGTTAGCGTTCGAATCCCGGTGGAGACACCAAACATTTGTGACCTGGGTCTCAAGCTGTATTGCACTCAGTTCAACCAGCTGCATAATTAGGTACCTGAAAAGCGGGTGTACATGACTTCGTCTAGCGCTATCGGCAGCTGCGAAAGTACAATTCCGTCAGGGTAATAATGTGAAGCGCATTGAACATGCATCCGTGTGTGGATAACTTGCGCAATATAAGTATCCATTATTAGGTCTTCAAGACGAATGTCTGGAAGACCTATTGTTATTACTATGGCCTTTTTTCTTATTATTTGTACGTTTTTGGTGCGCGCCACTGTGATGTAACGGCTGGACCGATTTGCATGAAATTTTCAGGGATTGTAGCCTGTTACATAAACTAGCCCTGTACGTTCGCCGATTTTTCATTTTCAACATTCTTGAGTTATCTCCCCTTGAAGTCAAAATTTAAGACCTTAATAGCTCGAAAACTAATCAAGATAATTTCACAAAACCTTCACCAAAATGTGGGCAACAATATTCCCCATCGATTAGGTCTATAGCGGTGTTAGGCCGTAATGATAGATTTTTTGCTATTACCAAAAACCTGAAAATTTTGTGCAATTTCGCGGTTTTATAGGGTACTCGTCTTTGAAAATCTTCTTCTCAATAACGGCAATACATTCAGCTATATGTGATAGCTCATATTGAAGGTAAATGAACTGTGCACAAACGTTCGAAGCCCGAATTTCGAATTTTGCCCTAGAATTTTCGTCATCGGACCTGGAAAATCATCAGTTTTTAAAAGTGTTTTTTGGCTCTATGTTCAAAGGGGCATAACTCTGTTACAAACGATCTTATGTCGAAGTTATTTATTGAGAACTTTTTATTATATCCACCTTACCAATTTCATAATATATCATTATCATATGACAATTGATAGTTTCGGCACAATTTGTACGTATTCCCCGAAAAGTAGAATTTTGTGAATTTGAGCAATTTCCAGGGGCATATCATTTGGACAATTATTGATGATGAACCAATAAAAATAGGAAGAATTTTAATAACTCATATTTATTTACAAACGTCGTTTATTACGGAGAATATTTTTCGAATCTCTCATAGTTTATATGTGACAAGTCAAAGAAAATTGTCATTTTTCGAAAATCGACATTTTTAGCATAGTTGAAAGGGTCATAGCTGCATAACTAATTAAGATATTAAAATTGTATTGACACCGTCGGATGCACAATTTCAAGAACAACAACGTTTCTGTTGAACCCTTAAATGAAATGTTTATAGTTAAGCTCCGAACATCGCAAAGGTTGTCTAGGGGTCAAACTTCAAGCATTTTTTAGTACTTTCTTTTACATTTAGAATAACATTACGCATAACTTATGTATGCGATCTTGATGATGATAACTTCACCTGAAATGGAAATTAAAGCACAACATTTCCTATGTTACACCTTAGTATGAAAATATTGACCATTTTGTCTTAATCGTGAGAAAGATCATGTAGGGGTCCATTAATAAGCGATTGTTCCATTTTAGAGGGTCAATGTCTTGGGAGAATTTTTGTAAATAAAACTACTGAAGATAGAGACATGTGTGATAACTCGTTTTAAAGCAGAGAAACTGATGAATAATCGAGAGTCCAACAAGGAGTTCAAGGTCAAGCAGACGTCTTGAAGACCTAAGTATTGACGTGTCAATCCTAGTTATTATCCCCCGCCAACATAGTTATTGAAATAGATATTGAAATGGGCTCCGTCCGTCCGTTCGTCCGTCCGTCCGTCCGTCCCGATTTTGTTTCCGGAACAGAACTCGAAAACTATAAGACATATCTCTTGGTGTGTGGAACATGTGTAGATGTGCCTGAAAGGCCCGATGGGCTTATGGCATTGCACGGTGTCCAGCTGTCTGTAAACTTTTCGCATTTTGTCTTCTTCTCCAGAACCACTTTGTCTAAGGAGCTGAAATTTTGTGTTGTGTTTAGTTGAAAAAAGGTTCATAGTCACTGTTATTCAACAACTATTCTTCAATAAATTTTCCCAAAGGCGGGGGATATGGCCGACTCTGTCTGCTTGTTATTATTATTAATGCAATTGCCGACTCTTGGAATTGGATAAGAGTGAGTTTGAGTGCTTTGACAGCTTTCATATCAGCACAGCAGCGCCAACCACCTGCACAACGTTTCGGCTTAAGAACACAGGAACCCAGGAATACAAGGTGAACTCAACGGACTCTCACAGGGTTCAATACTGGCAGTGTTCATTGTTGTACTTCACCTCTTTCCGTAGAATTGGCTTTCGAGTTGCAGAAATATGGTCCAAAAGATTGATATTATTATAACAATTGAGCCTTTGCTCATTCAGACGCTTTATGGGCGAAAAACAAGCTCAAAGGGACTAAACTATCCTGAACGGAGTCGTTGACAGCAAACAACAACAAATGCACACCCTCGTCTCAAAACAAATGTTATTTATATCGTTTGAGGGACGAATGAGATGGAAATTACATTCTCCTAGCGTAGTAATACAACAAAGGGATGTAATCGGGTATAGGTGGCGCTCTAAAGGGAGTATATAAAGGTGTACGTTATTTGAATGGTCTTTCTCGCTTGTTGTGCACTGCGATAACATTGCATTATGGATTTTTTTTAATGTTCAATGTATTTACTGTTAATGTTTCAGGTCATTCTGACGCTGATGGAGAGGCTTGTCGCCGTATGCTAGGCTTGTTGCTTTGCTTGAGGCTTGTCGCCGTATGCTTAGCTTGTTGCCTTGCTTGAGGCTTGTCGCCGTATGCTAGGCTTGTTGCCTTGCTTGAGGCTTGTCGCCGTATGCTAGGCTTGATGCCTTGCTTGAGGCTTGTCGCCGTATGCTTAGCTTGTTGCCTTGCTTGAGGCTTGTCGCCGTATGCTAGGCTTGATGCCTTGCTTGAGGCTTGTCGCCGTATGCTAGGCTTGATGCCTTGCTTGAGGCTTGTCGCCGTATGCTTAGCTTGTTGCCTTGCTTGAGGCTTGTCGCCGTATGCTAGGCTTGTTGCCTTGCTTGAGGCTTGTCGCCGTATGCTAGGCTTGATGCCTTGCTTGAGGCTTGTCGCCGTATGCTAGGCTTGATGCCTTGCTTGAGGCTTGTCGCCGTATGCTAGGCTTGATGCCTTGCTTGAGGCTTGTCGCTGGCATCGAGAGTACTGATCGATGTCGTTTGAAGAGCTTAAGATTGTTGGCGGTTGTATGGTTTGTCGCCTGTTGAATGGCTTGTCGCCTGTTGTGTGGCTTGTCGCCTGTTGTGTGGCCTGTCGCCTGTTGTGTGGCCTGTTGCTGTCTGAGGCTTGACGCCGCCGTATAAGGGAGAGGTTTGTAATCCCTTGTTTGTTGGCGGGTTGAACGGCTGTCCCGACTACATGTTTGTGTGTGTTGTCCATATTTGATTTGAGTTTTCTTAAATGTACATATAATTCATGTTTCACGCAATAAACGCGGTGGTGCACAGCATAGCCTTCCAATGTATGTTATGTTGTTTGTTGTATTGAGTTGAATGGGCTAGGAGAATAAGTCTTGATCATATTCTCCAAAGTTTGATGAACCTTCTCTAAGACTCAAGATGATGAGCACTGAAACCATGGACCTACCCTGGATATTACCCTGACTGGTACATGACTTGCTTCAACACCTTAGACTTAAAGGGGCAGTAGCACGTGTTTTCCCTCAAATACGTCAATGAAATGTAATTGAAAACTAATTTAACCAATAGTAAAACACCCTTCTCTGTTTGGAAAATCAAGTTAATATTGAGTGTACATGGTTCCGTAAAGCCAAAAGAATCATTTTTGTATTTCGAAATAATTAAATGTGTTCACAATAAATGGCCGCCATGCAATATTTGCTTTATACGTTATTACCACTACAGATAATTGGTTTGTGTAATAAGATGTTTTACACTCTAAAGTAAATATAAATGACACAAACCATCATTATAAATGGGAAATTTGAAACAATACATTTTGCAATAAACGTGCTATAGCCCCTTTAAAATTCGAGCCAAGCTCAATTTACATTAGTCGGCAAACGACTGGTGTTTGTCATGGCTATTCAAATTCGCTATTCAAATACGCCCACAGGCAGAAACAAATTGCTGAAAGTATCACTCTCATATACAGACGAAATAAATCTAACATGAAAAAGCACTAAACTGTTAAATCAATTTAACGAGATATCGAATTCCTGTTATCCAGATCAAACATAACGTGAACTAAACGAAAGTTAAAATGTTAAACAGACTAGTGAGAAATAATTTTACGTAGAAACAGAATTATATGTCTCGTGAGCCTATCAAATAAGCATGTTCTTTATATTTTTGTCTCAAAATAATGATTTGCCATGTTTAAGTTACATTTACAGGTATATCAGAAAACATTATGTTTTAGAACTTCATGAAAGTTGTCAAATTACGAACATGACATATAGATATTAGGTAACGGGTTGTAGTTCAAAAGGGCTGAAGGACAAAAAGACCTATTGTTCTTATCCTGATTTTTTTCCTTATTATTATTTGTACTTTTCTTGTGCGCGGTGTACAGCAAAATTGACTGCTCCGATACCAATGCAACTGGCAGAGGTGATGGGCCTAGGTGTAATTAAGCTCGTCGCGTACGAAGCCCGATTTATTTGATTTTCGGTCTCTAAAAGGAGAGGTAAATAATAGAGCCATGGGCTCTGTGGCTCATCAGTATTTCATCGATTTATTATCTAAGGTTGAATATCTAAGTTATCTCAAGTAATACATTGTTAACAAGCAAAACATAGGTTTTTTAGATCATGACCCCTGTGACCCACATTTGGATTCCCAGGGTCACCAATCCTACAATTACAATTTCACCTTTCTAGAGCTTTACATACTTGAGATAAAGATGAAAATAGGTTTTTGGGTCATGACCTGTGACCTAGATTTGGGTCACAGGGTCACAAAATCTACAATTTAGAATCCCCACTGGCCAAGGAGTCTTCAAACAACTTTTCAGCTCTCTAGACCTTTTGGAACTAAGGAAGAAAATGAAAATAGGTTTTAAGGATATGACCCCTGTGACCCCATTTGGGGTCACGGGGTCACGAAATCTACAATTTAGTATCCCCATTGGCCAAGGAGTCTGCACACAACCTTTCAGCTGTCTAGACCTTTCGGAACTTGAGAAGAAGATGAAAATAGGTTTTTAAGGATGTGACCCTTGTGACCCCACTTGGGGTCAGGGGGTCACGAAATCTACAATTAAGAATCCCCATTGGCCAAGGAGTCTGTACACAACTTTTCAGCTCCTTAGACCTTTTGGAACTGGAGAAGAAGATGAAAATAGGTTTTTAAGTGTGTGAATATGAATAAAACGAAAGTTCTTGTATTTAAACATGGAAGTCAGTTATCAAGAAATGAACAATGGTATTTTAAGAGAGAAAAAATAGAAACTACAGGATTCTATAAATATCTTGGTGTTTACTTTAGCAGAAACCTGTCATGGCATAAACATACAAACCAAGCTGCAGTACAAGCAAAGAAAGTTATAATTAGTATAACCAAGAATCTGAAAGTTTTAGGAAATATTTCATATCAATCCTTATTTAAAATATTTGATGTAAAGATACTCCCAATCCTATCATATGGGTCAGAAGTATGGGGCTTAAAACATTTTGATGCTATAGAAAAGATTCATTTATATGCTTGTAAAAAGTATTTGGGTGTTAAGATAAACACATCTAGTCTGATGGTGTATGGAGAATGTGGACGATTTCCTATATATGTACATTCGAATTTAAAAGTAATTAAGTATTGGCTTAGACTTATTAACATGCCCTCATACAGATTGCCCAAAAAGGTTTATAACATGATGATATTGTTTGATAACAATGGTAAAAGAAATTGGGTGACAGGTGTAAGAGAATTACTTTTTAATTGTGGTTTTGGTCATGTTTGGAACGACCAAAATGTGTATTCAATAAATGTTTTTATACTTTCATTAACTCAGAGATTAAAGGATATTTATTTGCAGACATGGACAACATCGATGGCCCTAACAAACAAATGTTTCTATTACAAAATGATTAAATCTGAAATAATCATGGAGGATTATCTATCAAAGATTACTGTTAAAAAATTTAGAATAGCTTTGTCACGTTTTAGATGTTCCTCACATGAACTTTTTATTGAGACAGGACGCTATATGAAGATACCAAGAGAAGAAAGAATATGTAATCTCTGTAACTTGAATTTAATAGAAGACGAATATCACTTTTTACTTGTATGTCCGCTATACTTACATCTTAGAGCAAAATATCTAAAAGCATATTATTTCAGATATCCTAACGTTATGAAATTATATGCACTACTATCAAACTCAAATTGTAATATTCTGCAAAATGTTTCTATGTACATATATTATGCCTCCTTGCACAGACAAAATATCCTAAAGTAAATTATACTGGTATTAATGACATATGTGTTATTGAAGATATCATATAACATTACTTGACAGAGAATTATATGATTTTATCTGACATATTTGTACAAATTTGTAAATATTGCATGTACCAATTGTACTACAGGCCTGTGGCCTTTAAGTATTGAATAAAGATTGATTGAAAAGTGTGTGACCCTTGTGACCCCATTTGGGGTCATGGGGTCACGAAATTTACAATTTAGAATCCCCATTGGCCAATTTCAACTCTGTGGAGTCATTGGTTCTGGAGAAGAAGTCGAAAAAGAGAAAAGTTTACGGACGGATGGATGGATGGACGACCGGACGCCGGACACAATGCCATGCCATAAGTCCATCGGGCCTTTCAAAGCACGACTCAAGTCCTGTACTGTCAATGGAGGCTGTTGACGTTGTCGAACACGGCGCCCGAGGTAGTCCCACAGATGCTCTATCGGCGACATATCCGGTGATCTTGCTGGCCAGGGCAAAACATGCACATGGTTCGTGTCTAGAAAGCTCCTTGTGATGACAGCAGTGTGAGGCGTGGCGTTGTCATGTTGGAACATAGTTCTTGGGTTCTGGCGGACGAAAGGAACAACGACGGGTTGCAGAACCTCATCAATGTACCGGCGTGCAGTCAGATTACCAGCAATTGTAACCAGATCCGTCTTCCGGTTCCCACAAATCCCTCACCAAACCATGACACTTCCGCCTCCATAAGGTTCAACGTCTACGACGCAACAACGTGACGTTCGCTCATACCGCCGCCTGTAGACACGTACCCAGCCGGGCTTGTTGAGCTGAAACCTGCTCTCGTCGGTGAAAAGCACTCGACTCCAATGTCGCTGCTGCCATTGTCGAACGGTTCTCGCCCAAGCCAGTCTTCGACGTCGAATTTGATGCGTTAACGTCATCCCTTTGAACGGTCGATAGGCTCGGATTCCGTGATGACGCAGTCGTCTGGTCACTGTCCATCTGCTGATTCGTGGTTTAGGCCGTGTGCAGCAGATGACGTCACGGTGAGGAATCTGTTCCTCAGGTGAAGCAGCCGTAAATGTCGATCTTCGTTGGGGGTGGTCACCTTCGGTCTACCGCTCCTTGGCCTGTCTGCTGTCCTGCCAGTCTGCATGTGACGGGGAGTCTACCAATTGTTCGCTTCGAACAGTTCATGATTCTGGCGACATGGTCGTGTGTAGCGCCTAGTCGAAGCATTCCGATTGCTCGCTCTCTCTGCTCTGACACTAATGTTGTTTAATGTTTGCATGTTCTTCGTGTCAATCTGCTGTAATCGATGCCCAAGAACAATTTGGTGGCTGTTTTATACCCCACAATCATACGGGTATTTTTCTGTACATACGGGAACTTTCGCTGATTTAAGTCATTTTTCTCGCAAAGCACGTGCATCCCATGCACTATTGTGGCCAAGTCATCAAATTGAGTGTTCAGGCGACCTGTTACTGAGAGTGAGCTATGTTCACGGTCATTAAATAGAAAATGACAAATAAAAATATTTTGGGGACGTTTCTTTTGCATATAGAATAATATTGAAGCTTGCTTTACTACTGTCATCAATGAATTACAGTTCAAACGCATGTAATGATCAGCACTGAAACAGACTATAGCTAATCCCCCTATAGAAATTCCAATTAACACTTCAGTCACGCTCACATGCATATTACAGTTTTGAGCTAGATGAGACTAAACCTTCTATTTACATATGAAGAGATTGTGTATTAATGAAGCGCGGGGCAATTGTGTATTGCATTTTCCGCCTTTAAATATATCATCGATATTAAACTTCTATTTCATTAAACATTATAATCATATTACAATTACAATTTTGACAGTCGTGATTGTACAGTTAAAGGTACATCCATTGTGTTGTTAGGGGTCCACATATTGTCTGTTAAATTGGTTTTAATCAAATTCATTACTTTATTAAACACAGTTCACTCAAATAGCTAAGGCGCTCATCAAATTCATTACTTTATTAAACACAGTTCACTCAAATAGCCAAGGCACTCATCAAATTCATTACTTTATTAAACACAGTTCACTCAAATAGCCAAGGCACTCATTAAACACAATTCACTCAATTATGTGAACATATTTCAGCGACAGACTATAATCCCCCAGCCCTAATCCCTTAATCCCTCCCAAAAATATTTTGAGCTCGCTGAGAACCCTCCGACTCCCATTGACCTAAATCGGGACTAGGTCGCCGCCAGTGCTACTGAACTTCAACTGCCACTATATCGATCTCTTCAAGGTTGACTGGTTGATAATGCACGAGATCCGGGAACAATACAGACGGCCTAGTGTCTCATGACAGTCAGCCGGTTGATTTGTTTTGTTTTTTTGTTTTTTTTTGCGGCCCATGGAGACAAGGATGACATTGCGAAATGCACATGTTGTGTTGTTCAAGAATGCCTTCTCAGTAGTAGTAGGGAGGCCTGTATAATATATTTTTTTTAATACATAATCTATTTTTTTTTTTATTGGGCTTGTATAGGCTATTTTTTTGGCTATTTCTTGGCTATTGTTTGGCTATTTTCTTGGATATTTTAATTAGGATATTTTTTGGATATTTTTTTAATTAGGGCTTGTATAGGATATTTATAGAGTGGACCGAAAATTCGGTCAAACTGATTTTCTCAGACATGTCCAGACCTGTAGCACAGGTGTTCTCAGTGTCGTATATATGGTTTGACCAATTTAATTGTTAATTGAATTGACCGATTTGTTTAAAATTCGGTCAGACTGATATCATTTGCTTCAGTCAGCTCAACAGTGTCCTTAGATGAACCTGTGAAAGGTTTAACTATAACAAACATGCGGCGATCCACTATGTTTACTCTGTCAACAATGACCGGATAATGGGATCCGAGGATACAATGACCTCCCCGAGTGTGACTCGCCCTCACATTTACACCCCTTGGAAGCCCTAACTTGCTTTGCATTTTCACAGCCTGTTTTAGCTTTGTAAAACACATGCGAACATAGACATTAGTTTTCTAAAATGTCCCCCTGAAAATAAATGTTGTTCTTATTCCATACATCTCTCACATATAATACAGGTAATTTGTTCAGTTATTTAAATGTTGTAAAAGAAAAATCACAGATATCTAACATATATAACATATCACTAGAATGTCAACACTTTGAATAAATTGGGATTTCAGTAGAGTAACTACATAAAACGTGTTAAAATTGTGTCAATCTGTTGATTGTCTTATTAAGGAAAACAAAAGCTTAATTATCATGAGCTTTCTTTTCACACTCCTTCACTTATTAAATATTCAATCTGAAATAAAAGACTTGCACTCAGTTTGTGTTGTAGTGGAAATTTGCCTCGCTGTTGACCACTTTAGATGTCCCACAGGACAGTGGAGCGTTAATCCTTAATACAAACAGACTACGAACACACCGGATTGAATAAACAAACAGAGGCTCTTGGGCGCGTGTCAGGTGTGTTCATGTTTGAATGAACTTTAGAAAGCTAGAATACCTAAGAGGCCCTTTAAGATAATTTGGCTTACAACTTGCTTTACGTATACACGGTCTGTTTTAGCTTTGTAAATGATTTTTTTTTTTAGACATTAGTTTTCTAAAATCTTCCCCTGAAAATATATAATAAATTAAAAATAGAGACATCAACTATGTTTATGTCAGACCATCTGCAGTTGTTTTGAGTATTATTTACTTACTTAAATGATCATTGTATATCAAAGCAAGTTTACATAGACTTAATTCAATTTGTATTTGTTTTATTTGTATAAGATCTACCGCTGCTTGAGTAGTGTTCCGTAGGTAAAATGATTTTTGGATTGTAAAAAGGATAAAAAAATAAAATAAAAGAGAGATTCATTCTTTCATTCATCATAATAAAAATTATATCTTTATAACCAAATGACAGAAAATAAATGAATATGAAATTATGAAATAAGAACTGTCAAAGTTCAGGTAAAACATCTAGATAGCTTTAGCATTGATATGTATGAATACAGTTAGCGGGAACATCTCTGAGCTGTTTGCTTACTTGAGTAAAACTACGGGGTCTCTGGCCTATTTCCCATATGTGCTGAATATTATCTATTTTTAGGTAACGTCATATCTGTTGCTATGGGTGACTCAACTGAATTAAGGACCTAATTAGGGTGACCCAATTTTCTATTGTATACCCACATACTTGTTTGAAACAAACAAAGGCTCTTGGGCGAGTGTCACAAAGAATAAAAGAGATATTCATTCATTCATAATAATAAAAATTATATCTTTATAACCAAATGACAGAAAAAAATAAGATGAAACTATGACTTTTATCATAAAACTGTAAACTGGTTTTTAGACATTAGTTTTCCAAAATCTTCCCCTGAAAATATATAATAAATAATAAATTAAAAATAGAGACATCAACTATGTTTATGTGTGCTTGAGTAGTGTTCTTCTAAATGCTTATTTATATCAGACTACCGCGTGTATATGTGAAACTAGACTTACTTCAGTTTATGATTATTGATGTATATCGGAATTACTCCTGATAAAATTGGTTTGATATATCTCCAACCTTAATACACTTGACAATATGTTTTCCTGTAAGACAGATCATTAAGTTAATAATAAATATTCTATTACAATGTGTTGACGCATGGTATGACCATGAAAAAGGATATTACTTCTAACATGTACTAAAATACTTCAGTGTTGTTTGTCAATTCTCAATATATGTTTTATGTGTAGATGACAATACGTAGCCATTATATTTATAGCAAGTTATCCCGTTTGCAATTCAGAAATGTAAGACAATGGGCAGATGAATGTTAATGCTTGAAATGCCATACACTGTATTTGCTAGAACAATGAATAACATTTTCTGAAATGTCATTTGATAATGGTTTTACATAATTTTAAGACAGTAATACTAAAGTTGAATTTATTCTAATCCTTCAATTAACATACATACACCATTTGAGGTACATATCCGATATTAGATGTATTTAATGAAATGTGTTTAATGAAATTTATAAGATGTTGTTATGGTTGAAAAAGTATCTGAAATATTGTAGTTAGGTTATATTACATGGCAATCATTTTATGTTATTCAACAATTGTTGAGAGAGAGAGAGAGAGAGAGAGAGAGAGAGAGAGAGAGAGAGAGAGAGAGAGAGAGAGAGAGAGAGAGAGAGAGAGAGAGAGAGAGAGAGAGAGAGAGAGAGAGACATTGTTAACTAGTCATAAAGGTCAAACATGCTCTTGGTACCATGGAAAGAAGTGACCCTGGTGTATAATAAAGGTACACTTCACGTAACTACATAAAATTGGAAGAAGTCCAGTATAGTGAGTTTGCCCTGCAGAAAATGTGATTGATTCATCTGTTTTCACATTCAGAGATTATATGTGACAATTGCTATATAGTAATATATATAAAAGGAATATTAATCTTCACACATTTTATTTGCCCCGTTTCAATGAGAAGACTTAAGGCTAGGAACAATCCCTAAGTCTTCTTTACAACCACGAATGTCTATTGAGCTACTTCTTCTTCTTCCTCATCCTCACTACCGTCTTCAGATTCGTCATCACTGTCATCATCAACATCTTTTATGATTTCCATGATCCATGGCTTGTACTTGTAGAGTTTGGAAATAACTTGTTCAATCATATTTTCAGCTGTGTCTTCCATAGAGTTAAGAATGTCCAAGGTATTGGGACCATGCCTCAAGCCAAAGACATAGGCAACAACTTGCCCATACATTTCTTTCAATTTTCTCCAAACTATATTATTCATTTTATTTTCAATCATATCTCCTGACATGTTTAGCTTTTCATACCGCTGTCTCTTTATATTCAATAGATCTTCATTCTCCCGACCAACTCTCTTTATCAAACTTCTTATAACCTCTTCTTCACTATCTTTGCTAGTCTTTTGTAATTTATTATGAAATATCTTCATGTCATCATCATCATCATCAATATCATCCTTTTCCACTTCTGGGCATTGCTTATCGTGGAGATGTTTCTGTAAACAAATACTATTTAGAAACACCTGTCCACAATAACAACAGCTTTCTAGAGATTTCTTTGGGGGAAAGGCGTCATCAAACTTTCGTTTCATTGGCTCATTGGCAATTCCGGGAGGTGAAAGTGAACTTTCATTCCCAGGACACCAGGTTTTTCTGTGTTTCATGAGGTCCGTAGTAGATTGGAAGACTATTCCACAACTATCACAAGAAGGCATATCACAGAGATTTTCGGCACACGTCTGCACGCTTCGGAGGGTAGACTCTTTCTGAGGATGGTTTTCCAAACTACTCACTTTACAGCCATTAGGACGAAGTCTTTCGTCTGCTGGTGTATCAGGTTTTAAATCAATTAAAAGATGGCCATAGGGTTCGCTCGTAGCCTCTTCAAATGTTTGCATAAAATGTTGAGATCGGGTTGGATACATTTGACGACCTAAGGTCATGATGGATTGTTGGTCTACTGGATTGTTAAACATGACTATATAATGACAGTTTCTACGTTGTGTTGGGTTCCTATTATAGAAAAGGTTTTGATTGATGGCGATGACAGAGAGGTTACGATGATGGGAACCTTCTGTAAATAGATCTGTTATTTTAGGATCTTTACTAGCCGTTGACATGAGATCGTCCAGAACTAGGACATTTCTTACACCTGTGTCAAAAAAGTAGTCTTGGTCCAAATCTATGGGAATACCTTGAACAAACTCTACAGGAGGATACACGGATTGTAGAATGTCATCATAGAGAGGTTGCCAGCGACGATAAAGCCATAAGATCCGTTGAGGGTAAGGTTTAATCTTGAGGCTTTCCAAAATGTGTCGAACAAGATACGATTTTCCTGATGATGTTGGCCCGGAAACGATCATGGTGAAGGGGTGTCGTAATGAAACCTCTTGCGGTGGTTGTTGTTGTTGTTGTTGTGGTTGTTGTTGTTGTTGTTGTTGTTGTTGTTGTTGTTGTTGTTGTTGTGGTTGTTGTTGTGGTGGTGCTTGCAGTTGTTCATGTTTGATAGTCATATGTCGCTTTAGACTATCTGGCCAAGAATATGTCTTGAAACATACTGGACAGGAGTACATTATGCCTTCTTACTGTAACGATCTGGCTTTCCCTGTTTTGGAAGAGACTTCTTTTTGTGTGATGTGTTTTCTTTAACGTTCTTGTCAGGAATGACACACACTTTCTGTGCTCTCCTTTGTATAGCCCTTTCGCGTTTCTCTTGAGCTATGGCTTGCTCCACGACTTGTTGTGTTGGAGAGACAAAGTTAATTTTGGGTTGTTCAGAATAAGGCATGGCCAGTGCCTGTTCTTTTCGTTTCCTTTCTTCCAAAATTTTAGGCCATTCTGGATCATAAAGCTCCAGTGTTCTGTCAACAGACAAGTTGCCGTGCTGTGCACATTTACCCTGTACTTGCAACATATAATAGCGAGTCCATTTCTCGGTGTCTGGGACAAAAAGTTTATACTGACTCATGGTGATGTGTCCTCCCTGAATGTTCTGAAGCAAATGAGGTTAGTCATTATCTCGACCTAATATATATATATATATATATATATATATATATATATATATATATATATATATATATATATATATATATATATATATAAGTTCTGTCAACTTATATTGAATTCAGATCCCTTATCAGATTGAAAAATACCAAGTATATGATATTGTGTTTTTTCTGTCAAGGCTTTCATCACCTTTGGTAGACTTGAGTGGATAGACCCAAAGATAACGTGAAAATAAATCGAATCTTAAATTGACTTTCAGCTTTCACAGCTTCGAATAACTTCTTTGGTACGGCATAACTACCAGCATGTTTTGGATCATAATAATAAATAGCATATAATGTAAGGTGCCATGATGGATAAATCGGCCTATCCTATATCATTCACTCTATTTATATATCTACAAAAAGAAGACCAACACTAGAAAAATACATACAATATGTTTATTACAATATCATGATCACAATGTTGAACCAACAGCAGTATCACTCTTTTGGTTTGGTTGTCCTACCATATACAAATAGTCACAGTCTGGTCTTATGTTGAAGCCAAGGGTCATCTGTATAGGACAGTTCTTGAATGAGTCAAGTCTCAGCGCAAAATGAGTTCTACCAGTTGATATAGTCACTAGGATTACACTTCCAACATTGCAAATGCTCCATTTGACCCTGATGAAAATGGTCATCATCTACACCAAAATCATCATCGTCAACACTATCATCATTATTATCATCATCAGAAAATGGTGGTGACCTTAAATTGAGGTATATTGGCGGTGATTCATCTGATGTATTGAAAGGTGTTGCAACCTCATATTGAGGTCTTCCATCAGATGCTGTGGTTTTAATATAACCAACAGGATAATGATCAGGTTTCTTCCCCTTAACCAAACTGCTATACCCTGGAATCACTAAGTCCATCTGCTGATCAAATCTTCTGTAGTCTTTATCCATCTCCTCACGGATCTGACGTAAGTCTCTTTCCAACTCAGTCTCCTCAACCTGCTCACCAGTCTCCTCTTCTTTCCTTACATCCTCAGGATCATTAGGTATCTCATTATCAGCTTCATTGTCGATCTGGGAATCACTCTCCTGCTTTTTCTTAATGGGTTTATCAGATTTCACATCAGATAACTTTCTCTTCCCTGACCCTTTTGATACCATCTCTTTAAGTTCAGGTACAAAGTCTGGCATCACATCACAACAGTCTCTCAATTTCTTCCACTGATCTTGGGATAGTAGAATACCTTTTGAGGAAGGTACTAGTTTATCATCATTAAACACCCAGTGTCTGAGATCCACACCATGATCTTCCACAGTGGCATAGACACTGGTTCCAACATGTGTATAGAAACTTGTCTTACCATACTGCTCTAAGAACTTGAACACTCCTGGTAGTTCTGACCAGTGTTTCAGAGTCAACATAATCCCTCGTTTGGTAGGATAGCTCTTGCCATTAGGGAAAACATCATACTTGCGGATATGTATACTTAACATTCCATCCCAAGTCTGAGCAGTCACATACACCTCTCCACCCAAGTCCAAATGACAACGAGGATCCTGCATCTCTGTCAACTGCTTATCTGCCATAGTGGCTAGTCCATATCTCTCCATAGGGTCCTGGGGTAATTTTGCCATTTTCTATCTTCGAGGTAAACAGCACAGAGCACAAATAGCGTCAAGAACATAAGACCACTTCTCAAGATTCGAATGAGAATGAATGTATTCATGAAACAAAGTGGCCTTTTATCATACCTTGAGAGGGTATAAATGATATCAGTCTGACCGAATTTTAAACAAATCGGTCAATTCAATTAACAATTAAATTGGTCAAACCATATATACGACACTGAGAACACCTGTGCTACAGGTCTGGACATGTCTGAGAAAATCAGTTTGACCGAATTTTCGGTCCACTCTATAAATATCCTATACCAGCCCTAATTAAAAAAATAGATTATGTATTAAAAAAATATATTATACAGGCCTCCCTACTACTCTTCTCATCGATGTATTTCATCGAGAGAGATTATCACTTGTGTTTGTGCTACGTGACACAAGCAGTGCCATGAAATATTGCGCAAGAAAGCATGCATTGTACGTAGAATAAAAGAATATTTCATATCATATTTCTCGTCACAGGACACAACACAATGATTATATGTGTATATAAATGACATGATAATAAGACAATATAATGTTTATGAGGGCTTCTTTACCCCATGTGTTGATGTTAATTAAGACCGATATGCAAGCGTCCAACTCATAAATAGAGACACAGATACTAGTTAATATTGACATATTTGGAGATTAGAGACTAATCAAAATCGTAACAAAAATCGAAAAACTAGAATAACTCAAAATTGAAATATTCATTTATTAGAGAAAAGGGTAAATTAAATTGTCAAAATTATCGATTTATTCAAGCATATAAAATATTGGTACACAAACGTTGATACGTCGTTTAGATGAGTCAATTCCGAATAGTTGTCTTACAATGTCACAGGAAACCCCAAGAGGTCACAGGTTTGAAGCATCTGACATGATGTATATGCTATTTTACTAAACGCTATCTTTATGATTTAAACATATTGATTTCCATAAAAGGAACCGGATTGGTAAACAAGCTTATAGCTTATGCCAATACCGCTCCGGGATACAATAGTACATGCGAATCTGCCACTTATAAATTTATAAACGAGTGAATTGAAATTAAGAGTTCTTAGTTGACATTTTGCGGAGAGTTTTGATTACCAAACATAACTAATTTTAGGTCAAATCCATTGGTATAAAAATACATAGTTTGTCGTATATCGCTGTATATATCTTAATGAGTTCTCTCGTGTATACATTATCTTCCCTGAGAGCTTACCTCACGCAGTTGTTCGAATTAGAATGGAAAAACGGATTGCAGTTACAAGAGAGAGAATGACGTGTATGGAACACTTCTCATCATATTACGGAGAGGAGACCAGGGCTCCGTTCCATAACAGCGAGCGCTTAAATTGCTCATTGATCGCTCAATGTAGCGCTCAAGTAGCGCTCATTCTCTCTTGAACGACACAGTGCAAATTCCTCGAAGTTTGCTCTCCTTGCTACGTAGCGCTACATTGAGCAATCGCGTTCAAGAGAGGTTTAAAAGTAATCGCTAATTGAGCGATTACTTTGAAGCCTCTCTTGAACACGGCCAAGGTCTGGCTGTTGGTTCAGTAAAGCGCATGCGCAGGTAAAATATTTTAAAAATAATTTATGATTGATTAAAACGGGCCACAAAATCAGAGTTTTTAATTTGTATACGATATGATATATACGTGTACGTGTAGGTTAATGTTAATTAGTTTGATTATATGTAATACAATATACAAATAACAAAAATATATATTTTATAAAATGCCATCGTTTTGACATGACCTATGCACTATTTCTATATAAAGCACATTCCACTACTCAAATTTATAAACAGTTTACATAATTGTACATTGTGATATGATTTATGCAGGTAGAATTATTTAGCAGGTTGAAAATGTTGAAGGAGAAACATGAAAACGTTCAACTATGTTGAAAGCATACAAAAAGCCAAATATTCAAATCAAAGTCATTTCGGGAACCACTGAGTATACTCATGTAAACCTCAGCACTGTAGGTGTGTGAGAGTGTTTAAAGCTGTCAGAGTTTACACAAATAGTTAAAGCAAATGTTGTATCAGTAGCCTGCTGGAGTGGGTTGCTGGTTGGGGTCCGCTCCCTGTCCCTGGGGTTTGACGGGGTAGTTGGTTGGGGGAGGCTGCGGGTATCCCGTAGGTGCCGATTGACCCCCAACTGCCATTGTCGTCTGTGAATACCCTGGCCCCGCGGCTGGAATAGTGGTTACATTTGAATTTAAAATATCAATGGGATAGCTATAGGGATGATATATATATATATGTGTAATATAACAAATTGATTGCTGACGCGTATGGTCAGGAATATGGTATTGAAGTTCTTACTGCTTTCAAAATAGTCTGGTCTGGTCATCTGGTTCCATTTATACCGGGCCCGCCAAATGATATCATTTTGTCATTTCAGAGAAGATATTTTGAGTTTATTTGGAAGGATAAGAAACATAAAATAAATAGAAATGTTATTACAGCTTCCAATTTCTAATTGCCACTCAATGTTATACATCTTCTTCAAAAAGAAGGGGGGAATCAATGTTCCAATAATTCCATATTTAAAAACTTTGGATTAAAAGATTTTCTATTTGACAGTTTTATATGGAGTAAAACTGCATCATTGTATATTCCAAATAATCAGGAGTTATGGCTTGCTGATGGTGTTTATATTGGTGATGTATTGTACCTACTATAGTTCAAATTGATTCTAACTGATGCACAGGTGGACCATTTAACAACGTCATATCAAACGGGAATCGTTGCCATGCAGTTGTGAATCAATCTCTTTAGTACAATAAGAATATCTATATAATAATAATAATAATAATATACATTTTAACGACTAATATCCAGTGCAAGCACTGCTCAATGGCGGTACAATTATTACCCTGAAGGAATTGTACTTTCGGTGCAGCTACTAAGCGCTCCGCGCGACCATTTAGGTCCGTACCTCCCGTGTTCAGGTACCCATTTAAACAGCTGGGTGGACTGAGTGCAATGTGGATGAAGTGCCTTGCCCAAGGACACAACACAGTATGAGACCCAGGTCACAAATTTTTGGTGTCTCCACCGGGATTCGAACCCGGGCCTTTGCGGTGAGAGGCAAGCACGCTAACCACTACACCACTGTGCTCCACATATGGCTGGTAAACAGTCTTTTTTAACATTTGGGTAGACATTAAATGGCATAACATATTTGAGAAACATTATGAATGATAGTGGCAACAGACTGTCTAGTATATACAATATGTCTGTAGAGTTTCTTACATACCAAGGTTTGAAGAAAACTGTACTTCCATTTTTGAATGAGAAAAGTTTCACATTCAGTCATGTGGAAAACATACATTTCTCAAACATTGAACATAGCAACAATTTCTAAAATTGAGTTTGAATGAATTAATTGGTGGCTGTGGTTACATTTTAGTTAATATCTTTTGTAATAATGACAGGGGTAAGAAATGAAATTTACACCAACACGATCCTGCCATGTTTAAAATGTAGTACATGCCTGCAGAACCAGATACATTTAATAACTTCCAAATATAATATGTCTTATATGTTGATGAATAGTTGTGTATCATCAAAAATGATTTGTGAAGAAATTTAAAATTGAATTTTTTTTTTAAAATAAAAGACATGTAGAAGTATTATTTGACTGCTCACTAAACACCTGCATTTTTCAGTTCTAGATTATGACATCGAAAACTAAAGATACGAGTATTTGTAATTGAAAATGATATGATATGATATGATAAAATCAATTAGGGTGATTACTTTCTTTTGCCTGGCAGTTAAGATGTACACAAACAGTTGCCTAAAATGGTTTCGATACAGTATTACTCATGATATTTGACAACCATCACGGTTGTACATAAGAGTGGATTATATTGATTCATTATTGTGAGGTCATACTAGTTATTGCTTTTGTTCTTACATAACGGAATAATAGTTTCAAGAGAGTGGCGTCTATATAGTTTCATCCTTCTTGGAGACTACTGAGTAATCAAATCGGTAATCACCATCTAAGTATATATAATACGATAGTTATGATAGTAAGATAGATCTGCCTTTTAATACCTTTAATGTTTGAGAAGTCATATTTCAGTTTTTAGGACATGGCGCCTGGGATTCTTATATGGGACCAACGAAATATAATCCTAAATGGCCAATAAACTGTTCCAAAGACTTCAATGTTAAAGGGGGAGTAGCACGTTTTTTTCAAATTTTATTTTTTCAAATTTCCTATTTATAATGATAGTTTATGTCATTTATATTAACTTTAGAGGGTAAAACATCTTATTACACAAACCAATTATCTGTAGTGGTAATAACTGTGTTGCGTATAAAGCAAAAATTGCATGGCGGCCATTTTATTGTGAACACAATTTAATCATTTCGCATTACAAAAACTATTCCCATGGCATTATCAAACCATGTACAATCATTTTTAACTTGATTTTCCGAAGAGAGAATGGTCTTTTACTATTGGTGACATTATTTTTCAAATACATTTCATCAACTTATTTGAGCGAAACAACGTGCCCCTTTAAGGCTTTGGTTCTGCAAATGACGAGTGACCCTAAAGGAAATCATCGTCAGTTTATAATCTCGTTGTATAATCCTGTTGAATTTTGTCACAGAATTTCATCTTTCTAAGGATTGTCATGCTGGAGGAAAAAACGAAAATAAGTTTTTTAAGATCGTGATCCTTGTGGCGCTATCAGGGCCACAGAGTTACCAAATCTATTTTAATAATCATCCTCACTGGCTTATGCGTCTTCACCCAACATTTGACCTTTCTGTGACTTTTCGTTCTGTAGAGGACGATGAACATAGGTTTGTAGGTCGTGGCCCCTGTATATGTGAGCCTAATCAAAGATCGCAAGGTCAGCAAATCTACATTTTATATTCCCTATTGGCCATGTTTAAAGCTCTGTAGTTATTGAGAAGAAGTTGTAAGAAATTTAAACGTTTAGGGACGGACAGACGCCGGACGCCGGGTGCCATGCTAAGGGACAGGATTTGTTCAAATTACTCGTAATTAGATCAAGAAACTCTCACTAAGCAAATATATTAACAGACAGGCAGTGACTCACGCTGGTGTAGGACCTGTCCCTGGGGGAGAACCCGACCCTGTTGTCCACTCTTCTTCTTCTTTAACACTATCACCACGATGATAGCGATGACAATGAGCGCCACCAAGCCACACAGAGGGCCGATCAGATAAATCCACCTTGGGAAAATAACATTTAGTGTGAATATAAAACACTGACTTTAAAACACATTTACATCCCACTTTAGCTCGTTGCCATGGGATACCTTTGTTCTTTCAGTAGTTATGTCAGACCATACACATATTTGTTTCGTACTTTACCAATACTCCTACACTTTACCCAGTAGACTTAGAACTCCATTTTTGTAAATACACCTACACTTTCTTCATTATACTGTCACAGTCATACATGACTAATACATTTACAAATAATAAAGTGTTTTGTCTTTAATCTTAATAGGATAATAAAACATCTCAAATATCATAAATTAATTTGTGTTATGAAAGTGTCGGAAATCGTTTATTTTCGTTTATTATCGTAGTGATTTTATTTATGAGGATACCAAGGGCTGTTAGACTCTCTAAGATTGTATGTCAGTAAGGGCGATGCTTTCTCCATTTGATGGGGGAATCGTGAAACGCACATGGGGATCGTGCTGACAACCAAACAACGTGAGCACAAATGCGTGTGCATTCACGAGAATAACATAACCGCGCATTGCACGGGCGTCTACCAACATGACCAATGTGTCACGCGTGAAATATACAATGATCAAATCGCGTTGAATGATAGATGGGGCTCAGTCAAGGTTTGAAAACTTAAAAAATTTATGATGTCGGTAATACATGTATATAATTACGGAAGCGCATCGGAATAACGATCGTATACCGAGTAGTTACGTAGAATAGGATGACGTCACAAGTGTAATTTAATTATAAGTAACGTTAGAGACTGTTACATCCAGTGTGACTGAATACATTGACGAAACATCCAGTAACTTATCATGTTTAGCACAACAGTAAGTTACAGTATCAGAAGACAGTTCATCAACTGATGAAATGGTCAGAAGAACATTTAATAGAATGAATTATGAGTAAACACACCATACAGAAGCTGTGTGAAGGACATAGGTGACATATTTAACTAGTCCAATACTCACATTAAAGGGACTTTTAAAGACACATTCTGAAACCGATGAGCACCACAAAGCCAACCCGAACATATCAGTTACATCTACCTAGATAATGTTACACGCAGAATATGATAAGGTACGAGTATTTTCCTTAATGAGAATATGTAACCAACCTGAGCAATATAGACACAATTACCCAAAAGCAATTTATTCAACAACTGATGGTATCAAATATGTAGACAGTTAAGAAGATAGAGACATTTAAATAAGAACAGACACATTCAACAACTGATCAAACCGAAACATTCCTGACAATAAACAACTGACAAACTAGACAAACCAAATGCCTCACTACAAAGTTCTTATATATACATCAATAAAAAATAAATTACATTAAAACTGTCACTGATAAGAATAACGTCTTCACAAACGCGTTAAACCGAACATTCAACAAGCGGTTGAAATAGATAATTCCCACTTTGGTAAATAATCAATCTGCCTTTTAAAATGGTTTGCTACTGCGTGTTGGTAAAGTTAAGACAATAGTTATGTATAGTCATGTTCATAAGGACAAGGTAGATAATCCAACTAGTTAAACCAACTAGTTGCAGGAACACTTCAGTCACACAGTAACAGTTACATAGCGCTCCTGTTATCAGTGCTAAATGTAGGCAAGTACGTATATCTAATTCCTTGATGTAGGCAAGTATTCGTACCCAACTCTTGAGACTTGTGTAACTTTGGATATCTAATTTGACTGAGTTCAGGGAATATTACTGGTCCCGTTATGGTTCACTGGTGTGCAGAAATGTTTGAATCAGTTAATACATTCGTATAAATCGTGCAAATTCAGTGTCGGTTAAATTCAGTTGATAAAGAATATGATGGAAGTATATTTTAACTTATGCATACTTTAACTGCGCTCCGTTCCATAACAGCGAGCGCTTATAATCGCTCATTGATCGCTCAATGTAGCGCATTCTCTCCTCAAAGACACGGTGCAATTCCTAGAAGTTTGCTCGCCTTGCTACGTAGCGCTACATTGAACAATCGCGTTCAAGAGGGTTTTAAAAGTAATCGCTCAATGAGCGATTACTTTGAAACCTCTCTTGAACATGGTCCTGATCTTTCCCCTACCAGCATGTACAGCAGTGACGAGTTGTCGGTTCTCCACAGCAGCATCCAGAACACACGAACTCTGCTTTACCAGAAAACCCAAGTATGTTGTACTCCAGTTCGCAGGTCGTCGCACCTGCAGCACCTGTAACATGTATAGAACAATGTCATATCATCTGTCCCAATATGTGTACTCTTCACCTTAACTGTCTAACAACATAATCACAACTATCTCGTTTCTGTGGTTTGGTTCCTGCAACATGAACATATAAAATATAAAGTCAGGGCTCCGTTCCCTAACAGCGAGTGCTTATAATTGCTCATTGATCGCTCAATGAAGCGCTCAGGTAGCGCTCATTCTCTCCTGAACGACACGGTGCAAATCCTCGATGTATGCTCGCCTTGCTACGTAGTGCTACATTGAGCAATCGCGTTCAAGAGAGGTTTAAAAGTAATCGCTAATTGAGCGATTACTTTGAAACCCCTCTTGAACATGGCCCTGGAAATGTTTCAAATACCTGATCGGTTTACACTGTGCAGTTATCGCCATTGATTTATTATGACCTAACGGACTGAGGGGCTATATAGCTCATCATAAACAACACGTATTCAACAGAAAATGATGACATTTGTTTCACATTAATCACGTAATGCGTTAAAGCAGTTTGTGAATAGGTAAATTAAGGCTTGTGTGGATATTTACACTTCATACACTGACGTGATATAGACTTGTTACACTGCCGAATTTGAGTATTGCGATACGTGTACGGTGATGTCTATTTGAATATGGAATGACAAAGAACTAACGTAGTTATAATGTCTGCACATGGGCAAACACCTGATCAAACTTCATGTAGAAAAAGAACACAAATTCCTTTCCAATACGTCTGTCCCATATGACATTTGCCTTCAGCAGAATTATCCCATTGAAAACAGTAAGATAACGTTTTCCTTGGGTTCCAATGTGATGACATCCATGATTGAGGGCAAATATCGCCATTCAGGTTTTGTACATTTCGACTGATAAATACACAATATTTTTCTTTCGAAACCATAAAATAAGTGTATACATAGTATATCTGCAACTATCGTCGCGTGATTATCGGTAGCAACTCAAGGGAAATTGGATTTGTGAAAAAAATGATATTAACATATATCTCAATAATGCATATACGTCAATAAATTACAGTTTGTAATTTATTTGTACGGCTATGGATTCTACAAAGTCATTGACGTTTCAGTTATTACAATAGTAACCAAATCTATGTATTTTTGCTTTTATCAGTGATCATTTATATGAATTTGCACGAAACATACAGGTATTATAAAACCCACATGGAATCATCAGGTAACTATTATGAAAGGCACATGTAGATATAGTGAGCTGTTGATAAGGAGGATATGAATTACTGTAAAGTAAAAGGAATGCTTACTTAAACCTTAAAGGGGCAGTAGCACGTTTTTCGCAAAAATTATTTTTTCAAATTTCCCATTTATGATGATAGTTTATGTCATTTATATTTACTTCAGAGGGTAAAACATCGTATTAAACGAACCAATTATCCGTAGTGGTTATAACGGTGTTGCGTATAAAGCATACATTACATGGCGGCCATTTTATTGTGAACACATTTTATTATTTCGAATGACAAAAACGATCACCATGGCTTTACTGAGCCATGTATACTCATTTTTAACTTGATTTTCTGAAGAGAGAAAGGTGTTTTACGATTGGTAAAAGTATTTGAGCAAAAAAAACGTGCTACTGCCCCTTTAAACCTTAAACCTGACCGTATTTTACACACAGTTTACTCACCTGTAATAAAATAAAACAGAAGCAGTAGCCCCCATAGTATATCCATGCTTATATTAGTTAGAAGCCGGAGACGCCCAACTGTTCTCTACCAGTCCTAATGACACTGATTGGAGGAGAATACAACAGCACTTACAAGCGACAATGTTGTGCAGAAAACAATGACTGGGTAGCTGTGTTTCAATACACTGGAGTTCGAGTGTCTAACATTCGACGTAAACAGATCGATCAGACCTGCAGGGAACTGTTATCTGATACCATTGCATGTGTGCCAACCTGTCTCGCTTGACTTCTCCAACACACATGTGCCAAGTTTGACTTCAACCTTGGTTGTCTTGTATGAAAACTTAAACACTGGTCAATCAAGCCGCTCTATAGAATTACCCTAGCAACAAACAAAACATCATGAAAACTTTATAGATAAAAGGTGGACAGGTGTTCCCTAGAGAGGAACAGATATAAGGGCACACTTTGACAACATTTGTGTATGATCAATGATCTATTACATTAGACATTAGTATATCATTTTGTCACGTGGTTATCCATCCGATATGTTGTTGGAGTACGGGAAAAGAAGAGATCAAGATTATTCGGATATGGGGTGTGGTTCCTCCACGCGGAATCTGTACAACTAGAAATGTGTGCATGTGCTGCACTGGGATGTCCCCTGCTCCAACTTTCAATCCAACCTAGTCCTCTTACCAATATTTTTCACTTATGCAAGAGACAATCGAACAAGGACAATCCAAAAAGTTTAATCCATTAAATAAATGAACTTGTTTCCATGTAGCATCTTAGTTCAAATTGTGTACCTTTTCAGGCCTCTGTGTTAGGGTTCCATGGAAACAAGAAACACATTCAGAATGATTTAAGAAGCAAAAGGCTGGCACCATTCCATGATTCGTAAACAGTTTTAGGATTCGCATGAAAAGAGTGGAATTTTGCGAAAGTAGTTCATGTATTTGACTGTTGACCTGTTTTGCATATTTATCAGATTTTGATACCGAGTTTATCAAATTTCTTTATTGCATCGATAACACCCTCCATTATATGATAATGATGAGTACGAAGAGTTAGGCCTTAAACATGTTTCTGGTCTTTACAGGCTGACAAAAATGATGCGATTTTTTTTTTTTTTTACGACATTATTTTCTTTTTGGAATGAAGAGTTAAACAAAGTAAATTTATACCATTATGTATATAAATAAAGCACAACCCTCTTAAATATGTGTTACTATTCCAAATAGTCAATAATCACCCCTACACTCTATCTCAACAGAAACGAGTGACATTTTCTATGTCCAATGTTTTCTGAGGCTAAAAAATTACAGTTATCTGCCCCTTACTTTTGAAAACCTAGAAAAAAAAGACCTAATTTGAAACTGATGCGGGCGGAAACCAGAAACAAATTCTTGTTTAGGCCTTAGGATCTTGATGTTGAAATCTGTACTGCTCTCCTTTGCACTGGGTGATATTTTATGTGCGCTTTACAGCTTCCTCATCGAGCGTTTGCCTTTGCCTATGAAAAGATCCTTATGAGCCCTCGGATTCATGTGTTATCCATTACTTAGCTTTGGAACTGTACCCGACCAAGAGCGTACAAGGAGAAGGATAACGGGCTGACTCGACTGCAGGAGCAGGAGCAGGTTCATCGTCGTGGTGGCCAGATCCCGCAACTTCTAGGCGCAGTCGGAACTCTGATAATAAACCACTGACTTTAAAGGGGCATTAGCACATTTTTTCGCTCAATAACTTGATGAAATGTATTTGAAAAATAATTTCACCAACAGTAAAATATCCTTCTCTCTTCGGAAAATAAAGTTTAAAATGAGTTTCGGTAAAGCCATGGGAATCGTTTTCGTAATACAAAATAATAAATTGTGTTCACAATAAAATGGCCGCCATGCAATTTTTGCTTTATACGCAACATAGTTTTTACCACTACAGATAATTGGTTTGTGTAATAAGATGTTTTACCCTCTAAAGTTAATTTAAATGACACAAACTATCATTATAAATAAACTTTGCAAAAAACGTGCTACTGCCCCTGCCCAACGAAATGAACAATGAAAGCAAGCGAACGTCCTTTATACGATAAATATATGGAATATCGATATATATCATTTCATTCATGTTATTCTACTCAGTGACAAGAACATAATGTGACCCTGATGAAATAATGCCACGATGCTCCATTCATTAAATAAAGTCATTTACGAGTTATGTTAAATGTGTTAAATCTAATTACTAGAACAGTTGATTTTTGTCAAATATTCTCCATATTATTTTTCTATTCTTCATTTTGTATATTCTATTATCTTTCAAGCAAGTAATTTCGTGTGAAGTTAATCATAATTATTTTTGTTTTAACCGTTCAGAGTTTTGGAGTTCTGATTTTGGGAGGACACCGCCTAAAACGATGTTGTCCATTCTGTATAAAGAGTTCTAGTCAGATACTAAGTTGAATTTTCAAGATGGGATCTTGAATTTTCAAGATAGGATCTTGAATTTTCAAAATACAAAGTTGAATTTTCAAGATAGGAAGTTGCTTGAAAATAGCGTAGCGTGGTCCTAATAGGCTTCCGTACAATCTTGCATGGAATGTGAGTTTTATAACAATATTACTGCATGTTAATATTTCAAACATCTACAGCTAAAGTCATTACGAAATACCCCTCGTTGAGAAATAGCGGTGCTTTGATAAATTACTCACCTATCTGTACAACGGCCTAGTGACCCCCTTGCGAAATTATGCACAGTTTAATATTACCACAATTTCACCAGGCATAGAAGCTTGCAACATATCCCCTGCCTTAGAGACTGTTGGAATGCCATTACCTCACGCAGTGCAATCTTATCGGATCAAACACAATCGTATGTGGTTCTGAAATCCACGATCTATCACGACCTGTTCACTCGTTTGTGTTGTGACACACTCTGCGTGTGGTGTAATCTCCTATAATGTATGTCACGCTGCCAGACAATATACACTGGACTCCTCCAATTGGAAGGAGCACAAAACTGTATACATTTTAATACACCTCTTACCCTTTCAATTTCCCAGATAAAGGCATGAAGTTACAAGCAAATACTATGTGTCGTTTTTATCTGCTGTGTTATATTTTATCAATATTGTGTTGATTTCATTTCTAATTTTTCATAAACATACTTCATTTAATAATTAATTTTTCAACAAAGCTAACTATATAAGGTATTATAAATGAGTCTTGGAAAGTAACAGAACTAGGGATTATATTTAGATTACACAAAGTGGATTGGAGAGTTGGTATTTATCATTATATGGACGCTTCAACTAATGCAACGGTAAAATCACTTTAATATAGGGACCTCATATATTATTTTCCAATTATAAAATGTTCAATTCTTCATTTTTCCTTTAAAGACGACCCAGAAATAAGGTTGACTTGTTTAATAATTGAGACGTACACGATTCGTCAGTATAATAAGTAATAGTTAGTTAGGGCCTGTTGTCTAAACGTTGAATTGTGTAGATAGACTACGAGCGCGTAGCTGAGTGGTCTAACTACCCATTTCAACGAATGGTCTAACTTACTTACACCATTGCCAAATAATACTTAATACTACGTTTGTTAAGCTTTATCTAAACAATTCATTCATATATGAAGCCCATGTCACACACGAAATTGACATCAAAACAATACCACAGAGCTCGTGAAAATTGCGTTAGAGTGCGTTTCCACAATTTGCACGTGCGAGTGAACCTCTGACTTACTAACACTTAGACACTAAAAAAAAAATAAAAAAATTGAAAAGGAGCCTTTTTTAATTCCATTTCTTACAGTCTCTTTTTCAATATTTAATAAAATGGTGATATTTTCAGAATACATACTTTTTTCATAGTCTAAGTGTAAGACTTCTCTGACTTGAGCAAATGGCGGTCCAGTCATTTGAAAACAGACATTTGAAATGTTCAGACGTGAATATTTGCAGCTCAATTCGACTTCGGCGAGGGATTGAAACGTTGTTCTACTTGTTTGTGAGGTAAGAGGTACTATGATAATAACGAACAACAACTACTTCTAAGTAACTTTTCATGAAACTTTGAAAAAATATATGTTTATCTATCTCCCGCAACCTGTATAGATACCAGAAAAGCGAATACATGACAAAATACTCGCATGTGCAGACATACATATATGCAAATATACTTTTACATGACCTCCAGAGGTAGTGTAAATATACTCCTAGTGTATATTTACTCACGTATGTGTTTGCGTTTATATGCACAAAATGCATACCAGGAGCAGATATACACACACGAGTTACGTATGTATACGGTTGCATGTACATGTAAACGGGTATAAGATAGTTAAGCGGGAATATGGACACGTCTATCTCAGTTTCTCCATTCATTTGCAAATTGATCATTGGCATTGCTTAAAAAAGTAACATTAACTGAATATTTAATAGATGTGGTTTCAAACAGTACGCAATTATACATCACTGTGTAAATATTTTTAAAACTTCGATTAAAATGATGTAATACTAATAGGTTGATGAACATTCAATGACTTGCATGCTACAGACAATATATCAATATATCTTTCACAAGGCTTTTTTAATTTTTTTTTTACAGGTTTCGGGAAGAATAGTCTAGTCAACTGTATCTATGATGAACGAAGTTAATAAATGACGCCCGAGCTCGAAAAGAACTACCTGAATACTTCTGAACGTAAACATTGATATCACTGTACATACTTTATGACTTCCCCAAGTTGTTCAAAACGTAAACACATTATTGATGTAATAAAATGTTTATTTGAGGTATGTTCTTCTTTTAATACAAGCATTTGACGAGATAATGAAACTACGTAAAATCGGAAACCTTTAAACATTAGTTCCTGCCGTGGTCTAACTGAAATTCACGTTGGTTATACCACGGCTCAAACAATAGCAGCTATGGTCTAAGATTTGATAATGCATTGTGTGAACACACTACGTACACAAACGATAAGTGATTTTGTAAGAGTGATATTACATTGGAGTTCGATATTTCAGAAAATGTTTCATCCCAAAAGTTGTAACTAATTCACAGTCAAATAAAACATGTGATGCATCTTCTGAGAAGCTTTACCAAAAGAATACATTTATCATCAAATGGATTCTTTTTTCTCTATATATACTTTCAATAAACTTGTATTGAAATTCCAAAACCTGCAATCGTTTGTATTTTTCCAATCATATCAAAATACATAATTCAAAAGTATATCAAGTTGAAAGACAATATTCTCTACACTAGTTCCTTTGGATATATGTCGTTCTGGAGTAGTGATCATATCAAGGTGAACGTAAATACTAGTTAGATGGTTCAAGGTTAGATCCGCTTCCTAATTATAACGTTGTCTCCAGGAATGTTATTCAACAAAATTGATCTTCATCATCTTTTTAATTTTCTACTTACTTTTTGTTTATGTTTGTCCATGTCCAGCATATATATCTCTGATAAAATCGATAACATCATCAAATCAATGACGCAATACTATCATATATATGACGATTTAACGATAAGGTTTAACCAAATTGGCTAAGCTAAGCTTTAGTTTTAATTAAGTCATCATTGTCAGATTGTCTGAGGCGAATACTTTCTTTTGCCTGGCAGTTTATAAACAATGCCATACTCTAGTTTGATAAACATTTAAAACATATTTCACTTTTTAAATATAATTTTATTTAACATTTACAATCTGAATTCAGCATTACGGATAACTGGAACTAATGCTTATCTTCAAACAACCATCTTCAGTTATTGATTGAATGATGTGTATTACAATTTCATATTTTTATCATTTTAAATTATAATCTTAAACCCAAGATACAACATTCATTCTTCGTCGTCGAGCGTGTAAATGAATCGATCGAGTGACTATGTTCTCATGTATATATGTCTGACATCACACGCCCACGCGCGAGTTCTCTCCCTTGTCATTGATGCACGCCAGCGAATACTTCCGTATTTATCTCAGATCTGATCGGTTTGTGTTACGCTGTGGATTAATGGGTATGTTATTGTTCTATTTAAACCTAGATATCGACACTTATGTTTGTATATATTAGTATTTTAAAGACGCATTCTTTGATTTACAGGAAAATATCCCTGTCGCCTTCTTCAAATACGACGTGTATGAACAACTAAGGATGGGCAAAGTGCATTGTTAAACGCGTGTGTGTGATGGACGCTTATCAGCGCTTCAAGACGTGTAGTCGACGGGAAAGTAGGATAAAACGTTTGTTGTCTGAGCGAGAAATCAGACGAGTTCTGGACTACCTACAAGCTGATGAGAGTGAGGATGGATGCCCGTGCGCTGATCCCCTGCCTTCTGTATCGACCGCCAGTCTTGCAGTGAGGTGTGGCGATGTTGACGTTGTGAGGGCTGTCATTGATAACGGCTTCAGTCCTGATGAGCCGAGTGAAGAGGAGGAGGGAGTGAGGATTCTGCCCCTACATATCGCTATATGCTTGAGGATGACTGATGTTGTCAAGTTGCTCATCGAAGTATATAATGTTAAAAGAAATATAGGAAAACACAAGACAGGAAGGGCGCTCTTCTGGGCAATATATTCCGAGTCTCTACAGATGGTGAAATATCTCGTGAATCTTGGGGAATTTTTTCAACCATGTCATCTTCACACGTGTATAGATTTGAACCGTCGCTCCATATGTGAATACATCCTAACAAAAGGGATATGGTTTAACCAAGTCTCTAAGAACCTAACGGGACACACCCCTCTATACAGCGCTGTAACGCAAGGGAGGGCGGACATCGTGGTGATGTTGCTACAGGCTGGGGCAGACATGGGCGGGATTTTCTCCCGGGGCAACACTCTACTGCACCAGGCTGTTATATCGGGGGATCTGAACACCGTGCAGGTTCTTTGTACCCGGGGTGCTCAACCACATTTACGGAACAGCTCCGGTAACTCCCCCCTCCACCTCGCCGCCTTGTATGGCTTCCACGACATCGTTCACTACCTCATTAACGATCTAGGTGTGGATCTATGCGTTACGGACGTTGACGATCAGACGCCGTTTGTTTTGGCGTTGCTCGGTCGAAATATTCCAATAGCAAGAATGCTAGTCTGGGCTGGTTATCGTCCCAGCGTACACGAATTGGAGTTTCTTATTGAACATCTTAACATTCGGAAATGTCGTGACATGGAGTTTGGAAATCCCGTGAGTCTTCAGAGCTGGTGCGTTGTCACCATCCGTCAGTATATTGATACTCGCTGCAGTATATAGCTATGCACTGTCTGGCGCCAGGCAAAGTCAACGTCAATGCTGTTTCATTACACTCATCTTGTACATACATAATATTACAGTTTGTATGAGAAATCACCGAAAGATAAGGGTAATTTTGAACAAATAAATCAAAACAGGATTTTATATTTTACACCCATAATTGTGTAACTTGGGTGACATTGCAGATTTAAGGGTTTTTTTTAATGGAGGGTTAAACATGGTTCCGATCAAGTTTTATTTTCATTATTGCTTTGTTAAAGCAAACCAAATCTCTCGTCTTAATTGAAGATTATTTGCTTGGAAAATATGTTTAGAGAAAAAAGATTAGAAGTAAATAAGATAAAATTTATTCAATATTATACATGTGCAAATATTTGTGCTTATCAATGCTACATATTAATATCTTCTTATACATCTCCACCTATGTTACAATTCAAAAGAAGCCTATATACATATATACATACTATATACAAATATGCTCAAAGCGATCAATCATCAAATGATATGAATATTGATATCTTTGTCTTCCAGGGGCCTTAGATACAGTACAGTTGTGCCCATTTACATACAGTAGTTATTATCCCCCGCCACGAAGTGGAAGGGGGATATAGGTTTGGGCTCCGTCCGTCCGTCCGTGTTTCCGTCCGTCCGTCCGTCCGTGCGTCCGTCCGTCCGTCCGTCCGTCCGAGATAAAGGGGACAGCTTTTCTCAGAAACCATTTAAGATAGGGTTACCAAATTTGATTTGTTGCTTGAAGGCATGAATACCTTGATGGAGTTCGAAAATGAGAAGCGTGCAATTATTTTTTCCGGAGTTATTGCCCTTGTTCCGTATTTTTGGACTTTGTTCATGGTATCTCCAAAGGGGACAGCTTTTCTCAGAAACCGTTTAAGATAGGGTTACCAAATTTGATTTGTTGCTTGAAGGCATGAATACCTTGATGGAGTTCGAAAATGAGAAGCGTGCAATTATTTTTTCCGGAGTTATTGCCCTTGTTCCGTATTTTTGGACTTTGTTCATGGTATCTCCAAAGGGGACAGCTTTTCTCAGAAACCATTTAAGATAGGGTTACCAAATTTGATTTGTTGCTTGAAGGCATGAATACCTTGATGGAGTTCGAAAATGAGAAGCGTGCAATTATTTTTTCCGGAGTTATTGCCCTTGTTCCGTATTTTTGGACTTTGTTCATGGTATCTCCAAAGGGGACAGCTTTTCTCAGAAACCATTTAAGATAGGGTTACCAAATTTGATTTGTTGCTTGAAGGCATGAATACCTTGATGGAGTTCGAAAATGAGAAGCGTGCAATTATTTTTTCCGGAGTTATTGCCCTTGTTCCGTATTTTTGGACTTTGTTCATGGTATCTCCAAAGGGGACAGCTTTTCTCAGAAACCATTTAAGATAGGGTTACCAAATTTGATTTGTTGCTTGAAGGCATGAATACCTTGATGGAGTTCGAAAATGAGAAGCGTGCAATTATTTTTTCCGGAGTTATTGCCCTTGTTCCGTATTTTTGGACTTTGTTCATGGTATCTCCAAAGGGGACAGCTTTTCTCAGAAACCATTTAAGATAGGGTTACCAAATTTGATTTGTTGCTTGAAGGCATGAATACCTTGATGGAGTTCGAAAATGAGAAGCGTGCAATTATTTTTTCCGGAGTTATTGCCCTTGTTCCGTATTTTTGGACTTTGTTCATGGTATCTCCAAAGGGGACAGCTTTTCTCAGAAACCATTTAAGATAGGGTTACCAAATTTGATTTGTTGCTTGAAGGCATGAATACCTTGATGGAGTTCGAAAATGAGAAGCGTGCAATTATTTTTTCCGGAGTTATTGCCCTTGTTCCGTATTTTTGGACTTTGTTCATGGTATCTCCAAAGGGGACAGCTTTTCTCAGAAACCATTTAAGATAGGGTTACCAAATTTGATTTGTTGCTTGAAGGCATGAATACCTTGATGGAGTTCGAAAATGAGAAGCGTGCAATTATTTTTTCCGGAGTTATTGCCCTTGTTCCGTATTTTTGGACTTTGTTCATGGTATCTCCAAAGGGGACAGCTTTTCTCAGAAACCATTTAAGATAGGGTTACCAAATTTGATTTGTTGCTTGAAGGCATGAATACCTTGATGGAGTTCGAAAATGAGAAGCGTGCAATTATTTTTTCCGGAGTTATTGCCCTTGTTCCGTATTTTTGGACTTTGTTCATGGTATCTCCAAAGGGGACAGCTTTTCTCAGAAACCATTTAAGATAGGGTTACCAAATTTGATTTGTTGCTTGAAGGCATGAATACCTTGATGGAGTTCGAAAATGAGAAGCTTGCAATTATTTTTTCGGAGTTATTGCCCTTGTTCCGTATTCTTGGACTTTGTTCATGGTATCTCCAAAGGGGACAACTTTTCTCAGAAACCGTTTAAGATAGGGTTACCAAATTTGATGTGTTGCTTGAAGGCATGAATACCTTGATGGAGTTCGAAAATGAGAAGTGTGCAAATATTTGTTTTGGAGTTATTGCCCTTGTTCCGTATTTTTGGACTTTGTTCATGGTATCTCCAAAGGGGACAGCTTTTCTCAGAAACCATTTAAGATAGGGTTACCAAATTTGATTTGTTGCTTGAAGGCATGAATACCTTGATGGAGTTCGAAAATGAGAAGCTTGCAATTATTATTTCGGAGTTATTGCCCTTGTTCCGTATTCTTGGACTTTGTTCATGGTATCTCCAAAGGGGACAGCTTTTCTCAGAAACCGTTTAAGATAGGGTTACCAAATTTGATGTGTTGCTTGAAGGCATGAATACCTTGATGGAGTTTGAAAATGAGAAGCGTGCAATTATTTTTTCTGGAGTTATTGCCCTTGTTCCGTATTTTTGGACTTTGTTCATGGTATCTCCAAAGGGGACAGCTTTTCTCAGAAACCATTTAAGATAGGGTTACCAAATTTGATTTGTTGCTTGAAGGCATGAATACCTTGATGGAGTTCGAAAATGAGAAGTGTGCAAATATTTGTTTTGGAGTTATTGCCCTTGTTCCGTATTTTTGGACTTTGTTCATGGTATCTCCAAAGGGGACAGCTTTTCTCAGAAACCATTTAAGATAGGGTTACCAAATTTGATTTGTTGCTTGAAGGCATGAATACCTTGATGGAGGTCGAAAATGAGAAGCTTGCAATTATTATTTCGGAGTTATTGCCCTTGTTCCGTATTCTTGGACTTTGTTCATGGTATCTCCAAAGGGGACAGCTTTTCTCAGAAACCGTTTAAGATAGGGTTACCAAATTTGATGTGTTGCTTGAAGGCATGAATACCTTGATGGAGTTTGAAAATGAGAAGCGTGCAATTATTTTTTCTGGAGTTATTGCCCTTGTTCCGTATTTTTGGACTTTGTTCATGGTATCTCCAAAGGGGACAGCTTTTCTCAGAAACCGTTTAAGATAGGGTTACCAAATTTGATGTGTTGCTTGAAGGCATGAATACCTTGATGGAGTTTGAAAATGAGAAGTGTGCAAATATTTGTTTTGGAGTTATTGCCCTTGTTCCGTATTTTTGGACTTTGTTCATGGTATCTCCAAAGGGGACAGCTTTTCTCAGAAACCATTTAAGATAGGGTTACCAAATTTGATTTGTTGCTTGAAGGCATGAATACCTTGATGGAGTTCGAAAATGAGAAGCTTGCAATTATTATTTCGGAGTTATTGCCCTTGTTCCGTATTCTTGGACTTTGTTCATGGTATCTCCAAAGGGGACAGCTTTTCTCAGAAACCGTTTAAGATAGGGTTACCAAATTTGATGTGTTGCTTGAAGGCATGAATACCTTGATGGAGTTTGAAAATGAGAAGCGTGCAATTATTTTTTCTGGAGTTATTGCCCTTGTTCCGTATTTTTGGACTTTGTTCATGGTATCTCCAAAGGGGACAGCTTTTCTCAGAAACCATTTAAGATAGGGTTACCAAATTTGATTTGTTGCTTGAAGGCATGAATACCTTGATGGAGTTCGAAAATGAGAAGTGTGCAAATATTTGTTTTGGAGTTATTGCCCTTGTTCCGTATTTTTGGACTTTGTTCATGGTATCTCCAAAGGGGACAGCTTTTCTCAGAAACCATTTAAGATAGGGTTACCAAATTTGATTTGTTGCTTGAAGGCATGAATACCTTGATGGAGTTCGAAAATGAGAAGCTTGCAATTATTTTTTCGGAGTTATTGCCCTTGTTCCGTATTCTTGGACTTTGTTCATGGTATCTCCAAAGGGGACAACTTTTCTCAGAAACCGTTTAAGATAGGGTTACCAAATTTGATGTGTTGCTTGAAGGCATGAATACCTTGATGGAGTTCGAAAATGAGAAGTGTGCAAATATTTGTTTTGGAGTTATTGCCCTTGTTCCGTATTTTTGGACTTTGTTCATGGTATCTCCAAAGGGGACAGCTTTTCTCAGAAACCATTTAAGATAGGGTTACCAAATTTGATTTGTTGCTTGAAGGCATGAATACCTTGATGGAGTTCGAAAATGAGAAGCTTGCAATTATTATTTCGGAGTTATTGCCCTTGTTCCGTATTCTTGGACTTTGTTCATGGTATCTCCAAAGGGGACAGCTTTTCTCAGAAACCGTTTAAGATAGGGTTACCAAATTTGATGTGTTGCTTGAAGGCATGAATACCTTGATGGAGTTTGAAAATGAGAAGCGTGCAATTATTTTTTCTGGAGTTATTGCCCTTGTTCCGTATTTTTGGACTTTGTTCATGGTATCTCCAAAGGGGACAGCTTTTCTCAGAAACCGTTTAAGATAGGGTTACCAAATTTGATGTGTTGCTTGAAGGCATGAATACCTTGATGGAGTTCGAAAATGAGAAGTGTGCAAATATTTGTTTTGGAGTTATTGCCCTTGTTCCGTATTTTTGGACTTTGTTCATGGTATCTCCAAAGGGGACAGCTTTTCTCAGAAACCATTTAAGATAGGAGAATCAAAATTGGTGTGTTGCTTGAGGGCTAACATACCTTGATGGAATGAAAATGAGTAATGCACAATTATTTCGAATTATTGCCCTTTTTCCAATTTCTTGGCTCTGGCGGGGGATGTTGATGACTATGTCTTCTTGTTACTACGTAATTTACCCTTTCACTAATAAGAAGCAAGAACGCTTATGCATATCCAAAACACAGTTATGGTGTTTATTTGTTGTTAGAGGTTGTGATAAAATGTATGTAAATTATGAACCTGCCATCTTTGATAAATAAACATATGATGAAAACAAATATTTATTCTTACAGTGCATGGCTTAATGGTAATACTTTTTAATGTTAGCAATCAGATTTACGTCTCTAGCATGATTAACAACGGTAAGCTGTATTCTAATAATAATGATATCTTTATAATAATATTTTACTGTTCATTTGATAAGGTATGACCAGATCACCAATAAGTACCTCGTACAGTTTGAATTTTAAATTACCCACTCAATCCATGGCACAGGAACGCATCAATATATTAGCCCACTTCACTTAGATGGTTTGCAACTGATAAAGTGATTACCGTATTTCCTCTAATACAACCCCGGGGTTCTATTTCATTCAGCACCCCTTACCCCCGGGTTCTATTAGAGACCCGGGTTGTATTGGAGGCCGGTTTATATTTTTTTAGACATGAATTGACGTTTATAATCCCCTTGGGGTGACTTATTGTAAGAGGAAAATTAACTGAACGAGACGGATATTTGTTATTATGGACATGTTATGCTGAATGTCACACGATCACACCAATATTTCCCCCCAAAACGAGTGTATAACTATTTTAAATTGCAACACGGAGTATTCAGTTGTTACGTGAAACACGGGTTCTAATAGAGACCCGGGTTCTATTGGAGACCCGGGTTGTATTTACCTCAGTACCCCTTACCCCCGGGATGTATTGGAGGCCCGGGTTCTATTAGAGGCCCGGGTTGTATTAGAGGAAATACGGTATCTGCGCATATGGCAGTCACATATATGTCATTGGTTATGTTTAACATGCACAACGATATACAATTCATAGAATTTCTATAATTGTCGCTGAATTGCTGTTGAGTCTCTTGGGTTGCAATGTTGCAATGTTGCAATGTTGCATTGACATTCGACGCTTACTGGTTTAAGGAGGTTCCTTACCATTATTTCTGGGCATCCTCAGTTGTCAGATTCAGATAGAGATTTTACAATCACTTCCAGCATAGTTGATCTCATCTCGCACTTCAGATAGGCCCTATAGCCACATATCCTTGTAGCCTTAGTGTACACTTTCAGTAATGGCGTTCGTTGTGCACATTAAAAACTTAAATAACTCTCTGGAAATATGATAATAAAATTGTATTATAATTGAGAAATATAGTATATGTTTTATGGTAAAGAGATATATTTTGTTATTTTGCTCCATAATCTAATTTATGTGGAAACGGTCGTGCATATTGAGAAACTGAAAATTTACAGTTTCCCAAGGGTTTTTAAAAAAAATTTATTATTAAAGGTAGCCTGGATCCATATGATTTTTATGGTTAATTTTGTTGTTGAATTGTATTTCTACCAAACAGTGATTTTTCCAGCAAATCTTGAGATTAATTGACATAAATAGTAATGTTTAACAGAAAACAGTAAAAAATTGTAAAAATTAAAAGATATGTAAAAAGCTACAAGATAATAATAAAATTGCATTTTCGTCTTGCATAAACGTGTAACCATAACCCTTCTTATTAAGATAAGGCCATAATTATGAAATATGTTTGTTATTTTATCATCATGATGGGTTGAAATGACAGTGAACAATTAATGTTTTTGCATACCACTCCTACATTGAGGGATGATATTCTAAAAACGAGCACGGTGACCCCTATTTTTTATAACAGTAATGGATTTAGCATATGTTTTTCATTGAACAATTAGCAATTTATTGAGACTTTTTAAATTGGTAAGGAACCTCCTTAACCTCGTTCATAACATCAATGGCATTTCTACCTCTGCAGTTATACTAGCAGTCGATGTATGAGGCATATACAGTCGAACTTGTATAAGCGGCCACCTCTATAGAGCGGTCACCCTAAAGTCCCCCCGAGCGATTTTACGTTATATTTTACCTCTATAGAGCGGCCACTCGTTAGATGCGGCAAGCGGCCACCCTAATTGAGTCCCGAGCGAAGGCAAGACTTGTTAGTAACTGTCATTTGCAATCACATGACTGTCACGTGATCGGGAAGTACGCTTCATCACTCACAGCAAGTAACCTCTCGGTGTCAATAAGCGAGCGTGTGGTCGTAATTAACATGTTGATTAGTTAGGTGTCACCTAACTCGATAACAATAGCGTGAGTACATAAGCTTGTTACTTTGATATTTCCTTTGACAATTTTTTTATGTTATCTGAGTTTGTGAAGCGTGATGGTGTTTCAATAAAGGTCAGTGCAGGTAAGTTTGATTTCAATGTTCTATATGCCCCCCAAACGAAACGCTTTATCTCTGGCATGTACTGGCATGATAAATCTACAAATACTTCACTTCGAAGCAGTCAAGCAAGAATAACCTTACCCATGGTTAACGAACGATTTGTCCTTGGTCTTTGGTGGACATTCATGATATATCAGTAATGAACAGAACAGATAAATACAATAGTAATTTTATTATGAAAAAGCAATAACCAGATAGAGCACAATTATAAAATGCATACTTTGTATAAGTAAAACAAATAACTATGTCACTCAAACATACTCATTAGACAATAATAACCATTTCAAATGATACAGGGACGATAAAAAGAAGTTTATATAACTCATATGTAGAAACCATTATTCTGGTAGTTTCGTAGTTTATCTCACTGTTCTGTAATACCAGTACATCTGTTGTAGGTTCACAATGCCCTGAATTATTCCGCATGCTTTCTTCACCAGGTGTCTGCATCATACACCAGTTACACATATGGTACAATGCAAATATGAGATTCAGGAACAAGTACTAGTCCTAAGTGCCAAGTTTCCTGGACTAAACTGAGGTGCAAAAGAAAGTATATCACTCAGTTGTATTTATCATAAGTATAATTTTCAAAGTCACATATCTCGAGTTTTCGACGTCGTATTCAAAAACTGACTAGTTTGGCAAATTAGTCCAAAACATTCAATCAGTCAAAGAATACCTCTACGCGTTTTTAAAAAAAAAAGTTTAAGTTTATGTATTTGTATAGGATAATTTGATCAACATAAACATGATCATATATAAGTGCAGTAGCACGTTTTTTGCAAAATTTATTTTTTAAATTTTCCCATTCATTATGATAGTTTACGTCATTTAAATTCACTTTTTTATGGTAAGACATCTTATTACACAAATCAATTATCCATAGTGGTAATAACGATGTTGTGTTTAAAGCCAAAATTGCATGGCGGCCATTTTACTGTGAACACATTTTATTATTTCGAATTACAAAAACGAACCATGTACACTCGTTTTTAGCTTAATTTCCCGAAGAGAGGAGGGTGGTATACTATTGGTGACACTTTTTTTCAAATACATTTCATCGAAAAACGTGCAACTGCCCCTTTAAAATAAACAATTGAGGAGTGAAGTCATCCATTGGCACCTCGAGTGTGGAAAGCTTTGCCTCAGCATAACATGACATTATTAATCAGTCTAGTGAAAACATCTATTACTTTGCGGATATTCTGTTAATAAATAAATTTCATTAATAAAAAGTTGTACCCTCAGTAAAAATACATCATTTTTCTCATGCCTCGTAATGCACAAACACAAGTTGGCGGATTTACCGGTAGGGTAACCTCAGTTCAGGTAATGTTACCATTGCAGTGTGGTTACATGAATATCACTTTTGCCTGGTATGTCCCTTCTATAAGAAATTAAGAAATGATATTCTTCCAAAATATTATCACACATATCCCTCTGAAGTAAAAATAACCCAATTGTTTTCCTCAAAGAATACTTTTGTCATCAATAATCTGGCAAAATATATATTTCTAGCCATGAAAAAAATTAAAAAATTTCTTGTTACCACAATATGCTGTAATTTTCATAATTTTGTACGGTGCTCTATGTATGTAATATATTATGCTGTAATCTGATGTATAATGTGCATGTGGCCCCTTTACTGAATAAACTCACTCTCTCTCTCTCTCTCTCTCTCTCTCTCTCTCTCTCTCTCTCTCTCTCTCTCTCTCTCTCTCTCTCTCTCTCTCTCTCTCTCTCTCTCTCTCTCTCTCTCTCTCTCTCTCTCTCTCTCTCTCTCTCTCTCTCTCTCTCTCTCTCTCTCTCTCTCACATAATGACTTTCGGTAATATAATGCATTTGGTAGGCACGACCTATGTTGAACATAGAAATAATGCTTACGGTTTCCAGACTGTACATGGAAGCTTCGATAAATATTCGGATCTCGTTGGCAATTACCATTTATCGGTGAACTACGGTAATACATATAGTGAGAGGCAAAATAGGGAAATTAAATAAAGACACGGCTTTACTATATAACATTGCTAATATGTTACTCTGGCGTTTTCATTGTACACATGATTTGCCCAGTATCACGTTGTCACTGCCAAGACGATGCGAATATTTATAAAATAAAACGAAGGTGGTGTTACCCTTTGTTGTATATCAATATGCTTTGAAATATGATAATGTGTTATACTTCATTTTGACATAAACTTAAACATAAACAAAAGGTCGATTATGATATTTCTTGTAGATCAACGCTATATCAAGGAACTTCTTGAGGTTCAAAATTGCCTTTAGCTGACTTAGTTTCATCAATAACACACTGTCTCAAAAACTAAGATGGCCATGTTTCCATTGGTTGCTTTTCGCGCATGTTCGATGCTAGTGAGATGGTAATTTCCATAGAAGTAATTTCGAGACTAGACAGTCTCTACACACGTTAGGCATACATACATAATTATCCTTGTAACTTACATTTGTACTCACACATACTATTCACACAATTTTATGATAGCAACTCAGTTTGTACGAAATACACCTCATTACAACTCGTCCTCTGTGGACCGTGACGAGAGTTGTACATACAGTGGAGGTTCTTGTTGCTCCAGAATATCCGGAATCCCGATTGGAAGAGTAGTTGGAGCACATTGAGATATTTGACGTAAATGTCTCTCTCCGGCTCGTAAATGTACTGTCCGTTCTCGTACAGGAGAGAGTGGAACTCTATGCAGAGCTGCTTTACATCACGGAAACTCTCGCTCTTTATCACTTCCGGTAGCACCTCCCACTCCATCCTCTCAATGTCTATTTTCAATATGTCGATCTTCCGTATCTGAAAAAAGCCTTATAACTTGTACTACGACATATGGCAATCTTGTGGCTTTTGCATGATCTGTGAGAGCATATTCTTATCATAACCACACATGTTGCTCATCATCCATTAGCCTACATGTTTGTAAGAAACTTTTAGTAACTATATAAACCTAGTATGTGTTCTGGTAGAAGACGATCAGTTTTTATTTGTAAATTTATGCTTAAATTTAGATATACTTTGGAAGCGGCAATCGGACTGAAGTACCTTATTTCTGTCAATTTCTCTGCGCAGGTAGCCGAGAGTACGCATGCGCCAGCCACCAGTGTTTCCGTTGAATGAGGCGAGTCCAGTGTTGTGGAAGTACATTTGTGGAGCGTAGGTGTGGTCCTGCTGGCCCATACTGGAGAATAATGACAACACCATTATATATATCTGAATATACAAATAACATCATTACATATTAAACTGTTGCCTTTAGGAATGCCTTCGATTCTGTTGATAAATATTAAATGTGGACATGTCTTAGAGACAGAGGTTTAAAAGGTGGATTGTTTGAAATCATCAGATCAATGTATTCAAATGTAAAGTTTTGTGTCAGATGTGATCATGTTTTAATGATTATTTTGATTGTCCTGCCGGGGTACGTCAAGGTTGTGTTCTTAGTCCCATACTATTCTGATTCTTTATCAATGATATTATATTTTCTTATCATGCAATCTGGCAAACATGGCATCCAATTATTTCCTGATTTAGTTGAACTTTTGACTTTACTTTTTGCCGATGATGTGACCCTTATGTCAAGCACTGTTATTGGCATTCAGAGATAAATTGATATACTTTCATGCTACTCAGATACTTGGCAACTTCATGTTTATCTTAATAAAACAAAAAATTGTTATATTTCGTAAGGGTGGACCACCATCAGTCAAGGAGAAATGGTATCTTAAAGGTGACCGTATGACTGTTGCCAATGAATATAAATATCTTGGGATGTTGTTTACAAACACAATGCAACAACGCAATGTTTAACCTGAGTCTTATCTCTATAACCTTTGTAATAAAACTCAGAAATAAATGTCTTCATGCGGTTCAGACTTTGATTGCCTATATGAATTATCCATAAATTAAGGAAGATACTCATGTATAATATAAACCCTGAGGCTCTCTCCATTTTGTAATACCGTAGAAAATGAATTACACTTTTTATTTGTTTGTCCTGTCTATTAAGATTTAAGGCAACTATATTTTCCACAAGGACATCAATTCTAAAGCAATATTACAAAGTGTATTCAATACTCTCCTTTATTACTCAACCTTGGTGAGATCACTCATTAGATAACAACGAGTTGGTTACACACATGTGTGATACCACCGCGTGCTGCTGTAACGTCATAATCGGCGCGTGACGTCATAGTCGTTTTTGGTTGACGTCACAATGACTGCAACAGCGGGTGATCTATTTGCAAGTAAGCATCACTAAAAACGATTTTATTGCAATTCAGCTCTATTTACATCATTGAGTAATAAATAAAATACTTAACTCGGTCCCGTTTGATAACATGTTTATGAAACTCGTGAATGGCATCGGTATTTAACTCGCTTTCGCTCGTTAAAATACCAAACCATCCACTCGTTGCATAAACATGTTATCAAACGGGACATCGTTTAGTATTCTATATGTACATCATCCACGGTACAATATAATGTAGCCCTATTTATCCACCATGCACTCGTATTGAGAGGAGATTCATTGTAACACACGTTGTACATATTGTAAATAGTTTGTGTACCAAATTATCTTGTTTATGGGGCTATAGCCTACGTAGACTAATAAACTGATTGCTTGAACACATATGGAAACTTTCATTCCGGCTAACCACATTTGTAAAATTGGTTAGAACCAGCGTTAGAAAGACATACATGCCGCCTATAAATCATATCATATTCTAAGACATTTTTATAGAGTATGGTCTTTCTAAAGCTGTTTCCATAGACCATAACATTATTATGTTCTATGATATTTCTAAGCGATACACGCCCCTAGCATTCGTGAATCGATACGTCCATACAATATCCCTCGTATCTTGCAATAAAAAGCGAAAGAGAAGCTCACCTTGGATCATAGGAATGTACTTCACATCCATACTTGGCGTTCACGGCATCGTCAAATGTAAAATCGTTGTCTATTCTGAAAAATAAATCATTAAATCTATTGCTCTAAAAGATTATTTAAAAGCTTTGGAGCATAACCATTATAGAAATTCCCTTTGAAGTTACTTTTAAGATTATCAGGCCTGAAAGGCCCGATTGGCTTATGGCATGGTGTGCGGTGTCCGGCGCCCGTCCATCCGTCATCCCTCTGTAAATATTTCGCTTTTATGTCTTCTGCTCCAAAATCGCTGTCACTAAATTGGGTCAAAGGGGCCAAAACCATGAAAAACCTATTTCCATCTTCTTCTCCAGTACCAAATGGTCTAGAAAGCTGAAATATTGTGTACGAACCTGTACACAATATTTCATCTTTCTAGACCATTTGGTACTGGAGAAGAGATGAAAATAGGTTTGGGGATTCTTAATTGTAGATTTGGTGACCCCGCGATCCCAAATAGGACCACATGGGTCACAACCTTAAAAACCTATTTTCATCTTCTTCTCCAGTACAACATTCTTTAGAAAGCTGAAAAGGTATGTACAGACTCCTTGGCCAAAACGGATTCTTAATTGTAGATATGGGGACCCTGTGACCCCAAATATGGATCACATAGGTCACAACCTAAACAAAACTATTGCAGTGAACCTTGAACAGTAGATTGTATGTGCACTTCAATCAATATAGATACTGAGAGAGGTAATGCCAAAGAAAGGCCTTAAAGGGGCAGTAGCACGTTTTTTCGCTCAAATAAGTTGATGAAATGTATTTGAAAAAAAAATTCACCAATAGTAAAACATCCTTCCCTCTACGGAAAATAAAGTTTAAAATGAGTGTACATGTTTCGGTAAAGCCATGGGAATGGTTTGTGTAATACAAAATAATAAATTGTGTTCACAGTAAAATGGCCGATATGCATTTTTTGCTTTATACGCAACATAGATTTTACCACTACAGATAATTGGTTTGTGTAATAAGATGTTTTACCCTCTAAAGTTAATTTAAATGACATAAACTATCATTATAAATGGGAAATTTGAAAAAATAAATTTTGCAAAAAACGGGCTACTGCCCCTTTAAGAGATAGAAATCTAATCGTTTTGATGAGTATAAGTTCTAACATGTTGTTTGAGAAATGGTTGTTGAGAAAGAGAAGTTGAAACTTGAAATCTGAGAATTGGGAATTTCTTAAACAATCTCTTTGTACGTTTTATCAAATTTCATATATAAGTAATTATTGATATTTTATTATTATTTAAAACCTGATGAGCTGCAGTGTCAATGGCTCTATTTTGGGGATATTAAGTGTGATATTGCCATGTAAAAATAAACAGAAAACATATATATCAACAAGGTCTTTGAAGGGCATTTTGAAGTGGAATACATACGAATAGAAAGATTTTCTTGATAACAACTTCTTCAACGTAAAACTACACATATTTTCACGTTAAAGAAGTTGTTAACAAGAAAAACCTCCTGTTCTTATATTAACAAAATATAAGAGAGATGTCTTAGATCTAAGTTGTCAAAATTTTCAAAGGAGATCCAGCTCTGTGTCAGCCATCAAGTTGTCAGACTATTCGACCGTCTCCTCCCATCTGCAGACCTACCCGAAGGAGAGAACGAGGCATGGTGCTGTAGGTCGGTACCCCTCGTCTACACACACGTCCCATCCCCCGTCATCCAGTCGGCCCAGTCTCTCCCTCACTCTGCACAGGTACTGCAGGTTCGTGATGTAACTGTGCAGCAGAAGGAATTTTATTTAATGAATAAGATAATACAACACAAAAACACAATATGCATGCCCCATGAGATTATGTAGTGCGTACAAACACCAATGTTGAAAATAAACAATATATATGAAGGTTTGTACTCAGTAATAACAGCAAACACTTGATTAAGTCAAATGTACATCCCACCACCACGCTTTAGACTTGGTCAAGCTCTACCCATAATTCACTCTGGAAGGTAATGACGTAATTAACCATATATGGATAGTAAATGATCGCAGGACATGACTGTCTGAAAGTCTAATGCTTTTTTCAAAGCAGTCGTGTTTACTTCTTATTTTTTGTGAAAACAATGAAGCAGTGAAGAAAAACAATATTCACTTTAAATCAATGACACAATTTAATTTAAATCTACTGAATCTAACCAATGAAATATCTTTTTGAAGTTAGGGAATGGTTTTATACATGGAATAGCTATCCGTTGGTCTTGTTCATGGATTTTTAATGTAAAGAATGTAAAGAATGTATTTGTATTTCGAAAGTATTGGAAGCAGAATGTTACATGTATGTGATCATCTGGCATTTAACGTCCTCGTGCTTTAACTACAATAGCTCAGGGCAAAACTATATCTATACTGTATTACATAAAACATTGCATGGGGTACAGCGAACTGTATTTCTTGTTAATGGCGTAACATTGTTAACCTTACTTATATATATATATATATATATATATATGTATATATATAGAAAAGAGTAAACATCAGATGGGTTTGACTGGATCAATCTTCTTTAATACGATGAGCTCATTTGGACCAGTATATCGGTCTTTTCAAGTATGTTTAGACAAGTGGAAGATCGCAGATTGACTACTTGTTACATGACTAATCTGCAAAGTCTCATCACTTACAATCGACTTTGCATGAAGAGACATCTGATGGTATCCCAGCATGGTGCAGGCTATGGTGTGATTATGTGTACCTGTTATAGAGACAGGACAGTTGCTTGTGGTCCATCCCAGACAGGGTCCGGGAGTCCGGTATAGTCACAGCACCTTGTGTGTCCGTGTGGTTCGTGTTGCAGTCATACAACAAACTCGGGTACCCCAACTTGCAATAATAATAATAATAATAATAATAATAATATTAATAATAATAATAATAATAGTAATAATAGTAATAATAATAATGTAATAATAATATATGTATAGGTCCATTTGGTTAGCGCCAGTATCTAGTTAATCATTAGTTGTTTACGATGCTGCATGAACGATAAGAGTTATGAAGCTGGGTATTAGTTGTAAAGATATGCTGTGTGGGTCATTTAAACCAGTCTGGAGTCAGGATGTAATGTCCAGGGCCGTGTTCAAGATAGGTTTCAAAGTAATCTCTCCATTAGCGATTACTTTTAAACCTCTCTTGAACGCGATTGCTCAATGTAGCGCTACGTAGCAAGGCGAGCAAACTTCGAGGAATTTGCACTGTGTCGTTCAAGAGAGAAGAAGCGCTCATATAGCGCTACATTGAGCGATCAATGAGCGCTACGAAGCGCCTCATTTTGTTGAACCGCCGGAAGGTTTCCTAGCGGTCTGCTATGCTTTGTATTTAGTGGCAATCATTTTAGTTCCTTAGAGTTATCCCCCTTTGAGTTGATTGAAGTTTGGAAACACTAAACAAGATGTTATTGATTTTTAAATTACACTTGTGACGTCATCCTATCTGTCACTCCATTATTTTTCAGTAATGGAGAGTTACACATCACATCATATTTTTTAAGTAGAAATTTAATTTCTTTAGCTTTTTAAAGCAATTTTGATAAAAGGACAATACTTTGAGTGTAATTTAAGTAGGGTATTATCCTCGTAACTCTCCATTCCTTAAAAACAATGTGCCTCGGCCCCTCCGGGGCCTCGGCTCCATTATTTTTAAGGAATGGAGAGTTACTCGGACATTACCCTCTACGTAATGGACGTTGATTCCTGAGGGTAACTGCAGCTTGCATGACCGCTACATGGATACTTCATACATAATATATCGAAAAGGCAATTAATTAACTCCCCAATTCAAGGTAATAGTTAACATGCAGTTTGATAAAACTTGATCGATGGTTATGACTATGTAATACGGCGATTAAGACTGTGTACTGCGATGGAGAAACTAGGATTAGTAGTATGTGTGGCACCTCCGCTCAATACCGAAACTGTAAGAGCAATCTGTTTTCTCGCCACATCTCTCTAACGACGTTATAACGAACGTTTTCAAAAAAGAAATTATTAGCGAAACACACAAGAGACGCTGGTAAAATATTAATATGCATAACATACATAATTTAATACCACGACAATTTGTAAATAGATATAACATCTCTTTTCTTCTATACATTACCAGTCGTCTCTTGAAGGCCTGTGTAGCTGCAGTTGACGGGTAGTACTGGGGCAACTTCTGGACCACAACAACTACCACGGTGACAACGATAAGCACAGCCAATACAGCCAATCGCCTTTTCTTTAGGCGCATCATAATCGTCATGGTGTCCTGTGTAACAGATAAGGTAGCTTTAGAGAGAGAGAGAGAGAGAGAGAGAGAGAGAGAGAGAGAGAGAGAGAGAGAGAGAGAGAGAGAGAGAGAGAGAGAGAGAGAGAGAGAGAGAGAGAGAGAGAGAGAGAGAGAGAGATTATCACAATTCATACTATAAACAATCTGGTCGATAGGAGTCATTAAGCTAAACAAAGGGTTAAGAGAACGTGCCTTTTTCCATAAAAACTGACCTTATATCAGAATAGATTTTACAGCTAGATAAAAAATGAACCTCATCCTCAATATGACCACTACTACAATATCGACACAACCGTTGATCAACTTCAACTATAGGACGTGAAAACCGACCAATCTCAATTTCAAGAGGTAAAGTTCAACAGCGTAGTTTGACCAGAATACTTCGCTGTGATCGCTCCATAATAGTACGAACACACGGTGAAACTGACAAAGAAGACTTAAACAGTCTGAATGTGCGTAGTTTATTGCCGTTACGACGGCCAGTGTCGTCCCAGAGTTGTGAATACCAATTAGAATGCTCCATATTCAGCAACCTCTCCTTGATGAAAATGAAATCAAGCTGAGAAATGTACGATAAATCCAAAAGTGGTAAATCCATTGAAACTAGAAGTTTTACCATTTTAACATCCCAAGACCTACGAAAAGACAAAGACCATTTGTGAAAATTACTTATGATACTGCCAGGCAAAGCGGATTGAAGCCGTTTCAAGTACCGTACAGATTCAATACGTTGTTTTATGAAGTTCGAAACCCAGCCAATTTCTCCTCTAACAGCCAAATTTGGAGTGTAACGACTCACACAAAGGAAAAACTGACACGCCCTGTTTTGGATTGCATTAATGCAAATAAACTCACGTGATCCCCGAATAGCAGAACCATAAGATAAAATTGGTTGAACTAAGTTGTCATAGAGTTTATTAAACACATCATAGTGCATCCCTCCAACCGATCATATCATGGTGAACGTAAATAATAGCTAGATGGTTCAAGGTTAGACCCGCTTCCTAATTATAACGTTGTCTCCAGGAATGTTTTTCAACAAAATTAATCTTCATCATCTTTATAATTTTCCACTTACTTTTTGCTTATGTTTTTCCATGTCCATCATATATATCTCTGATAAAATCGAGAGAGAGAGAGAGAGAGAGAGAGAGAGAGAGAGAGAGAGAGAGAGAGAGAGAGAGAGAGAGAGAGAGAGAGAGAGAGAGAGAGAGAGAGAGAGGCCTATGAGACAATAAACACTAAATATATATCAATTTAGAATATAAGAAGAAAGAAATAAAATAAAATATTTTTAAAAAATAAATGAATTGACACACACATACAATTGATACATACATACATAAATACATACATGACATACATACATAAATATCATTCAAACATGTTTTAGCCTATATTGCATACATACATTTATATCAGCCACACAGATTATACATATCCATATAGTTCAACTGTACATATAAACATTCACTTCAAACAAAAGTGTACAATATCTTATTCAATCACATCCATCACTCACCAGTCAGTCATCCATTTTTGTTGAAGTTTTGCCATTTTAATAAAATTATTCCTACGCATATACATATTAAAAGCACATTAAGACAATAAATTTTGAATGTTATCACAATGCATTAATATTATGTTTTTCTCAGCAGAAGAGAGGTTTACAAAGTCATCTTGTAGAGCAGTACTCTGAAACAGGGGATATCTAATGTCATCATATGTAGGACAGTCAATGAGAAAATGTATTTCGTCTTCCAAAGAATCACAGAAGGGGCATTTACGTTGGTTTAAAGGTGTAACTAGCCGTGTTTATGTTTCAATCGATAGGCCCAAGGAACCACATCTGAGCTTAGGTAAATATTTTCTCTTATACCTAGGAATATTCTGTAGGAGATAGTTTTCTGGGAGAAGATCTTTCTTATAAGTTCTATATGTTCGCAGTTTATTTCCATTAAGTTTATTTTTATCATTCCATTGAGAGCAAAACCACATTTCGCTGTTTAATATATGAGGTCTCTCTTTAAAGGGGCAGTAGCACGTTTTTTGCAAAATTTATTTTTTCAAATTTCCCATTGATAATGATAGTTTATGTCATTTAAAATAACTTCAGAGGGTTAACATCTTATTACACAAACCAATTATCTGTAGTGGTAAAAAACTATGTTGCGTATTAAGCAAAAATTGCATGGCGGCCATTTTATTGTGAACACAATTTATTATTTTGTATTACAATAAACGATGCCCATGACTTTACTTTACATGTACACTCATTTTAAACTTTATTTTCCGAAGAGAGAAGGATGTTTTACTATTGGTGAAATTATTTTTCAAATACATTTCATCAACTTTTTTGAGCGAAAAACGTGCTACTGCCCCTTTAACTCTGGAGATAAAGGATGAAGATGATAGAGTTGCTGCTTCATTTAGATTAATGTCCAGTTTTTTCCCAAGGGAGATGACTCTTGACCACCAAGATGATTTTCTTCTCTCAGCTGGTCAAAGCATCTAAGATGATTCTGTTGTTATTGATGATTCTAGAAATATTTCAATCTTCTGTTTAGTAACACAGCTTTTCCATCCTAGCTCTCCTCTCACAGTACAGTTTGATGTATTCCTGCTCACTCCTAGAAACATTCTGCATGCTCTGTTTTGTACAGAGTTGATCACACTAAATTCATTAAATCCGCAGATTGATGCACCATAATTCAATATTGGCTGAACCAGTGAATTATAAAGCTTGGTGAAGGTATCATATGTCATTTCTCCAGCACTGAAATATTTTTCCTGTAGACTTGATAGAGCTCTGCTGGCAGATTTGGCTATTTCTTTCACAGTAAAATTGATATCAAGGTGTTCATGGAACCACAGACCTAAATATTTATATTTATTCACAATTTCTTTTTCTATTTATATCTCACTCAGTACACACTGACAGAAGGAGGTTGTAGTTGTCTGCATCTATTAGATAAGTTGAGAATGAAGAATGGCAACCTCCAAGTAAAAGCCTTTTTCTAATGATGTCAACTTTTTTAGATTGGTTCTGTTTGTTACTACATTATTTTGTCCAAAATAATAAAGACACCAATCGTCTATTTCCTACTAGCATTTTATCAATACAATATTCACCATGAATATTGTGTTGCAGTTTGAGTCAAAAGTTACATTTTTGAGCACGGTTTAAATGATATATACAATCACTATTCAGACTATATAATGTTCTGAGGCAAGCAAATAGACAAAGCATCATTTCCATATTTTAAATTTGTTATTTTCGCCTGTGCAATTGTTGTATGTGAGTTACGTTACCATGATGAATCAAATAAACAAAGATTGCTCCGTAGATGCAAACAATACTACAACTTGTAGTCATAGGGAACATCATAACAAGTTGAAGTTGTTGTTGTTGTCGTCGTTGAATCAGTTTATGCTATGATCGTTATCATCCGTGTAACAATGTTAATCATCATTAAGACTAAAGGCTTTGATAAAGTACCTTAGATCAATGTAGCTGTATCGTTTATGAACTTGAAATGCAAGAATGTTCATAAGCAACATGTACACATGATATCATTATGCTTTAGTTTGTCATGTATGTCCAGTTCTTGTGTGTTTGTTATTGTATGTATGTACTGGTAAGGTATTGGTTTAAACATATTTATTCAAGGAAAAACGGGATAAGCAAACAAGCAGAGAACTGCTTATGTTAATGCTGCTCCCTATCAAGTTTATACAGATGTGACAGTGACGTACACATGGACATAATACAATAAACATATCAATTCGATATACAGATGCATAAAGGAAACGTGATTATTACAATGAAACGTTTGAAGGCTAAGACAATAATACTTGCAAGGTTGCAATCAAAACCTTTTCTAAAGAAATATGCATGTGATCTTATGTGATCGTAATTAGGACAGATGAGGAAGAAATGGAGCGCGTCTTCAGTGTGATGCCCACAAATGCATTCTGGGCTATTAGATATAAACCTTAAAAATCTGTCTCGATTTAGATCGCTGCACCCAAGCCGAAGACGAGAATGAATTATTTGGCAAAATCTTGGCCCATAGAATAAATCGAAGTGAAATTTAATGGTGTTTTCTACTTTAAGTTTACTTTTGAATTCGCCTAAAGTATTGGCGTTTTTTATATCTGAAGGGAGGGAATTCCAAATATTTATGGTGTCTGGGAGAAATGACGTGGAGTAGAGATTTGTCCTACATTTTATGGTTTGTAGGTCAGAATTATTTCTCAAATTATATCCACTTAACGATGAGACATTTTCTGTAACTAGGCTGGATAAGTAATCGGGAACTAGCTTGTTAACCATTTTATAAAAGAGGTATAATTTTTGTCGATGTCTTCTATTTTCTAATGAAGAGATATTTGTCTCTGAATATAATTTCTCGTGACTTGTGCCACGAACGGCTCCGCATATAGTTCTAATGGCATCTAAGTTTAATTTTTCCAACAGGAGTGCTTGTTCCTTTGTACAATTATCCCATATATGAGAGGAGTAGTCAAATATTGGTAGAATAAAGGATTTATACATTGTTTGCAGTGTTTTCCTGTTTAAGCGGTATTTAAAGCTTCTTAGGCAGTTAATCATTGGACTGACTTTATTGATGATATTTTCGATTTGACTGTGCCACATACAGTCTTTTTGGAGAGTTATTCCCAGATGTCGATGAGAAGGGACTTCGTCTATGTTGGTATTATCCATTGATAGAACTGGTTTAATATTCTGGGTGAGCTTTCTGGTAAATTGAATCGATACCGTTTTGTTTGGGTTGAAATCTACCTGCCATGTTTTAGCCCATTTTGATATTACTGCTAAGTCATTGTTTAGACATTGTGCGGCTACATTTGGATCATCTATAATTACATATAGTGAGGTGTCGTCAGCAAATAACCGTATGTTACTATCAATGTCGTCTACAATATCATTGATATAGACTAAGAAAAGAAGTGGGCCTAAAACGGAACCTTGAGGGACGCCAGCTGTAACGTGCTTTAATTCAGAACTATAACCGTTGATAACAACACGTTGTCTCCTATTTTCAAGATAACTTTCAAACCACAAAAGAAGTTTTCCGGCAATACCATAAGCTTTCAATTTATGAATGATTCCTCTGTGCCATACTTTATCAAAAGCCTTGCTAATGTCACAAAAAAACTGCTCTTATTTCTTTTCCTTTATCCAATTCTCTAGCAATGAAGTCATAGAGGAAAGTTAATTGGTTAGATGGCGAGTCTCCGGGGATAAATCCAGACTGAAGGTTTGTCAGTAGATTATTATCTCTAAGATAATTAAAAACGTACTTAAAGACGCATTTTTCAAAAACCTTTCCTAAGCAACTAGTTAGCGCTACAGGTCTGTAGTTATTGCATTCATTAGTATTACCTTTTTTATGTATGGGTATTACTGAAGCGATTTTCCATGCGTCTGGAAATATAGAGACATTGAATGAAGTATTGAACAGTTCGGTTAATGGATCGGATATTATTTGGGCGGTGAGTTTTAATAGTCTATTACCGATGCCGTCATTTCCCGTTGCTTTTGTTACATCAACCGAGAGTAAAATATCCTTTACTTCGCTAGAACTCAATGTAATGGTGGATAAACTTTGATTTGTTTTAGTATTAAAATTAGGTAGGGGACGGTCAGGATTTTGTACAGACGCCTGAGTACAGAAAAAGTTATTCATTATTGTTGCTATATCTTCGGGACTGTCAAAGACTAAGTTACCATGTTTAATAGGTGGAAATGTCGTATTGGATGTTGATTTCAAGTAGTTTTTAACAAGTCGCCACCAAAGTTTACTACCATACGATTCGTTTATTTTATGGTCAATTTTATCTAAGTATTTTTTTTGGGCTATGCGAACAGCTGATATAACTTGATTTCTAAGCTTACGAAAAGTTGCCCAATCGGACGGTCGATTTCGTCTTTTGGAGATTTTATGCGCTCGATTTCGCTTTCGTATCAGATAACTTACTTCACCAGTCATCCATAAAGGGTCATTCGGTCTAATGGTAATAGTTTTATTGGGGATGTGCTTATCACATATATCTAGGAAGGATGTTGAGAAACAACTTGCTGATTCATTAACAGTGTTGGGTGACAAAACGTCTTGCCAGTTGACTGAAGATAAGCTTTCAATGAGATTATCCTTGTCGATCATGCTATAGTTATACATCTTTCTTTTGAAAGTTCTATGGTTGGGAATATTTTGCCTAATTGTAACAAATATAGGACAATGATCGCTACATATGGGATCAGACACACCTGAACATATCACACTATCTCCATTCGTTACAAACAATAAATCAATCAATGTTCTGGAAGTGGGGGTGATCCGAGTAGGTTCAGTAATGAGCTGTTTCAGTCCGTACATTGCTTTCAAGGTTTCGATTTTAGGATGCTTTTCACTTAGTATATCAATATTGAAATCGCCGGCGATTATGGTTTGCATTTTCAAAGCTAGAGCATCACATATTGATTGATCTATTAACTCCCAATAATCCTCGCTTTTATCTGCGCGGTAAAAAGTTCCGATTAAATATATATTGTTTTTGCAAATTATTTGTATCCATTTCGCTTCAAGGGTGGGTATCGATAGGTTTACCATATCATTAACGTAGAGGTTGTTTTTGACATATATAGCTACACCCCCTCCCCGGCTTGGGCGATCTTTACGAAACGGCAAATGGAAATTTGGAATAGCGATGTCATTTTGTGCAATACCGCTATGCAGCCATGTTTCGGGCAGACAAATTACATCATAGGAATCAAGTTCAGCTGAAAGTAAATCTACTTTATCTTTAACACTCCTTACATTTAAATGAACAATCTTAAGATTACTATCTTTGCAAGGGCCAGGATTTGTATGGATATCACCACAACATAGTAATAAGATCAAAATGTAAATGTAGATTGGAGTTTTTAGTTTGTATATACAAACGGAAGAATAAAGTATAGATAATGAAATGAAAGTGCAGAATGCCTTGCTGGAGACATGCAAGTTAAATAACCCAACCGCCCGTCTGTACTGAGCGATATCAACCGGCATCAATCACAAGGGTCAAATAAATGATCAAAAAGGCGGTTGGGTTGGGAATATAGGAGATTGTAAAATGTTTCAGCCAACAACAAGTTTCAATGTAAAATTGCATGTAACAAAACACATGCGGAGATAAAAAGCATGCATCAAAATAAACTGAATGTTTCCTAGAAATGTAGTATGTGGAAAACATATTTTTGAAAGGAACAAAAACAAAGAATGAAAGGATAAAACAACAGATAAATATCATTATCTGTGTAAGTGTAGTGGTTTGGTGGGGTAAAAATCAGAATAGGTGAGAGTAAGCGACCGCGTCTTGAGAGTTGAGATAACGCCGTGCATGAAAGCATGAGGCCCGTGCATTGTGTGTTGCTGTTGTGATACAGTGTTGTGTGTTGTGTGTGGTAAGGTATAAATATAAGCAAAAACTTTGCCTGTTTACCGAACCAGATTCGTTATTGAATAAAAATATGTTTAATCCACCCGTGTAACCATCACCATCACGCCATTCAAATATACGTTAAAAGCCTAAAATGCTGTATGATACAAAATACCAACATGTCAACAAAATGTTAAATATTTTTGTTGAAATATGTGCCCTGAATCTAAGTTAGTCATAAGAAGAGCAAGTCACCGAAGCATTTGTTCAACAATTGGTATCCGCTTGAGACACCAGGTGTTGAAAGCATTATGTCAATAGAAGCTCTATCTAAAACGTGTCCTTATATCAGTCCGCCTGTATTTGTTTATAGAAATGTTTTAGTACTGATATTAAAGTTACCTGTTGAAAGTTGATAAAGTAAGAATATTTGTGAAATGCATATGCCACTATATCAAATCTACTGTAAATTACATTACTCGTATCTAAGATTATGCTTAATTAATCTTGTTTTGCAGAACATCTGGAAAGCTATAGCTTTCCGAGATATCGGAATTAAATATCTAAGCTTTCGTGCATACGCACATTACAAATGCATAGTTTATGACCAGTGGATAGTCGAATATGCTCGATTAATACAGCATACTCATTGAGTCGTAAATAGAAGGGAGATAACTCTTCATTGGAAAGTTGCCTTTTCATTATGCCTAACACTAAACAGGTTACGGATTATATTTCACGAAACACTAATAATTCAAACAATTATAATACACTCACCTTTCTAGAAGTAACAACAGATTATTTGAATTGCAAGTGTGACTGTTGATATGCTTTTTACGAGCATGGACACAGACACTGCAAGAACATCCACAGTCTAGACGACAACTATATGCTTGGATACAAACTCAAGGTATGTTTACTTTATTAATTAATTAGCAGTAAATAACACCGCAACCATGAAACGTAATCAGTAAGATTGCCACCACGATCGCCACCATTATCAACATAAGCGTAATGACTACATATACTAGTGCCTTTAACAGTACTAACGACACCTAAAAAATCGTCACGGTCGTCAAATATTGATAGACACATCTCATAAAGATTGAAAAACTTTAAAGAACCTGTTGTATTTGTAAGAAGAAGTAAAGTCAGTTGGCCAAGGGAAATTACACACCTATTCAGCCTTGTTCTACAAGAACAAGTTGATGTTAGTACCAGAACTCGAGTAGACCGCAGAGGTACTCGAGGAGACTCACAAGTAACAAAGTAACACGGCGGCCTACTGTCTCTACATGTTGCTACTGGTAGACGGCGCGCATACATTACTTACCTCAGCATCTGCTTATGAGATTACGTCAGGGCGGGCATGGTGTATGAGAGCAATTGAAAGTCTGCTCTGCCACCACGAGACCGGAGCCTCTAACTGACCAGCATCATCGATGTCCCCGACTACGAACCATCGGTGTCAACTAAGAAACACTGAAGAGGAGTACATCATCCTGCAGATATTCGCTGCTTACATGGTGGATGGAGTCAAGACAAACCCGCTGCTAGACTGCTTCCTTCCCCGCTTGCCCGTGTCCACTCAATCGATAAGACGAATTCACATTCCCATTCCGAAATAGCGAGGACTGCGAACTATTCCCTCACATTGGGCATTCATCACTTTAATTGGACGTTCTCCCTCCTTTCTCTAACACCGGCTTCCATTTCTATTCACACATATGATTGCCACGCTTAAAACACTGGCTGATGCACTGCACTGCACTGCACTGATGTATTCTGGTGCATTGCTTCGATTTCCCCTTGTAAACTATCCAACTGCTGCCCCTTGTCGAAAGCAATGCCAGACTGATATATGGCATAGACTTTATTTAGGAACTTTATATCACGTATCATTCTTCGAGTCACCATTCTGTGCTACCAAACACCACGGGAATGATACATTTCAACTTCGCCCAGTTAGAGTGCGCTACTGGTTCCCCCACGTTTAATGTGTTCATCAGACTTACCAACACAGCCTCAGCGATCAGAGTCTAACGTGATGTTTTCCATTTAAGAATTGGTTGGTTGCCAGGCAACACTTTGAAAGATAATTACAAAATCCTTTCTCATCATCCAGTCGTTTATTGTTGCGGTGACTGTGGAAACGTTAACTATGACTGTATGCAGATATATATATTAATTTGTCTCGACCCTACGAACACTAGCTATATATAGTTTCAATAAACTTCATACACATGACAGCCATGATCCGTAGTCGTGCTTTTTGAGTATAAAACGTTCATTTTAATATAATATAAGTTTCATATTTTTGTTTTCCAACTTCTCATTGTATAGCCGACACATGCTTTTTAATTCTCAATGTGCATTTCACTCATGTAGTTTAATTTCCTTTGGCTCAGTGTTCTCACAATTCTGAATATTCTATATAAATGTACCCTACCTTGTTGTATTCCGACATTCCACCTGATGAAGGAGTGACCGTACACCCCGAAACGTTATTCAGAAAATATTGTTTTCTTATTAAATCAAATAAAGTATCAAATCATGAATATGTTTTGCAAGCGTTGTTCCTTGAAATATTATCATGAAGTAACTTATAAAGAATACGTTTATTATTTTTGATTCGTATCACTCATGTTGATTAGTTATCATATATATTAGTACTATACTATTCTGCAGCTGTCGCCTGCGGAATCCACTATTTACTTTGACGACAGCTGCATTAATACCGAGTCCTTCATTTTAAAGTGAATGCCATGTTTTATTGACTTATTGTATATCATTTATTAACCCTTACCTTGTATCACGGGGCCTCAGAGGCCCATGAGCCTATTTTCACTTCTATATCTTTGAAACAAATTAGAACTTTTAGCTGACAATTTACGTATTCCTCAAGATCTGGGAGTTCTTGCATTTCAAAAGTGTTCATTAACAACTAATTACTAATTAATGTTTTGGATCAATTTTAAGTTTTTGCCTACGTTAAGTGCATAAGTGGGCCAGACAGGCCCGGAACATTACTAATCGTATTTTATCATACAAAACTGGCTCCAACAGTTTCACAATAATTATTAGGCATCACTCTAATAATATCTACAAGCAATATATTCATTGTAGATATCGCTGCAATATTATTTAGTCACAATCCTATGACATCATCAGTTAATGACATCACAAGGCTTTGGCGTCACTGCTAAAGGCAGTTATGTGTTTTAGATATGTTCATTATTTTGCTAATAATTGTTGAAGCATGATTTTGCATGATAATTAAATATTAGTTTTTCTGACACTCGTTCCTTCAAGTCAAACTATCCTCAGTAAGCCTTGGATATTTGTAGATTATCTATGTGTACTATTTCCAAAACGTCAAGTCCTAGTCGACATTATAGGGATTTGTCACTTCAATATGAACAAGCGAATGACCATATGGATGAACAAACTGTGAGGCCAATGAAAAAGAAGAAGCACTTTTCACAGAAGACAGGATATTTGTCAGTGATGTTGAACTGCACAGATGCCACATGATTCAGTGACACAGAGGAGAAAAACTATTTTGATATTCATGAATCTAGACAAATGTTTTTTGTTTAAAAGATGGAAGAATATGGTCAACCACTTCATTGTGGCCAACCAAACACCTTGCAGGGTTTCCATAAAAGGTTCACTGAAATGGATGGTCAATGCGGATCATGTTATCTATCAGAAGATGATATATTCAAACTGTTTGTGAATGCGGACATGGTAAAAGAGATTGTTTCTTTTGCCAACATGGTGGGTACGAGAGTTGGATGGGAAAGCTGGGACAAGTTTACTCCTTTTCAAGACATCTGATAATGGAATTGAATGAAACCAAAGGTGGCGTTGACAAAGAGACAGATCAAGATATGGCCAGTAGTGAGTTTTACAAAAATTGCAGACATCGCCTCCTACGGTACATGAAAAGTAAAGAACGTCCACTTTACTGGACATGAACGACGGATATTTCTTCAAACAGCACTGTCGATAACCTGAAGAAGTGCGATCCACGCGACGACTACACGACTACAATGTGACATGTTGCCAGATGCTCATCCATCTACAACGACAACTTTACCTGAAACCATGACAATACTTTTAATACATAAAATTTAAACATTTAATACATAATTTCTTGTTTCCTCTTTGAAAGTCGAAGTCTTTTTTTAGACTACCATAAAATCACGTTTGTTACTGAAATACGATTAAGTGGTATCAAAGAGATAATGGAGGGCAAATAGGACAATTTGACCATACATAAACATCCGGAAACATGATGCAACAGGATATGGTGTGTATGGTGCGGGAAAGCTCTTGTAACATGGACATTATGAGACTGAGATAATGTATGAATTAAAAAATAGAGCCATGGGCTCTGTAGCTCATCAGGCTTTATATACATTAACTCATTCAAAATGTCAACTTCTAGGTGAGAGGTACAACACATAGGAAGCACCTTAAATGGAGAAGATGGAATAGGTTTTAAGGTCCTTACCCCTCTGACCTATCTTTGAGGCCAGAGATAAAATCCCCCACAAATAAAGACACACTTGAAGAGTTATTTCATTACTATTGTTTCCTTTAAATTACCTCCCTTTAAAGAGCACATACAATCTCAAGATGAAATAGCTTTTCATGATGTCTGTGATACTTTGGGTCGCAGGATCACGAAATCTACAATTTTGAATCCTCATTGCCCAAGGAGTCTGCACACAACTTTTCAGCTCTCTAGACCTTTTGGAAGTGGAGAAGAAGATGAAAATTGGTTTAAAGGATAGATGAAATGACATGTGGTCCAAATCGGATTCATTAAAATGGGATGTCAATTTGGCAATTGCTCGATTTTAAATTTCTGAAATCGGTCCATAAATTACTTATATACGGCTTTTTAAAAAACCGCCTGATTTAGCCCCGGCGACCAGAATGAAAGTCTGCGGGGGTGTGACCCGTGAAGGGATGACTTCTGTGACGTATGTGGAGGAATTTGATTTTCAGCGATAGTCACAATTCAACGTAATTTCGCAACATTTTGATTGTTAATTTCACAAAGATGCCTTCAATAAACCAACTTAAATTTCCCATATATCGAATGTTTAGATATCCAACTAGGTAATTCCGCAGATGACAATTACACAATTATTACATAAACATGTCTTTTTGGCGATGTAATACACCTCATAAATTCATTTAGCGGCAGTGATAATCATCATTGATTAATTAACGAGACACCGGCGGAGTAGCTATATAGGCGCCCCGCCTGTCGCTTATCACAGTCATGCCTCAGTGAGCATTTTCAAAAGGATTCGCCGAACAAATTGCGATACTGTTAAAATGGGTGAATTAAAATCGTCTTAATTATCAATTGCAAGTGTATATTGTCTCGATTTTATGCTCAATTGATTCCGATATACAATATACGTAGAGGTAATCATCTGTCATTCTTGAGAAAAATGCATTTCATCTATCCTTTAAAGGTTGTGACCCCTGTGATCCTATTTGGGGTCAGGGGGTCACGAAATCTACAATTTCAGAATCCCCATTGGCCAAAGGGTCTGCATACAACTTTTCAGCTCTCTAGACCTTTTGGAACTTAAGAAAAAGATGAAAGTAGGTTTTTAAGGTTGTGACCCCTTAGACCACATTTGGGTCACGGGGTCACTAAATCTACAATTTGGAATCCCCATTAGCCAAGGAGTCTGCACACAACTTTTCACCTAGACCAAGTGGTTCTGGAGAAGAAGATGAAAATGCGAAAAGTTTACAGACGGACGGATGGACGGCGGACGCCGGACACCATGCCATGCCATAACCCCATCGGGCCTTTCAGGCCAGATGAGCTAATAAAAAAACTAAAGCAATAAATGTTATTAAAAAACTGTTCACTGGCACCAATGGAAGACCGTATGTTGTTTTTCTATCACGTATATCACAAAGAAATGTTGTATATCACAAAGAAATGTCGATGGGCCTGTCGGGCCCATGTATACAGGAATTGTAACATTCAGAAGCATACAAGGTAAGGGTTAATTCATTATTGTATATTTCATTTATTATTAGACGTCGGGAACATATGTTGTAGGTAAGTAACGTAAATCAATAAAACGTACAGGCAATACAATCTACACGAGTCTCTACAAAAATAATGATTCTGATTATCTGACATCTATGACAATAGGAGAACCACAAACCCATGCGATTAGTCATTTGGTTTAAATAAAATATGTCAAAATGAATAAGCAAGCAAGAGGTTTTTTGTCATTAAACGGTTTTAGCTACTTTGTACCAATTCTGCGACCCAAACTAATTGTCCGCGATCCTTTAACATTCTCACGATCAATATGTTTAAGGAAAACACTCACCTCCACTATAATTTGTTTTTAATACAGTTTTAACTTTAACTGGTACATTAAGAGAGAAAAAAAACGGAAGAAGAACGTCGAGCTTGACACCCTTTAACAGTTGCCCAATAAAAAATGTAAATAAATGAAGCAAAGGTGTGTGTTCATTTAAATTTGCGATCAGTATCAATTCTGGTGACGCCAATGGCATATTTTCCATGATGTCATATGTTTGCATTTCTCTATTGCATAATAAAGGATAGAAGGCTAAAACATGCTAAACCTTTGAACTATAACAAAACCACATACGAATTGGTTTATTTTCCCTTTGACATTAGAAATCCTATGCTCGTGACTCTGACGTCTACCTCTAAGCCACAGCGATAGGCTGACCGAAGGATCAGGCTTCAATTACTCAATGTATAATCATACCTTCAATATATTCAATAAAACGCCGACTCTTTATAACGCGGGATTTCGGAATCCAAATGTATAAAATGTAAATTTTGATATTTGACGGTTGATAGATTGGAGAAAAAGCTTCTACCTGGGTTCCTGCTTAAAGAACAGCATCAACGTCGGGGTTTTCCTCGAGCAGATGACCTCCGATACGAGTCATATTTCCCTTGAACTTCCCTTAAACCAGGGTTCCGTTCCATAACAGCGAGCGCTCTTAATCGCTCATTGAATGCTCAATGTAGCTCTCAAGTAGCGCTCAAGTAGCGCTCATTCTCTCCTGAACGACTCGGTGCAAAACCTAAAAGTTCGCTCGCTTTGCTACATGTACGTAGCGCTACATTGAGCTATCGCGTTCAAGAGAGGTTTAAAGTAATCGCTAATTGAGCGATTACTTTGACACCTCTCTTGAACACGGCGCTGATAATGCAGTGCTGCTGGCGCTCTAGTCTTACACTCAGACTATGAAAAAAGGATTTATTCTGAAAATATCACCATTTTATTAAATATTGAAAAGGAGACTGTAAGAAATGGAACACTTAGACTGTAAAAAAAAAAAAAAAATTGAAAAGGAGCCTTTTTTTTATACAGTCTAATGACATGAGGGGGAAGGTTTAACCAGGATTTCGATCAGGTTACAAGCTGAATGCCTTAGAGAAGTTATCTTGCCCTCATGCAACTTGTTGGAATCTGACCGTGTCAAACCTCATTAACATATGGTGTGTGAGATGGTCCCGGCTTGGGTAAAGCTCTTGTATAAACAAATGCCAGCAAATAGGGGTTTACTATTGGATTGGTATATTAACATTTGATGGTTTTAAATATTTTTTTATTATGAATATGTATACGGAATCTGGCTGAATTGTTTTCCTATTAGTGGCATATTAAGCTTAAATCTGATTATTACTGTAATTGTTTCACACGCTGACAGAATTAAGCATTTTAAATAGCTGTTTAGTGTGATAGATTCGGTCGTAGGACAAAATCCCCAATGGACAAAATCCCCAAGGACATAATCCCCAAGGACAAAATCCCCAGTGGACATAATCCCCAAAAGGGTAGGACAAAATCCCCAGGATGGAAAATACAACAGAGCAAGGAAGTAATAACAAGTAATTTTATTCATACAAGCAAGCAGTAACAATCCCGGTCTCGCATTTTACATAGCACTTTCAAACAGTATAGTTTCAGTGAAACCATATAGAGTGATCGGCCTATGCTTTTCAAATAGTCTGACAATGTCATTCTTCCATCGCGATATGCAAGGCAGAGGTTTCTGAGTTTATCCTGGTTGTTGTCGCGGAAAAAAATTATAATGTTATCAAAACAATAATTCTCAATAAACTACTACTTGTGATCAAAGACAAAGTTGATTAGGTTATAAAAACAACAATTTACAAAAGTTCATTCTCAGTAAACAAATACTTGTGATCAAAGAAAACATTTATCAAAACAACATTTACTACCAGTGATTAAAGACAGCCATTTGTCAAAACAACAATTTCTCAAACTTCTCAGTAACTAATACTTTTGATTAAAGACAAAGTTGATTAGGTTATAAAAACAACAATTTACCAAAGTTCATTGTCAGTAAAGTAAACAAATTGTTTTTAATCACCTTGGGGATTTTGTCCATTTTGTTGTTATAGGGCTGGGGATTATGTCCACTGGGGATTTTGTCCTTGGGGATTTTGTCCATTGGGGATTTTGTCCGTTCGCCGATAGATTCAATTATTTGTGGAAGTGACGTTGGAAGCTGACATTGAAACTATTTTACAGATATGCCTAACACATTTAGGGAAAGATGATTTTAGATCAAATCCGCGACTTGTGATTCAAGCCTATTTGAGTGGAGAGGATCGACGTACTGTTTTTCTGACCGACAGGCAGTGGAAAATCCTTGACTTTTGTGATTGCGCCACTTATTTATAAATAGATTCACAGGACTAAGAAGGCGTTAGTTATGGTTGTATCGCCCCTCATTGTACTTATGAAAAAATCAACATGACAGAGCACATGAACTTAAATCTGTTTATCTTAATGACTTCACCAAAGAACATATAATGCTTCATACACTGCGGACGATTTGATATCAACTGTTGAACAATTGAGCATTCAGGATATCAAATATGGGGAAGCTTATTTACATATACAAGTCCGGAATCAATTCTAATAAAATATCAGGATGTAAGTATATAAAAAAACAACTGAAGATGCAATACAAGTACAAGTTTTACACACAATATCAGTAGAACATCTTTGTGTTATTGAAATATTTAAATCATCTTCAATAAGTAGACACGCACAGGTTTTGTCTTTTAACACCTTTGAAAAGTTTCCTTCGATAAATTTTCTTAATGATGTTTATGACACAAATAGATTCAGTAGAAGATGGAGATAAATTCAAGTTCTTCGACGATTTTGTTGGGATCTCAGATGAATTCTGGGAGTAAGCCATTCACTTCAGAAAACAAGTCATCTGAGACAGGACAGCAAGTTTTGGATGAAATCACCAAGTCTTGTAAACCAACCAACACTAGGAGATATAGACTTGCTGTAATATGCCCTCTGATAGTATTTATTCTGCTGTGGTAAAGGGGTGATATAATGATAAAGAGACCATGCCAAGGCTAACCTGTCTCTCTACGAGTCTTGTTGACAGAGGCACTTTAACTCTCCCTCCATCCAAGAGTTCAGAATTTAACAATGGGGCCAATAAATCTGCCTGTCAGTCATGGGGCTTATCTGATGCCTCCTTGTTAATGTGATGTTCTAACTAATTGATGGTGAATAGCACCAAATCCAGATATCATAAGACTATGAAAATTCCATTTCTTACAGTCTCCTTTTCAATATTTAATAAAATGGTGATATTTTCAGAATAAATACTTTTTTCATAGTCTGAGTGTAAGACTGTAAAAAAAGGCTCCTTTTCAATTATTTTTTTTTTTTTACAGTCTAAGTGTTAGACTACTGGCGCTCGTCAACTCCTGTACAACAGTCAAAGCGGTAATGTTTCATAAGTCTAACTAATGTGCATGTGAATGGGACGTGCATAAGGCTGTTGCAGGGGCGGGATAGCGCAGTGGTTAGCGCTCATGATATTCGGGGTTCGAATCCCGCCAGGAGGTCGGCAATGTTGCAGTAACGTCTTGGTGCAATGCTACACTGAATTTCAGCGTAGTGCCAAACCCATGGTTCGCTAGTTCCAGACGATGCTCGTATATTTTAAAGGCACTGTAGTACGTTTTAATCATGTTATGTTTTCTCAAATTTGCAATTCATTTTTAAAAGTTTATACAATATATTGGCACGTTAATGGGTAAAACATTACACGACCCGATAAGCCGTATCCATAGAAAACGGATATCCGCGTTCGAAGAAAATTGTGCGACGTATAAAACGACAGTGGTGTTGAACTCTTCAGTTTGAGAGGTAGATTTGTTGGTCTATGTGAATTTGTGAGTTGAGACAGCAAGGCAGTTGACCATTCTATCACTTCACAATATGTGTAACTCTACTGAGTGTTAAGGTCTCGCTTCATCAGTCAGTCCACTTGAACTACACTCTCCCAAAAAAGAAACGCATAACAGAAAAATCAGTGTATATTTACATGTTTTAATATTCAAGATTACATAATTACTAATGCACATACAAAAACCAAAGTTGGCACGGGGTTAGCTGTATGTTCCCACTACTACATAAAGTATCTCTGACGACATGCTTTCAAAGTCAGTACCTGGTGTTTCCACCACGAGCGTCTATCACTGCTTGGCACCGCCTGGGCATAGATTGAATAAGTCGACGAATCTGCCGCTGTGGGATCCTTCTCCACTCATCCTGCAATGCGTCACTCAGCTGTTGAAGTGTCTGTGGTTCAGGCTGTCGACGTCGTACGCGTCTGTCAAGAAGATCCCATAAATGCTCAATGGGGTTGAGATCTGGCGATTTCGATGTCCATGGCAGCACATTCACGGTGTTATTGGTGAGATAGTCGGTGGTGAGACGTGCAGTGTGCGGCCTAGCATTATCCTGCTGAAAAATCTCCCTTCTGACGTCAAGGTGACGGAAGAAGGTGACGTTGGAGAATTTCATCACGGTAGCGTACAGCTGTCAAATTTCCCTGTACCCGCACCAGATTGGTCCTAGCATTCACGGATATGGCGGCCCACATCATGACGCTTCCTCCGCCATATCTGTCAAGTGGAAGGATGCAGTGTCGAGCGTAACGTTCATTTCTCCTTCTGTAAACACGCGTCATACCATCATGGCGGAAAAGCATGAACCGTGACTCGTCACTAAACCATATTCTTCGCCAGTTCACTAGGGTCCATGGTCTAACATTTCTGCACCACTGTAGACAAGCACGGCGGTGATGACGCAACAGGACAGGCGCTGTATATGGCCGTCTTGGACGTAATCCATGCTATCGTAGCCGATTTATGATGGTCTGCGCCGAGACTGTACGTAGTCCAGGAACGTGGTTGGCCGTATATGTTGCAGTGATTGTCCTGTTTTGAAGATGAAACAACCTAATGAATCGGTCCTGCGCTGGAGTTGTCGCCCTTGGTCGTCCAGATCTCGGTCGAACTCTCGTTGAGTTGTGGAGTCTGTAACGGTCACAGAGGCGGGAAATCGTACTCTGGTTAACATGGAAGTCCCTGGCAACTGATGATTGACTTTCTCCAGTTTCCAGGCGCCCAATGGCTTGATTTCTTCTTTCTTCATTCAGTCTTGGCATCTTGGTGGTCGCATACAAATAATAGCAGAAAGTGATTCGCAACGAGACACCCAGGTTTATATACCCACTGGTGTTGAGCTTTAATACGCGTATTTGCACGTGCAGCATGCTTACAGATTTTTCTCCATGCACCTTTTCAGATTTGCAATTCAAGGTGTTGTATTTTGGCGACAATTCACCAAATGGTGTGTTCGTGTGCAAGAATATATTTTAAAGACTTTAATAACAGTTAACAATAACCATCTGTATTCATTTTAAGCCTTAATAATTAAATTAGTCCACTTTGAAAAACACATCTCAGCTATGCGTTTCTTTTTGGGGAGAGTGTATCTCTGAGCGGTTATTTTAATGTGAACACATTAAAAAGGCCGTTCGATGGGAAAGGAACTCACATGGCTTAAAGGTTAGATGAAATGACATATGGTCACATTCGGATTCTTTGAAAAGGGGTTTCAATTTGACAATTGCTCGATTTTAAATTTCTGAAATCGACCCATAAATTACTTATATACGGCTTTTTAAAAAAGTGCCTTATTAAGCCCCGGCGAATGGAAGTGGGCGGGCGGTGGTCACTGAAGCGTATCGTGCTGTGACGTACGTGGAGGAGTCTCACTATGGCCGCTAATCTTAATTTAACGCGTTTTCCCAACTTTTTAACTGGTCATATAAGACAGAAAACTTCATCAAAACAACCCAAATTTTCGATAAACGGATTACTTGACTATTGAACTAGCGTTTTCATATGGTTACAACGACTGGGTCCTGCTGAATTGGAGTGCATTCTGCGCTTATGTATAGTAGGCCTATGTTTGTAGCAATTAACCGTGCTGTCATATCACTTTCCATGGAGTGTTTGTCTTCAAGCTTCGTCATTTCAAGTGACGTGGCCGATGCCTTGCCTTACCTGCATGAACCAAATGACAGTTCAAGTGACATTGACACAAGAGAAGAAGACTCTCGCGGAATCGGGGCGAAGAGAGATTAAGTAGCACCAATTGATCAAATTGTGTTCCATAATCGGCAGGTTAATTTTGTTTTGTATGTATTAATAAATAGAGTAATATGGTAGGTATAATTTCATAAACACTGAACGAGTGGCTGTTCATATAAGCGAGACAATATTGATGTAATGCAATGCAAACCATTTTCACTTCACTTTCATGAACAAATACATGAACTGGATTGGTCAACAAGCTCAATGAAATTTACATGAAGATTGCTCCATTGTACACGCAAACATATACATTATGATAACACAGATTGATATAGACAACGAACATTATCATAGAATCATGTTACCAGTAGCATCTTAATGCACATCTCGTAGATGAAAACGAAATGGTTTAATAAAAAGTGTCACTTCAGCACACCAACATACAATTCTCAGTTTAGCGTACCATATAGATGGTGCGACTTATAAAGCGACAGTGGTGTGGAACTCTTCAGTTTGAGAGGTAGATTTGTTGGTCTATGTGAATTTGTGAATTGAGACAGCAAGGCAGTTGACCATTCTATCACTTCACCATATGTTTAACTCTTCTGAGTGTTAAGGTCTCGCTCCATCAGTCAGTTCACTTGAACTGATGGTGCAGTCCGGGGGACAAGTCATGCAAAGCTGTATTCAGAGACAAACATTAGCTCTCTACAAAAAAAGGAGACATCGTCAAAAATTATATGTATTTTACAAGATGGTTAATAAATTAGTACCTGACCTGACAACGTGTCTGACGCTAGTCGATACAACCTGAGAAACAATTCCGACCTACAAGGCATTAAATGTAACTCAAGTAATTATGCTAAATCGTTTCTACCGGACACTGTTACTATCTGGAATTCCCTCCCCTCTGACATTGTCAATTCGAGCACTTTTGGAGAATTTAAAAGGAAATTAAAGGAAACCAACACAAACCCAATTTATTTTGATTTATATAATGGCTCAAGATTTTGTCAAATAATCCACTCCCGCCTTCGGCTTGGTTGCAGCGATCTAAACGCTGATAAGTACGCGAGACATGTATCCGATATCTCTACTTGTAACTGTGGACATCATTCCGAAGATGCACTCCATTTCTTTCTTGTCTGCCCCATTTACCATGAGTTAAGAATAAACTCCTATTTCTTTACTCAAGGTTACAATTTACCATCAATTCTTTACGGAAATGCTAGCTCGAGTAATAAAGAATATAGTGAACTACTAAAATCTGTCCATTACTTCATAATTTACTCTCGAATATTCTCTGATTTCTGCTAAATTTCATACAATATACATCCCTTGCTAGAATATTGTCTTTTATGTAATTTTAGTTTATATGCTTTCAAATGCTCATGAATATGATTTGTATGCGTCACTAGTAATTATACATTGTAATTGTAATTCTTTTGGAGCGGCCTTTATATAAGCACCTTTGTGCTTGTTGGCCAATCCATTCATGAATTGTATGTCTTTTCATGAATAAATATGTTTAAACCATATAGATGTTTCTTCCAGATCAAAGTGGAGAATTGTTGTTACAGCAAATTAGTTTACCCAATTAAGAAGCTGAGTATGTGAGAAGGAAGGAGCGAAATTATGTTTGTACAGATAACAAGTTTACTGGACCGATTGAATTATATAAAAAATGGCATGTCGGTGACCGGCGTGTCATATATGAAGAAGAAGAAGAAGAAGAAGAAAATTATTTTATTTGTGTGTCACCAGGTTGTACAATAAACGTTGGAGCAGTGATAATACAGATAAAAGTACACCTGTCGGCCCCATAAGGCCTACGAGACACATAATATACATAATACACATAAGATACATAATGTATTAAAATACGTAACAATAATAGATTAAAATATAAAATATAGGACAAAACTAGTGTGTGCTGAGGGATTTTCGCCGCTTAAACATTCGTAGTAATAGTACGGCTAATGATTTAGATACATCAGATGACATTATAAGGTTAAATTTGTCTACAATAGGTAACTGTGGGAAAAAGGGATAAATGGTTTTCATATAATTAATAAAATCATACCTAAGGTCGGAATATGTTTCACAACGAAGTAAAAAAAGTGCACCTCATCCTCTATATGTCCATTTTTGCAATATTTACATTTTCTATCGATAAGTGGTGTTACAGGACGTGAAAATTTACCAAGTTCTATTTCTAATGGGAGCGTTCCACAACGTAGCTTACTAATAATACTTCTTTCAGAACGGTCTAAATTACAACTGACATAATCATGATAAGTTTCTGCTTGCAGCACAGTATTAAAACGACGATATGTTCGCAATTTGTTACCATTAATCAAACCTTTATCATTCCATAAATCAGCCAGCCAATTATTATTGTCTAGGAATAACAACAACTCTTTTGCAACATCAAAATCAACATTTGACAAATTAAAAACAGCTGTAAATGATAAATCCCATTTGGTAATCAAGTTTAAAACACGGTTATACCAAGAACTCCTAAAACGGCGTGACCATACATTAATGATTGATACAGTGTTACATTGCGACGTTTGTATACTACGCCAGAATCTAACTATTTCAATATTCTGTTTTGTAAGACATGATAACCAGCCCATTTCACCACGGACTGCTAAGTTAGGGGTTTTACTGCCAACACCCAAAAGGAATCTGCATGCACGATTCTGAACATTATTGATACACCTAAATTGCTTAGTTCCCCAAATGGCTGAGCCCTATGATAGGATTGGCTGGACAAGGTTTTCGTACAATTTGTTAAAAATACTATAAGGTAAACCACCAACTGCTTTAGACTTACAGATAACAACTCCTAAGACACGACTTGCCGATTTTGCCAACTCTTTAGCAGTGTAATTCAAGTCAAGAAATTCATGGAACCAAAGTCCAAGATATTTGTAAGCCTGGCTGTAGTTAATATTATCACCACAGACAGTAAAACTGAAGTGCGATCTTGGTCTAGTTGGAAGCCAAAAGTGAACAATCTTAGTTTTATTAACATTCACTTGAAGGTGCCATCTATCACACCATTCACCTACGCAATCTAACATACGTTGCAGACTATGTTCATCAGGAGCCATTAGTTTGGCATAAGGGTTTTTTATTCAAGTTGAAAAAATATGGTATTGGGGGCAAGTTGTTAAAATGGTTTGAAAGCTATCTATCTGACAGAAATCAGTACACAGTCATAAACGGACGCCAGTCGGACACCAAATCGATCTTAGCAGGTGTACCTCAGGGTTCTGTTTTGGGTCCTTTGTTATTTCTTGTTTTTATCAATGATATAGTGGATGAAATAAAATGCAATATAAGACTTTTTGCCGATGATACCTCCCTGTACGTAATTATTGGTGATCCAATTGAAACATCATGTCTTATTAATAATGATTTACTCAGAATTTCTGAATGGGCCGATGAATGGAAAGTCAACTTTAATGCTGAAAAGACCGAGAGCATAACATTCTCCAGAAAACGGGTACCCACGAAAGTACCGAATCTTGACATGAAAGGTAAAATTAATCTTAGTACTCATAAACATTTAGGATTGACTTTCCAAATCAAACGGTAACTGGCATGCTCACATAGACAATATAATCTCAAAGGTAAGCCCGATGATAAACTGTCTGCGGAGTTACAAATACCGTCTGAATCAACATACTTTGCATATACTTTATAATTCTTACATCCTTCCTCTCTTTGACTATTGTGATCATATATTTGATAACTGTACAAAATATCATGAATTGTTACTTGAAAGTCTACATTTGGATGCACTTAGGACAATTTGTGGTGCAGTCAGAGGTACCAGCCACCAAAAACTATACAAAGAAACAGGGTTTACATCATTAGCATTTAGGCGAAAATGTCACAAACTGTGTCTATTTTACAAAATGAAATTTCAGTTGACACCAGAATATTTATCGTCATTAGTTCCACCAGCAATGTCCGACATTTCGAACCGCAGTACTCGCACATCTCATAATTTACAAATTCCTGTATGTTATACTGAGTTATATAAACGTTCCTTCTCACTATCGGCCATTGCTGAGTGGAATGATCTCGATATGTATCTAAAAAATTTTGAATCCTATGTTATCTTCAAAAAGAATATATTTAAAGGTGATTGAACGTTCATAAAATATTTAAAGACTATGGTAAGAGACAAAATCAAGTAACACTTTGTCGCTTAAGATTAGGCTGCAGTGACCTTAAAGGTCACAAATTTGACAGGTTTATAGAAGACTCTGCTACTTGCCTATGTAACTACCTTTATGAGGATGTTATGCACTATCTTTTCGTCTGCCAAAACTATTCAGATATTAGATCAAACAGCTATTATTATGTTAATGGATTTAATTTGAAAACCGTTCGTTATGGTAACATTGACTTAACTGATGAGATTAACTTAAAAATTGTGGATTCTGTTTGCATATTTATTGACTTAAGTAAACGTTTCCAAATTCAGAAAGCACGTGAAGTTTAACCAAATGTCATATTTGTTAGCATACAATAGCATACATTTCTTATTTTCAATTGTTGAATGTCCATGTATATAGGTTGTGGTAATTGTTGAATTTACATATTCAGTTTTTTGTATGTGAAATTATTTCTTGTTGTAATGTACGTTTCATGTTATAATGTATAAATCCTGTCAATGTCACGGGGAGAGATATTAATATAGGGGTAACCCTGTTTATCAATCCCCCTTTCCATGTACCATCTGGGAAAAATACTGTTTAAATCATATGCTGGTCAATTTGGATTCCACAGTTCAGTGCATTGATTTCATCAACAAGATCGTTAATATAGACAGCAAATAATGTAGGAGATATTTTATATATTATTGTCAAACGTCCTGTCTTGGTGACACACAATACACTAAACGCGACATTCAGTCTATTTGTTTTTCTATCTTCGGTTGCCATTTGCGAAAAGACTTTTGCTGAAAGAGGGTTAGTATTTGACCATCTTCTGTTATCAAGTACTGTCATTGATGGATTTTTATAGGTTTACAATTTCTGTCTAATGTGTAACGTACTATTATCGTTGATAACCAACTTCCTTTGGTGTTTTAAAATATGTGGTGAGTTGCTTTGATTGTTGTAATGCACTGTTAGTAAATTAGGTTGTCGGTAGATTAACGACGTTAAAAAATCAGGATGTTGTGATGTGCTTTGATTGTCGATGGCTTACCGTAGGGCCTACTTCGCTGGAGTCTGCTATTCTCACGTTTGTTGTTTTATTTTAAACACAAGCATTCTCCAAAAAAAAATAACAACAACACCGACTATCTGATTTCGTTGTCTGGTTTGGTTGGTTTAAACATATTTTATTCATTAAGAAAAGGATTGGGAACAAGTTATCCAACTTAAAATACCCTCTCCTTAGCATGTACAAAATTGATTTACATATATACAAGCAAAATGACAGATAGTGAACAAGAGAAGAGTAAAAAAGATGAAGAGAATTAAATAGGATAACATTATAAATCTAAACAAATCGTTTTGTGTCACAGATATAATTTTGGACTAAATTAAATAAACGTGTATTTTGATCTAATGATAGGTCTGCACTTCCCTCGAGCAAAAGTTTAAGGTCAATTGAAACACATGCTGGTACAGTAATACGCTTTAGTGCGGACACAAGCACTTCTCTCTGTTTGTTATAGAATGTACATTGAAACATAAAATGATAAGCATTCTCAAAGTGGTAATTATATAACCACATGTACAGTTTGCATTTAGTCTAATTCCAACCTTGTATAAATCATAATTCAACGAGCTTACAGTATGTCGCAACTTAGTATGAATTATATTCAATTTTCTTTTCCCACGTGAATAGTACTGTGGTGCAGACGCTTGCTGATGAGTTATACTTGATTTAAATCTTGAAACTGTTCTAGACTGACGATGGGTGGTTGGTAGAACGTTCCAAGAACATATTGTTGATGGGAAAAAGGAATTGTTTGAATGTTTCAGTCTTGAATAAGGAGTAGATACATTTTGGGAGTTACGTAAGTTATAATGGGATTTAAAACCTACATTCTGTGGAAGAAGATCAGCAAGGTATTGAGGAGCTAATCCATGATTAATTTTATACATCAAACTTAGCTTTGTTTTTCTCCGACGTTCTTGTAACGTTTCCCAACCAGTTTCAAAATACAGAAATGTGTGTGATGTATACTTTGGTAAACCAGTAACTATTCTTGCTGCTTGTAGTTGAATTTGTTCTAACTTGTTTGTTAATTCAAGAGTACACCTGTCCCAGACTTCGCATGCGTATTCAAGATGTGGTCTAATAAACATTACATATATTTTATTTAGGGTTTCTTTGCATAGTAAATATTTTAACAGTCTCAAGGAGCAAACCATTTTTGATACACGTTTTATAATAACATCAATATGGTCTGCCCATTTCCCATTACTCGCTAACGTTACTCTTAAATGTTTATGTGTCTCAACCATGTTTATTTCAACACCATCAAAAGATAGCTGTGGCTTATTAATATTGTTTTTTTAAAGAAAACACAATAGCTTCAGTCTTGTCTGGGTTGTACTTAATAAGCCATTTTTTACCCCACATATTCAATTTACATAAGTTAGAGTTTAGTTTTCCTTTTAAGAGTTATTAATCTAGTGAAGAATAACCTAACGATGAGTCATCAGCAAAAAGTCGAGTTAAACAATCTAATTCATCAGCAATATCATTGATATAAACAATGAATAACAATGGGCCAAGCACTGAACCCTGGGGAACGCCAGCGTTGAGTACTTTCGATTTAGAGATGACTCCATTTACAAACACGCTTTGACTGCGATTACTTATCGGCAATATGACTCTATTCCTGCTGCTATACGCAGACGACATCGCCCTAATTGCCCCGGATGAGGAATCGCTACAGAAAATGTTAGATGTTTTACAGGAATGGTGCGTGAAGTGGAGATTGGAGGTGAATTTAGGGAAGACAAATGTGATTCACTTTCGTGTACCGTCAAGGCAGAGAAGCAGCTTCGAGTTTACTTGTGGGGACGACATAGTGGAATATACTGACAGCTATCGATACCTTGGTATATGGTTAAACGAACACCTTGATATGAAGAAAACTGTGAGAGAACTGTGCAAGTCTGCAAGTAGAGCGTTATCTTCTCTTTACACCAAGTTTAATCGAGCTGGAGGAATGTCTTATGAAGTTTACACCAAGTTATACAAAAGTCTTGTTGAACCCGTGTTATTCTATGGAGCCGGAATCTGGGGAATCAATACGTACAGAGAGGTACAGACCGTACAGAACAGGGCCTGCAAGTACTTCCTGGGTACCGGACAAAATGCCTCTAACATAGCAACACGTGGAGATATGGGCTGGACGTCTTGCACAGTAAATCAGCGCACAGAGGTCTGCAGACTCCTCACAAGACTCGACACTATGGAAACTGACAGAATCGTCCGCAAAATACACGAATGGGGGAAAACACAACCGAAATCCTGGGAGAAGAGATTGTTTAAGCTGCTGGAAAATCTTGATGCTACAGATATACTTGGAGCAGATATTACAAATAAGAGGAAAGTGAACGATTTTAAAGAAGTTTTCACTCAAAGCGACCTCAACGACTGGACACGTGAACTTTGGAACGATAACAACAAGCCAAATGGAAACAAACTCAGGACCTATAGAACATTCAAGAATGACCCGACTATCAGCTGTTATGTCCAAACTGTAAAATATCGAGATCAAAGACGCATTTTATCGAAGTTTAGATGTGGTAACCTCCCCTTAGCAATTGAGACAGGAAGATACTCCAAGCCTCCTACCCCGCTGAACGATAGAGTATGCCAATTCTGCGCAGATACAAGTCCCACGGTGGAAGACGAAACGCATTTCCTTATTGATTGCAAATTTTACTCGGATTTGAGATACAAATTATTTACAGAAGCTGAACGTGACGTCCCAGGTTTTATATATATGGATAGTGCTTATAAACTTACTTATATTCTTAACCACAACCATCTACAACCACTTTTAGCTTTTACCCTTTTACAAATGTATAAAAGAAGAACCTTTTACGTATGATATAATTTACTTCTTACAAATATTTATTTTTAACAACATATATGTAAATATCATTCTTTACACTTTATGTATGCAAATATGTCTTATACCTGTATTTTACGTGTCTCATAAGCCAATGTGGCTGGGCATTTACTCTTATTCTGTGATTATACACTGTACCAATGTGATGAGTTTTATGCGTGACACGCAAATAAAATATTTATCTCTCTCTCTCTCTCACTTATGTAACTAGCTACCCAGCCCAATAACTGACCTTTTACACCATATTTTTCAAGTTTCAACAATAAACCTTTATGCCAAACTCGATCAAATGCTTTAGATACATCACAAAAAACATACAATAATGCTCTTTTTTGTCAAGTGATTCACAAATTTGATGCTATATTTCAATTAATTGATGTACAGTTGAATGTCCAGGTTGGAACCCAGACTGATATTTATAAATAAGGTTATTTGAATGAAAATAATTGAATAAATGTTTGAAAACAACTCTTTCAAAAAGTTTACCAACACAGCTGATAAGAGATATGGGTCTATAATTCGATGCTAAGGTTGGATTTCCTTTTTTGAATAGAGGCATAACATTTGCAACTTTCCACTCAGATGGATACACACCCGATTGCAATGACATATTGAATAATAAACATAGTACATGACTAACTGAGGATACAACATTTTTCAAGAGCTGATGGCTTGTTCTGTCAGGTCCAGAAGCCTTTTTCACATGTACACATTTTATAATATCTTCAATTTCCCCTTTAATTACTGTAAGGGTGTCAAATACAGCACTTGTTCTTTTTCTGATTTCCCATTCAATCTTTCTGCTTTTTCAAAATCAGAAAAACAAGTTGGATTTTCTTGGTCATTCTTACTTACTTCTGCAGACCCAGCATTTTTCACCCCCAGTTCAAAGAAAAAAGAGGAGAGGAGCTTGTTTCAAGATACAAGCTGAATGAATGTTAATGCTGGTCACAATGATATTACCTCAGACTGTGTGTTTAAAAAATAAACATTATGATGCTGCATCGGATCAACTTTCATGAAGATCGAAGGGAAATACATGAATGATTTGGCTTGCTTGAATGAAATATTTTCTTGATTTATATTGTATTCAAATCAAACACTTTTTTAGGCATTTTGACAGTTCTACATTACTTATGTCAAGAAATTGAACTGAAAATTTTTTTTAATCATTTTCTTCATTTCGATAACACTGCACTGTCATAATCAGACTGCCATTTGAAAATCTTTGTATTATTTGATCCTGTAACCATCACGATATCCGTACATGAACTGTTTTAGAAATGTATCATATTTATAGGTATATTATATTTAATCAACAAACATTCTGCAGGGATTTATGAACTGTGAACTTTTGTCATGTATGAGACAAGATTTTTGGCTGTGAAATAAAGTTTAAATCTTAAAACATAAATTCAATCTGCATTTTGAGTTTAAACATAGCCTGTTTCAATATTTATTAACTAGAAATAAAACTTTGAGTCTTCATAATCTGTAATGTCTATAATCAAGAAATGAAAGAAATTGTTAATTTCTAGCAATTCATGACAATATATTTTCAAACAGTCATTATTAATGACTTATCATGACACTTTTTTCAAGAATGTTTAGACATTCTATTGCAGTCAGTGTAATGTGTCCTATTAGAAGTTTACACATGTACAATTTTTGCAACTTTAAAAAAAAACTAGTTTGTAGACCAGCATCAATAGTCCCTTTTATAATCCCTTATTGTGTAGGTTTAAATGTTAACCAGAGTCTGAGACCTAGTTTATTCATAACCGATCTTACAATATTCCTTTTTGGAAGTGGAATGAAGACTGTTTATAGATAATTTGGAAATAACTTAGTGAACGTTTGCTGATCTTGTGTCAACATTGTTATTGAGTTTTGATTATCGACCATATATTGATTTTTATGTAATGTAATGAATGTAATGACTTTAGAGAGCTGACATTTTATGTGCAGAATCTTTGGCCACGATCGGGATTTTTAATTCTAAATTTGATGACTCTGTGACTCAATATAGGGTCACAGGGGTCACAACATTCATAACCTATTTTCATCTTCTTCTCCAGTATCAAAAGGTCTAGAGCTGAACTGTTGTGCACAGACTCCTTGGTCAATGGGGATTCTAAATTGTAAATTTGGTGAGTCTGTGACCCCAAATAGACTCACAGGGGTCACAACCTAAACACGTATCTTCATCTTCTTCAGTAGGAAAAGCTCTAGTGGGCGGGATAGCGCAGTTGTTAGCGCGTTCGGCTTCGGATCAAGAGGTCCGGAGTTCGGATCATGCTAGGGGCACGGCAACTTTGTCTGCAGTAGAGAGCTGTTTTACACGCAGTAAGTTTTGGGTGCAATGCTACACTGAATTTCAGTGCAATACCACACATGGCGTTGTGAGCTTTCTTCCTGCCATAATACTAGCAGCCGCGATATAAGTGAAATACTCTTGAAAGCGGCCTTAAACCCCAACTCGCCTCAACTCATGAAAAGCTCTAGAAAGCTGAATGGTGTGTACAGACTCATTGGCCACAACATAAAAACCTATTTTCATTTTCTTCTTCAGTTCCAAAAGGTCTAGAGAGCTGAAATGTTGTGGGCAGACTCCTTGGCTAATGGGGATTCTGAATTGTAGATTTGGTGACCCCATGTCCCCAAATATTGATTACAGGGTCACAACCTGCAACAAAACTATTTTAACAAGCTTTGAACTGTACTCTTGAGATTTTATGTACTCTTCACTTCAGTCAGTATAGAGACTAACAGAGGTAACCCCAAATATGTGAGTTCTAACACATGCTTTGAGAAAGAAAAATTAAGAATTGAGGGTTTAAAAAAACATTCAATGTAATATTTATTTAGTAAAACCATCTTTTTTGGATAACTCTCATATAAGTAATTATAATTTTTTTTATTTTTTATTTAAAGGCTGTGAGCTGATCTATAATGTAAAAGCAACCTGTTCCTTTAAAAAGTATCTTGTAGTTAATATCATTCAATTTTAGGCACACCTTACAACATGACAATACTCATGTTTGATGATATACAGATGTAATTTTTCATTTTCTGTCTCGCTGATTTTGTAACCAACTTTTTGACATATATGTACCGGAGCAGCGTTGAAATAAGCCCTTTTGGCTTGTTCGCCAATCCTATTTTCATGTTAATGAAATAAAATACGTTTAAACAATAATGTAAGAAGTAATACTGTTCTTCAGTTGCTAATTCTATGTTAAGATAATACTGTTGCTATTGATATTTAATTAACCATATTGTTTTACTTTTTTTCAAGTAAGAATTTAACATGAAATTTAAAAGTGCAATTTAAATGACTATCAAATAATTGTATGGCAATGTTTGAAACAATACTATAATTTGTTTAAGGGAATGTGATTTTGTATGTGATTGTAATGGATAAATTCCCAACTAAATAAGCCTTTTCTCTAACAACTTTGTTTTTCTTTATACTTCTTTTGTTTAAAAAAATACAGACTGAAAATATGTATTTTAATCTGAATATAAACGGGGGAAATGTATTTTAAAAATCTGAATTATTTTTGTTTAAATTAATCAGTCAAACTTTAAAGTTGAAAGTCAAGTAATGTAATGTAATGTTTCTTAACATAACATTTTTGCCTGAAGGTGTACACACTGTAACGAATATAACATATTCTTCTTTATTTAAATATGTTATTTGTTTGTACTTGTCAAGTAATTACTAAATGTCAATGATAATGTAAAATACAGGTATTTCAACTTTTAAATTTTTTGATTGAAAAACATATTAGATTTGAATCAACTTACTAGTACTTTTCCCAGTATACATCCATTCATCTGTTTTATCAACTTACTTATTCCATGTACATCAATCTCATCTGTTGTAAACACATTCAACTGGCTTCCAATCACCTCGCTAATCCTTCATGCAGTCTCTGTTCATTCCACTCAATTAGCTATTAAACCTTTGACCATCAACTCTATTTATTGTATAAACAACTCATCTCCAATCTGTTGTAAAAACAATGTATTGTTTCCCCCTTATGTATCACTTGCACAAGTTAATACTTTTGTTAATAAAATGAATTGGATTGTTCTTTATGCTCCGTTGTCATTTCTATTTACATGTTCATTGTCAAGGTAGAAATCTCGTCATTGAGTGGATTTCTATTGTTTGTCAATACGACTATAGGTGTTAATGACCACTGCAGATCATACTTAGAATCCAGTACTGAGATTAAGCTGAATTCTGTTTGTGGGAGAAATAATGCGGATGTACCGCTAATAATAAAGTTGCAGCAAAAATAAGGATCTATGGTTGCGGAAATGCAATGGAAATCATCCAGATTTATTATAGTTGCGGAAACGCAATGGAAATCATTTGGATCTATGGTTGCGGAAATGCAATGGAAATCATCCAGATGTATAGTTGCGGAAATATAATGGAAATCATCCAAATTTATAGTTGCGGAAATGCAATGGAAACCATCCAGATTTATTCTAGTTGCGGAAATGCAATGGAAATCATCCAGATTCATAGTTGCGGAAATGCAATGGAAATCATCCAGATTTATTCTAGTTGCGGAAATGCAGTGGAAATGTTATGTTTTTATTAATGCTGAAATGCTGCGGAAATCATGAGGATTATAATGAATGAATTTCTGTTTGCGGAAATCTGACAGAAAGTGGGTAACTGAAACCTGGCGGAAATCTTCCGGAGAATGGTTCATTATTCATTTCCGCACTTGCGGAAATGAACAAGAAATTTGCGGAAACGTAACAGAAACTATATGTAAAGTAAAATTTCCGTCACATTTCCGCAATATTTCTACCTTGCGGAAATGAAGTTATTTTTGCTGTGGAGGTATGCAGTTATTCGATCCCGATTGCTTTACTATGTAGCATAAAAGTTTCCAATAAGAACTTTTACTTTCAACATAAGAGTCAAGAAGCACATTATCCACATTTGCATAAAAAGTTTCTTTTACATAGTACTTCATATTATTTACTTTCTGTCGCTGTTTTTTTAATTTCATGATATCAGATAAATTCTTAGTTCTATTCGCCTTTTTACGTAATCTGTCTCTTTTCCTGCACTCTCTTCTTAAATTTGAATGAAACCAGGGTTTGTCATTTGGTCTTATCGTGACTTTCTTTGTGGGAATGCATGATTTTATAAATGAATTCAATTTATTATAGAATGTATTACATGCTTCATTTCGTTGTCTCAACTATACTTCGTTCATATTATCATATCTTGGTTTCATTATGTCATCTTATATCTCATTATCTTTGATTTATGCTATGTCTACGAACGTCTATGAATCCACCGTCTTTCACTATTCATATCAATTATATTTGATATATATAACGATATTTTGGAACATTTGTAAAGTGAAACTTGATAACTAATATTACTCGAACAGTTTAAAGAGGAACAGCGATGTGACATTATTGCAAAGGGTAGATATAACAGATTAACTGACCGATTCCCCAGTGTTTGCCATTGTAAATAGTAAGCGAATGTTTACACCCCGTCCCTTCACGTACGTTACTTCCGGTATCTTCCAACTCTCTAAGTCCCGCCCCATTTTTGGTTTGTTGTCGCGGGTGAAAAGCAGACGATATTTTCGGCAAAGTTTAAGTCGCTGTAGTTTAATATAGGAACAACATATGGATTTTTGCGGGGTCTCGTTTTTCAAAAAATAGTCTAATGACCCAATTGCAGTTAAGAATTCAATAGAAAATAATATAGTTCGGCCTTCCTTTAACCGAACTCAGTTTTTTCTTTTCATTCCCAGATATTCTCAGGTTTGTTTAAGGCCCGTTCACACTGTCCCGAAAATGAAAATTTTCCCGGTGTTGCCGCTGAGAAGAACTTCACCGGCGGCCAAACGAATGCTTAAGATGCGTTTACGTTCCTTTACAAATTTAAACATTTTCTATCTTTTCTTAAATTGGGTACAGTGTAAATCAGGCTTTTAATGTCTAATAAAACCCCATCCTTGTGTTGTCTCCATGACGACATATGTAACAGATTTTTTGCATTATTGTACATGGTATTTGTCCTGAGATGAGTTTTGAATTATAGCTGTTTTTTCAGCTTATAACATTCCATTTAAAGACATGATTGCTTCAATTAATTTGTATTCTCTGTGTCAACAGTGATCTAATGCATAGCTATAATTATATCTCAAATTGTAATTAAAGCCATTTTCATCAGAAATATATATAAGAATATCAGTAACTATAATAATGAATGAGATTGAGGCATCGATACTTAGGTTTTCAAGTCTTCTCGTTGACCTTGAACGTAATGTCTTTACTAAAATCCATTTATCTTAATCATTTTTGCTCCTTTCAATGATCTACGAAGCATGTCTCTATCTTCAGTAGTTTACGAACAAAATAATTCTGAAGTAAAATAGCTATCGGGTAATAAGGGAAATTCATATATTATTGGATCCCTGCAATATGTTATATATTCTTCGGACAAAGCTATTAACATTTTTGGGACAGGGTTCTCGGGTTCAAGAATATGTTTATTTCTTGTGATGTACACTATATTTATGCTACGTGCATTTGCATGGCTAATTCAAATGGCGGTCAAACCTCGTACGAGGTTACAGTTCAAGAAAACTAACTCTGGATTAAGTAATACTGATATACATTAATTGACCGAAGCGTCCATAAAACATTAAGTATCAGAATTATTTGAACTTATTTACTATGTATCATATTAAAGTAGTAAACAGAGCTAAATATGATATGTAATCTGTAAGAAAAAAATGTATTTTACAGATTATGTTTAATATGGATTATTATTGAAAAAATAATTGTCCTTGACTAAACCAACGAGAAGCTCAGGAAAGCTGCTGTGAAGACAAAAACCTGGTAATATAACATTTTCACTACCAACATACACAACAATAGAGCCATTGGTTGGGTAGCTCATCAGGCTATCGGGCTTTAAACAATAAACTAAACTTAATTCCAAAATCCATAATTTGTTTCCCCGGTTAAGGGAGGTAACTTGTGTCTGTCATACTCATATTTGGGGTCACAGGGTTACAAAATCTACAATTAAGAATCCCCATTGGCCAAGGAGTATGTACACACTACAGAACATATTTACATTTCAGATATCCAGAGCTTTTCATACTGAAAATAGTTTTTTTTAGGTCGTTACCCTGGCGATTGACTAAATTTGCATACTTTTTAAAAATGTTAATACATGACAGACAGACAGACAGACAGACAGACAGACAGACAGAAAGTTTATTTATTTCTCACCTCAACATAATACAGAAATATATACACATTCAATACAAATACCAAATCAAAGTATTAAAAAGTTGAGCCCTTCCCTAAGGAATTACGAGAGACACTAATCATAAAAAAAGCAATAATTAATAAAAGTAATACATGGTAGAAAATTGTACAAGGTGAAACAAACTTTAAGATATATACATATTTGCAGTGCGTTTTTTAAGAACATTAAAACAGGTTTTGGCAGATAAAAACGATAACTCTGGGGAGGCCAAAATAACATTGACCTTCTCCACATCATTAAGATGTATAAAACCATCAAAGAGATAAGTACATTTTGATAAAATAGGCATTCGTTCATCAGCATATAAAGGACAGTACAATAAAACATGTTTTTCATCTTCGATCAAATCTTTACAGTAAAAACAAGTCCTTTCATTTAAAGAACAACCAATATAACGGCCAGTTTCTACTTTTAGCGGAGCTACACCACATCTAAACATAGCTAGCGACTTCCTAAAAGAACGAGACATATCACAATTGACATAAAATTCACAGCCAAACTCTGACTTAAAAGTACTATAAGTGCGCAACTTATTTCCTCCTCTACCAGTTATGCTATCAACTTTTAAAATATCCTGTTTCCATTCCTCAACAAACTCACTAAAATAACCTCCCTGACTTTGGGCACCACATAAGGAATATGATAAACAACGTTAATATAACTAAAATGATCAAGATTTAAAACAGATAATCTTTTAACAACTCTATAACTCCACTTGCGCTTATTACTTAAAGATAAAACATGACTCCATCTAAAAATCTTACTTGTAACTCTGCTGTGATCTAAATGGCTAAGACGTCTAAAGAATCTCACCACAGTGCTCCATTGATTAACAACTGTAGTTGACCATCCCATATCACCGATGACAGCATTATTCGGAGAAAACTTACGTAGTCCAAGAAAGAATCTCATAGCTCTATTTTGGACAGCATTAACGAAAGAAAAAGTATAAGTACCCCATATTGCACAACCATAATCAATAATCGACCAAATCATGGACTGATATAACTTAGAGTAAGTCCGAAAATGCATACCACCTAACAACTTATATTTAGTTATGAGCAGACCTAAAGCCCTGCTGGCTGAATTTGCTACAGCTTTTGCCATACATCCAAAGTCAAGATGCTCTGATAAAAGAAGGCCTAGATAAGTATAACTATCAACAACTTCTAACTCCATATCTCCACACTGAAATAAAACATTAGTTCTGGCAACTGAAGCTCCTCTAAAATGGATAACTTTAGACTTAGAGCAATTAACCTTCATTTTGTTAGAAACGAACCCAATTATTTAAACACTCAAGCATTATATTAAGATCACTCTCACTAGAAGCTATTAAAACTATATCATCCGCATAAGCCAATAAGCCAACATTACAACCATTAATATTAACACCCAAATACAAACTGTTAATAGTAACAATGAGATCGTTAACAAACCAATTAAAAAGCAGTGGGGATAACAAACAGCCTTGTTTTAAGCCCGAATTTACATCAAACAATTTTGTATAAAAACCGTTTACATTAACTGAAAATTTTACATTGTTATATATAGAAATAATTGCTTTGAACATATTTCCATTCACACCAATAGCATCCAGTTTACTCCACAACAGCTCTCTGTCTTTACAGTCGTACGCCTTTTTAAAGTCAATAAAAGCAGTTAACGTAGATTTTCGTTCAAGCTTCCTAGATTCGATTATTTTTTTTATTATCATTTTATTTCTTTTTGATATGGGTACAGCATTTTCATATATATAGATGAAGTAAACACAGCAAGTCAAATATTAATATCTAATTGGATAGGTTGTGGCATGATGACCAAAATGTGACAAAAGAGTCATATTTGCATCATGTATATGCATTTGATTTATATAGTTGATAATTGTAGTGTAATTTTGGTTTCAAACCCGTTAGAGTAGGTAGTCTGTTTGCCAATTGTTTTGAATAAATGTATTCTTTCGTTAAAATATAGAGAAAATTCAGGACATCGTTCCTTCTTTCTTTGAATCCAAAAATAACTGTTTCGGCATTTAATTTCAATTCGGTGTCGGTTTCATTTTTTATCCATTCCAGTAGCTCCTGCCACAACCTTTTGACAAATCTGCATTCATTTAGTAAGTGAAGGAGCGATTCTATTTCAGCATCACGTAATGTACACAGTGGCGATTCTATAAGTTTATATTGTATAAATCTTTACATGTAGTAAGAATTCTATGGAGAACACGATATTGGAACCTACAATGTTTTTCGCTATAGGCTGCTCTGAATGGTATGAGATTGCATATTTTCCATTGATTTAAATCAAAATCTGTATTCAATTCCTTTTCCCACTTAATTTGGTAAAGATGTTTTTGGGTTGTGTCTTCTTTGTGTAAAAGGTTGTTGTAGAATATACTACATCCTTTTTTAGCTTTATAAAGTATTTCCAAATTGGGAGGAATAAAAGGCAAATCCTTCTCTTTATTGAACTTGACCGAACCCCGTTTTGAATAGGATTTTAGAGAAGCTAACAAGCCCGCTTATTCAAGAAAATTTGTCTTAACATCGTATAGACCCACGAAGTCGTTATAGGGTAGAAATGTGCTGTCCTCGTTTAGAAAGTCATTAATGAATTTGATATTGGATTGCAGATAATGATCGTATATTATAGTTTTTCCCCCCTATTATTATAATGTCATTTGCCCATATATACCTACTGCTGAGATTGATTTCATGTTTACAGTTTTCTTGTAAATCAGACTAATTGCAAGCATCAAATACGTCTTTCCAGAATGGGCTGATAAGATTGGGAATATACTGTGTCTTCAGGTACGAAGGTCCCATTTCTATAGGGTTTAATTTACTCACTTGGTGTGAGGTATAAACCAGGTTACTTAGTTTAGTGTTATGTACATACAATCTTCTTATCCATGATATTTTCTGAGACTTAATTGTTTCTAGTATGGCCGGGGCTTTTAGACCGCCTTCTTCATATGTTTTTGTTATCAAACATCGTTTTATTCTATCAGGTTTGCCTTTCCAAATGAAGGAGAACATTTTTTTTTTAAAGATTCTTTATAGTTTCTAATTTTGGATTTGCTAGTGAGGTAAATAAATGATTAAGAGTTGGCAATATCAAACTCAGAACAGTTATTCTCCCTAAAGGTGTTAGATCTCTCAGAGACCAAATTTTCATTGTTTTGTCGATTTTCTTTAGCTTATCTTTTTAATCTTTTTAATTTTTAATTTTTCTCTACCATTTCTGCTTTATTGTGTTGAAATAGAATGCCTAAAAGTACAAATGGCTTTTGAGTCCAATCTAAGAGATAATCTCTGCAATATTGCGTGCTTGAAAATTGTTTAGAACCTATCCAAACAACTTTAGTTTTGTCTATGTTTATTTTTAGTCCAGAGAATGATGCTATGATTCGAGAACACGTAATGTTTCTCTAAAGGAGCGTTCAGATCCGTCTAAAATAATTGTTGTATCATCTGCAAATTGCGTTAGTAAATATTCGAAATCTACCATAGTTATTCTTTTTATCTTCTTATTTTGCCGTAGCATGTGAGCCAGAATTTCGGCTACTATAAGGAATATGTACGGAGAGAAGGGGTCACCTTGCCTACATCCACGCTTGATTTGGAAGAAGTCTGATGGGAATCCATTTACAAGAACACTGGAAATTATATTATTGTATAATGTTTTTAACCAAAGTTTGATAGATGGTCCGAAATTAAAGAAGTCAAAACATTTCTCGATAAAAGACCACTCTACTGAATCAAATGCTTTTTCGAAATCTATCAGTATCAAAGTATCAGTTTATACGAAATATTTAGAAGTGAGATTGGTCTATAATTTTTCATATGTTCCTTAGATTTATCCTTTTTCGGAATGCATGTTATGAGACCTTGTTTTTGACTTATAGAAAGTTCCCCGGTCCTATAGGCTTCATTTAGTGAATCGATGAGGTACTAATTGATATCAACCCAGAAGAATTTATAAAATTCAGATGTGAAACCGGATGAACCAGGACTTTTTTCATTTTTCATATTCTTTAATGCTGAAAGTTCTTCATCATATTGTAATTCTCCCTCAAGAGAGTGTGCTTCACTGCACGATAATCTAGGAATTTCATTATCTCTGAATAACTCTTCTAGGTCGACGTCTTCGACTTTTTTACTGGTATATAAAGTTTGAAAATATGTCTTTGCATGATTGATGATATCCTTTGTTTCACTTATATACCCATCATCTGTTAATAAAATATCTGTCTGTCTGTCAAAATCAGTTTATTTTTATCAATTCATTCAAAAATATATGACTTAACTGATGCAAGTATTTTATATAAATTTATGTTTTCAATGATTCTAGTTAATAGCAATTGACAGATGATCAGATAGTATATCACAACATAATACTTGCATCATTATACATTTGTAGATACAATTTTGCCTTTAATTCATAATAATTAAGTTTACCCTTTTGGTAGCCAATCTAATTGGATTTATTTTCCGTACTTAAAAAAAAATCATTATTATTAGTCAAGAATTTGCTGGTAATCAAATTCACCAACACATCAAGGATCAGATATTACCGTAAATACTTGAATAATCAGGATAGATTTTAAGTTGTGAAAATATTGTAAACAAAGCTCTTGCTATGAGGTTTAAAGTCACATAAATATGCCTAAATTATTTTTAAAAAGGAGACACCTACTAGTTTGTTTACATTTTCTCAATTGAACTCGACGATTTTAATATGCAAGGCATGTATTTCAAAGAGGGATTTATCATTAGACCTGACGATTATTCAAGGATTTACGGTATTCGCTTGTCAACGGGATGCGGTGATTTCGTAGGCCAGACCTGTTCGTAGATGCGGTGAATTCGTAGACGCGGTGGATTCGTAACCGGTGGATTCGTAGAAGTAGTATATATATATATAGTAAACTCACGGGCAAAAGAAACGTCCCCATACAAAATACAAGATATTTCAATCATCGGGCGATAAATGCGACTGAAACAGCGTTACACCATGTCTTCAGAACCCAACAATACTAAATATGAATTTTCAAAACATTATCTATTCATAACTCTGAGAAACACAAGTTTTATGAAATGGTCGTTTTGGAATCTCCTTAACTAGACGAGATAGAAGCCTCAAAAAGCCAGTTTTGGCTTGTTTTGAGACGTCCTACAGTAAAGACGCGTCAACGCATTTAAATCAAAGAAGGTTATTCATGTCGAGGATATCTTAAGTTAATTAAATTTCTACTTTTTCAATGTTTTAAACTTAAATACTAAATATTGTGGGCCAAAAACATCTTTAAAAAACGATTTTAGCACCCCATGTCAATTTGAACAGATGTAAAAATAAAAATTGCATACTCTGATGTATGCAATTGTGAATATTTCTTAAGAAAACATGTGGCTACCAAATACATACAAAAATATATTTTCTCCGACATCAATATTTCATTTTATACTGTTTTCAAAATGTGGTGACGTTTCTTTTGCCCGTGAGTTTATATCCGTAAGATGTTTTGCGACTATAGACACTGTATATTGTGTTATATGAAGTGGTAGGAGGTCTGATTAAATTGAGAGATTAGATTGATGAATACAATTAACAATGACAATTAACGACTATTTAATTTATGGTACCCGTAATTAATTGAGAGATGAGATTGGTGAATACAATTAACAATTGGCGATTGTGAAAGTGGATCTTCTCAGTTTCAAACAACTAAATACACAATATGTTGCGAGTTGCTTTGATTGTAGTCGGTGTAATTCACAACTTGAAAGAAATGTTACCAACTAGTAAATTAGGTTGTCGGTAGATTAACGACTTTATAAAAACAGGATGTTGTGATGTTTTTTGATTGTCAATGATTTACCGTACTTCATCTTCGCCGACGTCTGCTAATCTCCCGTTTGTTGTTGATTGATGCTGTATATGGGTATTCTAAAATGGGTTATATATTATACTTAACATATTTCTTTATTTCAGCTCCTGTATAGCAGATAGATTTAAAGACTACCTTAGATGAATTAATCCACTCTAATCAAACTGGTTTTATTCCGGGTAGGACTATAGGTAAAAACATAAGACTTTTATATGAACAGAAACAGAACATTCCTGGACTGTTAATTCAGATTGATTTTGATAAGGCATTTGACATTGTTTCTAAATATTTTATCAATCTAGTTCTACAAAAGTTTGACTTTGGCCCTGAAATGATTAGATTGATACATGTATTGACTTATGAAACAGCATCTTGTGTTATTCAACATGGTAATCTGTCTGAATGTTTTGGAAATGAAAGCGGTTGTAGAAAAGGGGATCCTTTGTCCCTTTAGCTGTTTCTTTTTGTGGCTAGGTTCTGGGCTGTATTACAAGAAATAATGAAAATATTAAAGGTATTGTTAGTAATGATAATGAATATAAACTGGATCAATATGCTCATGACACAGAACTATTTCTTGATGGAACTAAAGACAGTGTGTTATCTGCGATAGACACAATTAATAGATTGTATGAAATGTCTGTTTTAAAAATTAATTTAGACAAATCAAAAGCAATCTGGATTGGATCAAAAGCCAAATCTAATGAGAGAATGCATTGTATGTAAAGACATTATGAATTGGTAACAGGTGTATTTGATGTACTTGGTATTAAATTTACACCAGATCTTGAAGAACTATGGGTAATCAACACAAAAAAAGAGCGCCTTAGAGGAAAAGACATTTAACTTTAATTAGTTAAATAACAGTAATAAAGACTCAAGCATTCTCCAAATTACTTCATATTTTCAATTATCTGTCCAACCCTCCAACAGACCTTATTACTTCCCTTAATATTCCCTCACATTTCATTTATTACCCTAGTCTACATTAAACAAAAATATTTCAACAACAAAAAACAACCAATCACAAAATAATTCATTCAAACAACTGCAGATATGTGGTGTTCTATCGTGCCATAATCAAATGAATCTCATTTCCTTTAAAACATTGGATAAATCGGAACCAAATGAGGTGTGTACTTTCTTTTGCCTGGCAGTTTACATGACATCACAATGCTTTTACAACATCGCGTAATGACATCTAAAGCGTCATAAACATGATCCTATGACATCACTGCATCCGAAGTCAAATAGCAGTGCTGTTCTGAGAAGCACAATTTTCATTGAAACATAAAGATGAACGATTTTGGATGATAAATCGAATCTCACCCTCGTGCTTTCTGATGTCATATATAAAGATGCAGCTGGGGATATAAAAACCAAGTTATTTCGTCACAATATATATTTGTTAATCATAGTTTATTTCTTAAAACATGCATTAAAATTACAATAACAAAACTCGAAAATGAAATATTTGAAAAAATGAACCAGTATTATATCAATAGAATAGAAATTAAATGCAGGTATACATAATTGTTTGTTTTTATCAAACATATATAATGAAACCTTGCGTATTTATCAGCAGGGATATTCAAAGCATAATTTATGTCATGTCATTATTCTCATACAGATTTATTCATATTCTAAGTTCAATCAAAATTAGCCCACTGAAAATAATCATACTGTTTTTTTTAATTGTAGCAGGCTAAATAACAATATTTCACCACTGAAAATATAATAAAATGTGCTTCTCCCTCGTCATTATGTTTACCAACAAAAAATAAAAAGAAAGTGCACTGTTGGCCAAAATAAACGCCCACTTGATTTTTTCTTAAAAAGAAAAACGAAATAATTCTGAAATATAATTAATGGTGGTCTTCATGTTATGCTGAAAGAATAATTAATATGAAAGCCATTGAAGTGTAAAAACTGTGATAAGAGTCAACTTTCACGAAAACCACGCCCAATGAAGACCACTACTTGTGTAGATGTTAATGTGAATGCGTGCCTGTATTGTTGTTCTTGGTTGTATGAAAATCTGTTTCAAATGTTGTTTTTTTCTGATCAAGCACTGATCGAAAACTGAATAATTGCTGTTGTCTCATTTGAACAATGGCCATTCTTTTGTGACAATTTCTGAAATTTAAATATATTGTGGAGAAATGGTGGAACTTCATAATGCTATAATATTGCTGAACTGTTCATTACAGTGTTTACGAAATCTGATCAGATAGCTGGTAGGCGTTTCTTTTGGCCGACAGTGTACCACCCCCACGTCACTTTTGAAAGAAATTTGAAAGTTATCATCTATTACTTACAGTATGTGGGTTTGGCCAGCTTTCATGGGCTTTTGCTTATGGAATGGGAACTTAGATAGAGTTTTAGGGTTTTAGCGTTTTTGTGGCCCTCATTTATGAGGTTCGAAGAGTTACCAAATCTCCAAATCCTCATTATTTAAGAAGTAAAACAAGAAAAGTTTAGTGGACACCATCATGACATGAACATCAGGCCTTTCAGGCCCAATGTGCTTACAATATGGACATGAGTAATAAACTTCTATAAGTAAGAGGCATTGTTGAATAGAGGAAACAATGCAAGAATCAACTCCTGATCAGTTTCACTTCAATTCAAAATAAAAATAGGATATATAAGGAAAACATTGACAATAACAAACTGATTGTAAGCAATGAACAAAACCGTTACTGGTCACTACAAATAGTTGTTGGCGAAATCCCCACCTGTGGAAGCAGACGTTAAATCCCAACTCAACATTTACCATATGACATAAAATGGTGAAGAGAAGAGATGAGATGAGATGAGATGATAAAGAGATCCAGAGATGGGAAGGGAAGAGGGAGAGGGGCAGGAGTTTGGAGAGGGAGAGTGTTACAATTAATGCAGCAATATCTTTACAGCTCTAACACTGAGGCTGAATGACCATCTGTATCTGATCATCGTATGTAACATGCAGTTCTATTTACAAGTGGTTTCAGTCTAGCATGATATGTATATCTCTTTATGTCTATTTTTCACTTAGTACTGCTCCTACAGGCAATACAAAGAACAGGCTCAGCATTTGTAAGAAAACTCACACTCACTCATTTGCTATAAATGCTGTGTAAACAATTTAAAATATAAGCAAAATATAACCAATAACGAATGTCCCTTGAGACTAAGAGTGAAAAGGAGACTCTCTCCCCACTTTCCAATTGTGCTTTAGGTCATGGCCTGTGAGGCCCTTACTTGGTGCCACAGGGTCGACAAATCTACAATTTAGAATCCCCATTGGCTAAAGCGTCTGTACACAACATTTAAGCCTTCTAGGTATTTTTGTTCCGGGTAAGAATATGAAAATAGGTTTTTAGGTCATTGCCTGTGAGGCCCGTATTTGAGGCCAAAGGGTCACCAAATCTACAATTTAGAACTAGAAGGTGTCTTTACTCGTAAAAACACATGCCTTTGTATCAATTTAAAAAGTTCCAACACCTAAAAGGCACATCTTCATGATATTGGGAGGCTGTATACAAAATTTGGTAAAAATTGGCCAAGTATTTTTGGAGACCTGCTCCGGAAACAAACCCTACTCTTCAAACAGACAAAGTCAAAATTGATGTATGGGTTGGTGGGAAATGAATTGATACTGCACTCAGAAGTAGTTGATAATAACGGATGAAAAATGTCTGCGATTGAGACAAAGGAAATAATTATTAGAAGTGCGAAGGAAAGCAATCACCGGGCCCCTTGCCACAAGTAAAATATAAACGCAAATAATGAATGGCTAAACTATATAAATTGAAAATAATATAACAAGTAAATGACATACATTAAATGATTATGAATATTGGTTGTACTGAAATCAGCAATAATGAAAGCAAATGTTACGTACAAATACGATAAAAATTAGTGACAAGTATTGTCTTTGGTTCTAAACAAGCCTAAAATATTTAAGGCATCAAAAAGCGTCCGTAAAAGGTCCCTATAAATTCGGTATGTAAACAAACAATAGTGGACGGGGTCAATGTTTTTCTTACATAAACTAAAACAACTAACCACTAATGTCATTATTAAGGGATTTTAAATTCATTGTTTATTCTACTGTGCATTCATTTTTATCAATATCTAAAATATGTGTCAGTGTAAAATCGTGTTGAATACGCGAAAAACGATGACAAACATGCCAGTTTTTTTTTTATAGTTTTTTTTAATAAAAATGAGCTTAATCTAATTTTGTTTCTCTTTTCAGTGTCATTAATTTTCAAAATATAGACTTTCTATACATCCCCGTATGTGATTAAATGTATCTGAAAGGGGTCTAAGTTTATTCATTTAAAGTGGGTGTCCTGTACATACATCAAATCAGTAAAAACAATTCCCTGATTTGCACAAGTGTCATTATCCAAATTGTATCATTATTAATGCCGATAATTCTTTAAATCATTCGGTGACCACCAAATTTTCTTAATTTTTGGATAAAAGACAAACTAAATTTAATATTATGAAAAATAACCGAATTCTAAAATATGTTATTGCATCATCCGATCTCTCCTTAAACAGAAACAAAAGGTTAATAAATGCTATATTCGAAGAGATTCATTAAGTTCTAAATTGCCCATAAGACCTATTACTCTTCTAAATGCTGTTTATAAAATAATTAGTTCTTGCATAACACACAGATTAAAACAACTTTAGATATTCTTATCCATGGAAATCAAACCGGTTTCATACCAGGCAGAACAATTAGTGAACATACAAGATTATTATATGACCTTCGGTCCACACATGATAAACTGGATTAATGTACTTACATACCACACAACTTCTTGTGTGATACAAAACGATCATACATCAGCTTTCTTTGATAATGAAAGGGGTTGTAGACAGGGGGCCCACATATCCCCTTACCTATTCCTCTTTGTGGTGGAAATAATGGGATGTATGATAAGATATAATGATAAATTCAAAGGCATTGTTATTCAAGTTAGGACAATATACTGATGACACTGAACTATTTCTTGATGGGACAGACGAGAGTTTATATGCAGCTATCGAAACAATAGATAAATTCTATAAGATGCCAGGTTTGAAAATAAATATAGACAAAACTAAAGCCATCTAGATTGGCTCAATGGCAGGCAGTGAACAAATATTATGTACAGATTTGAAGATTGAATGGTACAATGGGGAGTTTGGAGTGCTCGGAATTAAATTTAGCCCAAACCTTGCTGATTCAAGAAAAAGACTGGAAGACATAAACAGACTGTTAGCTGTATGGAGAAAAAGAAATTTGACACTGATTGGAAAAATTACTGTAACAAGTGTAGAAGCGAGCACAGCTCACATATCCCCGCTTCCAAATATAGGTTGACTTAACTGAATATAGGAAAGACACAACTATGGGAATGACAAACCTGTGTTTAAAGTTGACTGAATAGCTAATGTCGTCATGTTTCCATGGAAACCGCAAAAATTAATTTTCAAAACTCGATTTAACTCTCAAATGGCACAACTAGAGATGATCATGGCTTACATGTGTAGCAAGTTTGGTGAAGCTAGCATATATAGTGTAAGAAATATGCTCTGCACAAAATGACTACCTTACAGAGTCACTGTTTGGTCATGATTCCATGGAAATCGAAAAAAATAAAATTCAGAAATTGATCTTACCCTCAAATGGCACAACTAGAGATCATGGCTTACATGTGCAGCAAGTTTGGTGAATCTAGCATGTATAGTTCGAGAAACATGCTCTGCACAAAGTTTGTGACGGACGGACGGACAGAATGAACGCTATATACCCCCGCTTACGCTGTAAAGACATTAGCCCTTTCCAAGTTATTCTAAGATGCCTAGCGGTTAGAACAATCGAAAAGAAGTACTTTATCAGACAATAAAGGTATAGTTTTTTTGATGACGTAATAATCGAATGACGTTCCCGCTGTTCCACGCCGCTCTCTCGTGATCAAGTGTGCCCATGGTAACGTAACGTCGATTCGCCACAGCCGTCTGAACTCTTACAACGCAACCAATAAAGCGCGTAGTCCTTTCCATGTAGTGCAACTTCTGCAGTCGGTTCAAATTAGCGGTGGGACAATGAACATCAACTTTTATGACAGCAACAAAAATTTGAATTAGACAAATTACGTTCCGCCAACACGATTTGACTGGATCAAGCTCTACCCACAGTTCTTTTTGGAATGTTAGTCATGTGATCTTAGTCTATCTCGGGGGGTGGGTTTTACACGTTGGAATAGCCGTTCGTTGGCCCTGTTCATGGATTATTAATATGAAGAATGTAAACAATATTTTTATTGTCCCCCGCCGCCGCGAAGCGCGGAGCGGGGGACTTAGTATTCAGCTCCGTACGTCCGTCCCGCTTCTTGTTAGCGCGATATCTAATGAACCGCTCAACCTAGAATCTTCAAACTTGGTACCAGTCTTCATCTGGGGAATACGCAGACCTGAAAAGTTTTTGGTGACCTTGACGTCATTTTCAAGGTCACAGCGAGACTTTGACCAGTTTTGAAAATGTTGTTAGCGCGATATCTAATTAACCGCTCAACCTAGAATCTTCAAACTTGGTACCAGTCTTCATCTGGGGAATACGCAGACCTGAAAAGTTTTCGGTGACCTTGACCTCATTTTCAAGGTCAGGGGGAGACTTTGACCAGTTTTGAAAATGTTGTTAGCGCGATATCTCATGAACCCTTTGACCTAGAGTCTTCAAACTTGGTACCAGTCTTCATCTGGGTAATACGTAGACCTGAAAAGTTTTCGGTGACCTTGACCTCATTTTCAAGGTCAGGGGGAGACTTTGACCAGTTTTGAAAATGTTGTTAGTGTGATTCCTCATGAACCGCTAGAACTATTGGTTTTAAATTTAGTATCAGTCTTCATTTGGGGAATATCCAGATACCAGTCTATTTGGTTGACCTTGAAATTATTTTCAAGGTCACTACAAGACTGATAGTCAAATGTTGTTAGCACGATATCTCATGAACTGCTGTACCTAGAGTCTTCAAAGTTGGTACCTGTCTTCATTTGGGGAATACGCAGACACCATTCAATTTGGGTGACCTTGACCCCGTTTTCAAGGTCACTACAAGACTTTGACCATTTTAAAAATTTTGCCAGATATAACAATAATTGAATCAAACATGTAAACATGTCACTACTCAGTACAAGCTGTGTCCATTCTTTTAGCTCATTTCTTAATTGCGGCGGGGGGGCATGGTCACGTTTGTGACAATTACTTGTTTCCAAATTATTGGAAGCAGAATGTTACATGTATCTGATCATTTGGCATCTTAGAAAAGAAATAAAGTTCGCTGTACCCCAATGTGTTGTGTGCTGAACTATTATTGCGTCAAAGCACCCGGACTAACGTCCTCGTGCTTTAACTATAATTGTTCAGGGAAAAACTATACTTTATTACAAAACACATTGGGGTACAGCAAACTTTATTTCTTAAGTACATATCTTCAGCTCTTTGCCCAATCCTCCTAGTGACTTTATAAAATCCCTTGAAAAGATATTTTCAATTTCATTTGGAATGATAACAAAGATTAAATAAAAAGATCCACTGTGAAAATATTAAAGACTGAAGGAGGTTTGGGTGGAACTGACATTAAATAATTTTTTGATGCTCTCAAAGTATCTATACCCTTAGACTTTACTGAAAAACAAACTTCATACACAAATCAATGTAACATCCCATATAAATATACTTTCAAATATGGAGCAAATATTGACAAAAACTTATACATTGATAACCCATTTTGGAAAGATGTTTTGCAAGCTTGGAATGTTTATTGTAAATATCTCCAAATTGAATGGGACAATAATGATCACATTCTTGCAGAACCACTTTGGCTTGAAGCCCTCAAAAGGCTCAAGACTATGTTATGATAAGCTGATTTCAACAGATGACAAGCTGAAAACTTGTAACAAATTGGAAATGATATTTGATGACTGTGAATTTAATTGGTACAACATATTTAATACATACAGGCAGAATGTGAATGATGTTAAACTACTTGATTTTCAATACAGATTTTTGCATAAAGTTGTTTATACTAAAACAAGAATTGTTAAGAATGAATCTTGTTGATAACGATTTATGTAGTTTTTGTACAGATTCTTCCGAAAGCATTTGTCATGTTTATTGGGAAGACACCACAAAATTCTCGATTGAACTTGAACTTTGGCTTAATAATGTTTTACCACAAAAAATTACCTTCTCCAAATACTTTATTTGGTTTGTCACACTACATAGAAATATTCTGATGAATCAAAACATTATTTCAGCCAAAAATATATAAATATATGAATTATTAAGAATATAATTCCAAAAATACAAAATTACAAAAAAACACTAAAACAGATATATCTGGTAGAAAAATGTACTTTCAAATGAAATAATGAAACTGAAAAATTCAGTAAAAAGTGGAACGCACTGATCCCAGTACTCAACAATATATAACATATCTTCAGACACCAGCAATGTTTGCAGCTCTTTGTTTAACAACATAGTGTGCAATGTATTCAATATTATATTGATCTTGTAACCACTGGGAACAACATTTTTTTTTTAAAGTTCAGACTTGCCTTTAAGGAGTTACATTTCATCAATAACACTCTCTCGCAAAAAAAACCCCAGATAGCTATGTTTTCATTGGTTGATCTTAGCAAGTGTTCGATGCTAATTGTAAAACTGGAAATTTAAGATTTTAGAGATAGATTTAGACGTAAACTTCAGCACTGGGTTATGCGGAATGTCCAAAGGTTGGTTAACCAGTTTTGTTATTCAACATACTTCACCCGAACTGCGTCCAATTGGTCTTTGTGAGTATTCACAAAAGTAGTGTAGATTAATCAGATAACAAGAATCAATGCCCAAAACCCCTCGATCCTATCCGGTAATCGGACTGAAGTACATTATTCCTGTCTATTTCCCGGAGCAGGTAGCCGAGAGTACGCATGCGCCAGCCACCAGAGTTTCCGCTGAATATGGCGAGTCCAGTGTTGTGGAAGTACATTTGTAGGGCGTAGGTGTAATTTCCACAGAAGTAATTTCAAGCCTGGACAGTCTCTGCACACGTAAAGCATACATACAGAATTCTCCTTGTAACGTACTCACATACATACATGTACTATTCACACAGTTCTATGATAGCGACTCGGTTTGTACGAAATACACCTCATTACAGCTCGTCCTCTGAGGACCATGACGAGAGCTGTACTTACAGCCAAGGTTTTTGTTGCTCCAGAATATCCGGAATCCCGATTGGAAGAGTAGTTGGAGCACATTGAGATATTTGACGTAAATGTCGCTTTCCGGCTCGTAAATGTACTGTCCGTTCTCGTACAGGAGCGAGTGGAACTCTAAGCAGAGCTGCTTTACATCTCGGAAACTTTCACTCTTTATCGCTTCCGGTAGCACCTCCCACTCCATTCTCTCAATGTCCATTTTCAATATGTCGATCTTCCGTCTCTGAAAAAAAGCATTATAACGACATATGACAATCTTGTTTCTTTTGCATGATCTTTGAGAGCATATTCTTATCATAACCACACATGTTGCTCATCATCCATGTTTGTATGAAACTTTGAGTAACTTGATAAACCTGTCATTTTTCTGGAAGAAGACAATCAGTTTTTATTTGTAATTGTAAATGTATACTCTGGAAATTGAAATTTAGAGATATTTAGAATTAAAGCTCGGCACTGGGGGTTATGCGGATACAAAAAATGCCCAAAGGCTGGTTCACATAACCATTTTTGTTATTCAAGATACCTCACTCGAGTTGCACCCAATTGGTCTTTACGAGGATTTACAAAAGTAGTGTAGATTAATCCAAAAAAAGTCTGCAATACCTTATTCCCATCAATGTCTCTGCGCAGGTAGCCGAGAGTATGCATGCGCCAGCCTTCCGAGTATCCGTTGAATGATGCTAGTCCAGTGTTGTGGAAGTACATTTGTGGAGCATGCATGTGGTCCTGCTGGCCCATACTGGAGAATACAGGAAGCACGTGCTTAGTTAGTAATGTCATCACCAATATATATACAGGACATAGAACATCTACAGATATCTGAAAGGAATATACAAACAACATCATGACATATCAAACACGTATGGAAGCTTTCATTTTGGCCAACAACATTTGTAACATAGGTTAGAACCAGTGTTTTGCAAGAGTTACACCAAGGTAGTTCTCCCTTCGTTCTACTCCGTCCAAAAATTGTTGTAAAACGACCTATAACGGGACAGAAACGGGTAACTTCTGTGTATAACATTGCATACTACGATCCAAGTTCGTTAACAGACAGATCTCAGAATGTCCATCTATAGTCTTTACCCCGTCCTCTGACAGTTGCTACCACGTTAATGCCTGAGTCACACCAAGGTAGTTCTCACTACGTTCTACTCCGTCCAAAAAATATTGTAGAACGGCCTCGAACGGGATAGAAACGAGCAACTTTTGTTTCCTGTATATCAAACATCGACCCCAGTACCTTCACAAACAGTTCTCAGAACGTCCATCTAGTCTTTACGCCGTTCTCAGACAGTTGGTACCACGTTTAGATTGTATAATATTGACCGTTCACCTCGATTTCACAACGTTCTCAGCCAGTCCAATTCCGTCCTAAGTCGTTCTTGACTAGACCTATCTCGTTCTTAATACGCACAATACCGTTCTAACTCGTTTTAAGACAGTTCTCTCCGTTTTCACTCCGTCCTCATTCCGTTCTCAGTGCGTGCTCGTCACGTCCTGCCTCGTTTTTTATAAATACCCAGAAAGTTCTTGTCCGTTCTCATTGCCGTTCTGAACTTCAGAAGGAAGAAGAAGTGTATTCAGAAGAAGATGGTTCAAAGAAAACCAAATACAATATCTTCAACCCCTGTAGAAGTCTGATGATAATGTCCGACAGCTATTCGCCTCTCAGGTTTAAGCCACGTCCTCACCCAGCAAGTTCTTGTTCTTTTTCTTTGTTCTTGCGCAAAGACCAAATTCCACTGTTGTTCTGCTTCAATCAAAAACTGTAGAAACCCTACATTCAACATACTGAGAGCAGTAACTCTGTTCATGGTTCTCTGGTCATTAATATAACCAAAGTGATAAACGTATTAACACGCCTGTATTTATACCAGTTCATTCGCATCGTACTGCCAACGTCGTAAGAACTGTGTAGAGATTTTGCAAACGTACTAACAACGAGTAGAACGCAATGACAACCTAATGCGAACTTTTATAACTGTGTAGGAACGTACTAAGAACTCAATCGAAACAATTTAATTTATTTACACATATTTGGACGTTAGAGCAACTGACTATGGTCGTACTGCGGTCGAGTTCGATCTGACTGAGGACGTCATGGACTGGGTGGAAACTGTGCACAAACGTATTGCAATCGCGTCCCGACTGCACAACGTTCTTACTCGTCCTTAGTAGGTTCGCAATACGGCAATTCCGTTCTTAGTACGGCAATCCCGTTTTTACTACGTTCCTACTCCGTCCAAATTTAGAACGGGGAGAACGTTGGACATGTTCAACGTTCTGGAGCACCATTCCGTTCTTACCCAGTTCGAGCCCGTCCATAAAGTTTGTAAACAGTTGCCATTACGTCCACTCCGTTTGTGCACAGTTCGAGCACAGTTCAAGCCCGTTTTCCAAAAAAAACAAGAACGTAGTGAGAACGGGTTTGGTGTGATGGGGGTATAAGATGGGATAATATTGCCCGTTCATTACGTTTTCAATCAGTCAGTTTACATCAGTTTTCAACTAGACCTATCTCGATCTTAATACGCACAATATACAGTTCTAACCCGTTTTACTCGTTTCAGACAGCTAATCTCGTTTACACTACGTCCTCATTTCGTTCTTAGTAGTTATTCTTCTACAGCAACCACGTTCTGGTCCGTTCTTGCCCGTTCTTATTCCCGTTCTCAGTTGAAAAAGTTTCAATCGTCAAAGGAATAGTGTGGACAAAAACGTTTGGCCACTGGGAATTCATTTTCCCAAAAATCTTCCTATAACCATCTTCCCCTAGGAGAGGAAATCCTGTGGATCAAATTTACATGAAATAGCAACCGAAAGGGGCGGGAAACTGCACGAATGTATCACAATTGATTTGTCGACTGCACAACGCCCTCACTCGTCCTTAGTAAGATCGAAGTACGATCATTCCGTTCAAAGTACAGCAACACCGTTCGAAGTACGACAATCCCGTTTTTAGTACGATTATACCCAGTCCAATTTCAGAACGGGGAGATCGTTAGACATGTCCAACGTCCTGGTGCGCCCTTCGGTTATCAGTACGTCCGGGTCAGTTCATAAAGTTCGCAAACAGTTACACTACGTCCATTCCGTTCTCGGGCAGTACGAGTCCGTTCTAAAAACATCAATAACTTGGTGAGAACGGGTTTAGTGTAAAGGGGGTATTAGGAAGACATAATTGTCGCCTATAAACCCACCATTAGGTGAGGTCTTTAGTAGGGTCTTTAGATATACATGTCTTTCCCACGGTGCTTCCAGTCACCATAAAATAATGAATATGGTATCTGTTGTTTCTAAGCGAGACGCCCCTAGCATTAGTGATTCGATGCCTCCATAGAATAGAGTTCGTATCTTGGAATTTACAAGATTTACTACAGAAAAGAAGCTCACCTTGGATCATAGGAATGTACTTCACATCCATACTTTGCGTTCACAGCATCGTCAAATGTAAAATCGTTGTTTATTCTGAAAAATAAAATCATGAAGTCAATTGCTCCAAAAGATTACTTAAAAGCTTTTGACCATAAACATTATAGAATTCACCTCGATATTCACAATATTGTAACATACAAAGAAACATAAAACATATATCAATACAATAAAAGAGAGATGTTATGCCACAGATCTAAGTTGTCAGAATTTTCAAAGGAGATCCAGCTCTGTGTCAGACATCAAGTTGTCAGACTTTTTGACCGTCTCCTCCAATTAAACAGACCTACCCGAAGGAGAGAACGAGGCATGGTGCTGTAGGTCGGTACCCCTCGTCTACACACACGTCCCATCCCCCGTCATCCAGCCGGCCCAGTCTCTCCCTCACTCTGCACAGGTACTGCAGGTTCGTTATGTAACTGTGCAGCAGAAGGAAACACATTTAATACAATAATACACCGACGAAACCACAATCATACAAATGATCAAAATATGCTATAAATGCTAGTGTGCATGTTTGTTTTAATACTTACTGGTAGTTGCTGTAAATGTATGAACGAATCTCACATAGAACTGAGTGTATTACTCGCTCACATAAATCAAGCGAATTGCACACAATGTTGAGAAACTTAGATTGTGGCGAGTCATATATTACATTGTCAAGACTTCAGAACTATCTATTATGATGACGCGTGGCAATATAATGACAGTTTGATAATGCCATATAGATATTACGCTAGTACAATATCGTTCATGGGCGAGTAAAAATATACGATATCTACAAGCAATATCTTTTACAATCTACCAGATATTGCTCGTCCTTATCCCTCATTGGTTATTCTATTATATAATCACTATATGCTCTCATAGAAAACAATGCCATGACGTCACTAAGTTGATGACGTAACACTTGTACATACCTAATATATAGACATGATTTTTACACTCTATGAAACCATATGCAGTTTCAATATTGATATTGTACTTTTGTTGCATGACTAATATGTAAAATCTCATCAACGACAATCGACTTTGCATCAAGGGAAATCTGATGTTATCACAGCATGGTGCGGGCTATGGTGTGATTATGTGTACCTGTTATAGAGACAGGACAGTTGCTTGTGGTCCATCCTCGACAGGGTCCGGGAGTCCGGTATAGTCACAGCACCTCGTGTGTCCGTGTGGTTCGTGTTGCAGTCATACCCCAACTGGCAATAATAATAATCATAATACTAATACTAGGATTGACGCCTCAATACTGAGGTCGTCAATTAATGCACCATGTCCTTCTGAACATTCAAGAAAATACTACAAAATGCATATTTTTTTACCGCTTATACGACATTTTCGATATTTGAAGCTTAACTATCAACTTTTTTCTATAAAAGTTGTTGTTCTTGATTTGTGCAGCTGTAGGTGTAAATATAATTCCAGTAGCATAATTTCGAAAAATGACAATGTTCTATGACCTGTCACTCATAAACTGAGACAAATGCATGCTTGAAAGTTATTGTCCTTAAGAAATAGTATGTCTCTCGTTTAAAATAAACTTTTAAACATAATGTTATCTTTGGTTTACGATTAAAACTTCTCAAAAGAAATAGCCCTCCAAAATTGTCACAATCACAAAATTTCAATTAGTTTGATAAATGTTCAAATTGTGCCGTAACTATCAACTTGTATAAGGTAATGATATGTTATGGAATGGTTATTAGAAAGAGATGGCAGTCCATCTGTACAAGGATGATGTCCCTCTGAACGTCCTGAGACCATAATCAAGGTCAGAGTACTAGAATTCTAGGTCAAAATTCATTATTATTTCCCGATATTTCTTAGACTAATAACATTACCAGTCGTTTCTTAGCTGCAGTCGACGGGTAAATTGTTTTATTATGCATACCATACGATATCTAATACCTTAACGATTTGTAAATAAAGTATCTTTCTTCTACTATACATTACCGGTCGTATCTTGAATTCCGGTGTAGCTGCAGTTGAAGAGTAGTACTGGGGCAGCATCTTGACCACCACAACTACCACGGTGACAACGATAAGCACAGCCAATACAGCAATTCGCCTTTTCTGTAGGCGCATCATGATCGTCATGGTATCCTGTGTAACAGATAGAAACGGCTGTATATCTCACTCAGTACACACTGACAGAAGGAGGATGTAGTTGTCTGTATCTTTTATAGAAGTTGAGAATGAAGAACGACCTCAACCACAAGGTACCTCTAGGTAAAAGCCTGTTTTTACTTCATGAGATTGTCACTGTGACTTAATACATTTTCCGTCTATTACTTACAAACATTTCATCATTAATATTTTCATAATAAGTTTTCACTATAGAAAACAAGCAAAAGTAACTGTCCCACAGTCAGGAATAACATTTTTGAGAATCATTTGAAAGATAAATAAAATGACTGTTCACACGTTCTAATGTTCTGAGGCAAGCAAATTGAATACAATCACCAACATATTTTTCTCCATATTTGGATTTTTTTATTCACATTTTCTTCTGAGCAATTGTTTTATGTCACTTAGTTTACCTTAATAAATCAAATAAAATAGTATTGCTACCCAGATGCCAAAAATAATACTATTTCCTGTTATTAGTCTCCTTGTTACAAATTCCAGCATGACCGCACTGTCAGAAGTTTCTGAATAGAAATTCAACTTCAGTCGCTAACGTACATAGATTGTCTGAACAACTACATATTCAGACATTAGTGATTCTAAACTAAAGCAAATCAAGACGCCAGTAAATTCAGTGACACAAAGAACATACAATGTCTCTCTATTAGGGGTGTAACAATACATCGAACTATCGATGCATCGCAATAGTTGGCTTGGCAATAGTACTATATCTATAGTATATACAAAAACACTATCGCTATCGCAATAGTAAGGTAAACTATCGATACTATCAACACTATTAAATTTCCCTTAATTATGAGTGATTTACACAACCCTCACTGCATTTAATTCAAGATTTTTCAATATAGAGTGTCAAAAGGGAAAAACTAGAGTTAGGAAATATCAAAATGACAAAAAGTCTTTTCATTTATGATTTCTTTACTGATTTTGGTTCCATAGTTCTTACATCAATTAAACATTTCTACAAAAACCTATAAGAAATTTAACTGATTATTGCGTATTTGTACAAAAAAACCTGTCGCAATAGTTATTGCAATAGTGAGTTACAATAGTCTATCGCTATCGCAATAGTAAGTGGCAATAGACTATCGCTATCGCATTAGTCCCTTTGGGTCAATAGCCACCCCTATACTCTCTATTCATGCAAAAGTTTTCATCCAAAAGTCTAAAAAAGACATCGTCGTGGTTTAAGACCACCAATTGTGAGATCGTTCTCATCTCCCCACATGTCTCTCCCATGACACACCCCATGAATGAGCAGCTTTCTCAATGACATTGTCTCAAGTGATGAACATTCTGTTTTTCTAATCACGATTTTATGTTTACTTATACCGGGTGATAACAACATGTGAACATGATGTAAATTTACTTTTAACTATGTGAGTATATTTACTCATATAAGTAAATTGCTCATGTAAGTAAATTGTGTCCATGTGAAAGAGGCTAAATCCCCAAGGTGCCAGGTACCTCTCGACAAAATGTAAGTTTTGGGGGTGTAGCGGTTCTGGACAAGATGTCGAAATGTGACAAGTTTATGGACGACGCCCGACGGATAACGCCCTGATGAGCTAAAAATTTACTTTTTTCTGTTTCCCTGTCAACAATTTGGCTTTTGTCCTTTTGAAGGCTCGGGTTTGTTTCCATACTCTAAAAGTATGTGACCATGCAATCTTCACCAAATTTGGTACACTACCTCCCCATATATCATGTAGATGTTTGAACGTTGTAATTTAATGTTTTCTGTTTCCATGGCAATAACTTGGACTTTGTCTTTTACAAGGGAAATACATGAAATTTAAATCACACATAGGGTGGAGAAATAGTTATTTTAAAGGGTTAACAGTGAAATTATAAGAAATATGGAAATTATATTAGAACAATATGTCGTCGGCATAATGATCTTTCTTGGGCTTTAAATTGATAACGACAGACAGACAGATAGACAGATTTTATTTCAGTATCGATGCCTTCGGCCCATAATACAGGCATATAGCATGGATTGAACAGTGTGCCAGCGAGTCATTGTAGCTCTAAATCCTGGAGTTAATAAGTTTCTGGACATGATATAGGTATAAACCAACACTGTATATAATTTCATTATTCTTATTTTGCAACAGATTGACAATGGAATGCTTCAAATATGGTGTTTTAGTAAATTTGTGAAGATATTTAGCTCTGAGTTTATCATAAGTTTTACAGATAAATAGTACATGAAATTCATTTCTATATAAACTTGACCTGTAATATTACAGAAAGGACATATTCTTTCTTTATATTCAATATCACTATACCTGCCACATTCAACAGCAATGTTAAAGTTACTATATCTGAACCTTGAGATGGCAATTCTTAAATTCAAAGGAATATCACAAAATAAATATCTTTCAACATTTAGCAGAGATTTAAACTCCTTGTAAATTGTGCATTTGGGAGATGCATTTATGATGAGCACCAGGACTGTTTTAAATTATATCCTAACCTCAGCTTGAACAGATAAATAAAATAATCCACATTTCCAATTTCTTGGCTTAGCAAAGCATACCCAAAACCATATTGAAACAGTAGTTGTCTAACCAGTGTTGCCCAGGTATTATAACCTAAACTATCTAGTGTTTTTAACATTAAGTAACATTGATGAGTGAGTCTCTTTTGTGACATATGTATAAATCTACACCAAAATTTAATCACTCTTGGCATGTACACATGCTGCAATGGGAGTCTTCCACATTCACCAAGAACCATACCGTTTAATGTAGTTCTTTTTACCCTTAAATATTGTTTACAAACTTTTATTTGTACAGCTTCTATCAGTTTGGAATGACGTGTTCCCAAAATTTCAGACCCACAGCAAAGAATAGGCACAATCATTGAATCAAAGATATTAAATAAATCAGTGCAATTTATGTTACCAATTTTCCTCTGAAAACCATTTAAAGACATAATAGCTTTACAAGCTTGGGATGCAAGACATGTCTGGGCTTTACTCCAGATTAGCTTGGGGTGAACATTAACCCTAAGTACCTATAGAAAGAAACTGTTTCAACAGGTGAACCATTATAGAACCATTTCTCATAATGACGAAAAGGCCCCCCGTTTCTAAAAACCAAATTGATAACGCATCGTTACATTTCACTCTGCTATCGCGCCAATTTAATGAGCTTTTTAAAAACGTGTTTTTCAGAAACATGAACATATAATATTTGAAATATAAAAAATAGGGTTTAGTTGGTTGGTTAGATACGGTGTAATATGTTTCAGTCGTAATCAATATTCGTTGCTGTAATGCTTAGTGTCATTCTTTCAAGTGAAGTGAAGCATATGGTTGTAGGCTTTTTCTCAAGTATTGTTAAACAAGGACTGAAAGTAAAATGTCTGGCGACCTGCTAATCATGCATGATAAAATATGCGTTGGTGTAAATGTCAACTTGGTATAATTAGTGTCGGTGAAATGGGGGTATAAGACACGTTTTGTGTGGACTCACAGCGCTCAGCCTGTCTGTCTGCCGGAGCATGCTTGTCAAAATATTTCCAACACTATCTGTAAGAAAAAATTAGTATTTTACAGATTATGTTTAATATGGATTATTATTGAAAATTAATTTTCCTTTACTAAACCAACGAGAAGCTCAGGGAACCTGCTTTGAAGACAAAAACCTGGTAATATAACATTTTCACTACCAACATACACAACAATAGAGCCATTGATTGGGTAGCTCATCAGGCTATCGGGCTTTAATCAATAAACTAAACTAAATTCCAAAATCCATTATTTGTTTCCCCTGTTAAGGGAGGTAACTGGTGTCTGTCATACTCATATTTGGGGTCACAGGGTCACACAATCTACAATTAAGAATCCCCATTGGCCAAGGAGTCTGTACACACTACACAACATATTTTCTATTTCAGATATCCAGAGCTTTTCATACTGAAGAAGAAGATGAAAATACATTTTTTTTAGGATGTGACCCTTGTGATTGACTAAATTTGCATACTTTTTAAAAATATTAATACATGTGTTTTCATTGGAAAACTCAAACAGTAGACTTTAATTATCTATAGAGTGTGGTCACCTGATGGCCTTGGGTGTTCTTTTTTGAAGAAATTTATTAACTGACTTCATTTTCATATTTTTTGTAAATTACATATATTGTAAAGTATTAACTGACTTCATTTTCATATTTTTTGTTAATTACATATATTGTAAAGTATTAACTGACTTCATTTTCATCTATTTTGTAAATTACATATATTGTAAAGTTTCTACATTTATCAGTTCTTACCCAATTTGCATATTTATTTACTACGAGAAAGTGACTTCTCATGTAATTTGGGGAGCGGGTTCGATTCGTGCCTCGATCTTGAAAACCTTATCTGCTGGTCCATCATGCTTGCTACTATGTCAGTTGGTGCTTACCTCTTTCATCACTATTGATTCGTATTTATGTTTTGTAAAGGAGGCATACCACAGACCGTAATGCTTAATATTTGTCTAACAAAATATAGGTGTTGAATACATGAATGCCATTTAATAGATAAATAAACATTAAGTGTCATTGTGCCGTAGCTAAGATGGTTCCTCACAAATGTAAATAAATTTCGGAAATATGTATTTATTCATACGAATAATAGCATTCAACTGAGCACGGACATCACGTGCTGCTCAACACATGCTTGGTGTTAGCTAAGGTACATAGCTCTGAGGGATTCCGGCCCTATCGGTCGAAAATAAAAATATTCACTGTGCCTATCGGTCGAAAAACGCTTGAGTGAGTTTGTGCTCACCGGGCGTGCATAAGACACTCTGAAATCAGAAATTCGACCGATCGGGATGCGACCCTCTGAGGTAATGTAGTGGAAACGATAGGGAGAACGGAATACCGGAACGTCTCTTCGCTAGCTTGGTGTTGGATTACAGATTTATGTTGCGTGTCCTATCTCCGGATTATAATAACTGAAATATGTAATTTCACACAATGTCATTCGTGCTGGACATATTGGACACTGCTATTTTATTTAGAGACTCTTTTATTAAACGGAAATCATAAATTATAATGAGCACAAGTAGCCTGTGAACTTGTCACTGATACATCTTGTAACACCCACGGTAGCAACGTTGAAATGAGTTGCATTGTAATTCATTATAATGGAGCCAATATTTTATTACATTTTGTTTGACTGCACTGCGGGAGGTCATTGTTCAACTTCGTTTATTGAACCAAATTGCGGAAGTCAATGTGTCCAACTTTTACCGGTTAATATTCATGTTGATTATCACTATATATACACTGACAAATATCTCGAGTTTTCGACGTCGTATTAAAAACGGACTAGTTTGGTGAAATTAGTCGAAAACGTTAAATCAGTCAAAGAATACCTCAACGTGGTTTGATTTTTTTAATATTAAAATTCAAAATTTAAATTTTGAATTTCCCCCAAATTAATTTTGATAAAACACAACTGTTCATCGACATATAACACATACTCTGTGGGGAAATCTATATTTAATGTGCTTCGTCCTGCACACATTTACAACATTTTGAACATGGTAGGGGTCATGTTGGTGTAAATTTGATTTCTTACCCCTGTCCTCTTTAAATAATGATATTTTAGTTAAAAAATAAAACAGTCACCAATTCAGTCATTCAAACTACTGCCGAAAGGTATTATTGTATCGTGTCATAATCAAATGCATCTCATTTCTTTAAAATATTGAAGTAATCGAAAACAAGTGAGTGTTATACTTTCTTTTGCCCGTCAGTTTATATTAGCCTTCACTTCTTAAGATGTGTTGTGACACACAAACATTGGGTCAGCTAACGGTAGATCAACCAATCAAATCGGTTTCACTCTATCTAGTTTACTCCTTACATAATTTGACATCACACATAAACTATATATATGCAAAGCCAAATTGCCAAGGTCTAAATAATGGCGGAAAAGAGAATCAATCGAAAATATGGGGGGAAAAGAAAACGTAACATATAGAGTATCCAGGATAACACTTTACTTCGAATATTGAACAGAAGATAAAATTAGAATGGGACTCCTGGGAGTCCGATTTAGTTTTTATTCAAGTCAATATAGAGTTTAACCTTTCTATTTAGATGTAATTTGAAATTTGAAATTCTAAAATATATTTAAAAGATAATGATAATGTAGGGCGGCCATAAAGGCAAACTACAACAAAAGCAAATCACAGAATAAGTGCGAATCAATGGTGTAGCTAGCAGGCTAGCAGCGCAAATCAATGGTCTACCGCGAGGGAACAAAGGACAAACTGAAATCAAAGGAGAGCGCTCGTCGCAGGCAAACACAAGTCACGGCAAGTCCCTTTTGCTAATTATAACACACAAATGGCAAACCGTCACGTGTTTCCAGTTTGGGGGTCCCAATACCCTCCCTCCCCCGGGTCCGCAACTGTAACTCTCGCCCGTACTGTTCGTTCGCTCATTAGAAAGATTTGGAATGTTAGAAGCATTTTTTCTCATATATTTACAATAACAAACATTTTTCAATCATTTGTATTCATTGATAACACATAATTAAACATAAATTTAACCAGGGACCTTATATAGAGGGACTAGCAACTAAGCAATTAGCTCGCGGAGCTCACCTCGTCATGGTCAAACGCACATCTTGACTTGGCGCCTGCATTGCGCTAATAACTGGCGTAGCACACTATTATATCCAGTTAATCACTATATAAACAATAGTGACAGTTGACAGTTCAAGACAAGCGGAATCCAAAACTTTTACTTTTACCTAAGACAATAAATTCTAAAATATTAAGTTAGCGAAAGATGAATAGTTTTCGGATGTAACTGCGTCAAGCTGGTATTTTAGGGGAAAGAAGCCAGCATGTAATACGCTCGTACTTTGCAGTTTAAAATATCGAGTCAGTCCGCCATCTTGTCTGTAAGGAGCGTCAATGATATGGGTAATGGTTCGAGGGGAGTCCAAAACTTTTACTTTTACCTAAGACAATAAATTCTAAAATATTAAGTTAGCGAAAGATGAATAGTTTTCGGATGTAACTGCGTCAAGCTGGTATTTTAGGGGAAAGAAGCCAGCATGTAATACGCTCGTACTTTGCAGTTTAAAATATCGAGTCAGTCCGCCATCTTGTCTGTAAGGAGCGTCAATGATATGTGTAATGGTTCGAGGGGAGTCCAAAACTTTTACTTTTACCTAAGACAATAAATTCTAAAATATTAAGTTAGCGAAAGATGAATAGTTTTCTGATGTATCTGCGTCAAGCTGGTATTTTAGGGGAAAGAAGCCAGCATGTAATACGCTCGTACTTTGCAGTTAAAATGGCTAGTCAGTCCGCCATCTTGTCTGAACAGATGAGATATGATATATAGAATTGTTCGAGGAAAAATGAAAACTTTTACTTTTACCTAAGGGGATAAATTCTAAACTATCAATTTTGCGAAAGATGAATGGTTTTTTATGCGTTTGTGTCAAACTGTTATTTTAGGGGAAAGTAGTCAGCATGTAATACGCTCGTACTTTGTAGTTAAAATAGCGAGTCAGTCCGCCATCTTGTCTGCACAGAACATGGAGGTTATGTTTCTTTTCCCCTTGTACTGTCTTTCCTACATTCATGTAGAATGGTTCGAAGGGGAAAATAAATTTGAAACGAACTCCTTGATGAATGGCCTTTCTGTCATGTTGTCATTTTTTTTATATAAGTACATGTTTTATTTAATTTGTTCTTAAGATCAATAAACAGTAACCAACTTAAAAAATAATAGAATAATACATGTGTATAACATCAAGTATTCCAAAGCACTAGGTAACTTAACATTGTATATATATTCTATGTCATATCACATTTACAAAATAAATGTGCATTTTCGTAATTTTGTAACAATCATATATAGCACACCTTTGAGTATAATAATTTCTTTATTACCAATTCTATTTCATTTGATTCACGTAATCATTCATCTCCTTGGAGATAGACACTTCCGATGTTGTTACAGTTTCAAAGGGAGGTTACTTTTATGTTTCTTGACTTTACGAAGATTACCGATTGACGCACTGGCGAGTCGTCAAGACTCGGAAACACCAACTGGTTACAACAATACAGTGCGATAACAAAACGCAAGCACCAAGTCGCTTGTGCGTTGAAGCGCGACGAGGAGAGGTCTAATTGGATCGCTCAGTAGAAATGATCATGTAACGAGCAGAAGTTGCTAGTCCCTCTATATAAGGTTCCTGATTTAACGTAATAACATGATAGAAATTGGACAACATAATGTGTTGTAATAGATTGTCACTAGTTTATGATACGTATATATAATATCGACAATACACAAAAAAAAGGTGAAATAATGTAATAATGTACAAACTGAAAATGAAGCCTTGTTGTCATAACTAACGGCAGCCATTGTTGTCGACGTAAACTCCTAGGGGAGGGACGTGTATAAAATGAAAGCACTTATTGGATCTGTATAAAAGTCATAGACGTTTTTGTGATTGGTAGTTATATTTAGAGCCTATCGAGAATTAATCCAGGGGTTCTGTTTCATAGCGAAGCGAGCGAAACAAAGTACCCTGGTTTCAAGGATGAAGCAGACAAGGAAATAGAATTTGATTGCATATTAACACATTTAATCATATTTGCCAATAGTCAGCAAACTATATTGATTTCGGATAATGTCCGTTATTCTCAAAATATTTATATCTTGTAAAATTCTGTGACAACCTCAGCATTCACGTATAAAGGTAATAATTGATGAGTTTCACATCTATAAATAAATATCGGTGAACGAGAAAGGGTATTCCACGTGAATTCGTTATTGTTAGATATGTAAATTGAATTATGTAGAAGATCAATTTCAACTTCTTTATAAGTGTCCATAAATGTAATTATTTACGTGATAAGTATTTAGAAAATATGCCTAGGCCCCACCTTCCAAATGCAAGGCATAACTCTTGCCAGTCTCCATTACTGGCTGATTTAAGCCAGTAATGTAGACTGGCAAGAGTTATGCCTTGCGTTTGGAAGTTGACCTAGGCCCATGTATGTTAATGATCATGAACAGACTCATAACCTTCAAGAATATATATTCCTTCATGAAATATGATACGTCTTTTCTATTTACCGGGACACCATATTAACACGATAAAACGTATGTCCATTACAAAACAGCCTAGCTCTGTTAATAAATGACCGAATTTGATGAAATAAAGTGTTTTGGAAAGTAGAATTAGTGTTATTTCCCTGCAATGCAATCGAGGTAGCTTAAAATGTGTACTACCTGGAACCATAACTCTGAAAACACACATCTCTGTTTACAAACATGGCGTCACAAACCACGTGTTATTTTCCAGTGGTAGGCAGAAGCGCCTTATTGTTATACTGTAACCTACCTTTTTTATCCAACGTTCACAGCAAATACTTGACACAGCAATGTACCGAAGGAGCGGGCAGCGAACTATATCCTATACGATTCATTGTGCATGCATGATGTGTTATAGCGATACACCGCGTACGTAGTGAATAGACTTTTCACTACCCTATCGGTGTATTGTAACATACTGGTGTTGCAACGCTCAGCCTTTATAATGGCAACGTTATTTCCGTTAAAGGTTTCTATATTTAGCTGACATATAGCTTTCACGATCGATTGAAAACATATTTTATTCATTTAGAACGAATTTGCCTCTAGCTGTACATCTTCCAATGATCCGTTAACTTCTCGTATCCATTAAGGTAACCCGGCAGTCACACTGAGAGTAGAAATATGTCACTGTCGCCTTTGGCGTTAGAGCTATCAATTGCTATGCATATTCTGCCTTGTGTGAGTTCAACAATGATCGAATTGATCCATTGAGATAACAATGAGAGAATGTCACAAACCTTACTATAGAAATATGCCTTTAGAATAATCACATCAAACGCATTTCCTTTCTTTTGGATACAAGGGTTAATGATGTTATGCTTTAGTTGTTTTTGGATTAATTTCATTCTCTTCCATAGTGAAATATGTCAACTGTTCGACGGGTTTCTATTACTTCAAAACTGCCGAGCTGACCTTGTTGTAGCCTTGACGTTAAAACTAAAGCATTAAAGGGGAAGTAGCACGTTTTTTTTCGCTCGAATAAGTTGATGAAATGTATTTGAAAAATAATGTCACCAATAGTAAAACAGCCTTCTCTGTTCGGAAAATCAAGTTAAAAAATGAGTTAACGTGGTTTTGTAAACCCGTGGGAATCATTTTTGTAATTCGAAATAATAAATTGTGTTCACAATAAAATGGCCGCCATGCAAGTGTTGCTTTATACGCAACATCGTTATTACCACTACGGATAGTTGATTTGTGTAATAAGATGTTTTACCCTCTAAAGTTAATTCAAATGACATAAACAATCATTATAAATGGGAAATTTGAAAAAATAAATTTTGCAACATTTTTTTCCCATACCCGCCCATGCAAACAATTTTTAAAGGGGGGATCCGCCACTTTGTCGAGATTCATGTTACACGATGTTCTAGTAAGTTTGGCTACAGTTGATGCACTTTTGGATTTTTGGCAGGAGCTTGAATTTTTAAATTTTGACTGGACCTCGACCCGAAACTGGAAAAGTTCTTCAAAATCTATAAGTTTCACCGAATGGTGCGTATTTTATTTTTAATCATTCATATTAATATGTTACACGTTGACTAGTAAGTTTGGCTACAATTGGTGCAATTTTGGCGGATATTTGACAGAAATGTTGTTTTTTTTTCATTTTGACAGGACCTCGACCCAAAACAGGAATATGTTTTTTAAAATCATTTTACCCAATGGTGCACTTTTTAATTTTGATACGTCAGAATCATGTTGCACGTTTGTTTGGTAAGTTTAGCTACTATTTTTTTGCATTTTTTAAATATTTGACAGATGTCATGCATGTTTACATGTTAATCTGGTAGCTATACCTATAATTTGTGTACCATTTCAAGTTGAATACTTGAGCAGTGAGATCCTTAAATTAATTTTAAAGTATTCATACTTAAATAGAGAAAAGTAATAAAGTAAATAGATAGAGACTTTCTGCCACAGTTTTTTATTCGTCATATGATTATGTCTGTGTTGGATATGAGCGATTTCAATGGTAAACTTACAGACTTCGCAAGTTGACACTATCGCGAGTGGGAATATATAGATGATATTTGACATTTCTCGTCGAATACCATGTATATGTCATCGAGTGAAGTAGAAATGTTAATTTTCACGAGTGGCGCAGCACGAGTTAATATATAAGCTCTACTTCACGCGAAGGGATATACATGGTATTTGACGAGAACTGTCAAATGTTCTATTTATTATGCATCGTTGACAAATAACGTTTATTTATAAATGAATGGCGCATCCGAGATCGCCTTAATTTTACACGGCCATTGTTACGATGACGTCATATGATTGAAAGTGTCATTTCTCTGAGAAGAATACCATGTTTTCACTCACTGAAAATACAGATTTTATTTTCACTGATAAATGTCGTATGTCACCACAGAAAATACGATAAATATACCTTTCTCCGGGACAAATCGGTATTTGAAATTAATTATCAAGGGTTTACAGTATGCTGTATGTAATAGATACATGATGACACACGTGGTATATTTAATATCATCGATACAAATATACAAAATATCATCGAGCTATCATCTCACGAGGGGGCTCTCGATGATATTTTGTACACACCACTTGTGTCATCATGTATCTGTTTTATCCAACGTTTTACTGAGCAGAATGCTGGTCTTTCAGTGCATCTGGTATGTGCCTCGTTTTGAAACAATGTTGTAATTACTCAAGGTCGTCAGTCAGGTGTGTGTAGCTCCGCCCTTGGACCGCCCTGCTGCTTCACGGTCGTCCTATTAGAGAGTTTAAGATAACTGTGGCTGATAAATTAGTGACGTCATAGATACAACCACACTTTCTTGATACACGATATAGTTACAAAAACATCAAAGGAATTTAGCCGTCCATTGGATAATATCAGGGTAATATCACTTTACTCATCAAGTAAATTATCTGTCTGTCTATCTATCTGTCTGTCTGCCTGTCGAGGGACGGATATAGTCGGCACTTGTGTGGAGCACACATACACTGAAAACACAAACTATACTGTTTGATATATGTTTCTGTGATTGGGAATGCGTTTATTTACGTCCAAACCTGCTTCAATAGGCACACATACACTGAAAACACAAACTATACTGTTTGATATATGTTTCTGTGATTGGGAATGCGTTTATATACGTCCAAACCTGCTTCAATAGGCACACATACACTGAAAACACAAACTATACTGTTTGATATATGTTTCTGTGATTGGGAATGCGTTTATTTACGTCCAAACCTGCTTCAATAGGCACACATACACTGAAAAAACAAACTATACTGTTTGATATATGTTTCTGTGGTTGGGAATGCGTTTATTTACGTCCAAACCTGCTTTAATAGGCACACATACACTGAAAACACAAACTATACTGTTTGATATATGTTTCTGTGATTGGGAATGCGTTTATTTACGTCCAAACCTGCTTCAATAGGCACACATACACTGAAAAAACAAACTATACTGTTTGATATATGTTTCTGTGGTTGGGAATGCGTTTATTTACGTCCAAACCTGCTTTAATAGGCACACATACACTGAAAACACAAACTATACTGTTTGATATATGTTTCTGTGGTTGGGAATGCGTTTATTTACGTCCAAACCTGCTTCAATAGACACACATACACTGAAAACACAAACTATACTGTTTGATATATGTTTCTGTGGTTGGGAATGCGTTTATTTACGTCCAAACCTGCTTCAATAGGCACACATACACTGAAAACACAAACTATACTGTTTGATATATGTTTCTGTGGTTGGGAATGCGTTTATTTACGTCCAAACCTGCTTCAATAGGCACACATACACTGAAAAAACAAACTATACTGTTTGATATATGTTTCTGTGGTTGGGAATGCGTTTATTTACGTCCAAACCTGCTTTAATAGGCACACATACACTGAAAACACAAACTATACTGTTTGATATATGTTTCTGTGATTGGGAATGCGTTTATTTACGTCCAAACCTGCTTCAATAGACACACATACACTGAAAACACAAACTATACTGTTTGATATATGTTTCTGTGGTTGGGAATGCGTTTATTTACGTCCAAACCTGCTTCAATAGACACACATACACTGAAAACACAAACTATACTGTTTGATATATGTTTCTGTGATTGGGAATGCGTTTATTTACGTCCAAACCTGCTTCAATAGACACACATACACTGAAAACACAAACTATACTGTTTGATATATGTTTCTGTGGTTGGGAATGCGTTTATTTACGTCCAAACCTGCTTCAATAGACACACATACACTGAAAACACAAACTATACTGTTTGATATATGTTTCTGTGGTTGGGAATGCGTTTATTTACGTCCAAACCTGCTTCAATAGGCACACATACACTGAAAACACAAACTATACTGTTTGATATATGTTTCTGTGGTTGGGAATGCGTTTATTTACGTCCAAACCTGCTTTAATAGGCACACATACACTGAAAACACAAACTATACTGTTTGATATATGTTTCTGTGGTTGGGAATGCGTTTATTTACGTCCAAACCTGCTTCAATAGGCACACATACACTGAAAACACAAACTATACTGTTTGATATATGTTTCTGTGGTTGGGAATGCGTTTATTTACGTCCAAACCTGCTTTAATAGGCACACATACACTGAAAACACAAACTATACTGTTTGATATATGTTTCTGTGGTTGGGAATGCGTTTATTTACGTCCAAACCTGCTTCAATGGAACGATGTGTGGCCATGTCATACCATTGATGCAATGTCAGTTAGCAAGGGCGATGACGTAAATGATATCTGACGCTGTCTAGCAATCCACGTAACTCCCTGGCTTTCCTTGAAGTTGTGCATGGTTATGGCTTGAAGTGTAAGTTAAAGGTGCATCCATTGTGTTTCATAAAATTTTATTTGACTTTAATACGTACCAACTCGCCACATGTGCTGTTTACAATACAAATAAATTCACTCAGCTTGCATATTTATCCTCAATCGCCAAATATATCATAATTACTTGTTTCAAATTAAAATTGAGTAACATCATTATGCATGTGCAGAAACCGAAAGTGCACGTCCTATTGACATGAACAGTAGTTATATGACCTTTTAAACATTATCAACTCAAATTTGTCTTTTTGTCTGTTATAAATAAGATTCCAAACTTACGTTTTGACTCATTGACGCGCGCCACACGCTGCACATTATCCGGTTTTCGATCAGAAATCACTAATTTTACCTCCATATCGTCAATATGCTAAGTCTACTATCATCAAAATGGTAGTTTTCAGTAACAGTTGGTACTTCTCGATAAGGCAACACCATTTATATGTGACCCCCAACAACACAATGGGTGTACCTTTAAAGTGCCTGCCCTCGTGTGAAAGGGCTCGAAAGCGGGTAAATATGTATCATGACCTTTGACTCGGCTACGGTTCACTCCAACCTGTCTGTACATGTCGCAATTGGAATATTGTCATCTTGTCGTGTGCATTATAGACCTATGGGTGTATGGTGTGGAACAGATAAAAGAGGTTCAACACACCTTGTTTCTGCACGCTCTCAGTTGTTCGAATGAGAAGTACATAGCCATGTAGCTTCGGTGTCCATTTCCATTAACAGTGTCATACACGTATTTTCGAATTTTAATACACCTGTGGGAATAGGATCATTAAATCATGTTATTATAACTAATCGAAAAACACTTTATTTTATGATTAAACATTTTTTTTAAATAATTTATGGTTCTTTAAATTTGGGTTACTGCTAATTCAGTTATCACCAACTGCATGATAAGAGGTTCATTAAATCACATGCAGTTAAAATGCCATAGAGAAGTATTTCTAAGGCACAAACAAGTACACATTTGATTTCAAAACACAAATGAGTAACATGTAACATCAGTTTGTATCTGTAAAATACACTCAGCTGGGATGAGGGGGGAAACCTGAATTTTATAATCGCTTTAAAATGTTATCCTTAGGAATAAAAAGACGAAAAGTAAAAGCCAGAGAAAGATGATGTTCTCAAAATTTTTCAGGGTCCAAGCATTACTAGATCCTTGAGTGAAATTTAAGGTTTCAGTTCAACACACTGCCACGCCCATATTTAAGAAGGAATTTAAACCAAATCAACGAACTTTAGTCTATATGTTATAAAGATGCTATTCTGAAAATTTATGCTTTCTGTATCAGCTAAAAATGATGAGCTAAACATTTGAGACATTTTCATCATACGCGTATACTTTTAGTTTTTAAACATCAACATGAAATTTAAAGTATGTTATTTATTTGATACTGTCTTCATAATTGTTACTCTTTAAATTTAGATCAAAATAAGAAACGAATATTGCATATTTTGAAAATATCTTATTGTTTAAAACAGAGACGAAAAGTATGAACATTGTTGGGTCCTCATCAGCTTGCGGCGCCACCTTGTGGAACAGTTTCACTGCTGCTTTTTTTAGTTTTTTTTAAAGAATTTATCTTTTGACCAGTGTTCATGAATGTGTAGTGGATTTTACCAAGCTTGTTGAATTCAAGAGAATTGGAGATATTGGAGTCAGTGCAGAGGTATTTCTGCAAAAAGATACAAAGTCTGCCTAAACGCAATGATTCTCCCGTGGTTTTAGATACTCTGGGTTTACTGTGGGTACAAGGTTATTTAGTAAAAGCATGTTTCCTTATGCTTAGTAGATTATGTCATCTAGACAATGTCTACAGCTGCTGAACAAAAGTTTGTTTAACTGTTTCCCGAACATATCATGTAATTCAGTGTTCATTTAAGTTTGATATATTCCTTAGATATGCCCGCAAAAGTTATGAATGTTTGTTTAGACGTAGAAAAATCATTTCTGTATCATATACTTAAAGATGATACCAATATTTATACAGGAGCAAATATTGCAAGGATGTATATAACATTGGGGTCCAAAAATCCCAAACTCAAAAATTTATATTGATTATAAAATTGTCATGTTTTAATCATTTAGGGAAAAAACATAATTCATATCATCATTTTGACCAATATGTTCTATTACTGTCGAACTTTTACCGATATTACGTATGTTTAATTAAAATTTTATTGCAGAAAGAATGAATCTAAATTTGACCCCCTTGTCTCTTTTGTTGTACGCCAAACTTGTTTCTGGCATGTTACATATCTGTCCCTTGTATATGTAGTGTAAAATGACTTCCCTACATCTTGTCCAAAAATATAATCCATAATGTGTCCTGTTAAGAAATAGTGCCAAATTGAAGTTTTCAAAAAATCCTAATTTTACAAAGGAAATCTTGCATAGTTAAACAAACTTTTGTTTAGCAGCTATATGCTGTTATTCCATCATCGTCTCTTTGAATGTAGGTGTGTGGCCAACATCGGTAAATCCCAGTCACCTATTGTGTACATGACATTTACCTATAGACAAATACAACTTGTTTGGTATTCTTGACAAATATATATTGCAACAAGTGCTACATGCCCAAAAGCAAAATGTTCAATCTGAAATCTGTCAATCTTTATAGATTGTTGGGTCTTCAGATAGCAGTGAGAGTATCTAATCCCAGAGTCTTGTAAACCCAGCTGAATCTGGGAACTTGCAAATTATTTTTCGATATCTCATACCATTCATGTTGGAGGTAAACAGATTGAATCCAGAGAGTGTATATGTGTAACGGTTGCTTGTGATTTATAAACATGTTACACTATCATGTACAGTTTTTAAAGATTTGAGAAATGAAATGTTTGTGATATATCATACCAATATCTGATTTTATTAAATTGTGGGAAAAGGAGAAGAGGAAATTATTGTTGATTTGCTTGGTGGTTCCTACGGAAGCGTATTAGTGTCACGCTGAAAAACAATTGTGATAATATCTCCTACGTAGGACTTAGTATATCCTACGTAGGTCTTAGTAGGAGATAGTATCTCCTACGTAGAACACAGTATCTCCTACGTAGGACTTAGTATCTCCTACGTAGGACTTAGTATCTCCTACGTAGGACATAGTATCTCCTACGTAGGACCTAGTATCTCCTACGTAGAAGATAGTATCTCCTACGTAGGACATATTATCTCCTACGTAGGACTTAGTATCTCCTACGTATGAGATAGTATCTCCTACGTATTTCTAAAGAAGAACTTCATAAATGTGAACAGGAATGGCGACTCGACTCGTAGTATATGCTTACTCCTTTTTCAGGTCTGAAATATATGCTTATTCGATTTCAAAGCAAACCAAGTACACAAGACAAATAAACATTTCAAATAGATAAGAATGTGCCTCATTTAAGCAAAAAATACAACTTTTGTCATATGTTCAATCCTATACCAGGACCCCTTTCAATGCCTAACATCGTCTTATGTTGTATGTTGTCTCCAAACCCTAACCCTTTAAAGGCGTTGGAGCACGCTATTCCTAATGAATTGAAATAAAGTGTTCTCAAAAAAGGTTAATAAGTGTTACCAATGGCTAAATAATACTCCTGAATCAATAAAAATAGTTCGAAAACGAATGTAATGGTTTGGTTAAGCCACTCGAGTCCATTTCCCTTCCACAACTCGTGGATAAGTACGAAACGAAGTGATCAGTGCTTTATCATGCTATCTCCTACGTAGGAGATACTAAGTACTACGTAGGAGATAACCCTACTATGTCCTACGTATGAGATACTAACTCCTACGTAGGAGATACTAAGTCCTACGTAGGAGATACTATCACCTACATTGTGTACGTAGGATATACTAACTCATACGTAGGAGATAATATGTCCTACGTAGGAAATACTAAGTCCTACGTAGGAGATACTATGTCCTACGTAGGATATACTAAGTCATACGTAGGAGATACTATGTCCTACGTAGGATATATTAAGTCCTACGTAGGAGATACTAAGTCATACGTAGGAGATACTAAGTCCTACTATTATGTCCTACGTAGGAGATACTAAGTCCTACGTAGGAGATACTATGTCCTACGTAGGAGATACTACGTCCTACGTAGGAGATAGTTTAACAGATTATCTTTTCACCGCGACACTAAAACGCTTCCGTAGGTTCCGGTACATCACTGGGAAAACTAAATAAGACCGAATGAGTGATGGTACAATGGATGCGTATTTGGCGTGGTTAATGTGTTGAATATATCGTTTTCAATATTCCAGTCTAAAACTTAGACTCTGAAAAAAATATTGAAAATGAGCCACAGTTCTGAGAATCCCATTTCTCATAGTCTTCTTTTCAATATTTAATATAAAAGTGATATTTTCAGAATAAATACCTTTTCTGAGAGTCTGAGTGTAAGACTATCAATATTTATGTTTATGCACATATATATCCTTAACTGACATGGCTCCTTGTTCATTATCCTTTCGTGACTTGTTAAAAAAGGAAACATCGGTTGTATATTTCGAATATGTCTGTTAAAATATAATTCAAAATTGAACCATACTGTCACTTAAATCAGGAATCTAAAATTCATAAACGTGTTTGTATTATAATCAACCTTAAAATGTAAACTTCGAACTACAGATGTAGAAACTCGTTCTTCAAATAAACTCAGGAAAACATTCTATAAATCATCTCGAAAAGAGAAAAATAAAATAACGAGTGATAAATGAAAACTTCCAAGAGAAACAGAACAAGAAATTTTAGCTCATCAGACCTGAAAGGCCCGATGGGCTTATGGCATGCCATGGCGTCCGGCGTCCGTCCGTAACCTTTTAGCTTTTTCCACTTCTTCTCCAGAACCAATGACTCTAGATAACACCAAATTCAGGCATTTTGGTACAGTTTCTCTGCCCGTGAGTTTAGTTAATATTATTATCACTGTTTAGTTATGTACGTATGTAGTTTTACGAACTATGTTGAGTTTTATACTACATTCATTTTACGTACGTTTCTATATTTTATTGTCTCTCATAAATCGCAGATCGACTGGTCGTCATACTTTTATAATAGGATTATATATATTTTATGTAACTACGAGTGAATCTATCTGTCTATAAATGTTAATTTGGTATATACATATGAACGCGAGCTAAATGTGTTCAAAATTTACAGTAGGCCTATATTTCTTCTGTTATTATTACTTCTAGCACGTGAATAGTATTTCTAAAATCAAATATAATCCCTTTCGGATTGAGTGATGTATAAATGTTTGATAAATATAAACTATGTGTGAACCATAATGTACCGGGGGTAATTTGTTCTACAACATGTACCGTGATTTGAAATATACTGCAAATATTATTGCTTTGAACTAGTAATTCCCAAGGAATTTATTATTACATCATAATGCAATGACAAGAAATATACAATTATAGGCATATATAACTTGGTATTTATGAAAACGTTCATGATAATGTGTGAACTAAATACTCTGAACGTAATGTATTGCTGACACACTACACACTTCCAATATATCACACAATTAACGTTTCTACAATAACAATACGTAAAATAGCGTCACATAAAAACATCATAATGATGTTCACTAGATAAAACAAATGTGTCAAAAGACATATGTCAAATATACTAATAGACAAAAAAAATCACAGTATACACATATATCAAATACAAGCAACGGAAAATGAAGGCACTCGTAGCTATGGAAGGCATCGGCGTGCTAGGGAAGGTAAATGTCCCGAGTACATCTCCCTTGATTATCAGATCGTCTGGATCTCCACGCTGAGTACATGTACATCTCCCTTGATTGTCAGACTGTCTGGATCTCCACTCTGAGTACACGTACATCTCCCTTGATTGTCAGAATGTCTGGATCTCCACGCTGAGTACACGTCCATCTCCCTTGATTGTCAGACTGTCTGGATCTCCACGCTGAGTACACGTACATCTCCCTTGATTATCAGAATGTCTGGATCTCCACTCTGAGTACATGTACATCTCCCTTGATTGTCAGACTATCTGGATCTCCACACTGAGTACACGTACATCTCCCTTGATTGTCAGACTCTCTGTATCTCCACACTGAGTACACGTACATCTCCCTTGATTGTCAGACTGTCTGGATCTCCACTCTGAGTACACGTACATCTCCCTTGATTGTCAGACTCTCTGGATCTCCACGCTGAGTACATGTACATCTCCCTTGATTGTCAGACTGTCTGGATCTCCACTCTGAGTACACGTACATCTCCCTTGATTGTCAGACTGTCTAGATCTCCACTCTGAGTACACGTACATCTCCCTTGATTGTCAGACTCTCTGGATCTCCACTCTGAGAACATGTACATCTCCCTTGATTGTCAGAATGTCTGGATCTCCACGCTGAGTACACGTACATCTCCCTTGATTGTCAGACTGTCTGGATCTCGACGCTGAGTACACGTACATCTCCCTTGATTGTCAGACTCTCTGGATCTCCACGCTGAGTACACGTACATCTCCCTTGATTGTCAGAATGTCTGGATCTCCACTCTGAGTACACGTACATCTCCCTTGATTGTCAGACTATCTGGATCTCCACGCTGAGTACACGTACATCTCCCTTGATTGTCAGACTCTCTGGATCTCCACACTGAGTACACGTACATCTCCCTTGATTGTCAGACTGTCTGGATCACCACTCTGAGTACACGTACATCTCCCTTGATTGTCAGACTCTCTGGATCTCCACGCTGAGTACATGTACATCTCCCTTGATTGTCAGACTCTCTGGATCTCCACTCTGAGACCACGTACATCTCCCTTGATTGTCAGACTCTCTGGATCTCCACGCTGAGTACATGTACATCTCCCTTGATTGTCAGACTCTCTGGATCTTCACTCTGAGTACAGGTACATCTCCCTTGATTGTCAGAATGTCATGATCTCCACTCTGAGTACACGTACATCTCCCTTGATTGTCAGACTATCTGGATCTCCACGCTGAGTACACGTACATCTCCCTTGATTGTCAGACTCTCTGGATCTCCACACTGAGTACACGTACATCTCCCTTGATTGTCAGACTGTCTGGATCTCCACTCTGAGTACACGTACATCTCCCTTGATTGTCAGACTCTCTGGATCTCCACGCTGAGTACATGTACATCTCCCTTGATTGTCAGACTCTCTGGATCTCCACTCTGAATACACGTACATCTCCCTTGATTGTCAGACTCTCTGGATCTCCACACTGAGTACACGTACATCTCCCTTGATTGTCAGACTGTCTGGATCTCCACTTTGAGTACACGTACATCTCCCTTGATTGTCAGACTCTCTGGATCTCCACGCTGAGTACATGTACATCTACCTTGATTGTCAGACTCTCTGGATCTCCACACTGAGTACACGTACATCTCCCTTGATTGTCAGACTCTCTGGATCTCCACTCTGAGTACACGTACATCTCCCTTGATTGTCAGACTGTCTGGATCTCCACTCTGAGTACAGGTACATCTCCCTTGATTGTCAGAATGTCTGGATCTCCACTCTGAGTACACGTACATCTCCCTTGATTGTCAGACCTTCTGGATCTCCACTCTGAGTACATGTACATCTCCCTTGATTGTCAGACTATCTGGATCTCCACTCTGAGTACAGGTACATCTCCCTTGATTGTCAGACTCTCTGGATCTCCACTCTGAGTACATGTACATCTCCCTTGATTGTCAGACTCTCTGGATCTCCACTCTGAGTACACGTACATCTCCCTTGATTGTCAGACTCTCTGGATCTCCACGCTGAGTACACGTACATGTCCCTTGATTATCAGACTGTCTGGATCTCCACGCTGAGTACACGTACATCTCCCTTGATTGTCAGAATGTCTGGATCTCCACACTGAGTACACGTACATCTCCCTTGATTGTCAGACTGTCTGGATCTCCACACTGAGTACATGTACATCTCCCTTGATTGTCAGACAGTCTGGATCTCCACACTGAGTACACGTACATCTCCCTTGATTGTCAGACTGTCTGGATCTCCACACTGAGTACACGTACATCTCCCTTGATTGTCAGAATGTCTGGATTTCAACACTGAGTACACGTACATCTCCCTTGATTGTCAGATTGTCTGGATCTCCTAACTGAGTACATGTACACCTCCCTTGATTGTCAGACTGCCCGGATCTCCACGCTGAATACACGTACATCTCCCTTGATTGTCAGACTGTCTGGATCTCCACACTGAGTACACGTACATCTCCCTTGATTGTCAGAATATCTGGATCTCCACACTGAGTACATTTACATCTCCCTTGATTGTCAGACTGTCTGGATCTCCACACTGAGTACACGTACATCTCCCTTGATTTTCAGAATGTCTGGGTCTCCACGCTGAGTACACGTACATCTCCCTTGATTGTCAGACTGTCTGGATCTCCACACTGAGTACACGTACATCTCCCTTGATTGTCAGACTCTCTAGATCTCCACGCTGAGTACACGTACATCTCCCTTGATTGTCAGACTGTCTGGATCTCCACGCTGAGTACACGTACATCTCCCTTGATTGTCAGACTGTCTGGATCTCCACACTGAGTACACGTACATCTCCCTTGATTGTCAGACTGTCTGGATCTCCACTCTGAGTACACGTACATCTCCCTTGATTGTCAGAATGTCTGGATCTCCACACTGAGTACACGTACATCTCCCTTGATTGTCAGAATGTCTGGATCTCCACGCTGAGTACACGTACATCTCCCTTCATTGTCAGAATGTCTGGATCCCCACGCTGAGTACACGTACATCTCCCTTGATTGTCAGACTATCTGGATCTCCACACTGAGTACACGTACATCTCCCTTGATTGTCAGACTCTCTGTATCTCCACACTGAGTACACGTACATCTCCCTTGATTGTCAGACTGTCTGGATCTCCACTCTGAGTACACGTACATCTCCCTTGATTGTCAGATTCTCTGGATCTCCACGCTGAGTACATGTACATCTCCCTTGATTGTCAGACTGTCTGGATCTCCACTCTGAGTACACGTACATCTCCCTTGATTGTCAGACTGTCTGGATCTCCACTCTGAGTACACGTACATCTCCCTTGATTGTCAGACTCTCTGGATCTCCACTCTGAGTACACGTACATCTCCCTTGATTGTCAGACTGTCTAGATCTCGACGCTGAGTACACGTACATCTCCCTTGATTGTCAGACTCTCTGGATCTCCACGCTGAGTACACGTACATCTCCCTTGATTGTCAGAATGTCTGGATCTCCACTCTGAGTACACGTACATCTCCCTTGATTGTCAGACTATCTGGATCTCCACGCTGAGTACACGTACATCTCCCTTGATTGTCAGACTCTCTGGATCTCCACACTGAGTACACGTACATCTCCCTTGATTGTCAGACTGTCTGGATCTCCACTCTGAGTACACGTACATCTCCCTTGATTGTCAGACTCTCTGGATCTCCACGCTGAGTACATGTACATCTCCCTTGATTGTCAGACTCTCTGGATCTCCACTCTGAGACCACGTACATCTCCCTTGATTGTCAGACTCTCTGGATCTCCACGCTGAGTACATGTACATCTCCCTTGATTGTCAGACTCTCTGGATCTCCACTCTGAGTACAGGTACATCTCCCTTGATTGTCAGAATGTCTGGATCTCCACTCTGAGTACACGTACATCTCCCTTGATTGTCAGACTATCTGGATCTCCACGCTGAGTACACGTACATCTCCCTTGATTGTCAGACTCTCTGGATCTCCACACTGAGTACACGTACATCTCCCTTGATTGTCAGACTGTCTGGATCTCCACTCTGAGTACACGTACATCTCCCTTGATTGTCAGACTCTCTGGATCTCCACGCTGAGTACATGTACATCTCCCTTGATTGTCAGACTCTCTGGATCTCCACTCTGAATACACGTACATCTCCCTTGATTGTCAGACTCTCTGGATCTCCACACTGAGTACACGTACATCTCCCTTGATTGTCAGACTGTCTGGATCTCCACTTTGAGTACACGTACATCTCTCTTGATTGTCAGACTCTCTGGATCTCCACGCTGAGTACATGTACATCTCCCTTGATTGTCAGAATCTCTGGATCTCCACACTGAGTACACGTACATCTCCCTTGATTGTCAGACTCTCTGGATCTCCACTCTGAGTACACGTACATCTCCCTTGATTGTCAGACTGTCTGGATCTCCACTCTGAGTACAGGTACATCTCCCTTGATTGTCAGAATGTCTGGATCTCCACTCTGAGTACACGTACATCTCCCTTGATTGTCAGACTCTCTGGATCTCCACTCTGAAAACACGTACATCTCCCTTGATTGTCAGACTGTCTGGATCTCGATTCTGAGTACAGGTACATCTCCCTTGATTGTCAGACTCTCTGGATCTCCACGCTGAGTACACGTACATCTCCCTTGATTGTCAGACTGTCTGGATCTCCACACTGAGTACACGTACATCTCCCTTGATTGTCAGACTGTCTGGATCTCCACTCTGAGTACACGTACATCTCCCTTGATTGTCAGAATGTCTGGATCTCCACACTGAGTACACGTACATCTCCCTTGATTGTCAGAATGTCTGGATCTCCACGCTGAGTACACGTACATCTCCCTTCATTGTCAGAATGTCTGGATCTCCACGCTGAGTACACGTACATCTCCCTTGATTGTCAGACTATCTGGATCTCCACACTGAGTACACGTACATCTCCCTTGATTGTCAGACTCTCTGTATCTCCACACTGAGTACACGTACATCTCCCTTGATTGTCAGACTGTCTGGATCTCCACTCTGAGTACACGTACATCTCCCTTGATTGTCAGACTCTCTGGATCTCCACGCTGAGTACATGTACATCTCCCTTGATTGTCAGACTGTCTGGATCTCCACTCTGAGTACACGTACATCTCCCTTGATTGTCAGACTGTCTGGATCTCCACTCTGAGTACACGTACATCTCCCTTGATTGTCAGACTCTCTGGATCTCCACTCTGAGTACACGTACATCTCCCTTGATTGTCAGACTGTCTAGATCTCGACGCTGAGTACACGTACATCTCCCTTGATTGTCAGACTCTCTGGATCTCCACGCTGAGTACACGTACATCTCCCTTGATTGTCAGAATGTCTGGATCTCCACTCTGAGTACACGTACATCTCCCTTGATTGTCAGACTATCTGGATCTCCACGCTGAGTACACGTACATCTCCCTTGATTGTCAGACTGTCTGGATCTCCACACTGAGTACACGTACATCTCCCTTGATTGTCAGACTGTCTGGATCTCCACTCTGAGTACACGTACATCTCCCTTGATTGTCAGACTCTCTGGATCTCCACGCTGAGTACATGTACATCTCCCTTGATTGTCAGACTCTCTGGATCTCCACTCTGAGACCACGTACATCTCCCTTGATTGTCAGACTCTCTGGATCTCCACGCTGAGTACATGTACATCTCCCTTGATTGTCAGACTCTCTGGATCTCCACTCTGAGTACAGGTACATCTCCCTTGATTGTCAGAATGTCTGGATCTCCACTCTGAGTACACGTACATCTCCCTTGATTGTCAGACTATCTGGATCTCCACTCTGAGTACACGTACATCTCCCTTGATTGTCAGACTCTCTGGATCTCCACACTGAGTACACGTACATCTCCCTTGATTGTCAGACTGTCTGGATCTCCACTCTGAGTACACGTACATCTCCCTTGATTGTCAGACTCTCTGGATCTCCACGCTGAGTACATGTACATCTCCCTTGATTGTCAGACTCTCTGGATCTCCACTCTGAATACACGTACATCTCCCTTGATTGTCAGACTCTCTGGATCTCCACACTGAGTACACGTACATCTCCCTTGATTGTCAGACTGTCTGGATCTCCACTTTGAGTACACGTACATCTCTCTTGATTGTCAGACTCTCTGGATCTCCACGCTGAGTACATGTACATCTCCCTTGATTGTCAGAATCTCTGGATCTCCACACTGAGTACACGTACATCTCCCTTGATTGTCAGACTCTCTGGATCTCCACTCTGAGTACACGTACATCTCCCTTGATTGTCAGACTGTCTGGATCTCCACTCTGAGTACAGGTACATCTCCCTTGATTGTCAGAATGTCTGGATCTCCACTCTGAGTACACGTACATCTCCCTTGATTGTCAGACTCTCTGGATCTCCACTCTGAAAACACGTACATCTCCCTTGATTGTCAGACTGTCTGGATCTCGATTCTGAGTACAGGTACATCTCCCTTGATTGTCAGACTCTCTGGATCTCCACTCTGAGTACATGTACATCTCCCTTGATTGTCAGACTCTCTGGATCTCCACTCTGAGTACACGTACATCTCCCTTGATTGTCAGACTGTCTGGATTTCCACGCTGAGTACACGTACATGTCCCTTGATTATCAGACTGTCTGGATCTCAACGCTGAGTACACGTACATCTCCCTTGATTGTCAGAATGTCTGGATCTCCACACTGAGTACACGTACATCTCCCTTGATTGTCAGACTGTCTGGATCTCCACACTGAGTACATGTACATCTCCCTTGATTGTCAGACAGTCTGGATCTCCACACTGAGTACACGTACATCTCCCTTGATTGTCAGACTGTCTGGATCTCCACACTGAGTACACGTACATCTCCCTTGATTGTCAGAATGTCTGGATTTCAACACTGAGTACACGTACATCTCCCTTGACTGTCAGACTGTCTGGATCTCCTAACTGAGTACATGTACACCTCCCTTGATTGTCAGACTGCCCGGATCTCCACGCTGAATACACGTACATCTCCCTTGATTGTCAGACTGTCTGGATCTCCACACTGAGTACACGTACATCTCCCTTGATTGTCAGAATATCTGGATCTCCACACTGAGTACATTTACATCTCCCTTGATTGTTAGACTGTCTGGATCTCCACACTGAGTACACGTACATCTCCCTTGATTTTCAGAATGTCTGGGTCTCCACACTGAGTACACGTACATCTCCCTTGATTGTCAGACTCTCTAGATCTCCACGCTGAGTACACGTACATCTCCCTTGATTGTCAGACTGTCTGGATCTCCACGCTGAGTACACGTACATCTCCCTTGATTGTCAGACTGTCTAGATCTCCACTCTGAGTACAGGTACATCTCCCTTGATTGTCAGACTGTCTGGATCTCGTCCACTCACCTCAGGGAAATCAGCAATATGATATTGCCGTCCACAATAACATCAAATATACTACTAGCATCAATCACAACATATATACCTACAAAGCGAGAGGGGACAGAAATTAAATAAAATTATCGGTCTTTAAGAGCCAATATCCTCTAAACTAATCAGCCTGGATCTCCACGCTGAGTACACGTACATCTCCCTTGATTGTCAGACTGTCTGGATCTCCACACTGAGTACACGTACATCTTCCTTGATTGTCAGACTGTCTGGATCTCCACTCTGAGTACACGTACATCTCCCTTGATTGTCAGAATGTCTGGATCTCCACACTGAGTACACGTACATCTCCCTTGATTGTCAGAATGTCTGGATCTCCACGCTGAGTACACGTACATCTCCCTTGATTGTCAGAATGTCTGGATCCCCACGCTGAGTACACGTACATCTCCCTTGATTGTCAGAATGTATGGATCTCCACGCTGAGTACACGTACACCTCCCTTGATTGTCAGACTGTCTTGATCTCCACTCTGAGTACACGTACATCTCCCTTGATTGTCAGACTGTCTTGATCTCCACTCTGAGTACAGGTACATCTCCCTTGATTGTCAGAATGTATGGATCTCCACACTGAGTACACGTACATCTCCCTTGATTTTCAGAATGTCTGGGTCTCCACACTGAGTACACGTACATCTCCCTTGATTGTCAGACTCTCTAGATCTCCACGCTGAGTACACGTACATCTCCCTTGATTGTCAGACTGTCTGGATCTCCACGCTGAGTACACGTACATCTCCCTTGATTGTCAGACTGTCTAGATCTCCACTCTGAGTACAGGTACATCTCCCTTGATTGTCAGACTGTCTGGATCTCGTCCACTCACCTCAGGGAAATCAGCAATATGATCTTGCCGTCCACAATAACATCAAATATACTACTAGCATCAATCACAACATATATACCTACAAAGCGAGAGGGGACAGAAATTAAATTAAATTATCGGTGTTTAAGAGCCAATATCCTCTAGACTAATCAGCCTGGATCTCCACGCTGAGTACACGTACATCCCCCTTGATTGTCAGACTGTCTGGATCTCCACGCTGAGTACACGTACATCTCCCTTGATTGTCAGACTGTCTGGATCTCGTCCACTCACATCAGGGAAATCAACAATCTCCTTGCCGTCCACAATAACCTGTATGAGACACATAAACTATATATAATATAGATAAAGAAAGCAGAGGGGGCAGCGAGAGACAGATGAGGGCAGACAGACAGAGACAAAGATAAATTGGCAGGGAGATATAGAGAGAGGCATGTATAGAGAGAGGGAGAGAGAGAGAGAGAGAGAGAGAGAGAGAGAGAGAGAGATAGAGAGAGAAAGAGAGAGAGAGAGAGAGAGAGAGAGAGAGAGAGAGAGAGAGAGAGAGAGAGAGAGAGAGAGAGAGAGACTCACTGTCATTCGTGGCATCTGTAAAGTAAGCTGATCCAGACTTTGCTACTTTGGTACGCCCACTCTCGTACCAACCTAGGATGTCACGGGAAGCTACACATATCATATAAATAATCAAATTTTCGCAGATACGCAGACATTATATTTAAAACTCAAAGGAATCCAAATATATTTCGTTCTGTACGCAATAGACACGTTTGTAGACACGAGCGTAAACTTGTCAAGAATGAATATCAGAGCTCTACATCAGTGTTTGATATGTAAACCGATGCCTCTGACGTTTAAAGGAACAAGGATTCTGAATTGGTAAGGAGCTCATCAAACTCTACAGCAGTGTTTGTTAGTGTAAAGCTAAGCCTCCTTATCAATTTTAGTCATTTTATTGTTATTATTAGGTCATCACTGAATTCAGCCAGTATGGACACTCTTCTCAAGATCAAGATGCATGTTCCCAGTATGGGGAGCTACGACTGTTCATCATCTGTTCACCAATGGCTAAGGAGAAAGAAAAGGAGAAAAGCCAGACTCACCAGCGAGTACAAACCTAGACCTCCCAAAATCAGGAAGGATAGTGTCAGCATGAGCAGTGTTTCAGACTGTGTCGAACCCAGAGTGCCATAATAAGTTTTGACTGCAGGCAGGTGGAACAATTGTAAACAATGGTAAATCACCATCCTAATATGATACTATTTTCATGAGTGTTCAACCAAGTTACATGAATAACAGAACGACTGGTTTAGTGTGACAAATAATGTTCCAAACATTAATAAACAGTGTTTCAAATGAGGATGGTTACATTTTTTATTATATGTATGATTACGATTATCATAGGTTCAGTTATAACTGCAGCTGCTTGCAGGTTACATCACGTGAAAAGTACACTAACATTGTGTACCATTGGTGATAAAGATTTTGCTTTCAGTGAGTCCGTGAATGCAGTAATATAATATCATCATAATTACTCCAGCTGTAACTAGTGCTTGCAGGTTTCACTGCAACAACTACATGATCATTACAACCAGTAAACCATTGTAGCATTGATGATGTAGATTTCCTTCTTGCTGGCACTATGACTGTCCATTGTGATTTAATTAGTAAAATTTTATTTTAGACTTTGTAAAAAGTTGAAAAGTAAGAAAACAGCATTAGTTTCACTAACTGTCACAGTGGACACTCGTCTGTGGATAGTTCAAGAATGTTTTCATCAAGTTGACAGTTGTAATATATATACTATACAAAAAAAACAACGCATAGGCCAATTTTATAAAGACATTTGTATGTATTTCAAACATAAAAAAAACTCATGAACAAATGCTCCGATCATTATGAATTTGCACATGTGTACAGGAGAAGGGAATGTCTTTGGCTTACAGTCATTGACATGTGGCAGAACAATCACGTTTTTCGCATAACTCTCTCCAAGTGTCAGTACCTATTGTGTTCACCTCGTGCTCCAATAACAGTTCTCACCCGCCTTGTCATGGAGCGAATCAAAACTTGGATAACCAGCTGAGGAATCCTCCTCCACTCCTCCTGAAGAAATGCAGCCACTTCTTGGAGAGTTTGGGGCTGACGTTGACGTTGTCGTAGACGACGATCAAGTTTATCCCATAGGTGTTCTATTGGATTAAGATCCGGCGAACGAGAAGGCCAGGGAAGAACATTGACATTGTTTGCGGCAAGGAAGTCCATTGTTACACGTGCTGTGTGCGGTCGTGCGTTGTCTTGCTGAAACAAGTGACGTTGGACGTCGATAACTGGCAGGAGGTGTGGCTGTAAAATCGTATCCCGGTAGCGTACGGCCGTCAGGTTTCCTTGGACGTGGACCAGATTAGTGCGGTTGGTGTAGAATATGACAGCCCACATCATAACGCTGCCTCCGCCGAATCTGTCCACCTGACGTACGCAGTTAGGAGCGTAACGTTCACGAGCTCGTCTGTAGACCCTGTTCCGTCCATCACGTCTCTGCAGCAGGAATCGTGATTCATCACTGAACCAAAGGCGTCTCCAGTTCTGCAGGTCCCATGCGGCCACATTGTTGCACCAACGCAGACGTAGTGTACGGTGTCGATGACGTAGGACGGGCCCAACGTAAGATCTTCTGGCTCTTAGGCCAGCTTCCCTCAACCTGTTCCGTACAGTTTGGCCGGATATCCTCCTAAGTCCTGGTACTCTGGCTGCTGTACTAACTGCTGTGGCTCGGCGATCACGCAAATGAAGGACCCGGATGTAACGATCTTGGGCTGCATTGGTCACTCTTGGTCTCCCTGATCGTTGACGGTCGTTTGCTGTACCGGTCTGGTTGTAGCGAACGACGAGTCGACTGATGGTGCTCTGACTGACATTCAGACGCCTGGCAACAGCAGACTGGGACTCTCCAGCTTGAATTCGTCCGATGGCGATGTTCCTTGTGGCAATGTCGAGACGTGGCATTTTGGTATGGCGCTGCAACTCATTCAAAACGAATGACATTTCCGAAAACAACCTGCCTGCTATAGCCAAGGTATACATGCTGCACGTGCTGCAAGTTGCACGTGCATAAAACATTCTTGTGCGTTTTGGCGATGTGTTTCGTACTTCCTGAGAAAAAACTCTCAAGTTCAACCTTTCCGTTTTCAGCTGCACTTATCATTTGGAAAAGGGTACAAATCATGTTCTCTACATCACTGCACAACATATTTATGAATATCGTAACAAAATAACCCACGTGGGACTTCTGAAAAACAGCAATCGCCTATGCGTTTCTTTTTTTGTGTAGTATACATGAGAGAATGCAAAACACGTCTAGTAGACTTATCTAGTTCACGGTTCATTGAAGATAAATGGAAGCCTCATGGTTTGCTAGTTCCAGCCGATGCTCGCAGGTTTCATCGCAATACATAGGTCACAGCTCTTTGAACAACAACAACAAGAGGGGGTATACTTGAGTAAAGAAGGGTGTTAGGTTAGGTTTCAAATGAAACATAGGTTAGTGATATCACATAGAATAACAGCATACTGATAAACAGAAGTAATTGACAACTACAAGGCAAGTTCACCACATAACGACATGAAGACGATGTAAATTGAAACTGAGAGTTGATGTTTCCTTCTTAGACAGTAAGCCGCAACTCTCCCAAGTTTAAGGAATAGATTGAATATAGTGTGAGCTTTATTCATTCTATTTTAGTTTGTGACAGTCAATTCTGAAAGTAGATGAGTTGATTTACTTATCAGGGACTTTACAGTATACACGGCTCTGAATATTATAAGAAATAACATTCCTATAAATTAAGAGACTCGTAAGTAACAGAAATTCATTGTGTATGAAACTAGGGGACATTTCCATTCACAACAGGTTATCTCGAATAGAAGGGAATGTTTTGAAAGAAATAAGTAAAGAAATAGATAACTAACACATACAATCTTATGACTGACATGTCTCGCTCAACATGATGTTCTTCCCTTATGACGGCTCGTTCATAGTCATATAAGGAGATGTATATAAACTAGGTAGAAGTCACTTCGCATTCATTTCTGACAGAGTCCGTCAACTATCAGTCGTCTTGCGGTAACACTGAGCTAAACATACAATAGAACGTAAACTGTACATCCCCGATACACAGAAGTTTATAGACGTGTTTGAACGTAGAAGTAAAGGTAAACATGGATCGCGAAACATTCAAGTACTACCCAAAACGTTGCACAACAACAGTAACGAGTCAACCCTTGAGAATGTCGTCTAGAAGGCCAAGTTGCCTGCCCAGAAGCGAAGCAGGGGTATAAAAAAGGGGTGTAACAATACATCGATATCGATGCATCGCAATAGTTGGCTTGGCAATAGTACTATATCGATAGTATATACAAAAACACAATCGCTATCGCAATAGTTAGGTTAACTAGTTATACTATCGAAACTATTAAATTTCCCCCAATTATGAATGATTTACACAAGCCTCACTGCATTTAATTCAAGAGTTTTCATTTTCGATTGTTAAAAGTTAAGACGTAGAGATAGGAAATAGCAAAATGACAAAAGTTCTTTTCATTTATGATTTCTTTACTGATTTTGGTTCCATGGTCCTTACATCAATTAAACATTTCTACTAAAACCTATAAAAAATCTAGCTGATTATTGAGTATTTTTTTTTAAATGCTCCCATACACGACCCTCTTTCATCGGGATTCGGAGGGATCTATTTGTACAGTAAAATAATTTGATATACTGCGCATGCTCCTCATTTAAGATATAAACTTCGGGTGGAGACGAGTGGTTGCCATTCAGGAGCTGGGATGTCTTTCCAGTGTACTGTGCGTCTTGGCTTGTTACCCGTAGATGTCCATGGGGAAGATAGGAGTGGACTCTTTAATTGTGTCTACTGCAAAACCAAATTGAAATATTCTTATCACCGTTGCTTGGTCCATAGCGATAAGTGTATCGTGAGAAGGAAGCTGCATGTTCCCCTATGTACTTGTGACAGTGACAATACAGCATAAAACGCCGTGCAATAGGATAAGATTGACATTTTAGCTCTTACCAGCAGACGAATAAGATGTTCAAAATGAAATGGACTTCGAAGGATAAAGATGAACCGAGAGATCTTTTCACGATGTTTAGCAAGACGTCTCCGTCTAAAAAGACACTTAAAGCAACTCCAAAGTCATCGCTGAAGAAGAGACCCGTCACCTTAAAGACGAACCATGTTCCGTCTAAGGGGAAAGGAAACAAGCAGAGGAAAGTGACTGTATTGAAAATACGACCTATCACAACTACCCAAGTCTTTGTGAATAGGGCTCTTGCTGCCTTGAAACGAAAGAGGCTCGAACATTATAAAAGGAAGACAAAGACTCTCTAATCGCATATTTGAATTAGATCATGATGGAGCTGGTGACCTGTCCAGATTGTGAGAAGCAGTTTTCGAGAAAAGACAATCTACTGAGACATCAGTGGCAGAAGCATGGGAGGACTCCATACACACCTCCTCTTCCTCTGAGAAGCCAGTTGGCTCCCACGCCTTTAACCCCTCTGAGAAGCCAGTACACTCCTCCTCCTCCTCCTCAGAGAAGCCAGTTGACTCCTCCTCCTCCTCTGAGAAGCCTCCGTCCTCAGAATTTTTTTTTCAAATGGCCATTCTTTCTACACGAACTGAGTAAATCGAGGGTGTTCTTCAAAGCAGATCTGTCCTCAGGTTATCTACATGTCGTGCTTGATGAGGAGTCAAGTCATCTGACAACATTTCAGACGTGTTATGGACGATATCGCTGGCTCGGACTACCGTTTGGTACTTCAGTGTCATCTGAAATGTTTCAGAAGAAGTTAAACTTTGCCTTGGAGGATCTTCCTGGTGTCGTCTGTATCGCAGACGATGTATTGCTTCATGGGAAAGATACAGCTGAACATGATCCCAACCTACTTGGTTTTCTACAATTATGTCGTGAAAGGTGCTTCAAACTGAATCACAACAAGCTACAATTGCGAATGAGCGAAATCACTTTCATGGGACATCGGATCACCAAGGAAGGACCTCATACTGACCCTGAAAAAGTTACAGCTTTCTGTGAGATGAAATCTCCAAATAATGTTGAGGAACTGAGAAGTTATCTCGGCTTAATCAAGTACTTTGCTAAGTTTCTGCCAAAACTGACAGGAGTAACTGCGCCAATTCGCAATCTTGTGAAAAAGGACGTTCCATGGACATTGTCTTTTGTCCAGTCAGAAGCGTACGAGAGAGTCAAGGAAATGGTGACACAAGCTCCAGTTCTCGCTTTCTATGACCCTGAAAAGGAGCTGACTCTTGAGAACGATGCCAGTGAGTATGACTTGGGTTCTGTACTACTTCAGAATGGCAAGCCTGTTGCTTTCGCCAGTAGATCACTCTCAGACAGTGAAAGAAGGTACGCCAATAGAGGAGGAAATGTTGGCCGTCACTTTCGGTCTGGAAAAATTCCACCATAATACATTTGGACGTTGTGTCAATGTTGTGACTGACCACATGCCTCTCATATTGTCAAGAAACCTCTCTCGAAAGCTCCAAGAAAACTTCAGTTTTTACACCTTCTAACACAGTTACAGTCTCTCCTTCAAGCCAGGTAAAGAGGATTCACTGTCAAGAGCTCCACTGACAGACATACCCCATCTTGAAACTGTGTCAGTCAATAATTTGTTTACACTTTTCCATATCTGAGCAACGCTTGAATGAAATCCGACAACTAAAGGTTACGAAAGTACAAGGGTGGCCAAACGACAAGCAGAAGCTTGCACCAGAACTCACACCATATTTCAGCTATAGAGATGAATTAACTGTACAAGACCGAATCATCTTACGTGGTTCTAGAGTGATCATTCCCACATCCTTCAGAGCCAAGATAAAGGAAAAGCTCCATGTAGGTCACATGTGAATCAACTCCTGTCTTCGTCGTGCTCGTAATCTAGTCTTCTGGCCCAGAATGACTAGTGAAATAAGACAATACATAGAGACCTGTGACATTTGTGCTAGATTTTGTGATAAACAATCACAAGAGCGTCTAAACATGCAGGACGTATCTGATCCTTCTTTGGATACTGTAGGAACAGTATATTCTCACTTCAAGGAAGAAAATATCTTGTCAGAACTGACTATTACAGTAATTTCTTTGAAATTGATTATCTACCAGAGATAACATCTGAAGCTGTAGTGAGCAAAATGAATCGTCACTTTGCCCGCCATGGAATTCAAAACACTGTTATTAGCTTAGCATGAATTTATTACTCTTACGCCAGAGATCCGGGTTCGAATCCCGGTAGAGACACCAAAATTTGGTGACCTGTGTCTCACACTGTGTTGTGCCCTTGGCCAAGGCACTTCATCCACATTGCACTCAGTCTACCCAGCTGTTTAAATGGGTACCTGAAAATGGGAAAGTACGGAGTTATCCGGTCGCGCGAAGCGCTTAGTAGCAGCCTGAAAGTACATTTCCTTCAGGGTAATAATATTGTAGCGCTTAGAGCATGCTAAGCATGGATTTAGTGCAATATTAATATGCATTTATTATTAGTATCGGTGATGGTGGAACACAGTAAACAGGCGAGAAGTTCAATACTTTCAGTAAGACCTTGGGATTTCAACATGAAACTTCTAGCCCTGGTAACAGCAAAGCAAACGGTGCATATCAGGCAGCCGTGAAGACTGCTAAGCATATGATGAAGAAGTGTCATGCAGTTAAAGAAGATCCATATCTCGGTCTACTTAACATCAGGAACACTCGGAACGAAGGTCGTCCAACCAGTCCAGTACAGCGTTTAATGGGACGCAACACAAGAACACAAATTCCCACTTCCCTCAGACCAAATTTCTACAGTGACGAAAAGAAAAATCTGGAAAATAAGAAGATGACAATAATTGATAGACGTGAAACACGCAATCCAGGTCAATCTCTCAAACCACTGCAAACAGGTGATACTGTCAGAATGCAGCCCATTCAAACGGGAAAGAAAGAGTGGACTGAAGCAAAGGTTACATAAAAATTGAAAAGCAGAACCTACAAAGTTCGAACTCAAGATGGCCATGAGTATAGACGTAATCGCCAACAACTACGTCTTAAGAGGGCATTCAGAGCTGAAGATACCTTACCTACCACCGAGACTCAAACCCAGATCAGAGTTGCTCAGAACACCACTCCAACCACTGAACCACCTCCAGCCCACAACCAGTCACCGAAGTCAACCTGTGACCAACCTCCTACCTGTGTCACACCGCAACCATCCACTTACCAAACTTGGTCTGGAAGGACAGCAAAAACAGTGCGCAAACTGGATCTTTAATTTACAAATGTTTAAATCAGATAAACTTTAACTTCTAAAGTTGTTTCATTCTAGTGACTCTCTCCAGTTGAGCTGCTGAGGTGACCCTAATCATTTGATTGGCTTTAACAACTTTTTGCAAAGTATTTCAAACTTTAACATCAATTCAATTTTCTTAGAACATGTTTGTACATTACAAAAAGGGGAGATGTTACGTGGTACGCATTCTGATGTCATGTATGCGAGTTATCTCCCTTGTCAGTTCTTGTATTCAGTCAGTCATGATATTAAAGAAGTCACTATTGAAGTCTGACTTGTTGACTTTATTTATTTGTGTAACTGAGCGACTGTAAGTAGTGGTTCTCAAGTATGAAAACGCAACAGGCTTCACACACAAAGAGTGTTCCCCGTGATGGTGCCGAGGCCTGGTTTAAGCGACAGCCAGTTGGGAAAAATAAACTTGGGGAACAGTTTGAAATCCATGGCACAACACGCACAGTTGTCAAATGACAAACGCTTGACGAATCACAATGCTAGAAAAACTATGTTGCAAACTCTTAGTGAACATAACTTTGCACCCACACACATTATGCAGCTGTCATATCATAAGAATGTTGCTTCTGTCAATTCATATGCCAAAGTATCCAACACACAACATCAACAGATGAGGGACGCACTTGTCTCTCGATCACTGACAGCAGCAATTGCGTCCACATGTCCTCAATCACAAAACATGTGCTCGGCCTGCAACTGCCATGCCTCCCGTGAATTCAGTCTCTCACGGAGAAATTCAAAATAATTCAAAGTCAGCATACCATTGACTTGAAATCGTCTTCATTTGAGGTTGAGGGCATTGTATTTTCAGTCTGAATTTACTGTGCAGTCTTCAACATAAACATCAATTCTCGACAAGGGGTTCCAAGTCGGTCTCCGCTAGGCGTCGTGGCATTATTGCGTAATAAGGTGAATTCTCCCTTTATAATGTTGGAATTTTCAAATAGAACCTTCAGCCAATGATATGCGATTGACCAATGACCAAAGCTGTAGCAAATTATGAACCACGTGACATTGTGGGTAATCCGAAATAATTGGCACAAACAAATGTGGATTTTGATTATCAATATTTGTCATATAGATGGAATTGTTCTTCAATGTTTCATTAGAATCAATGATAAACTTGTAATCTGCAATTCAAATCAATATCACAAGTAACGAATTGCTTTTCTATAAGTTAAGTACATTATTTGGCATTCCAGAATCGGAAACTACGTTCCGTTTGGTTAACAGTTTTACTGGTTATGATTGAATCGGAACCGGGCGCAACACCCGGCATACGCCGCCGAAAATGGTGAAACCGGCGTACGCCTAAGGCGTAATCCGAATGCTTCGGTTTGAAATGACAGGCGAAGGTGGCGTATAATGGCTTACAAATGCTATCCATGCCACATTTAATAACTATATTTTCTTTGACTTTGCATTTGACAACTAGATACTTTGACGAAGTGATTTATTTAAGAATAATACTGGTTCTTTAAAACAATGGCTAACACGCTAATAAAATGTCAATTCATGTTTGGAAGTAATTTTTTTTAAAGTTTTCTCATTTAAATGACATGTTAATTTAAGCTAGTTTGAGGGATGATGACGTCTTTCTGTTTGTACGCCGATACACTTGTTAACTTTAAGCCTGGCTTCAGAACGGTGCATGTACTCCGGTCACTTGGTCGGTGTATATGCCGATGAAACGAATCAAACATAGCCACTGACCTACTTTTCAAAAATTTTGCTGATGTCGAGTTAGCGAAGGCAATGTAATAGAGTTGGTCTCCATAGATTAAAAATTAAAAATTAAAAGAATAATCACCACACGGTAAATTGATATATTTGTTTTGAGAGCTTTACATTGATAAGATAACACACAGTTTTGAATTGCGTTGGTTGCTGTCTTGGAACTCCCGTTACATTTTGTCCTTAGGGTTAGAACAAGTCCGAATCCTTTCGGTGATACTTTTTTTGGAATAATACATCCGATCGAGGTCTTTGTGATAATTGACTGTAAACATGTGATATTGCATTATTTATACAAAGCGTAGGATACAAAGGGTAATTCTAAGGAGAGAAAATAAATCATAAAAAATAATAAAAAGTTTTAAAATAATTAAAATGCCAGTCTATAAATTTCTATCAAATAACACTTGATCTAGACATTAAGACAAATATATATAACATTCAAATCCTATGTTAATAGTAAATTAGGCTCTAATTTGTTACAGAAAATTCTTCAAAATAAGATATATTGACATGTTATGATGTTTGGAGAGGACCATCGGACAACACCAATCAGGACTTCTTATGCAGACTTTCGAATTTTGAAAAATGGATATATTTACTTGTGCACTGACTTTCATTGAGAATGAGTGAGTAAAACTTATCTCAGGTAATACATGTGTTTGCAAGCTTACGTCATCTGTTAGATGTTACACGAGTATAGTCTTACGCCAACCTTTGTAATGTCAAAAATAACTAAAATGTAACGATATAGTTATGCGAGGAACTCTTATTAATGACAATATGAAATTAAATTTGCATATGTTACTTGAAGTGAAATTATTAAGATACGGTTTCATACAGTTGTTGAAGGTTCCGATACAAAACTATAGCTAAACCGAAATATAGAATAGAATATAGAATTACTCCTTCAGCTGTTCCTCACGCAATACTTCCTTCCTTAATTGTATGTTCTTCCTCAACCCTTTCATCATACATTGTGGGACGGACACTTGCCAGTCCATATCCAGCACCCATATTCACCTGGAATCACATCCCATTAACAAATCACCGCCTCACGTTCCATACACTACATCTACCTAGGTGCCCAAAGCTTGCCTTTTTAAAGGCTTTTCTTGTTTACAGTGACTCGTCCTCTGATGAAGAATAGTTCGTGATCAATGACAAGATTTATTTGAGACCTACTGTTCCTTGTTGTTCACAATCAGTTCCATTTGCTGTCTCTCATTCAAATGGTGACATTTTACCCGTTGTTTCTGAGCAATTCTCACAGGCCTATAGTGATGGCCGACTTACGTTGAGTCGAGATTTAGGTCACGTGAATCAGTTGCAAATGTTAGATCTAACAGTTCATGTTTTTTTTATCAATTACATGATTGTATTTGAAACCAAATTTTCAAATAAAATGAATTAAATTTGACTAAATTTTGAATTTGTTTTGAATTGCTTATTTCCCTCTGAACTTACGTATGCATCGTACCTTTAATTTGGTTATTTAGGTTATGAATATTCATGAATCTGCTTCACCGGATTGCCTAAAGTGCCGACCTACGTTTGCATGGAGTGAAGAGGTTCACATTCGAATCACCACATTGATGTGATAATCCGTGCTATGTGGTTCTCTATAGGAAAGAAAAATATATTTAATTTAAATGATATTTTCTTTATTTAAAACGTAGGTAATAAATAGGATACAAAACTCGTTCACCTTTCATATCAAGTTTATGTCCCTCGAGAAAAATTTCGCTTTCCCACCAGGGCTCGTGACAAAGCAAAATTATTTCTTTTGGGACTTAAACTTGACTTGAAAGGGGATGTTCGTTTGATATCCTATAATCAAATTGTTTAACAAATCTACTAGAGGCGTTGATGAAGAGCTAAAGATATTTTAAGAGCGCTAAGTTTTCAACATTAGATATTTTACAATTACCATATAAAGTTGTTTTAAGACTATTGTAACAGGATATGATCCTGCCCATTACCTCAGGTCCGCAGGATTCAGGTGTTAATAATCACAAATGACCACGAAAATTCAAAGTTACCAACAAAATATTTTATTCTTGGTAAACTTAACAATTACAAACTCAACAATGATACCCTTAGGGTCCACGACGACAAATAACAAACAACATGTATCAAAAACTCAAGAAAAGGGAAAAATTCCTACTAGTAAACCGGTAGCCTCCCATAACCCCTACACAGCATATCCCCTACAGGTTATCAAAACAAGTTTACGGTCCACCGCACTACTAATCCCTAGCTTGTTACCTCTTACTATGCAATGGAACGGCCCAGATTAAAACATTTCATTTCATGCCCAGATATAGTATTCTTAACTGCTAAAACGTGCAAGCTTATTTTACAGAGAAGAACGCTTTTACTTTTTAAGATTTTAAAACTTTTTTTATTGATGTACACATGTACTTCCTTTGTAATATCATAACCCTTTTGGGTGGCTAACTTTTTACACTTTTTTAAAATTTGTATCATAATTATTAGTAATTCTTTTTGTTAAAATTTGTTAATAAATAATCTGTCTGTCTTTCATGTTTCACATTCATATCTCTAATGAAATAAATACATACATTTGAATGTCATCACATAAACTGAGGTGCAAAATAAAGTATATCACTCAGTTGTATTTATCATATGTATAATTTCCAAAGTCACATATCTCGACTTTTCGACATTGTATTAAAAAACTGACTAGTTTGCCAAATTAGTCCAAAACATTAAATCAGTCAAAGAATACCTCAACGCGTTTTTTTTTAATTTTGTTTTTTTAATTTAAATTAAAAAATTGAAATTATGAAATTCTCCAAAATTAATTTTGACAAAACACAACTGTTCATCGACATATAAGACATACTCTGTGTGAAAATCAATACATGTGCCTCGTCCTGCTCACATTTACAACATTTTGAACACGGTAGGGGTCATGTTGGTGTAAATTTCATTTCTTACCCCCGTCAACTTTAAATAATATAAAAAAAAATGTATAACAACAAGTATCCAACATTAGTGAAACTAATGTTTAAAAGACGTTTCCTTCTCACCATACTTGCTTCCTACTCATTTATTTCACAAACAATACTAAATCTTAATTCTCGTAATCCCCTCACTTTCAATCTTACTCCATACTTAGTCACTCGTAAGGGTGAGTTCATTATGTCAGACAGGTAACTGCTTGTGTTGTTTTAGCTAATTGTAGGGGAACTGGAGTGTAGGGTATATGGGCTGTAGGGGTAATGGGCTATAATCAGTAAACCTATTTCTCTTGCATATCTGTCATAAATACCCCTTAATTCCCCTCTTAAAACCAAATTAGCCAATTAACGACCTAATTACTAGTTACTAAATAATCCCCTACATTCAATCTTAATGTCCCTTTTATTTCACTCCAAAAAACCCAAATTTATCAATTAATTAACCTAATTATTAATAACTAATTAATCCCCTACATTTAATCTTAATGTCCCCTTTATTTCACTCTAACCCAAATTAGTCAACTAATTATCCTATTTCCTAAATTTTAATTCCCCAAAATATTACCTAATTCTTAAATAACTAAAACCAAATTAAACTAAATTAAACTTAAAATTCTGTGACCTCCTCTACAGACACTTAAGTGAATCTCTCACCTTATAAGCATCTGCAGAACCAGCCCCAGAATTAAGATTTCCCTCCCTTATATACCCTAATTCATAACAACTTTACCCAATCAAACCCAAGATCTCAAACTATGCCCAATAACAGCCTACAAAACAAACTTCAATGAACTACTCCATCCAGCTCATGAGATGCTCCTGCAATGGCTCAACCCATTTCTTAGATGGGTAGAAGCATACCAGGCACATGCCTAGTGGGTCATCAACCCTCATGTGCTAAATGGACCAGCCCAAGGAAGCCCTACTCTATTCTATTTTTAGCCCAGCCTAACAGTAGTCCTGTTCTATACAATCTTGGAAGAAAAAATATCTTAAGATTTGGCCTATACCATCTTGGAATATTTTTATATTCCAAGATGGTATAACAAATCTTAAGATATGTACGGAAATCTTAAGATATGATCTAAACCTGAAACCTCCTGTTCAATCTTGGAATATTTAAATATCTTAAGATTATTTTGTTCAATCTTGAGATATTGTAATAAAATGACTTTGAAAATTGTTTACATAAATTTATTTTAATGAAAAAATGACATTGATGGGGAAAATGTCTTTGATAAGAAAAAAGTGACTTTGGTGAAAAAATGACTTTAATGAAAAAAATGTCTTTGATGATAAAATGACTTTGATGGAAATATTGACTTTGATTTTTAAAAATTGACTTTGGTGGAAAAATGACTTTGACGAAAATGTTGCCTTTGATGAAAAGAAATGACTTTGATGGAAAAAGTTACGTTGAAGAAAACAAATAAATTTGATGAATAATATTTTTTTGATAATGATGTTGACTTTGATTAAAAAAGTGTCTTTGCTGAAAAAAGGATTTGGTAACAAAATAACTTTGATGAAAGAAAATAACTTTGAAAAAAACTTGACTTTGATGAAAAAAGTGATTTGGTGAAAAAAAGATTTGATGAAAATATAACTCTGATGAAAAAAAATGACTTTGATGAAAATATTTCTCTGATGAAAAAGAATAATGAAAATATCTACTTTGATGAAAAAAGTGATTTTGGTGAAAAAAATGATTTAATGAAAGTTTTGACTTTAATTAAAATATTGACTTTAATTAAAATATTGACTTTAATTAAAATATTGACTTTCCTGAAAAAAGTGCCTTTGATGGGAAAAAAAAGACTTTGATGAATTTAATTTTTAAAAAGTGATTTTGGTGAATAAATTATTTGATGAAAATATTGACTTTGATGAAAAAATTAACATTGATGGAAAAGAATTACTCTGATGAAAATATTGACTTCGATGAAAAAAGAGATTTGGTGAAAAGAAATGACTTTGATGGAAAAAGTTTCTTTGAAGAAAACAAATAAATTTGATGAATAATATTTCTTTAATAAAGATATTGACTTTGATTAAAAAAGTGTCTTTGCTGAAAAATTGATTTGGTGAAAACAATAACTTTGATGAAAATCTTGACTTTGATAAAAAAAAATCTTGAAAAAAGTGATTTGGTGAAAAAATGATTCAATGAAATATTGACTTTGATTAAAATAATGACTTGCTTGAAAAAAGTGACTTTTATGAAAAAAATTACTTTGATGAAAAAAAGTGACTAATGAAAAAAAAAGGCCTTTAATGAAAATATCGACTTTGATGAAATTAATGATTTTGGTGAAAAAATTATTTGATGAAAATAATGACTTTGATGAGAAAGTGACTTTAATCGAAAAAAAATACTTTGATACAAAAAATTTCTTTGGTGAAAAAATGATTTAATGAAAATATTGACTTTGATGAAAATAATGACTTTGCTGAAAAAAGTGATTTTGATGAAATAAAATGACTTTGGAGAAAAAATGACTTTGATTAAAATAATGACTTTGATGAAAATGTTATTTGTATGAAGAAAATTACCTTCAATACAAACTGTGACCTTAGTTTAAATATATTACCTTGATGAACTGTAAATTTGAAATTAACAGACAGAAAGATGAAGATATTGCTATAGATACATAAGTACTTGTTTATGGACGAGTTTGTCATTTGATGACGAAATTATTGCCATAACGGCAGAGTTACATTGGAAACACAAGTTTGTATGGACAATTTTGGGAATGACAGGTTATTAAACATATACATGTACATAAACAATACATACAAATACGTGAACATAAACACTTGATACATATTGATACACATTGCTAAACAGATATATAAATACATATTAAGTTTTAAAAAGTTAGATTATCAAGTTCCTTTGTTAGGGGATTAATTAACAATTAACGAAACAACAAGAGGGATTAATTAGGATTAATTAAGGGACTGCCAGGGGATTAAAATAGTTTAAGACAGTTCACTGAAAGAGAGTTCGATTCAATATTTTATTCTGTTTCACATCGACACATACCATAACACAAAAATACATTTCTTCATAATATACGACCAGAATCAGTAATTATTGTAAGCTCTACTAAACATTTTCCTATAAAATATACAACATTTTCAGTCATTTTATCATAGAATGTACAAGTCATCATCAAAATATTGGTCTATGATCAGTCTTCACAAGATCCTTCAAATTCACTAGGGACTTGTCTCTCCTTTCCTGGACCTGATTCTAAAAGTTATGTCATCTACACACTAAATTCTTACATTTTGTATCATGTTGAGGCGATACTTGAATAAAAAAAATTGTCTATCTTTCTGTCCGTCAACTAAGCCATGAAACTGGCCCACTCGATCAAGCCTATTAGGGTCGTTAATTATAATCTGTCCAGGGATTAGAAACTGGCATATCGGGGCGACTCCCTGCAGCACATGTTGCAATTTTATTTTAACTGCAAGAAGTATGTGTTTTAGTCGATAGTCCCTTACCTAGTTTCTTCTGCTTCTTTTCCCATTTACTTATAACTTTTTATGTTGTTTATATGTCGATATCTTTTAACAGTGTTTCATAAGACAAACAGGTTGTTAGCATACTTAAAATATTCTGTCATATTTACATTCATTTCAATCATAATTTGTGACACATTTGACAGTCCTGTCTCTTAATCGTAAATACTTCAGGATTCCGTTATTTCATTCATGTGGCAGATAGAATAAGAGCAGGAAACGAATTTATTTCAGTTGCTATGAGAAAATTAGACCACTGACGACAAATATATACTTCATATGTCAAGATTTGCCAATCAGTGAAAGGCGACAACTATGTAATGTCACCCTGTCTAACAGGATGCAACTGTGATTACAACAATTAGCGTGGTGACAGGACAATACTGTCCCAACGTAATCACATGATTCATTATGGCATTTCACAAAGCTGTTATTTCAGCATATACATATAAATTAATGAGGCATAGCGTTATAATGTGGGGAGAGGTGATTCAAATGTGGCATTGGATGATTAAACCTTTCACAAACTAGATGCACTTGATATGCCAAGGTTGAATGGCCTTTTCAGAGAAAAGCGACAATTATGAAACTGCCATTCTGTCTGACAAGAGGCAACTATGATAACAATGGGATGTACAACAATATGCATTTGGACGGGATTCTATTTTCCTGGCGTAATCACTTAGTGATTCGTTATGGTATTTTACAAACAAAGCTGTGATTTTAACATTTATTTCCAAAATATTCCTATTTGATTATTACATCATTTGCGACAGATATTCACTGCATATTCCAAAACTGTATGGCCATTTCTTGGAGGGAGGTTTGTCCACATAACAAACAGGTCATATACTCGGTTGTGATCTTAAGATACATATTCAATATATGTAACATGTAGTGTAAAAATATCTTCAGACTTTACATGAGTTTCGTATTTGACTATAACACCATATGCGACAGATATTTCAAGATTTGTATAGGTCATTTCTTGGAGGGAAGTTTATTCATGTATCATAGCATAGAGTTCATATGCGACAGATATTCACAATATTTTCCAAGATTGTATAGGTCTTTTCTTGGAGGGAAGTTTATTCATATATCTTAGCATAGAGGTCATATGCGACAGGTATTCACTAGATATTCCAAGATTGTATAGGTCATTTCTTGGAGGGAAGTGTATTCACATATAGTAAAGTTCATATGCGACAGGTATTCACAATATATTCCAAGATTGTATAGGTCAATTCTTAAAGGGAGGTTTATTCATATATCATAGCATAGAGTTCATATGCGACAGGTATTAAATTGATATTCCAAGATTGTATGGCCATTTCTTGGAGGGAAGTTGATTCACATATAGTAAAGTTCATATGCGACATGTATACACTAGATATTCCAAGATTGTATGGCCATTTCTTGGAGGGAAGTTGATTCACATATAGTAAAGTTCATATGCGACAGGTATTCACTAGATATTCCAAGATTGTATGGCCATTTCTTGGAGGGAGGTTTATTCATATATCATAGCATATAGTTCATATGCTACAGGTATTCACTAGATATTCCAATATTGTATGGCCATTTCTTGGAGGGAAGTGTATTCACATATAGTAAAGTTCATATGCGACAGGTATTCACTAGATATTCCAAGATTGTATAGGTCTTTTCTTGGAGGGAAGTTTATTTCATATATCATAGCATAGAGTTCACAGCAACAGGTATTCACTAGATATTCCAAGATTGTATAGGTCATTTCTTGGAGGGAAGTTTATTCATATATAGTAAAGTTCATATGCGACAGGTATTCACTAGATATTCCAAGATTGTATGGCCATTTCTTGGAGGGAAGTTGATTCACATATAGTAAAGTTCATATGCGACAGGTATTTACTAGATATTCCAAGATTGTATGGCCATTTCTTGGAGGGAAGTTTATTCACATATAGTAAAGTTCATATGCGACAGGTATTAAATTGATATTCCAAGATTGTAAAGGTCTTTTCTTGGAGGGAAGTTTATTTCATATATCATAGCATAGAGTTCACAGCAACAGGTATTCACTAGATATTCCAAGATTGTATAGGTCATTTCTTGGAGGGAAGTTTATTCACATATAGTAAAGTTCATATGCGACAGGTATTCACTAGATATTCCAAGATTGTATGGCCATTTCTTGGAGGGAAGTTTATTCATATATAGTAAAGTTCATATGCGACAGGTATTCACTAGATATTCCAAGATTGTATGGCCATTTCTTGGAGGGAAGTTTATTCACATATAGTAAAGTTCATATGCGACAGGTATTAAATTGATATTCCAAGATTGTAAAGGTCTTTTCTTGGAGGGAAGTTTATTTCATATATCATAGCATAGAGTTCACAGCAGCAGGTATTCACTAGATATTCCAAGATTGTATAGGTCATTTCTTGGAGGGAAGTTTATTCACATATAGTAAAGTTCATATGCGACAGGTATTCACTAGATATTCCAAGATTGAATGGCCATTTCTTGGAGGGAAGTTTATTCACATATAGTAAAGTTCATATGCTACAGGTATTCACTAGATATTCCAATATTGTATGGCCATTTCTTGGAGGGAAGTTGATTCACATATAGTAAAGTTCATATGCGACAGGTATTCACTAGATATTCCAAGATTGTATGGCCATTTCTTGGAGGGAAGTTTATTCATATATAGTAAAGTTCATCTGCGACAGGAATTAAATTGATATTCCAAGATTGTATAGGTCTTTTCTTGGAGGGAAGTTTATTTCATATATCATAGCATAGAGTTCACAGCAACAGGTATTCACTAGATATTCCAAGATTGTATAGGTCATTTCTTGGAGGGAAGTTTATTCACATATAGTAAAGTTCATATGCGACAGGTATTCACTAGATATTCCAAGATTGTATAGGTCATTTCTTGGAGGGAGGTTTATTCATATATCATAGCATATAGTTCATATGTTACAGGTATTCACTAGATATTCCAAGATTGTATAGGTCATTTCTTGGAGGGAAGTTTATTCACATATAGTAAAGTTCATATGCGACAGGTATTCACTAGATTTTCCAAGATTGTATAGGTCATGTCTTCGAGGAAGGTTTGTTCACATAACACAGAGTTCACATACTAGGTTGTCATCTTAACATACATATTCAAAATATGTTATATACAGTGTAAGAATATCTTAAGAGTTAATATAAGTATCCTATTTGAGTATTACACCATTTGCGACAGATATTCACTGGATATTCCAAGATTGTATTTTTGGTAATATCCATCTGAACACAATTTTATTAAACTGTTGCATCCTACTGACAATTATACCGTTCTGTATTTTGCCTAATTTAACAAACATTGTATGCAAAGGAAATAATCCATGTCCTGCCTCATTCACTCATGTAGACGTTAATTATCTATTAATGTAATGTAGATGAGGGGTTCAAATCTGAAAAAAATTCTGATCTGTTCTAATAATTTACTGGTGTTCATTTTTCGCAGGTCAGTTCCACTTTAACTACAACCCAAAGTTAATCCATAAAGACAACACATTATAACAACAAACTAAATCAAAAGTATTTTACCGATTCTAATTCCGGAAAGACACCATCTCCATTGTGCTATGTGTTTTAAGGCATTAATCTCAAATACAAAAATAAAATGTATAGAACAGACATGTAAACATCATGAACATATCATAGGGGACCATAAAGGAGGGGCAACTATTATCAATTTTGTACAAATTTTATATATGTATTCATTCTATGTACATATGGTGAGACGCTACTAAACAATCAGTCTGGCTGTCTGTCTTTCTGCGATTAGCTGTTCAATTAGCTTGTAATAAAATTATGGTAAGTAGTAAGAATTTCTGTCTGAATGATGTCTTCACTTGATACCAAGCTTGGTTAATCCGTGTGATAAACTGATAAATTCGAAATGTCATTGTGTGTTATAATTACGGTAATATGGCATTAACGAAATATAGTATGCAGTCTCAATGAAATTTAAATTGAAATCAGCAGTATCAGAGGTTGAGAGATTCAATTATTAAATGGTGCCGTAATGTTCATTTATATTTTCCTTCTAACGCTTAAGAACCTTTAAAGCACGATGGCTTGCGTCTAACTTTACTTCATTTTAGATAAATTGCGACTTATTTTAACTCTCCCGTTGTGTAATGTGACAAAAAGCTGCGTAAAAGATAAGTATCACACTGTACGTGCTAAACATGAACAACGAAAGCTTCATAACCGAAATACCATATACCGTTGACACAGCGCAGTACACAGAGCGCGCCGAGAAATAGTCCAAGGCTGAGACAAGCGTACCGAGATAATGGCGAGACGCATGACGATTGATTAATTATCCCACTTGCTTGAAATTCTAAAACGCTATACACGACAGTCTCTACACACAGATAGTTAATTAAGGGCGCTCCAGCAAAATTCATATTTGCCATCACGGTAATTATCAATAGTAATGCTATGCCTACACAGTGCAGTGTGAACGCCAACCATGAGGCTAATTAGACACCTTAGAGCCGTACATATCTTAAGATTTGTTATACCATCTTGGAATATAAAAATATTCCAAGATGGTATAGGCCAAATCTTAAGATATTTTTTCTTCCAAGATTGTATAGAACAGTCCCACCCAGCCTAAATTATGTAAACAAAATAATCATCACCATTACACTCCCCCTTCTTCAGATCTTTTAAAAAAAAAACACCAAATGGTACACAAATTCATGACAACGATTTTTGTTTGTTTTGGTTTTGTTGTTTTAATGTCCAAACATCCATTCGTTGGTTTCTTCGAATCAATACTCTTGCTCGAAAGGTTGGATCAGTGGCGGTAGAGGTGGCTTTCTTCTATCGATGCTCACACATCTGCTCGTACCATCGTACATGGGCCGGACCTCAGTGTCCCGTCGCACTCCTGGAGCCATGAAGGGGAAGATCGGGTGCTCCTTAGCAGTTGCGGCAATGATCTCCCGTGTCTTCTGGGCCAACTCCCTGGAGCTGAGATGCAGATTTACCTGTTCCTCCGGCTTTTCATCTGAACCTTCAATATGATGCCTTAACCGCAGGTGGCGATTCAGATCAGTTCTTGCCGGGAACTTCCTTTGGCACCCTGGGCACGAGAACAGGTATACAAAGGTAACATGGAATTTCTTCATATGCCGGTTTCTAGCCCTCTCGGACACAAAAGGTCCTGCTCCACAGTCATTGCATTCTGGCACTAGGTTTACGTTGTCAGTTTCGAGTTTGTCTAGCTCTTCCTGTGCAACGGTGATCTCTAGAATATCTGCCATCTGAAAAGAAGGGTTGGACTTAACATAAGAAATTATGTCACGGTCATTGTTTGTTCTGAACTGGCAGTCCTGTAACACAATGCCTCATATGAAATTTTACTTCAATTTCTCTACATGAATTTCTCATGTTTAGTCACCTACGGAACCATGGCCACGGTTACTCTCAGTGAACTCATTCGTGCAGCCCTTCCTTATCACCAGAGATGGCTCCTATCCTTATCCCACTGTTACAAAACTAACGACTGATGAAAACCTAAGGAGAATATCTTTGACGTGGTCTTACTGCTCGCCCACAACGTGTACGTTTCAAATTTTCGACTTCAACCCCACTCTCTTTTGGTTCAGATTCCAACTCTGGAGTCTAATAGCTGTGTTCTGAATATACACTGTTTCTTTCTTCAACATCTGAGATATCGCTTTCAGAATCATCACGCAATGCCGCAGGAGTGGTTCTCCCTTCGTATGGCTTTAAGTGATCTACATGTATTACTATTGGTTTTACAGTTGTACCTTTCTGGATCTGATATGTTACATCAGTCACTTTCCTAAGAACTTTGTATGGTCCTATCCATCCTAATGACAAGGGGCGCTTTGCAGTTGGTAAGTGCCATCTCCACACAAAATGATCACCGGAAAAACTATGGGTTTTAACCCTCTATCGTAGTATTTCTTCTGTCTAGAGGCAGCAACTTCCAAATGTTGTTGTGCAAATGAAAAGTGGTGATTCATGCTTTGCTGTAGCCATTGGACATAATCTACAGGACACATGTCAGGTTGTGACAGAGGTGTATTTCCTACCAGAATGTCCAAAGGGCAAGATATTTCATGTCCAAACAATAAGAGAAATGGAGAACATCCGGTGCTTTCATGAACTGAAGATCTATATGCCATTAGAACTTGAGGCAGATGGTCATCCCAGTTATTTCGATGGTTATTAGCAAATGAACTCAACATTTGTTTCAGAGTTCTGTTGAATCGTTCTACTAATCCATCTGACTGAGGTCGATAGGGAGTTGTACGAGTTTTCTCTATACCCAATTTTGAACACATCTCAGAGAACAGGAGTGACTCAAATTCCCTCCCTTGATCTGTGTGTATTTGCATGGGACATCCAAATCGACAAACGATCTCTGTGACCACTTTATCTGCCACTGTCAACGCAGTGTGATTGTGAATAGCAAACGCCTCTTTCCATTTTGTATAATAATCTCCAATTACTAGAATATATTCATTCCCATTCTCAGTTGTAGGCAATGGTCCAACCACATCAATTGCAACTCTATCAAATGGTGCCCCTGTTTTGGACTATTTGAGCTCTGATTTTGATTTTCCTGGACCTGCTTTCCTTTGGGCACAAACAATACACTGTTTACACCACAAAGTTATCTCTGCCGTCATACCTGGCCAAAAGAATTTTTTCACAGCTTTCAAAGTTTTCTCCCTGCCTAGATGTCCTGATGTTACATTGTCATGAAGCATGCTCATGATCTCTTCCTTAATTGAAGTAGGAGCAACCAGTAAAAACCTGTCATCACCCATGAATAGTTTTGAAGTACAAGATTCCATTGACTATCTGGAGAGATTCCCATAAGCCCCACAGGGTCCTAACTTGCTGAGAACAGTTGGCAACTAAGGCTTTAGGTGGTTTTTCCTGAAATCTCTGTTTCAAAGATATAAAAACTTTCAAACTTGTATCCTCATTTTACCACTGTTCTATGGCATGTTTGTCCCAAGTCTCAACCCAGTTGCTAACAATGTTTCATCAACCTCTTCAGAGGAATCCGCACCACTTTCATCACCATCTGTAGAATGGATTGTAACTTGAGCAACAGGGTGATTACTCCCTTTCTCACGAGTTAAATGACATTCTGATCAATCCAAGTTTTTACAAGTCCTATGAGGTTTGCGGGAAAGAGCATCAGCATTTTGATGCTGAGATCCTCGCCTGTGTTTCAATTCATAGTCATAAATGTCTAGAACAGAAATCAAACGTGCTACCATTCCCTCAGGATTTTTTAAGTTTTTCAACCATGTAAGCGAGGCATGATCTGACCTGATGATAATTTTTTTTCCTATCTGAAATGTGCCTGAAATGTTTCACAAAAGTGATTACTGCCAATAATTCCTTGTAGGTGGTACAATATCTTTCTTGTGACCTATTGAGAGTCTTACTTGCCTATGCAATCACCCTTTCTTCCCCATCCTGAATTTGTGAAAGAACTGCCCCAATACCTCTTTGACTAGCATCAGTATCTAGGACAAACTCTCCCTCCCGAGATGGATATACCAGGACAGGTGCTGTTATCAATAGACTTTTCAATTCCTCAAAGGCCTTTTTGCATTTTTCATCCAACACATACTTCTGATTCTTTTTGGTCAGGGCATGTAATGGTGCAGCTATCTGAGAGAAATTGTGAATAAACCACCTAAAGTAACTAGCCAGTCCTAAGAAACTTCTAATTTCATGCACACTGGTAGGAGTTGGCCAATTCCTTATACTTTCTATTTTTTAGGATCACAACTAACCCATGCAGGTGAAACTACATGTCCCAGGAAAACAACTTCCTTTTTTAACAAAGAACACTTCTTAGGTTTCAGTTTTAGGTTGGCCTCTTTTAACCTGTCCATCACTAGCTGGAGATTGTTTAATGTGTCTTCAAAAGATTTACCAAAGACAATATGTCATCTATGTAACATAGAGCTTTTTCCCACAACAATCCTCTAAGGAACCAATTCAATAAGACGTTCAAAAGTTGCTGGTGCGTTACAAAGTCCAAAAGGAAGGACTTTAAACTGATATAGACCTTTGTGAGTAGCGAAAGCTGTTTTGTTTTTATCAGCCGTCTTCATTTCACACTGCCAATAGCCTGAAGCTAAGTCCAGAGTACAAAACCATTGCAGGCCAGCCAATGCATCTATGGACTCATGAATCAATGGTAACATATACGCATATGTAATGGTAACAGAATTTACCCTACGGTAGTCTACACAGAACCTAATTGAACCATCCTTTTTGGTTACCAATAAAATTGGTGAGGCCGCGCCCAAGGACTGTAACTAGGTTCAATGATGTCATCTTCTAACATACGAGAAATTTCCTTCTCTGCAACATCTTTCTGATGGTAATGGTAACCTACGAGGTGGTAACATAATGGGTCTAGCACTTCCTGTATCTAGTTCATGCTTGACTATTTTTGTCCTACCCAGTTTACCGTCAGGTCCCATAAAGGCAGACTGATTCTGTACCAGAAATGCCCTAAGTTCCTGCCTCTGATTAGAGGTTAAGTCAGAATTTTCCAATAAAGGTTCTAGATGCAAAGGTAACTCGCTATTCTCACAACTGGTAATGCTTTATGTAAGATTCACCTTCTCAATAGCCTCAACACTAGCTATAGCAGTATGTTTGGCGATCTTTATTGGTCTATCAGTGATGTTAACCACAGACACTAATGTTTTACATTCTGTTGTTTCGATCATGGATCTAGCAATGAGTAACCCTTTCCTAGCAAAAGACTTGTAAGGTTCTGCTACAGTATCTCCATTAGGTTTCTTTCCAGATATAAAACCATGAATGAATATTTCAGAGGCGGGTGGAACAGTGATCTTTTCAGTCACCTTGACCCTAGCACAAACTTTCCTTGTTTGTTCCAAAGACTAGATTACATCCTGTCCCATATATACAACCCCATGAGCAGCACGAGCATAAACATCATACTCATTCTGAAAATCCATACCCAAAATTCCTGTGGAATCATCAATGTCTACTACAACTACTCTCTGTTGAAATTCATGTTCTCCAATTCTGAAATCCAACAACAAAGATCCAATAGTAGGCAAGTCATGCCCAGTCAATACAGAACCATCTATATCAGTTTTTTCTAACAATGACTGACTGAAACCCATTTGTCTGAAAACTCTTTCAGGCATTAAACTAACAGGTGAGCCCGTATCAATCAACATTTTAAACTCATTTCCCTCAATGTTGATTGGTACGCTAAGACATTTGGTTTTAAGTTTACACAGTTTTGGCCTATTACTTTGGACTGAACTTTTGACCTCAAGTGCAGCCCTATCTAGTTTTCCTTCTTTTCATCTTTCGGCTTTAAGCTAACCTTTCTTTGTGGACATTTGGCACAAAGATGATCTCTTGCATCACAGATGTAGCACCTAGGGTTTAATTTTCCCGTTTTCTTAGTCCTTTTGGAGGTGTTAGATGGCTTGGCTGTCAGCTGTTCGAGACAAGCTTTTACAGCACTGGTCAGCTCAGAGATTTCATTCTTATCACTACTAGTAGGTGTAGTTACAGCCCTAACAGTTGGTTTCTCCCACTTTGGTTTACTATCTAAAACTGGAGTACATTCAAATGCCTCAAACTCTTCAGCAAAAGATATAGCATTCTCCAAACAATTGGGATGGTGAAACTGTACATGCCTACTCATCTCTCTATGGGTTAAACCTTGGATAAACTGATCGATGGTATACAGTTCCCTGGCAGAGTGAGGAATAGCAGGAAAAGCCTTGAAAGCTAAACGTCGCAAACCATACCCAAGGTCAGTTACACTTTCATTTATCCCTCTTGTCCTATTACGGAACTCACATCTGTATACTGACTCTCGCTCAACTGGGCTAAATCTCTGAGATAGGACGTTTTTGAGAGCTTCATAACTTTGTAGCTGATACATGGTGAGATCTCCTAACATTTTCCTGGCATCACCCCTCAAACTCATTGCTAATTACTGTGCTTTTTCAATCAAACTCCAGCCATTCCAATTTGCAACTTGTTCAAACTGTACAATATAATCTGGCCATTCTATGCCTCTACCATCAAATTTATCTAGCTCAAACTCCCTCCGAGAAATAGGTTTTCTAGGTACATATTCCCTACCACTGCCAGAGGATGCTGTTGAACCAAGTAATTGGTTTTGTCCCACGATGTCAGGTTGCATCATACTACCTACACCCCTCGAATGACTAGACATCGTAATGGTGATACCGTATATTCTTGGTAATAGTATATCTGAACTTGAAGGTACTGGTATTGCCCTACCATTACTGCCTAACTCAGTTTTTAAATCTATCAAATCATCAACTTCTACAACATCAGTGGCCATTGTGATTACAATTTACCTGAATCATGGCACGTTCGCCAAAACTCTGTAACAGGATATGATCCTGCCCAGGACCTCAGGTCCCCAGGATTCAGATGTTAATAATCTCTAAGCCTAGATATTCATAGTAAATATCAGATGTCTGCTTAGTCCTTAAGGAGTGGTAAAATGCCTGTTGTCTTTCGTGAAGCTTTCTATTCCACATTTTCGAAATCGATTTGCTTTTGGCATATGCCAGTCTCAGTGCAGAAAATGCAAGAAATGCAATCTCACTTATACTGCCGTCCAAAAGAAACGCCCACCAGATATTTTATGAGATTTCAGAAAAAGTATCAGGAGCATGTTAACCAAAGTGTGGCATTATGAAGTTGCATCATTTTTAACAAAATATCGAAGTTTCATAAATTTGCATGTTGTAGGGGGTAAATTAGAGATGGTAACTGTTCAGTTTTCGATCATGGTTTAAAAACAGTTTTGCTGCACCATACTCTGTTAACCCGAAGACCATACCACCAAAGTCCTCCTGACAATGTTCACCTGTCCACAAAATACCAAAGTGATAACTCTGCATATGTGGTCATGGTAATAAACTTATTGTACAAATCAAAAACCGGAAGTAGCAGGTTTTTGGGGGGCGTGGTCACGGGTGGTTGTGCAATTCATGGCCAATGGATTGTCATATCAAATATTGTTTCATTATAACCTTGATACGATCATTAATTATGTGGTAAAGTAATATAATTCATCTTAAAGATTCATAATGGCGTTTCTTTTGGACGGCAGTGTATATTGGACAAACTTCCAACCTTCAAGCTAGGGTACGTGTTCACAAACAGCAAATCAATAATCCTAATCTCCGTCACCTAAAAATTAGTAAACATATAGCAGACTGCAACAATGGAAACTTTCTTATTTTTCCATTTTATAAATTATTCTCCAATTAACAAATTACAAATTTAACTTTAGAGACTAAAGAAACATTTTTCATAAATAAATACTGCCCATCACTGAACAGTTAATTCACACGAGAAATTGATTGATTACGACTCCATTGTTTTACATGTAATCAAGGACACACAATGAACTCGTTAACCCTCAGAGACCTCATTGTCCTGGAGTGACACCCAATTGAAGACCTCGATGCAATTCACTAACTTGATTGAAAAACAATGACTGATTTTGATGTCAATACACTGACGTATTAAGATGTTGAGCATTACAACATGCTATTGTTTTTGTTCATACATAAATATGCAATCTTCCGAATGTTAACCATACTTGAAAAGACCGATATACTGGTCGAAATGTGTTCATCGGATTGTATTAAAGAAGATTGATCCAGTCAAAACCATCTGATGTTTACTATTTTCTATATATAACCTTACTTCACCTGAGAAGCAACTCATCTTATATATATATATATATAATATATATATATATTCCTCAAACATGCCACAAATTAATATTTATTAGATGTATCAATATATGACTTCAATTTATATTTGTCAACATTGCTTTGATTATATCGTCCTAATTATATAATGAAAATTGGATAGTCAGATGTTTTTCGAAGGTCTTCGCGTGCAAGAAAGATATTATCCTTGAATTTTAAAAACGATATTAAAGAGCCATCACGGATGTTGATGAAAATATCAAAAATTTTCCAAAAATCTATCTCCGTGAAATAAATACACTTAATTTTTCCCTAATTTTTCCAACTTAAAATAAGCCGAGAAATTGCATTAATAAGTAACGGTGTTTTCCAGTCTAAATACAGATCCAGTCTATTATTTTCAAGCGCAAAGCATTATGGTCTAGCTCACACACAGTAAACAAAGACACGAAAGAATAAAAAAAAATATGAGCAATGAAAGAAATCGAAATATATAATTTGTTGACGGTTATTTATTTACCATTTCATTTAATTATGTATTTGCTACAGATATTGGAATAATTGTTTTACCCAACTAGGTATTTTTCTTGAATTTTATAATTAATGAGAGTAAAAATTTGTCATAATTTGCTGGTCTTATCTCAATAAAAAAAACCCCATTAAACAGGAAATAATTTGTATATTCTCAGTACATTTAGAAACATAGTTTGTAAAGCAATCGTCACATTCAGTAATGTGTGACAAGGGTTCTTTGCAAGAGAGACACGTGCAGCACGTGCAGCACATGGGTTGTTATGGCGACTTGCGCTAGAGACGAACCTTCACGCTTCGGAAGCGCTAACTGTTTGTGTAGTATGTATTACGCAAAAAAGGGGACTCTGTTTATATACGTCAGATACCCGTAGCGCGCGCTAGTCGAAGTGATACTTCTCTTTGAAACCAAATTGCAATACATTGTCTTTATATGAAAATTATTTAACATATGCCACGTTGTAGATAAAAGTTTTCTCTTGCGAATGACGTTTAAAGTATATTTTCCAAAAAATTGAAACACTAACATCCGTGATGGCTCTTTAACAGTTTCCAAAGATCTTTAAAATATTTTCTCTACCTGTATGAAGTCACTATGTCGGTTTACGACGATTTTCTACTAGAATAGTAAACCTGCATTTGACTAGGTGCAAACTTGCTTACGGTAGTAAAATTTGCGTACGTGCAAATATATACGTTCATACGGCGAATTTTGCTCATGTGAGCAAATTTGCATCTATGCAACGATTTACTCATATGCAAACGCTCGACGTATAAACAGGGCTTAAAATTGTGAGGTAATAATGTAATGACATCATAATTTACACGACGATGTTGCCTGACACTCTTCTATCCGGTATGTGTGATCTGATCTTGTTTCCATATATTATTCACAGGGGCTGATATTGCTGAAACTAATAAATAAAGCATATAGAGAATACTACACGAGGTCTCATTAGATAAGAATTATACGAAACGAGTGTCCTTCCGACGGTATCTGACCGAGCGAAAGCGAGGTCAGATACCATAGGAAGATCACGAGTTTCATATAATTCGTATATAATGAGACCGAGTGTGGTATTTTATTTATTACACACGTTTTTATACGCGGATTCGTCACACCGCTAAATTTTATTACCTGTCGTATGGGAAACAAATCTACGTAACCGAAACCGGTTTCAATAACAGAGTGCGTAATAATTGACGTAAACTGCGCTAGAGCTGACCCGAACGCTTATTTGCAACTCCTATTGCGTATACCTACGACGATTGTAGTTCATTAGATTCAGTTGAATAAATCAAAAGTGGACTGTAAAAATGAACAAAAAGATTTACGCTCGGTCAGATACCGTCGGAAGGACACTCGTTTTGTATAATTCGTATCTAATGAGATCTCGTGTAGTATTCTCTATTTCCTTTATGACAGGTAATAAACAATAAGCGTGTGACGAATCCGCGTTTGAAAAACGTGTGTAATAAATAAAATACCACACTCGGTCTCATTAGATACGAATTATACGGAACTCGTTACCTTCCTATGGTGTCTGACCTCGCTTTCGCTCGGTCAGATACAGTCGGAAGGACACTCGTTTCGTATAATTCGTATCTAATGAGACCTCGTGTAGTATTCTCTATATATGTAGGTAGCTGTCAGAGGACTAATATTTTTTTACTTAGGTCGTATTATTTTCAGCAATATCAGCCCTTGATATTATTATCATCCAAAAGTGTGTTCCACAGGAAGTATGATGATAGGGCCTGTCCTCGTATCGCCTACACCCCATATCGCCTACATCACTATCAAAACAAATTTATGCATGAATGCACATCACACTGGCACCCTGATCCCTTAAAGAGGCATCACGAGGCAGGCTGAAGTTAGTTAGTTATTAGTTATTAGTTATTCGTTATTCGTTTTTCGAATAACGAATAACTAACTGGTTAGTTATTCATTATTCGAATAACGAATAAATAACTGGTTAGTTATTCACTATTCGAATAATGAATAACTAACTGGCGCGTTATTCGTTTTTCGAATATCATGCTGGCTGCTTATTCATTCTTCAGAGTTGAACAAAGAAGTAAATATAGATATATATTAAGGGTGGAAACTGACAATATGGGGTGGGGAACCTCGTTCATCGATTACATTCAGTAAGCACTGGCTAGCTGTTCAATATTGGAATAATGAATAACTAACTGGTTAGTTATTCACTATTCGAATAATGAATAACTAACTGGCGCGTTATTCGTTTTTCGAATATCATTCTGGCTGCTTATTCATTCTTCAGAGTTGAACAAAGAAGTAAATGTAGATATATATTAAGGGTGGAAACTGACAATATGGGATGTGGAACCTCGTTCATCGATTACATTCAGTAAGCACTGGCTAGCTATTCAATATTCGAATAATGAATAACTAACTGGTTAGTTATTCATTATTCGAATAATGAATAACTAACTGGCGCGTAATTCGTTTTTCGAATATCATGCTGGCTGCTTATTCATTCTTCATAGTTCAACAAAGAAGTAAATATAGATATATATTAAGGGTGGAAACTCACAATAGGGGGTGGGGAACCTCGTTCATCGATTACATTCAGTAAGCACTGGCTAGCTATTCAATATTCGAATAATGAATAACTAACTGGCATGTTATTCGTTTTTCGAATATGCTGCTGGCTGCTTATTCATTCTTCAGAGTTGAACAAAGAAGTAAATTTAGATATATATTAAGGGTGGAAACTGACAATATGGGGTGGGGAACCTCGTTCATCGATTACATTCAGTAAGCACTGGCTAGCTATTCAATATTTGAATAATGAATAACTTACTGGTTAGTTATTCACTATTCGAATAATGAATAACTAACTGGCGTGTTATTCGTTTTTCGAATATCATGCTGGCTGCTTTTTCATTCTTCAGAGTTGAACAAAGAAGTAAATATAGACATATATTAAGGGTGGAAACTGACAATATGGGGTGGGTAACCTCGTTCATCGATTACATTCAGTAAGCACTGGCTAGCTATTCAATATTCGAATAATGAATAACTAACTGGCATGTTATTCGTTTTTCGAATATCATTCTGGCTGCTTATTCATTCTTCAGAGTTGAACAAAGAAGTAAATGTAGATATATATTAAGGGTGGAAACTGACAATATGGGATGTGGAACCTCGTTCATCGATTACATTCAGTAAGCACTGGCTAGCTATTCAATATTTGAATAATGAATAACTTACTGGTTAGTTATTCATTATTCGAATAATGAATAACTAACTGGCGTGTTATTCGTTTTTCGAATATCATGCTGGCTGCTTATTCATTCTTCATAGTTGAACAAAGAAGTAAATATAGATATATATTAAGGGTGGAAACTCACAATAGGGGGTGGGGAACCTCGTTCATCGACTACATTCAGTAAGCACTGGCTAGCTATTCAATATTCGAATAATGAATAACTAACTGGCATGTTATTCGTTTTTCGAATATGCTGCTGGCTGCTTATTCATTCTTCAGAGTTGAACAAAGAAGTAAATATAGATATATATTAAGGGTGGAAACTGACAATATGGGGTGGGGAACCTCGTTCATCGATTACATTCAGTAAGCACTGGCTAGCTATTCAATATTCGAATAATGAATAACTAACTGGCATGTTATTCGTTTTTCGAATATGCTGCTGGCTGCTTATTCATTCTTCAGAGTTGAACAAAGAAGTAAATATAGATATATATTAAGGGTGGAAACTGACAATATGGGGTGGGGAACCTCGTTCATCGATTACATTCAGTAAGCACTGGCTAGCTATTCAATATTCGAATAATGAATAACTAACTGGCGCGTTATTCGTTTTTCGAATATCATGCTGGCTGCTTATTCAATCTTCAGAGTTGAACAAAGGAGTAAATGTAGATATATATTAAGGGTGGAAACTGACAATATGGGATGTGGAACCTCGTTCATCGATTGCATTCAGTAAGCACTGGCTAGCTATTCAATATTCGAATAATGAATAACTAACTGGTTAGTTATTCATTATTCGAATAATGAATAACTAACTGGCGCGTTATTCGTTTTTCGAATATCATGCTGGCTGCTTATTCATTCTTCATAGTTGAACAAAGAAGTAAATATAGATATATATTAATTGTGGAGACTCACAATAGGAGGTGGGGAACCTCGTTCATCGATTACATTCAGTAAGCACTGGCTAGCTATTCAATATTCGAATAATGAATAACTTACTGGTTAGTTATTCATTATTCGAATAATGAATAACTAACTGGCATGTTATTCGTTTTTTCGAATATGCTGCTGGCTGCTTATTCATTCTTCAGAGTTGAACAAAGAAGTAAATATAGATATTTATTAAGGGTGGAAACTGACAATATGGGGTGGGAAACCTCGTTCATCGATTACATTCAGTAAGCACTGGCTAGCTATTCAATATTTGAATAATGAATAACTAACTGGTTAGTTATTCACTATTCGAATAATGAATAACTAACTGGCGCGTTATTCGTTTTTCGAATATCATGCTGGCTGCTTATTCATTCTTCAGAGTTGAACAAAGAAGTAAATATAGACATATATTAAGGGTGGAAACTGACAATATGGGGTGGGTAACCTCGTTCATCGATTACATTCAGTAAGCACTGGCTAGCTATTCAATATTCGAATAATGAATAACTAACTGGCATGTTATTCGTTTTTCGAATATCATTCTGGCTGCTTATTCATTCTTCAGAGTTGAACAAAGAAGTAAATGTAGATATATATTAAGGGTGGAAACTGACAATATGGGATGTGGAACCTCGTTCATCGATTACATTCAGTAAGCACTGGCTAGCTATTCAATATTCGAATAATGAATAACTAACTGGTTAGCTATTCATTATTCGAATAATGAATAACTAACTGGCGTGTTATTCGTTTTTCGAATATCATGCTGGCTGCTTATTCATTCTTCATAGTTGAACAAAGAAGTAAATATAGATACATATTAAGGGTGGAAACTCACAATAGGGGGTGGGGAACCTCGTTCATCGATTACATTCAGTAAGCACTGGCTAGCTATTCAATATTCGAATAATGAATAACTAACTGGCATGTTATTCGTTTTTCGAATATGCTGCTGGCTGCTTATTCATTCTTCAGAGTTGAACAAAGAAGTAAATATAGATATATATTAAGGGTGGAAACTGACAATATGGGGTGGGGAACCTCGTTCATCGATTACATTCAGTAAGCACTGGCTAGCTATTCAATATTTGAATAATGAATAACTTACTGGTTAGTTATTCACTATTCGAATAATGAATAACTAACTGGTTAGTTATTCACTATTCGAATAATGAATAACTAACTGGCGCGTTATTCGTTTTTCGAATATCATGCTGGCTGCATATTCATTCTTCAGAGTTGAACAAAGAAGTAAATATAGATATATATTAAGGGTGGAAACTGACAATATGGGGTGGGGAACCTCGTTCATCGATTACATTCAGTAAACACTGGCTAGCTATTCAATATTCGAATAATGAATAACTAACTGGCGCGTTATTCGTTTTTCGAATATCATGCTGGCTGCTTATTCATTCTTCAAAGTTGAACAAAGAAGTAAATATAGATATATATTAAGGGTGGAAACTGACAATATGGGATGTGGAACCTCGTTCATCGATTGCATTCAGTAAGCACTGGCTAGCTATTCAATATTCGAATAATGAATAACTAACTGGTTAGTTATTCATTATTTGAATAATGAATAACTAACTGGCGCGTTATTCGTGTTTCGAATATCATGCTGGCTGCTTATTCATTCTTCATAGTTGAACAAAGAAGTAAATACAGATATATATTAATTGTGGAGACTCACAATAGGGGGTGGGGAACCTCGTTCATCGATTACATTCAGTAAGCACTGGCTAGCTATTCAATATTCGAATAATGAATAACTAACTGGTTAGTTATTCATTATTCGAATAATGAATAACTAACTGGCATGTTATTCGTTTTTTCGAATATCCTGCTGGCTGCTTATTCATTCTTCAGAGTTGAACAAAGAAGTAAATATAGATATTTATTAAGGGTGGAAACTGACAATATGGGATGGGGAACCTCGTTCATCGATTACATTCAGTAAGCACTGGCTAGCTATTCAATATTCGAATAATGAATAACTAACTGGCATGTTATTCGTTTTTCGAATATCATTCTGGCTGCGTATTCATTCTTCAGAGTTGAACAAAGAAGTAAATGTAGATATATATTAAGGGTGGAAACTGACAATATGGGATGTGGAACCTCGTTCATCGATTACATTCAGTAAGCACTGGCTAGCTATTCAATATTCGAATAATGAATAACTAACTGGTTAGTTATTCATTATTCGAATAATGAATAACTAACTGGCGCGTTATTCGTTTTTCGAATATCATGCTGGCTGCTTATTCATTCTTCATAGTTGAACAAAGAAGTAAATATAGATATATATTAAGGGTGGAAACTCACAATAGGGGGTGGGGAACCTCGTTCATCGATTACATTCAGTAAGCACTGGCTAGCTATTCAATATTCGAATAATGAATAACTAACTGGCATGTTATTCGTTTTTCGAATATGCTGCTGGCTGCTTATTCATTCTTCAGAGTTGAACAAAGAAGTAAATATAGATATATATTAAGGGTGGAAACTGACAATATGGGGTGGGGAACCTCGTTCATCGATTACATTCAGTAAGCACTGGCTAGCTATTCAATATTTGAATAATGAATAACTTACTGGTTAGTTATTCACTATTCGAATAATGAATAACTAACTGGCGCGTTATTCGTTTTTCGAATATCATGCTGGCTGCTTATTCATTCTTCAGAGTTGAACAAAGAAGTAAATATAGATATATATTAAGGGTGGAAACTGACAATATGGGGTGGGTAACCTCGTTCATCGATTACATTCAGTAAGCACTGGCTAGCTGTTCAATATTGGAATAATGAATAACTAACTGGTTAGTTATTCACTATTCGAATAATGAATAACTAACTGGCGCGTTATTCGTTTTTCGAATATCATTCTGGCTGCTTATTCATTCTTCAGAGTTGAACAAAGAAGTAAATGTAGATATATATTAAGGGTGGAAACTGACAATATGGGATGTGGAACCTCGTTCATCGATTACCTTCAGTAAGCACTGGCTAGCTATTCAATATTTGAATAATGAATAACTAACTGGTTAGTTATTCATTATTCGAATAATGAATAACTAACTGGCGCGTTATTCGTTTTTCGAATATCATGCTGGCTGCTTATTCATTCTTCATAGTTGAACAAAGAAGTAAATATAGATATATATTAAGGGTGGAAACTCACAATAGGGGGTGGGGAACCTCGTTCATCGATTACATTCAGTAAGCACTGGCTAACTATTCAATATTCGAATAATGAATAACTAACTGGCATGTTATTCGTTTTTCGAATATGCTGCTGGCTGCTTATTCATTCTTCAGAGTTGAACAAAGAAGTAAATATAGATATATATTAAGGGTGGAAACTGACAATATGGGGTGGGGAACCTCGTTCATCGATTACATTCAGTAAGCACTGGCTAGCTATTCAATATTTGAATAATGAATAACTTACTGGCTAGCTATTCAATATTCGAATAATGAATAACTAACTGGTTAGTTATTCACTATTCGAATAATGAATAACTAACTGGCGCGTTATTCGTTTTTCGAATATCATGCTGGCTGCTTATTCATTCTTCAGAGTTGAACAAAGGAGTAAATGTAGATATATATTAAGGGTGGAAACTGACAATATGGGATGTGGAACCACGTTCATCGATTGCATTCAGTAAGCACTGGCTAGCTATTCAATATTCGAATAATGAATAACTAACTGGTTAGTTATTCATTATTCGAATAATGAATAACTAACTGGCGCGTTATTCGTGTTTCTAATATCCTGCTGGCTGCTTATTCATTCTTCAGAGTTGAACAAAGAAGTAAATATAGATATTTATTAAGGGTGGAAACTGACAATATGGGGTGGGGAACCTCGTTCATCGATTACATTCAGTAAGCACTGGCTAGCTATTCAATATTTGAATAATGAATAACTAACTGGTTAGTTATTCATTATTCGAATAATGAATAACTAACTGGAGCGTTATTCGTTTTTCGAATGTCATGCTGGCTGCTTATTCATTCTTCATAGTTGAACAAAGAAGTAAATATAGATATATATTAAGGGTGGAAACTCACAATAGGGGGTGGGGAACCTCGTTCATCGATTACATTCAGTAAGCACTGGCTAACTATTCAATATTCGAATAATGAATAACTAACTGGCATGTTATTCGTTTTTCGAATATGCTGCTGGCTGCTTATTCATTCTTCAGAGTTGAACAAAGAAGTAAATGTAGATATATATTAAGGGTGGAAACTGACAATATGGGGTGGGGAACCTCGTTCATCGATTACATTCAGTAAGCACTGGCTAGCTATTCAATATTTGAATAATGAATAACTTACTGGTTAGTTATTCATTATTCGAATAATGAATAACTAACTGGCGTGTTATTCGTTTTTCGAATATCATGCTGGCTGCTTATTCATTCTTCATAGTTGAACAAAGAAGTAAATATAGATATATATTAAGGGTGGAAACTCACAATAGGGGGTGGGGAACCTCGTTCATCGATTACATTCAGTAAGCACTGGCTAGCTATTCAATATTCGAATAATGAATAACTAACTGGCATGTTATTCGTTTTTCGAATATGCTGCTGGCTGCTTATTCATTCTTCAGAGTTGAACAAAGAAGTAAATATAGATATATATTAAGGGTGGAAACTGACAATATGGGGTGGGGAACCTCGTTCATCGATTGCATTCAGTAAGCACTGGCTAGCTATTCAATATTCGAATAATGAATAACTAACTGGTTAGTTATTCATTATTCGAATAATGAATAACTAACTGGCGCGTTATTCGTGTTTCGAATATCCTGCTGGCTGCTTATTCATTCTTCAGAGTTGAACAAAGAAGTAAATATAGATATTTATTAAGGGTGGAAACTGACAATATGGGGTGGGGAACCTCGTTCATCGATTACATTCAGTAAGCACTGGCTAGCTATTCAATATTTGAATAATGAATAACTGACTGGTTAGTTATTCATTATTCGAATAATGAATAACTAACTGGCGCGTTATTCGTTTTTCGAATATCATGCTGGCTGCTTATTCATTCTTCATAGTTGAACAAAGAAGTAAATATAGATATATATTAAGGGTGGAAACTCACAATAGGGGGTGGGGAACCTCGTTCATCGATTACATTCAGTAAGCACTGGCTAACTATTCAATATTCGAATAATGAATAACTAACTGGCATGTTATTAGTTTTTCGAATATGCTGCTGGCTGCTTATTCATTCTTCAGAGTTGAACAAAGAAGTAAATATAGATATATATTAAGGGTGGAAACTGACAATATGGGGTGGGGAACCTCGTTCATCGATTACATTCAGTAAGCACTGGCTAGCTATTCAATATTTGAATAATGAATAACTTACTGGCTAGCTATTCAATATTCGAATAATGAATAACTAACTGGTTAGTTATTCACTATTCGAATAATGAATAACTAACTGGCGCGTTATTCGTTTTTCGAATATCATGCTGGCTGCTTATTCAATCTTCAGAGTTGAACAAAGGAGTAAATGTAGATATATATTAAGGGTGGAAACTGACAATATGGGATGTGGAACCTCGTTCATCGATTGCATTCAGTAAGCACTGGCTAGCTATTCAATATTCGAATAATGAATAACTAACTGGTTAGTTATTCATTATTCGAATAATGAATAACTAACTGGTTAGTTATTCATTATTCGAATAATGAATAACTAACTGGCGCGTTATTCGTGTTTCGAATATCCTGCTGGCTGCTTATTCATTCTTCAGAGTTGAACAAAGAAGTAAATATAGATATATATTAAGGGTGGAAACTGACAATATGGGGTGGGGAACCTCGTTCATCGATTGCATTCAGTAAGCACTGGCTAGCTATTCAATATTCGAATAATGAATAACTAACTGGTTAGTTATTCATTATTCGAATAATGAATAACTAACTGGCGCGTTATTCGTGTTTCGAATATCCTGCTGGCTGCTTATTCATTCTTCAGAGTTGAACAAAGAAGTAAATATAGATATTTATTAAGGGTGGAAACTGACAATATGGGGTGGGGAACCTCGTTCATCGATTACATTCAGTAAGCACTGGCTAGCTATTCAATATTTGAATAATGAATAACTGACTGGTTAGTTATTCATTATTCGAATAATGAATAACTAACTGGCGCGTTATTCGTTTTTCGAATATCATGCTGGCTGCTTATTCATTCTTCATAGTTGAACAAAGAAGTAAATATAGATATATATTAAGGGTGGAAACTCACAATAGGGGGTGGGGAACCTCGTTCATCGATTACATTCAGTAAGCACTGGCTAACTATTCAATATTCGAATAATGAATAACTAACTGGCATGTTATTAGTTTTTCGAATATGCTGCTGGCTGCTTATTCATTCTTCAGAGTTGAACAAAGAAGTAAATATAGATATATATTAAGGGTGGAAACTGACAATATGGGGTGGGGAACCTCGTTCATCGATTACATTCAGTAAGCACTGGCTAGCTATTCAATATTTGAATAATGAATAACTTACTGGCTAGCTATTCAATATTCGAATAATGAATAACTAACTGGTTAGTTATTCACTATTCGAATAATGAATAACTAACTGGCGCGTTATTCGTTTTTCGAATATCATGCTGGCTGCTTATTCAATCTTCAGAGTTGAACAAAGGAGTAAATGTAGATATATATTAAGGGTGGAAACTGACAATATGGGATGTGGAACCTCGTTCATCGATTGCATTCAGTAAGCACTGGCTAGCTATTCAATATTCGAATAATGAATAACTAACTGGTTAGTTATTCATTATTCGAATAATGAATAACTAACTGGTTAGTTATTCATTATTCGAATAATGAATAACTAACTGGCGCGTTATTCGTGTTTCGAATATCCTGCTGGCTGCTTATTCATTCTTCAGAGTTGAACAAAGAAGTAAATATAGATATTTATTAAGGGTGGAAACTGACAATATGGGGTGGGGAACCTCGTTCATCGATTACATTCAGTAAGCACTGGCTAGCTATTCAATATTTGAATAATGAATAACTAACTGGTTAGTTATTCACTATTCGAATAATGAATAACTAACTGGCGCGTTATTCGTTTTTCGAATATCATGCTGGCTGCTTATTCATTCTTCAGAGTTGATCAAAGAAGTAAATATAGACATATATTAAGGGTGGAAACTGACAATATGGGGTGGGGAACCTCGTTCATCGATTACATTCAGTAAGCACTGGCTAGCTATTCAATATTCGAATAATGAATAACTAACTGGCATGTTATTCGTTTTTCGAATATGCTGCTGGCTGCTTATTCATTCTTCAGAGTTGAACAAAGAAGTAAATATAGATATATATTAAGGGCGGAAACTGACAATAGGGGGTGGGGAACCTCGTTCATCGATTACATTCAGTAAGCACTGGCTAGCTATTCAATATTCGAATAATGAATAACTAACTGGCATGTTATTCGTTTTTCGAATATCATGCTGGCTGCTTATTCATTCTTCAGAGTTGAACAAAGAAGTAAATATAGATATATATTAAGGGTGGAAACAAACAATATGGGGTGGGGAACCTCGTTCATCGATTACATTCAGTAAGCACTGGCTAGCTATTCAATATTCGAATAATGAATAACTAACTGGCGCGTTATTCGTTTTTCGAATATCATGCTGGCTGCTTATTCATTCTTCAGAGTTGAACAAAGAAGTAAATGTAGATATATATTTAGGGTGGAAACTGACAATATGGGATGTGGAACCTCGTTCATCGATTACATTCAGTAAGCACTGGCTAGCTATTCAATATTCGAATAATGAATAACTAACTGGTTAGTTATTCATTATTCGAATAATGAATAATTAACTGGCGCGTTATTCGTTTTTCGAATATCATGCTGGCTGCTTATTCATTCTTCATAGTTGAACAAAGAAGTAAATATAGATATATATTAAGGGTGGAAACTCACAATAGGGGGTGGGGAACCTCGTTCATCGATTACATTCAGTAAGCACTGGCTAGCTATTCAATATTCGAATAATGAATAACTAACTGGCATGTTATTCGTTTTTCGAATATGCTGCTGGCTGCTTATTCATTCTTCAGAGTTGAACAAAGAAGTAAATATAGATATATATTAAGGGTGGAAACTGACAATATGGGGTGGGGAACCTCGTTCATCGATTACATTCAGTAAGCACTGGCTAGCTATTCAATATTTGAATAATGAATAACTTACTGGTTAGTTATTCACTATTCGAATAATGAATAACTAACTGGTTAGTTATTCACTATTCGAATAATGAATAACTAACTGGCGCGTTATTCGTTTTTCGAATATCATGCTGGCTGCTTATTCATTCTTCAGAGTTGAACAAAGAAGTAAATATAGATATATATTAAGGGTGGAAACTGACAATATGGGGTGGGTAACCTCGTTCATCGATTACATTCAGTAAGCACTGGCTAGCTGTTCAATATTGGAATAATGAATAACTAACTGGTTAGTTATTCACTTTTCGAATAATGAATAACTAACTGGCGCGTTATTCGTTTTTCGAATATCATTCTGGCTGCTTATTCATTCTTCAGAGTTGAACAAAGAAGTAAATGTAGATATATATTAAGGGTGGAAACTGACAATATGGGATGTGGAACCTCGTTCATCGATTACATTCAGTAAGCACTGGCTAGCTATTCAATATTTGAATAATGAATAACTAACTGGTTAGTTATTCATTATTCGAATAATGAATAACTAACTGGCGCGTTATTCGTTTTTCGAATATCATGCTGGCTGCTTATTCATTCTTCAGAGTTGAACAAAGAAGTAAATATAGATATATATTAAGGGTGGAAACTGACAATATGGGGTGGGGAACCTCGTTCATCGATTACATTCAGTAAGCACTGGCTAACTATTCAATATTCGAATAATGAATAACTTACTGGTTAGTTATTCACTATTCGAATAATGAATAACTAACTGGCGCGTTATTCGTTTTTCGAATATCATGCTGGCTGCTTATTCATTCTTCAGAGTTGAACAAAGAAGTAAATATAGATATATATTAAGGGTGGAAACTGACAATATGGGGTGGGTAACCTCGTTCATCGATTACATTCAGTAAGCACTGGCTAGCTGTTCAATATTGGAATAATGAATAACTAACTGGTTAGTTATTCACTATTCGAATAATGAATAACTAACTGGCGCGTTATTCGTTTTTCGAATATCATTCTGGCTGCTTATTCATTCTTCAGAGTTGAACAAAGAAGTAAATGTAGATATATATTAAGGGTGGAAACTGACAATATGGGATGTGGAACCTCGTTCATCGATTACATTCAGTAAGCACTGGCTAGCTATTCAATATTTGAATAATGAATAACTAACTGGTTAGTTATTCATTATTCGAATAATGAATAACTAACTGGCGCGTTATTCGTTTTTCGAATATCATGCTGGCTGCTTATTCATTCTTCATAGTTGAACAAAGAAGTAAATATAGATATATATTAAGGGTGGAAACTCACAATAGGGGGTGGGGAACCTCGTTCATCGATTACATTCAGTAAGCACTGGCTAACTATTCAATATTCGAATAATGAATAACTAACTGGCATGTTATTAGTTTTTCGAATATGCTGCTGGCTGCTTATTCATTCTTCAGAGTTGAACAAAGAAGTAAATATAGATATATATTAAGGGTGGAAACTGACAATATGGGGTGGGGAACCTCGTTCATCGATTACATTCAGTAAGCACTGGCTAGCTATTCAATATTTGAATAATGAATAACTTACTGGCTAGCTATTCAATATTCGAATAATGAATAACTAACTGGTTAGTTATTCACTATTCGAATAATGAATAACTAACTGGCGCGTTATTCGTTTTTCGAATATCATTCTGGCTGCTTATTCAATCTTCAGAGTTGAACAAAGGAGTAAATGTAGATATATATTAAGGGTGGAAACTGACAATATGGGATGTGGAACCTCGTTCATCGATTGCATTCAGTAAGCACTGGCTAGCTATTCAATATTCGAATAATGAATAACTAACTGGTTAGTTATTCATTATTCGAATAATGAATAACTAACTGGCGCGTTATTCGTGTTTCGAATATCATGCTGGCTGCTTATTCATTCTTCATAGTTGAACAAAGAAGTAAATACAGATATATATTAATTGTGGAGACTCACAATAGGGGGTGGGGAACCTCGTTCATCGATTACATTCAGTAAGCACTGGCTAGCTATTCAATATTCGAATAATGAATAACTAACTGGTTAGTTATTCATTATTCGAATAATGAATAACTAACTGGCATGTTATTCGTTTTTTCGAATATCCTGCTGGCTACTTATTCATTCTTCAGAGTTGAACAAAGAAGTAAATATAGATATTTATTAAGGGTGGAAACTGACAATATGGGGTGGGGAACCTCGTTCATCGATTACATTCAGTAAGAACTGGCTAGCTATTCAATATTTGAATAATGAATAACTAACTGGTTAGTTATTCACTATTCGAATAATGAATAACTAACTGGTTAGTTATTCACTATTCGAATAATGAATAACTAACTGGCGCGTTATTCGTTTTTCGAATATCATGCTGGCTGCTTATTCATTCTTCAGAGTTGAACAAAGAAGTAAATATAGATATATATTAAGGGCGGAAACTGACAATATGGGATGGGGAACCTTGTTCATTGATTACATTCAGTAAGCACTGGCTAGCTATTCAATATTCGAATAATGAATAACTAACTGGCGCGTTATTCGTTTTTCGAATATCATGCTGGCTGCTTATTCATTCTTCAGAGTTGAACAAAGAAGTAAATATAGATATATATTAAGGGTGGAAACTAACAATATGGGGTGGGGAACCTCGTTCATCGATTACATTCAGTAAGCACTGGCTAGCTATTCAATATTCGAATAATGAATAACTATTTGGCGCGTTATTCGTTTTTCGAATATCATGCTGGCTGCTTATTCATTCTTCAGAGTTGAACAAAGAAGTAAATATAGACATATATTAAGGGTGGAAACTGACAATATGGGGTGGGGAACCTCGTTCATCGATTACATTCAGTAAGCACTGGCTAGCTATTCAATATTCGAATAATGAATAACTAACTGGCGCGTTATTCGTTTTTCGAATATCATGCTGGCTGCTTATTCATTCTTCAGAGTTGAACAAAGAAGTAAATGTAGATATATATTTAGGGTGGAAACTGACAATATGGGATGTGGAACCTCGTTCATCGATTACATTCAGTAAGCACTGGCTAGCTATTCAATATTCGAGTAATGAATAACTAACTGGTTAGTTATTCATTATTCGAATAATGCATAACTAACTGGCACGTTATTCGTTTTTCGAATATCATGCTGGCTGCTTATTCATTCTTCAGAGTTGAACAAAGAAGTAAATATAGACATATATTAAGGGTGGAAACTGACAATATGGGGTGGGGAAACTCGTTCATCGATTACATTCAGTAAGCACTGGCTAGCTATTTAATATTCGAATAATGAATAACTAACTGGCATGTTATTCGTTTTTCGAATATGCTGCTGGCTGCTTATTCATTCTTCAGAGTTGAACAAAGAAGTAAATATAGATATATATTAAGGGTGGAAACTGACAATATGGGGTGGGGAACCTCGTTCATCGATTACATTCAGTAAGCACTGGCTAGCTATTCAATATTCGAATAATGAATAACTAACTGGCGCGTTATTCGTTTTTCGAATATCATGCTGGCTGCTTATTCATTCTTCAGAGTTGAACAAAGAAGTAAATGTAGATATATATTTAGGGTGGAAACTGACAATATGGGATGTGGAACCTCGTTCATCGATTACATTCAGTAAGCACTGGCTAGCTATTCAATATTCGAGTAATGAATAACTAACTGGTTAGTTATTCATTATTCGAATAATGAATAACTAACTGGCGCGTTATTCGTTTTTCGAATATCATGCTGGCTGCTTATTCATTCTTCAGAGTTGAACAAAGAAGTAAATATAGACATATATTAAGGGTGGAAACTGACAATATGGGGTGGGGAACCTCGTTCATCGATTACATTCAGTAAGCACTGGCTAGCTATTTAATATTCGAATAATGAATAACTAACTGGTTAGTTATTCATTATTCGAATAATGAATAACTAACTGGCACGTTATTCGTTTTTCGAATATCATGCTGGCTACTTATTCATTCTTCATAGTTGAACAAAGAAGTAAATATAGATATATATTAAGGGCGGAAGCTGACAATATGGGGTGGGGAACCTTGTTCATTGATTACATTCAGTAAGCACTGGCTAGCTATTCAATATTCGAATAATGAATAACTAACTGGCGCGTTATTCGTTTTTCGAATATCATGCTGGCTGCTTATTCATTCTTCAGAGTTGAACAAAGAAGTGAATATAGATATATATTAAGGGTGGAAACTGACAATATGGGGTGGGGAACCTCGTTCATCGATTACATTCAGTAAGCACTGGCTAGCTATTCAATATTTGAATAATGAATAACTAACTGGTCAGTTATTCACTATTCGAATAATGAATAACTAACTGGTTAGTTATTCATTATTCGAATAATTAATAACTAACTGGCGCGTTATTCGTTTTTCGAATATCATGCTGGCTGCTTATTCATTCTTCAGAGTTGAACAAAGAAGTAAATATAGACATATATTAAGGGTGGAAACTGACAATATGGGGTGGGGAACCTCGTTCATCGATTACATTCAGTAAACACTGGTTAGCTATTCAATATTCGAATAATGCATAACTAACTGGTTAGTTATTCACTATTCGAATAATGAATAACTAACTGGCGCGTTATTCGTTTTTCGAATATCATGCTGGCTGCTTGTTCATTCTTCAGAGTTGAACAAAGGAGTAAATGTAGATATATATTAAGGGTTGAAACGGACAATATGGGATGTGGAACCTCGTTCATCGATTGCATTCAGTAAGCACTGGCTAGCTATTCAATATTCGAATAATGAATAACTAACTGGTTAGTTATTCATTATTTGAATAATGAATAACTAACTGGCGCGTTATTCGTTTTTCGAATATGCTGCTGGCTGCTTATTCATTCTTCAGAGTTGAACAAAGAAGTAAATATATATATATATTAAGGGTGGAAACTGACAATATGGGGTGGGTAACCTCGTTCATCGATTACATTCAGTAAGCACTGGCTAGCTATTCAATATTTGAATAATGAATAACTAACTGGCGCGTTATTCGTTTTTCGAATATGCTGCTGGCTGCTTATTCATTCTTCAGAGTTGAACAAAGAAGTAAATATAGATATAAATAAGGGGTGGAAACTGACAATATGGGGTGGGGAACCTCGTTCATCGATTACATTCAGTAGGCACTGGCTACCTATTCAATATTCGATTAATGAATAACTAACTGGCATGTTATTCGTTTTTCGAATATGCTGCTGGCTGCTTATTCATTCTTCAGAGTTGAACAAAGAAGTAAATATAGATATATATTAAGGGTGGAAACTGACAATATGGGGTGGGGAACCTCGTTCATCGATTACATTCAGTAAGCACTGGCTAGCTATTCAATATTTGAATAATGAATAACTAACTGGTTAGTTATTCACTATTCGAATAATGAATAACTAACTGGCGCGTTGTTCGTTTATCGAATATCATGCTGGCTGCTTATTCATTCTTCAGAGTTGAACAAAGGAGTAAATGTAGATATATATTAAGGGTGGAAACTGACAATATGGGGTGGGGAACCTCGTTCATTGATTACATTCAGTAAGCACTTGGTCTGTGAAGTTAACGAATTATTTACACTTCCTTGTTTTTCTTTTCAAAATGTGAACCTAGCGAATTATCAGTTTTTAGCAATTTATAATTGTTCTTAGTTTATTAATGAATATTAAATACTGTGAACGATATTAACGTTCCTATATTGTGTATAGATATTCTTATACCAGATAGTCGATAACGTAGTAGCTGAACCGATCTCTTCACGATGTACAGTAGCCGTTTAAGAATTGTTTTGTTTAAATCTGATTGAATACAATAAATGTAACACTTACTAAAACGTTCATGTGAACTATAATAATGCTGTATAAAGGATGGAGGACGTGCTCCGCGAACATACTTATAGGTCAGTTTGAATCCGTCTGTTAGAGTGTGAAGTTGGTTACTTTTAAGATAATGTCGATTTATGCATAGGATACGTTGCTGGCACCCGTTCAGAATACTTGGGTTTATATTGAATCAGCACATATTAGCTTTGTCTCTAGGGTTCATCTTAGCTATAATAAAGTTTTAGTTATGGCCTCGAACGTGCATTGTGTCATAGGTTAATCTGAATAATTTGCTGAGAGTGTGAAGTTAACTACTTATTTGAAATTGGCGATTTATGCATGGGCGTCCGTTAAAAAAATATAGGTTCATATTTGAATTAGCACATGTTAGGTCTTTCTTTGCTATGATACTGCTTTATATACGGCCGTAAACGTGCATTGTGGGCTCATTTTGGTCAATATGTATAGGTTGCTGAGAGTTAGAAGTTAATTACTTATTCATTATTGGTGATGTATGCATAGAAAACGTTACTGGCACCCGTTTCAGAATACATAGGTATATAAGCACATGTTAGGTCTGTCTCTTGGGTATATCACAGCTACTACAATGCTACGTATACGTACATGGGTATGCATACGTACATCCGATGCCTACGTGCATGTGTGCGTAAGAGGATGTACGTGCGTACAATTATGTACCTGTGTACGCTTACGTACTTGCATAAGGTTATTTAAGTTGAGTATATGCGTACATGCAGCCTTGCTTGCCTACGAATTCATTCGTTTGTACTTGCATGCATGCATATGTAAGCATACGTACTTGCATACACATACATTCATGCCTGCATAAGGAAACATACTGGCGTAAGTAAGGATATGTTTGTGCGTGCGTTTAAAAGACTATATATGTGCGTGCGTGTATAGTCACATGCGTACGCATATACGGACATACATACGCTTACGGACATAAGTGCATATGTGCATGCAAGTACGTTTGCATTCGTGGATTCATGCATATGCAAAGACATGTGTAGTTATGCTCGTGCGTGAGTGCATGCTTTCGAGCGGTGTACAGAAGTGGGTGTGCATGCACGTTTGCTAGGTTGGATACTTGCGAAAATGCTTGTTTATGTTGTTTGCATTAAACAAACGTCCTTGCGTACATCGACGCATCACTTTCTGTTTGATTCTGTACATAGGTACATGCTTGTCGGCATGCATGCGTATTTAATTTTGAAAGTATGTATGCAACCACATACGCGTGAGCACACTCGCATCACAGCACACAGACACACAAATGCATATGCAAACAATGACGTATGCGTACCGCGTACGTGTGCATATGCACATGTGTGTACCATGCACTTTATCAATCGCATATGCGTAAGCACTTGAGAAAAACGCTCTCCGGCTTATCTTTGGAAATCAAGTCGAGTCTGAAGTTTGTCGCGACAATAAAAGTGTCGCGACTAACATTTTTTTACAAACAAATTTCATTATTTAAATGCCCTGCATGAGTTCTCTGGAAATTTTCAGGTTAAAATTATTTTTTTCAATTTTTGAAAAAACATTCCAATGGAATTTTTCCAATGGAATTTTTTTTTCCATTGGAATTTTTTTTTTCCAATGGAATTTTCTTTCCAATGTGGAAAAGGGTGGTGGGATTAGTCATTGAAGGCAGTTTTCATATTAATGAATTTATGAAATATTATAATTCTATTTTTTTTAATGTGGTGAAGTTTTCAATGAAATGTTGATTTTAATAACATATGTTGAGTTAGATGAAATATTGATTTTGGAAAAAATATAATGTTTGTGAAATGTTGACTTTGGAAATATTTATTGACTTTGGTGGAAGTTTTACTTTGATAAAATATTGAATTTGATGACATGTTAAAATATTGTTTGAGTTATGTGAATTGTTGACTTTTGAAATATTTAGTGACTTTTGTGAAAGTTTTACTTTAATAATACCCTTTTGACTACTTTAATAAAATCTAGAGTTTGTAAAAGATATTTTGAATCTAGTGAAATGTTGACTTTGATCAAGTATTTATTTGGTGAAATGTTGACTTTGAAAATATTCATTGACTTTTGTGAAAGTTTAATTTAAATAGAATTTAAATAGAAAAAGAATTTTTTGAATTTAGTGAAATGTTGACTTTGATCACATATTGACTTTGGTGAAATGATGACTTTGAAAATATTTATTGACTTTTACGAAAGTTTAAATTATATAAAATGTTGACTTTGGTGACATGTTGCTTTTGAAAAAGATATTTTGAATTTAGTGAAATATTGACTTTGATCAGGTATTGACTTTGATGAAATGTTGACTTTGGAAATAATTATTGACTTTTGGGAAATTTTAACTTAAATAAAATGTTGACTTTGAAAAAGATTTTTTGAATTTAGTGAAATGTTGACTTTGATCACTTAGTGACTTTGGTGAAATGATGACTTTGAAAATATTTATTGACCTTTGTGAAAGTTTAACGTAAATAAAATGTAAACTTTGAAAAAGATATTTTGAATTAAGTGAAATATTGACTTTGATCAAGTATTGACTTTGATGAAATGTTGACTTTGGAAATAATTATTGACTTTTGGGAAATTTTAACTTAAATAAAATGTTGACTTTGAAAAAGATTTTTTGAATTTAGTGAAATGTTGACTTTGATCACTTAGTGACTTTGGTGAAATGATGACTTTGAAAATATTTATTGACCTTTGTGAAAGTTTAACGTAAATAAAATGTAAACTTTGAAAAAGATATTTTGAATTAAGTGAAATATTGACTTTGATCAAGTATTGACTTTGATGAAATGTTGACTTAGAATTTTTTTATTGACTTTTGCGAAAGTTTAACTTATATAAAATATTGACTTTGGTGACATATTTGTTTTGAAAAAGATATTTTGAATTTAGTGAAACATTGACTTTGGTCACATATTGACTTTGATGAAATGTTGACTTTGGAAATATTTATTGACTTTTGTGAAAGTCTAACTCAAATAAAAAGTTGACTTTGTCCTTCCCCTAAAACATATATTGAGATTATAGATATGTAGTATTTTTTTAATAAGACGTTTCCACAATATATTCTCCTATCAAATATTCACCTTTGCGAAATGTTGACTCTTGAAATATTAATTGCGTTGATAAGGTTTCTATCTAATGACTTTTTTAAAGTTGAACACTAATGTCTGGCTAAAGGTGGATGTTTCAGACAGTATGTGTTAGGTCATTTGACTAGGCTATTGCCCACATTACATCAGTCACTATGACTGATTATTTATACACACCTGATTGCAGGTTACATATATATAACGATAAAACAATTGCAATTTAATCATGCAACTGAGGTTTAAGGGATATATCAGACTTGTGTATTGACTCTCGGTATTACGTAACATGTATATTCGATCAATTCATTAAGGCCAACATGTAAGTAATTACCGGTTCAACGGCATTGACCCAGCAGCTAGGTGTTACAAGAACACAAATGTAGTCAGACTTCAACTCAGAATCATAATGTATCTTTGTAACCGCCGATTAGCTGTAATGCTAAAGGCTGATAAAGAATTGAATTGACTTCAATAGAGTGACCACATGAGCACTTATTTGTTTCCGATCTGTGTGCATTACACTGCAAATTTATCTGCGATCAGATGACATTCTCGACCATGAACTAATAGCGCTTGGTAAAGGTATTGAGAATGTTTAGGTGGGACTTAACAAACGTAAGTTATGTAACTTTAACATATCAGTGAATGAATTTCTTTTGTTGTTGTTACAGGCGAATAATTATAATATGCATAATATTATCCATGTATGATGTGCTGACTTTTAAGAGATTGACTTTGGTGACTGGAAACTATTTATTTGCTTATAGCCTAATAAGGTTAGCATGATTCTAAATCCCTATACGTGTCGTCATGGCTTTTCGGAAAGATTTAACACTTTCAATTGGACATCAAAGGCTGATTGTTTCAAATATGTCCAAACCCATGGATATAACAACTAAGCTGACGGTGGTGCATTCTTTGTGAGACACAAAATATTTTCATCGCTTTGACGGTTATTAACTAGTGATTGACCTCTCATGTGTATCATATGCATACTGAAATATTGAATAAACATCGCATTACATTCGATATAAACATATTCCAAGAAAAACATGGAGTGATTGTGACAAAGGAAGTAACGAAATTAATTTAAAGCGATAATATAATTATTTTAACGGTATTTAAGTGTGCTGTGTATTAGAAAGTCCCAGGTAGTAACCAGTTAGTTATTCATTATTCGAATATTGAATAGCTAGCCAGTGCTTACTGAATGTAATCGATGAACGAGGTTCCCCACCCCATATTGTCAGTTTCCACCCTTAATATAGATCTATATTTACTTCTTTGTTCAACTCTGAAGAATGAATAAGCAGCCAGCAGCATATTCGAAAAACGAATAACATGCCAGTTAGTTATTCATTATTCGAATAATGAATAACTAACCAGTCAGTTATTCATTATTCGAATATTGAATAGCTGGCCAGTGCTTACTGCATGTAATCGATGAACGAGGTTCCACATCCCATATTGTCAGTTTCCACCCTTAATATATATCTATATTTACTTCTTTGTTCAACTCTGAAGAATGAATAAGCAGCCAGCATGACATTCGAAAAACGAATAACGCGCCAGTTAGTTATTCATTATTCGAATATTGAATAGCTGGCCAGTGCTTACTGCATGTAATCGATGAACGAGGTTCCACATCCCATATTGTCAGTTTCCACCCTTAATATATATCTATATTTACTTCTTTGTTCAACTCTGAAGAATGAATAAACAGGCAGCATGATATTCGAAAAACGAATAACGTGCCAGTTAGTTATTCATTATCGGAATAATGAATAACTAACCAGTTAGTTATTCATGATTCGAATATTGAATAGCTAGCCAGTGCTTACTGAATGTAATCGATGAACGAGGTTCCCCACCCATATTGTCAGTTTCCACCCTTAATATATATATCTATATTTACTTCTTTGTTCAACTCTGATGAATGAATAAGCAGCCAGCATGATATTCGAAAAACGAATAACGCGCCAGTTAGTTATTCATTATTCGAATATTGAATAGCTAGCCAGTGCTTACTGAATGTAATCGATGAACGAGGTTCCCCACCCCATATTGTCAGTTTCCACCCTTAATATATATCTATATTTACTTCTTTGTTCAACTCTGAAGATTGAATAAGCAGCCAGCATGATATTCGAAAAACGAATAACGCGCCAGTTAGTTATTCATTATTCAAATAATGAATAACTAACCAGTTAGTTATTCATTATTCGAAAATTGAATAGCTAGCCAGTGCTTACTGAATGTAATCGATGAACGAGGTTCCCCACCCCATATCGTCAGTTTCAACCCTTAATATATATTTATATTTACTTATTTGTTCAACTCTGAAGAATGAATAAGCAGCCAGCATGATATTCGAAAAACGAATAACGCGCCAGTTAGTTATTCATTATTCAAATAATGAATAACTAACCAGTTAGTCATTCATTATTCGAATATTGAATAGCTAGCCAGTGTTTACTGAATGTAATCGATGAACGAGGTTCCCCATCCCATATTGTCAGTTTCCACCCTTAAATATATCTATATTTACTTCTTTGTTCAACTCTGTAGAATGAATAAGCAGCCAGCATGACATTCGAAAAACGAATAACGCGCCAGTTAGTTATTCATTAATCGAAAATTGAATAGCTAGCCAGTACTTACTGAATGTAATCGATGAACGAGGTTCCCCACCCCATATTGTCAGTTTCCACCCTTAATATAGATCTATATTTACTTCTTTGTTCAACTCTGAAGAATGAATAAGCAGCCAGCATGATATTCGAAAAACGAATAACGCGCCAGTTAGTTATTCATTAATCGAATAGTGAATAACTAACCAGTTAGTTATTCATTATTCAAATATTGAATAGCTAGCCAGTGCTTACTGAATGTAATCGATGAACGAGGTTCCCCACCCCCTATTGTGAGTTTCCACCCTTAATATATATCTATATTTACTTCTTTGTTCAACTCTGAAGAATGAATAAGCATCCAGCATGATATTCGAAAAACGAATAACGCGCCAGTTAGTTATTCATTATTCAAATAATGAATAACTAACCAGTTAGTTATTCATTATTCGAAAATTGAATAGCTAGCCAGTGCTTACTGAATGTAATCGATGAACGAGGTTCCCCACCCCATATTGTCAGTTTCAACCCTTAATATATATCTATATTTACTTCTTTGTTCAACTCTGAAGAATGAATAAGCAGCCAGCATGACATTCGAAAAACGAATAACGCGCCAGTTAGTTATTCATTATTCGAAAATTGAATAGCTAGCCAGTGCTTACTGGATGTAATCGATGAACGAGGTTCCCCACCCCCTATTGTGAGTAACCAGTTAGTTATTCATTATTCGAAAATTGAATAGCTAGCCAGTGCTTACTGAATGTAATCGATGAACGAGGTTCCCCACCCATATTGTCAGTTTCCACCCTTAATATATATATCTATATTTACTTCTTTGTTCAACTCTGATGAATGAATAAGCAGCCAGCATGATATTCGAAAAACGAATAACGCGCCAGTTAGTTATTCATTATTCGAATATTGAATAGCTAGCCAGTGCTTACTGAATGTAATCGATGAACGAGGTTCCCCACCCCATATTGTCAGTTTCCACCCTTAATATATATCTATATTTACTTCTTTGTTCAACTCTGAAGATTGAATAAGCAGCCAGCATGATATTCGAAAAACGAATAACGCGCCAGTTAGTTATTCATTATTCAAATAATGAATAACTAACCAGTTAGTTATTCATTATTCGAAAATTGAATAGCTAGCCAGTGCTTACTGAATGTAATCGATGAACGAGGTTCCCCACCCCATATCGTCAGTTTCAACCCTTAATATATATTTATATTTACTTATTTGTTCAACTCTGAAGAATGAATAAGCAGCCAGCATGATATTCGAAAAACGAATAACGCGCCAGTTAGTTATTCATTATTCAAATAATGAATAACTAACCAGTTAGTCATTCATTATTCGAATATTGAATAGCTAGCCAGTGTTTACTGAATGTAATCGATGAACGAGGTTCCCCATCCCATATTGTCAGTTTCCACCCTTAAATATATCTATATTTACTTCTTTGTTCAACTCTGTAGAATGAATAAGCAGCCAGCATGACATTCGAAAAACGAATAACGCGCCAGTTAGTTATTCATTAATCGAAAATTGAATAGCTAGCCAGTACTTACTGAATGTAATCGATGAACGAGGTTCCCCACCCCATATTGTCAGTTTCCACCCTTAATATAGATCTATATTTACTTCTTTGTTCAACTCTGAAGAATGAATAAGCAGCCAGCATGATATTCGAAAAACGAATAACGCGCCAGTTAGTTATTCATTATTCGAATAGTGAATAACTAACCAGTTAGTTATTCATTATTCAAATATTGAATAGCTAGCCAGTGCTTACTGAATGTAATCGATGAACGAGGTTCCCCACCCCCTATTGTGAGTTTCCACCCTTAATATATATCTATATTTACTTCTTTGTTCAACTCTGAAGAATGAATAAGCATCCAGCATGATATTCGAAAAACGAATAACGCGCCAGTTAGTTATTCATTATTCAAATAATGAATAACTAACCAGTTAGTTATTCATTATTCGAAAATTGAATAGCTAGCCAGTGCTTACTGAATGTAATCGATGAACGAGGTTCCCCACCCCATATTGTCAGTTTCAACCCTTAATATATATCTATATTTACTTCTTTGTTCAACTCTGAAGAATGAATAAGCAGCCAGCATGACATTCGAAAAACGAATAACGCGCCAGTTAGTTATTCATTATTCGAAAATTGAATAGCTAGCCAGTGCTTACTGGATGTAATCGATGAACGAGGTTCCCCACCCCCTATTGTGAGTAACCAGTTAGTTATTCATTATTCGAAAATTGAATAGCTAGCCAGTGCTTACTGAATGTAATCGATGAACGAGGTTCCCCACCCCATATTGACAGTTTCAACCCTTAATATATATCTATATTTACTTCTTTGTTCAACTCTGAAGAATGAATAAGCAGCCAGCATGACATGTACATTCGAAAAACGAATAACGCGCCAGTTAGTTATTCATTATTCAAATAATGAATAACTAACCAGTTAGTTATTCATTATTCGAAAATTGAATAGCTAGCCAGTGCTTACTGAATGTAATCGATGAACGAGGTTCCCCACCCCATATTGTCAGTTTCAACCCTTAATATATATCTATATTTACTTCTTTGTTCAACTCTGAAGAATGAATAAGCAGCCAGCATGACATTCGAAAAACGAATAACGCGCCAGTTAGTTATTCATTATTCGAAAATTGAATAGCTAGCCAGTGCTTACTGAATGTAATCGATGAACGAGGTTCCCCACCCCATATTATGAGTTTCCACCCTTAATATATATCTATATTTACTTCTTTGTTCAACTCTGAAGAATGAATAAGCAGCCAGCATGATATTCGAAAAACGAATAACGCGCCAGTTAGTTATTCATTATTCGAATAGTTAATAACTAACCAGTTAGTTATTCATTATTCGAATATTGAATAGCTAGCCAGTGCTTACTGAATGTAATCGATGAACGAGGTTCCCCACCCCATATTGTCAGTTTCCACCCTTAATATATATCTATATTTACTTCTTTGTTCAACTCTGAAGAATGAATAAGCAGCCAGCATGATATTCGAAAAACGAATAACGCGCCAGTTAGTTATTCATTATTCAAATAATGAATAACTAACCAGTTAGTTATTCATTATTCGAAAATTGAATAGCTAGCAAGGGCTTACTGAATGTAATCGATGAACGAGGTTCCCCACCCCATATCGTCAGTTTCAACCCTTAATATATATCTATATTTACTTCTTTGTTCAACTCTGAAGAATGAATAAGCAGCCAGCATGATATTCGAAAAACGAATAACGCGCCAGTTAGTTATTCATTATTCAAATAATGAATAACTAACCAGTTAGTTATTCATTATTCGAATATTGAATAGCTAGCCAGTGTTTACTGAATGTAATCGATGAACGAGGATCCCCATCCCATATTGTCAGTTTCCACCCTTAAATATATCTATATTTACTTCTTTGTTCAACTCTGTAGAATGAATAAGCAGCCATCATGACATTCGAAAAACGAATAACGCGCCAGTTAGTTATTCATTATTCGAAAATTGAATAGCTAGCCAGTACTTACTGAATGTAATCGATGAACGAGGTTCCCCACCCCATATTGTCAGTTTCCACCCTTAATATAGATCTATATTTACTTCTTTGTTCAACTCTGAAGAATGAATAAGCAGCCAGCATGATATTCGAAAAACGAATAACGCGCCAGTTAGTTATTCATTATTCGAATAGTGAATAACTAACCAGTTAGTTATTCATTATTCAAATATTGAATAGCTAGCCAGTGCTTACTGAATGTAATCGATGAACGAGGTTCCCCACCCCTATTGTGAGTTTCCACCCTTAATATATATCTATATTTACTTCTTTGTTCAACTCTGAAGAATGAATAAGCATCCAGCATGATATTCGAAAAACGAATAACGCGCCAGTTAGTTATTCATTATTCGAAAATTGAATAGCTAGCCAGTACTTACTGAATGTAATCGATGAACGAGGTTCCCCACCCAATATTGTCAGTTTCCACCCTTAATATAGATCTATATTTACTTCTTTGTTCAACTCTGAAGAATGAATAAGCAGCCAGCATGATATTCGAAAACCGAATAACGCGCCAGTTAGTTATTCATTATTCGAATAGTGAATAACTAACCAGTTAGTTATTCATTATTCAAATATTGAATAGCTAGCCAGTGCTTACTGAATGTAATCGATGAACGAGGTTCCCCACCCCCTATTGTGAGTTTCCACCCTTAATATATATCTATATTTACTTCTTTGTTCAACTCTGAAGAATGAATAAGCATCCAGCATGATATTCGAAAAACGAATAACGCGCCAGTTAGTTATTCATTATTCGAATAGTTAATAACTAACCAGTTAGTTATTCATTATTCGAATATTGAATAGCTAGCCAGTGCTTACTGAATGTAATCGATGAACGAGGTTCCCCACCCCATATTGTCAGTTTCCACCCTTAATATATATCTATATTTACTTCTTTGTTCAACTCTGAAGAATGAATAAGCATCCAGCATGATATTCGAAAAACGAATAACGCGCCAGTTAGTTATTCATTATTCGAATAGTTAATAACTAACCAGTTAGTTATTCATTATTCGAATATTGAAAAGCTAGCCAGTGCTTACTGAATGTAATCGATGAACGAGGTTCCCCACCCCATATTGTCAGTTTCCACCCTTAATATATATCTATATTTACTTCTTTGTTCAACTCTGAAGAATGAATAAGCAGCCAGCATGATATTCGAAAAACGAATAACGCGCCAGTTAGTTATTCATTATTCAAATAATGAATAACTAACCAGTTAGTTATTCATTATTCGAAAATTGAATAGCTAGCCAGTGCTTACTGAATGTAATCGATGAACGAGGTTCCCCACCCCATATCGTCAGTTTCAACCCTTAATATATATCTATATTTACTTCTTTGTTCAACTCTGAAGAATGAATAAGCAGCCAGCATGATATTCGAAAAACGAATAACGCGCCAGTAAGTTATTCATTATTCAAATAATGAATAACTAACCAGTTAGTTATTCATTATTCGAATATTGAATAGCTAGCCAGTGTTTACTGAATGTAATCGATGAACGAGGTTCCCCATCCCATATTGTCAGTTTCCACCCTTAAATATATCTATATTTACTTCTTTGTTCAACTCTGTAGAATGAATAAGCAGCCAGCATGACATTCGAAAAACGAATAACGCGCCAGTTAGTTATTCATTATTCGAAAATTGAATAGCTAGCCAGTACTTACTGAATGTAATCGATGAACGAGGTTCCCCACCCCATATTGTCAGTTTCAACCCTTAATATAGATCTATATTTACTTCTTTGTTCAACTCTGAAGAATGAATAAGCAGCCAGCATGATATTCGAAAAACGAATAACGCGCCAGTTAGTTATTCATTATTCGAATAGTGAATAACTAACCAGTTAGTTATTCATTATTCAAATATTGAATAGCTAGCCAGTGCTTACTGAATGTAATCGATGAACGAGGTTCCCCACCCCATATTGTCAGTTTCCACCCTTAATATATATCTATATTTACTTCTTTGTTCAACTCTGAAGAATGAATAAGCATCCAGCATGATATTCGAAAAACGAATAACGCGCCAGTTAGTTATTCATTATTCGAAAATTGAATAGCTAGCCAGTACTTACTGAATGTAATCGATGAACGAGGTTCCCCACCCCATATTGTCAGTTTCCACCCTTAATATAGATCTATATTTACTTCTTTGTTCAACTCTGAAGAATGAATAAGCAGCCAGCATGATATTCGAAAAACGAATAACGCGCCAGTTAGTTATTCATTATTCAAATAATGAATAACTAACCAGTTAGTTATTCATTATTCGAAAATTGAATAGCTAGCCAGTGCTTACTGAATGTAATCGATGAACGAGGTTACCCACCCCATATTGTCAGTTTCAACCCTTAATATATATCTATATTTACTTCTTTGTTCAACTCTGAAGAATGAATAAGCAGCCAGCATGACATTCGAAAAACGAATAACGCGCCAGTTAGTTATTCATTATTCAAATAATGAATAACTAACCAGTTAGTTATTCATTATTCGAAAATTGAATAGCTAGCCAGTGCTTACTGAATGTAATCGATGAACGAGGTTCCCCACCCCATATTGTCAGTTTCAACCCTTAATATATATCTATATTTACTTCTTTGTTCAACTCTGAAGAATGAATAATCAGCCAGCATGACATTCGAAAAACGAATAACGCGCCAGTTAGTTATTCATTATTCAAATAATGAATAACTAACCAGTTAGTTATTCATTATTCGAAAATTGAATAGCTAGCCAGTGCTTACTGAATGTAATCGATGAACGAGGTTCCCCACCCCATATTGTCAGTTTCAACCCTTAATATATATCTATATTTACTTCTTTGTTCAACTCTGAAGAATGAATAAGCAGCCAGCATGACATTCGAAAAACGAATAACGCGCCAGTTAGTTATTCATTATTCGAAAATTGAATAGCTAGCCAGTGCTTACTGAATGTAATCGATGAACGAGGTTCCCCACCCCCTATTGTGAGTTCCCACCCTTAATATATATCTATATTTACTTCTTTGTTCAACTCTGAAGAATGAATAAGCATCCAGCATGATATTCGAAAAACGAATAACGCGCCAGTTAGTTATTCATTATTCAAATAATGAATAACTAACCAGTTAGTTATTCATTATTCGAAAATTGAATAGCTAGCCAGTGCTTACTGAATGTAATCGATGAACGAGGTTCCCCACCCCATATTGTCAGTTTCAACCCTTAATATATATCTATATTTACTTCTTTGTTCAACTCTGAAGAATGAATAAGCAGCCAGCATGACATTCGAAAAACGAATAACGCGCCAGTTAGTTATTTATTATTCAAATAATGAATAACTAACCAGTTAGTTATTCATTATTCGAAAATTGAATAGCTAGCCAGTGCTTACTGAATGTAATCGATGAACGAGGTTCCCCACCCCATATTGTCAGTTTCAACCCTTAATATATATCTATATTTACTTCTTTGTTCAACTCTGAAGAATGAATAAGCAGCCAGCATGACATTCGAAAAACGAATAACGCGCCAGTTAGTTATTCATTATTCAAATAATGAATAACTAACCAGTTAGTTATTCATTATTCGAAAATTGAATAGCTAGCCAGTGCTTACTGAATGTAATCGATGAACGAGGTTCCCCACCCCATATTGTCAGTTTCAACCCTTAATATATATCTATATTTACTTCTTTGTTCAACTCTGAAGAATGAATAAGCAGCCAGCATGACATTCGAAAAACGAATAACGCGCCAGTTAGTTATTCATTATTCGAAAATTGAATAGCTAGCCAGTGCTTACTGAATGTAATCGATGAACGAGGTTCCCCACCCCCTATTGTGAGTTTCCACCCTTAATATATATCTATATTTACTTCTTTGTTCAACTCTGAAGAATGAATAAGCAGCCAGCATGATATTCGAAAAACGAATAACGCGCCAGTTAGTTATTCATTATTCAAATAATGAATAACTAACCAGTTAGTTATTCATTATTCGAAAATTGAATAGCTAGCCAGTGCTTACTGAATGTAATCGATGAACGAGGTTCCCCACCCCATATTGTCAGTTTCAACCCTTAATATATATCTATATTTACTTCTTTGTTCAACTCTGAAGAATGAATAAGCAGCCAGCATGACATTCGAAAAACGAATAATGCGCCAGTTAGTTATTCATTATTCAAATAATGAATAACTAACCAGTTAGTTATTCATTATTCGAAAATTGAATAGCTAGCCAGTGCTTACTGAATGTAATCGATGAACGAGGTTCCCCACCCCATATTGTCAGTTTCAACCCTTAATATATATCTATATTTACTTCTTTGTTCAACTCTGAAGAATGAATAAGCAGCCAGCATGACATTCGAAAAACGAATAACGCGCCAGTTAGTTATTAATTATTCAAATAATGAATAACTAACCAGTTAGTTATTCATTATTCGAAAATTGAATAGCTAGCCAGTGCTTACTGAATGTAATCGATGAACGAGGTTCCCCACCCCATATTGTCAGTTTCAACCCTTAATATATATCTATATTTACTTCTTTGTTCAACTCTGAAGAATGAATAAGCAGCCAGCATGACATTCGAAAAACGAATAACGCGCCAGTTAGTTATTCATTATTCGAAAATTGAATAGCTAGCCAGTGCTTACTGAATGTAATCGATGAACGAGGTTCCCCACCCCATATTGTGAGTTTCCACCCTTAATATATATCTATATTTACTTCTTTGTTCAACTCTGAAGAATGAATAAGCAGCCAGCATGATATTCGAAAAACGAATAACGCGCCAGTTAGTTATTCATTATTCGAATAGTTAATAACTAACCAGTTAGTTATTCATTATTCGAATATTGAATAGCTAGCCAGTGCTTACTGAATGTAATCGATGAACGAGGTTCCCCACCCCATATTGTCAGTTTCCACCCTTAATATATATCTATATTTACTTCTTTGTTCAACTCTGAAGAATGAATAAGCAGCCAGCATGATATTCGAAAAACGAATAACGCGCCAGTTAGTTATTCATTATTCAAATAATGAATAACTAACCAGTTAGTTATTCATTATTCGAAAATTGAATAGCTAGCCAGTGCTTACTGAATGTAATCGATGAACGAGGTTCCCCACCCCATATCGTCAGTTTCAACCCTTAATATATATCTATATTTACTTCTTTGTTCAACTCTGAAGAATGAATAAGCAGCCAGCATGATATTCGAAAAACGAATAACGCGCCAGTTAGTTATTCATTATTCAAATAATGAATAACTAACCAGTTAGTTATTCATTATTCGAATATTGAATAGCTAGCCAGTGTTTACTGAATGTATTCGATGAACGAGGTTCCCCATCCCATATTGTCAGTTTCCACCCTTAAATATATCTATATTTACTTCTTTGTTCAACTCTGTAGAATGAATAAGCAGCCAGCATGACATTCGAAAAACGAATAACGCGCCAGTTAGTTATTCATTATTCGAAAATTGAATAGCTAGCCAGTACTTACTGAATGTAATCGATGAACGAGGTTCCCCACCCCATATTGTCAGTTTCCACCCTTAATATAGATCTATATTTACTTCTTTGTTCAACTCTGAAGAATGAATAAGCATCCAGCATGATATTCGAAAAACGAATAACGCGCCAGTTAGTTATTCATTATTCGAATAGTGAATAACTAACCAGTTAGTTATTCATTATTCAAATATTGAATAGCTAGCCAGTGCTTACTGAATGTAATCGATGAACGAGGTTCCCCACCCCCTATTTTGAGTTTCCACCCTTAATATATATCTATATTTACTTCTTTGTTCAACTCTGAAGAATGAATAAGCATCCAGCATGATATTCGAAAAACGAATAACGCGCCAGTTAGTTATTCATTATTCAAATAATGAATAACTAACCAGTTAGTTATTCATTATTCGAAAATTGAATAGCTAGCCAGTGCTTACTGAATGTAATCGATGAACGAGGTTCCCCACCCCATAGTGTCAGTTTCAACCCTTAATATATATCTATATTTACTTCTTTGTTCAACTCTGAAGAATGAATAAGCAGCCAGCATGACATTCGAAAAACGAATAACGCGCCAGTTAGTTATTCATTATTCAAATAATGAATAACTAACCAGTTAGTTATTCATTATTCGAAAATTGAATAGCTAGCCAGTGCTTACTGAATGTAATCGATGAACGAGGTTCCCCACCCCATATTGTCAGTTTCAACCCTTAATATATATCTATATTTACTTCTTTGTTCAACTCTGAAGAATGAATAAGCAGCCAGCATGACATTCGAAAAACGAATAACGCGCCAGTTAGTTATTCATTATTCGAAAATTGAATAGCTAGCCAGTGCTTACTGAATGTAATCGATGAACGAGGTTCCCCACCCCCTATTGTGAGTTTCCACCCTTAATATATATCTATATTTACTTCTTTGTTCAACTCTGAAGAATGAATAAGCAGCCAGCATGACATTCGAAAAACGAATAACGCGCCAGTTAGTTATTCATTATTCGAAAATTGAATAGCTAGCCAGTGCTTACTGAATGTAATCGATGAACGAGGTTCCCCACCCCATATTGTGAGTTTCCACCCTTAATATATATCTATATTTACTTCTTTGTTCAACTCTGAAGAATGAATAAGCAGCCAGCATGATATTCGAAAAACGAATAACGCGCCAGTTAGTTATTCATTATTCGAATAGTTAATAACTAACCAGTTAGTTATTCATTATTCGAATATTGAATAGCTAGCCAGTGCTTACTGAATGTAATCGATGAACGAGGTTTCCCACCCCATATTGTCAGTTTTCACCCTTAATATATATCTATATTTACTTCTTTGTTCAACTCTGAAGAATGAATAAGCAGCCAGCATGATATTCGAAAAACGAATAACGCGCCAGTTAGTTATTCATTATTCAAATAATGAATAACTAACCAGTTAGTTATTCATTACTCGAAAATTGAATAGCTAGCCAGTGCTTACTGAATGTAATCGATGAACGAGGTTCCCCACCCCATATCGTCAGTTTCAACCCTTAATATATATCTATATTTACTTCTTTGTTCAACTCTGAAGAATGAATAAGCAGCCAGCATGATATTCGAAAAACGAATAACGCGCCAGTTAGTTATTCATTATTCAAATAATGAATAACTAACAAGTTAGTTATTCATTATTCGAATATTGAATAGCTAGCCAGTGTTTACTGAATGTAATCGATGAACGAGGTTCCCCATCCCATATTGTCAGTTTCCACCCTTAAATATATCTATATTTACTTCTTTGTTCAACTCTGTAGAATGAATAAGCAGCCAGCATGACATTCGAAAAACGAATAACGCGCCAGTTAGTTATTCATTATTCGAAAATTGAATAGCTAGCCAGTACTTACTGAATGTAATCGATGAACGAGGTTCCCCACCCCATATTGTCAGTTTCCACCCTTAATATAGATCTATATTTACTTCTTTGTTCAACTCTGAAGAATGAATAAGCAGCCAGCATGATATTCGAAAAACGAATAACGCGCCAGTTAGTTATTCATTATTCGAATAGTGAATAACTAACCAGTTAGTTATTCATTATTCAAATATTGAATAGCTAGCCAGTGCTTACTGAATGTAATCGATGAACGAGGTTCCCCACCCCCTATTTTGAGTTTCCACCCTTAATATATATCTATATTTACTTCTTTGTTCAACTCTGAAGAATGAATAAGCATCCAGCATGATATTCGAAAAACGAATAACGCGCCAGTTAGTTATTCATTATTCAAATAATGAATAACTAACCAGTTAGTTATTCATTATTCGAAAATTGAATAGCTAGCCAGTGCTTACTGAATGTAATCGATGAACGAGGTTCCCCACCCCATATTGTCAGTTTCAACCCTTAATATATATCTATATTTACTTCTTTGTTCAACTCTGTAGAATGAATAAGCAGCCAGCATGACATTCGAAAAACGAATAACGCGCCAGTTAGTTATTCATTATTCAAATAATGAATAACTAACCAGTTAGTTATTCATTATTCGAAAATTGAATAGCTAGCCAGTGCTTACTGAATGTAATCGATGAACGAGGTTCCCCACCCCATATTGTCAGTTTCAACCCTTAATATATATCTATATTTACTTCTTTGTTCAACTCTGAAGAATGAATAAGCAGCCAGCATGACATTCGAAAAACGAATAACGCGCCAGTTAGTTATTCATTATTCGAAAATTGAATAGCTAGCCAGTGCTTACTGAATGTAATCGATGAACGAGGTTCCCCACCCCATATTGTGAGTTTCCACCCTTAATATATATCTATATTTACTTCTTTGTTCAACTCTGAAGAATGAATAAGCAGCCAGCATGATATTCGAAAAACGAATAACGCGCCAGTTAGTTATTCATTATTCGAATAGTTAATAACTAACCAGTTAGTTATTCATTATTCGAATATTGAATAGCTAGCCAGTGCTTACTGAATGTAATCGATGAACGAGGTTCCCCACCCCATATTGTCAGTTTCAACCCTTAATATAGATCTATATTTACTTCTTTGTTCAACTCTGAAGAATGAATAAGCAGCCAGCATGATATTCGAAAAACGAATAACGCGCCAGTTAGTTATTCATTATTCGAATATTGAATAGCTGGCCAGTGCTTACTGCATGTAATCGATGAACGAGGTTCCACATCCCATATTGTCAGTTTCCACCCTTAATATATATCTATATTTACTTCTTTGTTCAACTCTGAAGAATGAATAAGCAGCCAGCATGACATTCGAAAAACGAATAACGCGCCAGTTAGTTATTCATTATTCAAATAATGAATAACTAACCAGTTAGTTATTCATTATTCGAAAATTGAATAGCTAGCCAGTGCTTACTGAATGTAATCGATGAACGAGGTTCCCCACCCCATATTGTCAGTTTCAACCCTTAATATATATCTATATTTACTTCTTTGTTCAACTCTGAAGAATGAATAAGCAGCCAGCATGACATTCGAAAAACGAATAACGCGCCAGTTAGTTATTCATTATTCGAAAATTGAATAGCTAGCCAGTGCTTACTGAATGTAATCGATGAACGAGGTTCCCCACCCCATATTGTGAGTTTCCACCCTTAATATATATCTATATTTACTTCTTTGTTCAACTCTGAAGAATGAATAAGCAGCCAGCATGATATTCGAAAAACGAATAACGCGCCAGTTAGTTATTCATTATTCGAATAGTTAATAACTAACCAGTTAGTTATTCATTATTCGAATATTGAATAGCTAGCCAGTGCTTACTGAATGTAATCGATGAACGAGGTTCCCCACCCCATATTGTCAGTTTCAACCCTTAATATAGATCTATATTTACTTCTTTGTTCAACTCTGAAGAATGAATAAGCAGCCAGCATGATATTCGAAAAACGAATAACGCGCCAGTTAGTTATTCATTATTCGAATATTGAATAGCTGGCCAGTGCTTACTGCATGTAATCGATGAACGAGGTTCCACATCCCATATTGTCAGTTTCCACCCTTAATATATATCTATATTTACTTCTTTGTTCAACTCTGAAGAATGAATAGGCAGCCAGCATGATATTCGAAAAACGAATAACGCGCCAGTTAGTTATTCATTATTCGAATAGTTAATAACTAACCAGTTAGTTATTCATTATTCGAATATTGAATAGCTAGCCAGTGCTTACTGAATGTAATCGATGAACGAGGTTCCCCACCCCATATTGTCAGTTTCCACCCTTAATATAGATCTATATTTACTTCTTTGTTCAACTCTGAAGAATGAATAAGCAGCCAGCATGATATTCGAAAAACGAATAACGCCCCAGTTAGTTATTCATTATTCGAATATTGAATAGCTGGCCAGTGCTTACTGCATGTAATCGATGAACGAGGTTCCACATCCCATATTGTCAGTTTCCACCCTTAATATATATCTATATTTACTTCTTTGTTCAACTCTGAAGAATGAATAGGCAGCCAGCATGATATTCGAAAAACGAATAACGTGCCAGTTAGTTATTCATTATTCGAATAATGAATAACTAACCAGTTAGTTATTCATTATTCGAATAACTTATAACTAACCAGTTAGTTATTCGTTATTCGAATAACGAATAACTAATAACTAATAACTTGCTAACTTCAGCCTGCCGCATCACGACTGTTGATGAACATATGGCAAAATTGCCAAAAATCCATCTCCGTAAAATATATACACTTAATTTTTCATATTTTTTTTACCCAAAATAAGCCGAGAAATTGCACTAATTAGTAAAGGTGTTTTCAAGTCTAAATATAGATCAAGTCTATTATGTTCAAGCGCAAAGCATTGTGGTCTAACTCACACACTGTATGCAAAGACACGAAAGAATAACAAAGTTTATGAGCAATGAAATAAATTGAAATATATAATTGTTGGCGCTTAATTATTTACCATTTCATTTAATTATGTATTTGCTACATATATTTAAATAATTGTTTTACCCAACTAGTTATTTTGCTTTAATTTTATAATTAATGAGAATAAAAATTTGTCATAGTTGCTGCTTTTATCTCAATAACAAGTACATTTATCAGACAACAATTTGTATATTCTCAGGACATTTTGAAACATTGTTTATAAAGCAATCGTTACATTCAGTAATGTGTGACAAAGGAAACCTGCAAGAGAAGCACGTGCAGCACATGGGTTGTTATGGCAACTTGCGCTAGAGACGAGCCTTCACGCTTCAGAAACGCTTGCGGTTGCGTAGTACGTTTTATGCAATAAAGGGGATTCTGTTTATATGACGTCAGATACCCTTAGCGCTCGCTACTCGAAGGGGTACTTCTCTTTGAAACCAAATTGCATTACATTGTCGTGATATGAAAATTATTTATCACATGTCATTTTGTAGACAAAAGATTTCTCTGGCGATTGACGTTATAAGATATTCACCGCAAAGTAACGGTTTGGGCACTTCTCGTGAACTACTGATGTTATTCGTTAATGTTTAAAGAAATACCCTTAATATGAATACTTTAAGAGTAAAACAAATAAATAAGTATAGAATTTTACTGTTTGATGAAATTTTGACGTTAAATAACTTTAAAATAATCGTTGGAGGTAACGGTTTGAAACTTTTTATCAGAATTTATATCTATAAAAAGAAACCTATGTTCATATTTGGTTGGTTTATATATAAGTTAGTAATGTTGACACTAGTATAAACGTATGTCTCTCAATACCACATAAGTCGCTAAAATTTATTGCGTTTTGTATTATTACAAAATGGCTTTCGATTCTATACCATCTACCAGTTTCGATGGGGAGTCTGTGATAACATGTTCTAAGTTTTGGAATATACATACGAAAATTAATGGGAGCTACATGTTATGATAATAGTCTTTTGACAGGGTTTTTTGAGGCGTAGGCAATATGGGGTGTTGGCGATACGAGGGCAAGTAGACAGTAGATTTGCACAATGCCCTGCCCCCATCAAAGGGTTCATGATATATTGTGTTAATAAGAGTTCTAAAAGTGGTCAAAGTGTTGTGGTGACCTTGAAAATAAGATTAAGGTCACCAAAATTTACTGGTGTGTGTGTCATACCTCAATGTAGGCTGACACCAAATTTGAAAACATTTGGTCCAACCGGTCATGATATATAGCGTTAATAAGAGTTAGAAAAGTGGTAAAAGTGTCGCGGTGGCCTTGAAAATAAGGTCAAGGTCACCAAAATCAACTGGTGTCTGTGTCTTTCCCCAATGTAGGCTGACAACTAAATTGAAGACTTTGGATGCAATGTTTCATGAGATATCGCCTTAACAAGAGTTCAAAGAGTGGTCAAAGTGTCGTGGTGACCTTGAAAATAAGGCCAAGGTCACCAAAATTGACTGGTGTCTGCGTCTTCCCACAATGTAGGCAGACACCAAATTTGAAGACTTTGGATGCAAAACTTCATGAGATATTGCGTAAACAAGAGTTCAAAAAGTGGTCAAAGTGTCATGGTGACCTTGAAAATAAGGCCACGGTCACCAAAATTGACTGGTGTCTGCGTCTTCCCAAAATGAAGACAGATATCAAATTTGAAAACTTTGGATGCAACGCTTCATAAGATATCGCGTAAACAAGAAATGTGACGTACGTACGGACGGACGCCGCTGAATACATAGTCCCCCGTTCCGAAAATGACATCCCAATTCTATGGTGAGGTGAGGTGAGTTGGGGTGTAACGCCGCTTTCAAGAGTATTTCACTTATATCGCGGCTGCTAGTATTATGGCAGGGAGAAAGCCTGCAACGCCATATTGCTATGCATTGCGGTGAAACCTGGTGAAACCTGTGAGCATCGGCTGGAACTAGCGAACCATGGGTGGTACTGCACTGAAATTCAGTGTAGCATTGCACCCAAACCTTACTGCGTGTAGAACAGTTCTCTACTGCAGACAAAGTTGCAGTGCCCCTGGCGGATTTCGAACCCTGGACCTCTTGATCCGAAGACGAACGCGTTTACCACTGCGCTATCACGCCCCCAATTCTACGGTGTTATAAACATATGACGTCACAATGCTATGACAGCACCGCACCCGAAGTCAAATAGCAGTGCTGTTCCCAGAGATGCAAAATTTTCATTGAAACATAATGAAGATTGATTTTGGATGATAAATAGAAGTTGCAGATGGGGATTTAAAAAAAACAAGTTTTTCTTCACAATATCTGTTTGCTAATCATAGTTTATTTCTTTAGTAAAACATACAGTAAAATTACAATAACAAAACACGAAAAATTAAAGATTTGAAAAAATGAACACAATTATATATCAACATAATAGTAGATAAAAATGCAAGATGACAGGATTACAATGCAGGTAATCGTGTGTTTTTATCAAACATATATAATAAAACATTGACTATTTATCAGCAGGGATATTATAAGCATATTTTATGTCATGTCATCATTCTCATACAGATTTCTTCAGATTTTAAGTAAGTGAAAACAATATCACATTATATTTTAAATATACATCATATATCCATAAAGCACGATAGTAACATCATTTCAAAACACTTTCTGAAATTATAAGTAGTCTTCACAAAACCAGCAAATAATTTTTCCTTCAGTTTTTTAATCACTTTGGAACAGTAAACAGCTGTATAATATTCAACAAAAATTCTTTGCTGAGTTTGTCAATTGTTTTTTTAAAAAACACAGCCATTGGCCCTGTAGTTCATCAGTCATTACTGCATCTTTCATTATCTGAGATAAAGTCTGACAAATGAATAATTTGACACCACTCAAGTTAGCCTACCTTTAGAATCCCTTATCAAAATTGGCCAACTGAAACTGTTTTTTTAATTGTATTAGGCTCAATAACAAGATTTCAAGATGAAATGTTTCTCGGGCATCGGTACATCACTTTTATTAGTGCATATGACAGCTTTTTATTCCATTTAAAAATGTAATGAAGAATTTTCTGTATCACAAACCATTTGTCAACTAAAAATAAGGGTCTGCGGATGTGCTTCTGTTTTATTTACTTCTACCACTTGCAGGCTATATCTTGATTGAACAAATTAAATTGTGTTTGTCCCTCGTCATCATTTTTACCCAAAAAAATAAAATTCGCACTTTTGAAAGACATTTGCCTGAGAAACTTTTTGCATGCACCCTAAAAATTGCTGATTTTTTCTGATTTCATTAAGTGGTTTCATCCCATCACTATGACATTGCAACAATGTTGTACTTCACCCATGATACTTACAGTATGTGGGTGTCGCCTCTGAAATCTGTGCACAGAAGTCAAGCTTTCATGGGCTATTGCTTATAGAAAGGAAACTGGAATGGAAACTTTGAGTTTTAGGGTGTGGCCCTGATTTACAAGGGTCACAGAGTCACTAAATCTGCAATGGTTAATCCCCATTATGTAAGAAGTCTGTACACAAGAATTCAGCTCTGTGGTTCTTGAAAAGAAGTAAAAAGACAGGGAAAGTTCCCTGGACACCATTATGACATAAGCATCAGGCCTATCAGGCCCAATATGGACATGGGTAATAAACTAAAATAAGTAAGATTTATTGCTGAAAAGGGAAAACAATGCAAAAAAAAACCCCTGAACAGTTGAAATTCAATTAAAAATAGAAATAGGATATATAAAGAAAACTTTGACGATAACAAACTGATTGTAAGCAATGGATAAAACCATCAAAATCGTCACAACAAATAGACAGATAATATACATTTTAGTGGACAGATTACAAAAATAAACGTCTTAAAGGTGGAACTACAAAATGGCACCAGAAGAAGAAGCAAGGAAGAAGAACACTGAGTTCATTTACAAGAATAACAGACAGATACAAACATACATTGTCTTACATAGTATTTTAGTCTCTTACTTGGAGGGTGCGTGGTAGAATATAAAATATGTGCATCATCACATGATATACAAATAGAAATATATCCCAGAGAAAAATGTAAAATATCAATATACACATCAATGATAACTTTTTTTGATTATGTAATGTTCCTCTTAATGTTGTCTCGACAAGAAGTGACAAAATACTGACACAATAGAGGCATGCGGCATTGGTATAAGCCTATTGAGCTTGTTTGCCAATCCCTTTTCTTTCTGAAATAAAATATGTTTAAACCAATAGAGGCCCAGACTTGTGTTTTCATCTTTTTCCATTTCAAATGGACATTAAAAGGTGTAACAGCTACAGATTCTAGGATTTAATTCTGGAGTGTTGGTGACATTTAGGTGACTATTAGGGCAATTATGTCGATATTTCTAAAATAGTTCTGATATAATATTAGTGATGAACAGATAATTCTTCAAATCAGTGAATTTTTACAATAGTTTTGTTTTTGTGAACATATGCAATGATCCTTTACATAAGCTTTCATATCATATATATAAATTTGAAGCAAGTGAAATTTTTACTTTGATGAACTGATGAATAAGGTTAAACATTTGATATGAATTATGCTTGATATGAAATATGAAATATAAATAAACTGATGAAGTAAGAATAATTATTAAACAATGTTTAAATGAAACATTTTTATGATGATAGATGAATGCATAAGAATATTTAATAATTTACTAATTAATGTTTTTTTGTGTTAAAATCTGGTTACTAAATACTACGATTTTGAAATCAAATATTGCTTATTGGAGCAGCCAAGTCACATTCATTAAACAGCCTTAATCTGTTATTACTAGTTTGATTCCACTGACTGCCATGAGGAGATGATGGGAGCCAATGGTTGGGCAGGACATCCTCTTCTCCACTGATTGTCAGGGATTACATTTTAGGTTTTAAACAAGATGTTCTACTTTTTACTTCTCAAGAGTCACCTGACTATTTTATGAGTTTTAATAAGCGTCAGAGCAACCAATAAACAGAAGACCACTTAATGTACAACAGCAACTGTATGAAATAGCACGTCGATAAAGATATGTATATTATACATTGACAAGCAAGTTTCTTGGATTCACTCAATGACAAATCTATGAATTACTGAATTAAACTGATAAATGCAATTAGAGTTATCAAGGTATTGAAGTGACTTGATACAACATTCATTTTGAATAGATGAAACACCAACTAAATGAATATACTTAACAAACTTTCTGACTCTCACTAAGGAATCCATTTCTGTTTGAATTATCAATGATAACAATGAAGATAGAAATATGTCAGATTCATGGAATTTCAAGCTTTGGGGCCATTTCTCAAAGCCATCACAGTCTTGCAGGCAATTGTAACCCACAGGTATAACATTGAACCACAAACAATCTCCTTGTTATGACATCTTTGTGGGATGGCCCCAAGTTGGGAAAGAACAAGAACAAATATTGATGCAGTGGAGTATATACAATGGACATGAAGGCCAAGTGGACATCGAGAGAAGGAAACATACAAGTGCTTCCTGAAAGCTCTGGTTCAAGTATAGAAAACATCAACAATATCATATCACACTGGTTCATAGCCGTATTACAACAGTATCATTTCATCACATCTGATAAGCATTCGTCCGTGGATATACATAACTTGTACACTAAATATATAAATATAGGACCCCTTGAAAAGGGCTGAAGAAGAATAACCTTTTTATCATTGAACATGAAAGAGTAGATTGAGTTAGACAATGTTTGGTGATATATATGCAAAATACATGACCCATTATAAATGCTTATGAAATGTGTTAAAATATCAATAACAATATTGCATTAGCAGAGTTAAAAAAGTGAAAAATTATCTCCAAGCTACAGTACTGCTTCAGATAACACTGTGAGGAGTATGCAGGAGTCCACCGAGAGCTGAAATGTAGCTACACGGAGTGGTTGTATGAGATGTAGATGATGCGAAGCACTAGGGGATCACCAGTCTAGATGCTGATGGAGTTAGGGACGATCTCCGGGTCCAGGTAAATGTACTGTGGATTTCTTGTTTCATTCCGATCCTTGATTGTCTTGCTTACTTCTTTCAGGTCTCGTCGAAATCTGGAAATTGTAAATAATACCGTTTATAAACACTGTAAACTTCACTCTGTATTAAAGGTAGACACTTCGGCGAATTAAGCTGTGGAAGGCATTAATTAATTAGCTCACAGCCAGTCGGAAATCTCAATCAGCGCTCCCTCTACTCAGCGGTGTTTTCATTGTTTTCTACTCGCCACTACTTGCCGTACAAGCGCGATACTCAACCGGATGCGAGCGTCTTATATATATGAAAGTATAGAGAAAACATACACGGGACGTACAGGCCAATTATATCATTTTTGTAAATATAACCAAAGTACAATTGAGACGATTTTGCAAATATTTCGCATGCGAATAGCAATCTACAATGTGTGATTAGAATAACGAACCTGTGAGCTTGATAATCCATGCACATTGTCGTAACACCCTAAGTTGTCTAATTGTTGTTGGACTGAGGTTTAACGTCTGCGTTCAGAGATAGTGACCGTTAGTAATCGTCCAATGATATGGTTTTATTCAAATGGGTGTCAAACAAACAAAATACAAAACTATCATCCTATTCCTAAATTCCATTGGTCGAATATATATTCCTAACTTTGATTGGCTGACAATATCTAGACTGAATGTCGCATTAATGTGTATTTGTTGTCATGATCAGCATTGTGTCACCAAGACCGAACATTTGACAATTAACATGTCTATTGTCATGCCGGTCACCGAGATGCCATTTGTTGTGTAATAGAACCGGTCCAGTAAACTTGTTAACTGTAAAAACATAATAATTACACTCGAGGCTACTCCCTTTTTCTCACCTATACTCAGCTTATTTGACTTTGTTCTGCTTAGTTACGTAAACTAATTTGCTGTAACAACACTTCTCCCCTCTTTGATCTTGAAGAAACATCTATATGGTACGCTAAACTGATCATTTGTATTGGAGCGGCAAGTAAATTCTATCAGCGTATTTACCGATCCGTGTCGTTTTCATTTACGAGATGTACAGTCAGTTTGGTAACAAAAGTGATTTCATTCGATCTTGTTCGTTGTCTATAAATGTGTATAATCACAATGTGGTTTAATTGTATTTTATTCAATAAGAAGAAATGAATTGGCAAAAAAGTCTAGATGACTTTTGTAAATGCCAATCAACAATGCATGTATGGTTCACATTTATACATGATGTTTAAATGATGATACATTTATGAACACAATAATCATAATGTATATGTGTGCGTGTACAGTGCAACAATCTTCATGTAAAATTCAGTGAGCTTGTTCAGTTGTTGACCAATCCAGTTCATGTATTTATACATGAAATAAATTTCATAAAACTCATATAGCAAGTGAAAATGGTTTGCATTGCATTGCATCATATAGGGGTCTAAACAATATTTTGATCGACAAACTCGAATTAGAATAACCTTTTATGTTTATGTTCTTACACTTTTGGATATACTTTGTCATTGATATCAAACGTGACAGCAACAAAGAAACGTTGAATGAAATGTGAGTCGTAACCATGATATTTTCACCAAACACGCACACATCTTTTCAGGAAATCAATGTCGTAATATTACCTCTCTAATGCATCCTATGAAACCATTTAGTAGCTTTTAAATTATATTATTATTTGTTGGTATTCAGAAGCTTGGTAAACTATGACTTTCTCTATGAAATATTGTAACAAACTTGTTGAAATCACAATCCTGGACGAACATTACATGCAGTATAGCAATGATAAATGTGTGTGTACCTGTAACCCTGTTTGTCAATCCCCATTTCCATGTATCATCTTGAAATACATGCCGTTTAAGTAATATATACGAGTTATTACATTTACATTTAATCCCGTATGTGAAGTTTTAATGTAGAAGTAAATTCCGAAATATTGTATCAACAACCTGTCGAATAATTTCGAGTTGAAAGTATTTCTATTAATTTCATTTCAAGATGTTATATAGTCAGTACTAATAATATCAATAGAATTTTTTAACTCTTTAAATACGACATCAGAAGCGTGAAAAACTCGGGATAAGGTGTACATGTCGGTGTGCAGTGAGATGAAACAGCCAATCAGCGATCGCGTGTCAAAAGGGGAAATTCCCCGCTTAGACATTGACGAGCTCGCTCGGCAGAAGCCCAGTTTGATTCACGTGACCGGTATACCCATAAAATCAATTACGTAACGGGCTCGTTAGCGGTGGTCCATTTGGGATGACACTCGTGAGACTTGTCCCCCTTTAAGTAAAGACTCACATCATGAAGACCATATCTGAAGTTATCCCAATGATTATCATACAGCCGTAAGTAAAGATATGGATCATCATGTAACCCAATTGAGGAGAGTAATGCATGTTGTTACCAAAAGCAAGTCGCAGCTAATGAACATACCAACAAGAGTTATTGCCCCTTTACTGATCATTTTGCTTAGTTTCTTTACTTGTGATCACTACATCTACCAAGGTGATGTGTTGTTGCATTGGGACTGAGGCTCTCAGCAAAAAGCTTTGCAGAAACCTTGATGAGAGTTACTTAAGAATATAAACATCTCAACTTTATCCATGACACTTGATGAAACAAACCTGGTATTTTACTTTATCAATTAAATATCCTCCATTTCATTTCTGTCACGTAATCTAGATTATTGCAACTGTGGTGCATTTTGATGACATATCTTGACCAGTCATGACCTTGTAGATATATTACAACTGTAACTAAACAGAAAGAGAACACTTACTCATCAACAAACTCTCTTGCTTTGGGGTCGAAGATGTACTGCACCTCGAAGTCGCCCAGACTCTTGGTTCCCTTCTGACTGAGGATCTTGGTGACAGTCATGATGTCCAGCGTCGTCGGTTTGTCTGGTAGAGCTTTCAGGATGTCACTCTCCTCCTTCGCACTCTGCAGCAACATGGAGACACTCACTTAAGTACTTAAGATTTATCATGAGAATGGATATCTACAATGCCTTAAGCAGTTTTCTCAGTACAAAGATAGGGAGAAGTACCATACAGTTTTGGCGTATGACTTTTTTTTGCAGTAAAGGAAGTTATGGAAATGGGAACCTGTCTGTATTGATTGTCTGAATGTTATTCTACATGTGGACTCTCCTCTGTACCTAATCAGCGTATACATTGTGTTCATCTACTGGTCCATTGATATACCGGTAATGTCTATAGTGGATTACAGCCTCTTAGGGCTGTGTATTGCCTTAATTTTTTTATTGCAAAACGTATTGCTGAACTGCAATGTATTGCAATACGTACCACAATATATTGCAAGATCCTCTGACAATGAAATATTTCTCAAGAAACCATTTTAACTAGTGCCAATGATATTGCAACATGCTAAATGAACTATACATTCAACTTTTATACTTATTTTTGCAGTTTAAACATGACATATTTGATAAAAATACATTCAGATCTTTTAAAAGATCATTTGTAATACAGTCCAACACACATTTTAAAATTTCAAAATAATTTTCTTAATACAAGTTAAGCCAGTAAATGTGCCGTTTAGAGGTTAAATGAATAAAATTAACTTAATATTTGTTTGTGCAATATATTGCGATATGAAAATCGTATTGCGATTCGCATCATTGCACTCTGTATTGCAACATATTGGTATTGCAATAATATTGCACATCCTTAATGCCTCTACCAAATACCAGGAATTAATCTTCAGAGAATATCACCATACTTCAGCCTACAGGAGGTGCTAGGTGTATTTATTTCACACACCATTAATAATTTGTCGTGAATAAAGATACACATTTCTAGCCACCTAAACAGAGAAGAAGGGGGCATATAAATACCTTGAAATTTGATTAAAACATCAATAAAAACAGTTTTTAAGTTTGTATGAGACGAATGAGGAGACATATTTTGACAACATTTTCTTAATTCATGATATGCAATGTTTCTGTATCTTCTATAAGACGACAAAAGAATCTGTGTCAAAATTCTGCATATCATGGTTTAACAGCTTATAGCATGCATTTCCTGCATATAGTTTGACAAATTGTGAAACTCCAAATCTTGATATAAAGCACTCAAAGAGTCTCACCTTGTCTTTAGGTGGCTTGCCCCTCATGAGCCCGGGGTAGTTGGGAGGGAATGCGTACTCCTCGTACTGGGGGAAGTTTGTGGAGGCGTGGGACACACTACACGAATACACAATAGTTGTCAGAGCCATAATCAACTGGTCCTTTTGTGTGAACTTTCCGTTGCCGGGAACTCCCTGGGAAAACAATCAGTTTCTTGATTAGTGGAAGGATATGTAATTGAATAAATCCATAAAAGTTAGCTTAAAAAATTAACTTTACTCCTGTTGAATATATTTCGTCTTTGCCAATTTAGAGGGTGAACAAGTTTTGAGAACGTTTTTGTTCATTTTAAACATCATAAATCAAATAAATGTGAATATTTATATTCAGCAACTCTTTTCTGCCACAATTATGGATATTTACCGGAAATTGTATAATGTTCCCATATCTAATGTTTTATTTACCACTTGTCGCCATGTAAAAATGGTTGTCGATAAACTTGACTTAACATTCTAAAACTAAATCAAGAAAGAGATTGCCGACTCACGAGAAGCCCGACACCTCCATCGTCCCGTGGTATGGTGAGCTCTGTTCCCCAGCTCTGTAGCTCCCAGTCTCCTGAGATCTTCTCATCTGTGTCTGTGAAACAGTGGATTTTGTTAGTACTTTTTATCTATATTGAATTGTTCTTATTGTTTTTCAATTTTGAAAACATCACCTTCTCATAAAGACATTGAAGGGTATTAAGAAGTGGAATACTTGTAAAAAAAAAATTAAAAAATTTCAAAACATTTTTTGAGCGATTTTCTTTATGTGACTATGTGAAATTCACAATAATGATATTGTCCACAAAATTTTGTTTTCTTCCTTTTTATAAAGACTTTTGAGCTAAATATTTGTATACACTGAATGTTCATGACTTCATACAGGCATATTTAACAATTGATTATTTCTAATATTGAACAATCTGCAAAACATGGTCATAATAAGCTTCATGTCAACCTACCATAGTAAAGCTTGACATATTTGGTGACGTAGGAGTTAATGGCTCTGTACAGTAACAACGCATCATCTCTGAAGTGGTAACCTGGCAACACTTTCATGTCATCCAGCTGTAACCATACATTGAAATGAAACTTCAGTCTAGAGAATCTAAATGTCTCATTCTCTTGCTATAAAATAAAAATGTATTAGGTTTCCAAAGACTGAGACTGTCAAACAAATTATTTGAACAGAGAATAAAAATATTGAAAGACTAAAATTTAAAAACAAATTTCTATTTGTAAATAATGAATGTAAAAACACTTACATTTAATATTATTTTGAATATGAGGAAGCTGAGAAATAGTATCACAATCTCTTACCCCTCTCCTCCTCAAATCTTCCGGTAATGTTCCGTGGACATCCATCCTCCAAGAATCCAACCTACAAATCAAGGGAGGCAACTCTTGAAGGAATAGCCATAAGCTGTGCAACATTTTCATTCTCATAAACATTCGACGTAACCTTTGCAAATGTCACATTAATGATAAACAAGTATGTTGGTAAGTAGTAATTAAACATGATATAGTTCAAGAAATTTTCATGAATGTTACAGTTTGTACAAAGTAAAAAAAAACAGCTTAAGAACATGTTACTGGTTGGTACAATTACATATAAAATGAAGTAGAAATTACGAAGACCAAAAATGTATTTATCAACATTCCAAAACCCAAAAACTTTGTACTGACCTAGCAATCATTCTTCACATAAAAAACAATAAGGACTACCCATCACAGATAACCTTAAACGAACCCTTACTGGGGGACGCAGTCAAATTAATGTGCAGCTTCTCTAAATTAGGTCAGGAAGAAATCTTACCCTCGTTTAATGAGCTCGAACATTCCTTTGATTCCGAAGTTCATTGTTTTGTCCACCCAGCCTCCTTCTGATACCAACACGTCCAGACCCCGCCTGAATCACAAACACAACACATGGCTCTCTAAATCTTCCAGATATCCGGTTAAGATTAAATGCAAAATGGTGTTTACAATTGCATCTATTTGCAATGAAAAATCATCCAATCTTTCATTAAAGAATTATACAAATTAGTAAATAAAAAATTATGGTATATATGGAAAATATTGTTTCTACCAGATATATGATGAAAACAATCATATTTCAATACTCTATCACGTTACTTGGTTTTTCAGTTAGGAAAACAAAACTTTTGATGATAAATATATTATTCCATTTGAGTGAAGAAAAAACCTTAGAGTATTTCATCAAGTATTATTCATCAAAACATCAGCGAGAGTTATGTTCCATGTACATCCGACATAATTTATTGTTAATATTTCATGAATATCTATAAAGCAGTTTGCCTATCCGGTTCACATTGATAGCCCTGCCACATTGTTTGTGAGGAGAATGATATAATATCAGAAAGTAAACACTATCCCTCGTGACAATTAACTATACACAGACCGTCAGCAATTATCCTACACAGAGAGACAAGTCCCTTCCTTGTGTCAACACGTATGTGCATTTGAAGAGCAGTTACATAAAATCAGACAACACCATAAATATTTCACAGATTACATGAACGCATATTACCCGGGAGATTGCCCAGCACTGACAAGACATAATCAATTACCAAGTGATATCCAACAAGCTACTGTCAGTCCCTGCGGTGGATAAAGCAAATATTGCCTCACAGTGCACAAATGGTAGCATGAACTGTGGTATTGTCATCTCTAGGTGACCGGGACAAACATCACACTGTCACGTGCAATTAGCACGATCAGATAATTGGAGGTCGCAGTTATGTCATACAACTTTTTCACATTGCCCAAGAATTCCTTTTCGACAGAGAAATGTTCTTTTCTATGTTTTCAACTCGAATCATAACCTTTTGAATATCATTGTCAAAAAGTAACTTGGATTTTAGAAACTTGATATTTAAATTGATAAGCAAGAAACAACTCATCGAAAATCGATTTTGGATTTGAAATACAGAACTGCATAGCATTCAGCCATCCTAGGTCAACTTGAGAAATTCTAGAAATCTTTATCTTCTTGAAATAAGGTCTACACAAAGAGAATGGCAAACTATCTGACAACAGAACATATTTGTTGAAATTCTCTACACTCTATCTAAAACTTGTGAATTAGAATTTTGAACTCACGAGTTGATGGCAATGAGATACAGAAAGTGAGGTGCAAGGAGTTTGAAGACAGGATGAGACTGAGACAGATTCCGATGTGTTGCCACGGTAACACCTTCCATCAACAAATGAGTGAAACCTGTGAAATAAAAAAAACATATTTTGAAAATACGCAATAAAAGCAAAACTGAAATTGGTATTGTATTAGCGACTGGATTCCATACTATAAAAATTTTCACCTGAAAACTACAACAAACTTGGATTGAATCTGAGAAACAATAGAATGAAATAATATCCCTTATTGTTAAGTCAATTTGGTGAAATTTATCTTAGACAGCCCTTTGCAACCTTTGTGTTTTAATTTCTCTGTAAATTATGTTAATAAAAAGCACAACTTTTCTAATGGTAATCAAAGCAATAAAAATGAGGACTGTTTTGCACTTATTTAACCAGATGTTCACTGAAGTGGAAAGATTTGTTCACTTCATGAAATTAGATTGTCAATCTATTAATTAATAATTAACCATCAGGGAGTGCCTTCTCAGTGAGTCATAATCACAGAGCTTTTGTCAAAATGTTCATAATGATTTTTATCTTGTCAATCTGTTTAACATTGGAGCAATGCTGTCAAGCTTGGGCACGACATACAAAAAGCATTATGAAACTATTAGCTGTGAAACTAGCACATTAAACTGTCATCTCAATGAATACAAACAATCAACTCTGATATCATCTGTCGTAACCAGTCTACCGGCTCATAACCGACAAACCCTTTATGAATAGAAACATTTTCATCACATGTGAAATCCATTTGATTTAAACAAATTTATATCGTTTCAGTCGTCACTTATTGACGATGTTCCTCCAAGCCTGACCAGTGTTTATTCAGGAGATGTAGTTGATTTACAGACAACAAACAGTGAAACTGCACTGGTCAGAAGGATGAATGTAGACTTGCACGGAGTCTCTCCACATACATATCCACCTTTTGCATTAGGTCCTAACGGATATTAGTGTACTCACTAAATTTTTTAAGAAGAATCAGAACTCAAATTCAGGGCTTGCTTTCTAAGAGAATTTTTATCATGAGCCAGTCAGTGTTATCTTGGTAGGAGATAGACAAGAATAACCAATCCAAACGGCAGAATTATTGAAAAACCTAACAAGTTACCAGTCCAGAGAAGAGTTGTAAAAGAGGTGATTGAGAGATTCCCTCCAATGAGATTCAAACACAGAACTCCTAAGTGAGAATCAGACACCTCTACCAAATGAGCCGAAGGGTTATCCAAGTAGCAGAGGCCAGGAGGGACACGTTCTTCTCACCCTGCTACACAGCCATGTGAATGTGCTCTATGGTGAAGTGAGGGGAGGTAGGGTTAAACGAAAGAGTATTTCAATTATATCACGGCTGCTAGTCTTATTGCAGGGAGAAAGCCTGCAAAGACATGGTGGCTTTGCATTGGGCTGAAACCTGCAAGCAGCAACTGGAACTAGCAAACCATGGGTAGCACTGTACTGAAATTCAATGTAGCATTGCACCCAAACCTTACTGCGTGTAGAACAGTTCTCTACAGCAGACAAAGTTGCCGAGCCCCTGGCTGTGGAACTTCCCAATGCAAGGCATAACTCTTGCCAGTCTCCATTACTGGCTGATTTAGGCCTTGCAGTATTTCCTAAAGAAATCTGTGTTTAGAAATCCAGGCTCGCTATGCATTTCTGGTGCAGCTATTCACTGTTTTGACACAACAAAGCGAGGGAAATACTGCAAGGGTTAAATCAACCAGTAATGCAGACTGGCAATAGTTATGCCTTGTTGCGTTTGGAAGTTGCTGGCTGGGTCGTCTGTGGAACATGTCTCAGATTATACAGAGTTAGACAGATAACGTTGTGGTCTACACCAGTAAGACAGCAGGAAAATACTGACTGAGGGACCTTGATACAGGCTGGTGCACCGTGTCTTGTAGTACAGGGTGAGAGATCTGCCGTAATTCTATCAGTTCATGGATGAAGGGAGGGAGGGAGGGAGCAGAGAGTGACAATCAATAAGCAGGGATGGGTTCACACCAGGACAGGGGGATACAGCCTGCTTCTCATGGGTAAATGGGTTTACTTTGCACAAAAAGGACAATATCATATTTCATGTTGTAAATGTTGAATTATCATGTCATTTAAGAGAATATTCTAGCATTTATGAAATCTGATATTGTTGATCGTTTGTACTGCATATCTTCACTAATTAATCATGGTGATGACATCACTCTATTGTGTTAACAGTGGATTATTATTTAAGAATCTACTGGCCATTTACTGTCCCAGTCAAGAGGGGTGTTAGGTTTTGACATTTTCAGTAATGGCTTGCCGGGTACATTTTTCTTGAGTAATGTGTTTTGTCTTGGTATATCTGAATAGGAACTTAAAATATCTCAATTTTGGAAAATTAATTTTTGAAATGTATGAAACTGGATTCGAACATGCAACCCTTCGTTTGGTAGTCAGCACTGTTATCCTTTAGGCTACGAAGAGCTGTTAGAAACTATAGGATTGTTTGTCAGTAAGAATCATGCCTTCTAATAGACAGGTAACGCATGGGGACAGCATGGAAAGGCAGGGTTTAAACTGTAAATCACATCACTTTTCTGAATTTTGAAATTTATTGTTTAAAATGTTAACTAAACACATATGCATGTATCTTGACGTCAAACATGGAAGGAGAATGCATTCGAAACAGTGGATTCCTTAGAAATATTCAACCCGCCCGTTCAGAGCTCGTTGATTATTTTTAACGAATCCACTGCTACTCATGCATTCTCCACTACACATTGCATTTTTTGTGCAATATGGTAGGTTTTCTGATTTTTGTCTGACGCTCTCATCTTCACAGCCTCAGCAATTGTGTTCTATGTTACAAATCGTGGTAAGCAAGAGAGTAAAATCTGTCAAATGATGTCCCATTCAGTGGCACATGTCATTTAAAGGGGCAGTAGCACGTTTTTTTGCTGAAATGAGTCAATGAAATGTATTTGATAAATAATGTCAACATTAGTAAAACACCCTTCTCTCATCCGAAAATCAAGTTAAAAAATGAGTATACATTGTTACGTAAAGCCATGGGAATAGTTTTTGCCGTTCAAAATAATAAAATGCGTTCACAATAAAATGGCTGCAATTAAATTTTTGCTTTATACGCAACACCTTTATTACCACTGCAGATAATTGGTTTGTGTAATAAAATCTTTTACCCTCTAAAGTGAATTTAAATGACATAAACTATCATTAAAAATGGGAAATTGAAACAAAATTTTTTTGCAAAAAACGTGCTACTGCCCCTCTAAGAGTAAGCATCCAGTAGGAAAAGAGTGCCCTGGTGTCTACATACCGAGATGAGTGAGAGCTTGATGGTAGCAGGCGTCCGAGTTGTTGTACCACATCTTCACCATCGCCCACGTGTTCGGTGGATCCGTCGGTAGGAACACCTGGTAACGACATGCAACAATTCATAATTTCATTACATTTACCTTTGTATACTTGCTAACTGAACTGTATTTGAATTCTTAAATCACTGTACTGGAATCCACCAATTGTAACCTCTTCTTTACAATGTTGAGAATATATAGAGGATATCTGTCTGTTCTTGACAAATACCATGTTTATCTCATTGAGTGAGGTAGAAAAGTACCGGTAGATATTTAACGAGTGGCGCAGCCACGAGTGAAATATATTTACTTTTTCTACCTCACGAGATGAGATAAACATGGTATTTGTCAAGGAAAAACAGATATTCTATTTATTATATCATTATTTCTGTGTTTTATGTTGAGTTGGAGTGATTTCAACGGCAAACGTACAGCCTTCGCAAGCTGACAATATGACGTCATAACATTGTAGAGTGGTGATAAAGGTTATCACCACTGTAGCTTGATAGAGGGTTTATTTCACTGATAGAACCGAGTATCTCACTCTAAATTATGTAATAAATAGTAATAATATTCAGAAAATCTAGCTTGCCTGATGTATTCTACTGCTAATGTCCTTAAAATTGTTATTGCTCAAACTAATTTGAATTTACCTTCACAAAAGGAATTTTATACCTCTATTGGGTTTACTGTTAGATATTTGAATGCTGTGTATCTTACGCTAATATCGTTTTCTTAATTGGACATGGCCACTCGGCTTGCCAAAGATGGATATATGGAATATTCTGTGACACATAACAATTAACAATGAAATTCCACATTTTGATAGAAAATAACATGACTAAAGTATAACATAACACTGAAACTCCAACAAACAATTTAACCACTCGTTGAACAAAATCTTGTTAAATGTGATTTAAGCACAAACTGATATGCTTGAGTGAACAACCAACTAATGTAAAATTTATGGTATAAATTTATGAGGGATATTCAAGATCACTGAAGCATGATCCCAAAAGAAATTTAATTATTCTATCAAGGAAAATGCACAATGTAAAATGATTCCTTTAAGAGAGATGGAGGAATCTATTAGTTTTCATTTTCTTAAATATATTGCTTGAAGCTGTTAGGTCCCCATTGGGTATGCATAATTCATCTTGGTCATACAAAGACATTAGACATAGTCACTGAAAATTGCCTACTAACAATGGCAATAGGAAAATAAAACCTGTTACACAAAATTGCAAATGCAAAAAAAGTGCAGTTATACAAAATAAATACACCCACAATACAAATACAAGTTTTTAGAAACTGCACAAAGTCATTATTCCCAGGCTGGGACTTGCTTATGTGAACTTTTGGATGAATTGACACACCAGGATAAATTTCAGGAAATAATGTGTGCAAAAAAACTTTATTTTAAGTCAAATTTTTGCCTTAATGCAAATTTGTGAAACATTGGATGTTGAAGATAAACAACTAAACCAAAATACTCATGTCTTTGAGGGACATTTAGAAGTGTAATATCACGGAAAACAAACATGAACATTTCTAGGAAAACAAGAGTTTCTGGAAGATAACTTCTGTATTGTGTAGATACTTGACGTTTTGAAGTATATGCTCATTCCTTAATCAGGTGAAATGTCATGCATCTACACAATATCGATGTTGTCATCCAGAAAATAGCTCATTGTCACTGTTCCTTCTTAGTAATCTTATAATCAAACCTAGAGTAGAGGAAGTACTCACAGGGTTGTCCGGGCCTGGTTCCTGGTACAGTTGTATAGCTATAGGCACCAGCCTCTTGTTCCCATTGACGAAAAACAAACCAATCGGACAACACAGCTGTGGAAGTAACAAAAAGATATTCATATTTTCATAAATACGAACTCTGTTTTGAAGACACTGAAAGCAGATATTAAATTCAAATCAAACAGCTACTACATAACATAGACAACTTAAAGTACTCACAGTATGGTGTTTACGGAGAGTATATAAACATGCCGGTAATTTAGTCTTTGGGAGAAATATTAATATTATTTATGAAATAGCTCAGCTTATACATTTTCCTCAGAATAATAATGTTTAATCACTTTAAAGATTATTATTATTATTTTGGAATCACATAATTTGCAAAAGTAGGAATTATTATAATTTTTGCTGGAATTGAACCCACACCCAAGAATCAGACACCAATCACAAACTGTCGAAGCTTATCCAACCGCCCAACAAAACCATCACCTAGATCCCAAATATAACATTCAGAACTAAACCTTTAGGAATAGTTGCATTTGCCAAATTTTTCAGCCAGAATTTCAGCAATTATTCACATACAGTGTTTAGAAAGACTATGAATAACTCAAAACAGCCTTAAAACATTATTTCTTAATGACCTTACCAAATTACTCTATCAATAATTAATGAAGCAGATCTAAAGGATGAGTGTCCCTGTGAGACCAACCCATCAGGGATTGGTCCAAGCTTTCTTCACTGATGCTTGACATGAACTCCGCTCTCGGTGCAGAGTCCTACAGTTATTGTCAGGTAGTAGCCATACACACAAATCATTTTACTCTAATTACTTTCAACTCATTTACAAATCAACAAACATAAAACTCACTTCAAAGTCAGGACGTTTTGGCAATCCATGCATTATTTCAAGATCACAAAGAAATAGCCTCTTCTTCTTGATGGCCTCCTCGATGGTGTTTCCTTCCAACAATGGTTTGAGCATTTCATCGTTAACAGCTAGTCTGCAACCGAATCATTGCTTTTATTCTACATGACCTTTGGAAAATATCTGTATTTGTCAATATTTGTGTGAAAGATAAACTGCTTTATACATTGTAGTAAGCAAGTGGCAAGATTAAAGCAAGAAAGTCATATCACATACTTAGAATTACATTTTCAAATTAATTTTTATACTGAAATGAACATGAATCATAATGATACTGACAGACTTTGAAAATGCTGAACCCAATGTAATTAAGTAAGCCAAGCCAAAGATGATATATATATACATCTCCTAACAACAGTTAACATCGGTTCTGTGTTTGGAAGTGTGTCAAAATATTTTATATCATAGTTCAATTACTCTTAAGAACTATTCATATTATAACTACATGTAGTTAGTTTCATTATCTACACATTTTCCAACTTCCCAATGCAAGGCATAACTCTTGCCAGTCTCAATTACTGGCTGATTTAAGCCTTGCAGTATTTCCCTCGGTTTGTTGTGCCAAGATAGAGGATTACTGCACCTGAAATGCACAGTGGGCCCGGATTTCCAAGCACAGAGATCTTAAGGAAATACTGCAAGGCCTAAATCAGCCAGTAATGAAGACTGGCAAGAGTTATGCCTTGCATTGGGAAGTTGCACATTTTCAGGAAAACTTACTTTTCAGAAGTATGGATACAATCTTTGAAATAAGCAATAAATGAAATATGTCCTTTGCATATAAATCACTAATCATAAAAATATCATATGCACTCAACACACAAATCAAGAACCATTCTACAATATAATATATCAATAATCATATTGTAAACTATCAAATGAAGTTTTAAATCTTGATCATATTCTGAGGGAACTCACTTGTCTGGAATGTGAGTAACAAGTTTGATGAGAGAGTGGTTGAGACTAGCGATGCGCTGATGTCCGAAGTAAATATCATTACTCCACCTGTCAGCTCCCTGTTAATATACATGACATGGTCACAAACATTGCAACACTATCAAAAAATTCAATCAACTCTAGTAAATGAAAAGAATCGCAATACATAAGAATTAGTAAATTGATCCCTGAATCACAGTCTAAATGTCGTTTTCATTAGGGCTAATATAATTATTAAATTTATCAATTTAATATTGTTACATTTTTTCATAATGTTTTATTTCAATTTTTTAAAATCAATATGCATGACATATACCTAATGTAATTTATGGATATACATATGTGAGAACATCAATGTGATGAGCAGTAGTTTAGTCAAACAATTTGTAAAAATATTTAAAATGATCTAAACCAATATGTTTGTTCAAAACTCACCGCTGGTTTATGGAATATTTTTTTTGTGTAGACGTTGGTGAGATCTGTGAGACTGTCCCATTCTCCTCCTGCCCACGCCACGATCTTACTGGTGAGAATTAACTGCGCTTTGGTGGTCACGATATCCCACTGAAATACACAGTGGAACATAACTTAAGCTATAATTATGAAGTGTTTGCCATTGCATCGTGATTACAAATCAGTTATATTGAACATAAACATTTCTATACAAACACCTAGATTGGGACACTGCGCACATAAGGGAAACCTTTTATCCAGATCTCAAGTTTTTAGCCAATTTGGCGAACATCGTGTTTTAGACTTTTTGAAAGCTGTAAAACTTTTCGACAAATTGTAACTTTTACTATTCTAAACCAGTTTTTAACCAAATTGTGATAATTTGCTGGTGTTTTTTTACGGCCTTTGTGTCGTTATTTTTTGCTTTTGCAATTATTTTAAAATTAATCAATTAACCTAAATTTCTCGCCGCTAATGGCTGCGATATTGCCGAAGCTAATATCCCCCAAGTGTTCAGAAGAGACGTTCTCTGAATGTAGTAAAGACCTATAGTGATTTGCTCATGCACAGAGAATTAATTAACAGTACTCTAATAGTGTATCTAATGTTGCAGAGTTGTAACTATTGTTAACAGTGGAAAGTATAATATGATTTATGTGAAAAAAATAGTTTTACTAAAAACATTACTTTGTTTTAAATGGCATTATTTTAACCAAACATAATGTTATTGCCAAATTTTATTTATGAATTGAAAGAAATTTCATACTACATGTATATGAGTTTAATCATCTGATTTGGGAAACTAACTGAATGTAAATCTGCTAGGTAACTTGAATTGTTTCTATCTTAACTCTCTGATATCAAATCACACAATTTGAAAGAACTTTTAAACATAGAGCATCAAAAATAGAGGTGAGTTGAGTTTGGGTTTAACACCGCTTTCAAGAGTATTTCACTTATATCGCCGCTGCTAGTATTACGGCAGCGAGAAAGTCCGCAATGCCATGTGGCTATGCATTGCGGTGAAACCTGCGAGCATCGGCTGGAACTAGTGAACCATGGGTGGTACTACGCTGAAATTCAGTGTAGCATTGCACCCAAACCTTACTGGTGTAGAACAGTTCTCTACTGCAGACAAAGTTGCTGTGCCCCTAGCGGGATTGGAACCCAGACCTCTTGACCCTAAGCCAAACGTGCTAACCACTGCGCTATCCAGCCCCCCCCCCCCCCCCCCCCCTCCCCATTATATCAACTCTTTATCTTGAACTACTGGCATAAAATGAACCATGTATGTTTAAATGAATTAACATCTTAGACACGGTTAAAGGGACAGTAGCACATTTTTTACCCTAAGCCAAACACGCTAACCACTGCGCTATCCCGCAGCCCCAAAAATAGAAGGAGTATATATTTCAGGAAGTATTTATTACATTCCTAGCATATACATATCTCTGCACCTACACACATTGCATTCATTCATGTGTAGCTGAAATGAATTAGGGTCACACCCTGGGTGTAGCAAGTCTGATCAACATCATCTGATGTTTCTAGTAACCACCACACAGATGGACATGCATATGGTCACCGTATAGGAAGATGTTTGTTCTCTACCAGGGACCATACAATCTTAGTTTGCATTACACAAAGCATATTTGGTCATCTACTACTTAAAAGAAGAAGAATTGGAAGGTCACAATACACTGTGTAACATAAATTTACACTTGGTCGATGAAAGGTTTATATTCCATAAGCTAAATTCAATAGATTTTTAAAAGAGAGTTTCCCCGGATATGGAATGAAGACTTTCTTTCAAGATATCAGCATATGTGGTTTTAAATACAGCAAAGATAAAATAATGTTTCATGGTTCTGTGAATATTGAAAAGACAATTTTGATAGTGAATTTCCGAATCTTGACAAGGTTTGGATTTGCATGAAAAGAGACTATGATGCTACCATTGAGGGTCTAAGTAAAGGTGGAAATGATGGGATTGTGAGACAAATAGACTTTGAAGTGTCACCTAAACCAAAAAGAACAAAGAGCAAATATTTCACATAACAAGTAGAGAAGCTCAGGATGATGACGAGACCTTAGAAGATCATTGGGACATATTTTGCCAATTTGTTATTTCAGTGAGTGAGTGAGTTATTGTTTAACACCGCTTCGGCAGTATTGCAGCCATTAGCGATGATGTTATTTCAGAGACTAAATGTAAGCCTTTACCCACTGCTGTACAGTGACCACTGCATATTTGGAGTTTGACCCAGGTCATCTCCTGTCTGCCGATATGTCACTATGAATGATGACCCAACTCTATGTACTATCAGAGATACTACTGTAGCAATTTGTACATCCACCAGGAAGATGATTTATACATGCTGTGAACATGTCAAGGACGACTGAATATAAATTGTGTATTGATTGTTAGTTTTGGTAAAATTTGATTCAATAATCCTATAGGAAATTGCGAATTTCTTCCATTTATGTCCTAGGATTGATCTAGATATGTTTGTGAATGAAACCATTTTTATAAATAGCATATACAAATCCTTGTATCTTCATTAAAATTTGATACTATAATCAACTAGAAAGTGTTTTTACCCGGAAAAACAGATGTCTCCCCCTTCCTCAAATGCTCCAAACCTCTAAACAATACTATCATAAAGCACCATTAATGTTCTCTGTATAATTCAACTTGAATAAATAACCTATCAACTCCGGTCACATAGTTTTAGAGATCTGCTCAAAAGGAACATCTACATGATGTGGAGAGACAGAATACCAAGTTTGGTGATGATTGGTCACATAGTTTTAGAGATCTGCTCCGGAAACGAACACTACCCTTGAAATAGACTAAGTCCAAATCGTTGCCATGGAAATAAAAAAAAAAATTAAATTAAAAAAAATCTCTAACCCCCAAAAGGCACATCTACACGATATGGAGAGACAGTATACCAAGTTTGGTGATGATTGGTCACATAGTGATAGTGATAGATCTGCTCCGAAAACGAAATGGGAACGCCAACGCCGACGGGAACTCAGCTAAAACCAATATGTCTCCCAACCCTTCGGGGGAGACATAATGATCTAAGCTTATTCTATAAAAGTATTCACATTTGTTTCTATATATGAAGATTTGAAGATTATTCACTAAAACAGGAACTATTTGGCAAGCGCTTACCTTATATTCAAAAGAAAACTGCTCATCTGGGGGCATCGATTTCACCTGTAACAAAAAAACAACAAATCATTATCTCCTATCTGATGTACCATTAAACATATAACCAGTCAGCACATCCAGTGATTGCTCTCTTATACAGGGAAAACATTTAATACTGCATATTTTATACAAATATTGTGTGTGCAATATGTATAGAAAGATTAACTACCTGTAAGTAAAATATGAGTTGTCAGTTTTCAACAACAAAAGTACCAATCTGATCACAGATCAAAGATTATAATTACATTTCTGATTATAGATTATGCTGAGAATAATAGCATGTTAAAGAATAATTATGGATAACATCTTCATTTTGAGAAATCAATATTAAAACAATGGCATTTGAAGGTGATTTTAAAGATAATGATTAGGTACGAGTATGTATTGTTTTCGTAAGTCACAAGTCACAAGTCACCATAATGTGGGCATACAATAGCAAATTGAATCTCGTCTTCTATAGCAGACTTAAATAATTGATATTATCCCAGACTTATTTCTATGAAAAATCATCACGCACATATAAATGTCAGAAAAACAGCCTTGTTCCCTTTTTTATTTGTAAATATTTCTAAACAATGACTTGTCACCAGAGGTAGGAAATTATACAGACTCCAGATGATCTCAAAGCATGACTACTTAGAGATATTCAGAGAGAACAATTGAGTAAAAACAATTACTACTAGTCAGTGATTGTATCTTCAACTTCTATTTCCAAGCAAGGACACAGAATCAGGAAATGACCAATGTAGAGCGCCAGAGAGAAAGAGTTAAACATGCTAGTTACACAACAGAGAGCCAGAGGGATTTCATACTACATGATTACTTCTCTCTATATCCCATTCAAGGCATTCTACTGGGACATTCTGCAGACTTCAATTATATCAACTCTTTATCTGAAAACTACTGGCATAAAATGAACCATGTATGTTTAAATGAATTAACATCTTAGACATGGTTAAAGGGGCAGTAGCATGTTTTTTGCAAATTTTATTTTTGCAAATTTCCCATTTTTTATAATAGTTTATGTCATTTATATTTACTTCAGAGGGTAAACATCTTATTACACAAACCAATTATCCGTAGTGGTAATAACAGTGTTGCGTATAAAGCAAAAATTGCATGGCGGCCATTTTATTGTGAACACATTTTATTAGTTCGAATGACCAAAACGATTCCCATGGCTTTACGGAAACATGTAAACACATGTTTTAACTTGATTTTCCGATGAGAGAAGGGTTGTTTTACTATTGGTGACATTATTTTTCAAATACATTTCATCAACTTATTTCAGCGAAAAAAACGTGCTACTGCCCCTTTAAGATGGTCATAATGTATGAATTTTTACTACACATCTATAATATGTTCTAATTACTAATGTATATGGATCTACTATCATCTCCATCACACAGTCAATCAAATCTGTAACTTCCTATACCAATACCAATTCTATTGATCTTCTATCTATATAAGGTACACGATCAAGCTGGGGCTCAACCAAGCAGAAATGAATTCCTGCACTACAGAGAGACCCTTACGTAAATGCATGATTTTGTTTTAAGTTTATCAAAACATTTAAGCTTTCATTTACATAAATGTGTTTTAAAGAATATTAAATATTCCTTCCACTGATCACATAGACGAGATCATAGATCAAACAGTCATATTCTAAAGACAATTTTTTTAAAGTTTATACAAAGGCACAAACAGGAGGAGTGTGAGAAATCCTGTTCACTTATCAAACAGTCATATTTTAAAGTCAAATATTTAAGGTTTATGCAATAGCATGAAGGTGAGAAATCGTGTTCACTTATCATCTATCAATATCAGACAGATGATGAAAGAAGGCTAAACACACCCAGGTAGGAATTCCTGTGATAAGCCAGTGAAGGGTCATACGTTACACACGCGGAGGAAGACCTTACTTCCGACCTGTCTGCATCCACCGATACACATCAGTGATAGCAAGTTACTCATGCGTGACGGTTCATTCAATTTGGTCTGCGTAAATAACCTTTCTCATTGAAATGTGGCTACACTGCAGCGGTTCCCTCGTTGAAGTGTAGCTTTATTAAATACATTCAATCTCCTCAAAATTGTATAGCTACGCTGAATAGCTCACTCCCATACGTTACTGGTAGGCGCCAACTCTCGAGACTTTCACCTGCTTTAATTGTGTGTCAAACTTTTATTTCATCAGGTTGTGCATTTATAAGAAAGTATTACAATGGTTACTCATTCATCTATATTATAGACCATTTAAGGGATACACTTTATTACACATACCAGTACATTTACTCAGTGATCGTACTAAGGGCACTAACACAACACGTAACCTTTTTTCTTATGTTTTCTTTATCAATTCAATTTCAATGAACCATGTTAAGTTGTCACCTTCTGAGGTTGTCTCTCAATGGTGAACACGTGGGAACTTAGGGTTGTCACCATCTACAGGTGGGAACTTAGGGTTGTCACCATCTACAGGTGGGAACTTAGGGTTGTCACCATCTACAGATGGGAACTTAGGGTTGTCACCATCTACAGGTGGGAACTTAGGGTTGTCACCATCTACAGGTGGGAACATAGGGTTGTCACCATCTACAGGTGGGAACATAGGGTTGTCACCATCTACAGGTGGGAACATAGGGTTGTCACCATCTACAGGTGGGAACATAGGGTTGTCACAGGTGGGATTTTAGGGTTGTCACAGGTGGGAACGTAGGGTTGTCACAGGTGGGAACTTAGGGTTGTCACCATCTACAGGTGGGAACTTAGGCTTGTCACCATCTACAGGTGGGAACTTAGGCTTGTCACCATCTACAGGCGGTAACTTAGGCTTGTCACCATCTACAGGTGGGACAAACAGTACAGCGATGGATCACTATAGGAAACATGTATTGAGTACTAAAGTAAATAGATCTGGTTATAGAACATCCACATATAAGAAATAAGTTCTGATTAACTTTATAAGTAAATCAAAGAGGGTGCGGTGCTTCTCTCTACAGGTAAACAGGTTGGGATAAGGAACTATGATGTAAATAGCAACTGTCCAATATTTCCTCCCTTTTAACAATTCACACACACTCAGGTTGAGTCAAGACTTCAGCCCTATAAGATCAATCAAGAGGGTGGCTATTCACACCTGAGAACACTGGACAGGAACAGGAACATATATTGTTAACAGGAAGAAATGATAGATCGCTCCTATCAATAGGAAGTAGGTAAACAATGGTGAGGTACTTGAGGTCTACATGCAGTCACACGCTACAGGTGAATCAAACAGTGTACTGTAAGATGGTATTGAATATATTCTTCAGGATAAGCAGGCTGTGTATTGCCTCATTTTTTGTATTGCGATACGTATTGCTGACCTGTAAATTATGTATTCCAATAGTACCAAAATATATTGCAAAACCCTTTGACATGAGATATTTCTCTAGAAAACATTTTTACTTGTGCCAATGATATTACAACATGCTAAATAAACTATACTATCAACTTTTATACTTCTTTTTGCAGTTTAAACATAACACATGACTTTCAGATCTTTAAAAAGATCATTTGTTATGCAGTTCAACACACATTCTAAAACTTCAAAAAAGTTTTCTTAATACATGTTAAGCCAGTAAATGTGCATTTTACAAGATAAATAAATACTTTTGACTTAATATTTGTTGATGCAATATATTGCGATATGAAAATCATATTCCATACATGTATTGCACAAATCTGTATTGCAATATATTGGTATTGCAATAATATTGCACAGCCTTAATAAGCATAAAAAAACGGTAACAAGGAGTTTTAAACGGTAGATCAAAAGTGAAGAAGTTCATACACTATTAACATACATAGTCACAAAAGACAGCATATAGATTGATTGAAATGTAGAAACTGCTAATGTTATACTTATACATGTAAGACAATATAGAACAGTTAGATTGTGTCGTAGATGTAGAACAGGAGAAACATAAACAAATCAGGATATAGACCACATAGATAGGACAACTGACTCTTATCAGCTGGTGTGGCTATGTTAACACAACACAAGGGAATGTTGATCATGTATTTCCACTGTCTTGTTATCTAACGAAGACATTCCACCAATGTTTGTCCTGACAGGTGGCCCTGTTTTGCATCTCTTAATCATTCTGTTAATGTCCTAACATAAATTAGTTTTCTTTTTCACCCAACATTTATAAATCTATTGTTCATGACCCATTTACATAACATGTTAAAAATCAGATATAAATTAATTTTCCCTTTTTCATTTGATTTCATTTAAACTAACAAAACAATGAAGGATAATCAAGGATCAAGGATAATACATGAAAATGATTATTATTTATATATCATGTTGTACAGAGAATCTCACCAATGTGTATTCTAATGAGAGATAAATATTATGGATGGCATCTAAACGTTTCTGGGCTACTTCTTGCCCTTCTTCAGGTGAAGGGCAAGAAGTAGCCCTGAATCGTCATATAAACCAAAGAAGTTGCCATCCATTATATGTGTCTCTCATTAGTAATGAGTCATTACTATACCAACTTTTAAATGCCTTTGAAGAATTTCAATATACATGTATTCTGTTTTAAACGTAAGTTGATTCAAGTAACACACACATGATGCAGGATATTTTTACTTCAATCAAAGAGTTGTGGTTTATTTGATTTCAGAAGAAATAAGGACAAATGGACACATAATCCAGATTCATTCCTTCATTCCTTAACAGCAATTATCATTTGAGCATTTAATTTTGGTTTAATCCAGAATTCCCTAATTCTAAAATCTTATTTCCCTAATGCATGCATCACAAAATGAAAGCATACTCCCAGTGTATACCATCCTCGGTTACCCAGGGGTTTATATATGCTTCTTTACTCTCCACTATATCACCCATGGGAAATTTCATCAGAGAAATCTGTACTCAAATTACCCGCCCTTGGCCGGCGTGAGCCAATCAAACTGCTACTCAGCTTGGACCTGCGAGCCAATGACAATTCATATCACTTCGTTGCAAAGCACGCGAGGTCATTTTGTTTGCCATCCGTCACCGGTTATCTCCCTTGACCATTTCCGTCTTATCATATTGGGTATTTTCATTAGTTACTGACTTCGTCACGCCGGCCAAGGGCGGGTAATTTTAGTACAGATTTTGCTGACAGAGTTTCCCATGGGTGATATAGTAGAGTAACGGAGCATATATAAAACCCTGGGTAACCGAGGATGAGTGTACACTAGAGGGTTCTAGATGTAAGTATGAAGTGTGTCTGTGTACAGTTAGGTAACAAGCTCCACATTGCTGCAGGTATATCCTCCTATATGTCATGTTTACCCTGCAAGCTTCACCTCCCCTCACTGACACAACAATAACATGCTGAAGGGAAATAAAACACCTCCTATTTGTTGCAACAATAATAGAAAAGGGGGAATGTTGCCCTGGTTTATGGCATCTTCAGTGATAATCGATGCCCCTCATGTTAAATACACATATTTGTTTTGTACATTCTTATCCCTTGTTAACATAACATTTCTCCTTTGCCATTTGTAGTATTCTTTTGAGCTAAATATAATTAATCAACTTTAGAATTATATTCAATATGTTTTTCTTAATTCATCTGCTAAATTGTACAAGCACTTGTAAAAGTTTTAATTATTTCTTATGAAATTCATGAAAATTACGCTTTTTGAGTCATAATTTTCCTGAAGAATCCTAAAATAAATCCTATTTATCAACACCCTCAGGAAAACCCCCCAGTAAAGATTAGTATGCGACATTAAACGACCATTTTCTTGATGTTTATGTGATGTTTCTGTCACCTACTGATGTTAACAACATCTTTAATGTCGCGACCTGACACCTGGGTCCAACAACACCGTAGAGTGAAGGAAGTGAGTAAAATCTTGTTACTAACATATGCTTATAGTTTAAGTCAACGATATCATATTATTTATCAATTTTATATTTATTCATTAAGTGATTTGATAAGGTACTCTGCATCTGATCATGGCTTAGACATATATCTTGAGAGAGCTTTTCTCATGTTGGATAAATTGTTCCAAATAATTTTCTTGAATGAAAAGGTAAGTTTCAATCAAAGATATCTATCTATCAAGATTTTGCATAGTATTATAAAGTAATACTTTAAGTATATATTTTTGTTTTATTTGAACATATCAATATAATTCCTTCAATGATACAATAAGCACAATGAATCAGCCAGCAATATAAATTTCTGTAAACATTGGTATCAGAAAGTGACTCGCTTTATGTATGAACACACCAACAACAATACTTGTGGTATGTGTGTCACCAGGGCTGTAAATAAGAAGCTCTATATACCAGAGACAAGCTGCATGATATATTATTCATAAAACCATAACCTGCTAATGTCTGAAGGATTGCACAATCTCCTGCATCATGGTAATCCTCTTTCATAAGTTAAATGTTTCTCGGGCGTCGTAGCATCACATTTATTTGTACTCGTGACAACTTTATATTGTCATTTGAAAAAATAAATCAAGAGTGTGCCGCAATACTTTTGGTAAACCCCCAAATTCCATTTGTCCAATAAATATATGAGTCTGCAGGAACAGATGTGCTTCCGTTTTGTATTCTTCTACCACTTTCAGGAATTATTTTTACGGAAAAATAAAATGTACTCCTCCCGCATTATTATTTTTCTCAACAAAAAAATAAAAATAAAGTCCTGCCCTCATCACTTTTGAAAAAAATGTGTCCGAGAAACATTTTTTTTTTATGCAGCCTAATAAAAATTGCTGGACATATTTTTTCTGACATTAGTTTATTAAACGCATTCAACAATACTTGAGAAATATCCGTATGATCTTAAATCATGTTGACTTTTCATTAAATGTGCTTTGTTTCTCTTTAATGCTTCAATGTAGGTAAATGGCCTTCTTAACCCTATATTCTGAAATCTAATATATTATTTACTTTGATTTCTCTTAAAAAAGAAGTGTTTCAAAAGTGTAATTCTCAAAAACAATGGTCGATATAGTAATGTTTCTTTGCTTTTTATTTAAATAAATTGTCCGCTTTTAAATCTATCTCAAATATATGCAAAACTATCACTATAGTAATGGATTATACTTATAGCACACTTAACACACAAGGTGAAAGTCCACCTTCAATTAGACAGTCTTTACTCTCTGATCAAGTCAAGAAAGCTCTTGTTTCTTCATTCCATTTCCTGCACCTTCTACATTTATCTCCATTAAGCAAATAAACTCCACCTGATATCCACTGTTAAGCAAACATTGAAAACACTTTAAATCATTTCAAAATAGCCCACACAGACAGGCAAAAGCCAACAGCAAAGAAAGTAAGTTATGTGGGTCATTGTTAAGATCTTGTGAAAATGTCCCAGTTAAAATTAAAATTATACAACATACCCGTTTGTCTTTTATGTTTACAGAAAGGGTTTTCTTAAACCAGAATTTATAAACTCATTCAGGAACTCAACCTAATCAGGTATAATTCAGTATTTTAACATTTATGTACCCAAATTAGTCTAACTATTGAAATAACCCAGACTGTGATTATTACATTTCCAAAAAAAATGTTAATTTCTTTAAAAGTAATGTTTATAGGGCCAGATTACCTCCAAGTTTAACACCTGTGTTTCTATATATACTTATATATTTCCAGGCAACAGCTTATCTGGTTCTCAGCTGTTAGCTTGACTCCGTGTTACATAAATACAACACTAACTTACAGCACGGTTCTGTATTGCCTCACTCAAACACAGCGCGGCTTTCAGTGTATATACTGGACTAACATATTTAGGGATATTATGAAATTTTGAAATCATGAATAATGAAGTATGGATTACTTGACATACTAATGCAATATTAATCATAAAACATGCAATATCCCTAACTTATTTTGTCCAGTATATATACACAACAGTGCTTGAACCATAATTATGAAACTTTCTGGCATTGGCAGTGAGCATTAACCTTATCTGTGAAGTGAGGTTGAAAACATTGAAAACCAGTAGAACAAACACTGCCAACACATTCAGGAGTATATCTAAACATCTAGGGTTGCAATGAAAAAAGATAAATGTTTCTCAAACAATAATGATGCGTAAAATTCAAAATTCTTTTTTCAAAATGACAATTAAAAATATTTATCTACCGGTACATAATATTGCGTCAAACACTTCTATGTGGTAATGAGAGTAAAGTGTTCATCAGTACCATTATGTAATCACCCACATTGCACCCTATGGTCTTTCAGTAGTTGGAGAGATATTACACACCTTGCACCAACAATTACTCACAGAATGTGGAAATAAATAGAAGTGCAGAGAGAAAGGTTAATTTTGACAGCCTGAGATTGTCAACGTTCCTGTGTTAGACTTGATGCAGTGTGTATGTGAAACATGATATGCAGGAATAACATGTTGCATAGACTCATTCTTCTTGTCTCCGAAAACATCATAACAATTTGAAATTTGTGCAACAAGCTTCATATGCTGACATGTGCAATTTAAAAATATTAGAAAATCATTGACAAAGATTTTAATGAAATTGTGTTTTCTACATCTGTAGAAATAGAGAAGATAGTTTTAATTTCAACATGGAAGATGAATAAGGAGGTTAAGTAATTTTATAATAACACTTTATTGTCCTCAATACATTGTAAATTATAAATTTGTTTTGTGCATTTTGCACCCAGAAGCCACTGTGCAGCCCCAGTTCAAGCGTTGTTCTGTCCTTACAATGCTGAGTGTCAAGCAAGGAAGCAACAACTCCCATCTTTTAAAATCTTTTGGTATGACACGACCGGGAATCGAATCCCGGCTCAGCGGGTGATGAGCAGACACTCGACCATGTGAGGTACATCCCCGGTACTGAGATGATACTGCTGCACTAGTTTCTAGTCTGTACGAGATGCAGAAGAGGGTTCAGGGGCTTCCTGGCAACAGCCCCACTTTTGAAAAATTTGCATGCAATCTGATGAACCCCCAGAGTGACCCACCCACCACTATCAAAATGTCTGGATCCACCTGCGCTAGCTGCAAATGATTCTCCCTAAATTCATTTATGGACCTGAAATAACCACTCAGTGAGACAAGGAGATTCTTAGTATCCACACCAGAAAGCAATATAGCACCACTTCATAAACCAGTAATCAAGCAATGATTGATTGCATATATAAGGTCTTACTATTTTCTTTCCTGAAATACTTTGCTGGATCACTTGTTGGCTTACCTCATTGGATAATCTGATTGAGAGAGGAAATGGACCAGGAGTCAATATAAATAATGAATTTAGACTCAATAGACCATAATGTTCTTATATTTTTTTATTGCTCCCAATCCCCCAATATATGAATTATTTAAGTTCGTCACATACTATCATCCTGGCTAGAATGTAATTGTTTTATTGTGTTTCATAAGAATCTGATTAAAATTTACCCTTTTTCAAGGAATAACATTTGCAAAATAGTTCATAAACCATGATATAATCAATTTTAATCAGAATACATGTTTTTAATCATCGGCAAGGATTGCTAAGTGGCAGTAGCACGTTTTTTCGCTCAAATAAGTTAATGAAATGTATTTGAAAAATATTTTCACCAATCGTAAAACACCCTTCTCTCTTCGGAAAATAAAGTTTAAAATGAGAGTACATGGCTCAGTAAAGCCATGGGGATCGTTTTTGTCAATCGAAATAATAAAATGTGTTCACAATTAAATGGCCGCCTTGCAATTTTTGCTTTATTCACAACACTGTTACTACAACTACGGATAACTGGTTTGTGTAATACAATGTTTTACCGTCTAAAGTAAATTAATATGGCACAAACTATCAGTATAAATAGAAAATTTGAAAAAATAAATTTTGCAAAAAATGTGCTACTGCCCCTTTAAAGGCTGATTTGCTAAAGAAAAAACATTATGCTCAACTCCCTGCGACACATGCTAATGTATTAAGCACCAAGTAAGTCTGGCAATGATTCAGTCTTTCCTTAGACAATCTGAAGAGATAGTCTTAGACAATCTTAAAGGTGCATCCATTGTGTTTCATAAAATTTTATTTGGCTTTAATACCTTCCAACACACCATATGTGCTGTTTACAATAAAACAAATTTCACTCTGCTTGCATATTCATCCCCAATCGCCAGATATATCATAATTACTAGTTTCCAATTAAAATTGAGTAACAGCATTATGCATGTGCAGAGACCGAAAGTGCACGTCCTATTTATATGCACAGTAGTTATATGACCTATTGAACATTATCAACCCTAATTTGTTATCTTGTCTGGTTTAAATAAGATTCCAAAATTATGTTTGACTCATTGGCGTGCGCCACACGCACGCGGTGCATTGTCCGGTTTTCTATCAGAAATCGACACTTTTACCTTCATATCGTCAATATACTAAGTCGAGTATCATCAAAATGGTAGTTTTCGGTAAGAGTTGGTACTTCTCGATAAAATAAGACCATTTATAACGTTTGGCATATTTGACCCCAAACAACACAATGGATGTACCTTTAACTGTCTACATGAAGAACATTGCCAGACCATATGAAGAGGAATCCACTGAACAAGGAGTTCAAATCACTGTCATAGACAAAAGATTTGTATTCCTCTGAAGAAGGTTCATTTTAATGAGACTGACACTCATTGATACAGGACATCATTGGACTGGTAGGTAGGTGAATGTACAGAAGCCTTCATCAAGTCTAGCACCTCCCCAGTGTATAGCATGGAGTTACTTGTTGTGTTGCACAGTGGTGCTGTAGTTGACAGTTGGCATGGTGCCTGACATTTAACACCCCAATCACTGCACACAAACACACCAGTGTCGAGCCACCGAACTATAATGTGAACTAACATGTGCACAACTATTGAGTTAGTTTAAATACTCTTGATTTTGTATCAGTATAAATATCATTACCATAATTTTTTAAAGAAGAGGTGAGAAACGCCAAGACACATGAAGTTATCTGCAGGAGGAGGAACAGGAGAATGTTTGTAGTTACATGTTTTGGGGGTTAGATCCCCTTCATCATTAACTTTTTATTTCAACATTTTCAAACTCTTCTATGACCTTGGATATACTGAAGCACAGTTCACCTTCAATCACAATCCACACAACCATTCTAAAAAAATTCATTCAATATAAAGCAAACAAATTTGAAACTGGACTTCAAAAGCTGCAATGAATATTATCATTTTCAAGCCCCATTCCACAGACAATTCAACCAAAAGTCCTGAACGGTTTCAGTATCACTTCTTTCAGATTCACAAAGCTGTACTGTCATCACACAATGGGTGTAATGTGAGGACGGAATCTCCTGTCAGTGTGTATCACTAGGGGTTCCTACAGACTTCAACTATTGTACTGTGGACAGGCTCTCGCAATACATATGGGACATAAACATGCTAAACATGTCTGATCCTTTTATACAGCAAACTGCAACTGAATGCCAGGTTTGTCAACAGCTGTGCAGAACTATTTCACTTGAGAATTACTGTCTGGGTTTGGAGATTGCGTTGCATTTTAAGCATGTAAAGGACATTACCTGACGGCTACTGTTTGCCTGTTCGTTTCGTAGTTTTATATGAACGCTATTGTGCAATAGGGTAGACCACTCTCTGAGGGATTTTTCAAAAATACTTTATTGTTAAACTTGATGCATACTTAGAAATAAGTTGTAGTGTACTATTTGTGCAAGTAACTCTTCACCTAAAATAAAGTTTAGTGCATGAAATTTAAAATTACTAAACCATCATCAGGCAATTTTATTTCTTGAAGGTTTCAGCAGTGGCGGATCCAGGGGTGGGCAGTGGCATGGGTGGGTATGGAAAAACAAATTTTTGACCCCCCCTCCCCCCCCCCCCCTTTCCATTGGTGGACCTCCCCCCCCCCCCCCCCCCCCCCCCCCCCACCCTTTTCAAAATTCCTGGATCCGTCACTGTTCAGTGTTCAGTTTATCTAGACTTGCTGAAGATGGACAAAGCCATGGGGCTACACAGTACTCTTCTCCTGCGGAAATATTTTACAGTCAAGAAGGCTTAACATCATCTTCTCAAATATCCCCTACAAGGAAGGTTTCACTTGATTGGTATTGTATACTAGCAGTTGTAAGGGTAATTTCTCCTCATTGTCCTCTACACAGTACACTTTCTTGTACATATCACACCTGCAATCAACCCTCTCTGTACACCTTTATAATAGCTGCAATCGTATACTCCATATAGCATCACGGTATCATTATATTTCATAAAGAAAAAGGTTGTTGGATACATGTATATGCAAAAATTGGAAAATGATATTGAATCCCATTATTGGGAAATAATTATTTTAAAGATTCAAATTTAAAATGCTATACCTTAAAGGGACCCTGCGTCGAGGATAAAAATTAATCTCATTTTTATCTCACTAAGCTGATTAGAGTGTCTGCTAACGAGTAATGTTTTATTACCAATTACGTTAATTGTCTGCAATTCGGGGTCTGTGACCTGTTGGCAGAATATTAATCAGCATAGGTAGATACACATGATCTGATTTTTATTCTCGATGCGGTGTCCCTTTAAGTTATCAAATTATATGTGTCTAAAAAGTGTAAGTGATTTGCCATGCATTCATAATGTCATGTAAACTGGTCGTCAATCTTCATTGATCATTAAACAACCATATCAACCCATTTGATGCTGAAGAACACCCTTTCATGGTTCTACATACTTGAGGTAAACAAATACAAGTTACAAGTACTGATACATACATTTTCTAAATATGATATGCCCCTTATAGAAGTTAATCTCGTCTCAATTTAAAATTCTTACAAGGTATATAAAGTAACATATTTTCAAAACAACAAGTCCTAAAAAGGACATCGGAAAGGAACATTGATTCACAGAATGATGACAGATTCCAAAATAGCTGAACAGGCTGATCATGCCATGAAATCTTTTTGACAGACTATGCTAATATGACAGACAACAAACTCAATGAAAGTTTTTCGTTGTCTATGAATATAAATGACATTTGCAGGAAGGTCACATACTGAATTGAGAAAGAAATGGCATCTGAATATCTACTATACACTCGTTCAAGCAGAGCAAATCTCACATCAGAATACGACTTGGTCAGAATTGATGAGAAATCTTAAATGGGCAATGAGGACAAAGAACAATTTAGTTCTGTGAAGTGTAAAGCAAGCATATATGCAGTATGATCGAGGAGCACAGTGGTGTAGGGGTTAGCGTGCTAGCCTCTCACGCCAAAGGCCCGGGTTCGAATCGCGGTGGAGACACCGAAAATTTGTGGCCTGGGCCTCATACTGTGTTGTGTCCCTGGGCAAGGCACTTCATCCGAATTGCACTCAGTCCACCCAGCTGTATAAATGGGTACCTGAATAATGGGTGTAAATGGCTTCGTGTAGCGCTTCGACAGCTCCGAAAGTACAATTCGGTCAGGGTAATAATGTGTGGCGTCCAAAGCCAATAACTTGGTTTATTTTGGGACTGGCCTTATTTCTTACACTGTGGATATAAACACTATGAAATGACGGTCATAAATATCTAAATACTCAATAGTGAAGATAGACTTGGCAAATCTTTTCATATTAGATTGGGCTTCTCTATATATTTCATGCCTTAAGGTCCTCTAAATTATCTCTCAACAATCTCACATGCTTCACATGCTTCTGACCACAGGCCACTTAAGACATCACATTATGACTGAGAGCTCTCAAAAGGTACTCAACACCGAGAGGAATTTTATGCTACACACCTAGAACAGGTTGTCATGTACCAGACATTCATTTCCCAAGCATTCCCGAGTCCTTTGATTGTCAAACAACACACCAAAGATCATTGTAAGCTGATTGTGAGTCCATCACGTTATACTTCCAAATCAATACTCATCAATAATATCAATATTGACTGAAACAGAGGCTTTTGTGATGGTAAGTGAGTTGCAAAGAGTACACACCCAATATGAGGAATGTCAACTAAATCTGAATACAAGCTCATGAATATGTAACAAACAATAATTTTAAACACATTGGAGAAGGCATGATTAATTTTATATCATGTCCAATCCCATTGTCAGAATAAACGGTGGTGCTGACACCTAAAACCGCAGTATTTATTTAAAGTGTTTCTGAACATTAAAGGGGCAGTAGCACGTTTCTTCGCTGAAATAAGTCGATGAAATGTATTTGAAAAATAATGTCACCCATAGTAAAACACCCTTCTCTCTTCGGAAAATCAAGTTAAAAAATGAGTATACATGGTTCCATAAAGCCATGAGAATCATTTTTGTCATTTGAAATATTAAAATGTGTTCACAATAAAATGGCCGCCATGCAATTTTATGCTTTATATGCAATAATGATATCACCACTACTGATAGTTGGTATGTGTAATAAGATGTTTTATGCTCTAGTAAATATAAATGAGATAAACTATCATTATCAATCGGAAATTTGAAAAAATAAAATTTGCAAAAAACGTGCTACTGCCCCTTTAAAAAAAGGAAAAGCAGTACTCAAATTTAATTCATTGATCAAAGACCATCACAGAAGGAATGTAATGTTGAAGCATATCTGTGTAGCGGTATTGAGGTGTGAAGTGGATTTCATCTGGGAAAGTTTGAACGTGTGTTGTATTAAGTGTGGGTGTCTCCCCACCACTACATTTGTCATATAAGAATCTCTTACAAGAAATTGTGTTGACATTCAAAAGTAAAATACTTGCTCAAATGTTGCTCCGAATTTCTTCACACATAAGTTTGTCATAATTGAATCATTCTATTTTAGAACAGAGAGAATACAACTTTTATTTAAACGTTCTTGAGAAACAAGAAAGCTGTTATGTATACATTTTAAACCAATAAAATAACAAAATCTCATCCCAAATAATTACCTTCAACTATAAAAAGATCAAATATTTTACCAAAGACATGAAAATGCAAATGCAAAGTCTTTAAATCATGAATATGAATTCTCAACTCTGAACTTAAACAGTTATTTTAGGCGTATGTACAAAGTGAAATATTAAATTCTATTTGACAATCCTCTACCAACTAGATGGGTTAGGAACAATATGACACCAGCGTAGTTCACACTTACCCTCCATAATGTCACGGATAAGGAAAACATGCTATCATATTCTCATTGAAAAAAGATTAAGTTTGATAAATTCATGACAACACAAGTATTTGATCTGATATCAGTGTCAACGTCAACTTAATCTTCAACGCTTGATAAGAATGTTTACTTCTGAGGTAAAATATCCCACATCATATTGTCCACTTTGTGCTTTGTGATAGCAGTGCTCTATACAAGTACATTGATAAGATGATTTTGATCTTTTAACTGGAATGACAAGACATTCTCCAAGAAAGGTACAAGTTGTACTGTACAACTATGTATAAAATAGAGTAGATCAGTATTGGCATGACTTTGTTACTTTATAATAATAATAGTATATTTATAATGCGCACATATCCATGCACAATGCATGCTCAAGGCGCTACACAATTATTACCCTGAAGGAATCATACTTTCGGTGCTGCCTATGAAGCGCTCTGCGCGACCGATTAGGTCCATACGTTCCCATATCCAGGTACTTAATGTCAACTTAATGAAATTTCTCTTGATTATATAATATGTCATGCAAATGTTTTCAACTTTTTAAAGATCTAAAATTGTATTGAGTTTAGAATTTAAAAAATGTCTTCAACACAGGAGATTAGTGACGGTTTAAAACAAGAGTACTCTACAGAAATGAGAGAAGCAGACACAGTGTCAAGTCTGATTTGGAAGTTTTCACTGTACATATCTGAAGCGTCTCAACATACAGACACCCCACTTCCTATCAACTTGTGGGAAATAGGTCATTCAGTATCCATTATTACAGACACTATATACATAATATCTCAGTCTTTTAAACAAAATTACAATTTGAAAAAAAAAAATTTCATCATTTAAGTAAAAAATCTGATAACGATTGCTGATAAATTCTAATGTTTCAAGTGTACATATGTAAATGTTGGCCTATATGTATCACTGTAAATGATCCATGAAATGTTTGTATTGATGATAACGAAGTCTAGTAGCTTCCATCCCTGTATGAGATAGGAAGGAAGTTAACCCCTACAACTGTGAACTAACCACACTGAACATCGCGGCACTGTTACCACACTGTACAGTAAACAGCTAGCAGACTACAACACTGCAATTACTGATTTGATTTACTGTTAACTCGATAACGAACGCTAAGCAACCATTACAGCTATGGTGTTTGCTCTTGATTACAATGGAAAAAGACATTTGACAGCTTGAACAAACATCCTAAATTTTATTTATCATGATTGAATTTCATCATATAGAATAGAATCTCCTTTGTAAATAGGTCACGAAATAACTTAAAGGGACAATGCGTCTAGGATGAATATGAGATAAGATTTATCTACCTTTGCTGATTAACGTGTCTGGTAACGAGTCACAGACCCCAAATTTCAGACAATTGAAGTAATTAGTAATAAAAGCTACTGCATGTAGACAGTGAAGCGAAGCCTAACTCATTAGCAGACACGTTAATCAACATAGGTACAGTCAAGCCGCGATAATCCGGCCACCGATAATCCGAATCTCGCAGTTTCCGAACGGTAGGAAGATGTAACCAAATTAATCTCTATAGTAGTCCGAACATTTCACTATCCGAATGTTTTTGGTGAAAAACAGAAGCGTTCGGATTATCGAGGCCTGACTGTAGATAAAAGTGATCTCATTTTTATTGTCGACGCAGTGTCCCATCAAAGAACCAAGAGAAGACCTTCAACAAGACAAATGCAATAACATCAAAACCTCAGCTACTCCTCATATACATTTTGATAAGCCCCACATCAATAACTGCTCCTACAGTGAATGCAAACAACTCAAGGACCAAGCATTCATCCTGTCCCTCTATCAATGGCTTTCATCTATGCACAGTAGGGGCTGGTGTTTGTATAACCCCAGCCAGGAATCTGTATAGATAGTATGTGTAAAGATACTTTGGAGCCTGTTTGCTATCTCTTCAAAACGATCCTATCTTTGCCATGTTAAACTTGACCTTTAATTTCCATCAAGTTAGTCAGAGCGTTTAGGTGCAGCATGAAATGTAGGCCATATTTAGGTGAAACACATCTTGAAATCTACATTTAAATCTTCCCAACGTTATTATAATTTACATAGTGACAAATTGTAAACTTGATAACCAACTAAATTCCATAATCATGCATCTTTTACATAAATCTGTACTCCCTAAACATTTATGATAAAACTGTAAATATTAAATAGTATGTCACATATTGTATCTGTCCAACAAGATGGTTATCTTAAGTAAAGTTCAAGTATACATCAGTTATACAATAACTTTAAGGGATAAGAATCTCTTTCATTCTCAAGCTTCAGGTCAAAGAGGTATTCAATTCATATCACTCCAAAATGTTCTCATGGGTGGGGGGGGGGAGAATCCTTGATGCTTAGTGGAGAAAAATAATTATGGAGAATATACGGTAAATGTACCATATATGTGCCAAAAAGGGGGGGTGCACCACTGTTTTGAGGATGGTTTCAATGGTCATTTTCGAAAATCTCACATGAAAAGGGGGGATGAGCACCCCTGCAACCCCCCTCTGCAGAACAATATAAAAACAATATGAGTTATGTTCATTCAAAAACTCATGTTCTAAAAATATCCTTCAGGAGTGACACTGATAAATATCTTTCCATATTTTTTCCACATTCCTAGAGATACCTAACACTATCTCCTTACTTCACAACATCACTGGTCGCTCTCTCGCCTTATGTTTCAAATTGCAAAAACATACCATCAAATTTTAAATTCAAATTTTAAATTTGTGTTTGAATGAGTAAGAAATCTTTTCGACAGATTATGATTTTAGAGATCTGTAGTTTTCAATGAAGATTTTGACAAGGACCACTTAAGCTGTGAAATATTTCATTGACTAACTTTTAATATATCCAGAGATTAAGGTGTACATTTCCTTCTGGATACCGGAGACCCCCATCCTAGTTTCTAGGAACGTTTGTTGTTCAGGTATTTCAATTAGGCCAGGTATGTATAGAGCTGCTGTCACCTGCAATACCTGGCTACCTGCTCCAGTGAAGCATGTCCGTCTGTTGTATAGTGGACTTCCACGTGTGTGGCTTACATTTAGGGCTTGTACCAAATTGTGCTCCTGTATTGCAATATAATTTTCAATATTTTCATACCGGTAATATTACACAGTTCTACTTCCATTACAACCAGGACACATACTTTACTTATTTCACTAGGATTCTGTACAAGGAAGAGGCTAATGATATAGCATCAGTGTTCCTTGATCCTGGTAGGTTTGGTTGTCACACATTATATCACTAGAGGTGGTCTTCGCAGACCACCAGGACATATTCTTAAAGGGGAAGTTCTATCACCGATCTATCAGCAGCATCCGCCATATTGGATTCTTGGCATTACGTGAAATGAAAACACGCTATATTTAACCCAATTTTACACTTTTTTAAAAATCTAACATATACAATGATAGAATATTCACATAGTAACACATAACATATAATAAAACGAATAAACAATATGCGTTTAGTCCGTAGCAAAGTTTTCCCCACTCGCAGCGCCGATGATTAGCTTCAGTTCTCATAGTTTTTATTTTTCAACAAATATGTGCTTGTCTTTATCAAGTTGTGAAATATAAAGTCATTAAAATATTAACTTCATTAATATATTTCAATTTGACTGTGTTTTAATCATGTATTAAAAGCATATATATGTGTAAACTGGAATATCCTCAATCATGAATTTCGTTTCCACAAAATATACCCCGATAGAACCCTCCTTTTAAACTGATGGCTTGATTCACTATGAATACAGTATACTTGGAGTAACTTATCTCGAATAAGTAGTGTTACAGTTTCATGTTCAAATATATCATATGTAGAACTATTACTCAGATAATGAAGAACACCACCCATTGTACCAGGATACATGTATGCTTCCTTTGATATAGAATGATTCAGTTCTTGCACCAGGAAGACTTATCGTTTGTATTCCTGATGCATTGTGATATCATCATATTGTGCAATATGTAATTTATCTTGTTGAGAACATTCCTGGGAAAATTTAACTTTGAGATATGTTGATTAATCTTGGATGATAATAGAATACTAGACGATAGCAACTAGGAAGCTATGACTTTAGGCAATCTGAAAATGGTTTAAAGAAGATATATAATAGTGGTAACTTTTCTTAATAAGAAATCTGAAATAATTCATATAAATTATTCTGGTAATCTTAAGATGATGTGACATTTGCGTAAACATTACTATAATCAAATATTCAATAAACTAAGTTACAAATAAAACTATAAACGATACCTACAGTGATTAAACATAAATCAATTAATATTCCAATAAATATTGGGTGATATCTAGTATTGATATATATTCCTGTTCATAATATTTTACACCAGCTACAAAATGTTAAAACCCCAAGGAGTGTGTTATACAACATTATAGCCCAGCTAAAGCCATACCGCACGCGCCATGGTTGAGAGAAGACTTCTAACAGTGAAAGAGTTAACCGTACCTGGGCTGGCATCCCTGGGCCTTTCTGGGCGAACCGATAGTCCTTCTTCTTCATGTCTAGCTCCATCTTCCTCTGGTCCGACTGCTCGTCGAACTGTGGCAGAGCAGTGTCCAGGTGTTTAATCACATAATGATAATCCGCTTTAATCCATCGAAAAACGGGAAACACAAACATATCATTTGTAGTTTTGTTTTCCACCATAATCCGTTCCACATACCACGCACTTGCAAGTCCTGAATTGTCCCTCCAGAATTCCACTTTAACCACTTTACCCAGTCTGTCCAGTTTGCTCTTTGGCACCGGGAATGTGTCCAGTCTTCCTTTCTCGAAATCATCCCGAAGAAAGTTATCCAGTGTGACTTTACCGGTCGAGTGTCCAGCGTCGTCATGTAAAACTATGGTAACATTCGCATCTGTACCGGCATTTTTCTTATCCCCTGTCCGAACATACACGACGTAATCCGAATGAGGACCACTAAAACACTGCCCCATGGTTGTGTGATTGACTGTCAAGAGTCTAAAACGCCTGTCATCGATATACGCTGCTAAAAAGTCGCCTCACCTACTTATACTACAACCCAAATATTGCTGCGGTAAGTCACGTGACGTGACGTCACAGGGTAACCCTGTGGGCAGTGTGTGGGAACTTTGAGTCATTCAGAAATCAAACACGGATCGGGTGATTAGCTTGGACGGGAAAGAGCCGCTTTATGACAATAATCAGATAAAAATCGATAGCAAGTTCGCATGAGTAAGATCACATAATACACGGAATCTTTTCATTGTGCGGCTCAACGCACTTGATAAGTGGGGTCATACAGGGAAAGTGTATCGGTCCCTTTTTATCAGACAGACAGACAGACAGACAGATTTTTTATTCGAGTCTCACCTCGCAATCATTAAAATACAGCAATAAAATGTACATAAAAAAAAATACATCGAGCCACCCAAAAATGGGTTACGAGAGACTATATATATATATATACACTAAATTACACTAAAATATAGATATTATACATAAAACAAATAAGGTATAAGTACATAACATGTAAATACATAGGGTATAGATAAACATTAAGAATATATAAATAAGATGAGTATGAAGTGCAATTTAAAATATATTATACATACAGAATGGTACCATAAAAGTACGAATATTGCCATAAACATATGTGTAATGTGTAAAATACTTATCGATGAAATAAAAAGTCTGTACGGGTAGATAAAATAGCTTTGCAGGTCTTGGCACTTGTAAAAATCACTTCAGGTGAGGAAAGAATAAAACCCACTTTCTGTATATCATTAAAATCGGAGAAGTGAGGGCACTCTAAAACACACCGGGTGTACAGGTCACGTCTAACATCTTCGTACAGAGGACAGTGTAGGAGGACATGTGTCTCATCTTCAACTTGGTCTGTACATACAGGGCAAGTCCTCTCCTCCACAGGGGTGTTTGTGTACCGCCCAGTCTCTATCTTCAAGGGGGCTACCCCACACCTAAACTTTGCCAAGGCGCTTCTCTGACTTCTATTAGTAAGCTGTATTACATATGGTTCCGTCTCATAGGTGTTCTTAAAAGTACAGTACGTACGGAGCTTGTTTCCATTTGGTTTAGATATGTCTTGTTTCCATCTTGATAAAATTTCATTAAAAACAGCCTCCTCTATCTTGTCTGAAACGAATCGCCCGTGATATCTGTGTTTTAGGGATGTAAAGTGTCCCATTCCCAGTTGATTATACTTGTCGCTGATCCTGTATACCTGATTTCGTTTGCGTCTAGTACCCCACTGGTGAGTCCAAGTAAATATGTGGTAGGTTAATCTTCCAGGATCCAAGTTTCGGAGTCGCATATAGAGGCGCGTCACGCATCCCCACTGCCGGACGGTCGTGGGGACCCAGCCCATGTCTCCACTCACTGCGTTGGTAGGGGCGAAACGTCGAACTCCGAGGAAGAAACGCATAGCCCTGTTCTGTACTGCCTCTATGTACGACATGTTGGTAGGTTCCCCAGATACTGGCGCTGTATGCGATGACTGACCACACCATGGAATCGTATAACTTTGTAAAGGTATCCAGTCGCATTCCACCTAATATCTTAAACTTTGAAATAAGCAAACCTAATGCTCTGCTAGCTGAGCTGGCCGATGCTTTGGCCATACGGTTAAAATCTAGGTGCTCTGTTAAAAGAATTCCCAAGTAGTTATAAAAATCTGTAATTTCCAGAACAGTTTCTCCACATTTAAAAGTAGCAAGGGTCCGAGGCGTTGATGCTGGTCTAAAGTGGACGATCTTAGATTTCCCGTTGTTAACAGTCATTGAGTTATTTCCACACCAGTTATTCAGACAGTCCAGCAAAAGATTTAAGTCACTCTCAGATTCGGCTAGTAGAACCAAGTCGTCGGCATATGCGAGAACTCCAACAGTCTTGTCGTTAATGACCACTCCGACAGATAATTCAGTAATCGAGGATAAAAGATCATTGATGTAAATATTAAAAAGTAAAGGTGACAGTAAACATCCTTGTTTTAGTCCACATTGCACATCAAACCACGACGATCGTCTTCCGTTTAATCTCACACAACACTCAACTGTTCTGTAAAGGGAGGTAATAGCATTAAACATTTTACCTTTTATGTTCGCTTCAAGTAATTTTAAGCACATTGTAGAACGATCAATACAGTCATAAGCCTTCCGAAGATCAATGAAAGCCATTACAGGTGTAAACTTATAAAAGCGGACAACCTAATGCAATGTATACATTTAAGCGTATGTATATACACAAAACTTATTCATTGAAATATAATGTACTGAATAGTATTATGAACTCACAAAGTGCGCCAAAATATAGCTAAAAGAAAGAGTTTCCACTGTCAATATTTAATATAAAGATAAGATAATTCTTTATTATCCCGAGGGAAATTTATATTATAACTTATACAGTTCTCCAGTATGAAAAAGATATAAACCAGCCATATAAACAATATAAACACTATGTATACTTGTGTAAATTGATCATAAAAACCATTTCAAAAATGTTCCATTTAATATATATAAGCTATTCAGAACAAATGACTAACGGAACATGTTTGTTCTACTCATTGGCATACGCGGTCTGCGAGCAGTGAAGAGTATTCTGAAAACAGTATGCGAGTTGAGTCATCTAAAAAAATTTTTTTACTTTTCTTGAAAGTTGCTGCTCATAAAAACTGCCGATACTTTCAATAGGAAGTCCAATAATTTTATAGGCTGTGTTAACAATTTTAGAGAGTTTATTTTTATTTTGAACAGGTTTCCTCAAAAAATTAAATGTTACCACACTTTGAATACTTGAACACAAGAATATGTGATTGTCTGCTATATGCACCATAAGAAATGAAAAGGCTAGCGAGTAAGTTAATAAGCAAGAAATTAAGAATATCTGGTCAATGATTGAGTATACATCAAACTCAACTTATTTAAATCGATTTATTTTATACCATTTATGTTTATGCAATTTACAAATGACGGAGAAAACAACACCACGTGTATTTCACGCAATGTTTTAATGTTGTTGTTTTCCTTGGGTAACTTTTATGAATACATTAACCGTTTTTTATGAAATAATCACGATAATATACCCGTAACTTCTCTGCTTATATCTGGATATGGTTATAAAACGGACACATATTTAACAGATAACCCAAAGGAATGTGCCTATAGTACAATGACTCTCTATACTCCAATGTATCATTGAGTCCAAAAATATCACCTCCCACTTTTCGGGTGTTCACAAAGACGGAACTACGATTTCCGGTAAACTCGAGAATGGGGATACTCTCTGATGTATGTGAGCGGATTATAATAATCGAAGCGCACATAAACTTCTACAATTATCCATTGTATCACATAAACAGACAGACAGAAAGACAGACATGCAGATTCTTTATTAAACAATTAGTCAAATTATACATTTGTCATTCAACATGATTTCTCAGCATGGTGAAGAACAGTACAAATGTACATAATACTAGTTAGTGATCAATGTACGACAGAGCCTAAGAAATACAACATATTATTTAAATGACTTCAATACAAGATACACATATTTGCAAACTTGAAATTAAGACTTTTACAGTCACTATTTAGAAGTTCTTGAAATGTAAAGAAAATAGGACGTCTCTGGTAGTAGCTAGGTATATAAATGTTCCTAATATAATTGAACGTAGGACATATCAATAATACATGAAACTCGTCTTCTACTTCATTAATGCAGTATCTACATGTTAGAATAGATATAGCCATGAATATCCACACAGGTGGAGTCAGTTCTGCATATGAGGGAGACAGTAACTTCCAAAGATGTCAGTCTTGAATATAATGTAAACTGTTTGAGAGGCATTCTAGAAGTTGGTGTGATGAAGAAGACAAATATTTTATGGATGATCAACTTCTTTATTAACAATAGCGACGTTTCGGTATAGATCCTTATATCGTCATATGCTTGATAACAGTATAAGGATCTATACCGAAACGTCGCTATTGTTAATAAAGAAGTTGATCATCCATAAAATATTTGTCTTCTTGAATATAATATCAAATTTACATTATCATAACCATAAAAATGGGACACAGTCAAAACATCATTGGGAGTACATTCGGATGTGAGTTTTGTAGATTATATATATTTGATTGCTGCAAACGTGACGCTTGTCAACAAATGAATGTTGGTTCTGTATGGGCGAATACTGGGCTGCTTACGCATGATCGTAACTATACAACGTGTTACAGTCCAACCCTTTCATGTGAGGGGTATATTCGGGAATATGTTTGTGAAGGTTTTATTTGAGTTATATAAGTAAAAACAGAACAAGAATGGACCAGAGTGTATAATGGGAATAGGAACCTCAACAGACGTCATAGCTAACGAAAATATTATCATAACCATTTAATGTGTTACAGTCCAATATTTACAGGGAGTCCAATTTGGGGTATGGTGGGGTGATATTTGGTTTGAGATTGTAGCATGTAGATGTTACTTCTTGGTGGAACTGTTCATGTCACTGACTGAAACTTAAAATGTATATTACCATAACCGTATATTCGAGCAGAGATTTGGAGAAGTAAAACTTTGAAAGAGTTAGTCTAAAGTTCCTGTTACATGATGTATACTATGTGGTTGCGAGCTAGGTAATTATATAAGAGACGACTGTGTCTTCCTTTGACGTTAACATGAAAGTTACTAAATGATAGATAAGTCCCAGGTGTCTACAACAGGATTTCATTCTCTCCATTTCTATACTCGATCAGTAATAACAACATAATTATTTAATAATCATAACACTACTCTGAAATATCTGGTATCGTTATTTACATGATATTTAATTTTTTGTATTCCATTGCTCTAATTTGTTGTTTTTAATTCATCACAAGACTGTCATTTTACGAAGAAATAAACTTTGACCTTTAGATATCTTACCAATACCCTACACATCCATTTATTCATAAAATAACCGTAGAGAATACACTTTCATCCAGTTTACCCGTTACCATTTATACAAATAAATAAACATTGACCTTTAAATATTTTACCGATATCCTACATATTTATTCATAAAGAAATCGTAGAAAATACACTTTCGTCAAGTTTATCCGTTTATCCATTTCTGGGTATCGTATATATATCAAATATATTTATATAATACACGACAAAACACAGACTATAGCAATTCACATTAATGCACGTGTAACATAACTTTCCATTAATTCCAAAAAGCAAGAAAAGCGTGCGCCGGTGACGTTAATTGGGTAATTAATTACAACCCTGGTACTAATTAATCCCAAATGATAAAGCAATCCATACAAAGTGAGTGATTAATCAAGTTTTTAAGGGCCCCCAATATATATATTTACCCCGCGGTATGGACACAAGAATGTCATAAATCTAACAGCTGAGAGAGAAGGAAGTCAGAGTACACGATGAACTCATGAAGCTGTATCCAACTACACTGCCAGTAGTTTGTGGTCACACGTGCTTCATTGATGAGAGGCGCTGACATCACACATGGACATCACATCACGGCATTCACTGTTTACTTCCGTAGCCTCTCTCTCTGAAGACGGAAGTTTTACCCTGTCGCTCATTGTACCAGACGCCTAACTTCACTGGGCTTTACGTCGGTGTATGAAGTGGTCTGTTTATATTCAGTTCTGTGTAGTTAAAATCAACATTCCCAAGGAAAGAAATATGTTAAACCTGCACATTGACATGTGTCTTATTACGTAATAACGGGATAGGATAGCAAAATCGTCAACAAATTACATCATTTCCCCTTACCAGAGAATATACAATTAATGAATACGTGTTTTAGAATATGTATGTAAAACTTCAGACTAAAAGTGCCTGACTTAGATATGATACAGTTTGCATCAGTTCTGATATTTAATATCATCTGATATCATCAAATCTTCATGTACTTCTCGTTCAATTGAACACGATGCATCGATATCTTTGAAAACGTGTTGTTTCAGTGTTTAGCTCAAAGACCACCTACATACAAGTAAAATCGGGTTTCATGTACAACAATAATATCAGTAAATAGACATCCATGCCATAACGCGTCTGGTCTCACATCTCCCCCCCCCCCCCCCCCCCTTTTAAGTTACCAAACTTTACCCGATGTCCCTGTCCCTTTCAAAGAGAACGGATATCGATATTGACTAACGCACGCAAGATGTTGTATTCAAGACATGTACAGTTAAAGATGTAAGAAAATATAACCACTGAAAAAAACGACTTCCAAAAGCCTCTGATTAAGGGGATAACTTTAACATTAACTTTCACTATCATATTATTCAATATATGCACCGCATTGAAGTAACAGGTCTGTTAACAGCAGGTAAGTTTTATCCGTATCAAGTCATATCAGATTCATCTATGAATTGAGAGGCATGTTAAAATAAAGTACAAAGAAACTGAGTTAGTGTTATATACACACGTTTTAATGTAACTCGTCTGTGAACATGATTCGACAGGAAGGTAGCTCTGGGAACGTAATCACTTGACTTCAGTGGGCTTCTACCTATTACCCCTGGGGCTCTGGGCGTATTTGAAGCTAAGTGCTTTTATGGGATTGGTGATGATTTTGATAATCCCTCTCCCTTTATACAAGTATTAAGGAACACACTGAGAAATACGTCTTATACAACAGGTTTAAATATATTGAAATATAATCTTATTATGATACAATAAATGCATAACACAAACCTGCAGAACGAGTTATATGTACTCGTTGTTTTAGCGAGGTATACTACATCTTCTATGGTCTTAATAGCATTTGGAAGCAAAATTATGTTTTAAATCGAATAGTTTCAGAAGAATTGATTTTTAATATCAAGTCTTCGAAATTCAAAAATAACGACAAAATGTATGTGGATTGTTGTTTTCCCTCTACTGCTCCATGTGTTTAAAATACAAACCAATATTATATTATGAATTATTTTTTCAATGAAATACATGCATTCCAAACAGTATTGCAGGAAATGTTCCACTCAAGTTGCTTAAAGTTAGGATATCAGTAAGATGCTGCTCCAATTATAATACAGAAATAATTTATTAGTTAGCTCAGTGTGTATATATACTGAATCTTTTATGTGCGCTTTTGAATCAAACTTATTGGGAGATTGTACGTTCAAAAGCGTACTTATATATATTGAATGAATGTTAATTCAACGTACGCTTTCAAACACAAGTACATATACTATAGGCTTGAAAAGCAAACATGGTTCCTATATGACATCACAGAAAAGAATATAAAAAAAATTATTGACATTTTTAATTTTTAATTTTTAATGAGAGTTGCCCATACACACAGCGAATATAGTGGTATAAAGATGTGGAACAACTGGTCCTTATGTTACTGTTATATTATTATTCAAATATGTTTGAGATTATACAGTACGATTAGAAGTATTCAAACCAATGGAAATAATTTATGTAAATTAACAATGTCATCTGCATATATAAGTTCAAAATTAAATATCTTCTAAAACATTATCTTGAAATTGAAACTACTCTTGTTGTGCCCAAGACAAATAAAGACAAAGTTTTAGTCTAAGCTCTGATGAAACATGTTTATCTTTGAATACTACGTGAAAATATGCATATAAATATCAAGTATTGCCATGTTTGTTTTTTTATATATATTAATGTAAACTATTTATGATGTGATAACATATTTATTTATATAAAGGCAACCCTGTTTGTCCACCCCCTATACCTGTAAAAACTGAATATCCTTTAAACCACGATAGTCAATAAACATGTACAGCATTTATGACAAGATGCAGTCAATATGAAAAAAACAAGCTAGGCAAAACAGAAAAAAAACCACTTTACGACAAAATAATACACAACTTTTAATAATTCATCAATTTCATGATTTGTTGAGCAATTATTATGTACATCGTTTGTGTTGTTGCCTAGAAAATGAATAAACTAAAAAAATAGAATATGAAGATCGGAACACGTTTTACAAGACTACAATGATCTCGGTTTAATTTCAGAAATGTGAACTTTACGATACACATTGAAGATGACAAATTTAAGTGGTTCGAACTTTTAAAATATATACAAGGTTCGGTTTTCGTCTTAATAAGCGTCTAGATATTGTGATACAAATATTCACCTAAAGATTGATTATTGTAACAATAGCACTTCCAATGAATAAAATAAAATTATACTTGCATTCAAATATAACAGTTGACGCTATACACCAGTTAGATAAACGCACTTCCTGTCCCTTTTACGTATCATTAGTATTGCGATTGAGACATTCGAATTTAAAGGGGCAGTAGCACGTTTTTTGCAAAATTATTTTTTTTCAAATTTCCCATTTATAATGATAGTTTATGTCATTTAAATTAACTATAGAGGGTAAAACATCTTATTACACAAACCAATTATCTGTAGTGGTAAAAACTATGTTGCGTATAAAGCAAACATTGCATGGCGGCCATTTTATTGTGAACACAATTTAATCATTTTTATTACAAAAATGATTCCCATGGATTTACCGAAACATGTAGACTCGTTTTTAAATTTATTTTCCGAAGAGAAAAGGATGTTTTACTATTGGTTAAATTATTTTTCAAATACATTTCATCAACTTATTTGAGCGAAAAAACGTGCTACTGCCCCTTTGAGCATTCGCTCAATAAACACTATGTATCACACAACCAAACAATCTGCTGACTATATGCTCAACTAACTCTATTTATATAGTCACATCTCCTCTGACTTACTTTAACATAGGATCTTGGAATTGAAAATATAAAATAGAGCCATCAATTCTGTAGCTCATCAATCTTTGAATAGTTTATCATATATAAGGATGTAAATGTATATTTTCCAGACAATAGTTTTCAGAAGTCAATGAGGTTATTAATAAATATCATGTCACAAGATAAAAATAGAAGTTGGTACACATTGTAGATATTCAAATGTGGATAGAGCATTACGTTTATGTGATTTTTGTCTTAAGCAAGGTGTTTATGTTATTGAAGACGAATATCATTTCATTTGTGTTTGTCAAAAGTATCATGTAAATAGAGTTAAATATATTGATAGAATTTATTGGGAATGTCCATCAAAATATAAATTATTTCAGTTGTTACAATCTCCGAATAAAATCACTCAGTTGTACTTAGCTAAGTTCCTAAAACAAGGTTTATATTCAATATCATTTTGAAATGTCCTGCCTCCATACTCTGATTGTAAATGTATCTTGTAATGTTGACGAGGGGCTCTGTGAGCTCAAGTCACTAAATTGAATAAACTTCTGTTCTGTTCTGTTCTGTTCTGTTCAATAAGTGTTACACACAGTGACCGACTTCAGACAAAGACGTCTGCAAACACGATTTAAGCTTTGTATACTGTTTTAATGCGCTTATTAGGGATCAGGCCACAAACTGACATGTTCAAAATACACATGGTATACACACAATGGTAGTTCCTATAACCATGGAGTTCGTACACAAGAGTTCGCTTATCTAGCGAGAACAAGATGACAATAGTTGCAAAACTTGTAGACCATAATCATCATTGAGTCTGCGACCTAAAACCAGCGAGCGTATGCCTGACATAGTAACCTTATCCTTTGAGGTCTTATAACAACTAAGGTTATCTGTCCTTACATAAACGCAAAGAAAATATCAACCAATGAAAATTGGTGATATTAATTGACGTAAGTAGATAAGGGAGACAACTGGAGTTTGTTTGCTATCCGAATCGCAACGTTCAAAACAGATCGGCCCAACTCGATTGTCAATAACTTTTCATTGCTTGACGTCGCATTATAAATAGACCAATGAGATTAAATATGAGATTTTGCTGACATCACTCTGACGACCCAGAGATACATATTGTAGATGATCTACAAATTAACCCGTACGGTACCATTAAAACTGCAACATAGGGTGATTAGTTAACTAGTGAGTTTTGTCAGTCTGATTAAAATCGACGGTTTTCCGTGGAATAAAAATTGCAAAATAGTGCATCTACCGGGATACGAACTCATATCAGTCGTAGGTTCCACGCCAAACCGTCTGATTACAGCCCGTAGACTCGCGTGTTCGAGCGCAATTCAGGTAGCCAATCAAAAGATGCCAAACAAATGCTTTCGGTGCGAAAAGCTAGGGGCAGATAACTCCAAACAGCTATCCTTTTGTCTGTTCCGAATGCTTTCAAAACAGCGACCGTTTAAATACTATGATGTGATTGGTCAGCTATTTGACTTGGCTTTGGCTGCGCTAAACTGGTTCGGAACACACGCCTATACGGGATGTTCTCAGACCTTGTCGCGAGGAATCTACAGAACCTATTCGTATCCCGGTAGATATATTATTTTGCAAATTTTATTCCTCGGAACAAGGTCGATTTTAATCAGACTGTGACTTTTGTATACATACATATCGTGATTCCGAAGAACGAACTGGATGACTCACCTGGGCCGGCATGCCCGCCGCCTTCTGGGCGTATATGTAGGCCTCCTGCTTCTTGTTTAGTTCCTTCAGACGCTGGTCCTTGTGCTCGTCGTGTTGCGGAAGTGACGTATCCAGATGGTTGATGACGTAATGGTAGTCGCTATCTATCCAGCGCAGGACCGGAAACTCGAACACTTCCTTTGTGAGGACATTCTCCACAGTGACGAGGTCGACGTACCAGTCGGACCCGATCCCGGAGTCATCCCGCCAAAACTCCACCTTCTTGACCCTTGTTCCGATGGCTTCGGTTTTACCTTTTGGAATCGTGAACTTGTCAGTTCGTCCTCTTTCGAAATCATTTCTGAGGAAGTTGTCCAGCTCCAGGGCTTCTGTTTTGGTGGAATTCTCTCCATGAAGGATGATGTGGATATTGGCGTCGGTTCCCGCCCCTCTCTGATCTCCGGTCTTGACGTAAACAATGTAACGAGACGTCATCGTCCTGAACCTTCTCGTCAAATGTCAAATATATGATAACTGTGGTCTTGAATTTGCGTCTTTAAAGGTTTACTTCTACAAATGAGCAAATCTCACTGTTCCTATGAAACTAGATAATCGGAATGTGAAGAGTCAGTTGATGAGTTGCAGCAGTCATTGGAGTCAGCAGTTACTGTGATGTTTGATATAAACTACGTGTGGTCTAAATTTTCAGAAACCTACGTCGGGGTAACAGTTGAACTTCCTTTTTCTATTACAAACCAAAACCTCTTTTGAAAGATGGTTAAGTCCCAGGTCACAAATTCAATTCGTAGATGCTTAAATCAGTTCTCTAGATGTCCTGAGCTTGAGGCCGACTCTCTAATGGTTCCTTGTCATCTGAAAACACAAAACATGAATATATATATTGCTGACAATGACTTTCATTGAGTGTTTATAATCTCAATCATACTTTTATAAAGTGTACGTAAATATATACAGACCTCGGCTGTTAGTAAAGTGATATTGAAACTTAACGATATAAGGGTACGTTTGAATCAAGCAATGCAATCTTTAAAAAACAAATATGAACATTTGAGGTTGTTGAACTTGCATAGCGATCTGATTTGATTTTTTCTTTGCAAAATGTCAGTGTGCAAACAGTGAAATGAATATTTTGTGTGCAACATCATGGCGCATCCATGTTAGATGTTGCAATACAATCCACTCTAGAGTCATTGGAGTAGGAGAATAATATGTCCGTGTTGCCCACGATATTCTAATATCCTCACAGTAAACACTGATAGCTACATGATGCAATTGTAACTTTAATAACCGGTAATAGCAGACAATACATCTCCCCATTCATCATTTCTATATCATAAGCAATGTTATATTTTAAAGATCCGGTTAGGTGTATGTAATCGTATGACGTATGATTGTGCCTTAGTTAGATTAGTTAGTCAGTTAGATTAGATTAGTTACTTAGTTAGTGAGATTAGGTCTTTAGGGCAATTAGAAGTGGTCTACATAATAACATGAAGATTTTCTGGATAACAACTTCTTTAATGTTTCGGAGTACATACTCACTCCTTCATCAGGTGGAATGTAAAGAAATAAATAACAAAATATGATACATTTATATAGCAAACGAAACAATGGTGAGGAAACTCAATCAGGGAGATTTAACATGCATGAGAATGGTATACAATGGGGATTTGTAATACAAACATGATGGAGGTGAAGCATGAGAATGATGGGGATTTGCAATACAAACATGAGGGGGAGTAAGTAGATAAACAATGGCCTGCAGGCTTTATTGAAGATGTAAATAACACACACATGATGAAACGAGAGAGGCCAATTGGCTTTATTGAAATTGTTAAACAAATGATAATTATAGTTGATTGGAAGAGAGGCTAATTGTTTATGTGGGTGGCTTTGAGGTTGTTGTCGTGTATTTTCACATTAAAGAAGTTGTTATCCAGAAAATCTTCATGTTCTTAGTTAGATTAATAAGTTAGTTAGTTAGTTAGTTAGATTCCCCTCAACGATGACTGTGTACGCAACTTTCATCGTTCATTGCAACAGTTTGCCGATCGGAACATTAATAATATTTACACTGATAAGTAGTTTACAAAATATTACGTGGTCCCTTATTTTCGGAAGGTTCTTAGGAATTCTTCACTTTGAAGCATTTCGTGTGTTGAGCATGCGCTTTGAAGGGCTGCGAAAGTTTCAGCGTGTATCATAAACATATATTTCACGTTCTCCGGCCTTTCAGTTGTCTTCGACCTTTATACTGTAATTTACCTGAAACAGTGATTCATAAACAATACTGTGTTTTTAAGGCATTGTAGCACGCCGTTCTTATTGAAATAAAGTCATTCAGAAAAGTGACGGCACAACCAGTCGTTTGTCCATCATTTTTACTAATGATTTACAACAGTTGATTTACAAGTAAACAAATACTACATCGCGTTATTGCATCATTATGTACAAACTAACTTGATAAGTTTCTTTTACTTGTTAATCAAGTTCCAAAACTTTTTCCTTTCCAAAGACATAGCTGAATCATATCTCATATCTCTCATTCCTTCAGCTTATATAAAACAGTAATGATGTGCTCGAAAAACTAAATTGCCCCAAGTGTTAACTTGATATAGTGGACAAAAAGAGGAAGCATGGTTAGTCAGCGAGAAGGGGCTCTGTGGACCCCAGTGACGCATCCAGAGTCGGGCCGGCTAATCAAGTTAGGCTTCCCAAGCAATCCTCTGTGCTAATTGACGATCTAAGGACCCAGTGCGGGTATCGCAGATCGAACATTTTTAGCATACATATAGAGTTGATAAATCCGCGTCAATAACTTTGCTGATATAGTCCATCAAAACACCGAATATGGACAAATAACCTGAGTCATTGATGATATTATATAATGAAGGATGAATCATCTTGTAAAAAACAATTGATGGAATTTTACTTATGATGTAGTTTTTTGGGAAGAAAAAATCTCATCAATAGTTCTTTAAAACCAGGATGCGTCATAAAATTCTTATCGTAATTATCTTGTAATTGCTGGTATAAGAAATCATCGTTATGAAAGCAGAATTTGGTGATTCATATAGCTAAGGCATTTCTTCTTTTCATCATTGACTAAAATCATGGTGAAGCCTTTGACACATGTGAAATAACAAAAATGAATTTTTAAAAACTGTGCACATTTGTTACAGGGTTTTTAACGTTTGACAAGAGAAACGCTTCATGTAAACTCACGTGCAATAGAAACGTCCCCACATTTTGAAAACAGTATAAAATGAAATATTGATGTCGGAGAAAGTAGATTTTGAAAGTATTTGGTAGCCACATGTTTTGAATAGAAGTACATGTATTCACAATTTCATACATCAGAGTATGTTTCTTTTATTTTTACATCTGTTCAAATACACATGGGGTGCTAAACTCTCTTTTTAAAGATGTCTTTGGCCCAAAATATTTGGTATTTAAGTTTAAAACATTGAAAAGGTAGAAATTTAATTAATTAAAGATAACCTCGACATAAATAACCTTCTTTGATTTAAATTTGTTGACGCGTCATTACTGTAGGACGTCATGGGGACGTTTTTTTTCCACGTGAGTTTAGTATACTATGGTGTGTACGTACCTGACTGGTAATCTGCACAGTAACACCCAGTACCCATACAGAACGGTTGCAGTAAGGTCACACTATGAATCTATGGTTCCCCTGGACAGAGAGACTACAAGCCAGAGTGTTCTGTCACACAACCGTTGAATATGAGACCAAATCCACCAACAGTACAATAAGACAACCTAGCTTTGACAACACTGTAAGGTCAAGGGTCAGAGTTCCCGAACCTCCCGAGATGATACCGACTCCCTAGGTAGCCCTAGACATACAGTACAGGGTAACCTGGACATGTTGCATTCATCCATTAGTGTTGCACTACTCCAACGGCCAAGTTGCGCTATGTCAACAATGTGTAGAACAAGGAAGTATATGTTGACATTTAACGCGGAGAAAAGTTACCATCTAGCAACACAAGAAACCATTTATTAAATAAAAAAATAATTTACAAGAATTCAGCTGCATGATTACAATAATACCAAATGTCAATAAGAAACTATTTATGATAAGCACGTTTACGTCATATCTGATACATTTCTAATCTGATAAATAGTCTGCCAACATCTGGAAATCGTTGACGGAATAAACTTCCTAGTGTACGAACGCCGGGTTTAATTTCCTTACTTCGGGACATGACATTATACGTACACACTGGGTTCTGTACAATATTATGCACGTGTTTCTCACGGGACCTGCAGAACGGCACACTTCACAGAGTTTAAATTGTAGAACACAAATAACAGCATTTATCTTCCAATTCATTACTAACGAAAATACAACACAAAATTAACTATTCGTGTTAAGTCATATCAAACATATCCTTTGTAAATGTGGATTGTCTGATGTTTTTGACAACCTTATCTCTACTCAAATTCGTCAAGTCCAACGTTGAATCAGTTTTAAAAGATGAATTTTTACAATCATGGTGGAGCGATATAAGCAATTCCTCAAAAGGATTTCATTATAAGATTTTGAAGCGCTCTCCTGAATTTGAACAATACCTACTCCTCTGAGACGATATATCCAAACCGACCCTTATATTAGAACTAGCAATCACAAACTATATATTTAACTGCAACTTTTTTATGCGGCCCCTGCGACCATTATTTGGGGCCACAGGATCTGCAATTTATAATACCTGTTTGCCAGGGAGTAGAAAAAGAGAAAAGTTTATAGACGGACGGACGCTGGGCGCCATGTCATGCTACAAGCCCATCGGGCCTTTCAGAGCCTGATATAAGCTAAAGATGTATGCTTAATATAGCAATATTTGGATGATATGAAACCAATTTCTGTTTTGTGTACATGCAAAACAAAACTGTAATGAAGTTTAAAAACCATATCGTTTACTAATTAACAACGTGAATATTCTCTGTGGTACACATCAGTACAACAACAGTTATCAGTAAGGAAATCTGCAGTTTATAATCCTCATTGGCCAAGGTGTCTTTACGCAATATTTAAATTCTCTAACCCTAGTGGTTCTGGAGAGGAAGTCGAAAAAGCGAAAAGTGTACGGACGGATGGAAGAACGCTGGACGCTATGCCATGCCATAAACCCATCGGGCCTTTCAGAGACAGACGAAATAAAATGTGGTTCAAAACAGAACGCGTTGTGAGAGGAGGAAGTAGTTAGACAGTAACACAGTGATAAGAGGAAATGACTTGTAATCTAAGTAACAAGAATCTGAATCTAAGTAACACGAATCTGAATCTAAGTAATCCGAATCTGAATCTAAGTAATCCGAATCTGAATCTAAGTAACCCGAATCATCAGATTAGATACAAGTGTTGACAGACTTCACAATGTCATATTACAATTACACAATAGTGAAGCAAATAAAGGAAATCGGTCTCAACTAGATTGGCACTTCCGAGGAACAATGATTTACTTAAATACAGATAAAACAGCAAAATTAAACTCTGTACCATGTAGCTAAATAACGAATGTCTTGAGAAGGTAAAGAAACTGTCCAACCTGTTAGATGAAGCAGCAGGTAAGTACTGAGGACGCATATTAACGATGATTAGTGTACAGACTGGGCCATTTACATGGAAGATTGTGACACGAGAAGGTAAATATAAAGAAACGTCATTAGTATGTAGTGTTCAATTGTTTTAGCGTCTGCTTAGTCACACATATACATAAAGCATGTGTTGTTTACTCAGCAAACCGAAAGTGGAATGTCCAGGCTTGTTAATTTAAATATATGCTGACGGGACATCACATGCTTCAGAATCATATTACATTTAATCAATAACGCCACAATACAAGTGGTTCAGAGTAGGCACATGTCCAAAACATACGTTAGTCCACACAGTAGATATAGCCCGAAGTGTTGTATATGCATGTACATGATGTGTTACCTGTTGTTGAACAATAGCACTGTCGTACGTGGCAGTGTGAATGCATGTAAACTGATGATAATCTACAATGTACAGTAGTTTATTGCGTCGCATGATATCCATGATACACGAGATGCAATCGTTCTATATGTTTGAACTCTCCCTAACTCGTGTAAATTACCAAGTCAGGGTTTCTCCTCGTTTAGAACACTAATATTTTTTTATTACAGATAAGTATGTCTTGGCCTCTTCATTTAGAGTTTTGCAGAGTTGCTTTCTCCATGGTCATTAAAGGGGCAGTAACACGTTTTTGTGCTCAAATAAGTTGATGAAATGTAATTTCACCAATAGTAAAACATCCTTCTCTCTTCGGAAAATAAAGTTTAAAATGAGTGTACATGTTTCGGTAAAGCCATGGGAATCGTTTTTGTAATACAAAATAATAAATTGTGTTCACAATAAAATGGCCGCCATGCATTTTATGCTTTATACGCAACACCGTTATTACCACTACAGATAATTGGTTTGTTTAATAAGATGTTTACCCTCTAAAGTTAATATACATGACTTAAACTATCATTATAAATAGGAAATTTTGAAAATTAAAATTTTGCAAAAAACGTGCTACTGCCCCTTTAAAGGACATAATCAGTGTAAGTATAATATCTACTTAGCAAGTGTAGATACTCGACAGAGGAAGGTAAAGAGGAGGACAATTACAGGTTGCACAAGGTACCAATACAGAACCCAGCAGACATGACGGTTATATGGCTCAACATGAAAATGAAGTATTCCCAGCAGATCAGAGTGAATGTCTACTGCTCTGATCTAATTAAAAGCTTTCAGAATGTTCAAAAGACTTGTTGAGGAATCACCTGCTACAGGTTACACAAACAAGTCAGCAGACAGCAGCAACGCCGACCTGATAATCAGGGGAGATAATTCAGTTGTGGTAATTGTCAGGACAAGGGTGGTGTTCTCTGCAAACACTGGCCCAACACGTGCTGTAATGCATCTGTAACCTAATATATAGCAGCTTTACGCATCTGGCCCACTCCCTCATTCGATTAACGCGATCATGATATAGTCGCCTGGAGGGGTTTAACTGCACAACAATTCCTGGAATCAGATACGTCGCCTTAACCTTGACATAATGAAATTAACATGTAAAATGGCAGTCTTCAAATAGAGCAATTCTAGATTTCAGTCGTAAGGTCGACGTGACACCATTCACAATACTGTGCCTAACGTATTTCCCTTGTTCTACATTTTGCAGATTTTCAAACCGAAGAAAACAAAGTTTAACCTTTTCCGGATGTTCAACTTCTTTATTTGGACAATGGTGACGTTCTGTTTTCACTGTTTTCAAAATGAAGAATCTATGCTGGAAGGTCCCTACTGTGGAAACAAAGGAAACGATCAACCATAAAATCCTCGTTTTTATCGAAAACGTAGTTTCCATAAATGTAGACAGACATTAGGATAAGTATAAAGGAAAACGAGTCATGCAGTCTACAGATTACAGTAGCCTCTATAACAATACTTCTCCTCAACAATATATTTGTGGAGATACACTTAAAATACTAATACAATGTATAAATGAACTTTACCGGTAAATATATCAAACTAAAATAGTACATGCAGGGATCGAACTTTATGAACATTATATCCTTCTATTCGTTTTCACTTTGTGACACAAACTCGTAGTGTCGCTTAGAATAGCACGTAAAGTTAGAGACACGGAATAAAGTAATGGAAAGGATCCTCTCGAGTGTTTCCACAGGAACAGACACGATCTTCTGACAAACATCTATTAAGCAAATTGGAAGTTAGATCACTGCAACCAATGCGTACTCGACAGAGAATAAACTGACTGCACCTTGAACCATATTATATAAAGTAGAAACTGACTACACCTTTAACAATATAATATAAAGTAGAAACTGACTGCACCTTGAACCATATTATATAAAGTAGAAACTGACTACACCTTGAACCATATTGTATAAAGTAGAAACTGACTACACCTTGAACCATATTATATAAAGTAGAAACTGACTACACCTTGAACCATATTATATAAAGTAGAAACTGACTGCACCTTGAACCATATTATATAAAGTAGAAACTGACTACACCTTGAACCATATTATATAAAGTAGAAACTGACTACACCTTGAACCATATTATATAAAGTAGAAACTGACTACACCTTGAACCATATTGTATAAAGTAGAAACTGACTACACCTTGAACCATATTGTATAAAGTAGAAACTGACTACACCTTGAACCATATAATATAAAGTAGAAACTTAGGAGTTTTTCTATTTACAATTTTCTATATTTTCAAAAATAGAATCCATATTTTCTCTGGACTATCATCTTCTAGAATTCTATCGAACAGGTTAATATAACTGGACCTGAACTTTGATCACGACTACCATTCAGTGTTGGTTACATTATCCTATATCCTGAATCATGTTGTAATGGAAATCGTTAAAAGCCCTACATTCAATATGTCAAGTGTACGATTGTTCACCCCATCGTGGACGTTATACCGTTACGATTATACAACGGTGTTACATGCCATATAAGGTTACATACCATATGGTGATTTCATATTATTTATCATTTTACAGCGATGCATGAATTAAGAGCTGTTATTTGATTCATTGATTTACACCAGGCAACAGTCATATTTAGTTACAGTACGGTTTACATATAATTGATCTCTGAGGCGGTGTTCTTCTATGTAATAACGTTGAAATATTAAAACCTCGGAACCTTTTTCCAACCGTTCTTTAGTATACGCGTAGTAATAGTCGTTCACTGCTATCAATCCCAACACACTTTACTTTCATACATTATTGTAACATTGACATGCAAAATTACACCAATAAATGTTTAAAGCGAACCTAACACGCACAGTACTGAAACGAGGAAATAAATTATTCAACGAATACATGTGTCGATATAAAGTTTACAGTTCAGTATTAAGTTCGTAAATAAGTAATACCAGTGTCATAAACAATCCTACTTTCAATAACAAACTCGGTTTCCGTGTATTTTATACGGTTTCTTTAAATTTGTTCACATTCGAAAAGTGATTTACTGTAGTCACACCGACAACCGCCCAGGAAATCGCCAACACGCGCTTATCGTTCGAATCACAACCTTCTTATGGATAGAGAACACTTGGTGTTGTGGTACATGTAGACTAACATATAGTCCCTGGAAAAAATATTTTTTAAGTGATATTTTTTTTTTCAATATTTGATAAGAAATAAAAATGGGAGACCTCTAGAGCTGAGGCAACTAGACTGGTCAACATTTCTCAAACTTAAATCAGACCATTAAATTTTTGCTCTAGGGTCTGGATGACAGACTATGGTACATAAAACGTTGGGGTGAGCAGTATTTCATAACAGCACGGTACCATACACAGTATCATAATTTTTACAGTCAGTTATATGACAGGGAACACGTCCTGCTTTGTCCAATTGCGTGTAACGCATCGCCAGTCTTTGGTGAACAAACAGACGAAGGTTAAATGATGATTTGACTGGTTGTTTTGAGTTCATGTTAAAATAGCTGCAATGTCAGTTTATGTGTTGGGTGATAACAGCTTACATCCTTCGTTGACGACTCGTTTTAGGGAGATTGGTGGAGTCTCAACGTCTCATAAGTATAACAATAAGAGTTGGAAAGCATAGTTTAGTATAAGTAGAGCAAAATGTGCAAATGAAACTGTTTAAGTGTATTTATTTTACTCTTATTAATTTCAACCTTCCGGAACTTGGTTCTGCTACTGTTATAAGGATCCCCATTTTGTTTGACCTCTTATATTGGCACCATCATAAACTTTCAAATCACCAAAAAATATCTACAATATTTTGGAAACAAAACATTCAAATAGGTATTATAGCTTATGAAAGTAGTAGTTCAGTGGAAAGCATTGCGGACGTTGATGCAGATAAACACGCGATGTAAAACTGCATCCACCAATGAAAGCTTCCAACCCATTTATATTCACCAAAACATCTTCTTTGCGAGACACTCCTGTCATATTATGACGACTGCAATATAAGGACATCACTTATTGAATATTTTTTACTTTCTCAAACATGATGCAAAAGTAAACACTCCGTTCTTAACATATCAAAAATAGTGACAGTATGAATGTTATGAAAACAGCATAGCAATTTAAGGTTAATTTTGTAAGCATTTGTAGAAATTTAAAGTTGCTGGATTGTCCATGAACGCAAAGCGTACTAAGTGTCGGACGTTAGTCGGGTTTTCATGGACTACGTTGTATATGTTGTTGGAACACATGGAACAGTTAGTTCCAATATAATGTGTACACTCCTCACATCAGATGCCGATATGAACTGGAATTATCTCATTATTGTCACCATCTTCATTGACCCTTCATATGTAAACAGAACATAACTTGCTACCTGCGAAGTGGATTTCTGATGAAAGTAGCAAACGTTGCAATTAGACACCAATCGATGGTTCTGAAAGGTTAAACTCTACGTATATCGATGAACAAACCCTGCGTATATCGATGAACAAACTCTGCATCATATTCTGCAAACATAATCTCTCACCTTCACGCTCTGGTGAACACAGACAATCCGTGGGCGATGTTCAATCAATGGAAATGATTGCTAGTGACAGCTCCTCACTTCTCATATTTAACAGTTTTGAATAAATCCTTTTACCTTTCGGCGTAGAAAGCTTTTGTCACGCTCATGTGAGGACGTTCTAACAAAATGAAAGCTAAGATAGATCCCATGTGCCCTTTAATACAAATCTTTCATATCACGATCCAATTTCCATCAGTCAGGTGAAACGTTTGGAAAGGTCGGAGAATGAGGATACGGTTAAATCTATTAGCGTCAGCACATCGAGGGACTCCAATGCTGTTTGGACAGAACAGTTCGAATAGTGCAAAAGTAAAACAAAACCTTGTAGCATAGAAATTTTGTATTTCAACAAAAACTTAAAAAAACACATGCACTGAGAGAGATGTTTCCGTGTTTACTGTTCACCTATTCTACATTCAGATCTAATACTGTGTCAATAAGGATTGTCATGTTTGCCTGCTCTCGGTGAAGCAAGCTGATAATCTATTCACATAATCAGAAGTCAGTTCAAAATATTATGCTTTTTGTTGTCTGATTCGAAGCCTGGCCTTTACGTTAGGTTTCCCCTTTTCTCCATTACCCGGCTTAATATCCCCCTGAAGAGCAAGTCTAGATTAAGGTTTAAAGGATATTCCCTTTCTCGAAGCTTCTGTCTAATATAAAATAAAATGGACATTTTTCATATGAATAAATACGTACTTTATCAAATTTTGTCAGTGACTGTCAGTGTCAGTGTCATGCTATTTGTTGACTTAGACTGTGGAACAACATATTGAAAAGGAGATTCTATTTCTGAAATCTCATTTCCCATAGGCTCATTTTCAATTTTAATGAAATAGTGATATTTTACGGCTAAATACCTTTTTAAAGGTCTGAGTGTAAGACTATGCATACAGTAAGTTCTTCAACGTGTAATGAAAGGCAGCACTGCACATTGGAAACGTGATCTTCAAGACTGAGAAAGACAATCAACATTGAGCATTGCGAACTGAATTCATGACATTGCGTTTCACAATCGTAGGTATGTAGGTATATATATGTAGGTATGTAGGTATGCAGTTCTCTCATTACAAATAACCAGCATAACACCTTTTAGCTGCACAATATAGCTGCCCCATTACCTTAATGAAGGAGAAGGTTTAGCTCTGAAAACGACGGATTCCTCATTCAAAACATTGACAATAATATCTTACTTTATATTGCAATGCACGTTAAATGCTTTATGAATTTACATCACAATGGCAGTGGTACGCTCCAATGAGACCTACCACTACAAAATCACGGACACGTCACGAGTTTTGCCAGGCATCGCATTGAAAGGTCAGGTATACAGAAAGCGAGGAATTAACCTACCTGAGACTTCAAACAGCGCGTTAAGAGATGTATGTATACTGTGTTATTGAGATAGTTCCCGGAAACTGTGGTCAGTTCCAACCGGAAAACGTCATTTCCATCTCAACAATTGGTACTTGCTCTAATTATCCGAACTTGACACAAGGCACATTAGCAGACGTTTGTGCGTGATCCCCAACCTCCTCCAACAATAGGGCACGCTGTTGTTTATAGCACTCGTGTTTAAAGAGCATTAGGATGCTATCGTGTTACGCAAAACCATCTGAAACCATCTAAAATCATCTAAACCCGGACTTGCATTAGGTTTATACGCGGTCTGGTTGGTATCTCATCAGGCAGGATACAATGGGCTAAATACTGATGTGTATCTGATAACTGCGGAAATCATCTCCTTGTTTATAACATGTTATAGTTGATAGCATGTACATTACCCAGAAGTGGTGTACACTTCTCATTGACTCAGTTGGTTTCATAGAAGATGTGTGTGGTTTAAACATATTTATTTCATGAAATCAAAACATACATTAATTGGATTGGTCAACAAGCTCAATTGAACTTATGTGAAGACCGCTCCAGTGTACATATGCTAAATATGAAACGATATCATGACAAGAAAGACAATTTATAAACAGCGAACAATATATATATATAATATGTATGGTAAACCAACAGCACACACGTGCAGGAGGACACGTATCACAGACATAATATTATGCACGTGTATAGGCCTACGTTCTTTTTCTATCAAAGCGACGTAACTTCCCCTTTAAAAACTTCCACGTTGAAGTGAAGTACTTTCAATTCTACTTACTCACGGGCAGTGATGGCAGTTTAAACTTATAATTACGCATTCAAGGCAAAGTAGTATTTAATGAAATTACCAAGTGGAGGGGAAATTCCCTCTTTGACTGTCTGTCTGCGAGTGTCACGCAGAGATTAATCCCCGATCACAGGTTTGTGTATGATGAGGTGATCAGGTCAGAGCGAGGAGATCGTGGTGTGTCTCCCAGGGCTGACTGTAGAGAAATCATTAACTGCACTCGACGTCTCCACTTTCATATCCACCTGTGCGTAATGATGCGATTACAATAAAACTAATATAATAAATTGGATTTCAAATGATTTAATAGCATATCATCGCTTTTCGGTGGAATCTGATGCAGAGTTTGGAAGTATCTATAGTAACTAAAGAGAAGTGTATGGACCGGGTCAGGTGCCTCGCCATCTCATAGCGGATACTTCCAAATCTACTTTGTATATATATCTGTCATCAGGCATAATGAACCCTGGATTCAGACCCATACAGAGTGTCTGGATCTGACACACTGACCCTGCAAGCATGGGAAACGTATCGCAAAAACTGTAGTATGAAACATTACATTACATCTATTTTAACACTTTAATGTTGACTCATGAAACAGGTGGAATACTGCTTAAATTTTAGTCAATCTTATAGAGGGTTTGGCAAGGTTTGTATTTCGGATTACAGCTTATTTTTTTACCCCGAAGCCTGATAATATATATATCCAAGAAGACTAACTGAGGACTTTTTAAAACTCTTAATAAGATCAACAATTCTGTTATCAGCTTAATTAGCACAAGTATATATCTAAGTGCACCCTCCTCGTGATAAACGTGAAGATAAAAGGGGCGGACTGGTGCCAGTTGAAGAGCATAGTAATTATACACCTCCGCAATACACATGAGTCTAACTGTGACTATACAATTATAACTCTTCTCCCAGACAGACCCTTTCGGAAACTTTCTAGACATTCTAAAATGTGATTGACTTACTTTGCCTATATTATTTGACTGGTATGTGACTGGTATGTACATATATGGCCCTGGAGTGCAGTAGCACGTTTTTTTCACTGAAATAAGTCGATGAAATGAATTTGAAAAATAATGTCTCCCGTAGTAAAACATCTATTTCTCTTCGGAAAATCATGTTAAATATGAGTGTACATGGTTCCGTAAGGTCATGGGAATAGTCTTTGTCATTCGAAATAATAAATTGTGTTCACAATAAAATGGCCGCCATGAAATGTTTGCTTTATACGTAAAACCGTTTTTACCACTACGGATATTTGGTTTGTGTAATAAGATGTTTTAGCCTCCAAAGTAAATATAAATGACATAAACTAACATTAAACATGGGAATTTTGAAAAAATAAAAATTGCAAAAAACTAAGATCCCTGAAATTAGTTGTTGATACAGACATGACAGTTGTACATAGATACTCAGGTGACTTATTTATCAGGTTATACAAACCTACATGCAGTGAAACCACTCGTCGTAACATTTCTTATAGATCATATGCTTACTTTTAGAGGCTTTGCAAGACTATTTTATCTTTCTGTTTATTTTATAAAAGTAAAGTAGAAAACCTTGCGTGGACTGAGATAAGCAAGTGATGCATGTAAGCGTACAACGTGGAATTTGATACCCGGGGGACGGCTAGACTTTATACGAGTCTCCACTGTTTTAACTATTGTGTTGTCTCCACTGTTACGTTATTTAACTATTGTGTTGTCCCCACTGTCACTTTATTTAACTATTGTGTTGTCTCCACTGTCACTTTATTTAACTATTGTGTTGTCTTCACTGTCACCTTATTTAACTACTGTCTTGTCTCCACTGTTACATTTTTTACTATTGTGTTGTCACCTCTGTTACGTTATTTAACTATTGTGTTGTCTCCACTGTTATGTTATTTAACTATTGTGTTGTCTTCATTGTTACGTTATTTAACGTATTGTGTTGTCTCCACTGTTACGTTATTTTACTATTGTGTTGTCTCCACTGTTACGTTATTTCACTATTGTGTTGTCTCCACTGTTGCGTTATTTCACTATTGTGTTGTCTCCACTGTCACTTTAATTAACTATTGTGTTGTCTCCACTGTCACTTTATTTAACTATTGTGTTGTCTCCACTGTTACCGTATTTAACTACTGTGTTGTCTCCACTGTTACGTTTTGTTTACTATTGTGTTGCTACCTCTGTTACGTTATTTAACTATTGTGTTGTCTCCACTGTTACGTTATTTAACTATTGTGTTATCTCCACTGTTACGTTATTTAACTATTGTGTTGTCCCCACTGTTACGTTATTTAACTATTGTTTTGTCTCCACTGTTTCAAACATTTAGTTAGTACCTAAAATGTATTGGTTCAATTATTACAGACAGACAGATTAAAAACAAATTTAAGTCTCGCCTCAACATATTACACAACTAGAATATGATATACATACATAATACATCACGTTAGAAAGTTGACCCAAGGAATAATGTGAGACAAATATGTCATTATAATATGTGCACAATAAAATATGAGTATGATATATACAGTAAATTATTAATTTTTAACTAAGAAGATATATACACATGTTCAGTGCTTTTAAAGGGAATATCAAGACAGTTAGGGCAAAACTGAAGATGTTTTCAAATGAAAACATATCACAGACATCTCAAAGGTGGAGTTATACAATTAACCCCACTTTTGATTAATACAAGTTAAGCTTATTGAGCAGGGAGCACAGACCAACCACGGATGTTCTGTTGATCAATCCCCCAATCTGTTCATGACTGTCTAAGTATTGGGGCACAACCGTCTGATACACACAGTACCGGATGGGAACCTAATGATTTGACATTATATACTTAACAAGAAACAGGGAAGTGTATATATCACTTGTAGGAGATCCGTAAGATCCTCTCGTCCAACGTTAACTGAGAAATTAATTTTATTTCTTAGAAACACCGCATTACAGGAAACAGTTGTCTAAACGATACTTCCGTGATCACTAAACGAACTTTTCAACTTTTGAGAAAGGTCCCTTTTGGTTCGGAAAGAAGCCTCCATCAATTGAAAACGTATAAACAGTAATTAAGATGAAAATATAAACGTACCTTGATATACGTATATTTGAAACACATCATTCTGAAATGAGTGTACGTTTCCATAACAACAACTATTACCGTAACTCTTAACTAACGTGATCCTATACTGCCATTAAATTATATAACACCCAGCTAACCGACATATCGTCTCATCGATTACAACCAATGCACTTGCCAAATGACAGCTATGTGTGACAAATAAAGGATACACGTAAAATACGCGAGCCTATTTGAAATACGTTATCATGCAATTTACACAGTCAAGCATTCACCCATCTGTAATTGTAAAACGTATTTGAAACACTTACCCAACTGTCAAATAGCGACGATACGTTTTACTTCCAATTCTGTGTCTATAAGTATGCTTGTTTAAAAAATGCTAAGCTAAAATTTAGTCTATGGAATTTTTTTTTATAATTACTGTACCTTCATCCTTATGATTATATATTGTAATGCTTTCAATTCCGTAAATGTGTATTCAGTTTATGGAGACTGAATAAGGATATTGACTCTTTTACAGGCTCTTATTTTTGTGCACGGGACAGGACTACAAGAAATACGTAATAAGATGCATGTTTTGTTAAGATTAATAGAAAACTAATCAAATGAAATATGAATTCATAATGTTAAGTATGTTTCAATATAGTAAACGAAATATCACAAAGGAGTTAATCCATGATCCCCGAATAGTTTGTGTCCAATAATTACTACCGCATGTTACGCAGTCCTCCTGAGGATATTAACCAACTAAAGACGTACCCAAGCTCCTCGTGTGTGGTTGTGGTAGTCCAGCTATCGACATGTTGATTCAGACGAATCGCAAGTGTAAACGTATGTTCCGATGACGTAACAGCCGGACTTCCAACCCTTACTATAAACTATGTTGGGCAATATGTCTCTTGTTCATATATACAATGCAGGGTAATTGCTTGCAGGTGGCTTTCAATTTCAGGAATACATTTTAACAAAATCTTTAAGAGAAACTTTAAGAGAAAAGTCCAAAATAATGAATGATTGGACAGACCTTACATGATGCCTAGAATCAAAGACGTATATCACATCTAATTCCTGGCTAGAATAAAGAAGTTGCATATCCATATAATTATTCCCATTCTTCATTAATTCTAGAAAGGCAATTCTTAACATGAAATCCAAAACCATTTAATTCACTCACTGACTGTGCATTTGCTGATTTATGACAAAAACGATAAGATTTTTCAATTATGTTACAGTTTAATTATTTCCTGTAAACGTATATATGAATGACAAGTGACTGACGAGAGGCAAGGATAGCTATATAGGTGTACATGCGTGTATGATAGGACATATTTACCATTTCCACCAACACTTAAATTTTGCTGTTAGACCGTAATTTGTTCACAGTTTTCTCATGGTATTTAGCAATTTCATTTTTAGATGCTATTATTTGACTTTTGAGCACGTTTGAAGACGTTTAATTACTACTATGAGTGTTTAATTGGTTTTTAAACCTTTCGATGGTTTTGATAAAATATCAAACATGTAACATATTATCGCATGTATTCACAGTTATTTTCCTGTTATCTACCTCATGTATGAGTTTGGACAGTTTCGCGTATTCTCTGTAACGTTTATGTACTACCAGTTTACATCCTAGGTCAATCAATGAAGGCCAGGAAAAAGTTGCGAACTACAGCAAGGTAGGTATGGGTGGTTCTCACTGAACGAGCACGGGGTTCGGCATCAAAGTTGCTCAAGAATAGGAGACCGTCGATGAAGATATGGATATACATCGACTTGGCTATATTTACTCTTGATGTTTGATCTTTCCTAACGTCTTACAATGATTTAATTGCACAACCTTGATCATGATTTATAGTAACAAATATTAAATGCTTCGTTTTACATTGCACTTAAACAACGATCTCCCTTTCAAAGTGAATTCATAATAAAATGATGTTAAAATAATAGTGAAATAAATTCTATGTTAAACTATATTGGCCAGTAAACTATACGTTATATATTAGGTACACTTATTATATGAAAGTACGATTTTAACAAACTTTATCACTTGTGCATTATATGTTGCTGTAATTTGAAATAGTTTGACTTCCGCATTGGCGCCTTGCAATAGTTGACAGATATTGAATGGTAAACAGTTATCCTGTTCCTCCGGACATATACTGCTGGCATAAATTATGAAATGTGAACAATAACGATATTTCCTTCCGTTATCTAATCTCAATAGAAAAACAAAGTGGGTTACTTAACAAGGATGTATTATTGTTAACTTGCTCTCACTGGTATCCTTGTTTTGCAATATAGCATTTCTATTTCGTATCGTGGATTGATACAATTTCTAACATATTCCAATTCAGCAAAAACTATGCAATAGTCCCTATAATTTGACGGCAACATTCTCATCAACAGCTACAGGTTTCTACGATTTCCTTTGACAAAGTTGATTTATCACGCACATGCCACCAGTAAGATACATTGCAAACTATATCATTATGCTTGTAAATAGAATGTGTTGTTTTGACGTTTTAATAGTCATGTTACTCTATCAATATTGTCTTTTTAGTTTACGTCATTTTTCACATACATACTGTAATTGGAACTTCAAATACATCTGTAAGAATAATTTGTGTTTCCATTGTCACATATATCCATATCCATATAACTGAGACGTTTCATTACAAATTTATGAATAATGGGTATTTAAGGGACACATTTCAACTTTTAATTTGATATAAATGCCTGTTTCATCAAAATTCCAAAAAAGAATAAACTGACATATTCATTGACCAATATACATATTAACTGCAACAAACTCACAACAGTCTACAACGAATTGAATGTTTTCACGTGGGAGACCGTAGTACTAGATTCCACTACCTACCTGTACGATGGTGCTGCTACGTCTAACTAGAGCTTCTCTATAAACCTGGGACATAGAATACTGCTGCCGGCGCTTTGAGCAAAACTGATTCCAGCTCGCGCGTGCAGATGAGTGATCACGTGACTTATATAGAGGCTGAGGTCGTCACGTGGCACCCTTGGTAGATGGGAAGGGTCGAAATCAAAGATACAATTGGAACATTGCCAGCAGTGCATCTCGTAAACGTTTCTGTAGAATGTCAGAAAGTTTGCACAGTGTGCATAAATGCCATGTCGAAGAGGAGTATTTATTTATTTGATATTTGTGTCTTGTTAAACATTAGAAGAATGCTTTGCATTGTTAATTTTCAATTACTTGTAATGCATGTGTTCATCAATATTAGTACACTGACAGTATGTGATAACTAATGCAAACTGTCCTTTCACTTAAAGTTAGAGATTTCACTTTGCTATGCATGGATACATGGCGTATTCTAACACGTGGCGTGGTAAGAGGAGGAACTAATTGATTTGATTTCATCATCACACACACTATCAGCGTTATACTGTACACCATCATGTAACATTTCAGCTGTACCCACTGTTCCACAGCCTGAAATTCTTTTGGGGACCAACATTGAGATGTAAACGCAAAACCAGATATTTAAGACCAAATTTTGATTTTGCAAGGTACCTCCCCGAAAATGTAAGTTTGTTTTGGATGTAGCGGTTCTTGAGAAGGCAAAAGTGTCATATTTTCGGCTTTAATAGTCCAGTCAATCTAGCATATCACAAAAACATCCCAAACAAACAATTAATGTTCGGTAAATTAAAAATCATACTTACCAAAAATATATTTGAATCGCTCCTTCCGAACAATCGTGTGCCGTCAACAATTCAACTGAGTAGTTGCATGCTACGGGGGAGCACCGGGGACGTACGTTTTCACCCGAAATAATCGCTTTTTTATTGCAAAATAAATCATGTTCCCCCATTTAGATTTCCCTAGACTTTTGATAAAGCATTTATAAATGTTATGTCTTGATGATTTTCGCAAAACCATTTCTTTTGCAGTTTTTTGGAGGTTAAATCATAGATTGACTGGACTATAAGGACTAAAACGACATTGTCAAACACCCAAAATATGACCTGGTTTCACACCATTGGGCAAACTGTAGTAAAATTCATTGCTTACAAAGTTCACGATCTTGGTGTACGGATAGATACACATTCCGCCATGATTAATTAATTAAAGTATTATTTTTTTCTAGAATTTATTTTACTATCGTTAAGTTCATACAAGGCCCCGTGGTCACTCTCGGCCCTTTTTCAGGAAAACGTGAAGAACTTTTCCACCCCCCTAAATAAATCTATAAAACTGCATTTTTGTCATAAAAAATTACATAATGAGCAGCATAATTCTAAATTTACACGCATTTGGATCATAGAAGCATACATAACAACGTATTTTACCATTATTCTATCCATTGCCATTAAACCCTATTTTATCAGTTAAGTGTTGCAGTGTAAAAGTATCTTCAATTATCCAACTTGTGCCGTTTTCAGTTAGTTCTATTTCACCCTTTTTGCCCATTTTGTTGATATTTTCAGTGTTGTGTAATGGTGTCGACGTCGTTCTTTTCAAATCTTCTTACAATGATTTCATGGATGTATTAACGAATACCTAATTATTGCAAATATAGACATGTAGAGTATATATGTGAAAACCTATGTACTTTGTGGGCTGTCTAAAATGAAAGTCGACCTGTTAAAGGTTAACTATAGTGCAAAACAGTACGTCAAAAGTTGTATATCAACCTTATCCTTGTTGGGGCATTTGTAATTGCAAAGTACACATCGAACGATTGAACAGGAATCTATATACCAAAGGATAGAAGTTTATAAAATCCTAAAATGTGACATTGGTAACATCTTTTAAAATATGTTACTTTGTAGCCAATTCTTTTCCTTAAAATAATAATACACTGATACATCTTGTATAGATGTATAGTCGACAGATATTATTAGTTTCTGTAAACTAATTTATGCTATATTGATTTGATTCAATTTTCGTTTCTCAAAAGGCGTTAAATTTTATGTAAAAGGTATTACATATCTATAATTGTGCAACGTACGAATTATATATGTCACTTTACAGGCGCTGTAGCACGTTTCTTACATATTATGTGTTCTCAAATGTGCCATTTATTATTAAAGTTCATACAATATATTGATACATTAATGGGTAAAACATCGTATTACACGAACCGATAAGCCGTATCCATAGAAAACGATTATCGGTATTGAAAGAAAATGATGCGGCGTATAAAGCGACAGTGGTGTGGAACTCTTCAGTATGAGAGGTAAATTTGAAGCAATCATGAGAACTTTAGAGTTTTGACCAGTCCATCATAGTATCATATTAATATGTATATTACTTTATTATGTATGTTAATGATTGTATGTGTCTCGTAGGCCCTATAGGCCGGCAGGCGTACTATTTTAAAGGTACATCCATTGTGTTGTTGGGGGTCAAATATGACAAACGTTATAAATGGTCTTATTTTATCGAGAAATACCAACTGTTAACGAAAACAACCATTTCAATGATACTCGACTTAGTATATTGACGATATGAAGGTAAGAGTAGTGATTTCTGATCGAAAACCGGACAATGCACCACGTGTGGCGCGCGTCAATGAGTCAAACGTAATTTTGGAATTTTATTTACGCCAGACAAAATAACAAATTTGGGTTGATAATGTTCAATAGGTCATATAACTACTGTGCATGCAAATAGGACGTGCACTTTCGGTTTCTGCACATGCATAATGATGTTACTCCATTTTAATTGGAAACTAGTAATTATGATATATTTGGCGATTGGGGATGAATATGAAAGCTTAGTGAATGTGTTTGTATTGTAAACAGCACATATGGTGTGTTCGAACGTATTAAAGTCAAATCAAATTTTATGAAACACAATGGATGCACCTTTAATGTATAATGTTTGTACTCAATATATGCCTTGTACAATCCTGGTGACACAATAATAAAGTAATTTTCTTTCTTTCTTTCTTTCATATTTACTCCGAGTGTTTATAGGTATAGCTACATCAGTCAGATTTGAACTACCTTCGAGTGGTCATTGTAATGGCTGCTCGATGGGGATGTACTCGCATGATTTAACCTAACTATGTACGTTCGTTTTTTAACTCTTTTTAATAATGCAGGTGTATTATCTAGCCATTGGTAACTTTTAATCATATTGAGCGAAACGTTGATGATTATAAATACGATTTCTATACCTAAACTCACGTGCAAAAGAAACGTCCCCACATTTAGAAATCAGTATAAAATGAAATATTGATGTCGGAGAAAGTAGATTTTGAATGTATTTGGTAGCCACATGTTTGTAAAGAAGTATTCAAAATTTCATACATTAGAGTATGCAATTTTTATTTTTACATCTGTTCAAATAGACATGGGGTGCTAAAATCGTTTTTTAAAGATGCTTTTGGCCCACAATATTTGGTATATTTAAGTTGTAAGTTTAAAACATTGAAAAAGTAGAAATTTAATTAATTAAAGATATCCTCGACATAAATAACCTTCTTTGATTTAAATTTGTTGACGCGTCATTACTGTAGGACGTCACAAAACAAGCCAAAACTGGCTTTTTGAGGCTTCTATCTCGTCAAGTTAAGGAGATTCAAAAACGACCATTTCTTAAAACTTGTGTTTCTCAGAGTTATGAATAGATAATGTTTTGAAAATTCATATTTAGTATTGTTGGGTTCTGAAGACATGATGTAACGCTGTTTCAGTCGCATTTATCGCCCATCGATTGAAATATCTTGTATTTTGTATGGGGACGTTTCTTTTGCACGTGAGTTTAGATGTATGTTACCTGACAAGGTGAACAATCAATGATTGTCTTGAAATCTTGAAATCTTGAAATCATGCTGTACAACAATTGTGCTATCAAACTTATTTTATAAAAATATTATATAATGTATATGTAAGCACATCGTCTATGGGTGCATCTTTAGATACTCATGTATTTTATGTTTAATTCCCATAGGACACCGGCAGAGAGTAAACGAACGACTTTTCCGGTGTGAGAAGATATCAACCGTGAGCTGCTCACAATACACACTGGGCTGCTCTCTCTACGTTCTACCTATACTCAACAGGGTTTCTCAAATTAAATTCAAATACCAAATACCTGACTCACTGCTCGTCATTAAAATAACTATAATTAGCCGTATAAATACAAGGACACCGTATGAATTGTCATGAAATGCTGTAAAATCCATGAAATGAGCTAAATGAACCATGGTTGTCTCATTGGGTCTCTTTTGAACTAGAGGAGCCATGATGTCTCATTGAGTCTCTGTTGAACTGGAGAGATAATGATGTCTCATTGAGTCTCTGTTGAACTGGAGGAGCCTTGATGTCTCATTGAGTCTCTATTGAACTGAAGGAGCCATGGTGTCTCATTGAGTCTTTATTGAACTGGATAAGCCATAATGTCTCTTTGAGTATGTTGAACTGGAGAAGCCATTATGTCTCATTGAGTCTCTGTTGAACTGGAGGAGCCATGATGTGTCACTGAGTCTCTATTGAACAGGAGAAGCCATGATGTCTCACTGAGTCTCTGTTGAACTGGAGAAGCCATGATGTCTCACTGAGTCTCTGTTGAACTGGAGAAACCATGATGTCTTATTGAGTCTCTGTTGAACTGGAGAAACCATGATGTCTCACTGAGTCTCTGTTGAACTGGAGAAGCCATGATGTCTCACTGAGTCTCTGTTGAACTGGAGAAGCCATGATGTCTCACTGAGTCTCTGTTGAACTGGAGAAGCCATGATGTCTCACTGAGTCTCTGTTGAACTGGAGAGACTATGATGTCTCATTGAGTCTCGTCTGACCTAAATGAACCATGATTGTCTCATTGAGTCTCTGTTGAACTGGAGAAGCCATGATGTCTCATTGAGTCTGTTGAACAAACTGGAAGAGCCATGATGTCTCATTGAGTCTCTGTTGAACTGGAGGAGCCATGATGTCTCATTGAGTCTCTGTTGAACTGGAGAGACTATGATGTCTCATTGAGTCTCGTCTGACCTAAATGAACCATGATTGTCTCATTGAGTCTCTGTTGAACTGGAGGAGCCTTGATGTCTCATTGAGTCTCTATTGAACTTGAGAAGCCATGATGTCTTATTGAGTCTTTGTTGAACTGGAGGAGCCATGATGTCTAATTGAGTCTCTGTTGAACTGGAGAGACCATGTCTCATTGAGTCTTTGTTGAACTGGAGAGACCATGATGTCTCATTGAGTATCTGTTGAACTGGAGGAGCCATGATGTCTCATTGAGTCTTTGTTGAACTTGAGGAGCCATGATGTCTCATTGAGTCTCTGTTGAACTGGAGAGACCATGATGTCTAATTGAGTCTTTGTTGAACTGGAGGAGCCATGGTGTCTCATTGAGTCTCTGTTGAATTTGAGGAGCCATGATGTCTAATTGAGTCTCTGTTGAACTGGAGAGACCATGATGTCTCATTGAGTCTTTGTTGAACTGGAGAGACCATGATGTCTCATTGAGTATCTGTTGAACTGGAGGAGCCATGATGTCTCATTGAGTCTTTGTTGAACTGGAGGAGCCATGATGTCTTATTGAGTCTTTGTTGAACTTGAGGAGCCATGATGTCTAATTGAGTCTCTGTTGAACTGGAGAGACCATGATGTCTCATTGAGTCTTTGTTGAACTGGAGAGACCATGATGTCTCATTGAGTATCTGTTGAACTGGAGGAGCCATGATGTCTCATTGAGTCTCTGTTGAACTTGAGGAGCCATGATGTCTTATTGAGTCTCTGTTGAACTTGAGGAGCCATGATGTCTAATTGAGTCTCTGTTGAACTGGAGAGACCATGATGTCTCATTGAGTCTTTGTTGAACTGGAGAGACCATGATGTCTCATTGAGTATCTGTTGAACTGGAGGAGCCATGATGTCTCATTGAGTCTCTGTTGAACTTGAGGAGCCATGATGTCTAATTGAGTCTCTGTTGAACTGGAGAGACCATGATGTCTCATTGAGTATCTGTTGAACTGGAGGAGCCATGATGTCTCATTGAGTCTTTGTTGAACTTGAGGAGCCATGATGTCTCATTGAGTCTCTGTTGAACTTGAGGAGCCATGATGTCTCATTGAGTCTCTGTTGAACTGGAGGAGCCATGATGTCTTATTGAGTCTCTGTTGAACTTGAGGAGCCATGATGTCTTATTGAGTCTCTGTTGAACTGGAGAGACCATGATGTCTCATTGAGTATCTATTGAACTGGAGGAGCCATGATGTCTCATTGAGTCTTTGTTGAACTGGAGAAACCATGATGTCTCACTGAGTCTCTGTTGAACTGGAGGAGCCATGATGTGTCACTGAGTCTCTATTGAACTGGAGGAGCCATGATGTCTCATTGAGTCTCTGTTGAACTTGAGGAGCCATGATGTCTCATTGAGTCTCTGTTGAACTGGAGGAGCCATGATGTCTTATTGAGTCTCTGTTGAACTTGAGGAGCCATGATGTCTTATTGAGTCTCTGTTGAACTGGAGAGACCATGATGTCTCATTGAGTATCTATTGAACTGGAGGAGCCATACTGTCTCATTGAGTCTGATGAACGAACTGGAGAAGCCATGATGTGTCATTGAGTCTTTGTTGAACTGGAGGAGCCATGATGTCTCATTGAGTCTCGTCTGACCTAAATGAACCATGATGTCTCATTGAGTCTCGTCTGATATGGAAGAGCTAAATTAGTTTGTCTCAAAGAGACTGAGCTTCAGAAGCAAGGAACGCAGATCGTCATTCACCCCGTATGCAGATGACCGGCATGTATACATATAATTAGAAGTTTTATTTTAATAGAATATGTTAAACTTATTTTATTCATGCATGCAGTTTGTTTTATGATTTCCACTAATTGTGGATCGTGATAAACAAGTCATACGTCTCGGTAGCCTTTCATTTAGTAAATGGTTATGTATGTTTGTCTTGAGTATTGTACAGATTATTGAACACTAAGTAAAATAGTGTAGACATCTCATAATTTCATCAAGAATCATTATCAATGGTCGTTTCATTTGGACATATTCTTGACTCATGTAGTAAAACGTGGACAAGACTGTTATTTGTTTTGAAACACCCAGCAAATTGAAAACATCACAATAACATCTGCTTATATCAAGTTCTACTACATGTGATAATCTGCAGACAAACCAAGTTTTGTTTAGCTAGCACGGTTTTTTTAGTTCTGTTCCAAAAACGAATTTCTAAGTTGTGCATACGTAGTAATTACCGCAAAAATGAAAAATTGCAGAAAGTTGAAAACCCCAAAAGGCGCATCTTCATGGAATGATTAGTCAACATACCAAGTTTCGTTAATTCTGGTCCTGAAACGATGGACGGACAGAGGGACGGGGAGACCGAGCCAATGACTATGCCCCGCATTATGTGCCGGGGGATAAACACCACATAGAAATGCTGAAAATTGTCAGACTAGGTCTCGGGGATGATTCAGACTGTTTGTGAACTTTGTCAATCCTGCAGTGTAATAATCAGACTAACATATAAACGTTAAAGAGAATGGAACAACGCGTTTGGTCCCAGTCAACCTCAAAACTCTGGAAAAATATAATAGTTATTGATAATAGACAAATGATAAGGAATGTCACTGGTTAGAGCACGACAGCTGCCGGCGGTTCAACAAAATGAAGCGCTTCGTAGCGCTCATTGATCACTCAATATAGCGCTCAATGAGCGCTTCTTCTCTCTTGAACGACACAGTGCAAAACCTCAAAGTTCGCTCGCTTTGCTACGTAGCGCTACATTGAGCAATCGCGTTCAAGAGAGGTTTAAAAGTAATCACTAATTGAGCGATTACTTTGAAACCTCTCTTGAACACGGCCCAAGTGTACATAAGCAAAGGAAATTTGTTAACTGGTGCCTCGCTTTTGGAAACATAACCAGCAGGTGAATGAACCTTCGTACAGCTAGTACACTGTAATATAATCAATCTACACGAGGACCAGGCGGAACATGTCTCTAATCTAGTAGTAGTGTCTCTTATACATGGCCAACACCACTTCATACACGAGTGTTTTAGCGAGAAGGCGGCCCATTACAAGTATCATTACAATACAGTATATGTACAGAGGTATATGAGATGTATGCAATGAAAAACACGTGTATTTCACGTGAGGATGGATGTGAACGATACATCCTAACGTGAAATACACGTTTATATAATATAATATAATCTAATACAATTTAATACAATACATAGAGACTATTTCATTGTTTTTGCAGAATATCATTTCTATCTCATCGAGTGGATCGAGAAAGTGATATTTTCACGAGTGGCGCAGCCAAGAGTGAAAATGTCACTTTCTTACTTTTTCTCATTCACTCCCTGATGTACCTATAATGAAATATATCATAAACACCTTCACTACAGAAGATTGGGTTTTATAATCAGTTCAGCTACATCATTCCAATTATGTGTAACGATCTAAATACCCCCTTGTCAATTTGAAATTATATTTCAGAATGTTGTCATCATAGTATACTTCAATATTCAATACCATGCCAAAGCCAATACATGTTTTCTTTAGAATAAGCCATCAAACATAAAAATCGCTTTGCTCGCTCATAGCATTCTCTTCCCACAGAGGTTAGTCCCTACAGTTTTCCGGTTCTACCCTCTGTTACATTACGCTTGAAATAGAGAGCAGAACCAAAGTCCCCTGGCGGTGGAAAGAGAAATCTCTTAACCTATCCTTACTTCTTAACCAATGAGAACTCATGTTTAATTTGATATGTCGAAAGGGTAACTTAAAAGATCGACGCATTTTACTCTGAAGGGTCTTGCTCATTAGCATATGTCATTCGAATATGTCTGATGTAAATAAAGCAAATGAACTGTTTTGGGTATTTGTCTCTGATTTGGTTTTCTTTCTTTATAAGTATGTTTATGATCGAGAGTTTTCATAAAATCAAAAAGCATAGTTCGAGGAAAACACAGAAAACACTGTAAAACGAGAAAACGTTGGCCTTACGTTGATGACGTGTCATTGGCAAATGTCACTTTTACAACGGCGTCGCTGATTGCACAACTAGATTCAATTGCAACCAATCAGAACACTACCTTCATGCACATATTATCGAGCGTAATGTAACAGAGGGTAGAACCGGAAAACTGAAGGGACTAACCTCTGTGGGAAGAGAATGGCTCATAGGGAAAACTGTTCGTTTCATCTCTGTTGCGCAACATATTTGCGCTAAACTTCATCTGTGATCAGATCGGGCAAGAATTATAATAACATTTTAACACCATATGAATTACATTTACACCTCCAACAAACACTGACATTTTGCAGCAAAGTGTTAAAGCCTTATGGGGTTAGAAGCAGCTTAAAACCTTTAAGATCATCTGGTGACCAAACGCTAAGAGTTCGCTCATGGTACCAAGAGACTTATTTTTAGGAACCTGTGTGTAAGTTTCAGTTAATTGGGCCAAATATTCTAAATGATAATAAAGAAAAACGCACTTCAATTCTGTTTTATTTTGGTTTATCTCCCCTTTGTTTATGGAACCTGTCTCTCGAGAATTGTATGGGCCCTGTGTACCTTTTAAGCGTCATAGCATATTTAAATATCATCAAAATCGATCAAGAAATGCGAGCTGTAGCTCTGGTGGAAAAAAGGGGAGAATAATAATGAAATGAAGGATAAACATCTGAGCAATAACAATAAGTGACTTCGTGAAGCTTGAAGCCCTTAATTAGTCTATATTGAAAATAATATATTAATAATATGATATTGGGATAATTCGACAATTTGCTATACCCGTGCCTTTATTTTTTATGCCTTTAATTTGGTACTTTGTCGCAAAAGCAGACAGATCATACATAAATCCGTAAGCTTGAATTATAAGACCTAGCAAACAAACCAGCTACAACATATTTAAAAAGATTACGACAGTTGAGTGACAGCTGCGAAGGTATTATCAGTTTGAGTAATCACAAAGCCTTCATCATTCCGTCAACTAGGTAATCACACAACTGATCACAATACAAAGTGTATACCATAACACATTCCATAACTCATAGACTAACCGGTGTCTTAACAAAGTGAGGTGACATTACTCGACGGTTATGTGAGGGGAACTGCAAGTTATTCGAGATTAAACTTAACGTGGTCACATGCAAATTATCTTAAAACAGTTGCGAGTTATCTGAGGTTAGCTAAACACCTTCAAGTTATCTGAGGTGAGCCAAATATACACGTGGAATAGCAATTAACCACAGACTTAAAAACATAAAAACGACTTACAATGTACAGTGAAGCTTACTCGTTCACCTAAACGCGATAGAGACATGTATATTGAGTATGAACATGCATAACAAAGCTTGTACTTACAGCTCCCGCTTGATGACGTCACTTAGAAATATATTGTACATGTTGAACACCGTCTCAAAGCCTACATGTATGCCCTAGAGGCAGGAAACTTGATCTTCCACTTGACAACTTGCTCTTTTTGTTAATGACGTTCAAATAAATGAATTTGAGATATTTATATATAATATTGTGCTGATGCTGTATTAGCATTTTATTAACATATTTTTTAAATAATTATGATAATATAATAATAATATAAATATTTATAATTATAAAACAAATAACGAGTGTTAGAAGCTATCAAAATATATTCTTCGGAACACATTATTAGGTAGTGACTAGTTTGCATAAATCATCTTATGAAAATGAAACAATGTTTTCATAACTGAACGCAAATCACGTTATGAATAACGTTACTTATTTCGCTGTGAAAGTCGAAACACTATACATTGTGTACCATATGTTAAAGATACTTCCAAAAAGAATCATTTTAAATTAAAACTAAATGATACACCTCATAACATTTGATAATTGCCTACAACTTTAAAAAGTTGTGTCTGATTAAAGTTTTTGATTTACAACCTCAAGCACAGGTACACAGCTAATGATTGCACTGATCATGTAACCGTTTACAAGCATGGCATAGTCTATATATGTATAGAACATCATACTTGTGCATTTGGATCGTTTGTATTGAACGAGAAGATGTCATGGAAGTGGAGGAACAACGAGTTCGAAGAACGAGTTGTTCCTCCGCTTCCATGACAGCTTCGAGTTCAATACAAACGATCCAAATGCACAAGTATGATGTTCTATATTTATTATATACCCCTTTTTATTTGCAAATTGGTAAACAAATAAAGTTGCATAAATTTACTTGGACGACGTGCTGCGTATTGATACACGGACGGTTGCCTGACCAGCACGACTCGCGATTTGATATCTTAATAATATCTTATTTTCTCATTTGTCAGCCCAATAGAGCTTTGAGTGAAATTTTCTTCAGTGTGGTAACATAATTAAACCATCAAATTTCTTTACTATCATTTAATTACAAAGAACTGAAAATAAGAAACAACATTCAGGCTTCCGTTCGTCGTGCTTCTTTCGAATGACGTAACCATGGTTATGACGTCACAATAGTAAACGGTTGTGACGTCACAATGACGCAGCTTCGATAGCGCAGCTTTCGGCAATGCTTTTAATTCCCCTTATACTTTGCGCTTTTCTGCCTTGTCAATGATAATTTGGGTAACATTTTCCCTGATCGTGCTGTTAATATTGGGTCTAAATCCAAACTGATACTTTAATCGACTGAAAAATACTAGAAATTTTATTAAAACATAAATTCCTGAGATTGAATTGAGAAAACATTGAAAATTACGGAGAATTCCGAGAAGTGTCGAAGTTTAGAGAAAGTAGAACCGTCAGCCGTGCAATACGGAATTAACCATGCAATACGGAAATCGACCACGGAAACCGTATTGCACCCCTGTATTACTATCTTAAGTTTACATGGGTATATAATAAATATGTATATATATATATACTCACGCCCAAAATGTACTTTATTATTGCTATCGAAATCTAACCCGACTCATGTAGTTCCAACGTTATTGTTACAGACAGGGGTTTTGGTTTTGGTCAACTGACGTCACTTGTACGGATAATAGTGATAAATAGATAAAATATTGATGTGCATTAGAAGGTAAACACACGTGCGGATAGGGTATAAAAGCATTGCATACTACAAAACTATTACTACTACTACTACTACTACTACTACTACTACTACTACTACTACTAATTCTACTATAAGTAGTTCTATCACGACTACTGTCGCCACTACTGCTATTATCATATACTACTACTACTACTACTACTACTACTACTACTACTACTACTATTAATGATTGGTTTACCATTAAATCTACTACTCTCTACACCACATGAATACACATTGCATGTAATAAAAAAACTACAAGCCTAAACTATTAAAAGACAAAAAAAACTATTTAATTCAGTTGCCTTGGACAAAGACATTGACCGCAACAACAAGACATGTGTAACAATAGTTTGAATACAAACTCAAGGTATATCTCTACTACAAGCGTGAAGGGGGTTAACCCGTAGCGTATGCATACATGTACACGTGGTTTCCAATTACTTGTGATGTGTTGGCTTCAATGAAGAGAGGCAACACGATTGCTTTCATGGAGATAGTCTGAGTCAATATTAGCTCGCCTCTATCACAACACAGCCCCATATCCCCGTCAATGAGAGGGGGGACCCGCCCTCCTCACGTCAACCTACTGTCAGCAAACAGTACCGGGCCGGCCATCTGACCATCCCAGCTTAGTAGCGTGGGTGCACGTGAACTCTGTCAACTACTTGGCCATGTTCAAGAGAGGTTTCAAAGTAATCGCCGAATGAGCCATTACTTTTAAACCTCTCTTGAACGCGATTGCTCAGTGTAGCGCTACGTAGCAAGGCGAGCAAACTTCGAGGAATCGCACCGTCTCGTTCAGGAGAGAATGCGCTACATTGAGCGCTATCTTGAGCGATCAATGAGCGATTATAAGCGCTCGCGGTTATGGAACGGAGCACGGATATCGGTACATACAAAAGTGTTAAGGACGTGTGGCCACCTCTTAAAGGTGGAGGTTACCGCTTCTGATGTACCGGCCATTTTAAGTTGGGAATAAAATCTGTTCTATAGTAACCTTATTGGGATACAATCAACTGCATTAATATTTGATTTATATAGATCTATTTTCTTTAACATTACAATGCAACATACTTACCATTTTCTTGTTAGATTATCTTGGATTTGTAGCGTCACATATTCATGTTAACGTGACAAAATACGTTAATGCCATTGGAATTTTTATTATTGAAATATTATCAATGTGTTAGAAATCTTGCCATTTAGATAGTGAAGAAATATAACATGGTTATATTTGGGATGAAACTACCTTCAATAGTACAAATTCTCGTACTTTTTTTAGTCGAGGCGAAATGATCGTGTGGTAAGCTGTTGGTACAGTCAATGCTGTTGCCTTACTCTGAGGGCGTGGGTTCGAATCCCACATGGAACTCGGCCCGAAAAAGTACGAGAATTTGTACTATTGAAGGTAGTGTTATCCCAAATATAACCATGTTATAATCAATGTGTCAACCAATGATTACATTATTAATATTTTTTTCAAAATATTTTTTTTACAGTAGATTTGTTATAAAGTAACTGGATTTTTAAACACAACCATGATGATGCTAACGATAGTCTGCACTCAGTAACTTTGGCGCTTCTTTCTCTGTTTCATCAAGAGTCTAACTTCATAGCAACACGTTTGTCATAACAAAATAACATTCAAAATAAAGTCAACAAAAAGTATTTTTAATCACAGATGTTTTTCTGTTTTTGTTTTCTCTATCATTTCTGAATTTGTGATTCTGAATTTGGATTATTGTTGGTACCTTTGGATATGATACCTCAATATATGACATTCTTTTCAGGCCAAATGTTTATTATGTTTATAATGTTTATTGAACCTTAGAGAACACTTTATACATATAGTATATTGTATTACATTATAAGCCAAAGGAAGAAGATGTTCCTTTGATAAATTTACAAAGACATATGTAACAACATTATAAATGGATTGGGGGATTTCTAAAGTACATTGATATACATTGATTAATACAGTTATTGATTGTCAGTTTACCATTGTTATTTGAGCTCTACTTTTACATGTTATAATTTAATACTGAGTGAATGCTTAATAATTTAATCAATTTAAGGAATCCTGGTAAAAAAACTGCTTTTCTACAGAGAAAGATAGACGTAGCCAGTAAAAAAAAGGGGGTTATAAATTAGTAATGGCTAATTTTACAAATGTATCCTTAGAACTCGGAGATTATAGGCTTATCACTGGTGCTCTAACAATCCAGTCACTATCTTCATACAAGTCACGGACACGGAAGTTAATTAAGTCCGTATACCACTTTAACAAGAAATAAGTTTAAAATATGTAATAATCATGCGCTCTGAACACACCATTTTCTTGACAGTCAAGCAATACCATAAACCAAGAAAATAAACAGACATTCATACATTTTTAATCAAAACGTAATTGAAATGTCACCCGTTAATATTTATGAAGATGGGGACTAACTCGATTAACTACGAACTGCTGTCATTGCTTGACTAGGAACGTCCCCTCACGTTAGTATCAAACCGTGGGACACTTAGCACGTGTCTCGCATAATAAATGTTAGGAAATAAACCGCATGTCAATTAATGCACACCCATAATGTTTAAGTTCTAGGAAGCTTACAATAACTTTCCACATCGTCAAAGACAATCAGCTTCATGTATCCCATCCCCCGCATTCTACGTGGTAACAATTAAAGACCCCACCCCACGTTCTTTCACAAGTCCTGTCTCGCTCTATTCATCACTCAACAGGGTGGGGACTGAATTCAATCAGGCGACTTGCTCCATTCGTTCCAACAAAAACTAACTATGTAATCAAACAGTACAAATCCTATGTTGATATTTCACCGGAGGACATGAAAGCCCCACGCCTCAGTCTTGTCTTCGTGCTTTTCCGTGTTTCAATATTAGGGATAGGTCTTGTTACCCCCGGGCATTGTGTGTATGCATAATTGTATCAATTACCCTGTGCAATCGAACATGACGAAATCGACGCGAACACTGGGTGAGGAGAAAAGAGAAATATTGACGTATTTGCACTACATCACTGTCGTGAAACTGCCTCTTATTCTATCCTACAAAATACATACGATTTTCCCATCCGTCATTTGAGGTCTATTGTGCGAATTCCTCTCAATAGAACACCACAGTTACGCGTGATGTAGATGTTACATTACAATTGGTACACATTTCTTTATTCCTCAAATTCCACATGGGTGCTAATGCAATAAATAACATACATAGAGGACAGAGTTGGAAATGATTAATCAAAGTGTCTCAGGAATGCTTAATGATCCATGAAAGTAGAAAGTATATTGATATAAGTAATGGAGATTGTATAACTATAATTTGAGTCAAACCCTTTTGTTACCATTCGCCACTTTGAGCATGATATATCATGCAAAGGCTCTCTGAAAGTTGTTTTTTATTTATTTATTTATTTTTTTATTTTTTATTTTTTTTTATTGCTCCCAATTCAGATATACAATGCAATACATGTGATATGGCGATACAGAGAATTCAAAGTTATGTCTAATACCATTATGTACACATCATTCTTGTTCAAACATTGGGAATATAGGAAGCCATTTCTTGGAGAAGTTTTCAAAGTTATTATTTCTTTTGCTAATATATCTTTCAACAGTGAATATATCTTTCAAAGTCTTTTTGAAAATGTTTAATTTTGGAAAGATACATTTCAGCGAGGAAATAAAGATGTGTCTTTTGGCACATAAAATTATATGATCAAGAAGTTGATTGTCACTGAATGAGCCAAACCAAACAGATAATTTTGTTAATTTGAAGTCTTTTAGATATCCAGAAAGTATATCTCTGAAAGTTGACTATTATTATTATCATTTAAAGGAAAACACCCAGAAAACATTGCAAAAAAGGTTTAATAATACATATGACAGCATCTTAATTGTCCATTTTTACAAATGTATATATTTGAAAACCTTTATCAGGTTGGTGAAAACATCCCGGCTATAATAGACCGTTCCGTCTACATTTTGTTGAAAGTGATCGGGATTGACTGGAACATTTTAATTTAATTATTTCACAAACGATTAACTTCCCAGGAAAAGGTTCCATGTAAATTAGTTAATTAATTAGTTAATGAATCACCTTGAAAAAATACGCTTTAGAGTGATACTGAAATTTATAAATATAATATTCAGGAAATATGTTTTTATTTAAACCTAAGAACATCCTTTCATGTGAAAAATTATCATTCTGATTTAATGTGAGAGAATACAAAATTATATCACAGCAAAAATAACTTCATTTTTGTTGTTGCTGAAATGAAACGGATTTGGGGTAATATATAGATTTCGACAACGTTTCCGCTGTCCTGAAATGAAGTTATCCGTTTCCGCTTCATTTCTGTAATGGAAATAGTCAGTTGTTTATTTCCGTTGCGTTTTTTAGATTGGAACTGCAGTTGTATATTTCCATTGTGTTTCAAACAGCAGTACATTAAAAGATTTTTGGATAGGACAGATTTCCACATCTTTTCTACACCCGGAAGTTGGGTAGGCTACTGTTACGCACACTGAAATTTTGTTTAATGTTCATGTAGGCGCAATGTCAATGTGTGTCTTGTTTATGTCTGCAATTCTTATATATTGCTGAAAATCGTGTCCTGTTCTCTAAATTACAAATTTGAATATATTTTGGAAAAGATTATTTGGCAAAATACATGTAGCTAATGTAATTCATACAAAAGTATGCAGAAAACTATAATATTTACTGACGGCATATGGTCTTGCTCTGATCTACATATATTTATAGTAATAGTAGGTAACACGTGTATATCATTACGGAAATCTTGACATACATATGCATTACGTCGTTTCTAAGGGTGTCAAAATCATAAGAGTATAAAAAATAACGTTACAATTGCATAGCTCATCATAGCATCTACACATCTAATTAATTATTTTCTCTTCCAAACTTCCTTGAAAGGTTTACCCAAAATGATTGCCCGAAGCCTGCTTAATATTAAAATGTCAAACAATAACATTATCCAGTTCAAAAATGTTGTCAGAGGAATTAAACTTAGCAAATTTTAGAAATAATGATAAAAATATTTCTATATAAGAAAAGAGATCAAAATGAAAAAAAAGGACAAAATGAGATCTGTAAATGTGTAAATTTTAAAAATATATGCAATAAATAATTATATAAGTTGAAAACAGGGCAGCGGACAACAACGGGGCGGTCTTTGACGTGAAATTGACGGTCGAAGGGAGACAACTCAAACAGCTGACGTCTGTGGCTGAAGTGCAAGTGCACTTGACAGGTCATTTTAGTAGATAAAATGGCTATAGTTTCTATCACTTTGTAAATTACCTTTTATGACCGAAGTTTATTTGTTATATATGAATGACAAAATCAGCCCCAATGTTTGAGACCTCGGGTTACTAATATTAAATAATTCCATTCAGTCAAATACAAAATTAGGTCAAAGTATGTCAGATACCCCAAAATAATTATGTAGTCTGCTCACGATGTGATTCTGGTGAAAGGACTAGTAGATAGTAGTCGAGGTATTTTGGTTTCCTTTGATATTTGCTATGTGAGAGAGAAAAATGTTTTATGGTGTCTTGTTTGTTATGATTTTTTAAAACTTTCGCACTTCAATATTCCTTCATCATATACCATCATTTTTATCAATTGTTAGTATGTACGTGTTCAGCCGTTTTTATATAACGATTAACGACAACACAACCTGTTAGTAATTTGCCCGCTGATCAGATCACGTGGTCCAAACGTTTTCATTAGGTCTACATGTACATGTCAAAACAAAGTTTATTGTCTCGATTGAACATGTAAATGTTCGTGACTTTTTTCATATTTAACTGCACAATATTAAATGTGCGTAAATATTCAGTTCAATAGCATCTAATGAAAAGGTGAAATGAAAATAGTGAACATGAGCACATTGGAAGTGTGTCTATTTGTGATTTGTACACATTTCTTTTCATAAACTATTCAGTTTCTCAATAATAAGATGCATTAAGGAAATGTTTGAAATTTTTCAAAATCAAAGCTGGAATAGTACAGATTGTACATGGTAATGATTTTACTATTACCAATCAATCGAATGTCTGATAGTAGTATTCAGAAACCAATGATGACTAAACTTACCTGTCGCCATGAAACACGTTTCTGGGTCATTTCCTGTCTTGGAATATCGACCTTTTTCCACCAATATATTAACAAAAATAATATGTGACATCTTTTAGCTTCCGGACAGCTGCTGGCCTTAATCAAATCTGTCGGCCCGGCCCTGTTTCAGTCGGTCTCGGTCTTTACTGACGTCAATTTCGAACACTGCGTTATATCTACATTAGCAACAATTCACACGTGACCCCGAAAAGTGTCCGTCAACTAACACTTCACAATACTCGCTATCTTTTTAGATTGTAATAAACATTATGTACGACATCAACAAACACAATGAAACACACTATATTTGCAGAGTATGCGGATTTTCTCAAGGATGCCAATTCTACAAGCTGCCCATGGAGGACTACAAAAGACTCATCTCGCAGCAGATCCAGCATTTATCACCCCCAGTTCAAAGAAAAAAGGCAGTCTAGACTCATAGAGGAGCTTTTTTCAAGATACAAGCTGACTTAATGTTGATGATTGATAATACCACAGACCGTGCATTTAAAAAATAAACATTATGATGCTGCATCAACGTTCATGAAGATCGAAGGGACATAAACTACCGGGCAAAAGAAAGTTTTCACCGAAGTTTATTTCGATTAATTCAATATTTAAAAGAAATCAGATGTATTTGACTATGACACGATACAATAATACTTATCTGCAGTAGTTTGAATGACTTTGTTGGTGACTGAGGTTAAATTTTAGTTCAAATATCTTTTTGTAATGAAGACAGGGTTAAGAATGAAATTTTCACCAACATGACCCCTGCCCTGTTTAAAATGTTTTAAATGTGTGCAGAACGAGGCACATTTATTTATTTTCACATAGGATATGTCTTATATGTCGATGAACAGTTGTGTATCATCAACAATAATTTAAAAACAAAATTAAACTTAAAATTTCATTTAAAAAAAAATAATTAATAAACATGTAGAAGTATTCTTTGACTGCTAACTAAACACCTGTACTTATCAGTTTTGGATTATGACATCGAAAACTTGAGATATTTGCAATTGAAAATCATACATATGATAAAATCAACTGAGGTGCATGAGTACTTTCTTTTGCCCGGTAGTTTACATGAATGATTTGGCTTGCTAGAATCAAATATTTTCTTGATATATATTGTATTCAAATCAAACATTTTGACAGTTCTACGTTACTTATGGTGAGAAATTGAACTGAAAAAGAATTGAATCATTTCGATAACACTGCACTTTCATAATCAGTATTTGCCATCTGAAAAGCTTTTTATGCCCCCGAGATTCCGGGGGTATATTGTTTTTCACCTGTCCGTCTGTATGTCTGTCTGTCTGCGTGTTTGTCCACAAAAACTTTAACCTTGGCCATAACTTTGTGTAACGTGTGATGAGACCTTTCAGATGAGTTCATCATATTTGACCTTGTGACCTTGACCTTGCCGAAGTGGACAATATTCAGAAAACTTTAACCTTGGCCATAACTTTGGTATATCCGGGGACATCCGTGTTTAACAAACACGTATTGTTATTATTTGATCCTGTAACCAACGCATTATCCATCCATGAACTGTTTTAGAAAATGATCGCATTAATAGTTTTATTATATTTAATCAACAAACATTTGGCTGGGATTTTTTAATTGTGAACTTTTGTCATGTATGAGATAAGATTTGTGGCTATGAAATAAATTTTAATTATTAATACATAAATTCAATCTGTATTTTGAGTTTAAACATAGCCTGTTTCATTATGTATTAGCTAGAAATAAAACTACAAGCCTTGATAATCTATATTGTCTATAATCCAGAAATAAAAGAATTTGTTAATTTTGGTATTGTTTTCTCCAATGAATGGTAAAGACAAAAACACAGACTGAAAAATGCAAAGTGATTCAGGAATGACATACATATTATATATATATATATATATATATATATATATATAGCATTAAGGTGATAAAGCTTTTACAGTGTTAATTTCTAGGACTTCATGACTGTATATTTTCAAGAATTTTTAGACATTCTATTTCAGTCAGTGTAATGTGTCATATTAGAATTTACACATGTAAACTTTTTGCAATTTAAAAAAAAGATTTTGCAGACCAGCATTTATAGTACCTTTTATAATCCCTTATTGTGCAGGTTTAATATTAACCAGATGTAGTTTATTCATAACCATTCTTATAATATTCCTTTTTGGAAGTGACACAAGACTGTTTATAGATAATTTTGAATTAACTTAGTGAATGTTTTGCTGATCTTGTGTCAATTATTCCCTTACTATTAAGTTTTGATTATCAACCATATATTGAATTTGAGGAAGAAGCACTGCAATGACAATCAAATTAATTGTAGAAAAGCATTTTGTAATCTGTATTTTTAGCTCATCAGGCCTGAAAGGCCCGATTGGATCATGGCATGACATGGCGTCTGTCCGTAAACTTTTCGCTTTTTAGACTTCTTCTCCAAAACTAATAGAGAGCTTTAGAGAGCTGAAATGATGTGCAGTCTCTTTGGCCAGTGTGGTTTCTTATTTAGATTTGGTCAAAACATTATTAACCTATTTTCATCTTCTTCCCCAGTACCCAAAGGTCTAGAGAGCTGAAATGTTGGGCACAGACTCCGTGGTCAATCGGGATTCAAGATTGTAGATTTGGTGAATCCGTGACCCCAAATAGACTCACAGTGGTCACAACCTAAAATAAACCTATTTTAGCAAGCTTTGCACAGTACCCTTGAGATTTTAAGTGCTCTTCCTTTCAGTCAATATAGAGACTAATGGAGGTCATCCCAAATATCATCCTCGGTCACCCATGGGTGATATAGTGGAGAATAACGGAGCATATATAAAACCACGGGTAACCGAGGATGCCCAAATATGTGAGTTCTAACACATGCTGTCAGAAATTGAGTGTTTTAAAAAAAACATTGAATGTAATATTATTTTGTAAAACCATCTTTTTATAACTTTCATTTAGGTAATTATTATTATTTTATTATTACTTAAAAGGCTATGAGCCAATCTATAATGTAAGAAGTAATACTGTTCTTCAGTTGCTAATTCTATGTTAAGATAATACTGTTGCTATGGCTTTCTAATTAACCAGATTGTTTTACATTTTCCAAGTCATAATTTAACATATATAATGTGTGCTTAGAAACAGCTTTGAAAAAAAGGCCGTTTAAAATTGCAATGTCAATGACTTGAATAATTGTATAGGAATGTTTGAATATAATTTATTTAAGGGAATGTGATTATTTTGTATGTGATTGTAACTAAATAAGCCTCTTCTCTAACAACTTTGTTTTTCTTTATACTTCTTTTGTTTAAAAATGTGTATTTCATCTGACTATAAACAGGGGTACTGTATTTAAAAAATCTACATTATTTTTGTTTAAATTAATCAGTCAAACTTTAAAGTTAAAAGTAAGGTAATGTCTTGCTGATATTTGTATAAATTGTCATCATATTAAGAATGTCTTAACATAACATTTTTGCATGAAGGTGTACAATCTGTAAATAATATATCATCTTCTTTTTATTTAAATATGTTTCAACTTGTCAAAAAATTACTAAATATCAATATATACTTTAGTTAATAAAATGAATTGAATTGTTATTTATGCTCCGTTGTTATTTCTATTTACATGTTCATTGTCAAGATAGAAATCTCGCCACTGAGTGTAACCAATTGATTTCTATTGTTCGCCAATGAGGCTATGGGTGTTAATGACCACTGCAGATAATACTTAGAATCCAGTACTGCGATAGAATGGTAGGGAGAAATAATGCGGAAGTACCGCTAAAATAACAAAGTTGCGGAAATGCAGCAGAAATCTTCAGGATTCATAGTTGCGGAATTGCAATGGAAATCATCCAGATTTATATTTGCGGAAATGCAGTGGAAATCAGCCAGGTTTATTCTAGATAAACAAAAAATTTGCGGAAACGTAACAGAAACTATATGTTAAGTAAAATTTCCGTCACATTTCCTTGCGGAAATGAAGTTATTTTGGCTGGGCCTGATTGGCCTATAACACCATATGCAGATCGGCATATATATCCCCAACTGAAGGTTTTATCAACTCAGTTGTTTGGAACCTTTGGTGATAGTGAAATATTTTACTTGCGCTTCAGTAATATTTGCAGTTCTGTGTGTTGTCAGTAGCCATGCATCCTCGATAATCCAGCACTATCCCAGTAAACCATTCGTTTTGGTTTTGAAAACGTTTTTATAGTTTTCGGTTTTCAAAACGTCTCGAAAGCGTTTTCACAACGTCTTCAAATAGTTTTAAAACGTTTTCAAAATTGTGACGTTTGAAAAACGTTTTTAAGCCGTTTCCCTGAAGTTCTCAAATCTTTTTAAAAATAGAATTTCTGGTCCTTAAATTGACGTTTTCATTGTCCCAATGACAACGTTTGCAAAACGTTTTGGTATGGTTTTTAAACACACCACGTGGTCATATGACGTCATTTCCCGCCGCCATTTGCAATTTGAAAAGTTTTTTGCTGGCAAGATTCGACTGCAATTTTCCAACACGGCATCTTAATAAGAGTATCCCAAAAGGTAAGAACCTAATAATCTTTTCAATAAGAACTTGTGGTTGACGAATATGTTCTTAAATCAAACTATATTCCCAAATTAATGTTCAATAATGACTGAAATACACGGGTGCATGTATCCACTAGGGTAAAACGTATCCATGGGGTTAGTTTTCCAAACGTTTGCAAATCGTTTTTGATTCCTTTTCTTTTATAACATGAGTTTTTGGCAATTTTCACAGCAACTATGAACGAAATGTAACATCACTTCATTATTGTGAACTATCAAAATTAGTTTTGTCCAAGAATTAATATGTTTCAGCAGATAGTTTAGAACATAATGCTATAATGTTCTTTCTTCGCTTTTGAAGCGTTTTTACATCGTTTGCCGACTCATTCGATCTAGTCCTGTACACGCTCTGATTTGGCTTTGCAAACTTTTTAAAATCAAACGTGTCCATTTAGTTTTGCAAACGTCTAAAATCACACGTTTTGGTGAGGTTTTGCAAACGTTTCAAAATAAAAAACGTTTTGATTAAGTTTTGCAAACGTCTTAAAATCTCACGTTTTGGTTAGGTTTTGCAAACGTTTGCAAAACGTATATTATTCTTTCCCTTATCAGTTGATTTTGTGACAACTTTCTCAACAAATATGAAAGAAATTTAACATTATTTAACTATCACAATTAGCTTTGTCCAACAATTAATATGTTTCAGCAGATGGTTTAAAACATAATGTTCTTTCTTCGCTTTTAAAGCGTTTTACATCATTGCCGACTCATCTGATCTAGTCTTGTAAACGTTCTGAATTAGCTTTGCAAACATCTTGAAATCAAACGTTTCCATTTAGTTTTACAAACGTCTTAAACTCACACGTTTTCCAAACGTTTGGATTTAGTTTTGTCACAGTCTCACTACTTCATATGCTTCCTCCGTATGGAGAAGGGGTGGGATATAATGTTTTTGTTGAATTTCCGTCGGCGAACATCTAAATGGTAGTATACGCTTTTTGAAGTTAATATGATAAAATCAGATCATTGAATCGTTTTCTAGTCTTCAATGAGTTGTCATTCATCTATTATCTTACAGTGATCCGTACCTTTATGGTCAAATGTTTGACAGTTACTCACTTCAAACCCATAAACCTGGTATCCATCGGATAATGATCGACCCTACAAGATTGATTGCCGAATTTCTTGGCTATTTTCTTATAAAATTATCTCACATTACAGAACGATTCAAAGTTCTGGTTTTAATGAGATTAGTCTCTAGATCTACCTTTTAGGGTTGTTTATGCCCCCGAATCGGAGATTCCGGGGGTATATTGTTTTTCACCTGTCCGTCTGTCCGTCCGTCTGTTTGTACCAAAAACTTTAACCTTGGCTATACCTTTGACCTTTGATACTTGGCATGTGCATACCTTGTGATGAGAGCTTTCAGATGACGTCATAATATTTGACCTTGTGACCTTGACCTTGGCACGGCGAGCATTTTCCGAAAACGTTAACTTTGGCCATAACTTTTGATTGGTCATAGCTGGATCTTTCATACTTGATATATACATTCCTTGTGATGAGAGCTTTTTGATGACATCATGATATTTGACCTTGTGATCTTGACCTTGAGAAAGCATGCATTTTCTGAAAACTTTAACCTTGGACATAACTTTTGATTGGTCAGATTCTGCTGAGTGAGTACCCGTAATTGTATCAGTATTTGCTATTTTTTCAAATGTTATACATAATATAATAATATAATAATAAACGTTTCCTAAATTACACATTTTGCTGAAATAAGCAGTTTATCTTTCCAACACACGTTCGGGCATATGCAAAAATGTCAGTTCATAATTGTATATGCTATGTGTCAGTACAGGCAATTAAGTAACAAATAAGTTCAGATCTTTGCGCGGTTAATAATAGTTATGTCTTACACTGAGGTGCTACAACTATTTATTTACATTTTCAGAAGTTTTGCAGAAGAAACACAGGGACGAAACTCAACTGTCCTTGCGGAGGAAAGTGTCCTATATTCTCAAGAGATCCAGCACAATGGTTGGGGGGAATACTATAAGATGAAAAAAACAATGAGCTGTCAACTTCCAAGTCAGAGCCAGCCACAGAAAAAACAGAGAGTCAGATCTGAATCTGATTCCTCTGAGAGTGGTCATGATAACTAACTGTTCGTTGCTTCAAACTGGATTTAGCATTTTAGTTGTTTAGTTTATGAATTTATCTGATAGAAGTTTTCAGACAGATATTATGCTTTGTTGACCGCTTCCACTTGATTTGTGGTCGGAATTGATTGATCAGAGACTATGTTCATGTCGGCCGTTTTAGTGGGGAGGAATGCATTTTCGAACAGGACAACAATTCAGTTTTGGAGAATAATGATGTTACGTTGTGCTTTCATTAAAGATTGGTTGTCAAATCAGCTTTCTTCATTGTCCTTTTTTATCGATGCACACTGATACTATCTCACGGTACGAATTGTAGTTATAACTTGTAGTATTAACTTGAATGCCAATCTACAATATTGCTATGTTTAATAGTTGATGAGTTGATACGACTTTGATATTCTGACAGTGCACTTGTGGAAGTTGCAGTTGAATCCTACAAGTCGTAACTACAAATCGAATTATGAGAACGGGTATTTATAGTAAACGGACGTTTTGAAGTGTTAATCAGAACGTTCTCAGAGCGTTAATCAGAACGTTCTGATAAGGTTTTTATCTTTCCATGAACACCCGATGGGCTGGATATGCCGTCGACATCAAATGGTTTTGGTTAAGTTTTGAACAGGTTTGCCAAACGGTTTTAAAAAACGTTTTCAAAGACGTTTGCATTACGTTTTAAAACGTTTTCAAGAACGTTTTTGGCGTTCGCAATAACGGACAAATATGGGCTTTTGAAACGTTTTTAAAACGTGTTCAAGAAAACGCTTTTATTACGTTTTAAAGACGATTTTTGGTTTACTGGGATTGTTCCGATAAATCTACTTGTGTGTAGATTTATCGGAACAATAGCGCTGCATTATCGAGGATGGTAGCCATGTGACACAACGAATACTTGTAGACAAAAGCTTTAGATCCCTTAATTTGTAAATACGTAATTGAAGAATCGAAAGAGAATTGGTAGAACTTATATGTACGCTCCCGTTTATAAAGACTGTCTACTAAGGCTGTGCAATATTATTGCAGTACCAATATATTGCAATACAGACTTGTGCAATACGTGTATTGCAATACGATTTTCATATCGCAATATATTGCACCAACAAATATGAAGTAAAATGTATTCATTCATCTTGTAAAAGGCACATTTACTGGCTTAACTTGTATTAGAAAATTATTTTCAAGTGCTAGAATGTGTGTTGGACTGTATTACAAATGATCTTTTTAAAGATCTTAAAGTAATTTTGTCAAAGGTGTCTTGTTTAAACTGCCAAAAAATTGAATGTAGAGTTTATTAAGTATGTTGCAATGTCATTGGCACTAGTTAATATGGTCTTTATAGAAATATCTCATTGTCAGAGGATCTTACAATATATTGTGGTACGTATTGCAATACATTACAGTTCAGCAATACATATCGCAATACAAAGATTGAGGCAATACACAGCCCTACTGTCTACCCTTGATTGACACGATATCTTTAGAATGAGGTGCGACCTGCATGTGTCTTGCTTGCCGAACGACTCCTTGTGACGTCAGAAGGGTCAGTGCGAAACGCCTACACAGTAAATACACTAGCGCAGTCACGCATACCGACAATATGACCTTAAATGGAACTCAAATTCAAGAAGAATACCAGCTCTTTTTTGACCATTTTTTGGAAACAAACAACCATTGTTAGTTTTTTAAATTACTTTTTGCAATAAAGCGCGTAGCTAGGTGTTTGAAGAATGTAGGGGAGGTCGGGGTAGTGTGGGCAGGTGGGGCAAATTAATTTCGGCGTTTTATTTAAAAACTACAAGAAGATGACATGTGTGACACGGGTTGATTATAGGTGGCACCCATCCCTTCACATCGCTATAAGAAAGACGGGAGTAACACACGGTTTAAAGGTAACAGACATAAGTATAGATATTTGTCGTATTTGATCTAAAAGCCAAAATACGATCGTAAACATAACACTTTTTCTGATTTCAAGGAAAGCTGGTAAATGTAATGAAGCAAGCATCGTTCATGAAATACAGTGTCAATGTGCCATATACCCATGTGCGTTTTCATTACTTTGTCTTTGTGTTGAACAGTGCTATCATTGGGGCAAAGTGGATGCAGCTAGCCCACTTTACCCTGGTCAGTTAAAGGTGCATCCATTGTGTTTCATGAAATTTTATTTGGCTTTAATGCGTTCCAACTCACAACATGTGTTGTCTACAATAGCCTACAAATAAATTCACTCAGCTTGCATATTTATCCCCAATCGCCAAATATATCATAATTAGGTCTACTAGTTTCCAATTATAATTGAGTAACCTTAATATGCACGTGCAGAAACCGTAACTGCACGTCCAATTAATATGCACAGTAGTTATGTGACCTTTTAAACATTATCAACTCAAATTTGTCTTCTTGTCTGTTATAAATAAGATTCCAAAATTACGTTTGACTCATTGACGCGCGCCACACGCGGTGCATTGTCCGGTTTTCGATCAGAAATCACTAGTTTGACCTTCATATCGTCAATATGCTTAGTCTACTATCATCAAAATGGTAGTTTTCGGTGACAGTTGGTAATTCTCGATAAAGTAACACCATTTATAACGTTTGCAATATATGACCCCAACAACACAATGGATGTACCTTTAATTTTATACATCAAAAATCAAAAGATTCTCCTTGATGTGGTTTAAACATATTTATTTCACAAAGAAGTGGATTGGTAAACAAGCTGATGTTATCGTCAATATTAAGCTATTTAGCTTACACCAACGTATAAATATTCGTTACCTGGCTGCGTAGAGGATGATATCAGTGAACACGTCGGCTGACTCTCCTCCGTTAATTGTAGTCGATGACGCAACACCGGGGTTCCGAAATAGCGATTTGCTCTACAAGAACGGATTCCAAAGTTTTCTCTAATGGTCGACCCCACTTTGACGTTGCACTCAGTGAACCAAACAAAAACACTTTACTTTGAAATCATCAACATATCTGCAGATCCAATTATGTAGTTGGTTCCAAAAATAGTTGGTTTCCTCACATTCCCAATATACATACAATATACAATATTTTCGTTCATCTCTCTACAGAATGAACACACCGCATTTTCAAGCAATTTCATTCTCACAATTTATTTTGTTTGGTATAAACAATTCCATGTAAACATTTAAACTGAAAATCTTTACATCTTGAAAAGTCTGACATCCTTTACATTTCTTCTATACAGATTAACGATTTTGTTCCATTCAAAATCCTTATTTTCAAATAAACTTTCCCATTTATGGCATATAGGTAGGTAGTTAAGCATTGTCAAACATGTGTTTATCATAACATTTTATTGAACCTTTGGTAATGAATTCTCTCTGTAAAGAACTAACAAAGTTATTCTGTAACCTTTTAAGGTTTTTTCCATGCTTCGGGTAAAATATGCAATATGTATTCAAGATCAACACATCTCTCCAATAAGGGTTTTCAATTTCAACAATGTTCTGAAAATTTGCTCCTTATTTTATTATATCTGTCTCTGGAAAAGTACATGGATTGTTTCTATTTGGTTTTCTTATGTAAAGTTGCAGTGGGGATAATTTCATGACATTTGCACATATGTTTACATCAATCATGCGTGTAAACTCCCACCTTTTAATTTTATCTATTTTGTCATTCCAAATAAATTTGAAAAACATTTTCTCAAGGAAAGTAATAAGTGAGTCAGTAGGTTAGGCACTAAGTATTGAAAATCTGCACTAATTTGAGAAAAGCCAGTGTTTTAATCACGGGAATTTTACCAGTTAGTAATAGTGTCAAATGCCTTTTTCTCCATGTGCAAGTAATCTATTTATCTATTTTAATCTTTTTCGTGTGATCATAACAAATAAATCTTTTAAGGAGTAAATTTTATTCCTAAAAGTTCATTGTTTTGCCACCTGCTTTTGAATCGATCAAGATGATAGTTTGAGGTTGTACATTCGTCAGACACACCATTATGTGTTTTGTTGGCTGGTGCGGGTTTTAAAGGGGCAGTAGCACGTTTTTTGGCTCAAATAAGTTGATGAAATGTTTTTGAAAAATAATGTCATTAATAGTAAAACACCCTTCTCTCTTCAGAAAATGAAGTTATAAAATGATTATACATGGTTCCGTAAAGCCATGGGAAATGTTTTTGTCATTCAGCATAATAAAATGTGTTCACAATAAAATGGCCGCCATGCAACTTTTGCTTTATTCGCAACACCATTATTACCACTACAGATAATTGGTTTGTGTAATGAGATATTTTACCCTCTAAAGTAAATATAAATTACATAAACTATCATTACATATGAGAAATTTAGAAAAATAAATTTAAAAAAAAAACGAGCTACTGCCCCTTTAAAATGTATCTCATCTTTGACTTATCGACGCTGAACGTTTTATTTTCACCACAGATAAAAAAATTTTTGCACTTTTTGGTCTTTCCAAAATTTGGGAAATTTTTTGTTTACTCAATTGAGTACATTGCGTATAGGTAGCTACGCCCATGAAATACCTCATTTACACCGCTGACCATATCTTTATTTCAAATATCCTTGTCTCAGTATGTAGATGCGTATTTTTAAAAATAAATATATGTCCAAACCCTTTAAAACAATTGGACAGCAACCCATCGAGTAAATATATAGTATTTCACAAATGCAGCCTAACTGTTGAATGTCAGTCACATAGACCTAAACAATATTGATGTGGTGGGGATGGGTTGGGTTGGTGGTAGGTGAGTGATTTATGCTCACTAAGGGGTAACATTCTGTATACTTCATCCTTTATTTTTTTATCATAATGCATTTTTATAAAAATGAGTTTATTTCCGTTTAGTTTCGCAAATCACAAATGATCTTTAAAAACAATTACTTTTATTAAAATTAAAATGCATTCACTTTTCCTAGATACGAACACTTGAAAAATGTGTGTTCGAATTTAACCAATGTAGGAATGGTTCTTTTAACAGACTTATCTCCCTTTGACTGTGTATTTACAGGTGGCGCTGTGAAATACACTGAAAGTAGGTCAAGTTGACGACAGTCGATTTGCAAACATCTATCTAGGCTAGATCTACACCGACTGATCGCGCTTTCCTTTGTGTTCAGAACATGCTCATAATGTAAATAATCCTTCATTAGATGGTACGAAGAAAATTCGACAGGACGGTCGTCAAAAAGTGCCCAATATGCCAACAGCAGGTAAATGATACGTCATTACGGAGTGAAGTAAAACGCAGTCTAAATTAAAACAATAAACATCAGAGTGAATCAGATATCATGATCATCTCAATTCTAGATAAATCTATGTTTTGACCCAATCTCAAATTATATTCTACCTTAAATGATAAGATTTAATCTTTGATTTTATTGACGAAATTATCGTGCTAATAAATGCTAATGTTAGTTACTGATGCTTTTTCATTTCAATTAAATCTGAAACAGAAAACCAAAATTTATAGACGTACAGTAACGATTAGATCAGTGTTATTCATTTTAATTTACCTGTAGATGTATAGCCTGTAGCTAAAAACTTGTACACAGACTCTTTGACTAAAGGGGATTATAAATTGTACATTTGATTCCGTGCCCCCAAATGAGGATAAAAGGGGACACAAGCTAATGATCTTTTTTTTTCTTCTTCTCCAGAACGAAAATGCTGAGAAAAGTGAACAGGCTCTTCTCAAAAACTAAATGCAATAGAAAGCTGAAATATTTTGTACACCTTCAGATTGGGATTATAATTTGTAGTTTTCGCATGGCCCCTTAGGCCCTAGTATCATTATAACCCTAAAGGAATTTTGCTTCTAAGCGCTCTGTGCAACCATGTAGGTGCACTTTCCTGTGTTCAGGTACTCAATGTGAATGGAGTGCCTTACAGTCACAACACAATTGAAGTCTTGCCTAAGCCATAAGAGGCCAACATGTCGACCACTTCACAACTGTGCTCTGTTTTTTATTCAAAGTCTGATCTATTTTTAAAAGGCTCTTGTCAATTAATTTGGTTCATGGTGTATACATGTTTCTTATAGCAGCCCTCAAAGTAAACATTTTTCTCAAGGAGCGGATGCGCTCCTAAAGAAATATTTTTAGGAGCAAAAGAAAATTGCAAGGAGCACATATAAAATGAGATCGATCAATTAATATACAGCAGAAAACTGTAAGCTAGCTCATATTCAACACTATTTTGAAGCTGTGTGATGGATAATGGTTAAATGTGGTGAAAAAAACAGAATTTGTAAAATGGATCCAAAAATTTTTCACGGTGTATGTGTGCTTCTAACTCAAAATTATATGGAGCAGACTAAAAAAATAGGGAGCAAATGCTCCCAAATTGCTTGTTTTTTTTAGGCATGTATAGTAGCACCCAAGTCCTGACAATTTTGTGCATGTATCATCTCTTCTATTTCAGGTGCCTGTGGCATGCAAGGGCTGTACTTGTGGGCACCAGTTCCCAACTCGAGGTCGCACCAACTCACAGTCTCAGAAGTCTCCTGCTGGCAAAACCAACCCACCAGGTTAGATTCTATTTCAGGATATTTCATAGTGTCGCTGTGAAAATTAAGGTCTTTGTAGGCCACTTTATGTCTTGAAAATTATGGTATAGAAATGAGAGTTTGGAGGCTGTAATGTTTAGTGTTTTGGTCAGTTCAATACTTGTTAATTAACTATTAATGTTACAGCACTTATATGGCCTATGTGTATTTATCATTATGATTTGACAACTAGGCCAATGAAAACAGGGCCAATACGAGTTAGAGCATGAGCAGTCGGCACTGTCGCACATTTGGTGAAACTTTGACCATAGGTATCTGTTTAGACTAACATATGTCTCAGAATTTTTTTTTTCTTACCAGCAACATTTTACAAACAATTGAAATAGATATACCAAATGGAGCCCTAAAGGTGCCTTACCAAGAGCTGAGTAATCTAGACTTGCTATAAATTTCTAGACTGGGTTGGTCGTCAATTGAATATTTTGCTCTAGGGTCTGGATGACAGACTAGTATCTGTTCACAAATATTGTTTATCATAATGGTTAAACCTTTCAATGGAAATGTTATCTTTAGTATTAATAAAATTATTATTAATTCGTAATTACGGATTTACGCCCCTTTGAATAAGCCCTCGACTTGGTCTCGTGCCAATACAACAGACCTGTACCTAGGCCAATGCAGAAATACTTATTATAAGAACAGCATATTACTTTTATTTTGGGGGCGGGATAGCGCAGTGGTTAGCGCGTTCGGCTTTGGATCAAGAGGTCCGGGGTTCGAATCCCGCCAGGGGCACGGCAACTTTGTCTGCAGTAGAGAACTGTTCTACACGCAGTAAGGTTTTGGTGCAATGCTACACTGAAATTCAGAGTAGTACCACCCATGGTTCGCTAGTTCCAGCCGCTGCTTGCAGGTTTCACCGCAGTGCATAGCAACATGGCGTTGCGGGCTTTCTCCCTGCCAAAATACCGGTACTAGCAGCCGCGATATAAGTGAAATACTCTTGAAAGCGGCGTTAAACCCCAACTCACCTCACCTCACCTACTTTTATTTTCATCCTAAACATTGTTTTAGAGACCAGGTTCAATTGGACACAAATGGTCATAGATATTTATAAAATAGTTATCTCCCTTATTACACTTTTAAACTATGAAATGGCAAATTTGTAATTTGCTACACCATTTATTGGAGTGGAGCATGCAGCTATTTCTGAATGTCAATTTGTTAGAATAAAGCTCTTGAAAATTAGCCAATTAGCCAGAAACTTTTTATTGGTTAAATTCCTCAAAAAGTTAACATCCAAGAAAAATGTTATCAGATCACTGGAACCAGATTGGCCGAATATGTAGAGGACAGTGAAATAAAACCATTTCCATGAACAATACAACGGACCTATAACTAACCCAATACAGAAATACTTCATTAAATTATTAATAACATATTACTGATATTTTCATCATAACTAATTGGTTACAGACCAATGTCAGAGGGACAGCCACACAAATAGTCATTGATATTAATGAAATAGTTATCTCCCTTATTAAAGTTGCAAACCTAGAAATGGCAAATTTGTTCATCTGTATGCAATATATTGAAGAAGAGCATACAGTTACTACTTACTAGTGAGTTATTTCTGATTGTCACTTTGTTAGATTCAGTGCCAAATTTGACAGTTTTATTGGCATTAAAAATTCAAATTCTTCAAAAAGTTAACAACCCAGAGAAAAAGTTGGGCCTTATGTAGAAGACAGTGACATGAAACCATTTCCATGAACAGAAGGCGAGGTAAGCACGACGGAGCCGGTAGAGGTTGAGCCAATGAGGAGACGGACAGTGAGGACGAAACGTGTCCGGCCAGACTTCTTCAACCCCCTCGAGCTGGACTATAGCACCAAGAAGGGCAAGAAAACAGATGTGAGTTCTTGCAGTTTCTTTATTCGTTTTGTCCTGGCTGATCTGACAAATGATATTAAATTTTTGTAGGTGTAGTAAGGCCATAATAGCTTTTAGCTTTTCAGGCTTGACAGGGGTACTATGGGGTTAAAAATGTTTCTTTAAAAGCATTTTTTAAGCTGATATTAATGTTACTTTACTGGTTTTTTGTTGTTGTGAGGTGCGGGTACTTTCATTTAAGTTGTACAAGTCTCTAATAGAAACAAGATAATAGAGGTCACACCTGTTAAATCTACTTCTTCATTAGAATGCAATGGTCTAGAATAATATTTTGTATAGACATGTGTCCTACCATGACCAATGTGGATTGTTAATTGTAATTCTGGTGATTGTCCAAGCCCTGTAGAGATCTCATGGACCTTATTATTTGATATACATGCTATTCTTTCCCTTTGAGATAATGAAAAATTTAATATCTTATCTGCCAATGGCTCTATTTTCCCCAATGCTATACCGTTTTACAGTGAAATCATAAAAAAATATGGATTGCCAGAGAAAAAAGGCAATACATTGTGATGAAATACATAAGTCATATCTATTCTCAGAATTGGTTTGATAAGTGTGTTCTCATAAGCAGACAAGGCCGTGAGTAGGGGTGAAACGGTACGCTTTGACTTCCATTCGGTTCGTATTGCGGTACAGGATCCTCAGTTCGGTACATTTTCGGTTCGGTACAAAACCAAGAATATCTTTCAATATATGTACTAAAACCATAATAAATCACATTTTTTCTTGAAAATAAGTTTGTAGGGTGTAGAAAACATTTGTTTTTAAAATTGTATAACTGAATATATAATTACATCTGAGTTAATAATACATATTGTTTAAGTTAAGTAATATATTCGGTATGTACCGAAAAATGACGCTGATGTACCGTGTACCGAACCAAAAGCAAAATACCGCGGTTCAACAACTGTAGTTGTAAACCGTTTCACCCCTAGCCGTGAGTCCAAATTACAAGTCATACAACAAAATTATGGTGTTGTGATGCTGTATGAAGAAAACAAACATTTGTGTTGAAAGGCTTAGAATTATGTGTTCTGTCTGTGCTGATCTACTGCAGTGAATTCACATAGCAATATCTCAGGATTGGCTGGTGAGACTAACACTGACCTGACCTCTGCGTGTTGTTCTGCAGGCGGGACCCGAGAGTCCGAAAAAGAAGAGGGGGAGACCAAAGGGATCACTGAACAGATCAAAGTCGGAAGACAAGTCTAAAGGTTTGTGGGATGGATCTTAAGATTAACAAGCAGACAGAGTCGGCCATATCCCCCGCCATGTAGGAATTTTTAATATATTTATGCATTTTGAATATATAATGCATTTACTTTCTTGAAAATTGTTATAACTCATAACTCATAAGTGATCAAATTTCTATATAGCAAAAGGCACATCTAGACTACTTGATTGATACCTGTACAAAGTTTAAGCAAAATATATTGAATAGTTTTGAAGTTTGAGGCCGGAATATACTTTTCCCTCTTCTTGGTTCCAAGTTCAGACTGTTTGCATTTGTTAAAAAAAAAAAAAAATTCTCAAATTTCTTTATAGCAAATGGCACATCTAGACTACTTGATTGATACCTGTACAAAGTTTAAGCAAAATATATTGAATAGTTTTGAAGTTTGAGGCCGGAATATACTTTTCCCTCTTCTTGGTTCCAAGTTCAGACTGTTTGCATTTGTTAAATTTTTTTTTAAAAATTCAAATTTCTATATATAGCAAATCGCACATCTAGACTACTTGGTTGATACCTGTGCAAAGTTTCAGCAAAATATATTGAATAGTTTTGAAGTTTGAGGCCAGAATATAGTTTTTCCTCTTCTTGCTTCTAAGTCCAGACTGTTTGCATTCGTAAAAAAAAAATATAAATATTCTCAAATTTCTATATAGCAAAAGGCACATCTAGACTACTTGATTGATACCTGTACAAAGTTTAAGCAAAATATATTGAATAGTTTTGAAGTTTGAGGCCGGAATATACTTTTCCCTCTTCTTGGTTCCAAGTTCAGACTGTTTGCATTTGTTAAATTTTTTTTTAAAAATTCAAATTTCTATATATAGCAAAAGGCACATCTAGACTACTTGGTTGATACCTGTGCAACGTTTCAGCAAAATATATTGAATAGTTTTGAAGTTTGAGGCCAGAATATAGTTTTTCCTCTTCTTGCTTCTAAGTCCAGACTGTTTGCATTCGTAAAAAAAATAAATAAATATTCTCAAATTTCTATATAGCAAAAGGCACATCTAGACTACTTGGTTGATACCTGTACAAAGTTTCAGCAAAATATATTGAATAGTTTTGAAGTTTGAGGCCGGAATGGAAAAGCCCGGACGCACAGACGGACGGACAGACAGACGGACGGAGCTCATTTCTATATCCCCCGCCAACTTCGTTGTGGCGGGGGATAATTATTATATTTGAAAACAAAGGATAGGTTATTAAATATTTTTATCAAGTTATATTACTGAGAGTTTTGTACCCCTATACATTATGATACTTATAGTATACCTAAGGTGCTTCTCCTTTCATATCAAGTTTATGTCCCTTGTGAAATAATTTTGCTTTGTCCCGAGCCTTGGCGAGAGACAAACCAAAATTATTTCACAAGGGACATACACTTGATATGAAAGGGGAACGAGTTATGTATCCTATTTATTACCAACATGTATTCCATACGATTTATTGTGTTTTAAAATATATTTCTGTTGTCCCTATAAAGGAACGGAACAGAGGAGTAATATCAACCCTGTCACAGCATCTATAAGTTCATAATATTGAGACGTTAAATATTCTCGCTTTTAAAACCAAAACATTCTATAATCCGTGATTTTTGGTATGGCGAATCCAGTTGCACTAGTCATGCTGAAGGAAGCGTACGTAATATAACATCTCCCTGCTCAAGGACATGAGATGTGAGTTATCCGTCCTTTGAATGACGTCATGTCATGGCGGCCGCCATTCGCATGTTTCTCGTCGTCGGAATGTGTAAACAAGCTAAAACCACCTCATTGAATGTAAGTTTTAGATGAACATCGCTGTTGAAATGGCTTTCCTTCTGGTTATTTTTTCATTGTGAGTATAAATTCACTGTGCACCCATTACGAACACATTATTTTCACTGTGCGTTTGGTGCAATGTCATTCCCAACGGTAAGATTGAGAGCACAAACTATTGCTCCATTCTTAACTTTGTGCTTATAAGCTCTGCTCTAGTCATGGTCTATATGTTATGTATTCATTAAAATCAATCATTGCGGTGAGTACGAGTTCCTGAATAAACTGAAGAATGAGATACATTTTAATTATAAGTGTTGTCGTAAAATACTCATGTATGAATTCACGTTCGTTTTATGAATGAATAAAGTAGCCCAGGCAGTGTCAAAGTTCATGGTTAGCCAATCAAATTACTTGAAGGTGTTATGACACCCCTTTACAAAGTACCACATGGGTAATAAAACAGTTTTATCGTTATTGGTCCCAGAATACGCTGAATATCCTGTGACCTTTAGACCTTTATTCCTTTGATAATGAGTTGTAAGTTGGCTGCTCACCATCGTCTGACACCAATCTTTACAACAGGTAAACATCCTGCTCCATCAGTACATTTTATCCACTACCTCACTACAATACCCTGATAACTTGAGCTCAATAACTCTCATATGAGCCAATGAAAGAACTCAAGTTAGAGCAATATAGGCAGTACCATGATGAGAGGACCGATGACACCATTTTATTAAATATTACATGCTATATATAGCAATGTGTGCCCACCCCAGAACAAAACAATTTATTGGGTTCAGGGAATCAGGGTATAAGTAGGGTAGTGGATACAAATACACTGAAAGAACAGGATGATAAAATGTGAAATAAATTCATGTTTTGTCAGTCTTTCTCAAGTGATATTCTAATAATCATGCCAAAATTATCATATATATATTTTCAAGGGAAAAGTGGCACATTTGTAATTACAAAGACAATTATTTAATAATTTTGTTACAGAACAAAAAGTTCCACCAGAGGAAGACATGTTCTCCAACATGCCTCCAGAGAAGGCCCTACAATACTCCGTCATCCTAGCCGAACTGAACCGCAAGATGTTCACACAGAACTTTAAACCACCCTAGTGATCTGAACCAAGTGTGGTCTTATATCAGCTTCATTTCACTAGTCTCATACAAACCTAACACCACTTACATTCATATATTCTTATGAAGAAATACTTCCATTGTTTATCAGCTCATATTCAATGTATCTTCACATTTATATAAGGAGACAGACATTTTGGATGAGACTATTAAATAACTTTGTCTAGAAATGACAAGGTTTTAGTGTATTTAAAGGGGCAGTAGCACGTTTTTTGCAAATTTTATTTTTTCAAATTTCCCATTTATAAAGATAGTTTATGTCATTTATATATACTTTAGAGGGTAAAAGATCTTATTACACAAACCAATTACCCGTAGTGGTAATAACGGTGTTGCTTAGAAAGCAAAAATTGCATGGCGGCCATTTTATTGTGAACATATTTTATTATTTCGAATGACAAAAACGATGACTCATTGTTTAACTTGATTTTCCAAAGAGAGAAGGGTGTTTTACTATTAATGACATTATTATCCCTTACCGCGCGTTTAGCGCGAAGCGGGGGATATAGTATTCGGCTTCGTCCGTCCGTCCGTACGTCCGTACGAAATGGAATAACTCAAATACTATTCTCTGGATTCTTTTCATATTTTGCATATGGGTTCATCATGGGAAGAGTAATGTTCCTACAGAGGTTTGTGACCTTGACCTTCATTTCAAGGTCACGACGAGACTTTGTCATTTTACCCTTGTCACTGGATTCTCTTCATATTTTACACATAGCTTCTCCAAGGAAAGACAAAGGGTTGATTAGATTTTGGTGACCTTGACATTATTGTCAAGGTCACAGAGGAACTTTGAATTTTTCGACATGTTAATGTACATGTAAAGCTTGTCAGCGAGATATCTCCAGAACCATTCACAGGAATTCCATCATATCTTACACAAAGCACCTCCAAGGGAAGATGACGGGCTGATTAGATTTTGGTGACCTTGACATTATTCTCAAGGTCACAGTGGAGCTTTGACTTTTCCGACATGTTTGACAGTCGATTTTGCTGATTCTGACATTATTTTTCAATTTTGAAGTATTAATTTGCGGCGGGGGATTATGTCACCTTAGTGACAACCACTTGTTTTTCAAATACATTTCATCAACATTTTGGAGCGAAAAAACGTGCTACTGCCCCAGCTCAGATGAAGTTTTTCGCAAATCCAGGTTTGAACTGTTTTTGCAAGTACATATTTATTTAAATTCTATTATATTCAATTTCAACTTTCCTACGCAAGGCAGAACTCTTGCCAGTCTCCATCACTGGCTGATTTAAGGCTTGCAATATTTCCCTCGCTTTTCGTGCTGAGGTAGTGGATCGATGCACCTGATAAACAATAGTAGGCTCTGTTTTCCTGGCACGGAAACCTTAAGGAAGTAAGGCAAGGCTTTAATCAGCCAGTAATGGAAACTGGCAAGAGTTATGCCATGAGTTGGGAAGTTGATTCAATTTGTGTTTCATGTCATTCTTCAAATATCAAGATTTGTTTCCATATAAGAAATGAATACATAGCTGTGAAATAAGCATTTATGTTTGTGGAATATTTGTAAAATACCAGTTTTACTTCAGATGGCATTGGTTAACTTAATCTTTCATTATATGAATCATATTATTACTTGTTTTAGAAGTTCTATTTAAAATGATATCATCATGAAGAGTTTATTTAATAAAATCACAGCATTTCATTGCTCATTATATAATAGAAAGTTTTATAATATGTTCTTTTCAGGTACATTTTTGTGGTACAATAAAATGGATTTCTATTAATCTGATTTGTTGTGTATAAGGTCAGTTTGGTTGTTGGATGTCAACTTTTACATTCTTGACTTCTACTTCACAACTGTTGGACCAACAAAGCTGAATTTTTTTAGTGAGGTACCTGAGAACTTTTGAATCGGTTTTCACAATGTGTCTTTAATCACACTGTTCTTACTGAAATAAAGATATCATAATAACACTCAATCCATAAAAAAAAAAAAGAGTTCAGGTAAGCTATACGAGTCCATTTCCCTTCAAGCAGCCATTTTAAGATGTTCACATTAAAATGGCCGCTCAAAGATAGTGATCCGACTGATTTAACTATACCTGAACACTCAGAGTAGAATTTTGATTATGTCTAAATTCGCATGAGAGCAACAAATCAAGTTCCACACCATTGTCGCACCATTTTTCTTTCAATAAGTAACAACTTTAATAAGAAATAGCAAATTGGAGAAAACAAAATATGCAAAAAACATGCTACTGCGCCTTTAAGGGATTGTTTGGGGTAGCATGTTTCTATGCAAAAATCAAGTGATTCAATGGATAAAATTATTGCAACTAGAATTTGCTCAATAAATATATATCGGTAATAAAGGGGGCAACGGTGAGTTGAGGTTTAAGAGTATTTCACTTGTATCATCACTGCTAGTATTATTGCAGGGAGAAAGCCTGCAACACTGTTGCTGCTATGTATTGCGGTGAAACCTGTGAAAATCGGCTTGAACTAGCGAACCATGGGTGGTACTGCACTGAAATTCAGTGTAGCATTGCAACCAAATCTTATTGCACACAGAACAGTTCTCTACAGCTGACAAAGTTGCGTGGCAGGATTTCAACCCCGGACCTCTTGATCCGAAGCTAAGCATACTAACCGAGCAACTGTGAAACCATCTCTAAATACTTTCATTAATAAACATAAGTTAATTCATGGCCATAGGTGTGCCTTTTGCTAATTTGAAGTTTTTGACAGATTGTCCATTTCAAAAACAAAATAATGACACATTTTTACCTCATTTATTGATTTATCAAAATGAAATACACAACTGTAAACTGCACATTAGTTACACATCATAAATCATTCTCTCCCCACAAAGTTCTCATACTCTATTCTTGTAACTGTTTAAATAACCAGAGTTACTTCATCAAGACAGAAGCTAGTTGTCGATGTAAACAATGATTGATTGGATAAAAATAATGATATGCGGATCCAGAGGGGGGTATAGTTAAATATAGAAATAAAGTAAAAAATACTAATGGAGCATTTTGTGTCACGTTAAAGCGCAATCCAATCTTAAAAGCTACCACTAGACTAAAACTGTTTTTACCGTAATTCATTTGTTGTCACAGACTTTGCTCATATCACAAACTGCATCCTAGTGAGGGAATGTCAGGACCAATCAGAATAAACCATGTAGCCAATTGGATCCAAATACAGATTTTGAAACTGTAGAATAATTGGATGCTTATATTATATATATACTTGACAGTTGTGACGTCCTTTCAAAGAAAAAATTGGAAATGATTTAGTTTAGCATAACCGGTATTCATATTCAGATCTAACTCTCATCATAACCAGTTGCCCACTCAAAGAATCCACACTGTTTTTGTTTGCCCAACGGACAAGCGAAGAATTTCCTTCCATTATTCGGTCCTTCTTTCATGACAGTCCTGAAGGCGCAAGGTTTGCCGTGTCCCTCACAGATAGGAAACCTCTTGTCACACCACTGCAGCAAGGAACAGGGTTTAAATGTATTATCACTGTAATGGTAAAATAACTTGAATGATATGTATTACTATTAGTCTTTTCTAAGGCCTAAAAAATAAAAAAATGTTTCTGGTTTCAGGCTGACAAAAATGATGCAATGACGGGATTTTTAAAATTCTTTTTTACAACCTTTTTTTTGGAATGAAGTGTTAGACAAACAAAATTTATACAATTATTTATATAAATAAAGCACAAACCCTCCTAAATATGTGTTACTATTTCAAATGATCTTAGCCATACACTCCATCTCAACAGAAACGAGTGACATTTTCTATGTCCAATGTTTTCTGAGGCTAAAAAATTACAGTTATCTGCCCCTTACTTTTGAAAACCTAGAAAAAAAAGACCTGAGGCGTGAGTTTGAAACTGATGCAGGCGGAAACCAGAAACAAATTCTTTTTTTTTTTGGCCTTAGTAGTTTAACACTATTTGCAAAAAAGCACAATAGAAATCTTAGATCATCTGTCGTGCACCGATTTCAATATTCTGTGTCAGTATTAGTGATAGGTTAGAACTATTGATTGACCAGAGAAATGTAAAATTAACACGTCACCTCAAAGAAGTTGCACTGTTTAGCCCTGGGTAGACTGCAGACAAAGAACCATCGTCCTCGGTTCTCATTCTCCTTCCAACACTGCTTCATGTAACATCTTCGCTTGTGGCCGGGACACAGAGGTATTTTACTAGGAGTTGTCTCCCCTTGTTGAGTTGTCAATCCTTGTTGAATTCCATCTTGATTCATAGTGTTCGATTTCTTCATGGCATTTGGGCTGCTATTTTGTGTTTTTAGTATATTTGAAGTCTCCAACAGTCTTGCTTTCTTGTTTGGTATATTCTCTTGACATTCAGACATATTTTGTTGACTATTTGAGAGTGACCTTTTTCTGAATGTGTATCCCGACTTTGTTACCACAGCTTTTACAGTTACTTCTTGCCGAAGATCTGTTATTTGTGATTGTTCCGGAACTGTTGTTTGAACTTCATTCTTTTGTTGATATGTAGAGTTCAGGTGACCTCCTTTAGGAGTTAAGCATACAGAACAGTTTGTCTGAGTTGCGGAGTTTTTCAATGTGCACACCGAGCATGTCCAGTCTTCAGTGGCCTTCATACTTCCTGTACTGACCCAACTCAGCAAACTAGATTTATTGGAAGATTTCCTGGGAGGAAAAAGAGATAAGTTTATTTGACAATCAACAAACAAATTGGTAATCTTGTTGAACTAGCTGGTGATCTTTATTTCATCATATAAAATATAAAGGCAAAGGTGATTATCATTTCAGATACTTGTAGCATTTGGAAATTTAAATTAATCTAATAACCAAAGGAAATCAAACCTCTTTATTGTCCGCTGGATGATATATGCAAACATGATTTTAAATTCATCATATGTTGTATTATATAGTCAAATGAAGAATTTCTCAATTTCCAAGAGAATCATACTCACTGTTTTTGGAAGCGTGTGAGATCATTGTTTTGGCAGCTATCACAGAAGTATGTGACCCTGGGGCTGTCCTCGCCCATCCTGGTTGTGGTGACCCTCCCCCCACACTGACGGCACTTTCCCACGTGGTACACCTTCTCATAGGGGCGCAGAGGCTTCCCGTCTCGCCGACACTGCAATGGATTTTTATAAGAACAATCAACGAGTTGCGAGGAATTACAGATGATCTGTCCCAAGTTAATAATTGTGATAAACTCCAAGCTTTAGCGAGGAGTTTGACATAATAATTCACAAGGGACAGATAATTCGTAATTTCGAGCAATGAGTTGGTTATTATTTTTCTTACCCAAGTTCATTTTAATGCGTAAAAATCGAAAAATAAGACGCCACATCGAAATCAAAGATTACACTTTAAAATACAAATTGTATATTCAAGAGAATCATACTCACTGTTTTTGAGGTGTTAAACAGGATTCATAAACTTTGTCACACATTCAGGATGCACGCATCTAAATAGTTTGCTACTAACACTCTTTTTTTAGGGTAAGATTGGGATGTAATTGTTGAACTTTACTCCCAAACGGAATTTCGGAAAAAACTAGAAAAATGTGCATGTGATGCACTGTGATGTCCCCTGCTCTCACTTTCAATCCAACCTTATCATCTTATTTCTTATTACCACCCTTATTTTACACTTATGCCAGAGGCATTTCAGAAAGGATTATTCAAAAAGTTTAATCTATTAGAATAAATGAACTTGTTTCCATGTAGCCTCTTAGATCAAACTGTGTCCCTTTTCTGGCCTCTTTGTTAAAATTGTTTCCATGGAAACCAGAATTTCAGAATGATTTAAGTAGCAAAAGGCTGGCAAAATTCCATCTTTGAGTCTAAACACATACCAAGTCTCATTAAATAATACTGAATAGATTTTGAGATAGAGGCCGGAAAAGGTCCCTACCATTATATGCACTAAGTTCAAATTGTTTCAATGGAAACCAGAAAAAAAAAAAAAAATTCAGAATAACCAAAATAGCAAAAGGCACCACTCCACCACTAGGTCTAACCACATACCAAGTTTCGGGCAAAAATATTGAACGGTTTACGAGATCATATGGCCCGGAAAAGAAAGGATTTTAGAATAACGGAATGACGGAAGGAGTTGAAAACATTATGTCTACCGAAAAAATTTACGGGGGACATAATAAACAACTTGTAAATTATTATCGCAGAATGAAAGAAACTTAGTCAAACGTAAACTAGCAATCGCTCAGTTGCATTTCAAGATAGGAATGTAATTACGTCACTACATGAGGTCATAGTTAATGACGTCAAAAAGTCTTGACGTCACGGCAGTTCAGCCGGCGACTCTTGCATGCTGCCTCGCCTTGCAAATTTACTACTTACGGCCTCGGAAACATAGAATCAACATGATTTTCTATTTTATATGCTTTACTGTCGTGTGACTTTAAATAGGTATGCTCGAATGTTGTTCATTTATGTGATTTAGCTAAAACAGGACAGGCAAGAAATGATTTGGCGTAAAGTAGTTCCGTCAACCAATCAAAATGCACGTTATATTTAGAAAACCTGTAATTCCCATGACCATTATAAAAACTTTAATACCCTGCATATCGTTGCCTGCTTGGGCAAGAATGGAATTTATGGAATAATATGGGCCTGAGGCCTTTGAATACAATAAACTTCTTGTCTGTCTGTCAAGCTATGTTGATCCTAGAGGGGGTCCTTGAAACATTTCCTCACCCCAGGGGCGAAACCAGGATTTTTATTTGGGAGGTGTGCAAAAAGAGAAATGGTTCCTCAAGAATAAACTTGTAAAAACAATTGATGGTTACACTTATCTCGGTATTCATGTTTATCATACGTCTAATATGAAAAAAAGTGTATACGATCTAGCTTTGCACGCTAAGAAATCTCTTTTTCAGTTGATATCAATAATTCATAAAATTGGAATGTAACACTAGGTCTATTTCTTAAACTGTTTGATGCCCAAATACAGTCAATTTTATTTTATATGGGTCAGAAATTTGGGGATTTCAATGTTTCGATTGTTTGGAAAGATACATTTATTGGCATGCAAACAATTTTTGGGAGCTAGACCTTCGACACCAAATGTTTTGATATATGGGGAGTGCGGTAGATACCCACATTATATTAACTCACAGATAAGATGTCTGAAATACTGGCTAAAAATTCTTAACATGTCAAACCATCGCATTCCAAATTTATCACATAATATGATGGTACATTATGACAATTGGTGAAGTAACTTGGGCATGGAGAATAATACATTCATTGTTTGTCATGGCTTTGGATTTGTTTTGCTAAACCAAAGTGTTGGAGATGCTTTTTGCGTGCATGAAAATGCCTTGGCAAACACTACCTAAACTAGGTAGATAGCTCTTTAAACTTGACACCCTGAACAGGTCACCAAGGCTCAACACTGCCAGACGTGTAGGTGAGGTGAGGTGAGTTGGGGTTTACGCCGCTTTCAAGAGTATTTCACTTATATCGCGGCTGCTAGTATTACGGCAGGGAGAAAGCCCGCAACGCCATGTGGCTATGCTTTGCAGTGAAACCTGCGAGCATCGGCTGGAACTAGCGAACCATGGGTGGTACTACGCTGAAATTCAGTGTAGCATTGCACCCAAACCTTACTGCGTGTAGAACAGTTCTCTACTGCAGACAAAGTTGCTGTGCCCCTGGCGGGATTCGAACCCCGGACCTCTTGATCCGAAGCCCAACGCGCTAACCACTGCGCTATCCCGCCCCCGCCAGACGTATAAGAAGTGTCCTGACAATATGGAGTTGATTCACGACTGATACTACACATCCTCGGTTACCCAGGGTTTTATATATATGCTCTGTTACTCTCCACCCATGGGAAATTTCATCAGAGAAATCTGCACTCAAATTACCTGCCTTTGGCCGGCGTGAGCCAATCAAACAGCTACGCAGCTTGGACCTGCGAGCCAATGACAATTCATATCACTTCGTTGCAAAGCAAGCGAGGTCATTTTGTTAGCCATCGGTTATCTCCCTTGACCATTTCCGTCTTATCATTGAATATTTTCTTTGGTTACTGACTTCGTCAAGCCGGCCAAGGGCAGGTAATTTTAGTACAAATTTTGCTGACAGAGTTTCCCATGGGTGATATAGTGGAGAGAAACGGAGCATATATAAAACCCTGGGAAACCGAGGATGGATACTACAGTGAATATGAGAGTTCTGTGTACCTTATAAAAGATCATGGTAAAGTCGCGTGTCATCTTGACCAGGAGGGAGATGTGTTCTTCTGTCAGCTGATCTATCTGAAATACATCAACAGTTCTGTTCACATGTGCATCTTCAACAAACTATTTGTAGTGTTTCATTGAATTTCATTTATAACCTTATCATGGAGAATCTTTTATCAGGCTAAGACTTAAAGAGCCATCAAGGATGTTGATGAACATATCGGAAAATTACCAAAAATCTAACTCCGTGAAATATATTCACTTAATTTTTTCTAGATTTTTTCGACCCAAAATAAATAATTGCACTAATTAGTAAAGGTGTTTTCCAGTCTTAATAGATCAAGTCTATTATTTTCAAGCACAAAGCATTGTGGTCTAGCTCGCACGGTGTATACAAAGACACGGAAGAAAAATAAAGTTTCGAAAATCGAAATACATAATTTTTGGCGGTTATTTATTAACCATTTCATTTAATTATTTATTTTCTACAGATATTGGAATAAATTTTGTAATCAACTAGGTATTTTGCTTGAATTTTATAATCAATGAGAATATATTTGTCATAATTTGCTGGTCTTAGCTCAATAAAAAGTAAATTTAACAGGCAATAATGTGTATGTTCTCAGGACATTTAGAATCATTGTTTATAAAACAATCGTCACATTCAGTAATGTATAATTTGTGTGACAAAGGTAGCCTAACTTCCAAGAGAAGCACGTGCAGCCCGTGGGTTTCTATGGCGACTTGCGCTAAAGATGAGCCTAACATTTTTTCTAATTTGATTTTAGTAACATCTGATCTGAATTTACTCCCAATTGTTATTTCTTACTGGAAAGAATATATACATCAACAAACTCACTCTTGTGTTCGGCCTGATTCCACTGTCATACAAGGCCTGCAACATACATTACATTTCATCCAGTCTGTGACAAAAAGTATATTTGAATAAAAAATGTGTGAAAAGAAGAAGATTTATTAAAGAATTGCCAAGATTATATAAGAAACATATTCAGTAAAGTGGACAAATAATATCTCAATCGTTTTATTCTGATGTCCCCCATCTTAGCTGATGGCAGAATACTACTCCACATTTAAACCTACAGAATTCCAATTGCTTCTCATCTCCCATTTATTCGGATTTCAAGGCAGGCGATCAATCAATTATTTTTCACATGAAGGCTTTGCAGAAGCACAAGGAAATGCACAAAAGAACACCAACTTCCCTAAGCAAGGTAAAACTCTTGCCAGTCTCCATAACTGGCTGATTTAGCCGTGCATTAATTCCCTCACTATCCTATGCTTAGATAATGGAGTGCTGCACCTGAAATGCACAGTGGGCATTGATTTCCTAGCACAGAAATCTAAAGGAAATGCAGCAAGGCTTAAATAGTGTGACAGAGGATGTAAACCCTTCTAACCCTGAGAGGATTGAGAGGAGAGGTGAGTAAGTGAGTGAGTTAGGGTTTAATACCCAAACCTGACTGCGTGTAGAACAGTTCTCTACTGCAGACAAAGTTGCCATGCCCCTGGCGGGATTTGAAACCCCGGACCTCTTGGTCCGAAGCCGAACGCGCTAACCACTGCTCTACCACGCCCCGATTGAGAGAAGATCTCAAGACTAGAAACAAGATGTACCTCGTTCTTGATGATGTTGCCAACCCCCGGTAGAACTACCTGATCCAGTAGGACGTCACACACCATTCTACCCGTCTGTTGCGTTACCATGGCAACTGCTCTCTTAGGGTTGAACACAGGAGAGCAAATATCAAGATCTTGCAACTCTTCATACTTGCGTCTGCATTCCTTGGAATCCCTGAGAGGAAATTATGCTTATATTGTTTGAATGAAACACAAAATTCTTAAAAAGCAAACTGACAAATCAAATCGTGCACATCTTGTAATTGCTTATCGATTAGTAGATCGACTGCTTTGGGTTCTCATTATTCAGTAGCTCATTGAAATCAACTTTGGACAACTGAAATTCTAGGTAGGCTGTGATGAATGTTACGGAAAAGACTTATCTTTCAAGAAGAGGCTAATTTTAGCTCAGGCCAATTAAAAGAATGAAGTTTGTAAATCTACTCTTGAAATCTTGTAAACATACCTCAACCAGCAGATTATGATTACATGTTTGGTGATGATTCATATTTATAAACATAAAGTTATTTCGTAAGTCTTCAACCTTAGAAAATAAATCATGTAAAGACTGATAAGCTGCAGAGTCAATATGGCTCCATTTAGCATTGTAATGCGCCATAATGCAGTAATAGAAGGCCATCGGGGTAAACAACCAAGCCTCTAAAGTCTATTGTATCTGAGAAGGATTTCAAGTCATGTGTCATCTCAAAAACCCCAAGACTTCCCTACATTATCAATTTTCATGTTGTTTAGTAATTGGTATGTATACAAATGGAAGAAACCCATTCTGTAAACTTATTTAATAATCACGCTAAGAAAATATTTAATCTCAAATCTTGTCATTTGCATATTTCTTACAGGGGTTGAAAAATCAGTTGGTTTGAGCTAAGTCATAGATTGTGTCTGGAAGTCATCCCAATATTGAAAGCTGATTATTTTAAAAAGGAGGCAAGTCACATTTGGGGGTATTTTTGGATTACAGATTTTTTAACTCCTGTTCTTAGAAACAAAGAGAAATGCCTGCATTTGATTTTTCTTTTCATTTCACTTTTTTATTGATTTGATTTGTTGACTGAAGTCGTGACAGGTGACTATCACATATACAAATTTTTATTTTGAGTGGCCACCACGAGGGGTAAAGACAATATATATACTGGGAACCTCAAGTATAAGTTTTTATTACTCACCCGTTGAAGATATCGCAGTTAAATAAATCTACCGTGTTATTACACTTAGTGTAATAACATCGCGTGCGGCCGATTGACGTGACGTCATAATGACAAAAATATGACGTCACAATGTCAGCGCCGCGGTCGCTAGGGAGTGTGTCCCATTTATCTATGAGTTTGTGGAATTAGGTAGCATTTAAATCAGTGAGTAATAAATAAAATACTAAACTCGTTTCCGTTTAATAACATATTTATGAAACTCGTGAGATGGTATTTGTATTTAACTCGCTTTCGCTCGTTAAATACAAACCACTCACTCGTTTCATAAATATGTTATTAAACGGAACGTCGTTTAGTATTCTCTATATATCACATAGTAAAGAGATATTCTCCTCCCACCTGATGTCCGCTGCAGACTTGTAGAAGGTCAGGAGGTCTCCGTCCATGTCCAGTTAAAGGGAGGAGGTCTCTGCTTTCTTCGTGTTGTCATTGTCCAGTTGGACATCATTCACTCGGAACGAGCCCGCCATTAGGAAGTGGATCCTGACCAGGAAAACAAGACAAATGTCTACTGGTGATACTAAAAAAAAATTAAGGGACAGAGTCCTGCATACTACCTAGACTATAACTTTGCACTAGTGCTTAAAGTCATTGACCAATAGGAGTTTATATTAGATGAACAACTAGGGACATACCTGATTCATGTTCTACTAAATATATTGATGTCACAAAGAAGATGGATAGAAATCAAGGAAGACATAATAATAATAAAAGTATATTTATAATGCGCACATATCCATGCTCAATGCATGCTCAAGGCGCTACACAATTATTACCCTGAAGGAACTTTCAGTGGCGCCTATTAAATGCTCCCCGCGACCGTATTGGTCCATACATTCCTATGTCCAGGTACCCATTTGTACAGCTGGATGAACTGAGTGCAATGTGGATGAAGTGCCTTGCCCAAGGACACAACACAGTATACAGACCCAGGTCAGAAATGTTTGGTGTCTCCACCGGGATTCAAACCCGGGCCGTTGGTGTGAGAGGCAAGCATGCTAACCACTACACCACTGTGAGACACATATTACTACCATCATTTGATTGATTCACCTTCTTTTTAAATATGCTTTAATATGTGAATATATAACATAATTCATCTTGCAGCTGCTAATCATACAGTATTTTTTCTGTAACCTACCCTTACTTTCCACAACAGACCTTAGACAAATGTCCCCGAAGAACATGAAGAGCTCCTTGCCCAGTGTGAGAACCTCCTCCAGTCTCCTGCCCACCAGTCCATCGTACACCGTCCCTCCACTGACTTTCTTAGCCTGCAACGATATTGATTTGAGATATTGTAGAAACACATCCCAGCAGGTAATTCGACGTTGAACCGACGTTGAAACAACGTTGTTCATCGACGTTGAAATGACGTTGTATTATGGGTGTATATGAAATTTGCAGCGACGTCGATAATCCGGATATAACGACGTTGAATCGACGTCAAAACAACGTTGTTGCTACGACGTTGCATCAACGTAGATTCGACGTTGAAAGAACGTTGGTTCGACGTTGCATCTACGTTGATACGACGTTCCATCGACGTTGATGCAACATCGTATCAACAACGTTGTTAAGACGTCGATTCAACGACAATACATCAACGTCGACGCAAATTTCATATGCAACCATAATACAACGTCATTTCAACGTCGATAAAGGACGTTCTTTATGAGCAGTAACAATCTCGCAATAAATAATCTCAATTCTAAAAGTCAGTATCTCTAAAAGATAGATATTATATCTTCCAAGTTCCGGGTTAGCTGTAGCAATAAGGGATTAGTCTAAGTCAAAGCAACCAAAATTGAACAAGAAACAACAGACAGCTAGGGATACAGATTATTGTTTATTCTGCCTTGAAATAACAAGAATACGCGCTTCTTTGTGTCTTCAACTGCGCGTTCTACGTTTCGTCGCAGCACCATTCATCAGCTTTCTGGAAAAAGAAAAAGACAACTTACACAAATAAAAAAGGAAATAATCCGAAAAAAAGATCAACTTATTAATGTCGATGCTTCATCAAATCTGGAAATTTATCCATTTTTCAAAATCAAATCCATCCTTGATAATCCAGCGCTATTGTTCCGATAAATCTACACACAAGCGCTGGAAAACAGTGAGGGTAATTATCCTTAACCTAGTCTCGTGTCAGGATCTTTGCTTTCGCAGATGATTGGGAACGCCTGGTAGCACAGGGATTTTAATCATTTACCTCCACCTGTTTTGATGGACATGAATACACCCTTCTTCTCGAACAGACTTCTTAAACTTTCTTTTGAGTTTCTGTCAGGTTTTTCTACGCTGAATTTGTTACAAACTTTATCGTAATCGAGTGAGTCGGCCGCCGCCATGTTCGTTTCTATAAACAACGGTAGTGATGCGTTTTGATTGGTCGAGTTGTTAACGCAGATAGTGTCTGCGTTTCGTTTCTGATTGGATAACATGGACCCAAGAGAAGGTAACTAGGTTAGGGATGAATACCCTTACTGTTTTCCAGCGCTTGTGTGTAGATTTATCGGAACAATAGCGCTGGATTATCGAGGATGAATCAAATCATGTTACTCATCATTATCACTGTACTTAAACTATCTGAATTATATGTGTTAAATATGTATAGACCTTGAGTTTTATTCGTTTTATGTCGGAAAATGCATGATGAATAAGTATATACCTGAGAAAAGATTGACTTCTGGATGGAGGATGATATCTATAGATGTGATATCTCCCGTCTCCAACTCTCTCCTCCCCATCTTATCCCTTCTCAAACAGTTGACTGAAAACAGAAATGTGAGCATTCATAAATAATCACTTCAAACAAAAGTCATATTTCTTTAACACAATTTGTCATAGAGATTAATTTGCAAAGGTAAATTGTTCAACATATCTACATATTTCAAGAAACAAGTTGTATAGTCAGGAAAACAATTAATTTGTCCTATACATAATTATATTAAATCACGGTATTAGCATAATACATGTCAAGTACCAACTTCCAAACGCAAGGCATAACTCTTGCTAGTCTGCAGTACTGGCTGATTTATCCCTTGCGGTATTTCCCTCGCTTTCTTGTGTCGAGGCAGTGAATCGCTGCACTGGAAATGCATAGCGGGCCTGGATTTCTAAACACAGATTTCTTAAGGAAATACTGCAAGGCCTAAATCAGCCAGTAATGGAGACTGGCAAGAGTTATGCCTTGCATTGGGAAGTTGGTCAAGTACGTGTACATGCACAGATAATTATCATGAAATAAGTTCTGGTTGAATGAATATACAACTTTTCAGCTTGATTGGAAATCATCTCAATGAGAGGATCATTTGAATTTAACGCATGTCATCATACTGTCATATTTTTTTGGAAAATTAATCTATCACCATGTTGATTTTTTCGGAACTATGTATACTTATTAGTTATTAATCAAATTACTGTGATTTCTTTGATAAACGATGGCATTTGTAACATAAATTTCGAGTTTGTAGCCAAGATGCATTACACAATTTTGATATATATGTAGGTCTATATGATCAGACAAAATCGTATCTATGAAAATTATTCAAATCTATGGTGTAAATTATCATGTCTAGATCTACAGAGTTATGCAAAAAGTATTCGGACGGTGACGTTATTTCCATAGACTTACATGTTAATTAAGTCTGGGATACATACTTATCATAGATAGGAATAGTGGCCGATCTTATTCACATTTATCAAGTTTGTGAGGCATCATCTAGGCTTCGAGCCTACAACCTCATGATTTATGTTTAATTTTCTGTTTTCTTTCTTGGAAATGAAAGTAATCAACATCTAGTTGTGAAAAATTTAACATGGCGATCTATGGAAAACGTTTATATTCAATGTACACATGTAGGTAAATCGGATGACATTAGTTAAATTGTCCGTCGTCGGAAAATGTCCTTTATAATTATATGTACTTCAAGCTGAGATGATTTCAAATACAGTTGAAAATTTTGACATTGATCCAACGAGAACTTATTTTATGAAATTTATTTCTCCTAGACTAAATTAATATTCATGTCATCTCATGATGTGTAGATCTCACATCGTCACCGTCTGAAAACTTTCTGCATCACTCTGTAGGCCCCTATAAGTATCATATTAAAATAACTTTTATAAATATAAGTGGCACAGTAATGTTCATAATGCAACTTTTCAATTTTAGCACGCTTTTTAATCGTGTTGACGCATATATAGCAATCAACATAAACAAGTTAGCAAAGCCTGCACTCAGTGAACTTGCAAACAGCTGATCGAAGACAATACGAACTCCGCGCATCATTGTGAAAAGACACGTCACGGAGTACTTTACGCAACACTGTAAAGAGTTTGCCCATGTTTCCAAAGCCGGGCAGGCGACAACAAAACTGGTTTGCAAATAGAATGTCGTTAATCTCTTGTCAGCGAAAAGAAAGTTTATGGATAGGTTAGATAAGTTTGGTAATAGAAGCACAATCATTCAAATTCCTACTCGTTCTACAGCAGTGTTAAGACTGCTGACTTCTAAATGTAAACTACACGCTTTGCTATGCGACTGAGTTGACCAACTGGACTGTGGTTAGTGTGGAGGGTTTGGTTTGGACGACGTGTCCGTATTGGGTTGACTTTATTAAATATCAAAGTGTGCATAAATGCCGGAACAATAACTTACCTCAGAAAGAGAAGTGGCGACACCAGTGTCGATGATATACCCAACGTAAACAGATTCCCTCCATACGGCGACGTCAAACATGGCGGCGAAAGTACTTGGTTTGTGACGTAATCGTTGCACACATGACGTCATAAGCTTTTGTGCTGGCGCGAAAACGTACACAGCTTTACAAATAGTTGTTACGTTGAAAAGAGTCTCAAATGAAAAATATGCAAATGATTGAAATACATGGGCAAACAAAATAGATTACATATCTATTTAAACATAAATTCGCCGTTAACTATTAAAATAATTCGTAACAGTATCATTCGTTAAAATCATTAAATCAAATAAAAAAATATGTGCATAAATACATATTCATTGATTAGACTAAGTGTACATGCACATTTATATTTTTAGCTCATCAGGCCTGAAAGGCCCGATGGGCTTATGGCATGGCATGGTGTCCGGCGTCCGTCCATCCGTCCGTCCGTCCATCCGTAAACTTTTCGCTTTTTCGACTTCTTCTCCAGAACCAATGACTCCACAGAGCTGAAATTTTATGTGCAGACTCCTTGGCCAATGGGGATTCTAAATTGTAGATTTCGTGACCCCATGACCCCAAATGGGGTCACAGGGGTCACATCCTTAAAAACCTATTTTCATCTTCTTCTCAAGTTCCAAAAGGTCTAGAGAGCTGAAAAGTTGTGTGCAGACTCCTTGGCCCATGGGGATTCTAAATTGTAAATTTCGTGACCCCATGACCCCAAATGGGGTCACAGGGGTCACATCCTTAAAAACCTATTTTCATCTTCTTCTCCAGTTCTAAAAGGTCTAGAGAGCTGAGAAATTGTGTGCAGACTCCTTGGCCCATGGGGATTCTAAATTGTAGATCTCATGACCCCATGACACCAAATGGGGTCACAGGGGTCACATCCTTAAAAACCTATTTTCATCTTCTTCTCCAGTTCCAAAAGGTCTAGAGAGCTGAAAAGTTGTGTGCAGACTCCTTGGCCAATGGGGATTCTAAATTGTAGATTTCGTGACCCCGTGACCCCAAATGGGGTCACAGAGGTCACAACCCCAAAAACCTATTTTCGTCTTCTTCTCCAGTTCCAAAAGGTCTAGAGAGAGGAAAAGTTGTGTAGAGACTCTTTGGTCAAAGGTGATTCTTAATTGTAGGATTGGTGACCCTGTGACTCCAAATACATGTCATGATCTAAAAACCTATTTTTTGCTTGTTAACAATGTATTACTTGAGATAACTTAAATATTCAACCTTAGATAATAAATCAAATCCTGATGAGCTACAGAGCCCATGGCTCTATTTTTTACAATAACATTATTCATTACGCAAAAGAATCTCAATGATGGTTTTAAAATGTTAATTTCTTATAGGTCCGACGACGCTTAGATGTAGGTATATATACTTGGACATATCAAGGATAAAGATTGGAAATATAGGCCTAATAAGTCATTACGATTGCTAATAAATGAACAGCATTATTAGGATTGATGTCGTTGTGGATTGTGAAGACGTTGAAATGCCGTCGCATATAGACTTATTATTGACGTCGAAAATCACAACGTTGAAGAGATGTCAAATATAGACGTCGAAAAAAGCGACGTTGAAACGACGTCGTTTTATAGTTGAACGACGTCGCGACCTTATTTCAACCCAATTGTGACGTCGTAACAACGTCTGGTGCCTGCTGGGATACAGCTCCAAATTTGATGAATAATGAAATTGTGATCTAGTCATGTACGTAGTGTAAACAGTTCTATCACCTATTTATCGGCAGTATCAGCCATCTTGTTGTTGGCATTTCGTGAAATGAAAACATGCTATATTTAATCCAATTTTAAATTTTGGTAATAATAAAACATATACACTGATAGAATATCCACATAGTAACACATAACATATACAAAACCTAATAAACACTATGCTATTAGGCAGTAGCATATAGTTTTCCCCACTTGCAGCGCCAATGAATGGCTTCAATTCTCATTGTTTTTATTTTTCAACAAATGTTAGCTTATCTTTATCAATTTGTGAAATGTAAAGTCATCAAAGTATAATTTCATTAATATCTTTCAAATTTACTGTGTTTTAATCATGTATTTATATGTGTAAACGGGTATATCCAGTTGAATTTCGTTTCCACAAAAAATACCCCGATTATGAGAAGCCTACTTTTAAATTTATACAAAAGTATAACATGTGTTAAACAGTTGTTAAACTTAGTTACAACATGTTCAACGTTTAGTTTTATCATTATCAGATGACAAATCAGAGGTTTCAAATGTTATGACTGTAATGGTTTCATTTTGTTGAAGAGATATAAACTAGAGTAACCATGTATACACGTATTAATGTTGCACTTTGTGAGTAGGTTTATGTGCACTCCGTCAATCACTTAATTAATTGACATTAATTGACTTGAACAACAGGACTCAACCACCATATATTTTACCCTTTGAACTGCATTCCCCGAGACATTCTTCACTGTTTTGCCGACCATCCGACCTCTCATCTTCTCTCCCTTCAGCGTGCATCCTGGACCCTCAACCATCTTGTCTCGATCTGTCAATCGATCACTTACATCTCTGTTTTCCTTTCGAGAAGCAATGTTTATGTAATGAAACTTCCCGCCGAAACGTCACTTCCGTTCAAAAAATAGATTCTTGGGATTCCCCGAGCTTTCAAAATATGTGTGGTCTAAGGGAGGGAACTCGTGTCTGCACAACGTTCTCCAGCTCCTGTTCAGTTCTCTCCATCTACAGTACATTTATGTCTGCTTCAATATTTATATTAATTCCGTGTTTTAACTTAAATGTAGGTAGGGGGGGGGGGGGGGGGGGTTTGGAATAGGTTTGGAAAGAAGGGCACATGAATGCATTCCTCATATTAATCGCCTATGAATACGCAGGGTCATTTCCCAAATGTTATTTTTATAAAAAGTCTAATATGATCACATTCTACATAGTTTCGAAAGGTGATTATAAAAATATAAATATACTAAAATGTATTTTACGTTTTGGAAAAATAATCGCTGTTCATGTTGATGAACATATCGAAAATTTTCCAAAAAACTATCTCCGTGAAATAAATACACTTAATTTTTCCCAATTGTTTTCTACTTAAAATAAGCCGAGAAATTGCATTAATTAGTAAAGGTGTTTTCCAGTCTAGATCCATGCAGTCTTTTATTTTCAAGCGCAAAGCATTATGGTCTAGCTCACACACAGTAAACCATGACAGGAAAGAATAACAAAAATTATGAGCAAGGAAAGAAATCGAAATATATAATTTTTTGGCGGTTATTTATTTACCATTTAATTTAATTATGTATTTGCTACATATATTGGAATAATTGTTTTACCCAACTAGGTATTTTTCTTGATTTATTTTATAATTAATGAGAGTAAAAATTTGTCATAATTTGCTGGTCTTATCTCAAGAAAAAGTACATTAAACAGGCAATAATTTGTATGTTCTCAGGACATTAAGAAACATTGTTTGTAAAGCAATCGTCACATTCAGTAATGTGTGACAAGGGTAACTTGCAAGAGAGACACGTGCAGCACGTGGGTTGTTATGGCGACTTGCGCTAGAGACGAGCCTTCATGCTTCGGAAGCGCTAACTGTTTGTGTAGTACGTTTTACGCAAAAAGGGGATTCTGTTTATATGACGTCAGATACCCTTAGCGCGCGCTAGTCGAAGTGGTACTTCTCTTTGAAACCAAATTCCATTACATTGTCGTGATATGAACATTATTTAACATGTGCCATGTTGTAGATAAAAGATGTTTTCATATTATTCTCGGATTGTGTACCATGTGTTGTGTGGAATAATCGTTCCACTTTATGAGAAGCAGTGTTACTTATTGTGAACTTCTACGATTCCTTGTACTATAATTGCTGTGGCAGTGCTACACATCTCCTAACCTAACTATGCTCCCGATAGCCCCAGGGCATCCCTCGATATGGCACGTACACATGATAGGAGAGCTTTTCCTGGAATCTCAAGTGGACACCTGGGGATATTGTGTGTTGTATTGGTTGGATAAAGAGATCCCAGATCACCGCTCTGTTCATGTTATCACCTCCGTTCCGTAACAGCGAGCGCTTATAATCGCTAATTGATTGCTCAATGTAGCGCTAATGTAGCGCTCAATGTAGCGCGTTCTCTCCTGAACGACACGGTGCGATTCCTCGTAGTGTGCTCGCTTTGCTACGTAGCGCAACGTTGAGCAATCGCGTCCAAGAGAGGTTTAATATAGCGCTCAATGAGCGATTATAAGCGCTCGCTGTTATGGATGTTATGGAACAGATCGAGCCCTTGTCGATCTTGGATAACGTGAACCCAAACGAGAGTTTAACATGTTGTCATAGTAACAGGGATGCTTTAAACCAATTTTCTGTGCTCTCTACTTGTCTTTACGAAAAAAGGAAAATTAAATTTAATCAGATTAATTCGACCCAGAGAAGTTGATTTATCATAGCTTTTACCATCACGCTCCGTACCAGCACCATGACAAATCGATAACCAGAGGATACAGACAATAGCAGGGGTGAGGGTTTTCTACTCGCTTCTAACAGTTAACACACGGCAATGGCTTGAGTCACATGTGATTCCAAAGTACACATTCTTGTACCATCCTGTAGTCTACACCTTAATAACTTAAATATGGTACAACGGTGAACCATCTGAGGTCATCCTCGGTTACCCAGGGTTTTATATATGCTCCGTTTCTCTCCACTATATCACCCCTGGGAAACTTCATCAGAGAAATCTGTACTCAAATTACCCGCCCTTGGCCGGCGTGAACCAATCAAACTGCTATGCAGCTTGGACCTGCGAGCGGATGACAATTTATTTAACTTCTTTGGAACGCACGCGAGGTCATTTTGTTAGCCAACTGTCACCGATTATCTCCCTTGACCATTTCAGTCTTATCCTATTGAGCATTTTCTATGGTTACTGACTTCGTCACGCCGGCCAAAGGCGGGTAATTTTGGTACAGATTTCCTGACAGAGTTTCCCGGGGTGATATAGTGGAGAGTAACGGAGCATATATAAAACCCTGGGTAACCGAGGATGTCTTGAGGTCTGAACTCTCAAATTCGCATGAGACCAACACATCTACCTCTCACACTATAGTGAATTTGAAGTTAATGAATGTATTCATTTTATCTATCTATCACTGCCATATTTCCTTTTTCAGGTTCTTTATAAATGAAGTTGAGATAAACAAAACGGTAGGCCTATAAACAAAGCAACTTGATGACCTTGAAGCACAGGAACTCGATATCGTAAGTAAAATGTAGGTAAAACATAGGTAAAACAAACCTACACCCTATATAACAAAGAGTAAAGGAGCAAGGGCAGCCATGGTCATGGGAGTAGGTTTGTTTTACCTATGTTTTACCTACATTTTACTTACGATATCGAGTTCTTGTGCCTTGAAGCCTGGTCCAGTTTAATTGAAGCCTTGGTAACGTTGGTGGTAAACAAAGCTTTTACATCTTACTACACATTGTTTCTGCATTTGAATGCTTAATTAGTTATGGAAATGAAGAATTTTATTATTAATTAGGCAGTTTTAAGAATATCTTATGGCGGATTCATCATAAGTATGGACCCAGTGTATAGTTCTAAGATTTTAAGGCTTTGGAGAAACAAGTTGTCGATAAACTGTACATAGTGAAAATAATCTGTTAAAAGGGATATTACACCAGGGAAATATCTGTATTTCATTACCTTTCTTTGCATATTTCATTAACTATAATATGACAGATGGACAAGTTTGGCAATTGTTACAAATTGAGAAATTTGATAACAATTCGTTCTCCAATCTGGACAATTATATTTTTAACTCCAGAGAAAGCCATCGATCACAAACGGCACATTGATAGAGTGCATGGCTTGTTACTGTCAGAGAGGATATCAACGTTTCAATGTCTGACTTTGATTAACTTCTGTTTAAACTTTGGATAAATATCGAGTTTTAAACTTCTCTCCGCAATGGTCACTACAATCGCTGAGAGCAGTGGCTGATGGAAGATTTTCCCAAAGTGCTCACATTTAAACAGTAATTCCAGTGGTCGCTAACAAGACTCGTTAAAAATCAAACCAATATTCCTTATTCCAAATATTGCATTGCTTTCTAGCGTTGTTGTTTTCAAATAATATATATCTAGTTGTAAAAATTACATAATTACCTCACAAGAAAACACCAAATAGCTAAAACGAAAGCAATAAAGAATAACCTAAAATATTCGAAGATAATTGACAAAGCCTGAACAAATATTAATTTTGATTGATGGAACGGGATAAAACCTTCAGCCCCAGTAGAAAGCACACCAGTTTGGTTTCATTCAACACACACGCCTGTTATGCAACCAAGGTGACAATGATGGTTTGCTTATTTTAAACATTTTATTTGCTGATTTAAATGTCATTGAAAGTAGTGATGGATGGCATGGGTTTTGAAAGCAAGTGTGTGCAAGTTACGATAAGTGAATCTCCCTTATATTATTTCATTTAACCGCGTTTATTAGTTACTCCCGGCTGCTGGAAGTGCACAATTAGCAGGTAATCCCTGTCAAAGTCTGTTTGTCTCATGCGCCGATAGTTGTCTAATTCGTGACCTTGATAAGGAAACAAATTACCTTGATAAAAAAAATAATCAAAAAGACTAACGACCTACAGGACAATAGCTCTATTTTTCTGCGCTTGTGTAGAATTTCCATAACTAATGACTCTTGCTGTATACAATGTACCATTAAACACTCAAAACCATGGCCATGTTCAAGAGAGGTTTCAAAGTAATCGCTCAATGAGCGATTACTTTTAAACCTCTCTTGAACGCGATTGCTCAATGTAGCGCTACGTAGCAAGGCGAGCAAACATCGAGGAATTGCACCGTGTCGTTCAGGAGAGAATGACCGCTACTTGAGCGCTACTTGAGCGCTACTTGAGCGCTACTTGAGCGCTACTTGAGCGCTACTTGAGCGCTACATTGAGCGATCAATGAGGAGTTATAAGCGCTCGCTGTTATCGAACGGAGCCCTTGTTTAATCAAATGGCAATGCATCTCATACATATGACAATACAACTTCCCTCCGCATGGCATTACTCCCGCCAGCAACCACCACTGGCTGATTTAAGCTGTGTCGCATTTCCAAAATGTTTTTTGTGCTAGTGAATCAAAGCCCACTATGCATTTCAGGTGCAGCGCTACGATAAGTTAGCACAGAAAAGTGAAGGAAATGCTGCAAGTCTTACATTAGCCAGTGATGAAGACTGGCGCGAGTTGTGTCTTGCGAAAAGAAACCTTCATATTTGTGTGAGTTTATCGACGTTGCTGAGTCAAACAGTGCATGCTTTGAAAAATATTTTGAAATAGCACCCAACAAGTTATTTAAGAATTATTCTAAACTAATGATACTTGGTAATATTAAGCTCATTTCAATAATTCCTCCTTTCCATTTCCTCCAAAAATATGATATGGTTAACACAATTCCAATCCGAAGTCACTAGTCATTGCACAGCGATGTTCTGTTTCTATAGGAACCTTTCCTGATAGTTATATACATATATACATTGTATTGTTCGATTATTAACTTGAGAGAACATGAAAAGAGCTTTACTTTGTTCAATTTAAATTTAGTAATAAAAATATAGAATATAATCAAATTAAATAGTGACATTGGTTCGTAAGGTTAGAGACAAAGGGTTTACCCTCCGTAACGATATGAATGTTAGCCGCTTGGACAGATATAGTTTGGTAACTGTGTTAGTATCTGCAATAACAATAACCATTTTATACGCCTATTTTTAGGACGTAACAATTTGTGAGAACAATATAAGTGATGAAGGAAAACGACGCGTAACTTTTAGGAATAAACACCGAACACCGTTAAACCAAAATATAAATTGTATGAAACTTATTCTTGAAGATAGTATCGTGGAGAAGACAAGAATGGCGACATCTCGGTACAGATCCGTAGCCTATCTTTTAAATTTTTATCTAGTAAATAAAATAATGCCATCCTACTGACATGCATGATGGCATTCAACATCATATCTCATATTTTAGTTGACAAGTTGCAGCGCGTCCAGAATGCGGCAGCAAGGCTTTTGACAAGAACTTTCAAAGTATGACCATGTAACACCAGTTCTGAAGAGGCTTCATTGGCTTCCTATCAGACAGAGGATCATGTACAAGCTGCTGACCTTTGTCTTCAAGGCACTGCAAAAATCTGCTCCAGTTTATCTACAAACTCTAATTACCATACACGCTCCTAAAAGATCTCTTCGTTCAGCTCATCTTATGCAGATCGAGGTTCCAAAAACATCAAAGACATGTCGTGACAGAGCTTTTGAGAAAGCAGGCCCAGTTGTGTTGAACTCTCTCCCTCTAGAAATAAGGAACTGTACCACCATTAGTTCCTTCAAGCAAAAACTCAAGAACCATCTCTTTGCAAAAGCCTACCCCTGATAAGCGCTTTTGAGCAATATATACATTGGAAAGGGCGCTATACAAATGACTAGTTTTATTTTATTTATTGTATAGTCTTCTTTCCTTGCTATTTGTATTCCTCTCTAACCGTTAATGTGCAGCTGAGGTAACACTGTGCATCTCATTTGGGGATTTAATCTTCCTTTAAAGCAGCAGTAGCACGTTTTTCGCAAATTTATTTTTTCAAATTTCCAATTTATAATGATCGTTTATGTCATTTATATTACTTTAGAGGGTAAAACATCTTATTACGCAAACCAATTATCCGTAGTCGTAATAACGGTATTGCGTATAAAGCAAAAATTGCATGGCGGCCATTTTATTGTGAACACATTTTATTATTCGAATGACAAAAACGATTACCATGGCTCTATGGAACCCTGTACACTCATTTTTTAACTTGATTTTCCAAAGAGAGAAGGGTGTTTTACTGTTGATGACAATATTTTTCAAATACATTTCATCAACTTATTTCAGCGAAAAAACGTGCTACTGGCTCTTTAAGTGAACAAAGATTTCTTTCTGTAACGCTGCTTTCATTTAAATTTGCACATCAGTTGGAGGAAACACTATTGGGAAATGAAAAAGGAACTAGTGTGACAGTTCTAGTGTGAACGAAATAAGTGACATTTCACAACTTCAAGTAAAATATACATGTGTTCCTACAGTTTTAGTTAACTTCAAATCAAATGTTAAATTATACTCTAATGGTCTTTAGATCTATTAGACTTAGTCTATCTAGACTCTACAACGATTGGTGTTCCTTAAACATTGCGCAAAGGTTATCAGTTATGCAGTTAGATTCTTCTTGTGGTTTTCTCTTATTTCGGTTGTTGGTACATCATTAGTAAATGCTTTATGGAGAGATAATACCCTGATAAAGAAGTTTTGAATTAACTACACAAAGAAAACAGAACAATGGGTCCTTGGGACGTCTGAGAGCTTTTATTACACAATATGAAACTTCTTCAGCAATGAGGTAATGAGAGAATGAAAAATGAATATATATTTAATGATCATTAATAATTATAATAATTAGATTAGGTAATATAGTGTACTACATTATGTAACAACGCTCCCCTATAACTACATATATATCGACTCTCAAACTAAATACAAATACAAGGTAAATACATGGAAACAGGAAACATGAAAAGAACATAGAACAAATGTTATTGATACTGTTAAAAAGATTCTTGAAACTGTATTTGAAGGGAATGGGAGGGAGGGAAATTGCTGAGAAGGACAGATATGTTGCTAGCTTGGAGGTGAAACTTAGAATGAAGGGACATTTAGCCTGGGTTACAATTTTTCAACTGGCATCTTAAATGGGGTGTAACTAAAAAGTCCGGACTGGGTGAGAGATAAGGATCTGCTGCCTAGTAAACTGTGATGGGTACCATAAATCTGCCGGTACCCCTCGCCAAACGGCATCTGAGTGTGGGGACGTCTAGTGAATTTAACCTGTAATCAACAAGATAATTACTTACTTTAAAACTTGCTGTTAAATCCAATGCAAAGTCCAAGTCAAAAGTCTCATTTTATAAATTATGGGAATATGTTTTTCTTGTAGTTAAAAGGTCGACTCTTATACCCCATGACCACTGACGGGATTCATTACTCGAATTTAACATTTAGAAATCGCCCGATAATATAGAGCTTTTAAAGAAACAGAACCAACGGGCGATATGAAGGGCTTCTAAAACGTGTCCTGATGCATGACGTCACATCCGGCGTTTCAATAATCCTGTAAATTTTCCCATTTTCAACCTTTTTTAGCAACTTTTTTAAAGGTCCATCCATTGTGTTGTTTGGGGTCAAATATTCCAAACGTTATAAATGGTGTTATTTTATCGAGAAGTACTGACTGTTACCGAAAACTGCCATTTTGATGATAGTAGACTTAGCATTTTGATGATCTGAAGGTAAAAGTAGTGATTTCTGATCGAAAACCGGACAGTGCACAGCGTGTGGCGCGCGTCAATGAGTCAAACGTAATTTTGGAATCTTATTTATAACAGACAAAAAGACAATTTTGAGTTGATAATGTTAAATAGGTCCCATAACTACTGTGCATGTAAATGGGACGTGCAGTTTCGTTTTCTGCACATGCATAATTATGTTACTCAATTTTAATTGGAAACTAGTTATTATGATATATTTGGCGATTGGGGATAAATATGCAAGCTGAGTGAATTTATTTGTGTTGTAGACAACACATGTCGTGAGTTGGAACGTATAAAAGCCAAATAAAATTTTATGAAACACAATGGATGTACCTTTAATGGTGATTTAAGATGCAAATCTTCGTCCAAGGAATCAAATCTTTGTCGATGGCTTGAATAGCCAACTGGCCCTTTCCTGTTGTTACAATGACAGGACAATGATTAATTGGAGCATTTACAGGTGATTTTGTAGGAGGATCCGGTTCGTGGAAGGTAATATCCTACCTCATGGAAGAATGTCGATCCCTACGGCTCTTTGGATAAACACTTACGCGGGTCTGATAAATTACAATGACAGGACAATGATTAATTGGAGCATTTACAGGTGATTTTGTAGGAGGATCCGGTTCGTGGAAGGTAATATCCTACCTCATGGAAGAATGTCGATCCCTACGGCTCTTTGGATAAACACTTACGCGGGTCTGATAAATTACGATGTCACCCTCCTCTGAATGTTGTAACTTATAATTTCGGAGGAGTGTAACTATACTATAATGGAAGAAAATTAAGTAATTAATTACGTTTATCTTAATGTATTTTCATTTAGTGTGCGGGGGGTAAGGTAACTAAAATACTTGTGGGCAAGTATGATGAAAGCTGTGCACTCGCTTGTGAAGAAATTGCGTAACTTAGAATAAAGAATTAAAGCACGGGCGGATCAAGGAATCTTCATATTGTAAAGAATAAAGGATTGGGTTTTGGTGGTCACCCTGGGGGGTCGTCAAAAAATAACCTGCAAAATGTTTTAAAAGAGGACGAAGAGGGTTCGTCAGTTCACGAGAATAGTTGTATTTTCAATTAGTAGTTACTTATATATATAAATTGAAAAAATCTCATTTTACATGTATACACCTTAAAGAAATTCAAATTAGAACATTTTGAACTGTTGAACTAAGTGTTCACAGAATCTGTTTCTCTTCCGCCAGACAGTCTCTGACTTTAACAAAGAATGCATGCAGAGCAGTCATTTGAAATATTTAAAAAACGTCAGGATAATGCAATGATATATAAGACTTTGACAGTAATTGTCTCGATAACACAGACTGCAGGAATAAGACATTGCAATCCCCAAAGAGTCATCTTTCTTCTTAACACCATTATGTGTGAATAGCTCTACAGCCTTTGGTCTTACTTCTGACAGCAGAGAGACAGGGTGTCTGACTCACGGGATAATAAGTCTTATCTGCTTGATTTCTTGCAATTATATTGAAGGTGGAAGTGTAAGATAAAGCCCGAAAACAATATCTACAACAATTTTTTAAATTAAAATTAACATGTACATATGGATCATGAATTAAAACGATGCAAACTTGATTAGATTACCGTATTTACTAGTAATACATGTAGTACTGGGGAGAGAAAGTTCCATTTGTAAAATGTATAATTTATAAATTTGGTTGATTTATCTTTTACACCAAGGACTTTTTTCAGAGTTTGTATATAAAAAGAAGTGGATTAAATTTGGTTGATTCCATTAACTGTTTTTTCTTGAACTACGCGCATCGATATAATTATTTTCACCTATTTGGTACAATTTCCAAGAAATACAAAAATGCTTTCCAATGCCATATAACCTGTCACACGAATCCGTTTGTTTAATCCTATCTCCGAAAGTAATAGCCTATGTGATGTTTGTTGTCAGATAATTCACTTTCATAGTTTGAAAAAATAAGAAAAGTAAAATTATGTTTGCCATGATTTTAAAAAGCCACCTTTAACCTTTATTTGAGTTCGGCTGGTGTGTACAATCCCTCTTCGAATCAGTATATGTACACTACATGTTAAAACTTCATAATCTTCTCGTGATAGTTGCACTTCAGCTTTTCAACCAACTTTAAATTGAACGAGATCAAAGTGTTTCCTAAAAAAACGATGCAAGAAAAAGTTTATCTGTAAAATTGTTTTGTTAATATCAAAAGAATGTCCGAAATTTATTTGTCAAAATGTACATGAAAGCAAATAATTTGAATACTATCTCAACAAAACGTTATAGAAGGTTTCTCTGTTTTCATTGGAAACAGTATATTATCATATATGAGATTGCGTTTTTATATAAAAGTTCAGTGAAATTATTTGAACTTAAAATCAGCACATACGGAACTTTAGCACATATCAAAGTCAAATAAAATATTAAGAATTGACTTAAACCATTATAAAGTTTATGGTGGTATAAACTCTGTGCAAACTGTGGCAAACTGTAAAAATCCGCGTAATTACGCCGAGTTTGCACAGCGATTTTTAAGTTTATACCTCTGTGAACTTCACACATGTTAAAATCAATTCTTATTAATAAATATACTCGTACCTGATGTTTTGAAAAGGTATCATTGCTCCAAATATACAAATTTGCAACAATTAGAGCTGTACTATTTACTCGTATGAAGACACAAGATGTCAACTCAAAACGTCATTGGATTAATAACCCCCGCTTACAACGCGTTTAACTAGCCATGAACCTCACGTCATGGGGCGTGGCTAAATGTGATGTGACGTCACGAAATAAACTTAATGCAGGTATGAACTGAATCTCTGTGACAGTCTTCAGCGAATTTAAGGCCTTCGTGGCCTTAATTTTTAATAAATGAATGAACAATGAACAATCTTCAGCGAATCAGGTCCACGCAAGGCAATTGCTATTTTTGAATATAGAAACACTGAAAGTCACTTTAAGAGAAGAATATCAAGATATAATGAAAAGTGATTCGTGACAATAACCTTTCTAAAAAGAACGCTTTACCATTTTTGTTTCTTCAATTTGCATTCAACATGACATTACACATGACTTGACTTCTGATAGTTCTGATTAGATATGTAACATTGTTGTCTTATTAACGTATTATATTCTGAGAAGTAGTCTCTTTCCATAACAATATAATCGATAAATACTACTACCTCTTCGTCTGAACGTTAAGGAATATAATTGTCCAAACATGTAACTTATATATTAGTCTGAAGTACAACAGTATTAAATATTTCCTGTTAAATACAATCCTTAGATTCTTTTTATTACAATTGATATAAGTATTAACATGTAGTTGGAATCAATAAGAATCTAAACAATACAGTTATCATAAATTTAGTTGAAAGTTACATCTTAAAGGGGCAGTAGCACGTTTTTTGCAAATTTAATTTTTCAAATTTCCAATTTAAAATGATAGTTTATGTCATTTATATTTACTTTACAGGGTAAAACATCTTATTACACAAACTAATTATCTGTAGTGTTAATAACGGTGTTGCGTATAAAGCAAAAATTGCATGGCGGCCATTTTATTGTGAACACATTCTATTATTTCGAATGACAAAAACAATTCCAATGGCTTTACTGAACCATGTACACTCATTTTTAACTTGATTTTCCGAAGAGAGAAGGGTGTTCTACTATTGGTGAAAATATTTTTCAAATATACTTCATCGACTTATTTGAGCGGAAAAGCGTGCTACTGCCCCTTTAAACCAACAGACTTGGCAACAAAGAGGAGACATCCGCCATGACGTTGTTACCACATGTATATCACATGTATTACTATGTAAACAGCACAAGTAAACAGGTCTCTGCCTGGCTAAAAGGACCTAACAGTCTTCTAACGGTGGCTAACAAGCAACAGCTAGTTGATTGGCAGAACTATTTGACTTGCTAGATACGAAAGTGTCTTCTCCCCTTTTCTAGTGTTATCTTTCCCTGCAGTGGGTCTTAGTGCTTTCGAGGTGGATGTATCCAATTATAATCATTCATTGTCAGACATGATCTATCATGAGGTTATGACATAGTGTCATGACAAGGGTTTGAATTCTTCTACTCTCTTCAAATGGTAGGCTTTCGGAAAAAAATGAGCAGCAAAATGTATATCAATGTGATTGAAAATTTATGCTTATATCTATTTAAAGGGGCAGTAGCACGTTTTTTGGAAATTTTATTTTTTAAAATTTCCCATTTATAATGATAGTTTATGTCAGTTATAAAGACTTTAGAGGGTTAAAAATCTTATTACACAAACCAATTATTCATAGTGGTAATAACGGTGTTGCGTAAAAAGCAAAAATTGCATGGCGGCCACTTTATTTTGAAAACATTTTATTATTTCGAAGGACAAAAACGATTCCCATGACTTTACGAAACCATGTACACTCATTTTTAACTTGATTTTCCGAAGAGGGAAGGGTGTTTTACTGTTGGTGACATTATCTTTCAAATTCGTTTCATCGACTTATTTGAGCGAAAAAACGTGCTACTGCCCCTTTAAGATGTATATGTATATTAGCAAAATATACAGTTGAGGTTAAACTGATTTACAGAAGACAAACTGACATCTCTCTCCATGCAATTGCATCATGTGTAAAGTTGTACGTGTACACCATCATAAACCATGAACAAGTCACGAAAAGCAATTTACGAATGTCATTGGAAAATTGAAATTATTCCGAAATAAGATTCAACAACAAGTGACAATATGTTACAGAAGTTTGTATGTAAGCATGTGACAATCCCAAAGGTCACCTTCTTTAGAAAGTCAGTAGACATACGTCAGCACTAAACACAATGAATAATACTATATGGATAACCCACGAAACCGAGGATATGGTAGGGTTGTGGACCCTGTGGATCCTGACTATCAGGGTCTACAACCCTACCATATCCGAGGTAGAATGGGTTATCAATATTATCAACCGTTTTTAAGTGTAAAACAGGCTTTTTACGTGTTATCGCGTTACATTGAGGATCCCTGGCGTTATACCGAGGATCCCTGGGTGATGTCAGCCGCGCTATATGAGTTTCTTTTGTACCGTGATATCTCGTCTGCCCCCTTAGCGCAGTAGTCAGAGGCGCTGACTCAGTAACTGCAGGTGATAGTGGATACGGGTTCGAGACGCACTTTCTGCAAAACATTTGCTGTACATATTCTGTCGTAAACTTTTTCAAAGTTAGTCTTAGTTAGTTTCTTCAGATCTTTACTTTCAAGCCGTCATCTTAACATATATATCAGGGTTTACAATCATTATAATTCCTTCTAACAGGGTTTACAAGTGTATGTGTAAACCCTCCTGGAGGGAATTACAAGGTTGTAAGTCCCTCGTACCGGGTGATACGGTTTAGAAAGGTCGTTTCAAGTATCACGTTATATGGCTGGTAGGTTGATAAATAGTGAGAGTCCCGTGAGGATTGATTGCTGCTGTATAGTCTACACAAAATGTGTGAAGAAAAGTTTTAATCATGAGATTGTTTGGTATATGAAGTTCATGATGGCATAATATATATTGTCCTAAACTCGTGTAACAATTCACAGATCTAAACTTTTACCGACCGTCTTGTGGAAAATTATAATTGGTTGTATATTTCAAACAGTTATTATCAAACAACTATACACAAAAATAACTGTTATAAGTTTTAATGAATTTATATTGACACCGCACGTTTTCAGGTTTATTGTTCAGTTTGTAGATCATCTACTGATAAAATGAATATAAGTGCATAATGATATGAAGTTAGACATATGAATTACACATACGAGACGTTAAAACTGTTAAAGGTACATCCATTGTGTTTCATAACATTTTATTTGGCTTTTATACGTTCCAACTCATCAGTCATGTGCTGTCTACAATGCAAATAAATTCACTCAGCTTGCATATTTATGCCCAATCGCCAAATATATTTATAATTACTAGTTTCCAATACAAATTGAGTAACATCATTATGCATGTGCAGAAACCGAAAGTGCACGTCCCATTGAAATGCACAGTAGTTATATGACATATCAAACATTATCAACTCAAATGTGTCTTTTTGTCTGTTATAAATAAGATTCCAAAATTACGTTTGACTCATTGTCGCGCGCCACACGCTGTGCATTGTCCGGTTTTCGATCAGAAATCACTAATTTTACCTTCATATCGCCAATATGCTAAGTCTACTATCATCAAAATGGTATTTTTCGGTAATAGTAGATACTTCTCGATAAAGTAACACCATTTATAGCGTTTGTAATATGTGACCCCCAACAACACAATGGATGTACCTTTAACTAACAATAGCACTGCTGTCAGTATTTGCCAGAAATGCCTTTCTAAACCTCCTCTTATGTTAAATATCGTAGCAATGAAAGGAGAACATGACACGCTCAGTAGACTGTATTTGTTCTTGTGACTCGGGGATACATATGTTACACATTGAACACATGGTGTCAGCTGTGAATTGTAATATAAACAAGTCCATTAGCAAGTTTTTTCGCTCAAATAAGTCGATGAAATGTATTTGAAACATAATTTCACCAATCGTAAAACACCCTTCTCTCTTCGGAAAATCAATTTAAAAATGAGTGTACATGGCTCAGTAAGGCCATGGGAATCGTTTTTGTCCTTCGAAATAATAAAATATGTTCACAATAAAATGGCCGGCATGCAAATTTTGCTTTATACGCAATACAGTTATCATTACTAGGGATAATTGGTTTGTGTAATAAGGTGTGTTACCCTCTAAAGTAATTTTAAATGTCACAAATTATCATTATAAATAGGAAATTTGAAAAAATAAATTTGGCAAAAAACGTGCTACTGCCCCTTTAAAAGATCACCAAACTTTGAAAACAGAAATTATATTTTGCATTTTATATCCAAGTTTTTAAAACGAAACCCCACTGCTTTATAGTTTAAAAACATTACTTCAAGAACACTGTCGCCTTCCAACTTCACAATGTCCAGGGCTGTTAGTTTAAGCTCTTAGAATAGAACTTTGTCATTTTTATGCAAATTCCGATTCATTAATGTTCATATAAAATATTAATATGTCATTTAGAGTCCATTTAGAGTTGTCGATATGCAAATTCAAAGTAAGAATATACTGCCAAATACATTTTTGCCCTAAAAAGGCTAAGATTCGTAAAGAAGACAAGAAAATGGATAATATTGATAAAAAGATGAATGTTTGAACAGCTTCATGGACTGGTAAACCTGGGCCGTGTTCAAGAGAGGTTTCAAAGTAATCGCTCAATGAGCGATTACTTTTAAACCTCTCTTGAACGCGATTGCTCAATGTAGCGCTACGTAGCAAGGTGAGCAAACTTCGAGGAATTTGCACTGTGTCGTTCAAGAGAGAATGAGCGCTACTTGAGCGCTACTTGAGCGCTATATTGAGCGATCAACGAGCAATTTAAGTGCTCGCTGTTATGGAACGGAGCACTTGCTTCACCTGGACAACCTCTTTACACAATGAAATAGAATTACTATAGTAAGTATGCAAATACCTGCTAGCAATTTTTCAGATTCTTCAATTAGTTATCTTTTATGTTGTTTATGTGTTGGTTCTATAATGATCGCATGGTTATTATAATCTTTAACAAAAATTCTTCAAACCTCTATCTAAATAGTGAATATTTTCGCATATAAAATATGGATATTTAGATTCGAACTGAGCCAATTGGGCCCAAAAGTTCCACATCGTAACTTCATAGTGAGGGCTATCAGTTCCTATATTTTCAGAATGTCAATCTTGTAGTTTGGGCTGAAACCCAGTGCAAAAAATAATAAGCACATGTGGCACGGTCTTTAACAGTGGTTTAGCCTCTATGTCTTTCTCTTGTTGCTAGTAAATCTAAATAGAGACGAAACCATAAGATTTCATAAATCGGCATGATTGAATTTTTTGTTCATATTTTTATGCTTAATCTTGTTTCAAGTCTCTAATTGAATTTTGAAAATTCTCATAATCGGTAAATACTGTTCGCGATCGATTTTATTATTGATTCTTATACACTTAGCTTTTGTATAGTAGTCCTGAAAACATCATGCAATTGTGGATCCAAGTGTTTGAGTAATTTGAGTAAAGTTGGTAAAATGTTCATCAAACTTGGAAAAGACATTGTGAACAAGTATAATTTAGCTAAAAAGATAACAAACTTGTATTCATCAGCTGTATGTAAATTAAGTTTCAGCTTTAAGATGCAAATGTCTTCAGAGTGGTGTTTCCGCAAAAGTAGATAGGGTCCGACAATTTGACAAAAGTTTTAAAAATTCAATATGGTGTCGAAACGTGACCAACGAATTCACCGAGATTTACTTTTTTGGTCTCATTTGCATTGGGCATCGTTTTAAGTTAAACGTATGTAGGTGCATTTTGAATATGTTTCCTATGTTAAAATCCGATAACAAGATTCGAACAGGACCTTTTATGGCTGGGCCCAGAAATTCTTCGCAGTTCTATTCCTTCCAGTATATAAAATGTGGTTGCATTTGCTTCAGTCGTTTTGGTTACATCTTGTGGACAACAATCTTGAAATAATAAACACACCAAGAGCAATAAGGATTAAGTCAAATTATCATTAATAAAGAGGTAAGACAACAGAGATCATGATCAGTGATTGTCGTTGCACATATATTGATAACACCGTGAGCGTTCGAACGACGGGAGTTTCCCCCAAGGGCACATCCCTTACTGTCCTAGAACTGCCTCTGGTAGAAGAGAGATTCATATCTAAAAGTTTGCAAGCGATAGTCAGCGAATGTGAATGTAATGATGTACCCAATTCTATAATATTATTTCATCTATCTACAACCTAAGAGTAGTGTTATTGTGCTTTCCATGTATAAACATGCTATCACAATCCCATGAATTAAGTATTTTATTCATTACTCAACCCTGGGTATAAATAGTTTACTAAATGAATAGTCAAAACCACCAACAGCTGATGAATATCAATCATTCAAAAGAAAATAAATCGCTAATTGGTGGGTGTCTGCACATGCCACACGACTACAAACGTAAAATAAACATCATTTTTGGAGAAATAGTTATTCATTGAATTTAAAAAAAAATGATATAACAAAAAATAAGAAGCAAAGAAAAAGGTCAACACATTTCGCACCCGTGACGTCATCGGAATGTTTGCACGAGATATTATCACACGTGTGCAACTAACTCATTGTTATCTAATGAGTGATCTCACCACGGTTGAGTAATAAAGCGATTTATCCCAGGAGATACTGTTTTGACACTAGATAATATAATACCATGATATCATCAACTAACATCACAATGTCATCAAAATTGCATCAAGGCTCGTTGACGAAAGTAACTCTAGGATATTTGTAATGTTTTTCGTATTGTTATGTACAAACACTATACCTTGATTCATACTCTCCATATCTGTCGCCTTTTATATCATTTATATAGTGAGTTGTACTTGCCATCCGCCAAATCACGGACTTCTGTACCTGTGAGGTATGACCAGATGCCAATTTGAATCCAATTTCGATTGTAATAAGCCAGCGATCACACTGCGGCTGTTGTAGCATCTTCCTAATGTTGCACTGTATATTTCCACAGGTAAACACAACCTCTGCATTCTTCTCTATTCAATGTGCTAAATATCTAATTATTATATTATAATAATAAACATATTAAGTTAGTATTCGTAATATTAAAGTAAACATATATCACGTATATCACTAACTTAAGCACAGACACGTAAAAAGTAAATAAAAAGAACATAATATCATATTATTAATATATAATTATAATCAACATCAAGTGTATATAGTTTTAGCTATAATTTGATGCGTTCCCTATTTGTGATGTTATCATGTAAATAATCATAATTCAATTGTTGTACAATTATCGTAATGATTGTTACTTCCAATGATATGTACAGTTGTATTATGTAATATGCCTGAATCCAGGGCGGGTAATTATTTCTTTTTTAAGCACCCAAATTGTGATCATAGATAGAAAGTTAAAGCGTAAGTTATTACATTCTTTTGTAGTATTCATTTGGCTATGGCAGTATGCAGTAGTTAAATATTAGTTTAAATATCTTTGTTTAAAGGGGCAGTAGCACGTTTTTCGCTCAAATAAGTCGATTAAATGTATTTGAAACATAATTTCACCAATCTAAAACACCCTTCTCTCTTCGGAAAATCAAGTTAAAAATGAGTGTACATGGCCCAGTAAGGCCATAGGAATCGTTTTTGTCATTCGAAATAATAAAATGTGTTCACAATAAAATGGCCGCCATGCAATTTTTGCTTTATACGCAATACCGTTATCATTAATACGGATAATTGGTTTGTGTTATAAGATGTTTTACCCTCTAAAGTAATTTTAAATGTCACAAATTATCATTATAAATAGGAAATTTGAAAAAATAAATTTTGCAGAAAACGTGCTACTGCCCCTTTAATGAAGACAGGGGTAAGAAATGAAATTTACACATACATGTACATGACCCTACAATGTTTAAAATGTTGTAAATGTGTGCAGAATCAGGCGCATTTATTAATTTTCACATATTATATGTCTTGTCCTTCGGTGAACAGCTTTGTTTAATCCCAAAAACATTCGAAGAAATTTAAAATTTAGAATTTCATTTTTAAAAAAATTAACAATTTATTCTTTTCCACATATGCCGAATTAAAGCAGTATTCAATGCTAAAATGTCCTACCTGTCCTCTGCATATATTGAAGTAACTGTTTTTCGCAAACACGTCTTTTGTTTTGAATCGTATAATTAAGGGAAATATAAACATATGTCATAGGCAGCTGGTATAATAAAAACAAAACTAACCATTTCACAGGTACGGATAGAATGCCAACAATTTGCATATTATATGTCATATAGAATTATGTTCATAACAATCTGGTATGACGCAAATACTAAACATGTTAGATATCCTATAAAAAACGTCACAATCAAGAGTTGGGGTGAGGCCCGAGGTCTGATAAATCGATAAACGATAGACATATATTACAATATTTTACGTGAGTACTACTTCATTTATAAACGTATTCGTTATTTTGTTTCTTCTTTGATTTCAAAACTGTTATTTATTATTCAGTATGACAGAACTTCGGCAATGTTTTTAAATTTTTATTTATTATTTTTTTTTATCTATTTCGCATACTCTTCGTCCCTGTAAAACAGTCCCGACCATATTAAAAACATAGAAATGTGAAATGAAAGAGTAGTAACTGTATGCCCATGCATACACACGTAGACATTTGCACGTGAAAGGAAATGTCCTTTGTGCACATGTGATATATATATTACAAGAACTTTGCTTATGGGTAACATTTTACCAACACATTCTACATACATTAAACGCCAAAAGAAACGTTACATAACTTCTTTTTTAAATAACTTTTTAAGTAACAAAGATATTTGAGAAATGAATGGTTCAAACGAAAGCTGAATAACGTAGCTTTATGCTAACAACACGTTTAAACTTTCTGATGGATTCATATTATGGCAAAATGCAGTTTAGTGAAAACGAGTTTACTGTGTTGTCAAATGACTTACTGGTATTTACAACGATGTTGCCAATGTCTTTGGATGTCATCGTATGTGGGCGACACCCTTTTGCAACATCCCCAGAGCTCTTTCTCTTTTTCCACTTGTCAATCGCGGCATGATTTCGTACATGTGTGCCATATCATGCAAAGAAGGCACCTTTTATACCCTGTAGAAGCACTCAGTTCATGCAAATGCTGATTGAATTTTGCTACATTTGAGTGATAATGCGTTTGAGTGATAAAAAAACAAATTAAAAGTTTTCATTTTCAAACAGAAATATTCACATAAATAGTTGTCTGTGTTCCTAAATACTATTAAGTCATTTGACAACACAGTAAACTCGTTTTCACTGAGGTAAATTACGAAAAAAGATCTTTAATGACTAGAAAAATATATTTCATAAGTTTCACACTTAAACTTACTCAATAAGAATATTTTTCATCGTTTAGGGGTTATGATGTAAAGCATACAACCTTTTTGTCTAGTCACACAAGTAAAAGTTTCCTTACAACTTCTTCTGGACATATAAATCACATTTATTGTTTACTACCAGCCTGATCGAAAACCGGACAATTTTAAACTTCTTAGGCAAGCTGCATTTTGCCACAATATGAATCCATCAGGAATTTTAAACGTGTTATTAGCATAAAGCTACGTTATTCAGCTTTCTGTTAAAACATTCATTTCTCAAATATCTTTGTTACTTAAAAAGTTATTAAAAAAATAAGTGGGGGAACGTTTCTTTTGGCGTTTAGTGTACATTATAAATGCCTACACTCACATTCCTGAACATGTGGTTTCAACAATAAGGTAATTAAGTAAAGCTACAATCGCTTTAGAGATAAACATCGTGTGCTGGCAAATATCACCTACGGCTACATGAATCTCTGTCCTGGCCATGAATCACAGTGATTGGTCAAAAGGTCCTCGATCTCCCGAACGATCTGCCGGCGTGAGAGGAGTTTAAATGTATTAAGGTTGGATGTCGTTTCATGTGAGATTGAACTTCATTCATAGTGTAATTACATTACAGCTGCGAAGAGCAGGCCAACATATGAGATAGAATGTTCAACCGGACTTTCAGAACAACAGGACTTTTCACATCCGCCTGCGCTTTAGCACTGATGATATTTAACGTTATGTTATACCAACCAAACAGGTGAGTTCACTTTTGATTACCCATATGATGAAACCTAACGTTTGTTCCATTACGTATGTGCATATGTATACATTTCAGTTTTGCCTCGTAGTCCATTATTTTGCTCGAGTTTCCGTTTTTCGACGTCATAGAACAATAGATTGTAACTGTTACTGAAAAGATCGTCACACAGAACAGTACCAAACGAATCGCTGTCGCTCGGGTAATACACAATACCAGCCATTTTCGTAAACGTGAAAGATGCATTATGGTCATAATGATTAATGTACTATTAGATTATCGTGTTATATGTTCATTTTGTTTAAGGCAATACAGTATTTGGACCACATGTTAATGAGACAAAGAGACAAATCGGAGCTTTCTGTTATCAACAGACATTCAAAGATGAAAATTAATGTTATTTATACTGTTGTTTTATTTTCAGAGAAAATACGTTTATTTCAAGTTTTCGGTTAAAGATACTACCTCAATTAGGAAATCAGTCATTGCATCAACCTAGAAAACGAGACGGTTTGACATTTCTTCCTGAAAGTGAAATTTTACATGGGAGTAAAACTTTTGACGTCGTGAACATATCTATGGGAAATTATTCAAAAATACATCTTGAAAGAAGTACACATTCTCTGGGTGAAGAATTTGAAGTGCAGATTATCTTGTATAATGGCCGTGGTGAAAGGAAGAGGCGAGGTGGAGATTACCTCAGACTGTGGATGGAGAATGTGAAGGTCAAGGCCGCCGTCTCTGGTAAAGTCATAGACAACAACGACGGGACTTATAGGGGTAGATTGAGAGCCATGTGGTCTGGAGATGCTGACATCCGTGTTATGATACTAGGGGGACGAGAGGAAATAGCTCTGATGTACCAGATATACAATAAAAACCACTCACTATGGAATAACTATGCTGGATTCAAGAATGGAAACGTAGTGGAGAAGTCTAAGTGTTCTGTGGCACCATATGACTTTACACAGAAGTGGTGCAACTTAACTGCAGAAAATGCTGGCTTTCCTTGGTTTTGTATCGAACCTACGAAGCCTGGACTTTCGTGTAGCAAATGGAAACACTCGTGGTCAGAAACCCCCAATAGCAGCCCGCCTATTCTGCATCAGCTTGAGTAAGTATCATTGGTAGTTGTAGATAGTGTCCAAAGGTGGTTGTGGTGTCATTAGTTGTTGTGGGAGGATCCAAAGGGTTGTTAGAATTGGCGAGTAACAAGGGTTGTTGTTGAGAGTACAAACGAAATTGTTAGAGGTGCTGAAAGGTGTGGTTGTATAGTATAATTTGTTACTTGTTCAGCAATCATAGTTTGTGAGGTTTCAATGGTGGGAATTGGAGGGTAGTGAATTTGTGAGGTATCAATGGTGGTTGTTGGAGGTGCCAAAGAAGCCTGAATGTAGTAACAGTGGAAGGTGTCAATGAGGATTGTGCGAGGTGCACTTGGGTATGTAAGAAGTGTCAATGATGGTCGGGGGAAGGGAGGATGTGCCATGGGAGGTGCGGATAGTAACGCAACAATAATGTTGATTTTGTATACCAACATTTGTTTGTACTTCATGTCTAATAACTATTTCTTCACGTTCAGGAAAAGATCAGATGAATGGAACTGGCTGCCGAAAAGATCACAGAAAATAAGTGGTATGTTATTCTTTCGTATCTTCAATTATCCATCTATCAAGATTTCACAAGTGACCTAAATATGTATTCTTAATACATGTGAATACCTCAAATTGATTATGGGTATTGGAGCGTTTGAATTCTTTTCTTCAGGAACACCTAATAGAGTAGCCTCCTCTATTACATCATGTAACGAGGTCACACCGGATGTGACGTGGAACCGGAAGTCACCCCAGGGATTCTTCTACGAGGACCAATGGCACTCCACGCACTGTACCGACACTTTGAACCACACTTCCACTGTATATAAGGAGTGTCTGAGAGGACGCACTCTATATTTACATGGGGACTCTACTTCTAAACAATTCGTCGAAAATTTGAATGACATATTGAACTTGAATCTAAAAAGAACTGGGCACAATCCAACGGTTAAGTCAGATGTTAAACACAACTTCACACTGTCCTGGTACGCTCACGAGCTTCCATTTTACCATGGATCAGTACACTACAGGAAGTCAGTGAACCTAGCCCAGCATCTCCTACTGGAAAGAATCAAAAGCAACTCCAGAGACATTGTCATCCTATACCTCTATGTCCACTTCACACTCACCCACCCTGATGTGTTCAAGCAACACGTCCAAAGACTTGTTCAGTCTGTCCGGAACCTTATATCAAGAGCCCCGGGGGTAACTATAGCTGTGCGAGGTCCACATGCTTTTAAGAAACATACTAGATTGCTAATGCATTCTAACTGGGGTTTAAACTATATGGACATATTGCATGAGGAATTCGCATCCATACAGAAGAATGTTTTGTACCTAGATTACTGGGATTTGACCATGGCAAGACTTCCAAATGACATTCATCCACCGAAGAACACAGTTGCCGAGATGGTTCGTTATATGATGTCACTTGTTTGTTACCGAAATAACAATTAAAACTATTTGGGCTTGTCAGTATCAGCTTCTCTTTGTATAGTGGATCAGTCTTTAACCTACTTTTAGTCATGAGTTTTGTGCTGAGCTAATCACGTTCAGTGCAAATACTGTAATGCAAAAAACACACTTGTCTACCTATCTACTCAGTTTGATTCAAATGACAGGTATATTAGTGAAGCAATATATAAAATATTCGATCAGGTGTATGCCAGTGAAATTTTAATACTATCGGGGTTGTTTTAAGTCAAAGGCCTTGTAAACAGTCAATTGTAACCTATGTTAAAGGGGATGCAGCACGTTTTCTACTGGAAAAAAGAAATCATTCAAAATACGATAAGAAATGTTACTAATTGCAAAACAGTCCTACTAAATCAATATAATTCTAAACCGAATGTTTATGGTTTGACTAAGCAACGTTGGTCCATTTCCTATCCTCGTATTATTAAAAGGTAATGGCCGCCGTTGGCAGTTTTCGTTTTCTACACCGTTTTCTACACCGTTTTCTACACCGTTTTCTTCACCGTTTTCTCCGCCTACGGACAACAGATATAGAGGATATCTGTCTTTTCTTAACTAATACCATGTTTATCTCATCGAGTGAGGTAGAAAGGTTATATTTTCACGAGTGGCGTAGCTACGAGTGAAAATATATAACTTTTCTACCTCACGAGATGAGATAAACAAGGTATTTGTCAAGAATTGACGGATATTCTATTTATTATATGATATTATCAATGTAATTACGTCCAAAAAGGGTCGTTTTCACGCCAAGCGGCCGCAAGAAACAGCCCGTCACCACAGTAACACTGTGACGTCATAAGCCAAATCGCCGAGCGAGACCATTGTTTTATGACGTCAAATTATATCAATCACCGTTCGCAGTGAAAATATAAGTTATTTTCACTGTAGCTTGATAGACAGTTAATTTCACTGATAAATCCCAGTATTTCACTGCTCGTCATATAATAAAGAACTGTGATTATGAATGACAAATTTTAATATACCACCCATGGTTCGCTAGTTCCAGCCGATGTTCGAAGGTTTCACCAACAATGCATAGTCACATGGCGTTGCGGGCTTTCTTCCTGCCATAACACTAGCAGCCGTGATGTAAGTGAAATACTCATGAAAGGGGCGTTAAACCCTAACTCACCTCACCTTAAAAAATCAAGTGACTATTTACATTTTGGCTTTGAAAATTATAATTTGAACATTTCATTTTCTTGACCATAGTTCAAAAGTAACCGAGGCTACACGAATGTGTTACACTACTCACATTTCCCCTTCAGTGCAATAACACAATGAACTAAATTGGCATGTATATCCGTAGTAAAACCTAATAAATTATATTGATACTTTGGCAACTGTGGGTAACGTGACTAGAATGTAATGAACGTGAAATTTATTGAAGCACAGGTGAAGTTTAGCGCAAATATGTTGCGCAACAGAGAAGAACGACCAGTTTTCCCTATGTGCGAACGAAGTGAGTTCGCGCATAGGGAAAACTGGTCGTTCATCTCTGTTGCGCAACATATTTGCGCTAAACTTCACCTGTGATTGAAGGAACCCTAGGAAACGTGATGACATATGGTATAACCTTACACACCCTATTCTAAACGTAGTGAACCTTAGCTCGACTATTGAGGCATTACAACTCCCGCTTCTCACGTTATAACACGTTCATCGTGATAGACCGTCACATAATCTCTCATAATGTAACAGAACATGATGAGAATGTCGAAAAGAATAGAATGAAACGTCCCAGTACGTTTCAGATAAACGTGGAAAACGTAGAGAACTTTAAACATAGTGTAAACCAAGCATTATGATGGTCGAGAGTAGCGCCCATCTGTAAAGCGACTAATCGATGTTGCCGCAGGACAAATCTGTTAAGCTGAAGGACAAAGCGATGTATAGAGACCGATGTATATCGCTTTGTCATATCTCTTTATCGTGTAGATATCAAACAGGACAATGGCGCAATAACTCCAGAACGCGATATACTTTGCATAAGCATGCTATAATCGAATTTGAAACGCCGGATAACGGCCCATGCCATAAGCTCATCTGGCCTTGCAGGCCTGATGAGCTGTATGAGCATGAGTGGGTATACAGTGAGGATTTGCAATACAAACATGAGAAGCTAATGGGATACCCGAGTTAATTTCTCTCGGAGTAACCTCTGTTACGCATCAAGCGTCTTCTTGGCTGAAATCATTCATAGTTAGTTGTGCAATCAGAGACGCCATTGTCAATGACAAGTCAGAATGCTATTTTTTAAAAACAGAAACTTTGGATAAACATCTTTTCGTTCAATTAATGATCCTCAATGTATGGTAATTGAAATCGTGAAAATAATTAGCAGAAACCATGCTGACAGATAAAGAAGACATCCAAGATACAAGAGTTTATTTGTATAAGTTATAGACATAATCGAAGCTATTTAGAAAGACCCTATACAGTTAAAGAATAAACCTTTAAAGTAGTCAATGTAACATGTGATTGTATTCGAGAGAAAGTGGTGAGAGAATCCATGGCGCAATTTCTGGCGCTATCGGAGTTTTCTGGAACAGAGAAATATGCCCCATTACCATTTACAAGAAAGGTTAACATTGGAAGATGTGACTTGAATTATCTCTGTGAGCAGAGACTGGCTACAGAAGGAATCCGGTCCAATCCTAAGGAATACAATTCAACACCTGATCAGAGGGAAGCTGTGATATAATGAACGATAGAGCCAGCTCAACGGGCCAATCAGATCGTTTGAATGGGTAATGTTCACGGGAGAAATGTTTATGGTCGACTTTTGAGTTTGAAGAGCTATTTAAATTACCATAGGGATGACATACGGTGGAAATCAGCCGGGTTTTGCGGAATAATGTATAGTTGATAGGTAAATGCGTTCATTTCTGAATGTCAATAATTCTTAACGTAACTTTAGACAAAATGTTGAAAGGACTCTTAGATCAGAAAAATGGCTAGTCGGTGTAAGATTGAAAACGTACCCGCGTTGAAAACACACCCGACGGGTACTTTTTCAACGTTGAATTATGACCCCGGGTCACTTTTCAACACCTCGTTATTTTTTCAACGTTGAATAATTACCCGAATAATATATAATAATCAACGTTGAGAAAAGACCCGAGGCTTTGAAAAGTGACCCCGTTTTACCTACGTTTTGTCTACGTTTTAATTACGACATCGACTTCCCGTGTATCAATACCCCATACACCAAATGTCGGTTATCCTATCTTAAATAGTATTCGAGATTAGCTGTGTTATAGTTGCATTTCAGTTTTGCTATGGACTTCAGATTGGACGACACCAAAGTGGTTAATACCAAAAACCATTCTTGAAACAGTTTATTTGTTAAATTGTTTTGTTGACATCAAACGATAGTCCAAAATGGATTTGTTCAAATTTACGAGCGAGAGCTTGCGAATCCTCTGAATGCTTTTTAAACAAATTGTTTTCAGTGTTGTTGTGAGTCTGTAAAAGAATAAATGATAATCACAGTCTCTACCTTTTTATACAGAATGTTTGATTGAAGTAAGTAAGAAACTGATTGGCATAAAACAGTGACCTTTGAAAAATAATATTTGTCCCTTTTGTTTTTCATACAATCCACAAATGAATGTTATTTATGATCTCCTTGAACCTATACTTATGCACAAGACAAATCGGCGTCTCTTAGACGTGGCACTGTAACATGCAATCAGGGATTGTTGACACATTTCTCATTGACGATAACATGGTCTCGAACACAAAATGTATGACCTGCCTTTGGTAAAGTCTATATCATGTTCTTAGTAGCACATCTACCATCATTTCACTTGAGAAATATATTATTTAATATGAATCTGACGACACACTCCTGTTATTAACGTTGTGTGAACCCAAAGTTATGTTGGTCATTAATTATTAACATAAGCCATTTGCAATTGGACACTGAATTATTTTTTCTGGTGCATTTGATATCCTGCATAAATAAATAGTTCTACAAACTGATCTAGCACTCTCTACATTGAGTTTTGTTGTAGCTAAAATAGGCTGCACCATGTGTGCTCTGTTATATTATTATCTAAATAGATAAATGCCGTCACTATGTTAATTCATTTCATCTACCTTAGTAGAACGTGCGCTTTTCAAGGGAACATCTTACATATGTTTTGCTAGAAATGTACTACCTGCACGATATAACTGCATACAACCACTCAAGCTCAACCAACATTTTTTATGCCTCCGATTCGGAGATTCCAGGGGTATATTGTTTTTCACCTGTTCGTCTGTCTGTCTCTCTGTTTGTCTGTTGGTCTGTCCGTCTGTCTGTCTGTGTGTTTGTCCACAAAAACTTTAACCTTAGCCATAACTTTGGATTGCTCAGAGCTAGGGTTTTCATACTTGGCATGTGCATACCTTGTGATGAGACCTTCAGATGAGGTCATCATATTTGACCTTGTGACTTTGACCTTGCCGCAGTGGACATCTTCAGAAAACTTTAACCTTGGCCATAACTTTGGTATATCCGGGGGCATCAGTGTTTAACAAACACATCTTGTTTATAATACAAGAACCCAATTATAAAGTATTGGATTGGATCAGTTTGATGTAGTATATTCGTTACACCCCAATTTAATTGGTGTTATTATATCGATAGGTACTGACTGTTTGAGAAAATTACTGTTTGATGCTAGTTGACTCAATATGATGACAATACAAATATGGAAGTAGTGAATTTTGATCTTATAACGATCGAATTCGAACACTTTACTGCGGCTGGTGTCGAAATTTTGAAACGAATCTACAAGAGACAAAAAACTTGATTTGGTAATGTTAAATGGGTTATATATGCATGTAACCGAGTAGTGTAGTCAGGTTTCAGCACATTTATTGAAGATGTTGCTCGATTGTAGTTGGAAACAAGTAATTAAAGGGACTGTAGCACGTTTTTTCGCTCAAATAAGTTGATGAATGTATTTGAAAAATAATTTCACCGATAGTAAAACATCCTTCTCTCTTCGGAAAATAAAGTTTAAAATGAGTGTTCATGTTCGGTAAAGCCATGGGAATCGTTTTTGTAATAAAAAATAATAAATTGTGTTCACAATAAAATGGCCGCCATGCAATTTTTGCTTTATACGCAGCATAGTTTTTACCACTACAGATAATTGGTTTGTGTAATAAGATGTTTTACTCTCTAAAGTTAATTTAAATGACATAAACTATCATTATAAATGGGAAATTTTAAAAAATAAAATTTTGCAGCTGCCCCTTTAATATGATATATTTAGGGATTGGGGATGAATTCGGAAGTTAGTTGAACTAGTTGAACTGAAATCATCACATATGGTATTTTGGCACATATCAGAGTCAAATAAATTATTATGAAAAACATTGAAAGTTTCTTCAAGAATATAAAGATACAACGAACGATGGTTCATACAAATATACTCTCTGATCCCATGAAAGCTTTGAGAGGGTTCTTTCTTCAATATACATTCAACGTGATATGACACATGACTTCTGGTATTTCTGATTAGGTATGGCATATTGCTGTCATATTAGCGTTGCGTATGCTGATATCTTACAAATAGTACTCTCTACACAACCATTAAATCGGTAATAATACTTCCTCTTTCTCTGAACATTAAGGGATAGAAATGCCAGTACATTTATAAATCAGATAGTCTGAAGTGAGTCAACTGCCCCATTGTTCCCTGTAACGTAACATATACATGCATTATATTTGAAATAAGTACTGGAAACGCTAGTTGAAATCAATAACATTCTAAACAATTCAGTTTTTCTGTTATCATTAATGTAGTTGAAGCTCAAATTTTAAACCAATAGCCTTGGCAACACAGACGTGATACCCTCTCAGAAGTGGTTACCACATGTATTAGAGTTACAATGTTATAACACACACGACTTGTAAACAGTACAACTGCACATGTCTCTTGCATGGCTAAAGGACTCGTAGCAGTCTTCAAACAGTGGCTAACAAGCAACACATAATTGGCAGAACTTCTGACAATCTCACTTGTTTGATATAGTGTCTTCTCTTCTGTGTTTTTAGTTTTATCTTTCCCTGCAGCAGCTCTTAGTTTCCCCGAGGACGATAGAACCCGTCAAATCATACTGTTATTACCCTTTAGATAAGTTTGTTGAATTCTTATTGGACAATAGCCAATGCATATGAAACCGGCTGCGCCTCAGGAATATACGGAATATACAAGTTTCTTACAGTCCCGTACACCCTGTCAAAACACCGTGTAACTAATAATGTATGTTGAGGTTATGAGGTGTTGTCGTCTGCTTGTTGCGTCAGTGAAATGACTCGATGGCATGACGAAATGGCCGAAGTAGAACGGAAAAAATCATTCGTGTCGAAAAGCTGAGAGTTGAAAACAGTGCAGCGAACAACGACAGGTCTTCGACGTCACATTGACGGTCTAAGGGAGACAACTTAAACAGCTGACGTCTGTGACTGAAATGCATGTGCACTTGACAGATCATTTTTCGTAGATAAAATGGCTAATTTCTATCACTGTGTTACCTTTTATGACCGAAGTTTATTTGTTAAATATCAATGACAAAATCAGCCCCAATGTTTGAGACCTCGGGTTATTAATATTAAATATTTCCAGTTAATCAAATACAAAATTAGGTCAAAGAATACGTCAGATACCTCAAAATAGTATGTAGTCTGCTCAGGCTATGTATATAAAATATACATGTAGGCCCGGACATATTTTAAATTATGTAATTATTTATTGCATATATTTTTAAAATTTACACATTTACAGATCACAATTTTGTCCTTTTTATTTATTTTGATTTCTTTTCGATTTTAATCAATATTTAAAAAAATTGCTAAGTTTAATTCTTTTGACTACATATTTGAACTGAATAATGTTATTTTCTGACATTTTAATCATTTTAATATTAAGCATGCTTCGGGCAATCATTTTTGGTAAACATCTCAAGGAAGTTGGGAATAGGAAATACTTAATTTGATTTGTAGATGCTATGAGCTATGCAATTGTAATTTTTTTTATACTCTTATGATTTTGAGACCCTTAGAAACGACATAATGTATGTCAACTCTTTTAGTTTTCAAAAATGAAATAACCTAATATTAATGTTTATATATGTAGATCAGACAAAGACAATATGCCGTCAGTAAGTATTATAGGTTTGTTTCTTGTGTATTTTGTATTAATAACATATAACAGCTATTTTGCCAAATAACCTTTTCCCAAATATATTCATATTTGTAATTTAGAGAACAGGACACGGTTTTCAGCAAGATGTTAGAGTTTCAAACATAAACAAAACACACATTGGCATTAAGCCTACATGAACATTAAACAAAATATCAGTGTGCGGAAATATTGCGGAAATGAACAGTACCCAAATTTGGAATGTAGTTGTAATTCCGGATGCGGAAACGATGTGGAAATCTGTCCTATCCAAAACATCTTTTAATTTACTGCTGTTGGAAACACAATGGAAATATAGAAATGTAGTTTCCATCTAAAAAACGCAACGGAAATAAACAACTGACTATTTCCATTACAGAAATGAAGCAGAAACGGATAACTTCATTTCAGCAGAGCGGAAACGTTGCGGAAATCTATATTACCCAAAATCCGTGTCAAGAGAAGGGTTTGATTTCTCATTTTCTGTTCATAAAGCAGGTATTCAGGAAATAGTAATAGCCACATTTTAAAGGTTTCTTCACATAAGATATATAAATATATGTTTTTATCTTTTAAAGATATTATGCTCAGAAAACATTAGCATTTACAGATACAGCTGAGGTTAGATATGACACCTATCTCTATGTAATTGCATCATGCGTAAAGTTACTCCCACTCCACCAGAAGTGTTTTCATCTTCCAGATTTGTATATATAACTACTGTCACGTGCCATGCTACCTTTTCAACATTTATCTGAAAAGGGAGTTACATATTTTTAGTATAATAGTAGTCATTGAAAATTTAAAATCAAACCGAAATTGGATTCAGCAACATTTCACAATATGTTACAAAAAGTTTGTTAGCAACTCATGACAGTCCCAAAGGTCATCAAAATGAAAGGTCCCCCTTTTAAGCATGTCAATAGGGTCCCTCGAGTATTGATGTTGTATAACTTAAACAAAAAGTGTCATTTCAAACCGCTATCTAAATATTAGAACAGACCCTTAACTTCTACATGACAGGAAACACTTTACAGATCTAAAATCACCTGTTCCGGACGCGTCTTATGGAAAATAACGTTGCACAATGGTTGGCATATCAACAGTTACATCAAATAACATAAACAGTTATTCAGAAGGTCATAATAACAGAATAAATATAATCCTTACTAAGGCTAAGACAAAATAACTGTTATAAGTGTAAAAATATAGTGAATCTATATTGACACAACCAATTTTGGACTGATATATTTGGAAAAGCTTGTAGTTTTATTTGGCTCTGTAAATCATCAACTGGTAAAATGAATACAGTGACTATACTGATATTAAGTTAGAAAAATACTTTTTACATACAGAACGTTTGAATTGTTAGCGTTACAATAAAATTGCTGTCACCGTTCGTCAGAAATGCCTTCTAAACCTCCTCTTATGTTAAATATTGTTGCAAGGAAGCCTGTACATGTTCTTGGGAACACGGAGACACACATGCTACAACACAGTGGACAGCTGAAAGTTGAAAGTTGTAATATTATCAAATCAATTTAAATGATCACCTTTTACCAAGATTAAAAGCCAGAAAATACATGTTTATGTTATTTCCAAGTTTAAAAAAAACCCCAAAAAACCCCATGACTACTTCATAATTTAAAAAGCGCTGCTTCACAACTAAAGAAAACGTATCTGAGAGCGTTGCCCTTGCCATCTGGTACTGTGATGAAGTATATTAGATATGTGTTCTTCCCCTTTTCCTTCCGAGACATAGTGGCACCAGCAAACCTTTGTTCTGAGTGTATTTAAAGCAATAATAATCAACACTGTTTTATGTTTTATATATTATAACTGCTTATTGTCTTTAGATGAAATATACTAAAATCTCTAGATTAATTCAATACCAGAATTAACTCAGTGTACAAACTGTTTTTATTTCATTATTTCTGTTCTTATAAGAAGGTCAATATATATTGAAAGTTTAATAGAACCAACAAATAAAAAGACATGAAAGATAAATAGTTGAAAAATGTTTGTAAAAACATTACAAGTATGAGCATGTTAACTATTGTGATGCTATTTCATTGTGTAAAGAGATTGTCCATATGCAACCAGGTTTATCCGCCCATTAAGCTGTATTTAATTGAAAGACTAATCTTCTTATTGTTATAATCCATTTTCTCACATTATTTACAAGTTTTGCCCTATCTAGGGTAATAATGCATTTGGAAGTGTATTCTTACTTTAAATGTGCATATTGACAACTCTAAATGAACATATTATGACAAACTGCTATTTTATATGAATGATTAATGAATTAAAATCATATCATTATGTACTTATATTCATTTGATCATTTGATGATCTATGAACTGCCCAATAAAACTAAAAGTTTTTTTCAAATATATCAGCCAAAATGTTGCTTTGTCAATATAGATTCATTAAAATCTTAAACTTGTAACAGTTATTTTTTCTTGTATTGTTGTTAACTGTTTTGAATATACCAACCAAAAATAATAAAGTTTAATTTTCCATACGATCCGTCGAAAATAAGTGAGAGATATACCCATACTTTTCCGAGTGTATCGAATGATACCCTACACTTTCCCCCGTGGGGCCCTTACGAGGCGGAGCCGAGTAAGGCTCCAACGGGGAAAAGTGTCGGGTATCATTTGATACACGAGGAAAAGTATGGGTATATCTGTCTTATACCCCACTTACGGTCGAGTGTAAGCGGATACTATTTCATAATATTTCTAAACAAATACAGTTGTAAACAAGCTTGTGCATGAAACGCACAACCGAAATACGGCCTACATGTTTGGGGCTCGAAATCTAATTGATATGGCCCAATGACGGCATTGTCAACGCAGATGCACGTGCCTCTTGCTGAAATATACAGCTAACGCTATTAACAGCATGGCTAATGTCAACGTGGCCAAAGTTTAGAGAAAACAGAAACAATTTTCAGTATGTTAAGACATTTTGCTCCCAAAATTAAATTACATTCTTATATAAAAAGAAAAACATAAATTTGTGATATTATTTCACGCATTATAAGAACCTTATTCATTTGGTCATGAAACAGGACACAGATTCGATCCCAGTTTCCTTATATGTTCATTCATAATCTGACATTTTATAAAGTATCATCAATTAGAATTTGGAAATTTAGAAAATTGACTACATCTCAGTTGTTAAAAAGTGTAGGTTATTAGAAGAAAAGTGTAGGTATATCAGAAAAAGTATAGGTATATCAGAAAAAAGTGTAAGTGTATCGGCTAATACACCTACAGTTGTAACAAAAGAAACCATAGCAACGAGACCGGAAGTGGGGTATAAATAAATATTATGCCATCCTACTCTCCAGATTCCAAAGAATCTAATGATAAAAACCGTTCTGTCAGAGAAAAGCTAAACGTCTGTTCTAATATTTAGGTAGCAGTTTGAAATGACACTTCTTGTGTAGGCTATACTGTAAATTGCTTTTCTTGACTCTTTATATATGACAGTAGTGGTACAAGTACACCTAGATGAACAACTCGTCTGGTTCATTGCAAACAACTTTACACACGATACAATTGCATAGCGAGAGAGATGACATTTTCTCTTCTGTAAATCCGTCCAACCTCAAAACGTGTTTTGCTAATAACTGTTTTGATCGAACATACACAGAAATTCATAACTATATTTGATATACATTTTGCTATTTTTATTTTCCGAATACCAGCTTTAAAGTAGCATCCAATGTGTTTCATAAAATTTTATTTGGCTTTAATATGTTCCAACACATCATATGTGCTCTCTACAATACAAATAAATTCACTCAGCTTGCATATTATCCCAAATCGCTAAATATATCATAATTACTAGTTTCTCATTAAAATTGAGTAACATCATTATGCATGTGCAGAAACCGAAACTGCACGTCCAATTAACATGCACAGTAGCTATGTGACCTATTAAAAATTATCAACTCAAATTTGTCTTTTTGTCTGTTATAGATAAGATTCCAAAATTACGTTTAGCTCATTGACGCGAGCTACACGCGGTGCATTGTCCGGTTTTCGATCAGAAATCACTACTTTTACCTTCATATCGTCAATATGCTAAGTCTACTATCATCAAATTTTACTTTTCGGTAATAGTCGATACTTCTCCATGAAGTAACACCATTTATAACGTTTGCAATATGTGACCCCCAACAACACAATGGATGTACCTTTAAGAAGAGTGTAGAAGAAATCAAACCCTTGTCATGACACTATGTCATAACCTCATGATACATCATGTCTGACAATGCATGATTATAAATGGTTACATCGACCTCATAGTCACTAAAAGTCGCTGCAGGAAAAGATAACACTAGAGAATAAAAGAGACGACACAATGTCATTCGTATCTCCCAATCAGATTGCCAGAAATTCTGCCTCTCAACTGTCGCTTGTCGTTTGAAGACTGTTAGATCCTTTAGTCAGAACATGTTTAGTTGTGCTGTTTATCTTGTGTATTTACATTGTAACACATATTATCGTAACTACGTCAGAAAGAATGTCATTTCTTTGTTTCAAAGTCTTTTGGTTTAAGATGTGGCCATTAACTAAATTTATGATAACAAAAACACTGAATTGTTTAAATTGTTATTGATTCCAACTAGAGGTTACTGTTCTTATTTCAAATTAAATGAAATTATAAAAAACAGTTTATGTAAGAGGAAATAATTGGTGAAGTTGACGCACTTCAGACTATCGGATATCCAGACGTATTGACATTTGTAATCCTTATCTTTCAGACAAGTATTATTTATCGATTTAATTGTTGTGTAGAGAGTACACTTGTTAGATATCAGCATACAGCATCTTAATATGGCAGCAATGTTCCATATGAAATCATAAATATCAGAAGTCGTGTGTCATGTCATGTTGAATGTAAATTGAAGAAACACTCCCTGTCAAAGTTTTCTTGTTTGAAAGGTTGTTGTCATGAATCATTGTTCATTATCTCTTTATATTCCTGAGCCTCTCCTAAAGTGACTTTCAGTGTTCTTCATAATATTTGATTTAGCGTGTTGTCTCTTGTAGATACATTTCGAAAATTACGTTTGATAATTGACACCGTCCAGTTGTTGATCAGAAATTCGCTTTCATATAAATTTTGACAAATCCATATTGGATTTTCTGTTAATGTCACCAAAACAATTTTACAGATAAACTGTTTACTGCATCGTTTTTTAAATGAATCACTTAGATATCGTAATTCTTGAATCAATTTATCTTGTTACCGTTATCATGATAGTATAATCATCGACTGTATCCTTTATACTGTTAAGTTACACACTAAATATATCATAACAATTAACTTTCTCAAACATATCAATGACAAACGAATGACAGTTCCAAAATTAAAGTAAAATGTCTGACAAACATCATATGCCATATTTTAAAAAATATATTTTAAGATATGCCTGCTAGATTTGACACTAATAGACTAGAATGTATTATTTCACTATTGTATTCACTGTTATTACAATTATTTTATCGATTGATTGTGTGCATGGGCTTCAAGGACCTTTTTATAAAAATGGCATTGACAGTAGCATTAGGCACAACTATTTAAAATAAGGACATAAAGTCGGGACAACATAGACAAGAACATGACGCTAATGACGTACTGGAAGTAATTATGTGGGCATAACATCTGCAAACATCATATCATATAATGAATATTTGACTGATTTATCCTCATCTGCGAAACCGAGAGTCGATGCAGGTATTATAAACCATTTAAATCTCACATGTATTGTTTTTCTTAGATGCAATTTCCTCTGTGCGCGGTTCTACGTTGAAATACATTGAATTTTAATACATATGTTGTAAACAAAATACGGTAATCTAGTTTTAATCTTTTGCATCGTTTTAATTTATGGTAGTCCATATACATTGTAGATTTGATACTCTTTTTTGTGGGAGATAGTTGTCTTATACTTTCCATGGACACTTTCAAAATAATTGTAAGAAATCAAGCAGATAAGACACCCTGTCTCTCTGCTGTCAGTAGTAATACGAAAGGTTGTGAAGCTTTTCACAAATAATGGTGTTGAGAACAGAGAAGACGCTTCTTGGATTGTAATGTCTTATTCCTGCAGTCTGTGTTATCGAGACAATTAACGTCAACGTCTTATATATCATTGTATTATCCTTTTTAAACATTTCAAATGATGCCTTTGTATGGAGTATGACTCAGTAGCTTCAATAAACACAGTCTTTGTTATAGTCAGAGACTGTTAGACGCTAGAGAAACAGATCCTTTGAACAGTTAAATCAACAGTTTTAACATATTCTAATGTGAAAGAGCCTTTTTCAACTGATATACGTACATATTGAGGTGAGTGACACCTCTTGATCCGAAATCGAAAGTGCGCTATTCCGCCCTTATACATATTGAAGTATACAACCATTCTCGTGTACTTGACAGCACTTTACGAACCCTCCCCGCCCTGTTTTAAAACATTTTTCATGTCCATTGACAAACCTCAAAAACAAATCTGAAAAGAAGATTAAATCCCAAAATGAGGAACACGGTTCTACTTTAGCTACACATTAACCTTAAGAATGGACGGTAAGATACTTTTATAAAATTTAACATATCGTTAGCTGCAATGAACTTTATGCATGGTGATATTGCTCAGTCTGATTAAAATTGACGGTTTTTCGTGGAATAAAAATTGCAAAATAGTGCATCTACCGGGATACGAACTCATATCAGTCGTAGGTTCCACGCCAAACCGACCTTGTGGCGAGGAATCTACAGAACCTGTTCGTATCCCGGTAGATATATTATTTTGTAAATTTTATTCCTCGGAACAAGGTCGATTTTAATCAAAATGTGATATTGCTTTATCCACAGTTTAACTACGACTTCGACATTGATTGAAATAGTATTTTTTTCTCCATAACAGTGACTTTATTGTTTAAATACACAACATTTCCGAGTATACATGAATACTTGCTCCTACACCACTCTAATGCGGGCTATCAAGAAAATACTGTTTTCTCATGTAGTCCACTACTAAATGCCCAGACAAGACATAGATACGTTGTTTCAATCAGGGTTACTTTGAACACGTTTAAGAAGAGACATATTTTTATAATTTGAAACTTCCCTTACACTATCCTGCAGCTGAATAAATATCATGTTTAAGATTCCCTTGTTTTTCCTGTGATTTTAAATGTCATGTACCAATAGGCACATATAGATTTCATGTAACAAACACGTAATCTGCATATGACATTTTATTCAACTTAACGGGTACATTTAACGAGGTGATGTCAAAGTGTTTAAAACCCTTACATCACATCACATCATGTTATACATAACAAAACAGGTGGATCAACAACATGGCATGATTTTTATTCTGCTTAACATGTTAACCTTACATCTGTTTTGGTTCAACACTCTGTGGAACTGAAAGTCACAGGTGACGGAGCTCATGACACTAGAAACTCCGCTTGATGAAACATGTCACTCACTATCCACTGTTTCTACTCACATAAAATTTCACATATATAAAATTACTCAACCAACTGAAGAGCTAAACGTCAGTTACAATAAAAACTGTCCCCAAATACAGCAAAAGAAATGAGATGGAATCAATAAATTAAACCTTGTCGAGGCAGGGCCTTCAGAGAGTTAGACTAGTGTAGGAAGCACCACGAGTCGCCTCGAGGGACAATGGTAACAGTAATAATGACATATGTCGGTAAATCCTCTGATTACCAACGCTTTACCATTGCATACCGCCAATGGCATTCAATGACATGAAACGTGCGCGTTACTCTGAAAGAAACAGGTTCAATGTGTCACTAGATTGTCTATAAGCTTTTAAAACACAACTAAAATAATTTCTTTTGGAGGCAATTTAGAAGCTGGTATGATGAATGAGAACAAATTCTATGGATAGTCAACTTCTTTATTGACATGAGTGCGACGTTTCGATGCAGATACTAGCACCGTTATCAAGTAAGTGATACAACTAAAACAACTGTCCAGAAAATATTCCAACCATGAATGAGATAAGTTTTGTTGTTAAACTAACCTTAACTAGTGGTATGCAATAGACATGAATAACGAAAACGAATGGATGACTTCAATGTCTCATTGCCTGAATAAAAGAGTAGTAGGACGTCATTGTCAAGAACATGACATTTCTCACCTCGATATTCGCAGTGAAATTTTGGACCTGAACACATTTGATAAGTTTCAATATTCATACCCTAATAATATAAACTCATGGGCAAAAGAAAGTATTGGTCATTTTGAAGATCAGTCAAATAGAAACAACAAACGATTTGATCAATGTAATAAAATTAATATGTAGCAAATTCATTTGCGCCTCGCTGTGTGTCCATATCACGCACTGACTACAGAAACTGACAGGTGATATCGACGTTCAAACATTCATGGGGTTGATGTCAAGGCTACACATATTTTCCTTTGGCAAACTTCGCACACGCACGCCACAAATGCTTATTCCAGGAACATGACAATGTCAGTAGCGTGGTTGTCCGATTATAGTGTCAATTTAAGCTTGTTCACGTTGTCTCATGACGTTAAGCGTTGAAAGACGCCAATTTGCAGTGCAACTAAAACTCTGGTCTAACCTGCGGAAGTTTGTCTTCCCGCATGCTCCAGACAATGTTCGATTTATAACTAATGTTCAAGAAGAAGGGTAACAAAGGATAAAACATTTATGACGCTTTTTTGGTTAGGAATCGTTTCTAAACTCGATATTGTTGAGTGAGGTTTAACCCGCGAAGGGTCGATAGCAATGTATTCCGCCTGCTCATCACTTTTAGAGGTGTATGAAGGGTGTTTGTAACGACATGTCCCGTTGTTAATCTGTGTGTATCGTTGAAGGAACCATGTTATTGTCAGTGATGTTGAACCACATGTTTTTGCAATTCAGGGCAATGTTCAAGAGAGATTTCAAAGTAATCGCTCAATGTAGCGCTACGTAGCAAGGCGAGCAAACTTCGAGGAATTTGCACTGTGTCGTTCAAGAGAGAATGAGCGCTACTTGAGCGCTACATTGAGCGATAAATGAGCGATAAATGAGCGATAAATGAGCGCTACATTGAACGATCAATGAGCTATTGTAAGTGCTCGCTGTTATGGAACGGATCCCTGACGTCCGTCGCTCCCACTCGTCTGGCATCCATCGAGGCAAACTTTTGATGTTCTTTCAGTAGATATGATATGGCAGAACCTATCCCTCGCATTTATATAGGACAATTGTACGTACATTCTGTGCTTGGAGCAAGGAACCTCTTTTTGTATTTGTGACGGCATAATCTCACCATACGACTGTTTTGTATATTCATGTTCTGTTTCGCTTCTGTCAAGTTGGGCCAATGTTACATGGACGTTTGTTTCTCATAAACATGTAAATGGCCGTGAATAGAGCTTGTTTTCGGACCTATACTTTCTTTTGCCCACGAGGTTAGTTACCCTTAAAAACTCACTTGTATCACACTGAACAATCACTAAACATATACTGACGATAATTGTAAACACACTGTGCAACATACATGTAGATACTTACATTATATTTCATTTTTTTTTACATTTTGCATGATCGAAAATCATGCAATGCCTCAATGGATGCTATATTATAATTTTAAACAATATTTAAGATACAAAACCCTGTCAAGGATGGATAATATTGTTTGTTTCTTAATTAATTGATGTCATATCACATACACATCACAGTTAAAGTTATGGTGCTTTAACAGTTCAATCTAATGTTCTTCTCAGGACATTCTTGTTATCAGCAGCTTTTAAAGATGTCCTCTCTCACCCTGGGTAAATGGAACTCAAATTAGGGCATAAAGTTGTCATGGTAACATAGAAGCTTTAAACAGATTAATGTGCCAAATAAGTGATATGACGCAAGGGGGAAATGTAATTAAATAAAATAAATTCCATTCCATTGTGTTTGACCCTCTCCTCACAAGAGTAGAATGTATTTCAAAATTGTAGTAATCAGAGACTACAGAATCAAGCTCAGTGTGCAGTGAGTGGGTAAAACTTTGACTCAGAACTAAACAGTGTGATGTCTATAGGATCCCAGTGTTCACACAAAGCATTGTGCATCTTATATTACTTAAAACTTCCTCTAAATGAAGTAAGAAAATACATAAGTACTGGGACATTGTTCGTAAATTTAGTTCACGTTCAATTGAACTGATGGAACCAGTCACTATTATGCATTACGTTACCATCGTTACATTCATTAAGATAACTGAGCGATGAAACCGGTTTTTCGAAGGCATTATCATTCCAATGTACTTTGTCCACTCCCTTACATTACTTTCAGTGCTACTTATATCAAAGCTAACATGATAGCTAAATTGTCATAAAGAAGCTTCAGTTGATAAAGGTACTACATCACGTTATAATTAAAGAACACCTTTTCTCATTTTTGTCAACATTTGCTGGTGCGAGGTGAAACTCGAACACAATAGCTTATATTGTTCTCTGATTGAGCAACACAAGCTGATGGGTCCCTGGGAGAGACTTCAGTACAGTAAACAAAGGCTATTGGAGATTGGTCAAGCCTTCAATCAACCAGAGCACTCCGTGCATGTGCAGGTTGATATACCCATGGTTATACTCAAAGCTGTCAATCACGGACCATACAAAAAGACAAGACGTGGAAAAAGATCAGGCAGGAGAAAACAGAGGTCAATCAAGGTCATCACTGGCCACTCCCCTTCTCATACTCAAGCCAATCAAGCAGCCAAAGGAGTTAACTATGAAAATCTCATCTTTGTGATGCCCCCCAAGTTATCACCGGTTTTGAAAGTATGTTTATGGAATGTCCAATCATCAAGAAATAAATCCTGCGATATAGTGGACACAATTCTTGATAGAAACATTGACATTCTTATAATGACAGAAACTTGGTTGAATGAACAGGGTGATGACGCAGTCATTAAAAGTTTGACACCAAATGGCTACACATTTCAACACTGTCCCCGTCCATCCCGAGGTGGCGGTATTGCAATTGTTTACCGTGACTACTTAATCATACGGGAGAGAAAAAGGGACCTTTCGATAAAATCCTTCGAGCATATGAAGTTTCAAATAACTCATGACAAGACAGCTACTGACATTGTGGCGATCTACAGACCTCCACCCTCAAGGAAAAATCAACTGTCATTTTCTCAATTCCATGAAGAATTTGTGAAAATGTTGGATGCATTGTGTGTGAATAGATCAAGGTTCTTGATTCTTGGGGATTTTAATATTCACTTTGATAAGGCTACACATCCAGACACAACTCAAATGATGAACTTATTGGAGTCATGTGATTGTATCCAACTTGTGACTGAACCTACACACAGAAATCATCACATACTTGACTGGGTGGTCACTGGACAATCTCCCTCATGTATTGAAACTGTCCATGTCTCTGATTTGCAGCTATCAGATCATTATTTGATCTCCGTGGGTTTAGACATAAGGAAAGCACCCCATCCTAAAAAGTCTATTCGTTGCCGCAACCTCAAACAGATGAATAAGGAGGCGTTCAGATTGGATCTACAGAACTCTACACTCTTGACACAGAAGCCACAAGACTGTGCTGAATACGTCGAAGTGTACAATGATGTGCTACTAGATCTCTTAGACAAACATGCCCCTGAGAAGGTGAAACAAATTCCCTACAGGCCAGAGACACCTTGGCTTTACACACCCAGCATCAGTCAATCAAAGACTGATCGAAGAGCAGCTGAGAGACAATGGCGCAAATCTCGTCTTGAAGTTGATCGACAGATCTACTGTGCAGCAAGAAACAAGGTCTCCTACTCAATAAAACAAGCGAAAACAGAGTACATGAATTCAAAAATTAAAGACAGCATGTCTGACTCCAATGCTCTGTTTAAACTCATGTTCTCATTACTGGGAAAGAAGACAAGCACTCCCATGCCGGACATTGGTGATGATCAACAAATAGCTGAAACGTTTTCAACCTTCTTCCGGGAGAAGATTGTTCAGATCCATAAATCTATTCCATACATAGAACTGAGTAACTCAGACCAAACCTCACAGTCTACTCAACCCGATGGAGTGTGCCTCAGTGCCCTTGATACGTTCAGTGAAGAGGAAGTCTTGGCACTGATCAAGAGAGCTAAACCAACTTCCTGCATTCTTGACCCGATCCCAACCCGGGTTGTTCTTGACAACATTGACATTCTCCTGTCACCAATCACAGAGATAATAAATGCAAGTTTGCAAAGTGGAGAAATGCCAAATATCCTGAAGCATGCAGTTCTGAAACCTACCATCAAGAAAGCAAATTTGGATGCTGAGAACCTAAAGAACTATCGGCCAGTATCGAATTTGACATATCTGTCAAAACTGATTGAAAGAGCAGTTGGCAAACGACTGTCAACCCACCTTGCAGATGGCAACTTGTATGACCCATACCAATCTGCATATCGCCCCAACCACAGTACTGAGACGGCCCTGCTCAAACTGGTCAATGATATGCGATGTGGCATTGACAAAGGCAAAGTCGCTGTGCTCATTTTACTTGATTTGAGCGCAGCGTTTGATACCATTGATCACCAGAAACTCCTCAGTCGCCTTCATTCAAACTTCTACATCCGAGGTACAGCATGGAACTGGTTCAAGTCATATCTGTCAATGAGACAACAATCTGTATATGGCAACGACAGCCGCTCCTCACCAGTGGAGCTCACCTGTGGTGTACCCCAGGGATCTGTGCTCGGCCCAGTTCTCTATACACTGTATACAGTTGAACTTGGACAGATCATTGACAACCAACACATCAATAGACAGCTCTACGTTGATGATGCCCAACTTGTAAAGTGCTTCAATCCTGAGACAGCCCAATCCATGGCCGCTACACAGGAATTGTCTGACTGCTGCAACAACATTAAGACATGGATGTCACAAAACAAGCTGAAACTGAATGATACAAAGACCGAGTGCATGCTGGTGGGGACAAAGACACGCCGTATTCAAACAGCTCTGAAGTCGATACAGATCGGTGATGCTGATATTGACCTTTCACAATCTGTCAAAGACCTTGGAGTGATGCTGGACAGCGATCTCAGCATGGATTACCATGTGAATTACATCTCAAAAATGTGTTTTCTACAGCTCAGAAACATCGGGGCCATCAGAAAATTTCTCACAAAAGATTCTGCTGTCACCCTTGTGCTGTCACTTGTCATGTCGCGCGTCGACTACGCGAATAGCCTTCTTGCTGGTGCAACCTCAAACCAGATCGCACGACTTCAACGAATCCAAAACATGGCTGCCAGGATTGTGTCATTGAGAGGCAAACAAGACCATATCACTCCAGTCCTTGCAGCACTACATTGGTTACCAGTGCAATTCCGAATAACATACAAGATACTATGCCTTGTGTATAAGTGTCTGAGAGGAGAGGCTCCAGCATATCTGTCAGAGATTCTGAAGCACTACCAGCCAGTGAGATCACTTCGATCCCAGTCAAAATTTCTACTACTGGTTCCAAAGGTCAACTCTGTCAAACATGGCCAACGATCATTCTCCTACGCTGCTGCCACTGAATGGAACAAACTACCCACTGACCTGAAAACCTCTACATCTTTTCACTCCTTTAAGCGAGCTCTCAAAACTCACCTCTTCAAACAAGCCTTTTCAATATAGAGACTTATACATGGCGCCACGAGCATGCACTGCGCATGGAGCTGTGCGCAATAGAAATGGACTATTATTATATTATTATTATTATAATTACAAAATGGTTTTGTTACACTAATTTCGGCGTTTCTGATTGGACGAGAACTCTCAAAAACCTTCTGCCATTTCTCGATGAATGCAGATAAAATGTGCAACCATACCTCGTGCATTCATACCTAGTGATGTCACAATCCATTCGAACAAACGGTAAGGTCAGCTGGTTCTTAGAACTGAGCGAAACATGATTATGGAAAATAATTTTGTTTATGTCATATCGTCTTCACAATTACGTTGATAACTGAAATAAATTTATATACATTTCTTTTCCGAAGGAGACAATTTACTTCACCGGGAAAACTTTATTTCAATAGATACAAGTCCTCAAGCTTGATCGCTCACAGGGCTTCACTAACATTAGCCATGTTTGAACGTTGTGTGATATGCTAATGAGGGTTAATCCAAAAATGCGGAATCTGGAAAAAAAACGAACTCTGATTGTATGCATGTGAATGCTGAGGAAAAACGAAATTAATTCTTCCGCCGTTTTAGATCAAGGATTCTTCAATTTTGATTCAGCCATGTATTGTTGCGTGTAACAAGTTGCTTCCTTCCGTAAATAAATGACAAAAATCAACACGTTTTTAAAAAAAATATTTTAACAAATCTTATATATAAATGCGCGTTGGTTCATAAAGCATAACGTTACTAGGTTTCCTTTGTTAAAAATGATCAATTTCATCTAAGTATTCAAGAAGAAGATATTTATCAACAAGTATTATGAAATAACATCATCAACATCAATACAAGCATCACAGCTTGAGTTCACATATCGGGATATAATATATGATGGCTGAGAGGGGCAATTTGAGTTCATGTTAACTTTCCGCGACGAAATCGCGAAACGAGGGCTTACCGAAATGGCTAAATAGTGACACGAAATTGCGAAACAGTGCCACGAAATCCCGAAATCGCGAAACCAAGGCAAAGCGAAATGGCGAAGGAGCAAAATCGTGAAACTGCGAAGGAGCGAAATGGCGAAATCGTGAAAACGCGAAATAAGGAATTGTTATTTGCCCGATAGTGTTTTACAAATAAGACATTAGATCGTAAATTTTGAGCAAATAATTCATGTCCATCATCCATTCATGTCTGGCAAGACAGAAACGCAACACTATGTAGCTGTTATCATTATTTAATATCGATGTCGTCATGTTTACACAGGTACTCTTTTAACCATAAACCAATGTCCACAAAAGTATGGAGCTTAAAGTGAAACAAAACACATTCGCATTGGTATTGTCACTTCTAAATGTTCATTGTAGACCATAGTGTAGATGTTCAATAAGAATGATCAGTATCTGGTAGGACCGCCACGTACCCGGATGACACTACATCTCATGCCTCAAGTCAGACGTCGGATCTGTTCTTGTGTCAATAACATCCATTCAGCGTGCAGAGCTGCCTCCAACTCATGTAACTTTTGTACTGGAGGGTTCCGAGCCTAGAGTCGCAGCCCTAGAATATCCCACATATGCTCCAGAGGGTTCAGATCTGGGCTTACTGCTGGCCAGGGTAAAGTTGTCACTGCATTGGCTCGCATGTAATCGAGAACTGAGTTGTCGTCCATGTACTGTGGTCGTGTAGCAAATGCATGGTTATTGAAATGAGGAACAACGACCGCCTGTAGCACGTCCCAGATGTATTGAGCTCCCGTTGAGTTGCATCTGATGGTGACCAAATCCAGCTTGCAGTCATGCATCCCCATACCATAACAGAGCCACCTCCATACGCATCAGTTGGTTGGATGTTCCTGGGGGTATAGGCTGTTTCTTCTGTCTCCAAACACGTACAAGCCCATCAGTAACATGGAGCAATAATCCACTCCCGTCAGACCAATGGATTTTCCGCAAGGTCCTCAGATGATAGTCTCTCAACAAGGGTGCTTTACTTTTTCTTTGTGTATATTTGTCTTTATGTCCAGTATAATTTGTTGGAAATTCTTACACTGGCATTCTAATTTCTAAAATCTTATAAACTTGTTAGTGGTTTCTTTTATCTCTTAAGAATTAACTGCCATATATTTCCATGAAAATAAAACTCTGGGAGACAGCCTCTGTTGTTTGAACTTATCTTTTGATTATAACTCTTTGGACACGAAACTCTCTGCTTACAATAGCCGCGTCTAAATCTGTACAATGAACATGTATAATGCAAAATAATGACTGTCAAGTATGCATTTATTATAAAAAAACGTATTAGGTTTAACGTACATAACCAAGAACATATCATTCACTTTTAGAAAACAATTGTGTGTAATGATGGTGTACAATGGTATCGTATGTCAGGTTCTTATATAGCAATCCTCCTCACCTTACTGATATTAGGAATGTTGAAAACAGTTCCTGTTCACTGTGCAAATATTAGTATGTATGTTAAAATTCGGAACCGATGATAAATGAAAAAGGCATATGATAGTATATATCTTAAAGCACCACCCTAGGATTGATGAAGTGTTTCAGACGGCTGTTATCAGAAAATTTTAAGTTCTTTTTCAGTTATGTTAACGATAATGACTTAAAACCCGTTACGAGATTCAAACAGAGCTTTGCCCGGTTTAAGAAACGCTTAATCAAAGTCAGATATTGAAACAATTAAGTCGTCCCTGACAGCAACAATCCACGCACTCTATCAGTGTGGAGTTTGTGATCGATTATTTCTCTGAATATATCTAAATCTAATAGCCGATTATCTATTTCTCGATCAATCAATCTCTATTCCGCACAGAAGAGGTAAAATACCTATAGTATACCTATATTATTTTACATTTACTTTTCACAACTTTTTAACTTTCGAATCATTAATACAACACGGAACTATTATATGAAGTAAATTTGTCATTTATTGTGGGTAATTGTTAAAGTCAGTATGCCACTACATCTGCCTGATCACAGACTTGTTATTCACAGATGATTGGTTAATAACTCCATAATCTGCGGCTTGGTTGGCTCATTAATTTGGAAACCATCTTCGTGGTTACCAATGTCTCGCATTCGTATGGTGTGCTTAATGTGTATCTGGTGGTGTAATAAGTTTCCTATATCAACTTATGTCTAGCAATAACAGGGTACAGCTGCATAATGCTATGTTTGAATAATGAATAATTGTAGAATATATATAATGGATATTACTACGTTAAATATTCAGTTCTTTGATTTAGCATGTGCTCTATACAAAAGTACCTAAGTAGAGACTTGTTTTATATTTGAGATTAAGATATTAATATATTTTCATTATCAAAACATAGTAAATAATACAATGGGCAGAAGAGAAGGAGGTGTCAATTATGAAGTGTAGAATATATATTTCTAATTCAAATTTGTTCAGCCCTTTTCTCTGATTGACCTGGGCAATTACCATTCTTAGGAATTGGGAATTATATGTTATTCCATCTTAATCAATATGAACAACATAGAAACAAATATCTTATAATGCTTAAGGTAGGTGTCATGTTAACTGTTTATACTAACCCAAGGTGAGGTACATGGTTACAAACCTCCAGTGACGTCACACCACTATACTGCCTATACTATTATACTCAATAATTCCTATGTGGATGTATTATCCCTGGGATTATCACATAACCCCGGGATTCTAACGTAGTTTCCCTCTACCCAGGGCAATTATATTAATAATGCCACTCTTCAAATATCTGTATTTAATAATGAGATGTTAATTAAAGATGAAAGTTAGTGTAAGTTGTGTATAAATCTATTGAAAAACAACTGTTAATTCAAACATCAATCTCCAAATGTTTTTTGCAATAACCCGTCTCGAACCCAAAACCTCCATACTCCTGCACACCAAGCGCAGCGATGATTCCACTGTAATACAGGGACTAGACTGAGGTTGTTTCCCAAGTTCCATTTGTATGCCCAACTGCCTTTCACCAAAAGTCGATATTTTACGTACGACTCCTTTACTTTTTCGCACCATCAATTATAATAGATTAACATAAAATTTAACCACGGGGTCGGTTTGTAAGCTTGATAAAACATGCCAAAGGGTGTTTATGAGATTTAAAACCCTTACCCTCGGGATAACACTCTTTACAGTATTTACCTCAGTTACGAAAACATTAATTGAGTTCGTATTATAGATAAAACTATGTACTCTCGTAACCAAGTAGTCGATCTTGAACAGCATTATTCACTATATAATGATATCAAACGACAACTTTTGGGAACAGTCTGATGTAATTCTTGCATAGTTCCAAAAATCAAGGTTACAATAAAATATTCTATAAGATGATTCAAGTATGGATTGTTACATGTTGTGTGAGATGCTACAGTTATGTGGGTATTAAGCTACACATACTGCAGTTAAAGGGACTTTAGTACGTTTTTTTGCAAATTTTATTTGTTAAAATTTCCAATTTATAATGATAGAATTTGTCATTTATATTTACTTTAGAGGGTTAATCGTCTTATTAGACCTACCAATTACCATAGTGGTAATGACGGTGTTGGTATAAAGCAAAAGTTGCATGGCCGTCATTTTAATGTGAACAGAGTTTATTATTTCGAAATTAAAAAAACGATTTTCATGGCTTTATCGACCCATGTAACCTCACTTGATCTTCCGAGAAGAGAGAAGGATGTTTTATTTTTGGTGACATGATTTGTCAAATGCATTTCATCGACTTATTTGAGCGAAATAATGTGCTACTGTCCCTTTAACATGCTAGGTGACGTCTCACCGTCCGAGATAGATAGTACATTATCCAACAATGACACACTAGACAGCAGTGTCACTGCATTCAGTAGCTCTGGCGCTTATTTCTTTATGTTTCAGCGAGAGTACGACGTCATAGAAACATTTTTTGTCATGAAAAAATAACATTGAATATATAAAGCGTTTTTAATCACACCTTTTTTTTTTTTTTTTTGTTTTCTCAAACATTTCTGAAATATGTGATTCTGAAGATGGATTATTGCTGGTAGCGTTGGATATTATACCTCAATATATGACATTCTTTGCATGGCAATTTTATTGAACACTTTATACATATAAAATATTATATTACATAATAAGCTAAAGTAAGAAAATATTCATTGAATTCATATGTTACAACATTCTAAATGGAATGTGTGATTTCTAAAGTATATTGATATACATTGGATAATAAAGTTATTGTTTGTCAGTTATCATTGTTATTCGAGCTCTACTGTCAAATATTATAATTTAATACTGAGTGAATGCTAAGTAATTTAATCCATTTAAGGAATCCTAGTAAAAAACTGTTTTTCTACAGAGAAAGTTAGATGTAGTCTGTCAAAAAGAGGTTATAATTTAGTAATGGATACTATTTCTGTACCTCTATGTTTGAATAGAGAAGACTGAAGACTGTCAGCTAGCATGAACTCTATATCAAACCACAAACGAACTAAAAAATACCCCGTCTCAATTTGGTAAAAGCACTTGGGCGAATAGACTCCAGGTTCTTACACGAGACAGTTGAGTGACAGAAGTTCTCTTTTTCTGGCCTGAATGATATCAATGCACCTCCTATATGCTACGTTCTAGTGGTATCTCTCCCTGCAGCGACCTCTAGTGGTGGGGAAGAGTGAATGTAACATCATTGGTTGTCAGATGTCAAGTATGTAGGGGTATGAAGTGATGCATGGAGAAGGTTATGACCTCTTGTAGCATGTTCTTAACACGCTTAAATGTTTCCATGACGAACATTACATACCAACGTATATTTGCACCAACTGCATGTTTTTGGTTTTTCTGTTGCGTTAGTTGAAGTGCATGACTTAGCAGTCTGTCTTTGTGCATTGGTATGATTGGAACTCGCAGACATCATGGATACAGTGTACATGAGGTTGATTAACAAAGAACATATCTGTCGATCCCTTATTTAAAGTTCCGTGGCTCCTGAAATATCCACATATAGGACTGTTACAGAACATAAAAGTATAACGAAAATAATTTCCAACCCCACCGTTATAAATGGATCATTGCTATATACAATTTAAAGAAATGCATCCAAGTACCATTCACTGCGAAAAGTAAAAAAAAGAATACAAGTACTATAGTACAATTCTGCAGACACAAAAACAGGACAGTTCTATGTTCAAATATAACATTCCCAAAAGACAATGTCGACGGAAATATGTTTGGAAAATTGTTTGGCATATACTATGTTTGGTGGCACCTTATTACACACTTTATAATGTACTTTAACAGCAGCGTAGATGTTTGGTAATTACTCCTATAAAAGGTGTGTGTGTTCTCTCAGTGAATTCCAAAACATACCATTTAATGATGTAATAATGTATTCATGTTGTGATTTATTGAGGTTATCTTGGCTGATGATAGCCAACAGTCTAGCCTCTTTCAAAAGAACATGAGAGAAAGACAAAGATGAAATAGTAACCTGCAGACTATGAAGTCACAGTGTATTGTGTTTGCATCGTGTTTACATCATTGTCATTGCATTAAGACATAATGTATGATATATATGATATACTATAATAGCAAAAAGCTGCAAATTTAAAAACAAATCAAGTTACGAATGATATCTCAGTGGAAAGCGGAAAGGTGCCTAGACCTCAGGAGTTAAGATAAAAGTTAAAGGTATTCTCAATACACAATAGTTCACTTCCTTTTATCAGCTCTTAAGTTAGTCAACTGCTACTCAGGCTAAAAATAACTCACACGAAGCTCTATTTACTGACATAGCCACGTGGGTGACTTTAACAGACTCGCAGTGAGTGCCATGATGTAATTGTAAAAGGCAGAAAGTGATTTGGAATCAAATTATTTTGACCCAATTTGATTTTATTTAGTTTCTTTTCACGTTGCAAAACCAAACCAAATGCTTAAAAATTACATCGAACTGAAAAATCCTACCTCGCTGTATTCTTGAGTTGGGTTTTGCTCGCGGCAGAGCATTCTCGATAATCCAGAGTATAGGCTCCGACAAATCTACTTTTTATACTCTTTGTAAAAAGAAGATATATCGGAGCGTTTACAGTTGTCATGTCTACAGACGTAAACTCATACAAAGAATAAGGTATAAAAGACGCTGGCCAATACGGATGATGACCATTTTCTGCTTATTGTGACTACTGAAGCTCTGGCATATATGCCAATTAAATGTTTTAGAGATGTTCTAAAGGTCCATGATAGGAATATGAAAAGATTCTTACTATTAATTACATAGTCTAGCAAGATGCCTGTTTGCTAAGTTATCCTAGTTACAGTCTAGCATTCTCCTTTGGCAAGTATGTACATAAATAAATACTGCAAAAAGATCAAAGGAATTTCCTTAACGACTCAGTATAGTGGACATTGTGTGCTGTGGTTTCCTTTATTTATATGTGATTTTAAGGTGGACGTAGCTATTTGGAAGTCATTGACTCGTACAAAGTAGTTATTATTAGAAAATATTGAAATTTGCTGACTCTCTAGCAGGTTATGCAGAATATGTATTCTTTTATTTCAAATCATTTATCAATATTTACACTTATCCTTTTATGGTAAGCTGCAAACTTCATCTTCCTTTTTTTCTGTAAAAGTGTGACCATTTCTGTGAGGTTAATTACGTTCATTTAAACTTATCATAGTTTCCTTTAAAAACGAAATACGAATGCATGGTATAACGACATGGTTTCTTGTACACTGAAGTTCTTTTTTTGACAAAAAGAAAACAAGTTGCATAAAACCTTCAAAATTGTTTTGACCAAATTAAGTTCTCACTGACAACTTAACTGAAACAACTGAAATTTAAAACTTACACCGATACATCTAAAGGCTTGAACTACTTTTTCTGTATATATTTCTACAAATCCGTGTTGTAGCAAAACAACCCAACTATGATGAACTTATTTCTGAGATAAAGAAATGGCATTGCCACACTATGACGCACACACACGCAAGTTGCAAAATAATTTTATTAGACAGCATCGTAAATTAGCCTTCGATATTGCCAATAATTAAAACTGAAATAGAGAATAGCACGAGCATGACTATTTGTTTTAAATTTCCAAAAGAGATTTGGAAATTTGATTTATAATTCACCATCAATGGAAACTATTTTGACATAATGTGTTTACGTATTAACTTCCTCTGGAAAAATGCGAACGCAGTTGATAAGTGTTTGAAATACTCCATCTAGGTTTATGTCTGATAGATATTGAACAATCAATTATGTTTAGTGTACTTGCGCTGAATTGCACCAACACATTTGGATTTGATTTATTTTTCATCCTCATGAGAAAATGTTTTGAAATAATGTTTGTATTAATTCGACCTATTTTGAAATTAAAATCATCTTCATATATTTAAATCTTATTTAAAGATGCGGACACAGTTGATATGGCTTTTGCAATAATCTTAAACAAAATGCTTAGAATTAAGACACAACGACCCTGATCAATCCCTACTCTAGTGACCGTAGAAGAGGACAACAAACCAATGGTTACAAACTATTTTGAAGATATCATTTGGGATTGCACTACAGACGAATGTTTAAAAAAAGTACGTTTTAGAACATGTAGCTTCTAGAATTATTCGAAACGCTTGTCAATGTCAGTTATCGTTCGCAAACACTGACACAAAATCACTCAACAGCCATCACAGACCTCAGTTTATGCAAGTATGTACAAGCAGTGTTACTAAAATATAGGGTTGCAAGTCCGAGTAATATTGAACATACAATAAACGATTTAGTTGTTCACTGGTGTTTTCAAATTCAAACGATACTTGTGAATCAATGTGAATCTTCGACTTGTTTCTGTGAAAACAAACAACCAGGTATTGACTTGTGATTTATCATCAGATTTACTTACTCACTGTTGCCGTCTCTGTAAACCAGGATGTGGATAAGTAAGATATATCAACAAAATAATAGCTTCTTCAATTGTCGATGCTGGCACCGTACACTAGCTATAAGATCATATGTGGAGTTGCTGTATATTATTTTTGAAACATCCCTAAAACGTCACCAGGTTGATGATTGAAGAGCTATCAACAAAAGAACAGTTACTTCAAATATCGATGCTGGCCCCTTTCACAAGCTATAAGAATCATATATTGAGTTGCTATAATATCTTTTAAATCCCTGAAAGGTCACCCTTCTTCTCAATACTAGTATGAGTGAATAGATTTACAGCCTTTGGCTTTAAATACGACAGCTGAGTGGCGGGATGTCAAAATCAAAGGATAATAATGTGTCAAATTTCCTCGGTCTATATCTATCTCTCTCCACCTTATGTCCGTATTACAAAGATCTGTCAGAGGAGAAATAAAGAATGGTTTCTTCTTGCAACATAAAAACATCAACTTGATTCATTTGTCCAAAGAGTGATTTAAGGTATAATGATATGAATAAAGTCGTTTCATAAGACAAACATAGAATGCCATTGTCTTGAAAACTTATATGGAAATGAGAGTAACAGTATGTGCTACCTACAACAAAGGGGTAATGTTAAATGGCTACTAGTTCTCATTGTAACATTGTTACAGAAGCCCTTCTATAAATATATCGAGAGGGCAACTATAACTACAACTTCAATATAATACAAAGTTTGAGATTATTTCAAGCTCGGTTCTCATTTTAATTTTCATTCACCTCAATACATTTATTGCATTTGTATTATGCACAATGTTTATAGAGTTCAGCAGATTGGTATCTAACACGTTTATGTGGCAGCCGTAATGTCGGCGGCGTTGTCATCCTTGGATCTTCTTTCACGTAGGGCATATTTCACTTGTTTGAGCAGACTTGTTACTAGGGGATTGGTCAACGCTATAGGGTGGGTAATTAAAATGATCAAGTCGTCGGAGGTTTCCACCTTGCAGATAACTTGCACATAACAAGATGCTGGTGAATAGTGTAGTTTCAACAGTTTCATCTGATATTTGGAATTCAGTATAAAGTTATAAAATTATAGTTTCTGGTTGGGTGGCATTTGAAGGCCTATCTTGCATTAGTCATCGTTTATGGACTGCCTGACCTTTTTAATCTGAAAAGTCCAATGGCTACTTTACACATACGATCATGAATTCGAGACGCTTTGCATCCCTCTTTGGTGAAGAACTTAATTACAGCGTGTTGTTCATGTTTGAGAAAATCCATCCAGGTGGCAAAAACCATCATATGTAACTTATTGTTGTGTCTGCAACCTTTCATGACACGTGTCAACTGTATGTTATGACAAGTGTCACAAGTGCCACAAGTCATTTTTTTTGTCTGAACGTACATATGAAACTTGCAAAACTTATGGAACTCCCCTGGTATATCTTAGTGATTGTATACTATATATGTGGTCCCTTGTGATGTCTCACCGGTGTAAATCACAACAGGAGACAATATAATCCCATTAAAGAGGTGGCAATAGAGAAATAATTTTATATGTAGATTTTATCAAACCCATGCATTGAATCTGCTGTTATTTGATGTAAACAGTTTAGAAATTTGAATTTAAGATTTACCTTATTTGACAAAAGATCGTTAACAAAGTGAACCTAATAAGTACATGTATTCAAGAAATGAATTGCATTATTGAGTATTCTCTAAGGAGGATATGTTCTTTTTTCAAACGGTGTTCCTAATTATTGATAGACGAGGAATCATAGAAGCCATTTCAAACCAATTTCTTTTCCAAAAATATCAAATTGATGTTTCCATTTGGGAATTTTATAATTTAAAAACATCATTTTTCACGACTACAAATGCAACCAGTGACAAATCATGTATCTTCCAAAATATTGACAAATTGTTTCATCAAATATAATGCATCTAAATAAGGATATGATGGAGCAAAACGGTATAAAACCACCAATCAGCATGTGCTAAGCAGTACTGTTATAACGACCATAAAGATTGGACATACAAAAACGAGAGAGAGAAATGTGTACCCTGCAGTTGGGAGCACGGTGCCTAGGTTCTTGCATCTTCGACTACACCTAACCAACATTAACTAGGCTTCAATGAGGAAGGATACACACAGGACAGACCGTTGACAGGCCAGAAATCGGAAAATCAAGGGTAATCTGGGTAATCATTTCGTCGCTTAGACGTCAAAAACAGCTCTGGTCTCAAATCATGTGGGCAGTAGAAATACAGTTACCAGCCCTGTATTTGAACACTATTCAATGCCACCGGCCTTTCAGTGGGCTGATGCCAGGCCAATGTATTCCCTATACATCCAGGTTTGCAAGAGATTTCCTTTCTGGAATAATGTCTTTATCTTGCAAGATTGTCCGACTTACGAGAGTATGACCCTCCGAGCGCTGCTTGAACCATGTCTGCATTCACAAATAAGCAGGAAAATATCCTCTATAGTCAAGTCAACAAAACAGCTATTCCGACATCCTCAAAAAAAATCATCTGGCGGCTATTTAACTCCGTAAATCGACTTGTAGAAGAGTTTAATCAGAGCACTGGGCACTGTTTTTCAGACATGTAATTTTTAAAATACAGCCTTCTTTTTATTCTGCAAATTGACTTTCCCCCCAATTCATTGTGTAATGTTACACTGCGTATACTGTGCACGCCACTTTTGTGGACTTGCGAACAAAACATGGTCAAATGAATCGTCTATCAAAAGTATACCATTTTATTTATCTGATATAGATGTTTAAGTTGATAACACCAACGAAATGTTATTATATAGTTTTTTTATCCGTGAGTTTATATTAACTGTTTGTGTTCGGCTTTCAACACATTTGAAACTTTGCTTATTTGTGATTTTTCTTTCAAAATGATCATTATCCATACAGAAATATAACTAGCTGTCATGCAACTATGTGATGATAGCTTCCCAATCACGTGCACATCAACCATTTAGTGCAATGTCATATAACACATGTGAGGTGTAAAATCTCAACTAAACTTATCTAATGGTTGAACAAAAATATTCATGTAAAATTAAGCGAGCAGTATACCAACATACACTCGTCAGTCATTGTAGTGAAACGTTGTGTAGTGAACACATTACATGAATTCCCAGAGGTCTTAATGCTAGACTTAGGGCACAGTAAGTGTCAGCTGGCCATTTCAGAATAGCATTCAATATCACTTCAATATGACAGTCTTGAAATATGAAATGTCTATTTAACTAAGCTGAGCTTAAATGAGTTTATTTTCGTGTTACCTGAAACTACTTACTATTCCTAAAACATAGAACACACTTTTGTGAAAGAAAAACGTGAGGAATTTTATTTAAATATATAAAAATATAATTATGAAATGTATGAGTATGTATACATATATGTCACGAAAGAAATGTCTGTAGATATTTACATTACATAAGCACGATATTGAAGATGTTTTTGCCAGTGGAAAAATCTGCTAGTAGGACAAGTTTTAAGAAGATTAAGCGGCACTTATTTTCACTACTCTGGTATTGGTAAAACCATAAAAAAAGCTATCTTGTTTTCTAAAAAAAATTATTTTCAAAAGTGTATTTGGTGCACTAAATGTGAAGTTGATTTTGAAGAAATTGACAGTTGGTTGTGCTCTCAAGATCCAGTTAATCTTGAGAACACAAACTTTTAATTTGTTTGAAAGACATATACCTATATAGACCCAACCCTATTAGTATATAAAAGGAAAGGGATGTAACGACGAAACCATCCATTATCATTCAAAGTCATATTTCGCATTCGAAAACAAGTTTTACGGCACAGTCGATGACTACGAGGCGAAAGCTCAATGATATCCCTATAGAAAAGGTGATAAATGGTCACAATCGGATCATTATTTCAAAAGGTATTTGACAAGACTGTCCGTAAATTTCTACGTCCAAACTATCAAGCCAATTTCCCACTCACGAAAATCAGCGAAAACTCACCTTTTAAAATCGTTTATTAATTCCAACATTGCTGACAGCACCCATGAATCGGCAGATTCGAACCGCAGAGTGAAACCTACATATCATTTCTCCGACTGTACTACGGCGTTATGTCTCCAAACTTCGCCATGCAATTCGCTTGTCAGCCATTCATGACCATGACATTCATTTGACCTGGAGTAGCCCAGATCCTGGTTTCTGGGCCTTCGTTCTCGCTAGAAGGTCCGAATGATTGATTCCTGATTAAAGACTATAGATTATGTTATAATTGTTTTGTTCTTTGCCCTCTTTCTCTCATACGATTCCTTGTCGGTAGTTTTTTGCTTAGCTGAAACAGTGACTCATAATATATCAAGTTAATATTTAATATAATCCATTTGGAAGATTATTCTTACTTTGATTTGCATATTGACACTATGTTACATAATAGTATTTCATATGAATGATTAATGAATTTAAATTTGCATGTAAATGACGTCATTCTGAATTGTTAATAGTTTAAAAAACAGCCCCTAGGCGTCAGCGTTCTTGAAGTTGTGTTTTTTTAAAAAAAAAGAAGCAGTGAGTGGGGTTTTTTTTAAATCTAGGAAATAACATGTAATATGTCATATCATTTTTTAAATCTCGGGAAACATGATCTAACCATTGGAATTGATAATATTTATAACTGAATGTATATACAACTGTGTAGCATATGTGTCTCCGATGGAAACAGGAACAAATACAGGATATGCGAGGTGTCCTGTTTTCATTTCATTGCTACAGTATTTAACATTAGAAGAAACACTGACAGCAAAAATGGAAATGTTAACCATTGAAAACATTGAAATGTCTTACTTCCATACAAATGCATAATTTATTTTTTTCTAAATTCATTTCATTACACACTTTTTTTTATCATTTTATCTGCAAAATAAAACCACACGTTTTTCAAATCATAACAACGTACAATTGGATGTGTAAACAATTATTTTAATGTTCTTTGATAGAATGTGTATTATTTGTAAGATACTATCATGCAATACGTTTAAAAGACAACAATGCTCCATTTCTAATCAGAAATAACAGAAGTCATGTCATGTTGAAAGAGAATCTTAATTGGCTTTGGTATGTGCCATAATACCATATATGCTGATTACAGTTCAATTAATTTCACTCAACGTTCAAATTTATTTCCAATCACCAAATATGATGATTACTTGTTTTCAATGACAATAGAACAACATCCTTGATATGTACATGTGCAAATACTGGTTCAACACGACCCATTTACATGCACTGTGATGTTCTCTGAAGTTATGAACTATCAGTTAAAGGTGTTTCGTCTAACTCATGGCAACCTTAAATCAAAGCAGCATTTAAACACATGTCAAAAGAAGATTAAATCCTCAAATGAACAGACCGGTTCTACTTCAGCTACACATTTACCTTAAGAATGGAAGTTAAGAAGCATATACATTTATAAAATCCGACATATCATCAGTTGCAATGAACTTTATTTCAATGCATTGTGATATTTCTTACCTACAGATTAACTATGACTATGGTGGTGTTTGTAATGCTACGAAATTGCTTTATTGTGAAGATACACAATATTTACGAGTATACATGAATGATTGCTCCTACATCACTATACTGTGGGGTATCAAGAACATCTTGTTTTCTTACATAGTCAACTTATAAATGCCCAGAGAAAACAACGATACCTTGTTGCAATCTGGATTAGTTTGAACAAGTTTCAGACGAGATACACTTTTATAATTTGGAACATCACTTACACTATTCATATGCTGAATAAATATCATGTTTAAGGTGTCCTTTAGTTTCGTCACGTACGTCACCACAGGGGGTAAGCCCTGTCCATGCTAAACCGGAAGTTGGCAGTCGTCAACAACCATTTTCTCGACAGACAGTAGTTTTTCAACTGGGGTGGGTCCCGAAATTGGTTAGTTTTGAACATTTTCCATTGAATTATGTTACAATATCAACATATTCAACTCTTGAATAGCTATAGTTTACAATCGCTACATCTTTAGAAAATTACATTTACTAAATAATTTAGAATTTTAACATTTCGGAACGAATCAATTGACGTCAGAGAGAAAATCCGCGAAAAGGCGAATTCCTACATGAATACAGCAAATCTACATGGATGTAGTCGATATTTTATGTAGTTTTAAGTTGAATATGATAATCGTGGACTTGTATCAACGTTATAGCATTCATTGATTAATCGAAGCCGAGATATTAGCAAAATTAAAAACTGAACACATTGATGGTAGTTTCTCCTGTTGACAAACACACTGTCCAGGTTGTTGAAAATGAACTGTACAGGTAGTTGGTCTGATAGTTGTTAGTAGGTAACAGAAAAATGTTTAGCAGAATGAAAATTGTGGTCATCTGTAACTTTATTTATCTATCCAAATGAAGAAGACCTTATGTAGGAAGTTATGACTTGAGTAATGTTTCTTGAGAATGCCACCAAATCTGACTTGTTATGATTCTTTTAAGCGAGTCAGAAGTTAACAGAAGTTACTAAGCTTGACCTTTTCCAAACTAATATTTCCTCCGAAAATGTATACAATCGTAGTTTAACATTTCGTCTGTGCAGTTTTTGTGATAAAACCTTTGCCTTGACTTTTGCCTTTTTACCATTATGAAAAACGTCCTGGCTTCCACATGATTTTTGGTCAATATTTTGTTCTGTTGTTTCGAGTCAAATGCGATCTCAGAACATTCTTCATTAACAGCATGTTTCTGCAGTCGTTCCTCTCTGAATAATATATTCTCAATGTACAGTAAATATTAAGGCTTATACCAAATTACCATTACAGTCAAAGATTATGACAAAGATATTTTTCCATGCATCATTAATTATTTTAAAGGTATCTGTCTTCATTGATGATTTCTTAAATATACATATGTGTAAATACAATGTACTTTCTCAAAGACATGATGATAGGATGATGGTGAATAATTAATACAATTCAAGTATTTACAATCACCAATCAACATTACAGGACCTTTAAGAGAGAACTTCGGTGAACTGGTTGATGGACTGCATTGTCCTCTGAATCTATTTGAAATATAAAGCTACATGACCAGGATTAAAAAATAGCTTTATGCATCTTAAAATATTTGGTTAATTTGTCAGTTGTGGGTGATTTCACAACTACGGTCACGTCCCAGTAATTTACAAAGCATATTTTTTTAGTAAACTGTGATTGCAAAAAGCTAATTTAATGTTCATATCATTCAGTAACATCTACTAATGCTATGCGCAAATATTTATAAACATATCTAGTCTTAACATATTGATGACATGCATGTTGCTCGAAAGAATATGCTCATTTCTTCGTGTCCTTTGAATTTTAATAACAATCAACTTTTAAAAAGGTGAAATTATAGAATTATATGAATATGCTCATTTCCTGTCCACAGATTCATTGTTCAATATCATTACCATCACACTGTCTTATATTGTTGGTAAAAGGTAAAAGGGGATATAATTCCTAGACTAATGGATGACATGACTGAAGTTGAAGATGGCATCCATTACATCGTGCTTTGGATAAATCATTGATGGGGATAGTAACACATTATTATTACTCTTTTATTATTCTCGATAACAATATTTCAAGGGGTAACAATGACACAAATGGCACTAGTATAACATATAAGTTGTAGTTAAAACATATAGTCGATTGATTTATATGTTAAACTTGTATTTTTTGTTTTTTTCGACATCTACGCAAAACTTCATTTTAGTGTGTACAATAGTTTACCGATTAAATTGTCAATTAAATTTATGAAAAGCAGTAGCTAAAATCAATTTACATTGCACATTTACATGTACTTTTAACCCCACCAATGAAAAAAAAGGTTCCCTGCATGGCAACTACTATGGACAGTTATTTTTTGAATTTTTCAACAACCTGGACAGTGATTGAGCAACTACCATCAATGTGTACAGTTTTTATTTTTGCTAATATCTCGGTTTCGATCAATCAGTGAAAGCTGTAACGTTGATGCAAGTCCTAGATTATCGCATTCGACTTAAAATTACACAAAATATGGGCTTGATCCATGTAGATTTGCTGTTTTCATGTAGAAAATCGCCTTTTTGCGAATTTTTTCCCCGACGACGATTGACTGGCTCCCAAAATGTTAAATTTCTGAACTGTATATTACACGTCGTGTTCCACAGATCTAGCGATTGTAAACTATAGCTATTCAAGAGGTGAAACATGTTGATATTGTTAACCTCATTCAATGGAAAATGTTCAAAACTAACCAATTTCGGGACCAACCCCAGTTGAAAAACTACTGTCTGTCGAGAAAATGGTTGTTGACGACTGCCAACTTCCGGTTTAGCATGGACAGGGCTTACCCCCTGTGGTCACGACGCCTAAAGAAAATAACTGAATGTAAATCCACTTTTGTATGTGAAGTGTACTTATTTTCAGTATAGGGAAGCATATTGATTTATGCCAATGCTTTTATCTTTAAGACTTCAGCAGTAGAGTATTAGTTTCGATTGTCCATTATCACCAACGGGTAAAACATGAATAGCATTAATTCGCAAACGTTATGTTTTAAATGTATATCAATGAATAAGTTCACATTTCTCTTACCAATTGTAATATTCCTTCAAATGTCAAGTTATTACATGGAAAATAATCTATGCAAATGATAACTACAAAGTTAAACTAGTATGTTGTCTATATTTCCTACACTCGTTGGTAAATTATGCATGCTCCATCAATATTATAATTATTACATTACGACACAATTGCTTTTGTATATCTTAAATATAATGTAACCATGTCATAATTTAGTTGAACTCTTACGAGTATATCAGGTTACTGTTTAGTTTCTTCTTCAAAAGAATCAGAACTTCAATACCTGACTCCCGACAACATTCTTTATTTAATGTTTTTAGATTTTGTCTATATAACTTCTGATCTTATGGTTGTTTGTATATAGACTGGAACTGTCAGCCTCCAGTGGATGTATGTGACAGCTGATTGGAATAATATCTTGGACTCTGTCCTGAAGTATAGTTACTTCCTGGTTTTGTCTCTACAGTGACTCACAGGAGCACAGATTAGTGTATAAAAAGTATATAATCACCCTTTGTCAGACATATGCTATTCCTTATCGAGCTCCATCCTACGGAAGGCTGTGAGGTTCAGTTTGTAGTCTTTCTATAATGAAACATTTTGATTGTATGTTCATGGTGTGTTCTGAACATTATTAATTTCTTATGTGCTCATTGATTCATTGTGAGGATTATGTTTTACTTGCAGAGTTTGTTATCATACCTGCATTAAGACTATTACACGAAACGTGGAGTGTACTGATATATCACAAAACCTTCCCCTTTTGTAAGAAACTTTTGTTGCATTTGAAATAAAAAAAAGTTTTGCGAGGGATTAACACAACTATTTCATAACATATATATATTCATTTTATTAGCACACCGTTCTTTTAATCAAATATTGCCCATATAAAGGAACGAATATCACGCAATGCCGAAATAGATGTTTTAATTCCATTTCATTGTGTTCGACCCATCCTCACAAGAGTAGAATGTATCAGAAACTTCAGAATCAAGCTGCCTGTTGAGTGAGTGGTAAAATGTTGAATCAGACCCAAACATGCTGCTCTCTTTAGGGTCTGGGTGTTCACACAAAGCATTGAACATGTTATAGTGTCTAAAACTTCCTTTAAATGAACCAAGGATATATATAAGTGCCTAGACATTGTTCTTAAATTCAGTGTGCTTGCCTTATTTAATGAATGGGATCGACATGCTTACGTAATTGTGCATTATGTTGGTGGCTCTCTACTGTTGCAGGTTGTGCATTCGTTTCTGTAAAACGTATAGACCACTAAACGAAATACCATTTTTTTAGTTATTAATTTTAACTTTTTAGATATATAGCAATTGCTGTCATTTGCATTTATTTTATGATGTTCATTGGTGTTTGTGCTAGGTACATTTTACATATAGCATAGTCATATTATGAATCCTTTAAACATTTCCTGTTAACTTTACATAATACACTGAATAAACAGAATTATTTTTCAAAGTCATGATAAATCAAAATGGCAGATGATGGAATATATCCCACCCTATGATTAGACGAAGTGTGTCAGACGGCTATTATCAGGCAACTCGTGTAAAGGCGTCCACAGTGATTTTAACAACCATGACTTAAAACTTGTTTCGAAAATTCAATGAGATTTGCGCACGGTTTAAGAAACGCTTAATCAAAGTCAGATATTGAAACAATTAAGTCGTCCATGACAGCAACAATCCACGCATTCTATCAGTGTGGTGTTTGTGATCGATAATTGCTTTGAACAGATCAAAATCTGATAGTTCAGACAAAAGTAAAAAGGTTACCCATTTCTCGATTATTCAATCTCGGTTTATCACTCTTGTGTCAATCAATCTTTATTTCAGTACTTAAAAGGCCTCAGGCCTATAGTACAAAATATACAATGCACTGACATTTCATGAAATAATGCGATTTCTATGTACAAACGCATAAAAGATAAACATGGACAGGTTTTCAATTTCTTTTTTGTTTACACTGTTTAAAAGTAGAGACAATTTTAGCTTATTTGGATTTACGTAGTATTTTTCTTTGATATATTTCTTTCGGATGTTGCTGTACAAAGGACAAATCAGTAAAAAATGGTATTCATCTTCTATAATATTAGACTTACATATTTGACAAAATCTTTGTTCTCTACTTATATTCTAATATCTACCCGTTTCAATACAAAATACAAACCTCGGTTTATCATTAAGACACTGTCTTCTTCCATCATAATAGTTTTAATAGATGACATTCGTTTATTGGAAACAGTGAGTTCCTATATTAAGACTTATTTAAAGATGGTCTCTACAGGTTTTTGACGTTTTTAAGAAACAATTCCATGCGTTTAGTGTACGAATAAGCGGTTTAACTGTTTCACAACCGATAACTCATTCTTGATTATCGCTGTTTAAAGAAAGCTTTTCGCTAAATGATGATATCAAACAACAATCCTTGGGAACAATCTGAGATTAATTAGGTTGTAATTATGGCATACTGTCCATATATCAACATGATGAATGACGAATGATTCATAATGATGATTCAGCATGTATGGTTAAATGTTCTATGATATGCAACAGTTACACAGTTGGTACACAATGTCAGCAATACACATAAGCGATAATTAAGTTTATATACAAGGTGACGTCTTACCATCCTGAAACAAATAGATATTAAGTCATTTTATTATCCAGTGGCGGGAAAATAAACAACAGCGCAAGTGCACACAACAGCTCTGAAGATTATTTCATAGCACTGTTATCTTTTTAAACACTAATATGCGGCATAAAGTCTAACAACGGATAGAAAACTGTTATTGAATAAGACCTGTTTTCAGTTGATTTTTTCTTACACATTTTAAAACAATGTAAATATTATTATTATTATTATTATTATTATTATTATTATTATTATTATTATTATTATTATTATTATTATTATTATTATTATTATTATCATCATTGCGGACATATTTTCAATCATTCATGAACATGCATGAGTAGGTAGAAATAACAATCATCATTGTCATTGCCGGACAATGTTGACATTAAAACAACTAGGATATCGATAAATGATATATTGATGTCATCAATCCAAGTCATCAGTATAATAGTCACATACATTATCACATTCAAATGTTATAAAGTAATAGAAAGAGTTTCAGTTGTAAATTGTATAATTGACATTTGTTTTTGGATTTGTCTTATTTACAGAGTTTCTTTATTTCTCTCAGAGTTTATATATTAAAGAAAGTGGATTCAGACGGGTTTAATTTTGTTTGTTATATTAACCGTTTTACTTGAACCAGGCGCATACAATTTCTAAGAAATAAAAAAAACGCTTTCCATCGGAGTAATGTTTGTCATGGATACTTTTTTAAATCCTATCTTCGAAACTAAAACTAATAGCCTGTCTGATGTTTGTTGTCAGATAATTCACTTTCAAAAGTCGTAGAAAATAAAATGTAAAATAACTTTTGCCGTTTTTTCATTTTTTAAAAAGTGGCGTCTTTAACCTTAAAAGGAGTTCGACTGGTGTGTGTTTTAATACATTTCCTCTTCAAAATATGCATTTGTCCACTACATATTATGCTTTCATGATCTACTGGTGATAGTTTTATTTAATATTTTTCATGGACTTTAAATTGTACTAAATGAAAGTGTTTCCCTTAAACAAACCGATGCAGCGAACCGTTTATTTGTAAAATTGTTTTGTTGTCCAAAGGCCAATATGGATTTATCCAAATTTACATGAAAGCAAATCATTTGAATAATATCTTAACAAAACTTTATAAGATGGTGTTGTGAGTCTGAAAGAACAAATGATAATGAGAGTCTCTACTTGTGTATACAAATTGTTTGATTGAAGCAAGTAAGAGACTGATTGATATAAAACAGTGTTCCTTTGGAAAATAAGTTTTGTTGTTTTTGGACGCAGACGTGTGCTCACTGTTCGATATCCACAAATGAATGTTGTTTATGTACTTTAACACACAATTCGTGACTGTTGACACATTTCTCATTGACGACAAAACAATCTTAAACACAAAATGTATGACCTGCATCTTGGAAAGGTTTGTTCCTTTCTAATATATCTACTGTCATTGCGTTTGAGAAGTATATTATATGATATATAGAGGATACCTAACCTAATACCTTCCATATAATACCATTTTTATTAAATGAGTTAATGATTTGATATAAACTGACCGAGAGCGAGTTTGATATCAAATCAATCACGAATTATAAAAACAATATAAACCGAAGGAAGTTTAGTATTCTTACTTGCCCAAATTTGTAAAGAGAAATTGCCGAAAATGCACTGAAAATATGTACTGAGTCATGAACCATTGTGATGCTGGTACGACCATTGTGGCGTCACAACTGCAAGTTTAATATTCCTGCATAAATAAACCACTGCAGTATCTTCCACGGGCGAGTTATAAAAAAGTATCACCAAAAGTGCACCAAAAGTTGTATATGTAGATAATATTTTACATAAGCCATTGACCTTTGGAAACTGAATCCTTTGTCTGGTGAAGTTAAAATCCTATATTAATTAGTTCTACATATTGGTGTAGCTCTCTCTACTCTAAGTTTTGCTGTTGCCGAACTAGACTGCACCATTCGTGATCTGTGAATTTGTCATCTAATTTGGTTATTGTTTTTTGCTCTACGTATAAAAGCTGTATTATCAAGGATACTCCCGTCGCTACTTTCACCATATTCGTCTACCTTTGAGATACATTCATTGCATTCAACAACCCGAGCTCAACCAAGATTTGATATAGACTGTCGGCCAAAATAAACGCCTACTTGATTTTCAATAAAATGAAAGATTAAATAATTTCTGAAATATAATTAATGGTGGTCTCCACGTTATGCTGAAAGATTAAGTAATATGAAAGTCCATTGAAATCGTGGGAAAACTGTGATCAGAGTCGATAACATTCATGAAAATCACGCCCAATAAAGACAGCTATTTCAGGGTGATTCACATGTGCACCGTAACCACGTACATATGTAGCGTCATCCACACTTTAATGCGAATGCGTGCCTGTATTTTTTGTTTAAAATGATTTTCTGATCAAGCACTGATCGAAAACTGAACAATTTATGTTGTCTCATTTCAACAATCGTCATTCTTTTGTGACATGGCAACTTCTGAAATTTAAATATATTATACAGAAATGGTGCAACTTCATAATGCAATAATGTTGCTAAACTGTTCATTATAGTTTTTACGAAATCTGATAATATATCTGGTAGGTGTTTCTTTTGGACGACAGTTTATATTCAATATTCAATATTCAATATTCAATAATGTAACAATATTGCATAATTGACAAATTTGAGAAGCAATAAAATGCAAAAAACGTGCTGCAGCTCCTTTATGGTGTGAAAATCGAAAGACATGACATAACGTTCTTAGATCATAACATGGTTATATTTGGGATAACACTACCTTCAATAGTACAAATTCTTGTACTTTTTCGGGCCGAGTCCCATGCAGGATTAGAACCCACACCCTCAGAGTAAGGCAACTATCTCCAGCATTGACTGTACCAACAGCTTACAACCCGAAGTTGTTGATCTGTCTAAACCTGGAAAAGCACAACAAGAGAGTAGCAAGTTTGGTGAAGCTAGCATGTTTAGTTTGGGAGATATGCTCCACATAAAATCACTTCCTTACAGAGTCACTGTTTTGATCATGTTTCCATGCACCCCGCCAAAAGTAAATTCAGAAATATGTCTTATTATCAGGAGAAAACATGATACCGAGGATATGGTAAAGTTGTGGACCCTGATAGGAAGGACTGACTATCAGGGTCTACAACCTTACCATATCCGAGGTAGAATGGTTTCTCCATATTATCAACCGTTTTTAAGTGTAAAACAAGCTTTTTAATTGTTATCGCGTTATATTGAGGATCCCTGGCGTTATATTGAGGATCCCTGGCTGATATCAGCCTGTTAACAGCCGCGCTATATGAGTTGCTTTTGTACCATGATTCTCAGCTGCCCCGTTATCGCAGTAGACTATAAGGCGTTAGCTCAGTTACTTCAGGTGATAGTGGATAAGGCGTAAGCTACTGCAGGTGATAGTGGATACGGGTTCGAGACGCACTTTTTGCAAAACATTTGCTGTTCATATTCTGTCGTAAATTTAAGAATTATTTCAAAATTAGTCTAAGTTAGTTTCTTCAGATCTTTACTTTCAAACCATCATCTTAGCAAATATATCAGGGTTTACAATCATTATAATAGGGTTTACAACTGTTTGTGTAAACCCTCCTGAAGGGACTTACAATGTTGTAAGTCCATCGTACCGGGTGATACGGTTTAGAAAGGTCGTTTCAAGTATCACGTTATATGGCTAGTAGGTTGATAAAATAGGATCTTACGAAACACAGTGAATGTTCTTGAATAACAAGATACAGTCACACGTGGTTAATGACAATAAACTCTCTGATAATAAAAAATTCAATCTACATTCAACATGGCATGATTTTTGTTTTTTCTGATTATATATGGAACCTTGCTTTCTTATTAAGTGATTATATCTTACAAATAATTATCTTTACACACCAATGAAATAGATAAATAAAACTACCTCTTTGTCTAAAAGTTAAGGGATAGAAATGCTGGCAGTGTTTCGGTTATCATAGTTGAAGGTCACATCCTAAACCAACAACTTGGAAACACAGACGTGACTGCTGACATGGTGACCATATGTGTTACAATGTTAACACAGACGACTTCTAAACAGTACAATTAAAGAGGTCTCCCTCCTGGCTAAAGGACATAATAGTCTTCAAACGGTGGCTTACAAGCGACAGTTGTTTATCAGAACTTCTGGCAGTCTGCCTATCGAGATACTATGCGTCGTCTTTTATATGTCCTAATATTATCTTTCCCTGCAGCGGCTCAGAGTGCCTCCCTGAAGAATGTAACAGTTAAAATTATTGATGTATCTGATGGTGATGACATAATGTCAAGAGAAGACTTGATTTCTCCTGATCTCTTCATAAAGCAGGCATTCGGGAAAAACAGTATTTTACAGTGTTTCTTTATAATAAATATATAAATTTATGTTTCATCCATTAAAGAATACAGCATGACAACTCTCTTTCTATACACATGCATCACGTGTAAAGGTGCTTGCACACCATCAGAAGTGATTTCAACTTCTTGACTTTTCAATCACCACTACTGCAACGTGTCATTAAAAACTCCAGAAAAGGGATTTACAAATGCTATACTATTACAGTAGTTATTGGAAACTTGGAATGGAACTGAAATCGGATCCAAAAATATTTGACATTTGGTTTAAAAAAGTTTGTCAGCAAACAATTGACAATCCCAAAGGTCATAAAATTGAACGGTCCCCCTTTTTTGTAGTATGTTAGTAGACTTACGTCGGAACCGAACCCAATACATAATATTTTGTGAGAGTCCCGCGAGTAATGCCGCTGTATTAACTACACACAAAAGGTCATGTCAAACTGCTACCTAGATATTGGAAAAGACTTTTAACTTCTGTGTAACAGGAATGTTTTAATCTAGAAAATTTTGGACATGTATGTGAAATGTATGATGGTTAACTGTGGAACAATTCACAGAACTAAATGTACCTGTTATTGAGGCCTCCTATGGTAAGTGAAACGTCGAATTTTTGGTATATTTAAACATTCATATCAACATGGAAAGTTATTTAGAAGATCATACTATAAAAACTAACTTTTTCAGGACATATATATATACGAGACAAAATTAATGTTACAAGTTTAAGCGACCCATTTTTAACTGCTATATTTGGAAAAACTTTCAGTTTTGTTTTATTGTCTGTAAACCATCCACTGATAACATGAATAAGTGTATAATGACATCAATTGTTAAGGTAACAATAACATTGCTGTCAGTGTTTGTCAATGTTTGCCTTTTCAAATGTTAAATACTGTGACAAAGACAACATAACACTTTTGTAGCATATATGTGTTCCTGGGGCAACATGGTGTCAGCTGTAGGTTGTCATAGTATCAAATCCATTTAAAATAGCTCATGCTTCACTTAGGTTTAAAAACAGGATTACATTTTGCATGTTATTTCCCAGGTTTTTAAAGTAAACCCCACTGAATCATAGTTTAATAAACGCTGCTTGAAGAATGCTGACGCCTTCTGATTTTGAAATATCCAATATTGTTAGTTTAAGCTTTAAGATTAGCAATTATGTCATTGATATGATATTAATCATTCATATAAAATATCAGTATGTCACATTCGTTCATTTAGAGTTGTCAAAATGCAAATACAATGTAAAAGTAAATTTCTAAATAGATTTTTACATTTTCAGTTGTTGACAAAGGACATCCAGACCAGATGTCTCGTATCTCAAACATTCATTGTTTCATAAAGGACATACTAGATTATTTTTACGTTGATCAACTCGTGATACATTGTTATCAGAAGACCATGAAGGGTGAGATTCTATTTATCATCGAAAATCATATTCTTATTACGTTTATATAAAAATAGTGTACATATCTGAGCACAGCTTTACCATTTGACTTCCAATCAAAGCATCATTATGTTTATGACGTCATAGTATTGTGATGTTATCATTTGATGATGTAAAAGCATTGTGATGTCATGTTGTTGACTGTGACAGGACATTGTGCAATATCTACTACCAATACGATATCTCCTATGGAACACATTTTAGAATGATAAATCAAAGAAACCGACAGTGATTATACTAGTAACATTGGACATGTAAACTATACATGTGTTATACAGGTTTAGTTAATGCCAACTTTAACGTTAAGGACTATCACAAACTGCGCCCTTTAGATCTAAATGACTCAACAATGATTGGTGTTCCTAAGACATTGTCAACATCAACAATACATGCAGTCAGTCTCTTCTTTTTAACTTGATCTCGGGGGACGGGAGGGTTCTTCAAGCTCTGTCAAGTTCACGGGAATGGTTGTATCCTCAATTAAGAATATGTACATATCAATTGAAAAAGGCTCATTATACATGTAAATTAGAACATTTTCAACTGTTAAACTGAATCTATTTCTCCACCACCAAGCAGGCCCTTTTACAAGAATCGTGTACATGAGCCTACTAATTCATACAAATCTATACAGAGGTACCATTTGAAAAATTTAAAAACGTTAGGATAGTGTATTGATATGAAAGACTTTGTCTCAATAACACAGACTGCAGGAAATAAGGCATTACAATCCCAGAAGAGTCTTCTCTGTTCTTAACACCATTATTTGTGAAAAGCTTCACAACCGTTCGTATCACTACTGACAGCAGAGAGACAGGGTGTCTGACTCACGGGATAATCTTAGTCTTCTTATCTGCTTGATTACTTTCAATTATTTTGTAGGTGACCATGGTAGAACAAGATAAATTTTGTCAATAATATATCCCACAAAGATATGTATTTAATTTTCAATGTAAAGTGATCATGTATTAAAACGATGCAAAGTTGACTAGATCATCGTATTTCCTCGAAATATCAATTCAACAGAACCGCTCTTGGAGACACCATCAAGCTTGTGGAGATGTCCAACACTTAGTTCTTTTTCAACTAACTGAGCTGTTGAGTTGCATGATTTCTAAGAATCTGACTTAGACGATAGAACAGGTGTCCTCTTCTACTTTCTGGTACTATAATCCGCTGCAATGACTCTCTGATGGTTCCCAGATGAGAATAAATCAGTTACTATATGCCATTATCAGATATGATGGTTGACGTGGTACACATAAGAACTTCCAGTAATTCATTGAAGTTTGGTGCCAATGATACATGTTTTGTTTTATGTTGTCCTGACTGTTGAATGTTGTGTTTGTATAAACTGGTGTATATTGTTACTGTCAATTAATTTTAAAATAAATGTCCTTGCCCCCACAACATGAAGCATATCCCTTGTCATAAAACTTGAAGCGTTGAAAGAAATGTCTTTGATAATATGTTTCTTTAAACATAATAATAGTAGAATAATTTGTTTGAGTCTGTCAGTGTAAAATCTGAGAGTCACATTTTAAGATAATTGGAAAGTGCTTGGCATATGATGTTATGTCAGAAATGTTGACACTATCTGTTTATTGTGAATTGCATTATATAATTACCCTTTGGGTTGTTGATGTTTACGTTTCTCTTTAATTTGATTTTCCTGATATCCTAATTTGCCCTTAACGGAGTACTAAAAGAGTACACTCGTTATGATATATACTCACGTCCATAAGCAACTTGACCCCTAAGAAATTGTTGATTGTGACCGAAATATGACTACTTCACCACTTAAAGTTCATAAACTATAAAGATAAATCAATTGACAAGCAAAATACACGAGTTCATTCATTTTATTTTTGTATTGTTATATGCAATGACGTATCATTTACAGAAGGGGTCATTATTGCTATTTACAAAACCAAGACATACAGAGATATCAGTGCCGTAAGAGTTCTGGAGCAGTCATACTGCAATGTCAATAACGGGTATGTCCTCCTTGTGCCTGAATACAAGCGTACACACGTCTACGCATTGATGACGTCAGGCACCTGATGACGGCATTGGGGATTGTCTGCCACTCCTCCCTCAGAGCTTGAATTAATTGACGACTAGTATTAGGAGTTGGCTGACGTTGTCTGATACGGCGATCGAGGTGGTCCCACAAAAGGTGTTCGATCGGGGACATATCAGGGGATCGAGGGGGCCAGGGCAGTACATTGATATTGTGCCCATTCAAAAAGTCCTGAACCACTCTAGCAACATAGGGCCTTGCATTGTCGTGTTGATAGAGAGTTCCCTGGTGTTGCTGCCGTATAAAGGGGATAACTACCGGTCTCAAGACTTGGTCGATGTAGCGTTGACCAGTCATTGTCTCGTCACACAACAAGATCAGTAGTTCTGTCCGCTAGAATCCCGCCCCAGACCATCACACTCCCTCCACCAAAAGGCTCCAGCTCTTGGATGCAACATGGCGCCATCCTCTCCCCTTCTCTTCGATAAACTCGGTTCCTCCCATCATTGTTGAATAAGCAGAACCTACTCTCATCGGAAAAGATGACCCTTTGCCAGTCACGTATCTGCCAGCGCCGTACTTGACGTGCCCAACCTAGTCTAACTTGCCGATGTCTTGGCGTCAGAACAGTTCCTCTGTAGGGCCTGTAGTTCCTAATACCGTAGGAACGAAGACGTCTGGCTACTGTCTGTCGACTGAGACGGCGACCCAACGGGGGAGCAGTCGAAAGTTCTGGCAACATGACCCCTTGAAGCTCCCATGTTAATCATTCCTATGGCCCGTTCGCGTTGTTCTGCTGTAAGTCTCGGCATTCTTTTTGTGGTTTTCCAATGACAGTGAGGACAGTGGGTTGTCCGAGAGCCTTTTATACTCAAAATTGCACGTGCGGTTCGTGCAATGTAAAAAAATGCGATTTTAACAGAACCGCGCACGTGATGCATGATTGTGACATGTTGCGTTTCTGCTATGCATAAAACGTGTCCATGAACACTGGCGAACTCAGGAAATACCTACTTGAAATATTCAAATTGATAGAATATATTTTAAGTAAAGAAATCAGGGGTCAAGTTTCTTTTGGACGTGAGTAGTAAGTTTATAATTTGATGCTATAAAGGATAACGTCAATGATTTTACTATCATAATATGGTAAAAAGATCAGTTCGATTTCAATATGAAACCCTGCTAATCTGTATATATTTTTAATATAATTATATTCCACTTGAAAATTGCAATATTGATAAATTATTTTGATTTGTGTTTTCAACATAGACCTTTTTTTATATATAAAGAATTGGATGCAGATGGCTTTTTTTGTTCATTCCATTAACTGCAGTTGTTTCCTCCAGGACTAGGTGCATCAATAGAAGTATTTGGTACCCTTCTGGTACAATTTGCAAGAAAATTAAAAAAAGAAACTTTCTTTCGTAGCAATATTTCTCGTGAAATATTTTTGTTATCCCATCTTAAAATCTTATAGACTACGTGATGTTTGTTGTCAGACATTTAACTTTCAAAGTTTGAAAAAAGGGAAAATAAAAAATTTGAAGTGACATTTTGCCATGGTTAAAAAAATGCCCCACCTGTTACTTTTAATGGAGTGGCTGGTATGTGTAAATACATTTGCCCCTTTAAATCACGCTACATGTTATAACTTCATGATCTACTTGTTCAATTTGCATTTCAGCTTTTTCATAGACTTTAAATTGGACGAGATCAAAGTGGTTCGTACCAAAACACGATGCAGCAAACATTTTTTCTGTAAAATTGTGTCGTTGACATCAAACAAAAGTAAAAAAATGTATCTGTCGAAATTAAAATGAAAGCCATTCTAAACACTAGTTTAACAAACTGTTATACAGTTGCGTTGTGAGTCTGTGAAAGAACGAATGATTATCACAGACTCTACTTACATATATGTCTGATTGAAGCAAGAAAGAAACTGACTGATATAAAACATTGTACCTTTTGTTGCTTTTGGATGCAGATATGTGATCTATGTATGTCTTGTTTTCGATATTATAAACAAATATATGTAATTTAATATATTACTGAACCTATTCTTATGTAAAAAGACAAATCAGTGTCTCTGAGATGTGGCACTATAGCACACGATCAGTGATTATTGACACATTTCTCAATGAAGTGCAAACGGCCTCAAACACAAAATGTGTGATCTGCCAGGGGATGAAGATGGTTTTCATGCTGTTGATTCATTGAATAGTTTTCTTGAACAAGGCGCATCAACAGATTTATTTTTTACCCTTTTCCAAAAAATAAAAAAGTAATTTTCAACGTAGTAACCTTCCTCACGAATACCTTTTTATATCAAATCTTTGAACCTAATAGCCTTTATGATGTTTGTTGTCAGTTGTTTGACTTTCAAAGTTTAAAAAAGGGAAAATTAGAAATGCAATGGTTTATAAATCTGTAACCTTTAACTTTTAATTGAGTTTGGCTGGTAGATGTTTTAATGCATTTCCCCTTCTAATCAGCATATGTACATGTAATAAGTTCATGATCTACATGCTGTTGCATTTCAGCTTTCCCATACTGTAGACTTCAAATAGTGCAAGATCAAATCGGTTCCTGCCACTAAAACGATGCAGAAAACAGTTGATCTGAACTATTATTTTAGAACAACTGATAATCACAGTCTATACTTGATTATACAACATGTTTGATTAAAGCAAGTAAGAACTGATTGATATAAAACAGACCTTTGAAAAATAATGTTGTTGCTTTTCGATGCAGACCTGTGATTTTGTTCTTGATATAATCCACAAATGAATGTAATTTATGATCTTCTTGAAACTATTCTTACACAAGAGACAAATCATCGTATCTAAAATGTGGTGATGTAACACCAAATTTGTTATTGTTGACACATTGAAAACAAAACGGTCTAAAACACAAAATGTATGACCTGCCTCTGAGAAAGTCTATTTTCGGATCTTAATAGCACATCTTCAATCATTTCATTTCAGAAAGAGTTTATCTCATATAATGTTTACACTTCACTGCAGGTATCACCAATTGTGTGCACCAGAAGTTGTGTACATAACTGATAATTAAAATAATCCTAAACATAAACCTTTTGACACTGAACTATTTGTCTGGTGCAGTTAATATCTTAAATCAATTAGTTCTACAAATTTGTGTAATACTTTCTACTCTCTCTCAAGTTGTGCTGTGCTGAAATAGACTGTACCACTCGTGATGTGCTGAAATAGACTGTACCACTCGTGATGTGCTGAAATAGGCTGTACCACTCGTGCTGTGCTGAAATAGGCTGTACCATTCGTGCTCTGTGAACTTGTTATCTAAATTGGTTATTGTTTTTTATACTACGAATAATATCAGCATTATCAACGATACTGCCATCACTAATTTCACCAATTTCGTCTACCCAAATAGAACTCGCGCTTTTCATGAGAAGAATCTTTCAAATACATATAGATATTCCTGGAAATGTACAACATGTAAGTTATCGCTGCATTCAGCAACAAAAGTTCAACAGAGATTTGACATTCATTCAATACCAGACAACAATAATACGAATTCAGATCGATTCATGTTTTTGTACAATGATGGAATGGTTAACCATCTTTCCTCTCACACTCTAATGTAAAGATATAGTGCATAAACAAACTTGACAAATATGAGAAACAAAAATATGCAACAAAACGTGCTACAGCGCCTTGAATGCGTAAAAATCGAAAAACAAGACTGTAAAATACAAATTGTATACTTATACGCCATTCATAAACTTTCTCACATCTTCAAGATGCGGGTATCTAAATAGTTTGCTATTTGCACTCTTTTTCCAGAAAGTTAAGTACTCGTTACTGTTGAATTATATTCCAAAAAGGATTTCTGATATAATAAAGAACTCATATATGTTGTAAACAATGTCGCAGAATGAGAGCAAATTATGCAAGATAGGGGTGTAATTACGTCACTAAGTTACGTAATGATTAATAACGTCACAAAGCTATGGCCTCAAGGGAATGTAGCCGGTCACCCTCGCATGATGCTTCGCCTTGAAAGTTTAGAATTGTACATACGGTCTCGGAAACATGGATTGACCATTAGTTTCTGTTTTATATGTTTTACTGACGTGTTACTTGAATTAGGTTTGCTCGAAATGTTTCATCTAAATCAATACAAATGTGTGATCTTGTCAATGATATTGTGCCTTATCAAACTACTAAGAAATTTCTCAAAGTGCAACAAAGAAAGAGTTCACAGTTCAGAGATCATATGCTTTTTAAAACAAGAATGTCTTCAGCTGTGACTGAAATATATTCAATGAGTCAGCTAGTCTTATCTGTAGAGGGATGTTATTCAAGAAAACAGTAGCCAATGATAATGTCCATACGACTTCAGATTCACAGGCGGAACACTGAGAAGATGACTGCCTCCTGATCTAAGTGATCTAGATGGAGTGTACAGTGTCAGTAGCTGGGTGAGATAAGCAGGTGCTTGTCCATTGACACATATGTACCTTCAGGCTAAGGCTTATGTACTGTATGCGCACTTTCATAGATAACCAATGGAGACGCATCAGTGGCTGCACGACATGACTTCTCTTGCTGGTTGTACAGATAACCCTAGCTGCAGAATGTTGCACTTTTTGCAGCTGGCGTATATATCCTAGAACACTGCTGCAGTAGTCTTAACGTGACAAGGTAAGGAAGCGCATCAGATGGTGCGTGGTTAAAATAGGACACATTACCAATAAATGAATGGGCGTATAAAAAGTTCTGTCAACCAATAAAATTGCAAGTTATATTTTAAAAAAATGGACTTCCCATTATGAAAACTTTAATACCTGGCATATCTTTGCCCGCTTAGGTAAGAATTGGAGATCGGAAATGAATTTGTGAATTTTTTGAATGAGTGATATTATTTGAACTTAAATCATTAAATTTTGTATTTCATCACATCAATGCCAAATAAGATCTTACGAAAAACACTGAATGTCACTTTAGGAGAAGCGCTGGAATATCAAGATGCAGTAACCTGTGGTTAACATCAATAAACTCTCTGATAATAAGACAGCTTAATCTGGGTGTTTTCTTTAATCTACATTAAACATGACATGGCTGCTGTTATTTGTGATTAGATATGGACCATTAGTGTCTTATTAATGTATTACATGATGATATCTTACAAATTACTATCTTTACATACCAATGAAATAGATAAATAATACTTCCTCTTTGTCTGAAAGGTAAGAGATAGAAATGACAATAACAATATATTTCAGATAGTCTGGCAGTGTTTATCATAGTTGAAGGTCACATCCTAAACCAACAGACTTTGAACACAGACGTGACATCACTGCTAACATGGTTACCATATATAATATGTGTTACAATTTAAAGACACACGACTTGTAAACATTACAACTAGACATGTCTCCCGCCTGACTAAATGACCTAACAGTTTTCAAGCAGTGGTTAACAAGCGACAGTTGAGTGGCAGAACTTCTGGCAACCTGATTTGTGAGATACTATGCGTGATCTCTTATATTTTCTTATGTTATCTTTCCCTGCAGCGGCTCAGAGTGCCTCCCTGAAGAATGGAAAAAGTAAAGATTATACATTGTAGGACATGATGTATCTGGAGGTAATGACATCATCTCGAGAGACCTGTTTTCTCCTTATCTTCTAAAGGAGCAGGCATTCTGGAAATAAGAAACGCAATAAATTATAATGTTTCTATATAACAAATATATAAACTTATTTGTTCCTTTTCTTAAAGGAGACAACATGACAACTCTCTTTCTATGCAATTGCATCACTGGTAAAGTTACTTGCACTCCGTCAGACCTGTTTTCATCTACTTGATTTTTCACGCTGCTGTCAAGTGTCCTGAAAACTTCAGAAAATGGAATTACAAATACTATAATAATAGTATGAAGGATCATTGAAAAGAAAGTTCCCTCTTTTTAGTATGTCAGTAGACATACGTTGGAAACGAGCACATTTCATAATATATAGTGAGAGTCCCTCGAGTATTGCTGCTCTATAGTTTACACAAAAAGCGCCTTTGAAACTGCTTTCTAGATATTGAAACAGACTTGCAGCTTCTGTGTGACAGGAATGTTTAACTTTTAGATTCTTGGGTATCTGAAGTGTGTGACGATTATATATTGTTATTGTAAGTTTTTGGAACAATTCACAGATCTTAATTCTGTTGTTACTAAGGCATCCTATGGAAAAAGGAAACTTCGCACAATGGTTGGTATAACTTTAAATATTTAACATTAAAGAACATAACAACTTTTTGCAGAAGGTAACTACCACATAAGAACTATTAAAGGCACAATGAGTGCTATAAGGTCAATATCTTAATTAATTTACATTCACAGAGTCAATTTAAATACTGCTTTAAAAAAGTGTGGTCTTATTTTGCAGTTTGCAGATCATTCACTTCTTATAAAATGAATATAAATGTAAAATGATACGAATTGTGAAAATAGATAATTAAAGATTATTATGGGAGCAAGACGTTTCAATGATTAACATAACTGTTAATAACATTTTGCTTTCAGTGTTTCTTTTCTAACTTTTAACTAATGTTAAGAACTGTCCCAATGAAAGAATAACAGGACACCCCTTGTAGCCAGTATTTGTTCTTGGTGAGCTGGAGACATTTATGCTACAAATTGGAAACACGTTGTCAGCTGTAAGTTATAAATATTATCAATTCCAATTGCAAGATCATGTTTTCCTAAGATTTAAAAACAAATATGACATCTTCATTTTATTTCCTAGATAAAAGAAACGAAAACACACTCATAGTTTGAAGAAACAACTTCAAGAACGTTGACGCCTGAGGACTGTTTGTTTAAGCTTTAAAAATATTAGAATTATGTCATTGATGTGCAAATTGAAATTGAATCAATTATTATATAAAATATTATTTTGCAACAAATATTCCTTTACAGTTGTCAATATGCAAATTCAAAGTAAGATTAAACTTCCAAATTTCTGCCTGAAAAAAGGTAAAACTCGAAGAAAATAGATAGTAACAATAAAAAGAGTATTAATCAAATACAACTTTAACCTCGGGTAAACCTAGTCTCCTAAAAATATGACCTCCATCTGAAATAGGATACTATTTACACCTAAAATTAAAAAAACATTCAGTTTGTCAAAGCATGCCTCTATATAAAAACTGACGTTTGCTAAACAAAGTACACATTCCGAAATTGTTTCCTTAGTGGAGAGACCTTAAGTACTAGAGAACAAAAACATTAAAGGATAGATGAAATGTCATTTTTCTCAAGAATGACAGATGATTACCTCTACGTATGTTGTATATCGGAATCAATTGAGCATAAAATCGAGACAATATACACTTGCAATTGATAATTAAGACGATTTTAATTCACCCATTTTAACACTATCGCAATTTGTTCGGCGAAACCTTTTGATAATGCTCACTGAGGCGTGACTGTGATAAGCGATAGACGGGGCGGCTAGATAGCTTCTCCGCCGATGTCTCGTTAATTAATTAATGATGATTATCACTGCAGCTAAATGAATGTATGAGGTGTATTACATCGCCAAAAAGACATGTTTATGTAATAATTGTGTAATTGTCATCTGCGGAATTACCTAGTTGGATATCTAAACATTCGATATATGGGAAATTTAAGTTGGTTTATTGAAGATATCTTTGTGAAATTAACAATCAAAATGTTGCGAAATTACGTTGAATTGTGACTATTGCTGAAAATCAAATTCCTCCACATAAGTCACAGAAGTCATCCCTTCACGGGTCACACCCCCGCAGACTTTCATTCTGGTTGCCGGGGCTAAATCAGGCGTTTTTTTAAAAAGCCGTATATAAGTAATTTATGGACCGATTTCAGAAATTTAAAATCGAGCAATTGTCAAATTGACATCCCATTTTAATGAATCCGATTTGGACCATATGTCATTTCATCCATCCTTTAACGTAACTGCAGTTAGTTTCTCTACCACACTGTGGTGTATTAACACTCTTGAACTGTTTAATATATGCGGAGCACACACAACCATCTCACAAATGTCAATTTTGAGTTCAAAGAGTTTTTCTGTATTTATATTGAAGTGGTTAAAGGACAGGTTTGTGACCAAAATATAGCAAAACGACTTCCACTGGATACAGCGTTAAGTGTGCCTTGTGTTTGGGACTGACAACAAAACCTGTTTTCAAACCATTTCACAAATATTTGATCTCCACATTTTCATTGCCTTTTATCATTCATACTCCACAAATGTCATATTTGTTTGTGGTCTATGAAAGCCTTTAAGTTAGTGATGAATTATAACACACAAAAACAACAAAACCTGTTTTCAAACCATTTCACAAATATTTGATCTCCACAAATGCATTGCCTTTGATCATTCATTCTCCACAAATGTCATATTTGTCTCTGACTGTGAAAGCCTACAAGTTAGTGATGAATTATAACACAGATTCTCTGCACCAACCATTTGTAAACATGTCATATCGACCCTGGTATCTTTACCTCTAGACCACTTATCTCTGACAATCATGACTGTTTTCAACCCTTGATGTTGTTAGGAGGGAACCTAAACGTGGAGATCCATTCGCGGCCAAGATAAGAAGAGACTGGAGATTACGAGAATCAGTGTGTCAGATAAGTAAAAATGCACCTACCTACAAGGAGAACAAAGCCTCGGTCAGATCTTCTTAAAAATGCACATACTAATCTAAAGTCTTTTAATCAAGATGTGTAAGATATTCAATAATAAATGGAAGTCAGTCATCACAATAGTTAGCATGCGAAATACTTATAATTGCATATTTAGCAAACATTCTGCAACTATTTATCTGTAGTATGTCTTTGTACATTGACCTTGTTATAAAAACAAAAACATGAATATTGAAATAAAAATAGTTTGTACTTAGTTAATTTTCGTATCTAATGACATAAGGCATTTATAACATCTGAATTATAAAACAGCGTTGATTCTAATTGCTATATATACACTCAGAGCAAAGCTTTACTGTTGTCACCTTGTCTCAGAAGAAAAAGAGGAAGATCACATATATTTCCCTAAGGGGTAAATCTGATATACTTCATCACATGGCTAGATGGCAGGAGCCAATTTCTCAGATACGTTTTCTTCAGTTGTGAATAACAAAAGAAACAAATGACGGTCCGACCAGATATCTCTTAACACAAACATTGATTGTTCATAAAGGATAAACTAGATTGTTATCAAAATTATAAATATGGTACATATGTTCTTTGATAAAAGACATTTTCAACAAAACGTTGGGATTTTGATAGCACTCATTGTCCAACAAAGGCACATGTAAGCTATAAAATAGAGAAAAAGTATAGATATGATGTAGCACCTTTTACGCATATTGTGTTTTCTCAAGTTTGCTCTTTATTATTAAAGTTTATACAATATATTGTTATGTGAGAGGGTAAAACATCTCGTTACAAGACTCGTTAAGCTGTATCCATAGAACGCGGTTATCACATTGAAAGTAAATGGTGCAACGTATACAGCGACAGTGGTGGGGAACTCTGCGAATTTGAGAGTTCAGACAGCAAGATAGTTGACCATCGTATCATGGTATCATATTTAATACTCTACTTTGAGTGTCTAGTTACCACTAATTAGTCAGATCGCTTTAACCATCTTATAGCGGCCATTTTTATGTGAAGACATTAAAATGTCCGCTTGTAGGGAAATGGACTTGTATTGCTTTACTGAACAGTATACATTAGTTATAGAATTCTTTTTATTGATTCAGGAGTGTTATATAGCCATTGGTAACACATATTTACCCTTTTCGTGAGATCACTGTATTTCAGTAAGAAAAACGTACAACAGTGCCTTTAAATGCATCATGATGTATCAAATTACATTGACGTGTATATATTTATTGTGTGTAGTGTCAATAAGCCTTCACAGATATTCTGCAACCAATGTTAGATTACAGTAAATATAACTTTGTTTCATGTTGAAATGGAAAAGTAACCATTACACTTCTTCTCTATGACGTTTCATGCACTTCCTGCTCGCTGTATTTAAAGAGAGAGTTCTATAGGTTTATATTTTGTGGAAATAAAATTCGAGAGGGTATTTTTGTTTACTAATTTATGTTATTATTACAAGATTCAAACCTTATACTCAGGGTTATGTCTTGATGACTTAATATTTAAAATTGTGATGGAGACTAGCTCACTTCGGTTAACAGTACAACAGCTACAAGTGAAGCCATTAATCGACACTACCAGTTGGGAAAACTATGTAACCGGTAAACAGGACATATTTGGTCAGTGTTATGATACATCATTTGTTAATTCCAATAATACATTTTTTGATAAAATTTTAAATAAATTATGGCGTGATTTCATAACATGTAATGCAAAACAACCTTCCAAAAACAAAATGGCGGACACTTACGATAAAACAGTCACTGTTTAGTAAGATTAGCATTTTCGTGAGGACACCGTTTATTGTTACCAAAGAGTCCTACAATTCTATTCTGAATAAATGATATTTTAAGAAAGATACGACATAAATAGTGCATATCCTTATAACCAGTATCACCTCCCTCTGATGTTTTTGTCAATTATCTCAGTCAATTCTCATATATCACTATTTATACATAAATTGCATTGCAATACAATGTTATATCTTATCTAAAACCAGGATTTCGAAACAGGAAGTATATGGCGAGTAAGAAAAAATGAAAGGTTATCTACAAAGGGGTTTATATTCATGATATTAATTTTATTGATCTATTAATGAATAGACGTAGTGTTCATATTTCACGTTTGAAAACAAACTACCTGTCAGTTACGATGAATTTGTATTTAAACTTGCAAATACAGAAAATCACATAATGTCCCAATTGATGAAAGCTCATAAACATTATAGAATCACATGGGTCTGTGAAGTTAGCGACCTTCACATTTTGAATAAGGAATAAGGAATAAGTAACTGTTCGCTAAGTTCACAGACCAATCACATGGGAATAACACTACTTAATTGTTTATAAGATTCAATGCATGTATGCATATTCTCTTCAGATGCAACATTTTCGATCAAGCGTATTCTAAATGAAAACAAATCTGTCAAGGCTGTCATATTGGAGTGTAATGAATTCTATTCTGAAATGGCCAGCTGACAATTACAATGCCCTCAGTTAAGCATTAAGACCTCTGGGAATTCATGTAATGTGTTTGAGCTGGGGAAGTCTCTTGAGATTGCATAAACAGGAACATTTCGGTACAATGACTGACGGGATCACCGAATGTTTATTGGCATATTACTCGCTAAATATTACATAAATATTTTTGTTCAACCATTAATTAATTCTAGTTGAGATTTTACACCTCACATGTGTCATATAACTCTTTTAAATTAGAGATGTGTTGTCCTTTTGGGTCAATTAGGTGATATGTTTGGGAAAGCTATTATCACATAGTGGCATGGTAGCAAGTCATATTTTGGTTTTTATTTTAGTCTTATGTCAACTTGGATCCATCAATTCTGTATTAATAATTATCGTTTGAAATGAGAAAAAAGCAAACTTTCAATAATGTTGATAGCGGTAAAAACAATATGTCAATTTATTATGTGAGCGTGTTTTTCCAGCGATCTGATTGGTCGAAAGGCGATCACGTGACCGTCGACAGAAAAGCATATTGACTCCAACCCGAGTCCGACCAAAAGCCGTATTGACTTGAGTGACGTCAAACGATTGTTGCATGACGTCAAACTATTGTTGCATGACGTCATACTTTTGTAATCATGACGTCATGTGACCGTAGCCCAAGCTGTACAAACCAAATTGCATTTTGACTGTATTTCATTGTTTTTTCTTTCGTTTCTGTATTGAATACATAATAAAACAAACGGACTGATGAATTCGGTCAATACCTGTTTTTATGGACCCGAGAAAACAATATTGACCGCGGACTTCGTCCTTGGTCAATATTGTTTTCTCGGGTCCATAAAAACAGGTATTGACCTCATCACCAGTCTATAATTGTATAATATTAAACACAAATAAGCATTCTTTGATTCCTCGTCTGTGACCATTAGGAACACTGTTGTAAAGGAAAACCCTATTCTTCTCAGAAAACACTCAATAATGTAATTCATATCTTAAATAAATGTAATTCATAGTTCAAGTTAACAATCCTAAGGATAAACTTAAATTCAAATTTCAAACTGTTTACATCAAATAACAGCATATGCAATGCATGGGTTTTTATAAAATGTACATAGAGAATTATTTCTCTTAAGTCGGTTCTTTCATCGGGATATATTGTCTTCTCAACAGAGACCAACGATATAGAATACTATCACTAAGATATACCAGGGGAGTTCAATGCAACTTGAGTATTTGTGTTTAGATAAAAACAAAAATGGAAGTTTCTGGTACTTGTGACACTTGTCATAACATAAACTTCAGAGATGTCATAACAAATTGCAGACAATACAATAATTTACATATGATGACTTTACTCACTGGTAAAATCTTGGATTTTTCAAACATGAAATACAAGTTGTAATAAAGTTCATGATCGCATGTATACAGTGATGGGGAAGGATGCTCCTATTCCACAGTTTGTCATTGGACTTTTCACACGAAAAAGATTTGGAAGTTCATAAAAGATGACAAATGCAAGACAAGCTTTCAAATGCCATCCAAACGAAAACTAAAGTCAGTATAGAATATATCTGATCGACGTGAAAGACACTACCAGGATGATGACGACGACATTACAGCTGCTAAATTTATGTAAATAATTTGAGATCGACAAACCTAACCTGAATATTTAATGGCCATATAACCGCCATAACATGGCTAGAATGGACTGATATGTCAAAAAAGAAGAAAACAGGTTCAAATACGAAGAGATCGTCACCGAACAACACGGCTTCAATCTCAGGTGAGACGCTCGCATGTCAGCCATTGCCAGGTGTCACCTCACAGTCACATGTAAACAACCGTCACTCAGGTGAGCGATCGCTACCGGAGACTATCGGGAGCAGTCTACAAGTGCTATATTCCCCCATGTCGCAACAATATCAACCATATCAACCACAAAATCAGCCATTTCAACAACATAATCAGTCATTTCAACCACAAAATCTATCGTTCAATGGGACCCCCCAGGGACAGATGCACCTACTTCAGTCACCTGTAAACAGTGGGGCTCCACAGGGGAGCCCTATGTTTACAAACAGTAGCGAACTTTTACAAAGACTAGCAAATATTGAGCATGCTATGTGCAAAATTAACAAATTAGATACAATAGAAGCTGCAGTTACAGCTACAGACACTAAACTTACACTACTTCACCAGAAAATGCAAGAAACTGAGGGTAGAATGTGTGAAATAGAAAAGAGTGTGAATTTCATGAGTAGCAAGTACGATACTCTGTGTCAGAAACTAGACGGGGTAAATGACAATATTGCCCATATTCATGACATGTGCAAACGCCACGACCAAGATGATATACCCAAACTACACAATCTCATCATGGATAACTCTGACTATATAGGTGAAACGGCCCAAAACGTAGATAGTCTACATGAGCAGCTAATTGACCTGAAAACTAGGAGCATGGAGATTAATTTGATATTCAGTGGAATCAAAGAAACCACCGATGAAAATTGTGAAAATATTGTGAAAAGCTTTATTGAAACGCAATTAAAAGTCAGTGAAGACATTCCCATAGAGCGAGCACACCGTCTCGGAGCACGTAGACAACCAGATGACAGGCCACGCCCCATCATTGCCAAATTCGCATTCTACAAAGATCGCGAAACTATCAGACGAGCCGCTTCTCAAAATCTTAGAGGTACTAACTTCGGCGTTAACCCTCAGTATCCCCAGGAAGTTCTGCAAAGACGACGATCGTTAATTCCATTGTTTAAAGAGGCGAAATCTGCGGGAAAGAAGTGTAGCCTATTTGCCGACAAGTTGTTTATCGACAACAAACGCGTGTACCCGACAGATGCACCCCGCCCACATCTAGCCAATCAGGACCCGGGAAGACAAACAGCGTCCAATCAAAACCCAACACCGCGATCAGCTGCTTACGCGAGACCATCTCGATACGAAATCCGAACACCAATCGGCGAGAGGCGTGTCGATTCGACCCGAAACTCAACCAACCCGCATCAACCGCGCTAGGGAAGTCACGAGTACACGCGCTATGGACACACCCCCACAGCTGATGTAAACAATAGCCAGCCCAATATCGACACGCATTACACATATCTCTCCCTAAATGTGTGTGGTCTCAAATCAAAGTTACTCTCGCCTGACTTCACAGACTTTATCTCTCGATATGACTTTATTGGTCTGCAAGAGACGAAACTTGATGATCTAGATATCATTGATATACCTGGTTTCACACTATTCCATAAAACCAGATGTATGCAGAATAAAAAGATAAAGTCCGGCGGCATATCAGTTTGTGTCAGAACTCCACTAGTCCCGTTCATCGAAATATTAGACACGAAATCAGAATATGCTCTCTGGTTCAAAATGCAACAATGCATGCCAAATCACGAACACGGCTACTTTGCTGTTATTTATTCACCCCCCGAAAACTCCAAATATGCATCTGTAGAACAGTTAGATTTACTTGAAAGAGAAATCATTGACTTTTCTTCACTATCAGAATATGTTTGTACATTCGGTGACTACAATGCACGAACTAGTTGTTTACTAGACTACATCACAGACGACAACGGCAATGACGACGACGACGTAGATGATTGCCTTCACCAGTATATGAACGATCCCCAGTTACTACGTGAGCATGGTATCAGACTGGATAGGACAAACACGGACACTAAAACCAATAATAACGGCCATAGACTCGTAAAACTCTGTGCTGCAAATAACATGTATATAGTCAATGGCAGATTTGATCAAGACGAAAACATCGGAAAATGCACTTCCAAAGAAAAAGCAGTTGTAGACTATTTTATATGCAGCAGAAAACTTTTCCAATGTGCGATAAGTTTCAAAGTCCATGACTTTTCACCTATATACTCTGATGTACATTGTGCGCTAGAGATGACGTTCACCTTCAAGTCTCCGCCCACTACACGGCCATGTGACCCCCCACCGGCGAGACCCGGGAGATGGCGGCAGGAGCGTGCAGAGCTGTTCCTGAGCAACATGGAGCAACATCTGATCGAAGATGCTACAGCCATGGTGGCCGATATAGATTATCAGGCATGTACTCCGTCTGATATTAATAATATAACGGACAAATTGTCCGAAATTCTTTTAACATCTGCTTTTAAAACATTTGGTACGCACAAAAAATACAAAGCATCCAAAGTTAAAAATGTTTGGTTTGGCTTTAAATGTGATGCCGCCAGACGTAAATTTCATAAGGCCCGCAAAAAATATAATCGCCGTAAAAGCGAATTCAATAAAAGCCACATGATGACATCGGCCAAATCATATCGTAAAATTTTATCATTTTATAAAAAGAAACATGAAAATTCCATACGTAAACAAGTATCTGAAATGAAGTCAAAGCGGCCTAAAGACTTCTGGAAAATCATTAATTCCTTTAACATGTCACATAAAAAAGAACCTATTACTGTCGAGAAACTACATGATTATTTTAAGGACATTAACGATGGACCAGACGATGATGTTGAAGATGTCCACACCTGTGATATGCAGAATGAACATCTCAACTCGCCAATCACAGATGAAGAAATATCGATAGTTATAAATGAACTTAAAAATAACAAAGCATGTGGTATTGACAATGTTATAAATGAATATATAAAAACATGTAAGAATATAATGTTACCATTATATTCAAAGTTGTTTAATCTAGTTTTAAACTCAGGTATATATCCTGAGAAATGGCTTGTGGGTATTATTAAACCCCTGTATAAAAACAAAGGCGACAGTGCTGACCCATCTAACTACCGTCCTATCACGCTACTTAGCTGCGTCAGCAAATTGTTTACGGCAGTGTTGAACAAAAGGTTAAGCAATTTCGTTGAAACTAATCATATTTTATTTGATAATCAAGCTGGTTTTAGAAAAGGATTTTCTACCACTGATCATGTATATACTTTGCATACCCTCATTGAACTATTACAACATAAGAAACAAAAACTATTTTGCGCATTTATCGATTTTAGCAAAGCATTTGACAATGTCTGTAGAGCAAATCTTTGGATTAAATTATTTTCATATGGTATTAACGGAAAGATTATCAACGTTATAAAATCCATGTATCGTGGTATAAAATCTTGTGTTACATACAGCGGCAGTCTATCTGATTACTTTTATTGTAAAAACGGAGTAAGACAGGGAGAAAATTTGTCCCCGCTAATGTTTGCATTGTACATAAATGACTTGGAATGTTTTTTGTTATCTAATAATGTTGATGGTACATGTATAGATTTCTCTGACGATGAATTGTATATATTTTTGCGATTACTGGTCCTGTTATATGCAGACGACACTGTCCTACTAGCGGAAACTGCAACGGATTTGCAAAATTCTTTAAATGCCTTCAGTAGCTATTGTGTTAAAAATAAATTGACTGTTAATATGGAGAAATCTAAGATTATAGTCTTTGGCAGTAAAGTAAACTTCAGTAAGCATACATTTACATTTAATGGAAATGAAATGGAAATTGTAAATCAGTATACATATCTTGGTGTAATTTTCAGTCACAATAGATCTTTTGCAAAGGCTAGAAAATCCAAAATCCTCCAAGCTAACAAAGCTATGCATTTACTATATAAACGTATTAGAAATATTGATATGGATATTGATTGTAAATTATATCTTTTCGATTGTACAGTATTACCAATTTTATTGTATGGATGTGAAATATGGGGCTTTGAAAATGTAAATGCAATTGAGAAAATACACACTGACTTTTTAAAATACATTCTTAATTTAAGACGCAGTACGCCGTCATACATGTTGTATATCGAAACAGGACGTAGTCCGCTAATTGTACATATTAAATCACGAATGTTATGTTATTGGTCTAAAATTGTTACAGGAATGTGTAACCCTACTCTTTCATTACTTTATCAGATATGTTTATCTCTTTTTACATCTAGAAAAGTGAATTTTAAGTGGATGTCATTTATTAAAATAACTTTAGATAATATCGGCTTTTCCAACATTTGGCTTAATCAGAATACTGTCTCCCATTCTTGGTTTAAAAATTCCACAAAACTACGTCTACACGATCAATCCCTGCAATCTATTTATGAAACAATGATGACATCAAATAAAGGAAATATGTACTCTTGTTTACAATCTACCTGCACTATATCATGGTTACAAAGAAAATTAAGTCCAAAAATGTTTTCTGCTTTAATAAAATTTAGAACATCAAACCATAAATTACCAATTGAAACTGGCCGATGGAAAAATATTAATCATAATGATCGAATTTTATATCTTGTAATACTATTGGTGACGAATTTCATTATTTATTTGAATGTCAATTATTTATTACACATAGAAATATATATCTCAAGAAATATTATACTGTTGCACCCAACTTTTACAAACTGTCTCAACTTTTCAAAACTAACAATGTAACACAATTAAGAAATCTATGTAAATTTATTATATGTATTCTTTCCACTGTAAATTAATGTAATGGCTGGAAGAACGATCACTTTCACTCCTTTTGTAAATATTTTGTACTTGTTAATCCCGTTATGCTTTACATGTATTTGTAAACTTTCGGTGTAATAAAGTTGATTGATTGCTACGGAAACGTGGTTAGAGGACCAATCTACTGAATTCTATAAACGTAGTTTAAAAAAACAAATATAATAAATGCAATGGGTGAATTAATTAAAATTAAATGAGAAACGAAATTGAACTTTGAATTGTATTTTATTTAAGATGTAATTGAAGTTGCCCCCTCGAAATATTCATAAAAAAGATTCTGTAACAATGGGAACTAGAAGCACTTTAACATTACCCCTTTATTGTATGTACCACATACAGTTACTCACAATAATTTTGCAGAAAAATTAACATTCTCTTTTTGTCTCATGAAACGACTTTATTCCAATTAATAAACCTAAAATCACCATTTATCTATCTCAAAGGGCAGATAAATCAAACTGATGCTCATTCTTGCAAGAAGAAACCATTCTTTATCTCTCCTCTGACAGTTCTTTGGAATACGGACAGAAGTTGGAGAGAGTTAGATTGAGATCGAGGAAATTTGACACATAATTATCCTGTGAGTTGGATATCCTGCCATTTAGCTGTCATATGTAAGACCAAAGGCTGTAAATCTATTCACTCATACAAGTATTGAGACGTTTTGAGAAGAAGGGTGAACTTTCAGGGATTTAAACAAATATTATATAGCAACTCAATATATGATTATTATAGCTTGTGAAAGGGGCCAGCATCGACATTTGAAGTAACTGTTCTTTTGTTGATAGCTCTTCAATCATCAACTTATACAATTCCTGGTTTAGCGAGACGGCAACAATGTGTAAGTAAATACGATGATAAATCACTAATCAATACCTGGTAGATTGTTTTCACAGAAACGAGCCCACGATTCACTTCATTTAAAGTTTGTTTTCGAATTTGAAAATACCACTGGGAAGCTTATTTATTGATTCGGATGTTCAATATTACTCTGACATGCAAATCCATTTAGCTTAACTGCTTCTATATACACATATAAACAGATATCTGTTTTCTCGTGATGACTGTTTAATGTTTAGTTCAGTTTTTGCCAGTGTCACGACGACATTCTTCAAAACCAATACCTGGTTAATGCGAACTCAAATAATATCTTCAAAATTGAAATGTGAATAACTCTGATGCCATTCTTTTGTCCTCTTCCTCACAAGAGAAGGGATTGATCATGATCGTAGCGTCATACTTCTTATCATTTTGTTTAAGATTATTGCAAAGGAATATAAATCGTCAACAAAGTAAGATTAAAATCGAATCATTACAAACATTATGTCAAAACATTATTCAATGAAGATGACTAATAAATCAATTCTTCAAATTTGTTGGTGCAATTCAAAGCAAATACACTCAACATAAAAACAATTTGTTTTAATTGAATGTACAATACTAATCAGACATGCAAACCAAGATGGAGTGAGCTACACTGCTTGTATGTATTCATGTATACAGAGATCCGTTCTCTTGTGATGGCTGCATGTTAAAGTGACATAATCGATATAATAATGGCTGTGTCAATGTTTACTGACTCTGACAGGCGTACAAAGTTTCAAGGTTCTAAAACGTCCGTTTAGGATTATTGCAAAATAATATCAACTGAAGATTAAACATATGCAGTTTATTAAAGTTTAACAAACCCAAATGTTTTTAAACGTTTTCCAATGAATAAATCAATTCTCCAAATCTGTTTCGGGACTTCAAAACAAACAGTCATGCTCTTGAAAATCCCTATTCCAGTTTTAAAGAGTGGTAATATTCAAGGTTTAGTAAGATTGGCTCATCGTTCAACAGAAATGATCCCAGATCCAGAGCACTGTCACGTCGTTTCAGGGTGTTTAGGATCACACAGAAACAAAACGTGTGGCCTCTCTGTGGCAACTGTCAGACAGTTAATTAATTAACAATGATAGGAAATGAATAAATCATCATAAAAAGAACGTAGACTAGCACTGAAAAATAATTCACAAACGCATAAAACGTGACTTATACTCTTATTTACAGTATATCCAACACTGTAGGGTTCTATCGTCTGTTCTATTCCTTTCAGCTAGACTTCTGTCGATTTAATGTAAGACTTAGTCTTAATTATGATGTTAGTGTAACTAAATTTACAATGAAATAAAAACATTGCCTCTTAGTCTACTCAGATGTCTAATAACCCTCCTTTGTAACTTGCTTTTCCGTGCGTCATAGTGTGGCTATGTCATTTCTTTATCTCAGAAACAATTTCATCTCAGTTCAGTTTTTTTTGCTACAGCACGGAATTGAGGAACAACCTATTGAAATAGCAACGTTAGCCTTTTGATGTTTAGAATTTAAATTGAATATTCATTGTCTGTCAGAACTTAATTTCATCAAAGCAATTTTGAAGGTTTTATGCAACTTGTTTTTCGTTCTGTCGAAAACGATCTTTAGTGTTCTTTTGAAAAAAACATCTTTAGTGTTCACGAAACCATGTCAACTAACTGTGCATTCGTATTCCGTTTTGAAAGAAAATTATGATAAGTTTAAATCACAGACATTGTAACCCATTTACAGAAAAAGGAGGACGAACTTTGCAGTTAACAATACAATGACATAATGCATATATGATATTAATGCAGTAACAATGATTTACACATCTATGTAAACAACAAGCTATGTGACTCATAAAGCCGTAGGCAAATAGTTCTTCTTTGTAGAGTTCTCCCATGTTCCTTTTGTAAGAGGCACGACTAATGGCTATCATCACTCCATATAATCGTGATAAATCACAAGATAAACACAGTTCCAAGCAACAAATGATGTGTTTCGGAATAATCAAGTTCATACAGAAAAAATCCCACACACATTTTATCGAGTACAATACATGTACCAAACATGAAACACGTTTGTATCTACGCTGCTGTTAACGTACATTATTTTGTGTAGAATTAGTTGGCACCAAACAGTTTATATGCCAATTTTTTTTAAATGTTGTATTTTAATATAGAACTGCCCGGTTTTGTTCGAGAAAAATTGTATTGTAACAGTTTCTAAGATCGACAAGGTTTACTTTTGATTACTTTTTTGTAATGTGCTGTACTTAATGCATTTATTAAAAAAATATTATAGAATTGATCCATTTATTACGGTGAGTACAATACTTATTCTGATAATTCAAGAGTCATCTCTGATTTTATTCTATGTATTAAGACCTCATTTTATAGGATGCTTTAACTTCTGTAGCAGTGTATGGAATATATGGAGATATATGTTGCCTTGTTGAATAAGATAAAAACAATTAGGTCTGGAGTATTGATCAGCATGGATCGAGAGATGTGTACTTTGTTAATCAATCCCATTATGTAAATACGAAAACTGTTCACTGTCAACAACTTCACATATATCTCAACAGAAAAACCGAAAACATGCATTTGGTGCAAATATACATTGGCATCAAATGTTTATCATGGAAACAGTTTTTGTTAACATGCTACTAGAAGTCATATCCTTCTACATATATCGCTTCCTTTAATCTCCAGACAATGACAACTGACAACCAATGATGAATCATTCACCTCTTGTCCACCACTAGGGGTCGCTGCAGGGAAAGATATCACCAGGAAGTAGCATATAGGAGGCGTATTGATATCATACAGGCCAGATAAAGAGAACTTCTGTCACTCAACTGTCTTTTGTAAGAACCTGGAGTCTATTCCCCAAAGTGCTTTTACCAAATCGAGACAGGGTGTTTTTTTGTTGTTGTTCGTTTGTGGTTCGAGTAAGAGTTCACATATGTTTGCTGACATTCTTATCATTCAGACATAGTACAAAAATAATAGTCATTACTAAATCATAACCACTTATGTACAGGCTACGGGCCATTTTATCTATAGTAACTAGATTTTACCAGATATCCTAATTGGACTAAATTACTAGGTAGTCATTTGGTATTACTATAATGTTTTAAACATATATCATTAACGACAGTCAACGAGATGGGTCAACTTGGTGTACATAATTCAGATTCAGGAAGAGAAGTGGTCCTATTAAAAAGACACAAGCCATATTTATGACATACAAATGAGTGTTTCACAATAAAACGTTCACAATTAGATCTAGAGACATTTTTTAATGCAAAAAATACAGCTCGAATAACAATGAAAACTGACAGACAAGAACTGTTTTAACCAATTTTTACATATTAGTATCGCCTATTCCATTTTAAACGTTTTAACTGACACATATTTGTATTTTTATCTAAGAAGTATTTTCTCACCTTATGTAATAAAAATGTCACATATTGATCGTGTTCCTAGCCAGAAACCAATTTCCGAAATATTTTTTTCAGACATTTTGAGAAAAAAACCGAAAACAAAACATATGTGATGTAACACTCTGTGAATTGTTGACTTTATGCTGCATGTTATTTGTTGTGTGATACAACTACATTACTATGAAGTTGTCCTCGTGTTTGACCCTTAAGTAATGAAAGCGTCACAGCTTAACTTTTAACAGTTTAACTATTAACATGCCAATAACCTATTGTATAAATATCAATCTGGTTTTCAACCAGGAAATTCCACTGTTCATCAGCTAATTGAAATTTATCACAAGATTTGTGAATCATTGGACAAAAAAGAAAACTTATGTATGGTATTTTGTGATGTGTCTAAGGCATTTGATCGTGTTTGGCACAGGGGATTACTTTTAAAACTTGAAAGTTATGGAATAAGTGGACATTTGTTCGGATGGCTTGGTAGTTACATAACTGGTCGAAATCAAAGTGTATTTGTTAATGAATAATTCTCCAAGCTGAGAGCTCTAAACGCTGGTGTCCCTCAGGGGTCAGTGCTTGGTCCCTTTCTATTCATTGTATATATTAATGACATAGCAGACGAATTAGATTGTTTAACACGCTTGTTTGCTGATGATTCCTCTCTTGGTTACGCTTCACCAGAAACTAGACTAATTTAAATAAAGCTTAATGCCAATTTATGCAAGCTAAATCTATGGGGCAAAAAGTGGTTAATAAAGTACAACCCTGATAAAACTGAAGCTATCTTCTTCACGATGAAAAACGAAACCGAAATGCCAAAACTTTATTTTGATGGTGTTGAAGTTAAAATTGTTGACAAACATAAACATCTTGCAGTAATCCTTGCCAGTAATGGAAAATGGGCTGAACATATTGAAACAATAATAATAAAAGTTTCAAAAATGGTTGCATCCATGAGACTTTTGAAATATGTATTGTGCAAGGATACTCTCAATAAGATATATATCATGTTCATTCGGCCACATCTTGAATATGCAAGTGAAGTTTGAGACGGGTGTACTCAAGAACAGATTGGTAAATTAGAACAAGTTCAGTTACAAGCAGCAAGAGTAGTTACTGGTTTATCAAAATATACATCACATAGATTTCTATATTATGAAACTGGTTGGGAAACGTTACAAGAACGTAGAAGAAGACGAAAATTATGTTTGATGTTTAAGATTCAAAATGAAATTACCCCTTTATATCTTAATGATTTGCTTCCAAATAGTGTTGGTTCTAAAGCAAATTACAATTTACGGACCTCACAAAATATATCAATTCCTATCACAAGACTTACACATTCCACTAATTCCTTTTTTCCATCTACTATAAGTTCTTTGAAAAATTTACCAATCACTGCTCGTAATGCAATAAGTATTTCAGAATTCAAACCACATATCAATGTCAATAACTTACAGGCGCCACATTACTACTCGTTCGGTAAAAGAAATTTAAACATAATTCATACCAAGTTGCGCTATTCAGTCAGTAGTTTAAACTTTGACTTATATAAAGTTTGAATTAAAAGTCATCCCAGCTGTGCATGTGGTTATCCTGTTGAGAATTCTTATCACTACTTGTTTGAATGTCCTTTGTACAAACAACAAAGAGTGAATCTTATGTTGGCTTTAGAGCGCATTTGTACATCAGCGCGTATTCCAGTTAACCTTACACTTATGCTAGAAGGAAGTGCAGACCTATCACCATGTCAAAATACAAATGTGTTTAAATCAGTGCAATTATTTATCAGTGAAACTAAACGATTTGTATAACATATTATATTAGTAATAATCTATGTCAGCCTTTTTGGCTTTCTCTCATCTCTTGTCCATTTTCTGTCATCTTTTTTTTGTAATAATGTAAATTATCTATGTACATACCAAGGAGAAGGTGTTCTAAGTTGGAGAACTTGTTCCTGATCCTTTTCTTATTGAATAAAATATGTTTAAACTAAAAAACTAAGCGTCACAGCTATTGTGCGCACTGACAATGATGTTTATTTTGCGGCCGTTGGATAATATAATGACTTAATATATATTTGTTTAAGGATAATGAGACGTCACCTTATATGTAAACCTAATTATCGCTGATGCATATTGCCGACATTGTTATAACTGCAGCACAACATAGATCATTTGAAGATAGCTGATGAATAATCAGTTGGAGTCATCATGATATTTGGAAATTTTGCCAAAACCTAATAATCATAAACTGTTCCAAAGATGAATGTTAGATTACATTGCGAGTTTACTTGAACCAACGATGTCCAAGAATGAGTAATCGGTTGTGGAACAGAAAGAACTGTAATTGGGACACAACATTAAATTGTTTGTTAACTACGTCAAACACCTGTAAAGATAATCTTCAAATAAGTCTATAAATGAACTTACTGTTTCAGAAACACGAATGGCATGTGTTAAAAGGATTATGACTGAAGAAGACAATTTCTAAATGATAAATAGAGATTGATTGATCGAGCAATGGATAACATTTTTTCTTTTGTCTAAACCATAAGATTTTTATCTGTTCAGAGAAATAATCGATCACAAACTCCACACTGATAGAGTGCGTGGATTGTTGCTGTCAGGGACGATTTAATTGTTTCAATATCTGACTTTGATTTAGCGTTTCTTAAACACTACAAAAACCTGATTGAATTTTCGAAACAAGTTAAAGTCATGGTCGTTGTAGTCACTGTGGATGCCTATAAATGAAAGTTTCCTGATAATAGCCGTCTGACACACTCCGTCAAACATAGGATGGTGCTTTAAGATATATTCTATCATCTGCCTTTCTCATTTATAATGACTTTGGGAGAAACAGTGTTTTTATTCAGTACATTGTGTAATGTTAACAGAAATGTTTAAGGATTCATAATGTGAATATGAGGACTTCTACAAACACCATAACACATCATAAAAGAAATGCACATCACAAAAATTGAAAAAAGTAATGATTTGTTCTTGGCCACTTAATTTGATGACGAATACCAGCTTGGTAATTATCATTTGGCATAACGTGCATATACAGATTGAAACGCTTCCATTCCAGAGAGTTTCCATCTTTCGATCAGGAATTCAATTAAAATAGCAGTGGCTAGAGAAGTGATATAAAAGGAATGAATAACTTACAAATGTTGTATTTGTTTTAGTGGTCTATCCATTTTACAGAAAACGTATGCACAACCTGCAACAGTAGAGAGCCACCAACTTACAGTGACATCAAGTGACGAATCAATAAATACTATTAAAAGGTGTTCTCATCTTAAAATACTTGGTAAAATACAATAGCTAATAATAAATCCATGGGAAGTAATATGCTGAATTTCAATTTGATGGTACGCAGATATTTTTGTATTTCTTAATATAAAGGGTAGACTAATATACATGGTAATCGCGATTCTTGAATTTATGTTGATTAAATCTAAATTTACTACATTGACATGGGAATGAAGATGAAGAGTTTAACAAACAATTATTTGTATCAATAAAGTACAAACTATCTTAAATATGTGTTGCTATTCCAAATACTCAATAATCTCACCCTACACGCCATCTCAGCAGAAACGAGTGACATTTCCTATGTACTATGTTTTCTGAGGCTAACAAAATTATAGTTATCTGCATGGGTTTGAAACTGATGCGGGCGGAAACCAGGAACAAATTCTTTTATTTTTTTGGGCCTTACATAACATCGCATGCTAATCTACTGAAGCCGTCCTGTTTGGTTTCATCCATTCAGTTTCGTTAATGAATATAACTCTGATGACATAAAGCATAATAACGTACTATTTCGATTAAATGAGACAAGTAGACTGAATGAGAACATAACCCATGTATCTCCTTGGTTCATGTATAAGAGGTTTTAGATAATATAACATGCTCAGTGCTTTGTGAGCCCAGTTCTGATTCAACATTGTACCATTCACCTCACCGGGAGCCTGATTCTGAAGTTTCTGATAACTACATTTTTAAAATACATTCTGCTCCTGTGACCCTGGGCGAACAAAATGAGATGGAATTAATGATATTTAATTAAATTTTCTCCCTTGCGTCAGATCACTTACTGAGCACATTAATCTGTTTAAAGCGTCCGGGTAACCATGACAACGTTATGCCCTCATTTGTGTTCCATTTAGTCCAGGGTCACAGAGGACACCTTTAAGAGCTTCTAATAACACAAGAGTCCCGAGAACAATATTAGATTGTACATTAAGCTGTATCTTAAATACTGTTTAACACGCAATGCAATGTTAAACATCAATTTAGGCAGTGCATGATTTTCTAGCCGAAATGAAATATAATGTCAGTGTTAACTATACAATAATCATTAACATATGGTTATTGATTTTACAGTTTGGTGCAACTAACTTCTCAAGGTAATAGTATTATAAGAGTTTAATTTTTGGAATCATATACAATGTTTGGTCAGGCCCAATACTCCCCAGTGAATACCAAGGAATGATGTGTTATATTCCTGACAATGAAATGGGTAAAACGACTCTTTTATCCAGACAATGAAGCACACTACAAGTAATAGTTATCAATTGGGACCGAGGTGTTCAACTATTATTATATATATATTGATATTTGTTTTATAAGAACAGTGTACTATTGAAATGGATCAACATGTTACAGGGGATTCTCAACTTTTCTTCAGTTTGTTCCTTTTGATATAATTGTGTTAACCCCTTTCAACAACAAGTTTATTTCAACTGCAACAAAAGCTACTCACAAAAGGGGAGTTTGTTATGATATCACATCAGTACACATCTCAGTGTGTGACAAAACTTCACGTTGTGTTCCATAGTCTCGGTGAAAGTATGATGATAACTCTGCAAGTAAAAATAGTCCTCACAATGAATCAATGATCACATAAGAAATGGAATAATGTTAAAAACACTCCATGAACATATAATCAAAATGTTTCATTATAGAAAGAGTACAACCTCAACCTCACAGCCTTAGGTAGGATAGGGCTGGAAAAGGAATAGCATATGTCTGACAATGGGTGATTATATACGTTTTATACACTAATCTGTGCTACTGTGAGTCGCTGCAGAGACAATAACACCAGGAAGTATAAGGGGAAACGTATTTTCATCCTCCAGGACCGATTACAAGATATTATGATCAGCTGTCGCTTGTATCCACCGGAGGCACACAATGAAGTCCCCAGCGAGCCCGCTGTTTCAATGCTGACACAAAAAGCTGACACAAAAACTGTCATTTTGAAAATACAGTGGGGATATAAGAGCATTTGTTCAACTCAAGTATCACATATGTGCCAGAAACGTTTCAATTTTGAAGTCGATATGTACAGACATTGTTTTACACACAATATGACTTTCACACAGTGCAATTCCCGTTTGACCTTTCAGTGTTTGAGTTTTTTTCACTAGGAATACTTTCTCATTTCTGCACGTAATTGCATGTCACTGAAGATCTTTGGATTCCGAATAAACGACTGAAACTGATATGAACTTTCACTTCTCCACCATATCATTAAAGTAAATGTGCCATTGTATGAGAAATCTTCATTTTAAATAATGTTGACAATTATCTGGAAAGTTTTGAGTGGAATAATAATGTTTTCTAACCTGTAAATAATTATAGACATTGGTTAGTCTATGAACACATGTAAATAGCATTACATGAACACATGGGTATATATATCATTACACCCAGCGAACACGTTTCCACAAAAGTATAAAACAACGTTTTTAAAACGATGCTATGAAACTTTACAGAAACGTTTCATTACGAATGTTTTAAAAACGTTTCTAAAACATTTGGGTTATATCATCGAAATAACGTTTCAAAAACGTTTATGAAACGTGGTGTGGGTTTAAAAAAATCACTGCAAGGTGAACAAAACTAAATAAAATCGAATTGGGTCAGAGCACATCTGTCGGGAGCATCCAAGTTACTATGCCTGTACATGACTACGTTTGAGTTTCCTGTAGCGTGGGCCAAATTTAAGAGCTATGAAGGAAGTGAATTATCTATTGAGAACAACTTTCATTTTATATCTTATCTTAACTGCTGGGGTAATGTGCGAGCCTAGGCACCGTTCCACCTTCCTATGTACCTTTCAACTGGGATAGCTTTCTACATTTTGTTTTTAAATTTGTAGATTCGAAATTACAGGTCCAGATGCACAAAATCGATCAATAACAAGCATCGTTGCATCATTTGCATTACCAAGTGTAACGCGATTTTCCTGCAACTAAAGATCGAGGTATAAAACAACCTCTTCCTTCGGTATCCACAACGTTTCTGGACTGTTCTATGTCCCGTCCGTCGTCAGGTGCAATAGTCAATAGTGCATACAATAAACAGAAAGATGTTATCAATAATAGTCTGGTCCACCAACTCCCAACAAGTTATAGTTCGAAACTCGCCTAAATTGTTTTCGATTCTCCTATTCTTGCTACTGTTTTATATTGATATTAATGCAGTATCAATGCTTTACACATCCATGTAAACAACAAGCTATGTGCCTCATAAAGCCTGCAGGCAAATAATTCTTCTTTGTAGAGTTCTCCCATGTTCCTTTTGTACGAGGCACGACTGCTGGCTATCATCACTCCAGATAACCCTGATAAATCACAAGAAAAACACATGTCCAAGCAACACATGATGTGTTACGGAATAATCAAGTTTATACAGAAAAAATCACATACACTTTTTATCGAGTACAGTACATGTACCAAACATGAAACACGTTTGTATCTACGCTGCTTTTAACGTAGTGTGTAGAATTAGTTTGCATCAAACAGTTTATATGCAAAACATTTTGTAATGTTGTATTTTAATATAGAACTGCACAGTTTTGTTCCAGAAAAATTGTATTGTAACAGTTCCCAAGATCGACAAGGTTTACTTTTGATTACTGTTTGTAATGTGCTTGTACTAAATGCATTTATCAAAAGATTATATAGAAATGATCCATTTATTACGGTGAGTGCAATACTTATTCTGATAATTCAAGAGTCATCTCTGATTTTATTTTATGTATTTAGACCTCATTTTATAGGATGCTTTAAGTTCTGTAGCAGTGTATGGAATGTATGGATATTTCTGTTGCCTTGTCGAATAAGATAAAAAACAACAGGTCTGGAGTATTGATCAGCAAGGATCGAGATATAAGTACTTTATTAATCAATCCCGATATGTATGACATGATGTATCAAGGGTTTTCAATATAATGTACAGCGTTGGACATGCCGTCTTGTATTCTGTGATTTGGTTAAAGGTTACGATGCACTGTTACATTAAAGAAATAGTTATTTATGCTTTATTTTTAAAATTGTATCAGATATGTATGTCCCTTCAAGATGTAACCATGGTTGGATATGATGAGAGAATTTACAGGACACCAGGAAACAGGTTTAAAACTGACTTATAAAGCAGACGTATAGTGAAATGTCCATTACTGAGAGTCATAAGAAATCCAATACGTTAAATGTGTGGTCTATATGAAAAATAAATGTGATGAATTAACGATCAAAATGAACCCTATGTGAAACCATAACGAGCCATACGCGAAAAAGCACGTGACAACCTCTCAGTGGGAAGGTCTTTTTCGTGAAATGTTAAGCGACTTTTCAGGCCTCTAATGCACACAATAAAGTCCCCAGCGAGCCCGCTGTTTCAATGCTGACACAAAAAGCTGACACAAAAACTGTCATTTTGAAAATACAGTGGGGATATAAGAGCATTTGTTCAACTCAAGTATCACATATGTGCCAGAAACGTTTCAATTTTGAAGTCGATATGTACAGACATTGTTTTACACACAATATGACTTTCACACAGTGCAATTCCCGTTTGACCTTTCAGTCTTTGAGTTTTTTTCACTAGGAATACTTTCTCATTTCTGCACGTAATTGCATGTCACTGAAGATCTTTGGATTCCGAATAAACGACTGAAACTGATATGAACTTTCACTTCTCCACCATATCATTAAAGTAAATGTGCCATTGTATGAGAAATCTTCATTTTAAATAATGTTGACAATTATCTGGAAAGTTTTGAGTGGAATAATAATGTTTTCTAACCTGTAAATAATTATAGACATTGGTTAGTCTATGAACACATGTAAATAGCATTACATGAACACATGGGTATATATATCATTACACCCAGCGAACACGTTTCCACAAAAGTATAAAACAACGTTTTTAAAACGATGCTATGAAACTTTACAGAAACGTTTCATTACGAATGTTTTAAAAACGTTTCTAAAACATTTGGGTTATATCATCGAAATAACGTTTCAAAAACGTTTATGAAACGTGGTGTGGGTTTAAAAAAATCACTGCAAGGTGAACAAAACTAAATAAAATCGAATTGGGTCAGAGCACATCTGTCGGGAGCATCCAAGTTACTATGCCTGTACATGACTACGTTTGAGTTTCCTGTAGCGTGGGCCAAATTTAAGAGCTATGAAGGAAGTGAATTATCTATTGAGAACAACTTTCATTTTATATCTTATCTTAACTGCTGGGGTAATGTGCGAGCCTAGGCACCGTTCCACCTTCCTATGTACCTTTCAACTGGGATAGCTTTCTACATTTTGTTTTTAAATTTGTAGATTCGAAATTACAGGTCCAGATGCACAAAATCGATCAATAACAAGCATCGTTGCATCATTTGCATTACCAAGTGTAACGCGATTTTCCTGCAACTAAAGATCGAGGTATAAAACAACCTCTTCCTTCGGTATCCACAACGTTTCTGGACTGTTCTATGTCCCGTCCGTCGTCAGGTGCAATAGTCAATAGTGCATACAATAAACAGAAAGATGTTATCAATAATAGTCTGGTCCACCAACTCCCAACAAGTTATAGTTCGAAACTCGCCTAAATTGTTTTCGATTCTCCTATTCTTGCTACTGTTTTATATTGATATTAATGCAGTATCAATGCTTTACACATCCATGTAAACAACAAGCTATGTGCCTCATAAAGCCTGCAGGCAAATAATTCTTCTTTGTAGAGTTCTCCCATGTTCCTTTTGTACGAGGCACGACTGCTGGCTATCATCACTCCAGATAACCCTGATAAATCACAAGAAAAACACATGTCCAAGCAACACATGATGTGTTACGGAATAATCAAGTTTATACAGAAAAAATCACATACACTTTTTATCGAGTACAGTACATGTACCAAACATGAAACACGTTTGTATCTACGCTGCTTTTAACGTAGTGTGTAGAATTAGTTTGCATCAAACAGTTTATATGCAAAACATTTTGTAATGTTGTATTTTAATATAGAACTGCACAGTTTTGTTCCAGAAAAATTGTATTGTAACAGTTCCCAAGATCGACAAGGTTTACTTTTGATTACTGTTTGTAATGTGCTTGTACTAAATGCATTTATCAAAAGATTATATAGAAATGATCCATTTATTACGGTGAGTGCAATACTTATTCTGATAATTCAAGAGTCATCTCTGATTTTATTTTATGTATTTAGACCTCATTTTATAGGATGCTTTAAGTTCTGTAGCAGTGTATGGAATGTATGGATATTTCTGTTGCCTTGTCGAATAAGATAAAAAACAACAGGTCTGGAGTATTGATCAGCAAGGATCGAGATATAAGTACTTTATTAATCAATCCCGATATGTATGACATGATGTATCAAGGGTTTTCAATATAATGTACAGCGTTGGACATGCCGTCTTGTATTCTGTGATTTGGTTAAAGGTTACGATGCACTGTTACATTAAAGAAATAGTTATTTATGCTTTATTTTTAAAATTGTATCAGATATGTATGTCCCTTCAAGATGTAACCATGGTTGGATATGATGAGAGAATTTACAGGACACCAGGAAACAGGTTTAAAACTGACTTATAAAGCAGACGTATAGTGAAATGTCCATTACTGAGAGTCATAAGAAATCCAATACGTTAAATGTGTGGTCTATATGAAAAATAAATGTGATGAATTAACGATCAAAATGAACCCTATGTGAAACCATAACGAGCCATACGCGAAAAAGCACGTGACAACCTCTCAGTGGGAAGGTCTTTTTCGTGAAATGTTAAGCGACTTTTCAGGCCTCTAATGCACACAATAAAGTCCCCAGCGAGCCCGCTGTTTCAATGCTGACACAAAAAGCTGACACAAAAACTGTCATTTTGAAAATACAATGGGGATATAAGAGCATTTGTTCAACTCAAGTATCACATATGTGCCAGAAACGTTTCAATTATGAAGTCGACAGAGGGCGATATGTACAGACATTGTTTTACACACAATATGACTTTCACACAGTGCAATTCCCGTTTGACCTTTCAGTCTTTGAGTTTTTTTCACTAGGAATACTTTCTCATTTCTGCACGTAATTGCATGTCACTGAAGATCTTTGGATTCCGAATAAACAACTGAAACTGATATGAACTTTCACTTCTCCACCATATCATTAAAGTAAATGTGCCATTGTATGAGAAATCTTCATTTTAAATAATGTTGACAATTATCTGGAAAGTTTTGAGTGGAATAATAATGTTTTCTAACCTGTAAATAATTATAGACATTGGTTAGTCTATGAACACATGTAAATAGCATTACATGAACACATGGGTATATATATCATTACACCCAGCGAACACGTTTCCACAAAAGTATAAAACAACGTTTTTAAAACGATGCTATGAAACTTTACAGAAACGTTTCATTACGAATGTTTTAAAAACGTTTCTAAAACATTTGGGTTATATCATCGAAATAACGTTTCAAAAACGTTTATGAAACGTGGTGTGGGTTTATAAAATCACTGCAAGGTGAACAAAACTAAATAAAATCGAATTGGGTCAGAGCACATCTGTCGGGAGCATCCAAGTTACTATGCCTGTACATGACTACGTTTGAGTTTCCTGTAGCGTGGGCCAAATTTAATGCCTATGAAGGAAGTGAATTATCTATTGAGAACAACTTTAATTTTATATCCTATCTTAACTGCTGGGGTAATGTGCGAGCCTAGGCACCGTTCCACCTTCCTATGTACCTTTCAACTGGGATAGCTTTCTACATTTTGATTTTAAATTTGTAGATTCGAAATTACAGGTCCAGATGCACAAAATCGATCAATAACAAGCATCGTTGTATCATTTGCATTACCAAGTGTAACGCGATTTTCCTGCAACTACAGATCGAGGTATAAAACAACCTCTTCCTTCGGTATCCACAACGTTTCTGGACTGTTCCATGTCCCGTCCGTCGTCAGGTGCAATAGTCAATAGTGCATACAATAAACAGAAAGATGTTATCAATAATAGTCTGGTCCACCAACTCCCAACAAGTTATAGTTCGAAACTCGCCTAAATTGTTTTCGATTCTCCCATTCTTGCTACTGTTTTATATTGATATTAATGCAGTATCAATGCTTTACACATCCATGTAAACAACAAGCTATGTGCCTCATAAAGCCTGCAGGCAAATAATTCTTCTTTGTAGAGTTCTCCCATGTTCCTTTTGTACGAGGCACGACTGCTGGCTATCATCACTCCAGATAACCCTGATAAATCACAAGAAAAACACATGTCCAAGCAACACATGATGTGTTACGGAATAATCAAGTTTATACAGAAAAAATCACATACACTTTTTATCGAGTACAGTACATGTACCAAACATGAAACACGTTTGTATCTACGCTGCTTTTAACGTACATTATAGTGTGTAGAATTAGTTTGCATCAAACAGTTTATATGCAAAAACATTTTGTAATGTTGTATTTTAATATAGAACTGCACGGTTTTGTTCCAGAAAAATTGTATTGTAACAGTTTCTAAGATCGACAAGGTTTACTTTTGATTACTGTTTGTAATGTGATTGTACTAAATGCATTTATCAAAAGATTATATAGAAATGATCCATTTATTACGGTGAGTGCAATACTTATTCTGATAATTCAAGAGCCATCTCTGATTTGATTTTATGTATTTAGACCTCATTTTATAAGATGCTTTAAGTTCTGTAGCAGTGTATGGAATGTATAGATATTTCTGTTGCCTTGTCGAATAAGATAACAAACAACAGGTCTGGAGTATTGATCAGCATGGATCGAGATATAAGTACTTTGTTAATCAATCCCAATATGTAAATACGAAAACTGTTCACTGTCAACAACTTCACATATCTCAACAGAAATACCGAAATCATGCATTTTGTGCAAATATACATCGGCATCAAATGTTGTCATGGAAACAGTTTGTGTTAACGTGCTACTAGAGGCCATATCCTTCTACATATATGCTTCATATAATCTCCAGACAATGACAACTGACAACAAATGATGTTACATTCACCTCTTGCCCGCCACTAGGGGTTGCTGCAGGCAGAGATATTACTAGAAAGTAGCATGAAGTAGGCGTATTGATATCATACAGGCCAGATGAAGAGAACTTCTGTCACCCAACTGTCTTTTGTAAGAACCTGGGCCTAGATTTTTCGAAGCTCTCTTAGCGCTAAGATAGTCGTAAGCCAATGTTAATGTATGGTACTTACGACTATCTTAGCGCAGAGAGAGCTTTTAAAATCTAGGCCCAGGAGTCTATTCACCTACGTGGTTGTACGAAATCGAGACAGGGTGTTTTTTTGTTGTTCGTTTGTGGTTTGAGTAAGAGTTCACATATGTTTGCTGACATTCTTAATATTCAGACATAGTACAAATATAACACTCATTACTAAATCATAACCACCTATGTACAGGCTACGGGCCATTTTGTCTATAGAAACTAGTTTTTACCAGAATTATCTAAATGGACTACATTACTAAGCAGTCATTTGGCAATAATATAATGTTTTAAACATATATCATTAACGATAGACAACGAGATGGATCAACTTGGTGCACATGATTCAGATTCAGGAAGAGAAGTGGTCCTATTAAAAAGACACAAGCTATATTTATGACATACAAATGAGTGTTTCACAATAAAACGTTCACAATTAGATCTAGAGACACTTTTAAATACAAAAAATACAGTTCGAATAACAATGAAAACTGACAGACAAGAACTGTGTTAACCAATTTTTACACATTAGTATCGCCTATTCCATTTTAAACGTTTTAACTGACATATTTGTATTTTTATCTTAGAAGCATTTTCTCACCTTATATAAAAAAAAATGTCACATATTAATCGCGTTCCCAGCAATAAACCAATGTCAGAAATATTTTTTCAGATATTTTGAGAAAACCCCCCCCAAAAAACCCAAACCATATGTGATGTAGCAGTACTTTACTCTGTGAATTGTTGACTTTATGCTAAATGTTATTTGTTTTGTGAAACAACTACATTACTATGAAGTTGTCCTCGTGTTAGACACTTAAGAAATAAAAGCGTCACAGCTACTGCGTGCACTGACAATGATGTTTCTTTTGCCGCCGTTGGATAATATAATAACTTAATATCTATTTGTTTAAGGATAATGAGACGTCACCTTGTATGTAAACTGAATTATCTCTGATGCATATAACCGACATTGTTATAACTGCAGCACAACATAGATCATTTGAAGATAGCTGCTGAATAATCAGTTGGAATCATCATGATATTTGAAAATTATGCCAAAAACCTAATAATTTTAAACTGTTCCAAAGATGGATGTTAGATTATACTTTTTTGCCAGTTTTCTTGAACCAACGATGTCCAAGAATGAGTAATCGGTTGTGAAACAGAAAGAACTGTAATTGGGACACATCAAACATTAAATTGTTTGTTAACTAATCAAACACCTGTAAAGACAATCTTCAAATACGTCTATAAATGAACTTACTGTTTCAGATACACGAATGGCAGTTGTTAAAACTATTATGATTGAAGAAAACAATTTCTAAATGATAAATAGAGATTGATTGATCAAGAAATGGATAACATTTTTTCTTTTGTCTGAACCATTAGATTTTTATCTGTTCAGAGTAATAATCGATCACAAACTCCATACGGATAGAGTGCGTGGATTGTTGCTGTCAGGGACGATTTAATTGTTTCAATATCTGACTTTGATTAAGCGTTTCTTAAACCCTACAAAAACCTGATTGAATTTTCGAAACAAGTTAAAGTCATGGTCGTTGTAGTCACTGTGGATGCCTGTAAATGAAAGTTGCCTGATACTAGCCGTCTGACACAGGACAAAATGAGGTGGAATCCATTTGCCGATCCTTCAGGATCCTTAAGAATACGGAAGAATCCGGAAGGATCCCGAAGCAAATTCCACCACTTTTTGTCCTGTGTGACAGACTTCGTCAACCATAGGATGGTGCTTTAAGATTTATTCTATCATCTGCCTTTATCATTTATAATGGCTTTAGGAAAAACAATATTTTTATTCAGGGTATTATGTAATGTTAACAGAAATGTTTAAGGATTCATAATGTGAATATGTTAGGGAATACTTCTGTACATGTAAAATGTACCTAGCACAAACACCATAAACATCGTAAAAGAAATGCACATCACAACAATTAAAAAAAGTAATGATTTGTTCATGGCCACTTAAATTGATGACGAATACCAGCTTGATAATTATCATTTGGCATAAGGTGTATTGTACAGATTGAAACGCTTCCATTCCAGAGAGTTTCCATCTTTCGATCATGAATTCAGTTAAAATAGCAGTGTCTTGAGAAATGACTTTAAAGAAAGGAATAACTTAAAAGTTTAGTGGTCTATCCATTTTACAGAAAACGTATGCACAACCTGCAACAGTAGAGAGCCACCAACTTACAGTGACATCAAGTGACGAATCAATAAATACTATTAAAAGTGTTCTCATCTTAAAATATGTGCTAAACAAAATAGCTAACTTAAATGATAAATCCATGGGAACTGAATTTCATCCTTTACAGCCAAATGCCTTCTTATTTTTAATATATGGGGCAAATGAATGTACATGGTAATTCCGATTCTTGAATTGATGTGTGTTAAATCTTCTGTGGCGATGATTTAATTAAATTATGCGTAGTTAAGGACGTTATTTCATGATATCACAGTCGTGTTGACATCTTTGCATCTATCCTTGAATACTTGAATGACATTGATAATTTCAAACGAATGAACTCCAAATAATGTAAGACTTGCCTTGGATGAACCAATGTTCATTGAGATAAAACAAAGAAAAGAGTTCAGGACGTCAGTGTGTGTATCATTTGTAGTTAGGCCTTACAAAAAGAAAAGTGTTTCTGGTCCTCACAGGCTAACAAAAATGATGTGATGACGCAATTTTTTTTTACGACATTTTTGGATTGAAGAGTTAAACAAACAATTATTTATATCAATAAAACACAAACTCTCTTAAGTATGTGTTACTATTCCAAATAGTCAATAATCTCACCCCTTCACTCTATCTCAATAGAAACGAGTGACATTTCCTATGTACTATGTTTTCTGAGGCTAAAAAAATTATAGTTATCTGCATGGGTTTGAAACTGATGCGGGCGGAAACCAGGAACAAATTCTTTTTTGGGGGGCCTTACATAACATCGCACGCTAATCTACTGAAGCCGTCCTGTTTGCTTTAAAATAAGTGTCATGGAAAATGATGTAATGAAGTGGACACAATACAATGGAATGGCGTTGCCCCGGCTGATTGGTTTTATCCACTCAGTTTCGTTAATGAATATAACTCTGATGACAAAAAGCATAATAACGTACTATTTCGATTAAATGAGACAAGTAGACTGAATAAGAACAATGCCCATGTATCTCCTTGGTTCATGTATAGGAGGTGCTCAGTGCTTTGTGAGCACACCCAGTTCTGATTCAACATTGTACCATTCGTCTCACCGGGAAAATACATTCTGCTCCTGTGATGCAGGGGCGAACACAATGAGATGGAATTAATGATATCTAATTAAATTTTCTCCCTTGCGTCAGATCACTTACTGAGCACATTAATCTGTTTAAAGCGTCCGGGTAACCATGACAACGTTATGCCCTCATTTGAGTTCCATTAACCCCAGGGTCACAGAGGACACCTTTAAGAGCTTCTAATAACACAGAGTCCAGAGAACAAAATTAAATTGTACATTAAGCTGTATCTTAAATACTGTTTTAAACGCAATGCAATGTTAAACATCAATTTAGGCAGTGCAAGATTTTCAAGCCGAAATGAAATATAATGTATGTGTTAACTATACAAAAATCATTAACATATGGTTATTGATTTTACAGTTTGGTGCAACTAGCTTCTCAAGGTAATAGTATTATATGAGTTTCATTTTTGGAATCATATCCCATGAGTTCAGGCCCAATACTCCCCAGTGAATACCAAGGAATGATGTGTTATATTCCTGACAATGAAATCTTACGACTCTTTTATCCAGACAATGAAGCACACTACAAATAATGGTTACCAATTGAGACCGAGGTATTCAACTATTGCATGACAAGTAACAGTTTTCATAATACTATGTGTATTATATATATTGATAGTTGTTATATAAGAACAGTGTACTATTGAAATGGATAAACATGTTACAGGGGATTCTCAACTTTCCTTCAGTTTGTCCCTTTTGATATCATTGTGTTAACCCCTTTCAACAACAAGTTTTTTTCAACTGCAACAGAAGCTTCTTACAAAAGGGGAGTTTTTTTTATTATATCACATCAGTACATATCTAAGTGTATGACAAAACTTCACTTTGTACATGTGTTCCATAGTCACAATGAATCAATGATCACATAAGAAATGGGGCTTGATAAGGAATAGCATATGTCTGACAATGGGTGATTATATATGTTTTATACGCTAATCTGTGCTACTGTGAGTCGGTGCAGAGACAAATAACACCAGGAAGTTGAAGAGGAGGCGTATTATCATCCTCCAGGACCGATTCCAAGATGTTATGACATTCAGCTGTCGCTTGTATCCACCGGAGGCTGAAAGATCCAGTCTATACACAAACAACCATAATATCACAAGATCATATAGAAAAAAGTGAAAACATTTATTAAAAATGGTCTCATGTCTTGAAATGTCAATTTCTTTTGAAGAAGAAAGTAAATGTTTACTGAAGACGACAGTACAACTAGGTCGAGTGTGGTCAATGTCGAAAAACTACTACTAATATTACAATTGGTAAGAGAAATGGTGACTTATTCATTCATGTATTTTTAAAACAAACTTTTGCGAATTAATGTTATTCAATTTGTTACCCATTTGGTGGTACTAGCTAATGAAAACTATGTATACTCAACTGCTACCTCAAGTTTTAAAGATTGTAAAGACTCAACATGTGTTTCATTGAAGTACCGCAATTGACGTTTCATTTGATTGAAGAGAGTTGATTTTCAAAAAACATTATTGCCGTGATTATGTATGATTCTAAACCTTTCTTGAAGCCTAGCATACATAAGATGGTAGGTAATATAGGCAGGACAGAAGAGGGTATGGGTATTTCAAGCTCCCTTAACTCAAAGATACTATTGCCACTGACCAAGAGCCATCTACACATGTAGTCTCTGCTTATCATATTTACAGCTTCCTACTGTCATTACAAATTTCTACATACTGCAGATACTTCTTTAGTTCATGTCAAAAGTAATATTATTCTTAAAAATGTTGTATTTTAAAAAAATATTCTATGAGCCTTATTTCTTGCTTAACATAAAGAGACATTTAAGTCATCAATACATTTTCTTTTTAAATGTCTATTGTATGCCACTAGTTTAGGTTAGTTTAACAACAAAACTTATCTCAATTATGGTGGGAATATTTTCCGGATAATTATCTTAGCTATTGTTTGATATCATAAATGGTTATTCTAACATGACACTATATTTAGAATGAAAATACGGCTTTCTGATTGGTTCCTCGTATCAATTTTGGAGTAATTATTTTACCAATAATCACCTCTAAATATTTACGACCGATTCACATTGCTTGCGTAGAATCGCGTGAAATCATGAAAATCACGGGGCACAGAAATCAACACAACAGTCGCTTGCTTCATACAACAGCGATACATCCAATGAACAGAAGCGGCGTTATTCCTCTATTTTGCAAAATTCTTCCACTGCCTCCAGTTCACAATCCCAAATGACCCCATTTCCTTCCACGATGTCCTCAACCATGACACAAAAAGCGTTCTTGTCAGGCTTTCTTCAAGTCTCAAACTCTTCGCTTGTAGTGAATAACTACTTTCAGAGAAGCGCCCCTTGAATGGGATTGGTCCTTGTAGGCCTTGTAGGGGAGATAGGTCGGACTATGTATTTACTTGAAAATCGCTTCTGTGAGTCTGATGACTTCCAACATGGGTTTTCTGTTGATATTATCATCAATTGAATAAAGATAAATTACATTGAAATAAGTTTTAGTGTTTGTTTTGATATTTTGATTGAAGCATGTTCTTTGAAAAGTGAACTGCACCGAAGGGTCGCGGGCGAGTGAAACCGGTCTGTACTGGTTTAACCCAAGCACAGCGCTTTGGCGCAAGACGAAAGAGTTCCTCATTATTTTCCTAATTAGTCATGTTAGAATGGAGATAAATCCATTCTGTTTTATATTTTGGGGTTGTATGTTGTGCATTTTTTACCCCTAAATGAACATTTCAAACCTCGCAAGCTCGGTTTAAAATTAAATTTAGGGGTAAAAAATGCACAACATACAACCCCAAAATATAAAACAGAATGGATTTATCTCCTGATTTTCTGCCCTTCAGACAATCCAGTGACACATTGAACGTTTGCCGGCGAGCGTTTTTTCCGAGTAACATGCATGGTTCATGTCATTGAATGCCATTGGCGGTATACTATGGAAAAAGCTTTGGTAACCAGATGATTTACTGACATTTATCGTTAATATACACTGTGACCATTTCCCACGGAGGCGACTCTTGATGCTTCTGTGACTGGTTTTACCTCTCTGAAGGCCCTGCCTCGACAAGGTTTAATAACTTGATTCCATCTCATTTCTTTTGCTGTATTTGGGGACAGTTTTTATTGTAACTGACGTTTAGCTCTTCAGTTGGTTGAGTAATTTCATATATGTAAAAGTTTGATGTCAGTAGAAACAGTGGGTAGTGAGTGACATGTTCTAGATCTGTCGCCTGTGACCTTCAGTTCCACAGAGTGTTGAACTAAAACCAATACTAGGTTATTATGTTCAGTGGAATAATTACCATTGATTAAAATCCAATATTTTAAATGAATAAGTTGGACATTTGAGCTGTTAACAACAATTCATGGTACCACAGAACAACTAGAACAAAGCACTTTGTACTCTAAGTCTAAGTCGTTGAAGGGCATTTAGAAGTAGCATATATAAGAACAGGAAGATTTTCTGGATAACAACTTCTTAAATGTGAAAATAAACGACGTTCCTGAGTTTATACTCAATCCTTCATCAGAAGTAATCACGTTTCACCTGATGAAGGAGTGAGTTTATACTCCGCTACCCGTTAACTTAAATATAAAGATATGGTCTTGAGATTCGCATATAACCGTACCCTAATTGTTCATTCCCAAATCCAAACGATATTGTCACTTCATGACTCAACACTGTAACAGTCATAGTTAAAATGTAATAATTGTTGATATTTGTCAAGATAAGGTGATATCCTGACCAAAAGTAAGTTATTCATAGTGTAATAAATGTCATGTAGGTTTCAACGGAAGAGAAGTTTGATAGTACTCTGTTTGCTACAAATCAACATATGCCTCGCTATACCGAAAATAGTTAAAGTTCACAAAAACATCAAATTATTTTCTTTTCTTCATGAGGCTCCGTATTAATGAATCAATTTACTTCAACGAAATGCTATTGACAAGTGCACTATCGTTTTTCCAGCTGTTGTGTATAACACGATATGTCATAACAATGGAATAGTTTGAAACACTTTGATCTCACTTCGTTAATACTTAAATAAAACGGCAATGAGCAGATCACTTGTTTGAGACACGTAATATACATGTGCCAAACGTTGCCATAAATGATCAACTGAAAGGAAACTAACTAATGTGAAAGAAGCATTTAACCTGACATTATTAAACTAAGGATAGTGTAAGCTATGATACAAATTATGAATGTTTTCGAACTGTATAGTCCAACATTCCACATAATATAACATGAATGTCCATGTCCATTGTAAGCATTAAACAATAATATGTAAGGTTTGTGTCCGAAAAATAGAGTATGTGATCGTTAAACAGCCTTACCCATTTTAGATTTGGCAGAACATGAATGCTTTTATCTCTTCTGAAACAGGTTCAATCTAATCGAGATTGCGACAACGTATCCGTGTCTTGTTCGGGATTTTACAGGTAATATACAGGTAATACAGGTAATATACATAAGAACATATTCATAGCGTGATGAAGGAGTAAGCATATACTCCGAAACATTCATGTTTGTTCACAATAAAAAAGCTACTATCCAGAGCCAAAAATCTATTTCGCAGCATTAAAGATAATTTGTTGATAAGCATGGAATATAACACTGTACATTGAAATAAAGTTCGTTTTAGCCAAAGATATGATGATAATTTTAAAGAACTAAAACTGAAATTCACTTAATACTTTCAACAAAATACAGCAACTATTTTCTCCTTTCAAAAATGAACTTATGATGTAAAGTTATGTAATGCGACACGTAAGTCTTGTTATACGTTATTATTGTTCTGTGAAGGTGTAAATCTCCATTGTGAACCAAAATTTACTCAGAGATGATGTTGATGTCAAGGTGATGGCAATTTGCACTTAAAATCACATTGTGACAATAATCCTAATAAGTTCTGGATATATGGTCAGTAACTGCTAGTGTAAGATTCACCAGTATCTCAAATCAAATTTAAGCCAACAATTCCATTGAGAAAATGTACGATAGATAATGTTCTATCGCCTAAACACTTTCCACTACATATTTGTACTCGCTGATCCATGCACGTGTGTACAATTTGCTTCTTAAATATATTTCTCTCCTTTATCTAGTCTAAGATTAAGAACATTACAGTAAGCATCAGAAGCGATTCTGTTTAAATTGGTGCAGAAATAAGGAGTAATGTGATATCATCTCTCTTTCATTTCTAAGTGAATGTTAAATGTTCCTTGTGCGCCAGTCGCAGATATAATATAATTATATATTGAGGTATTGCGTGAACATACACATAGCAAGAGACAATAGAAGGCGACACTAATATTGTTTTATGTAATCTGTGTTTGAGAAGTTCAAATAACAAAAGTTTATTTCTTCTATAATGGACAGAAGTTCTTGGAATCTGACTTCTAGGATAAGCCAGCATCTCTTCTTCCCTGTCTGGTGTAATCGGTCCCAGCAGATGCTCTCAGTGCGGCAGAGTTGGCGACCTAGACAATCATATCGGTCGGTGTCAGACATGATGTATCAAGGGGTTTCAATATAATGTACAGCGTTGGACATGCCGTCTTGTATTCTGATATTTGGTTAAATGTTAAAATTCGCTGTTACATTATAGAAATAGTTATTTATGCTTTATGTTAAAAAGTGTATCAAATATGTATGTTCCTTCAAGATGTAACCATGGTTAGATATGATGAGAGAATTTAAAGGACAACAGGGCTCCGTTCCATAAGAGCGAGCGCTTATAATCGCTCATTGATCGCTCAATGAAGGGCTCAAAGTAGAGCTCAATGTAGCGCATTCTCTCCTGAACAACACGGTGTGATTCCTCGAAGTTTGCTCGCCTTGCTACTTAGCGCTTCATTGAGCAATCGCGTTCAAGAGAGGTTTAAAAGTGACCGCTCATTGAGTGCTTACTTTGAAACCTCTCTTGAACACGGCCAATGAAAGAGGTTTAAAACTGACTTATAAAGCAGACATATAGTGAAATGTCCATTACTGAGAGTCCTAAGAAATCCAATACGTTTAATGTGAGATCTAAATGCAAAAAACTGTGATGAATTAATGATCAAAATGAACCCTATGTGAAACCATAACGAACGCGAAAAAAGCACGTGACAACCCCTCAGTGGGAAGGTCTTTTTTGTGAAATGTTAAGCGACTCTCCAAGCCTCTAATGCACACAAAAGAGTCCCCAGCGAGCCCGCTGTTTCAATGCTTACACAAAAAAGCTGACACAAAAACTGTCATTTTGAAAATACAGTGGGGATATAAGAGCATTTATTCAACTCAAGTATGACATATGTGCCAGAAACGTTTCCATTTTGGAGTTGATAGAGGGCAGAAATGTACAGACATTGTTTTACACACAATATGACTTTCACACAGTGCAATTCCCGTTTGACCTTTCAGTGTTTGAGTTTTTACACTAGGAATACTTTCTCATTTCTGCACGCACTTGCATGTCACTGAAAACGTCAGTTGATGTTGCTGATAATATATCCTCTATTTAAACAAGTGCCATACATACGATCGAGTTAAACGTGTAAGTCATGATAATAGTTTCTCTATTAGTTTGTTTATAATCGTCATAAAATAACAATTCAAGAAGGGCACAAACAAAGCATGTCTATTGTTATTAACGTTTATTTCCTTCCTAGCGTCATTCTCCTTCATTCCCAGATCTTTGGATTCCGAATAAACAACTGAAACTGATATAAAATTTCACATCTCCACCATAACATTAAATTAAATGTGCCATTGTATGAAGAAATCTTCATTTTAAATAATGTCGACAATTATCTGGAAAGCCTTGAGTGGAATAATAATGTTTTCTAACTTGTAAATAACTATTCGCATTAATTAGTCTATGAACACATGTGTATAGCATTACATGAACACATGTGTATATATATCATTACACCCAGCAAACACAAAACGTTTCTTGAAAGTTTCCAAGCAAAACGTTTCCACAAACGTATCAAAAAAAGTTTTTAAAACGATGCTATGAAAACTTTACAGAAACGTTTCATTACGAATGTTGTAAAAACGTTTCTAAAACATTTGGGTTACATCATCGAAATAACGTTTCAAAAACGTTTATGAAACGTGGTGTGGGTTTAAAGGGAGACTAATCTGATCTGCGCAAAACCTAAAGATCGAGTAAATGCCGGGACGGGCTCTTTGACTTTGTTATTGTTTTTACCGGAAGTTGCGTTGTATTCTGGGAAATACTTTGACTGGTTTTACGATTAATTCGCGCCGGAAGCAATTGCTCGCCTGCTCACAGCCGGATGTAAAGTACTATAAATAGCCAAGATGTCAGTTTGTTTGTGAGTTTCGTGCCGCTATGGGTCGCCCGAAAGTTACTGATTCAGCGAGGAAACGACGACTTGCATCTGAAAGACGACGAAGAAACCTGACACGTATCTGTCTTGGCGAGAACTACAACAGATGGGCAGATCTCCGTGATCGAATCGGCTGTACGAATGGCGAGTTTATCCGGCATTTATTGGACATCCACGATTCTTTCTGCGAGTGTGACAAGTAAGTGTACATGTTATCCAACCTACCTGCTGGTGCTAAACATACCTGAATGAACATTTGTCCTAATTATTAGATGACATTCATCACGAAATCGGGAGGGATAACAATTTCCGTGAGTGTAATATTGATGAGAAATATATGAATGTCTTTGATTTTTAGCATTGATTTTTCTTATAATTATCAAGTCCCAAAAAAAGTTTCGCAATTACTTCTATTGCTCAAAATGAAAAATGCACAATGCAGATATATTGTTTGAAACACAATAAAATTACATGCCTAATTTCATAAACAAATTGGTAAAGCATACTATGTGAACAAAAAATAATCTTGGAATACTCAAGTTTTGATTTTCATAGATTATCCCGTATAAAAATCTTGATTTTGATGTTCAGTGTTTTTGAAAATATATATGTCAATCCCTTCCTTATCGTAATTGTGGTTCAAAGATGTTGAATAAATAACTTAGGTACACAATCATAATTCAATGTATTTACTTTTCTACACATTTTTCATGTTTCTGTTGTTATGTATGGTTTATGTCAATTCAGTTCCATTATTTTTATTTTAGTAACAAGGTGGAAAGTGACACATCAGAGACAACTTTGAGTATTGCTGATAGTGCAATCCCACCACTGCCACAGACACCCTCCTTCACGACTTCAGTATGCTCACAAGTGGAGACACCCAATTATTTCAGTAAGAAATTTAGTTATGAAATATTTATGAAATGTTTTTCATGACATGTTTTCAATTAAACTTTAGCTATATTTTGTTAATGAAATGATAATTTGGCTTGGCTGTTGTCAACACATTGCTAAATAATTGTTAATAGCTGTTAACTGCTTCTCACAACATTATATCCTCTACTCTTTCTGTTTAAAATTAGGGTATTATGTTATGACAACTGACAAGCTAACAAGTGAATCATCAATAGATTAGAAAGCTATGCACTGTTTGATCTTTGCCCTGTGATAAGCTTAATCCATTGTGACATGCAAACTTGTTGCACATTCAAAAAGGTGTTTGTTTTACTTTTTATCAGATAATGACATTCCAAAATTGGTTGCAGATGTAAGCAGTGTTAGCAGTGTGTCTTCTTCAGCGGAAAGTTTGCCAGCAACTCCACAAGTATCAACAGTACCAGCAACAACTTCAAACAGGTAAATTCTACATCTATTTATATAATATTTCAGATTGTATTGTTAATAGATAATAATTTGCTTGTTTAAGAAATTATACATATGTTTCATTCAACTTTCATTGTCATGAATGCATTGCCTGCATGGTTTTCAAAAGAGGTATCCCTCTTGTATGTTGATGTTACATATTAACCACAAATAAATTACCTGCTTTTAGTGAATTGTTAGATTTGAGGTGAGGTGAGGTGAGTTAGGGTTTAACGCCGCTTTCAAGAGTATTTCACTTATATCGCGGCTGCTAGTATTACGGCAGGGAGAAAGCCCGCAACGCCATGTGGCTATGCATTGCTGTTAGATTTGAAAGTGATAATTCTTTTACTGAGTGTAAACAATGGATCCATAAATATTTGCAATATGTATCTTTACCACATATTATTTCATTAGTAGATAAATGTCTTTGTCTGCATTCAATTTGAGAAATTGGATTCATAAATATTTGCAACATTTTTCTTAATCTAATATGTTTTCCTTAGTAGATAATTTTTTTTGACAGGCAATATTTCATTGGTTAGTGATGTGATATGTTATTTTTCATAAACAGGGCTTCATTTGAGGGAGACTTTGAGGAACAAGAAGATGTTGACGAAGAGTGTGACCCAAACCTAAGCGACACAAGGTTTGCCCCTTTTGTTTATGTTATTTAATCCTAGTCGTGAGTAACAGTAAAAATTGCATAGCTTTGGAAATAATATTTTTTGTGTCTGCTTCCAATTTAAGATACAAAATGGATTAATACATATTTGCAATATGGATCTTAATGTAATATTTCTTCATAAAAATATCTTTTTGAAAGGCAAGTCTATATGGTTAGTGATGTTAAATATCTTATTTTATAAACAGGGCTTCATTTGAGGGAGACTTTGAGGAGTCACTGGAGGAGGATCTGTTGAACCTGCAGTCCATGTCAGTGGAGGAAGATGACACCAACGTCGGCATCCCTGATGGATCTGAGCCCCTGATGGACCTCATCACGGCGCAGAAGTTCATCTCATACCTGGAGCCAGTGATGGATCTGGTGATGCTGAAGGCTTGTACAACCTGCAACAGACCTTCTTGTGAAGAACACCTGACCTTCTCACATCAGATGTATGGAACAGCCCGTGTCGTCAAGTGGACCTGCCGCGGTGGTCACTCATCTGGATCCTGGGCATCGCAGCCAAGGACGAAGAAGATGTTTGCTGGGAATCTTCAGATGGCAAGCAGCATTCTGTTCATTGGAAACGCCTTCAAGAAGATTGCCCTGCTGTGCAGGTATCTGAACCTTGGATGTATTGGAGAACCAACCTACTACCAGGTACGGTCATTGTTATGATTCCAAAGTAAATGAAGCCAAAAAAACTGTATTTTATTATCATTGACAAGAGTCATCTGTCTGACAAAATACAAGTCTCGATGAGACATAGGCATAAATGTATGTTATCATGTATTTCAAAATAAGTTTAATGACGTTTAAGTATGTCAAATTTCTTTCCCATTTTTGCATTTTTTATATGTTTTAAAATTTACAGATAATTAACAATGATAATTTGAATAATTAGGTACAGAGACTGTATGCTGCACCAGCAGTAGAGACGTATTGGGAGACCATGCAGACCCGTTTGCTGGCAGAAAAGGCAAGATTAGGACAAGAAATCCGGTTGGCTGGCGATGGAAGGAATGACTCGCCAGGTCACTCAGCCCAATTCTGCACATACTCCTTTGTGGACATAGAGACCGATGCAGTCCTTCACCTTGAAGTTATGGATGTTTGCCAGGCCCCATCCAGTGTCGGAATGGAGAAGATAGGATTTATTCAAGGGTTGGACTTCCTACTGTCAAAGGTTGGCGTAGCTGAGGTCATCCCGGATCAGAGTCCTTCAATTACCAAAGTCATGAGTAAGTGGTGTATATTTTTATTTTATGGGTGGGGTGATCAAGTGGTTTATTAGCAGCAGTGGAAAACATTTAATACAGGTGGACGTTTATTTTCTGTACGTAAATATCTGCTTAACTTCAAAATCAAACCTGACAACTACATCTTTATCTCAGTTAAACACAATACTTATGTTAATTATATAATATAAATAATAATGATATGGATTAATTTCATCCTTCACTGATATGAATTATTCTTTTTTTTTAGAAACCATGCCGTCCTACCAGCAGATTGAGCACCAATACGACATTTGGCATGTGGCCAAGAACCTTGAAAAGCGTCTAATCGCAGTGAGTCAATCTTGATTATCCTTCATCAGACTTAGTTTAATGGTAATTTAACTTTTGACAGTGCCTTATTTTTTTATGTTTTGATAACATATGCTAAGCAAATGAAACAAGGACCAGTACATTTTTTTCAATTTTCTAAAATATTTGAGGTACAGGCACATCATTAAAAAAACATTTCAAGCTTGACAGGGTACCCACACCAGACTTATAATGTAGTGACTAGAATGTAGTCATTTACATATTTATTGCTCAGTTTATACATTTGAAACAATCAGAGAACCCTAAGTTATAATATAGCCAACTCAGACAGTTATAAATATATATATATATATATATATATATATATATATATAACTAACAGGAAAACAATTCTCTTTCAATAGTCCTGCAAGCCCAACTCAGTTCTGCGCCAGTGGTTAACGCCAATAAAGAATCACTTCTGGTGGAGCTCACAAGTTTGTGAGGGACAGACACTGAAGATGAAGGTATGTATTGCAGTTATTGAAACAGATCTTATATGGAATGTTTATGGTAAATAGGGTGTATGTATTGTTAACTATAAGGTGAAAGTCATACACCTTGCAATGAAAAATAGTTATCATCAAACAAACACAAACTGTACAACTCTCTTCTGATTAACCTATGTTTGTCAACTCTTCCAAATTAATAGATCAGAAAAAGAATAACACAGGCAAATGTGAACAATCTGACCATCTCTAAGTGAAACCATAATCTTTATATCAATATGTTTATTTTTAGCAAGTATCACCAAATGAAGATTAGTGTTGTCCTGTTTTCATTCACACATGCTTCTGATACCTGGTAAATCAGTCAGTGAAGCATTAATTAACATTGTAGTAAAAGTTATAATTGTGGTTTTAGGAAGTATGGATCAGAGTCCTCTCCCATGTGTGCAACATACACGAGTGGCATGTTGGTGGATACACTTCAGGCAAATGAAGTCACGCACCAATCAACCAGAGTGAAGAACGCGACCGACCATGGCTTGGAAAGAAGAGTCCAGAGATGGACACACTGAGGAGCATTGTCACAGAGCCGAGATTCCTGAAACAGTTCCCATACTTCCGCAACTTCAGGTATTTCTTTCTTTTGCCTATGCAAGATAACTTTCACCTAAATAACACCTACTTGTCCCAATGTCTTCATATTCTTTGAATTTGTTTCGTACTGAAGTATTCTTTCAAGATCGAGTTTGGTGTGTAATGTAAATTATTTTTCTTTCAGACACACAGGGGCTCTAGAATCGTTCAACAGCCATATCCTGATGTACTCACCAAAGCGCCACTCCTACCAGTAAGCATATATATGATTAATCTTTGATTTATATTTATGACAGTACAGACTCATTTGGGAATTTTATGAGCAGTTGACATACCTTCTATATCATGTACAATATTGTTTACACAGTAATAATAATTTTCATGTTTGTCAATTGTCATTGCAGGAGTTGAGAATGAGATGTAGATATCTTTGTCCCTACACTTGGGTAATAATATGTCAAGCACTTTGAGCATGGCCCTTTATGTTGTAGATTCAGTAAAGTATACCTATCCTCATTATATTTATTAATTACTCATCAGGTTCATCGGCTATCGTGCCAGAAACCAGCTTGCGGCAATCGACCACAATCATCACCTCCATCGCCCAGACCAAACCAACAGTGAGGGTGACACAGTGTGAGTATTTTCTGTCGATTATGTTTTGAGAATTCAACTAATTGTCGGCATGTTCATTCGTAATAGAATTGGATTGAAATTTTGTAACTGTCGTCCTTCAAGGTTTTAAATGTATTTTTTTAAAAACCTATTTTGATAGTTTGTGTCACAATTTTTCCAGTGTGCAACACTTACAACCTCTCTTCACATATTTGAATATCAAAACAAATGTTGTCAATAATTCATGACAACTGAATACAAACCAGGAATAAATGCATTGTCAAAAATAAAAACCAAAAAAAGTTATGCCTGGTCAGGTTCTCTATTTATAATAGTGTACTTCAATCGGTCATTTTTTTTTTCTAATCCTAATAATATGTTTCATTAAATCATTCGACAGGTTCTCTGGAGTGTACAGCAAGAGGATCCACCGATGGAGGCCTCGCCGTGAGAAGCAAGACAAGAACTACTCCTACGCCTGTGACCTTCAGCTGATGGCATTTCAGAAGAAACAGACGGAACAGACAGGTGGACTCAAGAGAAAGGCCCCAATGGACCCTGCAGATCCCAGAAGAATCTGCAATACCATTGCCAAGCGCCCATGTCCACCTATCAGTGAACTCGTCAAGGACAGGATATCAAGGTTTCAGGCATGAAGGATATTGACAGGCTGCACAGTGGTTTCATTATGTGATTATGAGCACTCTGTCCGAGTCGATGTGACTATGGCATATAATCAAAAACTTGATAGATTCAGTTAGCCAGTTACCTCAGTTACTTAGAAATAGAAGACGAGCACGTCGTCGGTCCCATTGTTTTAATGATATGGGTATCTTATATATGTTTATATTTCTCCTTCATCAAAAAGTTCATTCAGAAATGTTAGAAGGAATAATGACTCATAACTTTCGAACACTTGTTGCTTTCATGATGTATTCAAAACATTTATAACACATACCTAAATATATATGTATATACCTGAAATATGTACAAATATTTTCCTTTTATGTAACTTATTTGTTATATTTTAAGAAGTTTTTATATAGGCTATTTCAGCCTGTTTGCTAATCATATTTGTATTTGTCTTTATCTAAATATATTGTGTAATATATGGAAATATAATACTGTTTTAATCAAATATTTACTTTTTAATTTATTTACTACCAAGAGACAAGACACCTATAATATTTGCAACAGTACTGCACATTATGAAAAAGCAATGTTAGTTACAATATGTGAGAAACTGATAATGAGTGATAATTGCTACTTGGATTATGTAACCAAGTGGATATCCCACCCAGGAAGTAGACAAGACTATTACATAATGACTCCACTTTATGGTTGATCACACCAGTGTTCAATCGAGGCTGCAATAAAACTGCTGGCATCCCAAGTGTTGATTAAGGCAATAAACAACAGAACAATATGGTGTGTATATATACATTTGGTTATATTTTTAATTGGGTTGTATAATGAGAGATGATTTGATTGTTGTATTAACAAGGACAATAACATGATTCTAATATATGAGTAAAAAATATTTTGTCAACAAATATATACATTTGGTTATATTTTTAATTGGGTTGTATAATGACAGATGATTTGTATCAACAAGGACAATTAGAAAAAAAAAAGACTCATAAATATATTAATAAATCATCAATGGATGACATTTTGTAAAATGTATTTGTCTAAAAAACCATTTTCAACCATTTTCATATAAAAATTGCTACAGGTATCTCATAAAAGAAACAGAAAACTCTTTGTGCATCTATCGTTGAATAAAACAAACCAGGGAACATAAAAAATCTATATATTATATAATATTATATTATATATTTCTACACTTATTGTTACATTACATTACATTTTGACATAGTCAAAATTCGATACCAAAGACATGTAGGGAGCAGGCTGGTAGAATTTCATAATCTCTCATCCACAATTGTAATAATTATAATAAATACATATTGTCATTTAATTGCCGATGAATCCAGTGTATTGTCCTTCTGGGTCAGGAAACCTTTCCCTGACGGAAAGAACAACACAGGAGGGAACTACTCTTCGGTTTCCCGGACCCAGTCTGCCGAACCTCTGGAGCGTGAACTGTCTGTAAGCTTGGTGGCGATATGCAGCATTGTTCCTCTCTTGGTCGTGGACCATAAAGTCGTTGTAGTGCGCCATTGCTAGGTCCAGAATCGCCGGAGTGACAACGGTGTAAAAGTTGGGCGCATGAGTGACACAGCAACTTGAACCTCTTGTCAAGCAACACTTCTGCTCGGCTTGTGTGGGCATCGGGCGGCAGAATCCACAGCGACACCATGGAGGACTTGCAGGCTGGGATGGGGGAGAAGGAGGCACTGGCTGTCCTGGTCTGTATCCCAGCACGTAGTCCTGGAAGGCTGCTTGATCTCTGCTCAGCAACTCCACCACTATGGACCGCAACCCTTCTTCGTTCAGTGTTGCTGCAAACTCCTGTGAAACAACCATTTCTTGCGTTATAGAAAAAGTGAACAAGCAATTTTTATATTACATGCAGTGTAATATTAATACGCTAATATTCAACAAGTGTAACACCGGAGCAAGTACGACATCCCAGTAGTGTGTTGCATTCGTGCAATGTTTGCTTTATTTTTTTCACTCCTTTTATCATTAACTCGTTTGATTCTTGGTGAGTTTAGCAATTTTTTTTATTAAATGTCTTAGTATAGAGTTTCATATTCGATCTAATCACTTTTCTGAATTAAGTACCTTGACGGCTTGGTGATGGCGTTGAACAAGAGGTTGTTCAGCAGTTGCAGTCCCTAATGTGGAGTGGAAGTCTTCCTCCTGGCAACCTTTCTTCTTACTGGAGTCTCAGTGGCAGATGTAACCTGAGTACATATGAAATAAAAATAATAATAAATTATGTTGTCATGACATGAACATTATTCAGCAAAAGGTACAATTTTGTGATCAATGAATTGGCTATAAGGTACACATGGTATAATTTTGAACATCCAGTTACATTCAGAATGATTCATAGCGGAGACCATTTTTTATTAAATGCAGTGAATTTGTTTTTTTGCAGGAAATAAAATTATCAACAGCATAAGCTTGTTTGTAATTCTTTATGGCCTTGTCATTTGCTAAGGCCTCGCCTGAAGGCTACATAAAAAGATATATCGTTTACTCAATAGAATAAGTTATTTGTCAATTTAGATTGAGCAGGAAAGCCAAAGAGAATAGCAGTTATGTCAAAAGCAATACCAAATCTTAATTAAAAAAATGGTTCCACACTCGGCCAGAAATATTTTACAAGATCACAATCCCTAAATACATGATCCAAGCTTTCTCGGTTTTACCAAAATAGTAATTGTCATCATTGACTAAATTCATGGTTCATACAAAGTTCTTTTTCGGTATATTATATGCGATGCAATAACGCGATGCGATGTTTATAACTTCCTGCTGAAGATATATTTGGGCCACTTACATTTATGAAACATTAAAAGTACAAGCTTTCAGGTAAATTTTTAATTAGAGAAAAATGTGTATCTACCCCGACATGGTTTGAAGCCAGGTCAACAGCTAGTCTCCGCCGTACATGGACAGCATTGAATGGTGGGTCAGTTCTTGATATCACAGGTGTTGTCACATCAATTTCCTGGAAATAATTATGTAGGTTTTATAAGGAAAAATTTAATATTTAAGATCTGTAGCTTCACAATAATGACATCATTATGAGATGATAGAAGTACAGATCAGTTTGAGATACAATAATAACATAATAACACTATTATTGTTTACCTCTGTGTTATTTATATATTATGAACATATTTATGACTGTTACATATATCATAAAAGTATTTTAAAAGTCTCAAAGACCAATGATTTGGTTTGGTGATAAGTTATATTTCATGCTATTACATTTATACTGTAACATTTCATGTGACGCGTAACACTTTCATAAAATATGTCTGCAATTCTGTGTGTCTGTCAATTCAAAATACCGGCATATCGACATCCACTTGGGGCCTCTTCTTTGCAGTGCGCCCTCTGTTTGTAGTCTTCTTCCTTTTCTGTCCTGACTGGAAGTAGACAGGCACTCTGACTGGAGGTGGTGCAGGTTGCCATTCATCCTCACTGTCAATGAGATCTGACTCCTGCAGCTCCTGTGTGGTTAATTCTTTTTTAATACGAGTTCTAACATTTACCAATAAAAAAACTTTGATGCTATCTTTTTAAGGATTAATTTTTATGATTATGATATCTTGCTCTGTATAACAAATATTCCTCAATTAAACACAGAAACAATCAAGAACATTATACAACAAGTGCATGCAATTTGACAACGCCATTACCTGGGGTACCGTAATTACATTATGACGTACATAGGAAATTTTACCATTTACATTTTTTGTTCATTATCACAGATTATACGGATAAGCCAAACAATTTTTTATAATAGTTAAATATCGAATATAGGACCGATGTTTGCTCACAAATACAATAGAGCTTAGTTTATTTTTAATTTATGAAAAAGATATTCACGAAAGAATTCCTGTTTACATACCTCAGTAGCCAAATCAACAATAGAGTCGTTCGGACAGGGAAACAGGTCAGGCTGTTTTGGAGTCTCCTTATTAATGCAGGGAACATTCCATCCACAGCTGCAGAGATCGGTGCAGGATTTACCGGAAGTTCGGCAAGGACATGCGCCTCTTTTCACTCGACGATTACATGTGTTCTTACAGCGACAAGACATTGCGGAAACACTAGCCATGTTTGACTGTCCGCCATGGTGGTTGCATTGTTTATATACGTTATGATGACAATGGACCTATCAGCTATTAGATGTCAAAAGGGGCTTTCCCCTCTCGTGGTCCACGTCTCGTGGCGCGGAGGGAACCCAGTTTCGGTTAGCCGTCAGCTAGGGGCCAGCTTATGACTAGGCCTACAGATTAGTCTCCCTCCACTGCAAGGTGAAACAAACTAAGGAATATCGAATTGGGTCAGAGCACATCTGTTGGGAGCATCCACAGCCACTAGTAGCTATCTGCCACCAGCGGCTCACCTGCTACCATGCTGGTGGGCCACTTGCTACCCACCAGTGGCAAGCCACCAGCTATCTGCCACCAGTTGCCAACTAGCTATCACACCGGTGGGCCACTTGCTACCCACCAGTGGCAAGCCACCAGCTATCTGCCACTAGTGGCCCACTAGGGTGTGTGTTATCTGGGATCTTAACTGCTGGGGTCATGTGCGAGCCACGGCACCGTTCCACCTTCCTATGTACCTTTCAAGTGAGATAGCTTTCTACAATTTGTTTTTAAATTTGCAGCTTCGAAATAACAGGTCCAGATGCTCCAAATCGATTAATAACAAGCACCGTTGCATCATTGCATTACCAAGTGTAACGCAATTTTCCTGCAACTAAAGATCCAGGTAAAGAACAACCTCTTCCTTTGGTATCCACAACGTTTCTGGGTTGTTCCCTGTCCCGTCCTTTGTCAGGTGAATAGTGCATACAATGAAAATAAAGATGTTATCAATAATAGTCTGGTCCACCAACTTCTAAAAGCCTCCCAAAAAGTTCTAGTTCAAGGGATTAAATAATATTAAAAAATATGATTTACACGGGATTCGCCTAAACATTTTATGATTCTTCTTTTCTTGCTTACTGTTTTATATTGATATTATTGGTATTATATTGATTATTTAGAAAAAACGGTCTTAAGTGTTCGCAAAACCATGCCAACTAACTGTGCATTCGTATTCCATTTTGAAAGAAAATTATGATAAGGTTAAATCACAGACATTGTAACCCATTTACAGAAAAAGGAGGACGAACTTTGCAGGTAACAATACAATGACATAATGCATTTATGATGTATAATGCAGTAACAATGATTTACACATCTATGTAAACAACAAGCTATGTGCCTCATAAAGCCATAGGCAAATAGTTCTTCTTTGTAGAGTTCTCCCATGTTCCTTTTGTAAGAGACACGACTGCTGGCTATCATCACTCCAGATAATCCTGATAAATCACAAGATAAGCACATGTCCAAACAACAAATGATGTGTTTCAGAATAATCAAGTTCATACAGAAAAAATCATATACACATTTTATCGAGTACAATACATGTACCAATCATGAAACACCTTTGCATCTACGCTGCTGTTAATGTACATTATAGTGTATAGAAATAGTTGACACCAAACAGTTTATATGCCAAACATTTTTTAATGTTGTAATTTAATATAGAACTGCTCGGTTTTGTTCCAGAAAAATTGTATCGTAACTGTCATAAGTTGTAAGATCGACAAGTTTTACTTTTGATTACTTTTTGTAATGTGCTTGTACTTAATGTATTTATTAAAAAACTTATATAGAAATGATCTATGTATTACGGTGAGTACAATATTTATTCTCATAATTCAAGAGTCATCTCTCATTTTATTCTAGGTATTAAGACCTCGTTTTATAAGAAGTTCTGTAACAGTATATGGAATATATGGAGATTTCTTTTGCCTTGTCGAATAAGATAACGAACAGGACCCATATTTTCGAAACTCTCTTAGCGCTAAGATAATCGTAAGTGCCATAACTTAACATTGGCTTACAACTATCTTAGCGCTAAGAGAGCTTCGAAAATATTGGCCCAGGTCTGGAGCATCGATCAGCATGGATCGAGAGATATGTACTTTGTGTGATGTACATGACATTGCTGGATACTCGATTCTGATTGGTTCTCCAGAAAAATCTAGGGTGATCAATTCTGGATTGAACCTCCTCTGATTTTAGAGCCTCTTCACCGCGTATTGACGCATCTACTTTGGACGTCACAATCTATCCGAACAAACGGTCGATTCTAAAATGTGCTCTACTTGTGGACATCAAAATAACTGATACTAATCAAATCAATCTTTCCTTTAACGTGTTTTATAGCTACATGAAATGATATATTAGCAAGACAAACATCGTCAGTAACAAGATCTTCAAATAGCGACACTTATTCTGTTGAGAAAGTGAGCAGACGCAATGACGCAATTATATGGTCAGCCGGGTCTGAAAACCGAGCGTAACGTTTTGATGCAAAATAAGAAATTATACATATGTCATATCATCTGCACACCTAGGTGTATAACTAGAATGTGTAGTCCTTACCCGAATGAGACAGTTACCCACCTCACCTGGAACAATTCATTTTAATAAATTCCTCAAGCTCGCCATTCACAGCTGCTGGCAAACGTCGCGTGATATGTTTATGAGGGTTATTACAAAAATGCGAATTTCAGTAAATACGAATCTTGATTTTGTGAATGCGAATGTTGGGAAAACAAAATTAAAACTCCCGTAATAAATGACACATATATTGGATTTCTTTAAATGGTTAAAGAGAACTTTTGGGGGGAAACTTTGTGTATAACAACAATATTGTTTTGTACGAAATAGCTGCTGTTGTCACAAAGGATTTTTCGAACGTAATTCGGAGCTCGCGCCCTGGCGTTGTAAGCACTGTCAGCATCCGACAAAAAGAGTCCCATGGCTACGCGTTCGGTTTCAATTTTACTCGCTATCAATCCAGTATTACATGTCTCTGATTTTAAAACACAGTAGGTTTATCTCCTAAATCAATGCTTTTACGTAACTACGAAAACTGTTTAATGCAACAACTTCACATAACTCAACAGAAAAACCGAAAACATGCATTTGGTGCAAATATACATCTGCATCAAATGTTCGTCATGGAAACAGTTTGTATTAACGTGCTACAAGAGGTCATATCCTTCTACATATATCACTTCATATAATCTCCAGACAATGACGACTGACAACCAATGATGTTACATTCTTTTAACCACCACTTGGGGTTGCTGCAGGAACAGATATCACTAGAAAGTAGCAGGAAGGAGGCGTATTGATATCATACAAGCCAGATAAAGAGAACTTCTGTCACTCAATTGTCTCTTGTAATAACCTGGAGTCTATTCACCAACGTGGTTTTACCAAAGCGAGACTTATTTTAGTTCGTTTGTAGTTTTAGTAGAGTTCACATTTGTTTGCTGACATTCTTATTATTTGAGAAAAAAACAAAACAAACCATATGTGATTTAGCAAAACTTTATTCTGTGAATTGTTGACTTTATGCTGCATGTTATTTGTTTTGTGAAACAACTACATTACTATGAAGTTGTCCTCGTGTTCGACACTTAAGAAATGAAAGCGCCACAGCTACTGCGTGCACTGACAATGATGTTTTTTTTGTCGCCGTTGGATAATATAATGACTTAATATCTATTTGTTTAAGGATTGTGAGACGTCACCTTGTATGTAAACCTAATTATCTCTGATGCATATTGCCGACATTGTTATAACTGCAGCACAACATATATCATTTGAAGATAGCTCCTGAATAAACAGTTGGAATCATCATGATATTTGGAAATTATGACAAAACCTAATAATCTCAAACTGTTTCCAAAGATTGATGTTAGATTATATTGCGAGTTTTCTTGAACCAACGATGTCCAAGAATGAGTAATCGGTTGTGAAACAGAAATACCTGTAATTGGGACACATCAAACATTAAATTGTTTTTTAACTACGTCAAACACCTGTAATGACAATCTTCAAATAAGTCTATAAAAGGAAATTACTGTTTCAGATACACGAATGTCATGTGTTAAAACTATTATGATTGAAGAAGACAATTTCTAAATGATAAATAGAGATTGATTGATCGAGCAATAGATAACATTTGAGTTCCATTTAGCCCCGGGTCACAGAGGACACCTTTAAGAGTCTCTAATAACACAAGAGTCCCGAGAACAATATTAGTTTGTACATTAAGCTGCATCTTAAATACTGTTTAAAAATACAATGCAATGTTAAACATCAATTTAGGCAGTGCATGATTTTCAAGCCGAAATGAAATATAATGTCAGTGTTAACTGATATGTTGTTCACTTCGGTTACAATAATCATTAACATGTGGTTATTGATTTTACAGTTTGGTGCAACTAACTTCTCAAGGTATATAGTATTATAAGAGTTTCTATTTGTTAATCATATCCCATGTGTTCAGGCCCAATACTCCCCAGTGAATACCAAGGAATGATGAGTTATATTCCTGACAATGAAATCTTACGACTCTTTTATCCAGACAATGAAGCACACTTCAAGTAATAGTTATCAATTGAGACCGAGTTGTTCAACTGTTGTATAACAAGTAACAGTTTTCATAATACTATCTGTATTATTGCTATTGATATTTGTTTTATAAGAACAGTGTACTATTGAAATGGATAAACATGTTACATGTCCTTCAGTTTATGTCCCTTTTGATATCATTGTGTTAACCCCTTTCAACAACAAGTTTATTTCAACTGCAACAAAAGCTACTTACAAAAGGGGAGTTTGTTATGATATCACATCAGTACATATCTCAGTGTGTGACAAAACTTCACTTTGTGTTCCATAGTCTCAGTGAAAGTATGATGATAACTCTGCAAGTAAAAATAGTCCTCACAAAGAATTAATGATCACATAAGAAATGGAATAATGTTAAAAACACTCCATGAACATATAATCAAAATGTTTCATTATAGAAAGACTACAACCCGAACCTCACAGCCTTAGGTAGGATGGGGTTGGATAAGGAATACCATATGTCTGACAATGGGTGATTATATACTTTTTATACACTTATCTGTGCTACTGTGAGTCGTTGCAGAGACAAATAACACCAGGAAGTGGAAGAGGGGGCATATTGTCATCCTCCAGGACTTATTCCAAGATATTATGACATTCAGCTGTCGCTTGTATCCACCGGAGGCTGAACGATCCAGTCTATAAACAAACAACCATAAGATCACAAGATCATATAGAAAAAATGAAAACATTTATTAAAAATGGTCTCAGGAGTTAGGTTTTGAAATTTCTTGTGAAGAAGAAACTAAATGTTAACTGAAGACGACAGTACAACTACGGTCGAGTGTGGTCAATGTCGATAACTTACTAGTTTAAATGTATAGTTATCATTTGCATGGATTATTTTTCATGTAATAACTCGATATACATAAACATTTAAAATAATATTACAATTGGTATTAGAAAATGTGACTTATTCATTCATGTATTTTTAAAACAAACTTTTGCGAATTAATGTTATTCAATTTGTTACCCATTTGTTTGTACTAGTTAATATAAACTATGTATGCTCCACTGCCAAAATCTTAGAAGTTAATCTGTGTTTCATTGAAGTACCGCAATTGATGTTTCATTTGATTGAAAAGAGTTGATTTTCAAAAAACATTATTGCCGTCATTACGTATGATTCTAAACCTTTCTTGAAGCCTAGCATACATAATATGACAAAACTTCACTTTGTGTTCCATAGTCTCAGTGAAAGTATGGATGATAACTCTGCAAGTAAAAATGAATGACAATGAATCACAATGAATCAATGATCACATAAGAAATGGAATAATGTTAAAAACACTCCATGAACATATAATCAAAATGTTTCATTATAGAAAGAGTACAATCTGAACCTCACAGCTTTAGGTAGGATGGGGATGGATAAGGAATAGCATATGTCTGACAATGGGTGATTATATACTTTTTATACACTAATCTGGACTACTGTGAGTCGCTGCAGAGACAAATAACACCAGGAAGTATAAGGGGAAACGTATTTTCATCCTCCAGGACCGATTCCAAGATATTATGACATTCAGTTGTCGCTTGTATCCACAAGAGACTGAAAGATCCAGTCGATAAACAAACAACCATAAGATCACAAAATCATATAGAAAAAAGTGAAAACATTTATTAAAAATGGTCTCAGGTTTTGAAATGTCAAATTCTTTTGAAGAAAAAACTAAATGTTAACTGAAGACGACAGTACAACTACGGTCGAGTGTGGTCAATGTCGATAAATTACTAGTTAAAATGTATAGTTATCATTTGCATGGATTAATTTTCATGTAATAACTCGATATACATAAACATTTGAAATAATATTACAATTGTTAAGAGAAATGGTGACTTATTCATTCATGTATTTTTAAAACAAACTGTTGCGAATTAATGTTATTCAATTTGTTACCCATTTGGTGATACTAGTTAATGAAAACTATGAATACTCAACTGAAGTCTTGAAGATTGTAAAGAGTCAATCTGTGTTTCGTTGAAGTACCGTAATTGATGTTTCATTTGATTGAAGAGAGTTGATTTTCAAAAAAACATTATTGCCGTGATTATGTATTATTCTAAACCTTTCTTGAAGCCTGGCATTCATGGGATGGTAGGTAATATAGGCAGGACAGAAGAGGGTCTGGGTATTTGAAGCTCCCTTAACTCAAAGATACTATTGCCACTTACCAAGAGCCATCCCTGTTTATCATATCTTCGGCTTCCTACTGCCATTACAAATTTCGACATTTTACAGCAGATACTTCTTTAGTTCATGTCAAAAGTAATATCATTCTAAATACATTTGTAAGTTGTATTTAAAAAAAATATTCTATGAGTCTTATTTCTTGCTTAACATAAAGAGACATTTAAGTCATCCATACATTTTCTTTTTAAATGTCTATTGCAAACCACTAGTTTTAGTTAGTGTAACAAACTTTATCTCAATTATGGTGGGAGCACTACCCGGAAAATTATCTTTGATATCATATCGTCTGATATCATATAAATGGTTATTTGCCCTTCAGACGACCCAGTGACACATTGAACGTTTGCCGCTGCGCTGTTTCCGAGTAACGTGCATGTTCATGTCATTGAATGCCATTGGCGGTATACTATTGTAAAGCTTTGGTAATCAGAGGATTTACTGACATTTATCGTTTATATACTTTGGTACCATTTCCGGAGGCGACTTTTGATGCTTCCGTGACTATGGTTTAATAAATTGATTCCATCTCATTTCTTTTGCTGTATTTGTGGACAGTATTTTTATTTATTGTAACTGACATTTAGCTCTACAGCTGGTTAGGTAATTTCATGTATGTGAAAGTTTGATTTGAATAGAAACAGTGGATAGTGTGTGACATGTTTCATCAAGCGGAGTTTCTAGTGTCAGGAGCTCCATCACCTGTGACCTTCAATTCCACAGAGTGTTGAACTAAAACCAACACTAGGTTATTATGTTTAGTGGAATATTAATCACTGATTAAAATCCAATATTTTAAATGAATAAGTTGGACATATGAGCTGTTAACAACAATTCATGGTACCGCAGAACAACTAGAACAAAACATTTTGTACTCTGCGCGTTTAAGTCGTTGAAGGGCATTTAGAAGTGGTATATATAAGAACAGGAAGATTTTCTGGATTACAACTTTTTTAATGTGAAAATTTACGACGTTTCTGAGTTTATACTCAATCCTTCATCAGAAGTAATCACGTTTCACCTGATTAAGAAATGAGTATATACTCCCCTACGCGTTAACTTAAATATAAAGATATGGTCTTGAGATTAGCAAATAACCGTACCTTCAATTGTTCATTCCCAAATCTCAAAGGTATTGACATTTCATGACTCAGATTGACACTGCAACTGTCATAGTTAAAAAGTAATAATTGTTGATTTTTGTCAAGATAAGGTGATATCCTGACCAAAAGTAAATTATTTATTGTGTAATAAATGTCATGTATGTTTCAACAGAAAAGAAGTTTGATATTACTCTGTTTGCTACAAATCAACATATGCCTCGCTATAATGAAAATAGGTATAGTTCACAAAAACATATTGACATTAAATTCTTTTATTTTCTTCACAAGGCTCCGTATTAATGAATCAATTTACTTCAACGAAAAGCTATTGACAAGTGCATTTGCACTATCGTTTTTTTCCCAGCTGTTGTGTATAACAGGATATGTCATAACAATGGAATCGTTTGAAACACTTTGATCTCACTTCGTTAATAATTAAATAAAACTGCCATGAGCAGATCACTTGTTTGTGACAATAATATATATGTGCCAAACGTTACCGTAAACGATCATCTGAAATGAAACTAAAGTGAAAGAAGCATTTAACCTGACATTTATGAAACTTAGGATAGTGTAAGCTATGAAACAAATTATGAATGTTTTCAAACTGTATAGTCCAACATTCGACATAATTATAACATGAATGTCCATGTCCACTGTAAGCATTAAACAATAATATGTAAGCTTTGTGTCGGAAAAATAGAGTGTGTGATCGTTAACCGGCCCTTACATTTTACCCATTTTAGATTTGGCAGAACATGAATGCTTTTATATCTTCTGAAACAGGTTCAGTTAGGTGACAACGTATCCGTGTCTTGTTCGGGATTTTACAGGTAATACACATAATCAAATATTGATGGCCCGCATTATACATGATGAAGGAGTAAGCATATACTCCGAATCATTCATGTTTGTTCACAATAAAGAAGCTACTATCCAAATCAGCAGCATTAAAAGATAATTTGTAAGTAAAGGGTGGAATATGACATTGAAATTAAGTTCGTTTTAGCTAAAGGTATGCTGATAATTTTTAAGTATCATAACTTAAATTCAATTAATAATTTCAACAAAATACAGCAACTATTTTCTCCTTTCAAAAATTAACTTACGATGTCAAGTTATGTAATGCGACATGTAAATCTTGGTATACGCTATTATGTTCTGTGAAGGTAAAAATCTCTTTTGAGAACCAAAATGTACTCAGAGATAATGTGGATGTCAAGGTGATGGGAATTCGCACTTAAACTCACATTGTAACAATAATCCTGATAAGTTCAGGATATATGGTCAGTAACTGCTAGTGTTAGTATCACCAGTATCTCAAATCAAATTTAAGCCAACAATTCCATTGAGTAAATGTACGATAGATAATGTTCTATCGCCTAAACACTTTTCACTACATACTTGTACTTCCATGCACGTTTGTACATTGTGCTTCTTAAATAGATTTCTCTCCTTTATCTTGTCTGTTGGTTTTAAGATTAAGAACATTATAGTAAACATCAGAAGCGATTCTGTTTAAATTGGTGCAGACAATGACAAAAGTTTATTTCTTCTATAACTGACAGAAGTTCTTGGAATCTGACTTCTAGGATAAGCCTGCATCTCTTCTTCCCTGTCTGGTGTAATCGGTCCCTGCAGATGCTCTCAGAGCGGCAGAGTGGGCGACCTAGACGATCATATCGTTTGGTGTCAGACATGATGTATCCAAGGTTTTCAATATTATGTACAGAGTTGGACATGCCGTCTTGTATTCTGTTATTTGGTTAAATGTTAAAATGCACTGTTACATTATAGAAATAGTTATTTATGCTTTATTTTTAAAATTGTATAAAATATGTATGTCCCTTCAAGATGTAACCATGGTTGGATATGATGAGAGAATTTAAAAGACACCAGGAAACAGGTTTAAATTTGACTTACAGTGGCGGATCCGGGGGGACAACATTTTGGAAATCTTCAATCAAATCTTCTTCTTTTAAATAATGTCGACAATTATCTGGAAAGTCTTGAGTGGAATAATAATGTTTTCTAATCTGTAAATAATTATGCGCATTAATTAGTCTATGAACACATGTGTATAGCATTACATGATCACGTGTGAATATACCACCCAGCAAACACAAAACGTTTCCTGAAAGTTTCCAAGCAAAACGTTTCCACAAACGTAAAAAAACGTTTTTAAAATGATACTATGAAACTTTCATTACGAATGTTTTAAAAACGTTTCTAAAACATTCGGGTTGCATCATAGAAATAACGTTTCAAAAACGTTTATGAAACGTGGTGTGGGTTTTAAAAATTCACTGCAAGGTGAACAAAACTAAAGAAAATCGATTTGGGTCAGAGCACATCTGTTGGGAGCATCCAAGTTACTATGCCTGTACATGACTACGTTTGAGTTTCCTGTAGCCTGGGCCGAATTTAAGAGCTATGAAGGAAGTGAATTGTGTATTGAGAACAACTTTTATTTTATATGTTATCTTAACTGCTGGGGTCATGTGCGAGCCTAGGCACCGTTCCACCTTCCTTTGTACCTTTAAACTGAGATAGCTTTCTACAATTTGTTTTTTTAAAATTCAGCTTCGAAATTACAGGACCAGATGCTCAAAATCGATCAATAACAAGCATAGTTGCATCATTGCATTACCAAGTGTAACGCTATTTTCCTGTAACTAAAGACCCAGTTATAAAACAACCTCTTCCTTTGGTATCCACAACGTTTCTGGGCGGTTCCCTGTCCCGTCCGTTGTCAGGTGAATAGTGCATACAATGATAGGCTGGTCCACCAACTTCTAAAAGCCTCGCAAAAAGTTGTAGTTCCTGGGATTGCACAATATTAAAAATATGATTTACACGAATTTGTTTACGAAGTTTTATGATTCTCCCTTTCTTGCTACTGTTTTATATTAATTCAGTAACAATTATTTACACAACTATGTAAACAACAAGATATGTGCCTCATTAAACCTGCAGGCAAATAATTCTTCTTTGTAGAGTTCTCCCATGTTCCTTTTGTAAGAGGGACAACTGCTGGCTATCATCACTCCAGATAATACTGATAAATCATAAGGTAAACAAATGTCCAAGCAACACATGATGTGTTTTGGAATAATCAAGTTCATACAGAAAAAATCCCACACACATGTTATCGAGTACAATACATGTATCAAACATGAAACACGTTTGTATTTACGCTGCTGTTAACATACATTATAGTGTGTAGAATAAGTTGGCACCAAACAGTTTATATGCCAAACATTATTTAATGTTGTATTTTAATATAGAACTGCCCGGTTTTGTTCCAGAAAAATTGTATTGTTACAGTTTCTAAGATCGACAAGGTTTACTTTTGATTACTTTTTGTAATGTGCTTGTACTTAATGCATTTATTAAAAAAATATATAAAAATGATCTATTTATTACGGTGAGTACAATGCTTATTCTGATAATTCAAGAGTCATCTTTCATTTTATTCTAGGTTTCAAGACCTCATTTTATAAGAAGTTCCGTAACAGTATATGGAATATTTGGAGATTTCTGTTGCCTTGTCGAATAAGATAAAGAACAGGTCTGGAGCATGGATCAGCGTGGACAGAGACATATGTACTTTGTTAATCAATCCCATTTTGTAAATACGAAAACTTCATTGTCAACAATCCAATAATCTAGTTTTGCAACAATGTAGAGATCTACCCTGAACTATTAAATTGATGTTTATTAAATATAATAGTTCAGTGCAAAACTTTACTGGATTGCATAACACATGAAAGCTCAATCAAGTCTTCTTTTATAAAGGCGTTGTAGCACGTTTTTCTTACTGAAATGCCATGCGAGTCCATTTTCCCTTCGGGCAACCATTTTAATGTGTCCACATTAAAATGGCCGCTCGAAGGCGGTTCAAGTGATCTGACAGCTGAAGCGATACCGAAACATTCAAAGTAGAGTTTTGAATATGGTACCTTGCTTTCTGAGGTATCAACTGTGCATGAGACCTACAAATCTACCTCTCACCTTGCACCATTTTCTTTCAACAGGGATAACCTTATCGGGTCGTGTAATGCGATGTTTTATCCTCTGACATAACAATATATTTAAACTTTAATGATAAATGGGAAATTTGAGAAATCAAAATATGCAAAAAACGTGCTGCAGCGCCTTTAAAGCTTTTAAGGATCATATATATTATCATCTAGTATACATCATCTCATAAATACAAGAGTTTATGTACACTACACAAAGAAATGAAATATACATGTTGTATCGTCAAAATACATCAAAAGAAAGGAAACTTTTTCGAATTACATGGGCATCATGCAATTTGATGATTTCCAACATGCGCTGATGTGGTGAACCACTGAATGAGCTTTTAGAGTAGCCGATGATTCTGCGCTCCTTAATTGGGGTCAAAACCTAATACTTGATTGTTTTATCGGCCTACTTAGATGTGTGAACATAATATTCGTCACAAGAGTAACATTCTGTCATTTTAACCTGCGAGTTTTATGAACAATGTTACACAATGCGAAACCCATATCGCCGTCTTTCAGTAGACTTGCCGCAGCGTTTTGGGGCATTTTTCTCTGCTGATATCAATTTTAAGAGATAAAAAGTTAGTTACTTTTGCGTGGTGACCCCCATTTTTTTCTTCGAAAAGTTCCATATATTGTCAAGTTCATATTTTGAAAGTTTTAAACAATTCTAAATTTTGCAAATATGTTTTTGAAGGTAATTCATTGAAATTTTAGGTAAAAAATAAAAAATTATAGACACAGTAAGTTGAAAAAAATAATTTCAAATTTCATTTTTCAAAATTATTTTTGGATAAACTTTGAAGTATCATTTATATCTAACTGTAAGAATTATAATTTTGCATTTATTTTAAAAAATAATAAAATGTTGCTGAAAATCTTTTTTTTTTGATTTTCAGGCTTTTCAATAAAAGAGGACAGTTTTTGACACATTTTTACTCGAAAACGAGCATGGTGACCCACATTTTTTATTTGATTTTTTAAATGAGACCTCTCAGTTGCACCTATGTCCCAATATTTCTGGGTAGGGTATGTCCTTAATACAACGCCAGCTGTAATAAAGTGGTCTAGGCTTTATAGAAGTAGGAGATACTAAGTCCTACGTAGGAGATACAAAGTCCTGCGTATGAGATACTGAGTCAATTGTACAATTTCCAAGATATATAAAATGCTTTTCAACGGAGTAACCTTTCTCACGAATACTTTTTTATATACTATCTTTGAAACTCATAGCCTGTATGATGTTTGTTGTCAGTTGTTTGACTTTCAAAGTTTGAAAATGACGGTTTATAAAACCTAAACATTTAACTGTTAATGGAGTTTGGCTGGTAGATTACCCTTCAAATCAGCATATGTACATGTAATAAGTTCATGATCTACATCAGCTTTTTCATAGACTTCAAATTGTGTAAGATCAAAGTGGTTCCTGCCACTAAAACGATGCAGGAAACAGTTGATTTGAACTTTAATTTTGAAACAAATGATAATCACAGTCTATACTTGATTATACAAAATGTTTGATTATAGCAAGTAAGAACTGATTGATATAAAACAGACCTTTGAAAAATAATGTTGTTGCTTTTCGATGCAGACCTGTGATTTTATTCTTGATATAATCCAGAAATGAATGTTATTTATGATCTTCTTGAAACTATTATTACATAAGAGACAAATCATCGTATCTGAGATGTGGTGTAACACCAAATTTGTTATTGTTGACACATTGAAAACAAAACGGTCTAAAACACAAAATGTATGACCTGCCTCTGAGAAAGACTATTTTCGGTTATTAATAGCATATCTTTAATCCTTTCATTTGATATAATTGTGTGCACCAGAAGTTGTGTACATAACTAATAATTAACATAAGCCTAAACATAAACCTTTTGACACTGAACTATTTGTCTGGTGAAGTTGATATATTAAATCAATTAGTTGAATTGGTGTAACACTTTCTACTCTCTCTCAAGTTGTGCTGTGCTGAAAAAGGCTGCACCACTTGTGCTCTGTGAACTTGTTATCTAAATTGGTTATTGTTTTTTTATACTACGAATAATATCAGCATTATCAACGATACTGCCATCACTACTTCCACCAATTTCGTCTACCCGAAAAGAACTCACGCTTTCAATGAGAAGAACCTTTCAAATACATATAGATATTCCTAGAACTTTACAACAGGTAAATTATTACTGCATTCAGCAACCAAAATTCAACAAAGATCTTACATACATGCAATACCAACCAACATTAATACGAATTCAGATTGGATCGTGTTGTTGTACAGTGATGGAATAGTTAATCATCTTGTTGTCTGTATTCTCAAAATCGCATATGACCTACCTCTCACACTGATGAGTTCCACAGCACTTTTGCTTTATACGTCGCATAATTTTCGTCACATACAGACAACCGTTTTCTATGGATATGGCGCATTGGGCCGTGTAATGAGATGTTTTACCCTCAAATGTAAAAGTTTTATTGCATAAACAAACTTGACAAATTTGAGAAACAATAATATGCAAAAAAACGTGCAACAGTGCCTTGAATGCATAACAATCGAAAAACAAGACTTTAAAATACAAATTGCAAACTCATACGCCATTCATAAACTTTCTCACACCTTCAAGATGCGGGTATCTAAATAGTTTGCTCTTTTTCCAGAAAGTTAAGTACTCGTAACTGTTGGTTATATTCCCAAAAAGAATGTCTGATATAACAAACAACTCATTTAAGTTGTAAACAATGTCGCAGAATGAGAGAAAATTAGTAGAACGTGGACTAGCAATCATTCAGTTATGCAAGATAGGGGTGTAATTACGTCACTAAGTTACGTAATGATTAATGACGTCACAAAGCCATAGCGTCAAGGGAATGCAGTCAGTCACTCTTGCATGATGCTTCGCCTTGAAAGTTTAGAATTGTACATACAGTCTCGGAAACATAGATTGACCAGGAGTTTCTGTTTTATATGTTTTACTGACGTGTGACTTGAAATATCTATGCTCGAAAATTCTCATTTTAATCAATAAAAATGTGTGATCTTTTTATGTGCCTTATCAAACTACTGATAAATTTCTCAAGGTGCAACAAAGAAAGAGTTCACAGATCATAAGCCATTTAAAACAAGAATGTCTTCAGCTGTGACTAAATTTTATTTAATGAGTCAGCTAATCTTATCTGTAGAGGGATGTTATTCAAGAAAACAGTAGCCAAAACACCCGTGTCCATACGACTTCAGATTCACAGGCGGAACGCTGAGAAGACGACTGCCTTCTGATCTAAGTGATCTAGATGAGGTGTACAGCTTCTGTAGCTGGGTGAGATAAGCAGGTGCTTGTCCATGGACACATATGTACGTCAGGCTAATGCATATGTACTGTATGCGCTCTTTCAAAGGCAACCAATGGAGACGCATCAGTTAAAAGGAGGGTTCTATTGGGGTATTTTTTGTGGAAACGAAATTCAAGAGGATATCCCTGTTTACAAATATATATGCTATTAATATAAGATAAAAACACAGTCAAGTTGAAAGATATTAATGAAGTTAATACTTTGATGACCTTACATTTGACAATTTGATAAAGTCAAGAGCCGACTTGTTGAAAAATCAAAACAATGAGAATTGAAGCCATTCATAATAAGACAGCTTAATCTGGGTGTTTTCTTTAATATACATTCAACATGACATGGCTGCTGTTATTTGTGATTAGATATGGACCATTAGTGTCGTATTAACGTATTACATGATGATATCTTACAAATTACTATATTTACATACCAATGAAGTAGATAAATAATACTTCCTCTTTGTCTGAAAGGTAAGAGATAGAAATGACAATTACAATATATTTCAGATGGTCTGGCAGTGTTTATCATAGTTGAAGGTCACATCCTAAACCAACAGACTTTGAACACAGACGTGACATCACTGCTAACATGGTTACCATATATTATATGTGTTACAATTTAAAGACACACGACTAATAAACATTACAACTTAACATGTCTCCCGCCTGACTAAATGACCTAACAGTTTTCAAGCAGTGGTTAACAAGCGACAGTTGAGTGGCAGAACTTCTGGCAGTCTGATTTGCGAGACACTATGGAGATCTCTTATATTTTCTTATGTTATCTTTCCCTGCAGTGGCTCAGAGTGCCTCCGTGAAGAATGGAAACAGTAAAGATTATACATTGTTAAACATGATGTATCTGGGGTTAATGACATCATCTCGAGAGACCCGATTTCTCCTTATCTCTTCAGGGAGCAGGCATTCTGGAAATAAGAAAAGCAATATGTTATAGTGTTTCTATATAACAAATATATAAACGTATTTGTTTCTTTTATTAAAGAAGACAACATGACAACTCTCTTTCTATGCAATTGCATCACTGTAAAGTAACTTGCACTCCATCAGACGTGTTTTCATCTACCTGACTTTTCGATCAACACTGCTGTTAAGTGTCCTGAACAACTTCAGAAAATGAAATTTGACCCCCCCCCCCCCCAAAACGAAATTTGTTTCTGGTTTCCGCCCGCATCAGTTTCAAACCCACGCCTCAGGTCTTTTCTTCTAGGTTTTAACAAAAGTAAGGGCAGATAACTATTATTGTTTTAGCCTCAGAAAACATTGGACATAGAAAATGTCACTCGTTTCTGTTGAGATAGAGTGAAGGGGTGAGATTATTGACTATTTGGAATAGACACACGCATTATCATCGCATTATTTTTGTCAGCCTGTAAAGACCAGAAACCTTTTTTTAGGCTTAACAAATGCTATACTGTTATAGTAGTTATTGGGAGGATAATTGAAATGAAAGTTCCCTCTTTTTAGTATGTCAGTAGACATACGTTGGAAACGACCACATTTCATAATATATAGTGAGAGTCCCTCGAGTATTGCTGCTCTATAGCCTACACAAAAAGCTCCTTTTGAAACTGCTATCTAGATAATGAAACAGACTTGCAGCTTCTGCGTGACAGGAATGTTTAATTTTGTGATTCTTGGGCATCTGAAGTGTGGGATGATAAATATTGTTATTGTAAGTTTTTCGAACAATTCACAGATCTAAATTCAGCTGTTACTTAGGCATCCTATGGAAAAAGGAAACTTCACACAATGGTTGGTTTTACTTTAAACATTTATTATCAAAGAACATAAACACTTTTTGCAGAAGGTAATTACACCATAAGAAATATAAAAGGCACAATGAGTGTTATAAGTTCAATATCTTAATGAATTTACATTCACTGAGCCAATTTAAGGGTGCTATTAGGAAAATGTGGTCGTACTTTGCAGTTTGCAGATCATTCACTAATTATAAAATGAATATAAATGTAAAATGATATGAACTGTGAAAATAGCTTAAAGATTATTATGGGAGCAAGACGTTTCAATGATTAACATAACTGTTAATAACATTTTGATGTCAGTGTTTCTTTTCTAACTTTTAAATAATGTTAAGAACTGTCCCAATGAAAGGAAAACAGTACCCCCTTGTAGCCAGTATTTGTTCTTGGGGAACTGGAGACACTTATGCTACACAATGGAAACACGTTGTCAGCTGTAAGTTATAAATATTATCAATTCCAATTGCAAGATCATGTTTTCCAAAGATTTAAAAACAAATATGACATCTTCATGTTATTTCCTAGATGAAAGAAACGAAAACACAGGGGTTCCTAGTTTGAAGAAACCACTTTAAGAACGTTGACGCCTGAGGATTGTTTGTTTAAGCTTTTAGAATATTAGAATTATGTCATTGATGTGCAAATTGAAATTGGATTAATTATTTATATAAAATATTATTTACAACAAATATTCCTTTAGAGTTGTCAATATGCAAATTCAAAGTAAGATTAAACTTCCAAATTTCTGCCTGAAAAAAGGTAAAATAGATAGTAACAATGAAAAGAGTATAAATTAAATACAACTTTAACCGGGGTAAACCCAGTCTCCTAAATATATGACCTCCATCTGAAATAGGATACTCAAATTAAAAAAATATAGTTTGTTAAGGAATTCCTCTATATACAAACTGACGTTTGCTAAACAAAGTACACATTCCGAAATTGTTTCCTTAGTGGAGAGACCTTAAGTACTAGAGAACAAAAGAATGTAACTGCCGTTAGTTACTCTCCCACACTGTGGTGTATTAACACTCTTGAACTGTTTAATATATGCGGAGCACACACAACTCTCTCACAAATGTAAATTTTGAGTTAAATGAGTTTTTCTGTATTTATATTGATGTGATTAAAGGACAGGTTTGTGACCAAAACATAGCAAAACGACTTCCACTGGATTCAGCGTTAAGTGTGCCTTGTGTTGGGGAGTGACAACAAAACCTGTTTTCAAACCATTTTACAAATAGTTGATCTCCACATATTCATTGCCTTTGATCATTTATACTCCACAAATGTCATATTTGTTTGGGGTCTATTAAAGCCTACAAGTTAGTGATGAATTATAATTATAATTTGTAAACAAAAACACCCTCTCGAATTTTATTTCCACTAAATATAAACCTACATAACTCTCTATTTAAATACAGTGTATGTGTAGGAAGTGCATGAAAACGTCATAGAGAAAAAGTATAATGATTGATTTTCCATTTCAACGTAAAGGTATATTTACTGTAATCTAACATTGGGTTCAGAATATCTTGAAAGGCTAATTGAAACTGCAAACAATAAATATATAGACGTCAAGATAATTGATATCTCATGATGCATTTAAAGACACCGTAGCACGTTTTAAAATAGCTCTATAACAATGCAAGTCCATTTCCCTATAAGCGGACATATGGCCGATAAAAGGTGGTTAAAGTGATCTGACTGATTAGTGGTACCTAAACACTCAAAGTAGAGTTTTAAATATGATACCATGATAGGATGGTCAACTATCTTGCTGTCTGAACTCTCAAAATCAAGTTCAACACCACTGTCGCTTTATACGTTGTACCATTTTCTTACAATGCAGATAACCGCTTTCTATAGATACAGCTTAACGGGTCGTGTAATGAGATGTTTTACCCTCTAACATAACAATATATTGTATAAACTTTAATAATAAAGAGCACATTTGAGAAAACACAATACGCAAAAAAGGTGCTACAGCATATCTATACTTTTTCTCTGACTGATAGTTTACATGGGCCTTTGTTTGAGTGATTTTAAAATCCAAACGTTTTGTTGAAAATATCTGTTATCAAAGTATATGTACTATATTTATAATTTGGAGAACAATTTAGTATCCTCTATCAACAATCAATGTTTGCGGTAAGAGATATCTGGTCGGACCGTCATTTGTTTCTTTTTTATTCACAACTGAAGAAAACGTATCTGAGAAATTGGCTCCTGCCATCCAGCCCTGTGATGAAGTGAATCAGATTTACCCCTTAGGGAAATATATGTGATCTTCCTCTTTTTCTTCTGAGACAAGGTGAAAACAGCAAAGCTTTGGTTTGAGTGTGTATATAGCAATTAGAACCAACGCTGTTTTATAATTTAGATGTTATAATTGCCCTATGTCTTTAGTTGAAAAATACTAAAAACTCTTGATAATTTTGATACGAAAATTAACTAAGTACAAACTATTTTTATTTCAATATTCATGTTTTTTTGTTTTTATATCAAGGTCAATGAACCAAGACATACTATAGATAAATAGTTTGCTAAATATGCAATTGTAAGTATTTTGCATGCTAACTATTGTGATGACTGACTTCCATTTATTATTGAATATCTTACAAATCTTGATTAAAAGACTTTAGATTAGTATATGTATTTTTAAGAAGATCTGGCCGAGGCTTTGTCTCCTTGTAGGTAGATGCATTTTTACTTATCAGACACACTGAGACTCATAACCTCCAGTCTCGTCTTATAACCAGTAGTGAACACCAAGTCTCTAAATATGCCTAAATCTGGGCCACGAATTGGTTTCCAATTTTAGGTTCCCTTCTAACCACATCAAGGGTTGAAACCAGTCATGATTGTCAGAGATAAGTTGTCTAGACGTAAAGATACCAGGGTCAATGTGACATGTTTACAAATAGTTGGTGCAGAGAACTTTAATGTTATTATTACAAGATTTAAACATTATACTGAGGGTTATGTCTTGATGACTTAATATTTAAAACTGTGTTAGAGACTAGTGCAATTTGGTTAAAGGTGCATCCATTGTGTTTCATAAAATTTGATTTGACTTTAATACGTTCGAACACACCATATGTGCTGTTTACAATACAAACACATTCACTAAGCTTGCATATTCATCCCCAATCGCCAAATATATCATAATTACTAGTTTTCAATTAAAATCGAGTAACATCATTATGCATGTGCAGAAACCGAAAGTGCATGTCCTATTTACACGCACAGTAGTTAAATGACCTATTAAACATTATCAACCCAAATGTTTTATTGTATCTGGTTTAAATAAGATTCCAAAATTACGTTTGACTCATTGGCGCGCGCCACACGTAGTGCATTGTCCGGTTTTCGATCAGAAATCGACACTTTTATCTTCATATCGTCAATATACTAAGTCGAATATCATCAAAATGGTAGTTTTCGGTAACAGTTGGTACTTCTCGATAAAGTAAGACCATTTATAACGTTTGGCATATTTGACCCCCAACAACACAATGGATGTACCTTTAACAGATACAACAACTACAAGTGAAGCCACTCATCGATAATACCAGTTTGGAAAACTATGTAACAGGGAAACAGGACTTATTTGGTTGGTGTAATGATACATCATTTGTTAATTTCAATAATAAAATTTAAAATAAAAATACGGCGTGGTAATGCTAAAGAACCTTCCAAAAACAAAATGGCGGACACTTACGATAAAACAATCACTGTTTAATAAGATTAGCATTTTCGTGAGGACACCGTTTATTAATAAATAATAAATGAGTATTTATAAAGCGCCTTATCCATAAGTCATATGCTCAAAGCGCTGTACAAGTCAATGATGAAATGTCACTCTGGATAATACTTTTTGAAAAGATGTGTTTTTAAGTTAGCTTTGAAACTCTCCAGAGATGGGCAAGTTCTCATATCTTCAGGCAGAGTATTCCAGAGAGTGGCGGCGGAGTTTTTGAAAGAACATTGTCCAAACGTTTTGAGTTTCCATCTAGGAGCTAGTAGAAGATTCTGTGTGTCTGATCGGAGGGAGCGGGTGGGTTTGTACACATTGATGAAATCGCACAAATACTCGGGGGCTGTTCCGTCTAAGCACTGGTATGTAAGGGAGAGAACTTTGTACTCGATGCGTGCCTGTACTGGTAGCCAATGCAGGGATCGGAGAATAGGTGTAATATGCTCATACTTGGATCTTAATGTCACTATCCTTGCAGCTTTATTCTGTATCCTTTGGAGTCGTCGGATAAGTTCTTGATTTGCACTCAGGAGGAGGCTATTGCAATAATCCAACCTGGATAAGACAAGTGTTCTGACGAGGGCAGCAGCTGCATCTTGGGTTAGAAGATGTCGAATATTCCCGATGTTATGCAAATAGTAGTTACACTTACTACACAAGTCAGTTACATGTTTGTCACAGGTGAAGTCTGATTGGAGATAAACCCCAAGGTTTTTTACACAAGAAGAAAATTGTGTTATTTATTGTACCTTATTGTAACCAAAGAGTTCTACAATTCTATTCTGAATACAGGATATATTAAGAAAGATACAACATAAATAGTGCATATCCTTATAAACAGTATCACCTCCCTCTGAAGTTAGTGTCAATTATCATAATCAATTCGCATATATCACTATTTATACATAAATTGGATTGCAATACATTGTTATATCTTATCTAAAACAAGGATTTTGAAACAGGAAGTAGATGGTGAGTAAGACAAAATGAAAGGTTATCTACAAAGGGGTTATATTCATGATATTGATTTTATTGATCTATTAATAAATAGACGTAGTGTTCATATTTCACGTTTGAAAACAAACTACCTGTCAGTTACGATCAATTTGTATTTAAACTTGCAAATACAGAAAATCACATAATTTCCCAATTGATGAAAGCTCATAAACATTATAGAATCACGTGGGTCTGTGAAGTTAGCGACCTTCACATTCTGAATAGGGAATAAGGAATAAGAAACTGTTCGCTAACTTCACAGACCCGAATCACATGGGAATTACACTACTTAATTGTTTATAAGATTCAATGCATGTATGCGTATTCTCTTCAGATGCAACATTATCTGTCAAGCGTATTCTAAATGAAAACAAATCTGTCAAGACTGTCATATTCAAATGTAATGAATTCTATTCTGAAATGGCCAGCTGACAGTCACTGTGCCCTCAGTTTAGCATTAAGACCTCTGGGAATTCATGTAACGTGGTTGAGCTGGGCAGGTCTCTTGAGATTGCATAAACAGGAACATTTCGGTACAATGACTGACGGGATCTCCGAATGTTTGTTGGCATATTACTCGCTAAATATTACGAAATATTTTTTTTCAACCATTAATTAATTCTAGTTGAGATTTTACACCTCACACCTGTCATATAACTCTTTTAAATTAGAGATGTGTTGTCCTTTTGGGACAATTAGGTGATATGTTTGGGAAAGCTATTATCACATAGTGGCATGGTAGCAAGTCATATTTTGATTTGTATGTCAGTCTTATGTTAACTTGGATCCATCAATTATGTATTGATAATTATCGTTTGAAATGAGAAAAAAGCAACGTTTCGATGATGTTGATAGCGGTAATAAATCTGTCAACATATTTAACACAAACAACCATTCTTTGATTCCTCGTCTGTGACCATTAGGAACACTGTTTGAAAAGAAAACCATATTCTTCTTAGAAAACACTTAATCATGTAATTCATATCTTAAATGAATGTACTTCATAGGCTCAAGTTGTTAACAATTCAAAGGATAATCTTAAATCAAATTTCCACACAGGTACATCAAATAACAGCATATGCAATGCATGGGTTTTTATAAAATGTACATAGAGAATTATTTCTCTAAAGTCGATTCTTTCATGGGAGATATTGTCTTCTCAACAGAGAGCAAAGATATAGAATACTATCACTAAGATATACCAGGAGAGTTCAATGCAAATTGAGTATTTGTGTTTAGATAAAAAATGGAAGCTTGTGGTACTTGTGACACTTGTCACAAACTTTACAGATGTCATGACAAATTACAGACACAACAATAAGTTACATATGATGACTTTACTCACTGGTAAAATCATTAATTTTTCAAACATGAAGAACACGTTGTAATAAAGTTCATGATCGCATGTATAAAGTGATGGGGAAGGATGCTCCTATTTCACAGTTTGCCATTGGACTTTTCAGACGAAAAAGCTTAGGAAGTTCATAAAAGACGACAAATGCAAGCTTTCAAATGCCATCCAAACGGAAACTACAGTCAGTATAGAATATATCTGATCTATGTGAAAGACGCTAAGGGGATGACGAAGACGACATTAAGGCTGCCACAGAAACGTGGTTAGAGGTCAATCTACAAATATAAATCTATAAACGTAGCGTAAACAAACAAATGGAATAAATGGAATGAGATGAATTAAAATAAAAGAGAACCGTTATTGAACTTTAATTGTATTTTATTTAACATTTAATTGAAGTTGCCCCCTCGAAATATTCATGAAAAGGTTTCTGTAACAATGGGAACTAGAAGCACTTTAACATTACCCCTTTGTTGTAGGTAACACATACGGTTACTCTATATAATTTTACAAGACCATAACATTCTCTTTTTGTCTCATGAAACGACTTTATTTCAATTAATAAACCTAAAATCACCATTTGTCTACCTCAAAGGGCAAATAAATCAAGCTGATGCTCATTCTTGCAAGAAACCATTCTTTATTTCTCCTCTGACAGTTCTTTGTAATACGGACAGAAGTTGGAGGGAGATAGATGGGGTCGAGGAAATTTGACACATAATTATCCTGTGAGTTTGATATCCTGCCATTTAGCTGTCATATGTAAGACCAAAGGCTGTTAATCTATTCACTCATACTAGTATTGAGAAGAAGGGTGAACTTTTAGGGATTTAAAAAAATATTATATAACTCAATATATGATTATTATAGCTTGTGAAAGGGGCCAGCATCGACATTTGAAGTAACTGTTCTTTTGTTGATAGCTTTTCAATCATCAATCCCCAAATCCTGGTTTAGTGAGAAGGCAACAATGTGTAAGTAAATACAATGATAAATCACTAATCAATACCTGGTAGATTGTTTTCACAGCAACGAGCCCACGATTCACTTGATTTACAGTTTTTTCGAATTTGAAAATACCACTGGGAAGCTAATTTTTAGTTTGATGTTCAATGTTACTCTGACATGCAAACCCAGTTAGCTTAACTCTTTTTATATACACATATAAACAGAGATATGTTTTCTCGTGATGACTGTTAAATGTTTAGTGTCAGTTTTTGTCAGTGTCACAACGACGTTATTGAAAACCAATACCTGGTTAAAGCGATCCCAAATAATATCTTCAAAATTGAAATGTGAATGACTCCGATGCCATTGTTTTGTCCTCTTCCTCACAAGAGAAGGGATTGATAATTATCGTTGTGTCATAATTCTTATCAATTTGTTTAAGATTATTGCAAAAGAATATAAATCGTCAAAAAAGTAAGATTAAAATCGAATCATTACAAACATTCTGTCAAAACATTATTCCATGAAGATGACTAATAAATCAATTCTTCAAATTTGTTGGTGCAATTCAAAGCAAATACACTCAACATAAAAACAATTTGTTTTAATTGAATGTACAATACTAATCAGACATGCAAACCAAGATGGAGTGAGCTACACTGCTTGTATGTATTCATGTATACAGAGATCCGTTCTCTTGTGATGGCTGCATGTTAAAGTGATATAATCGATATTATAACGGCTGTGTCAGTGTTTACTGACTCTGACAGGTGTAAATAGTGTCATGTTTCGAATACGTCCGTTTAGGATTATTGCAAATAATATCAACTGAAGATTAAAACATATGAAGTTTATTAAAGTTTAACAAAGCATACATTTTGTCAAAACATTTTCCAGTGATGGAGAATTATAAATCAATTCGCCAAATCTGTTTTGGGACTTTAAAACAAACAGTCATGCTCTTGAAAATTCCAGTTTTAAAGAGTGGTAATATCCAAGGTTTATTAAGATTGGCTCATCCTTCAACAGAAATGATCCCAGATCCAGAGCACTGCCACATCGTTTCGGGATGTTTAGGATCACACAGAAACAAAACGTATGGTCTCTCTGTGGCAACTGTCAGACAGTAAATTAATTAACAATGATAGGAAATGATTAAATCATCATAAAAAGAACGTAGACTAGCACTGAAAAATACGTGACTTATACTCTTATTTACATGAATATCCAACACTGGGGTTCTATCGTCTGTCCTATTCCTTTCAGTTAGACTTCTGTAGATTTAATGTAAGACTTGGTCTTAATAATGATGTTATTGTTATTAAATTTACAATGAAATAAAAACATTGCGACTTATTCTACTCAGTTGTCTAATAACGCTCCTTTGTAACTTATTTTAACTTGTTTACGTGCGTCATAGTGTGGTTATGTCATTTCTTTATCCCAGAAACAAGTTCATCTCAGTTGAGTTTTTTTTGCTACAGCACGGAATTGAAGAAATACCTATTGAAATAGGAATTTTAGCATTTTGATGTCCCGGTGTAAGTTTAGAATTTAAATTGAATATTCATTGTCTGTCAGAACTTAATTTGATCAAAGCAATTTGAAGGTTTTATGCAACTTGGTTTTCGTTCTGTCGAAAACGATCTTTAGTGTTCTTTTGAAAAAAACATCTTTAGTGTTCACGAAACCATGTCAACTAACTGTGCATTCGTATTCCGTTTTGAAAGAAAATTATGATAACGTTAAATCACAGACATTGTAACCCATTTACAGAAAAAGGAGGACGAACTTTGCAGTAAACAATACAATGACATAATGCATATATGATGTATAATGCAGTAACAATGATTTACACATCTATGTAAACAACAAGCTATGTGCCACATAAAGCCTGCAGGCAAATAATTCTTGTTGTAGAGTTCTCCCATGTTCCTTTTGTAAGAGGCACGACTGCTGGCTACCATCACTCCAGATAATCGTGATAAATCACAAGATAAACACATGTCCAAGCAACAAATAAGATCGACAAGGTTAACTTTTGATTACTTATTTTAATGTGCTTGTACTTAATGCATTTATTAAAAAAATATATAGAAATGATCCATTTATTACGGTGAGAACAATATTATTCTGATAATTCAAGAGTTATCTCTGATTTTATTCTATGTATTAAGACCTCATTTTATAGGATGCTTTAACTTTTGTAGCAGCGTATGGAATATATGGAGATTTCTGTTGCCTTGTTGAATAAGATAAAAAAAACAGGTCTGTAGTATGGATCGAGATATATGTACTTTGTTAATCAATCCCATTATGTAAATACGAAAACTGTTCACTGTCAACAACTTCATATAACTCAACAGAAAAACCTAAAACATGCATTTGGTGCAAATATACATCGGCATCAAATAATCATCATGGAAACAGTTTTTGTTAACATGCTACTAGAAGTCATATCCTTTTACATACATCGCTTCATTTAATCTCCAGACAACGTCAACTGACAACCAATGATGTAACATTCACCTCTTGTCCACCACTAGGGTTCGCTGCAGGAAGAGATATTACCAGGAAGTAGCATATAGGAGGCGTATTGATATCATACAAGCCAGATAAAGAGAACTTCTGTCACTCAACTGTCTTTTGTAAGAACCTGGAGTCTATTCACCAAACTGGTTTTACCAAATCGAGACAGGGTGTTTTTTTGTTGTTGTTCGTTTGTGGTTTGAGTAAGAGTTCACATCTGTTTGCTGACAATCTAATTATTCAGACATAGTACAAAAATAATACTCATTACTAAATCATAAACACTTATGTACAGGCTACGCGCCATTTTGTCTATAGAAACTGGTTTTCACCAGAATTATCTAAATGGATTAAATTACTAAGCAGTCACTTGGCATTAATATATAATATTTTAAACATATATCATTAACGATAGAAAACGAGATGGGTCAACTTGCTGTACATGATACAGGAAGAGAAGTGGTCTTAAAAAGAAACAAGCCATATTTATGACATCAAATGAGGGTTTCACCATAAAATGTTCACAATTAGGTCTAGAGACACTTTTGAATGCAAAAAATACAGCTCGAATAACAATGAAAACTGACAGACAAGAACTGTTTTAACCAATGTTTACACATGAGTATCGCCTATTCCATTTTAAACGTTTTAACTGACATATTTGTATTTTTATCTATGAAGTATTTTCTCACCTTATGTAATACAAATGTCACATATTGATCGCGTTCCAAGCAATAAACCAATTTCAGAAATATTTTTTTCAGACATTTTGAGAAAAAAAAACCAAAACAAGCCATATGTGATGTAGCAATACTTTACTCTGTGAATTGTTGACTTTATGCTGCATGTTATTTGTTTTGTGAAACAACTACATTACTATGAAGTTGTCCTCGTGTTAGACACTTAAGAAATAAAAGCGTCACAGCTACTGCGTGCACTGACAATGATGTTTATTTTGCCACTGTTAGATAATATAATGACTTAATATCTATTTGTTTAAGGATAATGAGACGTCACCTTGTATGTAAACTGAATTATCTCTGATGCATATTGCCAACATTGTTATAACTGCAGCACAATAAAGATCATTTAAACATAGCTGCTGAATAATCAGTTTGAATAATCATTCAGCATCATGATATTTTGAAATTATGCCAAAACCTAATAATCTCAAACTATGTTTCAAATTAAGAGTTTCTTAAACCCTCCAAAAACCTGGTTGAATTTTTGAAACAAGTTAAAGTCATGGCCGTTGTAGTTACTGTGGATGCCTATAAATGAAAGTTGCCTGATAATAGCCGTCTTACACACTTCGTCAACCATAGGATGGTGCTTTAAGATATATTCTATCATCTGCCTTTTTCATTTATAATGACTTTGGGAAACACAGTATTTTAATTTAGTGTATTATGTAATGTTAACACAAATGTTTAAGGATTCAAAATTTGAATATGAGGACTTCTATACATGTAAAATATACTAGCACAAACACCATAAAACATCATAAAAGAACAATTAAAAAAAGTAATGATTTGTTCTTGGCCATTTAATTTGATGACGAATACCAGCTCGACAATAATCATTTTGCATAAGGTGCATATACAGATTTAAACGCTTCCATTCCAGAGAGTTTCCATCTTTCGATCAGGAATTCAGTTAAAATAGCAGTGGCTAGAGAAATGACTTTAAAGGAATGAATAACTTACAAGTTTTGTATTTGTTTTAGTGGTCTATGCATTTTACAGAAAACGTATGCACAACCTGCAACAGTAGAGAGCCACCAACTTTATTATGTTATTATTACAAGATTAAAACATTATACTGAGGGTTATGTCTTGATGACTTAAAATTTAAAAATGTGATGGAGACTAGCGCACTTTGGTTAACAAATACAGTAACTACAGGTGAAGCCATTCATCGACACTATGTAACAGGTAAACAGGATATATTTGGTTAGTGTAATGATACATCATTTGTTAATTTCAATACAAAATTGATTAATAAAATTTAAAATAAAAATACCATGTTATGCAAAACAACCTTTCAAAAGCAAAATGGCGGACACTTACGATAAAACAGTCACTGTTTAGTAAGATTAGCATTTTCGTGAGGACACCGTTTATTGTAATCAAAGAGTCCTACAATTCTATTCTGAATAAAGGATATTTTAAGAAAGATACGACATAAATAGTGCATATCCGTATAACCAGTATCACCGGCCTCTGATGTTATTGTCAATTATCAATTCGCACATATCACTATTTATACATAAATTGTATTGCAATACAATGTTATATAGCTTATCTAAAACCAGGATTTCGAAAGAGGAAGTAGATGGCGAGTAAGAACAAATGAAAAGTTATCTACAAAGGGGTTTACATTCATGATATTCATATTATTGATCTATTAATAAATAGACGTAGTGTTCATATTTCACCTTTGAAAACAAACTACCTGTCAGTTACGATCAAGTTGTATTTAAACTTGCAAATACAGTAAATCACATAATGTCCCAATTGATGAAAGCTCATAAACATTAGTGAATCACATGGGTCTGTTAAGTTAGCGACCTTCACAAATTTGAATAGGGAATAAGGAATAAGTAACTGTTCGCAAACTTCACTGACCCGAATCACATGGGAATTACTACTTAATTGCTTATAAGATTCAATGCATGTATGCGTATTCTCTTCATATGCAACATTATCTGTCAAGCGTATTCTAAATGAAAACAAAGCTGTCTTTTAGAATACTGAAGAAGACTGTCATATTGAAGTGTAATGAATTCTATTCTGAAATGGCCAGCTGACAGTTACTGTGCCCTCAGTTTAACATTAAGACCTCTGGGAATTCATGTAATGTGTTTGAGCTGGGGAAGTCTCTTGAGATGGCAAAAACAGGAACATTTCGGTACAATGACTGACGGGATTACCGAATGTTTGTTGGCATATTACTTGCTAAATATTACATAAATATTTTTGTTCAACCACTAATTAATTCTAGTTGAGATTTTACACCTCACACGTGTCATATAACTCTTTTAAATTAGAGATGTGTTGTCCTTTTGGGACAATAAGGTGATATGGTTGGGAAAGCTATTATCACATAGTGGCATGGTAGCAAGTCATATTTTGATTTGTATGTCAGTCTTGTGTCAACTTGGATCCATCAATTCTGTATTGATAATTATCGTTTGAAATGAGAAAAATAACAATGTTTCAATGATGTTGATAGCGGTAAAAACAATCTGTCAATATATTAAACACAAACAACCATTCATATCTTAAATAAATGTACTTCATAAGTTGTTAACAATCCTAAGGAAAATCTTAAATTCAAATTTCCAAACTGTTTCATCAAATAACAGCATATGCAATGCATGGGTTTTTATAAGATGTACATAGAGAATTATTTCTCTAAAGTCAATTCTTTCCTGGGGATATATTGTCTTCTCAACAGAGAGCAAATATATAGAATACTATCACTGAGATTTACTAGGGGGGTTCAATGCAACTTGGATATTTGTGTTCAAATAAAAAATGGAAACTTGTGACTCTTGTCATAACATAAACTTCACAGATGTCATGACAAATTACAGACACAACAATAAGTTATATATGATTTTCTCAACCATGAAGAACACGTTGTAATAAAGTTCATGATCGCATGTATAAAGTGATGGGGAAGGATGCTCCTATTCAACAGTTTGCCATTGGACTTTTCAGACGAAAAAGGTTAGGAAGTTCAAATGCAAGCTTTCAAATGCCATCCAAACTGAAACTATATTCAGTATAGAATACATCTGATCTACTTGAAAGATGCTACCAGAATGACGACGACGGCATTACGGCTACCACAGACACGTGGTTAGAGGACCAATCTACTGAATTCTATAAATGTAGCGTAAAAAAACAAATGGAATAAATGCAATTAGATGAATTAAAATTAAAATGAGAAACGAAATTGAAATAGTCCCCGACTTTGTACTTTATTTAAGATGTAATTGAAGTTGCCCCCTCGAATATTCATAAAAAGGTGTCTGTAACAATGGGAACTAGAAGCCCTTTAACATTACCCCTTTGTTGTGGGTAACACATACGGTTACTCTATATAATTTTGCAAGACCATAACATTCTCTTTTTGTCTCATGAAACGACTCTATTCCAATTAATAAACCTATAATCACCATTTGTCTACCTCAAAGGGTAGATAAATCAAACTGATGCTCATTCTTGCAAGAAGAAACCATTCCTTTTTTCTCCTTTGACAGTTCCTTGTAATACGGACAGAAGTTGGAGAGAGATAGATGTAGGTCGAGGAAATTTGACACATAATTATCCTGTGAGTTGGATATCCTGCCATTTAGCTGTCATATGTAAGACCAAAGGCTGTATATCTATTCACTCATACTAGTATTGAGAAGAAGGGTGACCTTACAGGGATTTAAAAAATATTATATAACTCAATATATGATTCTTATAGCTTGTTAAGGGGCCAGCATCGTTATTTGAAGTAACTGTTCTTTTGTTGATAGCTCTTCAATCAGCAACCTCGTCTCCTGGTTTAGTGAGAAGGCAACAATGTGTAAGTAAATACGATGATAAATCACTAATCAATACCTGGTAGATTATTTTCACCGAAAGGAGCCCACGATTCACTTGGTTTACAGTTTTTTCGAATTTGAAAATACCGCTGGGAAGCTAAATTTTGTTTGGGTGTTCAATGTTACTCTGACATGCAAACCCATTTAGCTCAACTTTTTTTATATACACATATAAACAGAGATCTGTTTTCTCGTGACGACTGTTAAATGTTTAGTGTCAGTTTTTGCCAGTGTCACAACGACGTTATTGACAACCAATACCTGGTTAAAGCGCTCCCAAATAATATCTTCAAAATTAAAATGTGAATGACTCTGATGCCATTGTTTGGCCTCTTCCTCACAAGAGAAGGGATTGATCATGATCGTTGTGTCATAATTCTTATCATTTTGTTTAAGATTATTGCAAAGGAAACTGCTTCCAAATCGTAAGATTAAGATCGATTTAATACATACATTATGTCAAATCATTATTCCCTGAAGATGACTAATAAATCATTTCTTCAAATTTGTTTGTGCAATTCAAAGCAAGTACACTCAACATAAAAACTATTTGTTTTAATTGATTGTACAATAATAATCAGACATGCAAACCAAGATGGAGTGAGCTACACTGCTTGTATATATTCATATATACAGAGATCCGTTCTCTTGTGATGGCTTCATGTTAAAGTGACATAATCGATATTATAACGGCTGTGTCAGTGTTTACTGACTCTGACAGGTGTAAATAGTGTCATGTTTCGAATACGTCCGTTTAGGATTATTGCAAATAATATCAACTGAAGATTAAAACATATGAAGTTTATTAAAGTTTAACAAAGCATACATTTTGTCAAAACATTTTCCAGTGATGGAGAATTATAAATCAATTCGCCAAATCTGTTTTGGGACTTTAAAACAAACAGTCATGCTCTTGAAAATCCCTATTCCAGTTTTAAAGAGTGGTAATATCCAAGGTTTATTAATATTGGCTCATCGTTCAACAGAAATGATCCCAGATGCAGAGCACTGCCATGTCGTTTCGGGATGTTTAGGATCACACAGAAACAAAACGTATGGTCTCTTTGTGGCAACTGTCAGACAGTAAATTAATTAACAATGATAGGAAATGATTAAATCATAAAAAGTACGTAGACTAGCACTGACAAATAATTCCAAATACGTGACTTATACTCTTACTCTTACTTACATGTATATTCAACACTGTAGGCTTCTATCTTTTCTGTCTTAGTCCTTTCAGCTAGACTTCTGTAGACAAGCACTGAAAAATACGTGAGTTATACTCTTACTTACATGTTTATCCAACACTGTAGGGTTCTATTCCTTTCAGCTAGACTTCTGTCGATTTAATGTAAGGCTTGGTCTTAATAATAATGTTAGTGTAAGTAAATTTACAATGAAATAAAAACATTGCGACTTATTCTACTCAGTTGTCTAATAACGCTCCTTTGTAACTTGCTTTTGCCTGCGTCATAGTGTGGCTATGTCATTTCTTTATCTCAGATACAAGTTCATCTCAGTTGAGTTTTTTTTGCTACAGCACGGAATTTAAGAAAAACCTATTGAAATAGCAAGTTTAGCCTTTTGATGTCTCGGTGTAAGTTTAAAATTTAAATTGAATATTCATCTGTCTGTCAGAACTTAATTTGATCAAAGCAATTTTGAAGGTTTTATGAAACTTGTTTTTCGTTCTGTCGAAAACGATCTTTAGTGTTCTTTCGAAAAAACGATCTTTAGTGTTCACAAAACCATGTCAACTAACTGTGCATTCGTATTCCGTTTTTAAAGAAAATTACGATAACGTTAAATCACAAACATTGTAAGCCATTTACAGATAAAGGAGGACGAACTTTGCAGTTAACAATACAATGACATAATGCATATATGATGTATAATGCAGTAACAATGATTTACACATCTATGTAAACAACAAGCTATGTGCCTCATAAAGCCTGCAGGCAAAGAATTCTTCTTTGTAGAGTTCTCTCATGTTCCTTTTGTAAGAGGCACGACTGCTGGCTATCATCACTCCAGATAATCGTGATAAATCAGAAGATAAACACATGTCCAAGCAACAAATAAGATCGACAAGGTTAACTTTTGATTACTTATTTTAATGTGCTTGTACTTAATGCATTCATTAAAAAAATATATAGAAATGATCCATTTATTACGGTGAGAACAATATTATTCTGATAATTCAAGAGTTATCTCTGATTTTATTCTATGTATTAAGACCTCATTTTATAGGATGCTTTAACTTTTGTAGCAGCGTATGGAATATATGGAGATTTCTGTTGCCTTGTCGAATAAGATAAAAAAAACAGGTCTGTAGTATGGATCGAGATATATGTACTTTGTTAATCAATCCCATTATGTAAATACGAAAACTGTTCACTGTCAACAACTTCATATAACTCAACAGAAAAACCTAAAACATGCATTTGGTGCAAATATACATCGGCATCAAATAATCATCATGGAAACAGTTTTTGTTAACATGCTACTAGAAGTCATATCCTTTTACATACATCGCTTCATTTAATCTCCAGACAACGTCAACTGACAACCAATGATGTTACATTCACCTCTTGTCCACCACTAGGGGTCGCTGCAGGAAGAGATATTACCAGGAAGTAGCATATAGGAGGCGTATTGATATCATACAGGCCAGATAAAGAGAACTTCTGTCACTCAACTGTCTTTTGTAAGAACCTGGAGTCTATTCACCAAACTGGTTTTACCAAATCGAGACAGGGTGTTTTTTTGTTGTTGTTCGTTTGTGGTTTGAGTAAGAGTTCACATCTGTTTGCTGACATTCTAATTATTCAGACATAGTACAAAAATAATACTCATTACTAAATCATAAACACTTATGTACAGGCTACGGGCCATTTTGTCTATAGAAACTGGTTTTCACCAGAATTATCTAAATGGATTAAATTACTAAGCAGTCACTTGGCATTAATATATAATATTTTAAACATATATCATTAACGATAGAAAACGAGATGGGTCAACTTGCTGTACATGATACAGGAAGAGAAGTGGTCTTAAAAAGAAACAAGCCATATTTATGACATCAAATGAGGGTTTCACCATAAAATGTTCACAATTAGGTCTAGAGACACTTTTGAATGCAAAAAATACAGCTCGAATAACAATGAAAACTGACAGACAAGAACTGTTTTAACCAATGTTTACACATGAGTATCGCCTATTCCATTTTAAACGTTTTAACTGACATATTTGTATTTTTATCTATGAAGTATTTTCTCACCTTATGTAATAAAAATGTCACATATTGATCGCGTTCCCAGCAATAAACCAATTTCAGAAATATTTATTTCAGACATTTTGAGAAAAAAACCCCAAAACAAGCCATATGTGATGTAGCAATACTTTACTCTGTGAATTGTTGACTTTATGCTGCATGTTATTTGTTTTGTGAAACAACTACATTACTATGAAGTTGTCCTCGTGTTAGACACTTAAGAAATGAAAGCGTCACAGCTACTGCGTGCACTGACAATGATGTTTATTTTGCCACCGTTGGATAATATAATGACTTAATATCTATTTGTTTAAGGATAATGAGACGTCACCTTGTATGTAAACTGAATTATCTCTGATGCATATTGCCAACATTGTTATAACTGCAGCACAATAAAGATCATTTAAACATAGCTGCTGAATAATCAGTTTGAATAATCATTCAGCATCATGATATTTTGAAATTATGCCAAAACCTAATAATCTCAAACTATGTTTCAAATTAAGCGTTTCTTAAACCCTCCAAAAACCTGGTTGAATTTTCGAAACAAGTTAAAGTCATGGCCGTTGTAGTTACTGTGGATGCCTATAAATGAAAGTTGCCTGATAATAGCCGTCTGACACATCGTCAACCATAGGATGGTTCTTTAAGATATATTCTATCATCTGCCTTTCTCATTTATAATGACTTTGGGAAAACAGCATATTTATTCAGTGTATTGTGTAATGTTAACATAAAAGTTTAAGGATTCATAATGTGAATATGAGGACTTCTATACATGTAAAATATACTAGCACAAACACCATAAAACATCATAAAAGAAATGCACATCACAACAATTGCTATAAAAAAGAAATGATTCGTTCTTGGCCACTTAATCTGATGACGATTACCAGCTTGATAATTATCATTTGGCATAAGGTGCATTGTACAAATTGAAACGCTTCCATTCAAGAGAGTTTCCAACTTTCGATCAGGAGTTCAGTTAAAATAGCAGTGGCTAGAGAAATGACTTTCAAGAAATGAATACCTTACAAATTTTGTATTTGTTTTAGTGGTCTATCCATTTTACAGAAAACGTATGCACAACCTGCAACAGTAGAGAGCCACCAACTTACAGTGACATCAAGTGACAGATCGATAAATACTATTAGTGTTCTCATCTTAAAATACGTGGTAAAATACAATAGCTAATAATAAATCCATGGGAAGTAACATGCTGAATTGCAATTTGATGGTAGGCAGATAGTTTCTTATTTCTTAATATAAAGGGCAGATTCATATACATGGTAATCGCAATTCTTGAATTTACTACAGTGACATCAAGTGACGGATCAATTAATTCTATTAAAAGGGTTCTCAACTTAAAATATGTGGTAAACACAAGCTTACTGAAATAATAAATCCATGGAAAGTAACATGAATTTCATCTTTTACAGCTAAATGCCTTCATATTTCTTAATATATGGGGCAAATGAATGTACATGGTAATTCCAATTCTTGAATTGATGTGGGTTAAATCTACTGTTGTGGTGATGTAATTAAATTATGCGTAGTTAAGGACGTTATTTCATGATATCACAGTCGTGTTGATAACTTTGCATCTATCCTGGAATACTTGAATGAAATTGATAATTTCAAACGAACGAACTCCAAAAAATGTAAGACGTGCCTTGGATGAACCAATGTTCATTGAGTTTAAAACAAAGAAAAGAGTTCAGGACGTGAGTGTGTGTATCATTTGTAGTTAGGTCTAAAAAATAGTTTCTGGTTATTACAGGTTAAAAAAGATGTGAGGACGTGATTTTTTTTGTAAGACGGTTTTTTTTGTTTGTTTTTGGAATGAAGAGTTAAACAAACAATTATCACAATAAAGCACAAACTCTCTTAAATATGTGTTACTATTCCAGATGGTCTATAATCTCACCCCTACACCCCTACATCTCAACAGAAACGAGTGACATTTCCTATGTCCATTGTTATCTGAGACTAAACAAATTATAGTTATCTGCCCCTTACTTTTGAAAACCTAGAAAAAATAAACCTGAGGCTGGCGGAAACCAGAAACAAATTCTTTTTTGGGGGGGCCTTACATTACATCGCAGGCTAATCTACTGAAACCGTCCTGTTTGCTTTAAAGTAAGTGTCATGGAAAATAATGTAATTAAATGGACAAAATACATTGGAATGGCGTTGCCGCCGGCTGATTGGTTTCATCCACTCATTTTCGTTAATGAATATAACTCCGATGACTATAAGCATAATAACGTACTATTTCGATTCGTTTAATTAAATGAGACAAGTAGACTGAATAAGAACAATGCCCATGTATCTCCTTGGTTCATGTATAGGAGGATTTAGATACTGTAACATGCTCAGTGCTTTGTGAGCCCACCCAGTTCTGATTCAACATTGTACCATTCACTTCACTGGGGGCTTGATTCTGAAGTTACTGATTACTACATTTTTAATACATTCTGCTCCTGTGACGCAAGGGCGAACACAATGAGATGGAATTAATGATATTTAATTAAATTTTCTCCCTTGCGTCAGATCACTTACTGAGCACATTAATCTGTTTAAAGCGTCCAGGTAACCATGACAACGTTATGCCCTCATTTGAGTTCCATTTAGCCCAGGGTCACAGAGGACACCTTTAAGAGCTTCTAATAACACAAAAGTCCAGAGAACAAAATTAGATTGTACATTAAGTTGTATCTTAAATACTGTTTAAAACGCAATGCAATGTTAAACATTAATTTAGGCAGTGCATGATTTTCAAGCAGAAATGAAATATAATGTCAGTGGTAACTGATATGCTGTTCACTTCGGTTACAATAATCATTAACATATGGTTATTGATTTTACAGTTTGGTGCAACTAACTTCTCAAGGTAATAGTATTATAAGAGTTTCATTTTTGGAATCATATCCCATGTGGTCAGGCCCAATACTCCCCAGTGAATACCAAGGAATGATGTATTATATTCCTGACAATGAAATCTTACGACTCTTTTATCCAGACAATGAAGCATACTACAAGTAAAAGTTACCATTTGAGACCGAGGTGTTCAATTATTGTATAGCAAGTAACATTTTTCATAATACTATTTGTTTTATATATATATATATTGATATTTGTTTTATAAGAACAGTGAACTATTGAAATGGATAAACATGTCAAAGGGGATTCTCAACTTTCCATCAGTTTATGTCCCTTTTGATATAATTGTGTTAACCCCTTTCAACAACAAGTTTATTTCAACTGCAACAAAAGCTACTTACAAAAGGGGAAGGTTTTGTGATATCATATCAGTAAATATCTCATTGTATGACCAAAACTTCAATTTATTTTCCATAGTCTCGGTGAAAGTGTGATGATAACTCTGCAATTAAAAATATTGCTCACAATGAATCAATGATCACATAAGAAATGGAATAATGTTAAAAACACTCCATAGACATACAATCAAAATGTTTCATTATAGAAAGACTACAACCTGAGCCTCACAGCCTTAGGTAGGATGGGGCTGGATAATGAATAGCATATGTCTGACAATGGGTGATTATATACGTTTTATACACTAATCTGTGCTACTGTGAGTCGCTGCAGAGACAAATAACATCAGGAAGTTGAAGAGGAGGCGTATTATCATCCTCCAGGACCGATTCCAAAATATTATGACATTCAGCTGTCGCTTGTATCCACCGGAGGCTGAAAGATCCAGTCTATAAACAAACAACCATAAGATCACAAGATCATATAGACAAAAGTGAAAACATTTATTAAAAATGGTCTCAGGAGTTAGGTTTTGAAATTTCTTGTGAAGAAGAAACTAAATGTTAACTGAAGACGACAGTACAACTACTGTCGAGTGTGGTCAATGTCGATTAATTACTAGTTTAAATGTATAGTTATCATTTGCATTGATTATTTTTCATGTAAACAAACTTTTGCGAATTAATGTTATTCAATTTGTTACCCATTTGGTGTCACTAGTTAATGAAAACTATGTATACTAGTACTCAACAGAAGTCTTAAAGATTGTAAAGAGTCAATCTGTGTTTCATTGAAGTACCGTAATTGATGTTTCATTTGATTGAAGAGAGTTGATTTTCCCAAAAACATTTTTGCCGTGATTATGTATGATTCTAAACCTTTCTTGAAGCCTGGCATACATAAGATGGTAGGTAATATAGGCAGGGCAGAAGAGGGTTTGGTTATTTGAAGCTCCCTTAACTCAAATATACTATTCCCACTTACCAAGAGCCATCCGTGCTTATCATATTTACGGCTTCCTACTGCAATTACAAATGTCCACATTTTACGGCAGGTACTTCTTTAGTTCATGTCAAAAGTAATATTATTCGAAAATATGTTGTATTTTTTAAAATTATTCTATGGGTCTTATTTCTTGCTTAACATATATTTTCTTTTTAAATGTCTATTGCATACCACTAGTTTAGGTTAGTGTAACAACAAAACTTATCTCAATTATGGTGGTAATTTTTTCCAGATAATTATCTTAGCTATTGTTTGATATCATATAAATGGTTATTTTCTGCCCTTCAGAAAATCCAGTGACACATTGAACGTTTGTCGCCGCGCTGTTTCTGAGTAACGCTGTTTCTGAGTAACGTGCAAGTTTCATGTCATTGATTGCCATTTGCGGTATAGAATAGTAAAGCTTTGGTAATCAGAGGATTTACTGACATTTAACGTTAATATACTTTGGTATCATTTCAAGCGGAGGCGACTCTTGATGCTTCCGTGACTAGTTTTACCTCTCTGAAGGCCCTGCCTCGACAAGGATTAATAAATTGATTCCATCTCATTTCTTTTGCTGTATTTGAGGACAGTTTTTATTGTAACTGACGTTTAGCTCTTCAGTTGGTTGAGTAATTTTATATATGTGAAATTTGATGTCAGTAGAAACAGTGGATAGTGAGTGACATGTTTCATCAAGCGGAGTTTCTAGTGTCAGGAGCTCCGTCACCTGTGACCTTCAGTTCCACAGAGTGTTGAACTAAAACCAATACCAGGTCATTATGTTTAGTGGAATATTTATCACTGATTAAAATCCAATATTTTAAAAGAATAAGTTGGACATATGAGCTGTTAACAACAATTCATGGTACCGCAGAACAACTAGAACACAACTCTTTGTACACTACGCGTTTAAGTCATTGAAGGGCATATAGAAGTGGTATATATAAGAACAGGAAGATTTTCTGGATTACAACTTCTTTAATGTTAACATATACGACGTTTCTGAGTTTATACTCAATCCTTCATCAGGCTTAATCACGTTTCACCTGAGGAAGGAGTGAGCATATACTCCGCTACACGTTAACTTAAATATAAAGATATGATCTTGAGATTAGCATATAACCATACCTTCAATTGTTCATTCCCAAATCTCAACGGTATTGATACTTCATGACTCAGATCGACACTGTAACTGTCATAGTTAAAAAGTAATAATTGTTGATTTTTGTCAAGATAAGGTGATATCCTGACCAAAAGTAAATTATTCATTGCGTAGTAAATGTCATGCAGGTTTCAACAGAAGAGAAGTTTGATATTACTCTGTTTGCTACAAATCAACATATGCCTCGCTATACCGAGAGACAATAAACGCCGAATTGTTGAAAATAAGAGAAGTGACAGACAACCTTACTGAAAACGTCGAAATGAACACTGAACACATTACTGACAACAAGTCCGATATTGAGAAATTGAGAAATTGAGACAAGAATTCCGTGAATACCGAAAGGAAATGGAAGACAAATTTTTAATACAAGAACTGTACTCAAGAAAACAAAACTTACTCGTTTACGGAATTCCTGACGCGGAAGACCCAGAGACGGCATGTCGCAAATTACTTGCCAACATGGGAGTCAACAGCGAGGTGAACGTGGTAGCAATCCACCGTCTTCCAAGACACAGTACAAATGAGCGCACAAGGAATTCCCCAAAGCCCATTTAGGCCATGGGCCGAGGACTGTTTTTGTTCATTTAAGGTCCAAGTTTTTGGTGAAGGGGAAAACTTTACTTTATATTGTAGAAAATGGTTATTTTTCACAAAATATTCAATGTTTCACCAAAAACACTTGTTCATTAATTAATCAACAGTAATAGAAGGCCCTTGAGAAATATGCTATTTTCAACCAATCAGAGAGCAGCTAGGTCAGCCTGCCCGGTACAACAAAGATGGCCGCCCCCATTATAGATTGTGTGTCTGTCTGTTTGTGAGTCTTCAACTGATTAAATTGTGGCAATATCAGAAGTTTCCAGGGGCCATTTATATGGGTATATTAAACAATGGCTACTTCTGGATGGAAAACAGAAAAATAATCATAATTTTGATTATTAACACTGTGATACTGCAGAATAATGTTCAGGGGAGAGGTTTTTGTGGTCAATTTTCGAGTTAGAAGAGCTACTAAAGTTATCTGAAGGGTGACATATGTTTGAAATCAACTGGGTTTGTGGAGAAATATATAGTTGATTGGTACGTGCGTTTATTTGTGAATGTCACCGATTCTTAGCGTTCATTTTGACCTGAAGTTGAATGGGCCGCTTCCTTAGATCGGCAGTATGGCTGACATTGTTCCTTTATTCTTTTTATTTGATATAGGGTGTAGGATTTTTGTTTACCTTCATTTAACCTTCGTTTAACTTACAATATCGGGTTCCTGTTGAGAAAATGGATCATTTGCCCAAATTAAATGGTACACAAGTGAGAATTTCTTTTTAATTTTAATTTTAAAACTGTCTTCATAGCTATAACTAACAGTTAATTTGGTATTTGAGTAGAAAACATTTTTGATGATGGCATGTAAAACACTTAATTGGTAGTAAATTGTGTGGCCATTAACATCAATCTGGTAACTTTTACTGACACCTATTATTATTTATCTTTGACAACAATAGACTGATGACATGTATATTTTTGTTTTGTATGTATATTCTATGTATTTGAAATGAAATGGAATAAAAAAAATTTAAAAAAATAGACAAAAAAAGAAAGAAAGAAAAAGAAGAAGAAAAGTGTTCACACCTTTTGAAAAAACACACAGAAAAAAACTTTTACCTTTAGCAATATCTGTAATATCTTCAAAAATGACAAACAAACCTGAGCAAACAATGTATTACGATTACATGATTATATTTTATATGCAAATACTAAGTTGAATTTTGTTGGGTGTTCATATTGACTCTATGCATATATCTACCTATCTACTGTCTATGAAACTGGCGTGTAGATGAACTTTGCAAGCAGTAGAAACAAAAATATGGGTCCCTCACAAAATGGCTCCAGGTCTCACTTCTTTTCATGGAAACAAATCAAAATTTGAAAGTTTTGAAACATAAAAGGCCCATATTTTTAAAAAGGTATATTGACCTTTTGTGTTGGGAAATGAAAGAAACCAATCCCTCAATAAAAGTCCAGTTCGTTTCCATGAAAACACAATACTTATATATTAAAAACAATTAACATGTCATAAGATACCACCTTTAATACTGAATACCACCTATTAAGTTTAAAAAAGATAACACAAACAGTTCTGCTCCGGAAATGAACTAATTCACAAGGTGGATAACACATATTAGGTTAAAAAAGATAAAAGATAAACCTTTTTTTTTATAAATTTCTTATATGGAAACGAACCTGTCCCTGTGTCCAAATCCAAACCATTTCCATAGAAACTAAATTAATAATTTTAAAATCTTAAAATAAAAAAGGCATATGGATAATACACCTAAAGAGTTTCAGAAAAATAAAATTAACATGTTTTTAGCTTTGCTTTGAAAATGAACCTATCAGTCTTGGTAACACATTTGAGGCAAAATCAAAGTTATCATTGAAAAAAAATAATATCTTAAAGCAACTCTTCAGTATTTGGTTGGTTACTTTAAATCCCCTGGTTCCTAAGGCAATGTTGAAGATACTACGGAACATAATATTGGACGATAAAAGGTGATAGTGAGATCTCCGTGTCCATTGGAACCTTGATCAAAAGAGTATGAGGTCTGATTACAGAGAAGCTCAATAGTTTTTTTTTCTAGAAGGGCAGTAACCGTACAAATATACGGTAGTATATATTAGAATTTAACATTGTTCTAAATGCTCATCAATTGAGAATCTTACCCATGTGTCTTCTGATATCAAATATATCAACAGGACTTGATTAAAGTTACAAATATCCCCAGCATGCCAATGAAACAAATTTCCTCCGGGATATCTTATCTTAATGAATGAACATATCTCAAACACAACACTGCCTTTTAGCTTCTTTGTCAGTGATCTCAGTGAAGTAGAATAGCATTGTGACGTCATCAGCACTATGGCATCATAACATAACATTACATCATCAACTTTGAGGTCATAACATTGTCAGCAGTGGCGGATCCCGGAATTTTGAGAGGGGGTGGGGGGTCAATACCCGCTCATGCAAAAGAGTGAGATGAAAGTATGTTGTCAATTAATAGTTTGATGTCATTAGTTCAATCCATAATCATGACAGATGGTATAACACTATTTGGATTGATGTTTGTGGGTAGTAAGAATTGTAGTTTGTAACCAGTATGTTTTCATTGATAAAGCAAATAATTATTTTTTTTATATTTTTATGGTCAAGAAAAGACAGAATTTCTCTATTTATCTGTTTGAGAAAACGTTCTCACCAGTACCACTGCAGTTTGATCTCAGTTCTCAACACAGTGAAAATATCACACAGGGAATGACATCATGTCCACAATAATATGACGTCACATCTACTATCAACAACGTCAGCGTATGATATCACAAGAACTCCCTAAGTTTTTAACTTTTTAACTTTAAAACACCACATTTTTTTTAAACACAGAAGCATATAATATATAGAATATTTTTTATTTACAGTGTAATGTCACTTATCTCATCTTATATATATTTTTCACTCGTATCTGCGCCACTTAAAAAATACTGGCACTCGCTGAGAGGTAAACTGCAACATCATACTGAAAACACTGAAGAATCCTCTATTTATCTGGCCTACCAAACACATAAGTTCTTTTGAATCAAATTCTCATAATCAAAAAATTATGAGCATTCAAAGGATTCAAAGAAGTAAGTAAAGGGGAAAACATAATTGTTTTATAACCTTTTCTTAAATCAAAGATATTTTCATTCATATTTTTATTTTTAAAAAAAGCTCAAACCTTTAACTACTACAGAAAATGGGTATCTTTAGCGAACAGACTTAACACACCTTTAATAAAATTTTAATTTCTTATGTACAATTTTGTATCGCTGCATTATTGTAGTTGATGTTTGCATTATTTTTTTTTACATATTTATGTCATTGGGAAAAAAGGGGGGAAAATCAAAAATGTATATTTACATTCTTCTACATTTTTGTAACATATCATTCCATAATGTGTTTTAGTACGTTTGTAATAAGAATCAGTTGTTACTTGATGGCAAATTCTATGAGAAATGTTAAAAAAATTAGAAATACTTGCAAGAGTTACCTCCCTTTGCTCAGAAAAAAACTCTCACCCCTGTTATAAAAATTCATTTAGCTCTCTTGGAAATTTATGTAGTTTAAAAATTCCAACTTCTCATTGTTGTAATTACATCGGTTTCTTACACTATGAATTGAATTAGGGCTAAAATTTAATTTTCTTTTTAAAAACATAAACGAAATGGGACGGTTTGAGAAAAATTAATTTTTTCAGAACATTTTTTGCAGAAATTTCACATTTTTTTAATAGGAAACCCAGTTGGATCACAATATTTAGATAGAACAACATATTCTCTTTCAACAGATATGTGATATGTGGAAATATATTAAAAACTTTTGTCAAAAATCAGTTTTTCCGTGGCTCAGAAGACCTTTTGCGAAACTGCTGATTCATCACTTCAACATGCCTTAATTTCATAATGAACAAGTATCCTAGGTGAAACATTGCATTTTTGGAAGCAGTAAACACTCAGGATTAAATTGATATATTGTTTCTGCCTTCACCAAAAACTTGGACCTAAAGTCACTTTAGAGACAAGCTACGGCTTTCGGCCCATGGCCTAATTATGATTAAATTTGTTCGCATGGAGGACAAACAACAAGTGTGGCGTGCAAGTTTCACTAGCTCAACATTATTGAAGGAACATAAAATATCCATTCGCACAGACCTACCAGTGCCACTGAAAAAATACAGAGGAAAACTGGCCGCAAGAGCATATACCCTTCGACAGGATTACCATGTGCAAACACGGATTTATGAGAGGGGCATTGAAGTCATTATGGAATATAGGAAAAACTCAAGCTCACCCTGGCAAGTGATCAGCTTGGAGGAAACACCGCGATTCTGAACTGTTTGGAGAAAATAGGTTTTCTACGAGATTCGTTGGATATATTATTTAGGTACATTAATCCACATTTGTCTCCAAATAAACACTTAAAAACTGTTATTTTAAGCTGATTGTGTGTGGAACGGGAAAACTGAGAAACAATTTGTTTTTGAGAACCATTTAATTTTAAAGTTTTAATAAGAATTAAAACACGTGTGTTTGTTTACAACTTAAGTAACCCGGATGTAACTCTACAGTAGCAGAGGTGAAGGACGTTTATTTTTCAACACGATCGTTAAATGGGTGAGAGTGGCTTTTGAACTGTTTTAATCAATGCCAAAACAACGAACTATGCACCCAAACGTTGAAACATTATTGACGTTCTGTGTTGTCTTTTTAAGGACACATTTAATTTTATCGTTTCAACACGAAACGAAAAGTTTGTATACAACTCTGTGACCCGGAAGTGGAAATGATGCTTTAGTGATATTTATATTTTTCTTTCTATCTTTTGATCGGCATTGACTGAGAGTATCTCTTGAATTGTTATGACATTGCTTAAACTATAAACGATATATCAAAACGTCCTGTAATGATATAAATTTATGATATGTTTTTTAGCATGCATTATTAAAATTAAAAGGTATGAGTAAATACTATGAAGATATTATCTTACATGGATGTGATATATATCATTCTATCAAGATATTAATTTATCCTACATGGATGTGATACTGCGTCTTTGATATAATATGTTTTCAATATAAAATATAATATTTAAATGTTGGGCACTGTACAGTTATAATAATTGCTAAAGACTATCATATACTAAAATAATACATTTCATTTTATTTTATTGTTGATATGCACTGATTGATAGAGATTTCTGATCTTTAAGAGTTACAACCGAGAATAATTTTGTTTGATATGGCACATTAAAGAAAATTGATTATTAATCTGGGGTGGGATTAGGACAGAGAATAAAGGAAGTTTTCCTATGATTGAAGTTTATTTTATTGTTACTTATAACATGTTCTATGACAAAAAACATTTCCATCCATTTTCATACTGTCAATGCGCATTACTATATATCTCAACAGTGTCACTTAAAACCCTGTCAGCTTTGCAATGCATTTTAAAGAAAAAATCAAAATAATATCACTTAACTGTAGAGGTTTAAACGGCTCCTTAAAGAGAAAACAAGTTTTTAGATTTTTGAAGAAAAAAAAAGCGCAAATATATTGTCTGCAAGATGTACATTTCACAGCTGATCAAGAACAAATAATTAAACAGCAGTGGGGATACAAAGAATGCTATATATCACCTTATAAAAGTAATGCTAGAGGGACAGCAATTCTATTTAACAACAATTTTGAATTCAAAGCTACTGCTTCTGCTATAGATCAGGAAGAAGGTAATTATGTAGCACTTGATGTATTAATTAGTGAAAAAGTATATACACTAATAAATATTTATGGACCAAACACTGACAAACCTGATTTTATAAAAAAAATTAAGGAAATTACCGAGAATTTAGAAGGTGAACGAACATTTTGTGCGGTGATTGGAACATAGTTATTGATCCCGAAAAAGATACATACAGCTACAAACATTTAAACAATCCAAATGCGAGACAAGAGTTACTTGATACAATAGATTTATTAGATCTTAAGGATCCATGGCGCGAGGCAAACCCATCTGCTAGGAGATTCACCTGGCGGCAACCCACACCATTAAAACAAGCTCGATTAGACTATTTTTTAACATCGCATAATATTTTGCAATCTATAATCAATACTGATATAATTCCAAGTATAAATTCTGACCATTCTTTAATATCTCTTACTTTGTCGTTATCTGATATACAGAGGGGAAAAGGTTTTTAGAAATTTAATAACTCACTTTTAAAGGACAAGGAATATGTTGAACTTGTAAAGAAAACCATAACCGAAACCTTAGAAGAATACCAAGATGCTACAAAGACAACTGAAAGTTCATTTATCCTAAATGACCAACTACTATTGGAAATACTTTTGTTAAACATAAGGGGAACTTCAATTTATTTCTCGTCAACACGTAAAAAGAAATCTTTATCTCTGGAAGCAAATTTAGAAAAAGATTTAAATGACTTCGAAATTAAATTGGATGAAACTATTGATGAAATTGAGAAGGATACCTTTTTGGAAAAAATAAAAGAAATCAAATCAGAATTGGAAACTCTAAATAAAATCAAAACGGAAGGCTCCTTTATAAGATCAAAAGCCAAATGGGTAGAGCAAGGAGAAAAGCCCTCTAAATATTTCTTACAATTAGAATCTCGAAACTTTCTCAATAAATCAATATCAAAACTTGAAAATACAGAGGGTACTGTACTTACTGCACACAATGATATTATTCAAGAAGTACAAAATTACTATGAAAAATTATATACCAGCAAAGACTGTACGCAGATTAACCTAGAAGATCTATTTTCAGATAAATCAATTCCAAGATTAGATGATGCTACATCAAAATCCCTTGAAGGTAAATTGACCTATGATGAAGTACTAAGAGCATTAAACAATATGAAAAATGAGAAAAGTCCTGGCCCTGACGGATTTACTGCAGAATTCCTTAAGTTTTTTTTTGGTTGGATCTTCATAAATATCTTATTAAGGCATTAAATTATGCCTTTGATAATGGCTCCATGTCAATAACTCAAAGACAAGGATTGATTACATGTATACCAAAGGAAAATAAACCTAAGCTCTATCTGAAAAACTGGCGCCCCATTTCCCTCCTTAATACTTCTTACAAATTGGTATCTGCAACAATAGCAAATAGAATAAAGCATATACTGCCATCAATTATACATGAGGACCAAAAAAGATTTGTAGCTGGCAGATATATTGGGGAGGTAACGAGAATGATTTATGATGTCATGGAACATGTAGAAACTTACCAAAAACCAGGTCTTCTACTACTTATTGACTTTGAGAAAGCCTTTGATTCGGTAGAAAGAAAATTTATGCATAATGTTCTAAACTGCTTTAATTTTGGACCCGATTTTAAAAAATGGGTGAATATACTTTTTGAGAATATTGAATCCTGTGTATTGGTAAACGGTTATGCTAGTTCCTTTTTTAAAATTTCTAGAGGTTGTTGCCAGGGGGATCCAATATCACCGTATATTTTTATTTTATGTGCAGAAATACTAGCTATCATGAAAATGAAAATATACAAGGTATACAGATAGGAAACATACAATCTCTTCTTGCGAAATTTGCAGATGATACTACACTAACTCTAGATGGATCAGAAAAAAGCCTCTACGCAACAATGAACACTTTATTTTTTTGGGAAAGATTTTCTGGGTTAAAGGTGAATGCAGAAAAGACAAAACTGATTTGGATAGGCTCAAAAAAAAGAACTAGATACAAGCTTTGTAAAGAGTGGAAAATGGACTGGTCACCAACTCAATTTAAACTCCTGGGCATAGAATTTGATGTTGACCTAGACAGTATGATACAATTGAATTATACAAAAAAGTTTGAGAAAATTGAAAAGGAAATGGCAACATGGGCAATACGATCTTTAACACCCCTAGGGAGAAATGTTGTATTAAAATCACTATTATTACCAAAACTAAATCACTTGTTTAATAGTATACCCAGTCCCCCCCAAAAAATTGTCGAGGACTTTCAAAAGAAATGCTATAAATTTATTTGGAAGGGTAAACCTGACAAAATACAAAGAAGTGTAATGCAACATCCACCTAAATTTGGAGGCATCAGTGTTCCTGATGTAAAAACAGTTATTGCTGCACAAAAACTAAGTTGGAGAAAGAGGTTAATTTACGGCAATGCAAACTGGACCAGACTGTTTTCGGAATGTATTATTGACATAACTATACTTCATTTAGCCGATTCAAATTATGTTAAACAGAAGATTACTCCAAATGTTTCTAATAAGTTCTGGAAAGAGGTTCTCTCCCTATGGTCATTATATTTGGGTTGTTTTGACAAGAATGATATTAGAAGTGATGAAGAAATTATGTCAAAATCTATCTGGTACAACAATGACATAAAAATTGGGAATGATGCTATTTGTATTCAACAATGGTACAAACAGGGTGTAACATATTTCAGAGATATGATAGATGATGATGGAAAAATATATGATTATACTGATTTTGTGAAAAGATATAATATAAAAACAGACTTCTTGACCTATGAAGGAGTCAACAAGTCAGTGTCTTCTTTTCTTCGCAACCATAACACCTGTGTTAAAACCTTTTTTAGACCTATTCTTCCTTTAACATATCAATAATAACCAACAAACAAAGCTCTCAAATTTACATGACTTTATTAAATCCAAAATTCATAAAAATCAAAACTCTCTCGAAATGGGAAGATCACTTACAAAATGAATATACTGACACAGAGTGGACCAATATCAATCTTATGGCGAAAAGATGTACACAGAGTAGTGAACTAAGGTGGTTTCAGTTTAAGATCATACACAATATTCTCAGTACTAATCAATTATTATGTAAGATGGGATATGTAGAATCATCTGCGTGCTCATTATGTAATGATTCACCTGAAACCATCTCGCATGTTCTTTATGCTTGTCAATATACTAAAATCATATGGAGACAATTAACAGAATGGCTTGCAAATTACACTGAAGGAAATATTGATTTTAATGAAGAAAATATACTGTTTGGATTTAAGGGAATTAATAATAACCCTTTAAACGCAATAATGCTTATAACAAAATTGATGCTTTATAGATGTAGTATCAAAAAGAAGAAACCAAATTTCAAACCTATACAACATGAAATATTAAAATATTATCAAACAACCAAATTCATTGCATTCTCAAACTGTAAATAAGCAAACTTTCACAACTTCTGGTCATCTCTCCATATGCTTTTTAAAAATCATGTATAATAATCAGAATGTGACAACTGTATGACACATGTATGTGTACTTATATGCGCATGTAATCTATGTCAATACTGTTCTTAAGTGAATGGAAATGTACCGAAAAAATGGAAATAAAAAAAAAAAAAAAAAAAAATTTAGTTCATAAAAACATATTTACATTAAAATCTTTTATTTTCTTCATGAGGCTCCGTATTAATGAATCAATTTACTTCAACCAAATGCTATTGACAAGTGCATTTGCACTATCGTTTTTCCAGCTGTTGTTTATAACAAGATATGTCATAACAATGGAATGGTTTGAAACACTTTGATCTCACTTCGTTAATAATTAAATAAAACTGTCATGAGCAGATCACTTGTTTGTGACAAGTAATATACATGTGCCAATCGTTACCATAAACGATCAACTGAAAGGAAACTAACTAAAGTGAAAGAAGCATGTAACCTGACATTTATTAAACTTAGCATAATGTAAGCTATGCTACAAATTATGAATGTTTTCGAACTGTATAGTCCAACATTCCACCCAATACAACATGAATGTCCATGTCCATTGTAAGCATTAAACAATAATATGTAAGCTTTGTGTCGGAAAAATAGAGTATGTGACCGTTGAACGGCCTTACATTTTACCCATTTTAGATTTGGCAAAACATGATACTTTTATCTCTTCTGAAACAGAAGTTGCGACAACGTATCCGTGTCTTGTTCGGGAATATACATAATAAAATATTGATAGCCCGCATTATACATGATGAACGAGTAAGCATATACTCCGAAACATTCATGTTTGTTCACAATAAAGAAGCTACTATCCAGAACAAAAAAATCTATTTCGAAGCATTAAAAGATAATTTGTAGATAAAGCGTGGAATATAACACTGACATTGAAATTAAGTTCGTTTTAGCCAAAGATGTGCTGATAATTTTATAGTATCATAACTGAAATTCAATTAATAATTTCAACAAAATACAGCAACTATTTTCTCCTTTCAAAAATTAACTTACGATGTCAATTTATGTAATGCGACATGTAAGTCTTGGTATACGTTATTATGTTCTGTGAAGGTATAAATCTCTATTGTGAACCAACATTTACTCAGAGATAATGTGGATGTCAAGGTAATGGCAATTTGCACTTAAAATCACATTGTAACAATAATCCTAATAAGTTCAGGATATATGGTCAGTAACTGCTAGTGTTAGTATCACCAGTATCGCAAATCAAATTTAAGCCAACAATTCCATTGAGTAAATGTACGATAGATAATGTTCTATCGCCTAAACACTTTCCACTACATATTTGTACTTGCTGATCCATGCATGTTGTACAATGTGCTTCTTAAATAGATTTTTCTCCTTTATCTTGTCTGTTGATTTTTTAAGATTAAGAACATTATAGGAAACATCAAAAGCGATTCTGTTTAAATTGGTGCAGAAATAAGGAGTAATGTGGTATCATCTCTCTTTCATTTCTAAGTGAATTTTAATGTTACTTGTGCGCCAGTCACAGATATAATATAATTATATATTGAGGTAGTGCGTGAATATACACATAGCAAGAGACAATAGAAGGCGACACTAATATTGTTTTATGTAATCTGTGTTTGAGAAGTTCAAATAACAAAAGTTTATTTCTTCTATACCTGACAGAAGTTCTTGGAATCTGACTTCTAGGATAAGCCTGCATCTTTTCTTCCCTGTCTGGTGTAATCGGTCCCAGCAGCCGCTCTCAGTGCGGCAGAGTGAGCGACCTAGACGATCATATCGTTCGGTGTCAGACATGATGTATCAAGGGTTTTCAATATAATGTACAGCGTTGGACATGCCGTCTTGTATTGTTATTTGGTTAAAGGTGAAGTTGCACTGTCACATTGTAGAAATAGTGATTTATGCTTTATTTTTAAAAATTGTATCAAATATGTATGTCCTTTCAAGATGTAACCATGGCTGGATATGATGAGAGAATTTACAGGACACCAGGAAAGAGGTTTAAAACTGACTTATAAAGCAGACATATAGTGAAATGTTAATTACTGAGAGTCATAAGAAATCCAATACGTGTATATGTGTTGTCTGAATGGAAAAAAAGTGATGAATTAATGATCAAAATGAACCCTATGTGAAACTATAACGAGCCGTACGCGAAAAAGCATGTGACAACCCCTCAGTATGAATGTCTCTTTCGTGTAATGTTAAGCGACTCTCCAGGCCTCTAATGCACACAAAAGAGTCCCCAGTGAGCCCGCTGTTTCAACGGTTACACAAAAAGCTGACACAAAAACTGTCTTTTTGAAAATACAATGTGGATATAAGAGTATTTGTTCAACTCCAGTATGACATATGTGCCAGAAACGTTTCCATTTTGAAGTCGATAGAGGGCAGAAATGTACAGACATTGTTTTACACACAATATGACTTTCACACAGTGCAATTCCCGTTTGACCTTTCAGTGTTTGAGTTTTTTTCACTAGGAATACTTACTCATTTCTGCACGTACTTGCATGTCACTGAAAACATCACTTGATGTTGTTGGTAATATATCCTCTATTTAAACAAGTGCGATACATACGATCGAGTTAAACGTGTAAGTCATGATAATAGTTCTCTATTAGTTTGTTTATAATGGTCATAACAATAACAATTGAAGGGGTGAATTCAAGAAGGGCACAAAAAAGGCATGTCTGTTGTTACTCACGTTGTTTCCTTTGCGTACAGAAGCGTCATTATCATTCATTCCCAGATCTTTGGATTCCGAATAAACAACTGAAACTGATATAAACGTTCACATCTCCACCATAACATTCAATTTATTGTGCCATTGTATGAAGAAATCTTCATGTAAAATAAGGTCGACAATTATCTGGAAAGTTTTGAGTGGAATAATAATGTTTTCTAACCTATAAATAAGTATGCGCATTAATTAGTCTATGAACACATGTGTATAGCATTACATGAACACATGTGTATATATATCATTACACCCAGCAAACACAAAACGTTTCCTGAAAGTTTCCAAGCAAAACCTTTCCACAAACGTATCAAAAAAGGTTTTTAAAACGATGCTATGAAACTTCACAGAACCTTTAACGAATGTTTTAAAAACGTTTCTAAAACATTTGGGTTACATCATCGAAATAACGTTTCAAAACCTTTTATGAAATGTGGTGTGGGTTTACAAAATTCACTGCAAGATGAAAAAAACAAGAAAATCGAAATGGGTCAGAGCACATCTGTTTGGAGCATCCACGTTACTGTGCCTGTACGTAGATACTTGACAACGTTTGAGTTTCCTGTAGCCTAGGCACCGTTCCACCTTCCTATGTACATTTCAACTGAGATAGCTTTCTACAATTTGTTTTTAATTTGCAGCTTCGAAATAACAGGTCCAGATGCTCAAAATCGATCAATAACAAGCATCGTTGCATCATTGCATTACCAAGTGTAACGCAATTTCCTGCAACTAAAGATCCAGGTATATAACAACCTCTTCCTTCGGTATCCACAACGTTTCTGGACTGTTCCATGTCCCGTCCGTCGTCAGGTGCAATAGTCAATAGTGCATACAATAAACAGAAATATGTTATCAATAATAGTCTTGTCCACCAACTCCCAACAAGTTATAGTTCGAAACTCGCCTTAATTGTTTTCGATTCTCCCATTCTTGCTACTGTTTTATATTGATATTAATGCAGTATCAATGCTTTACACATCCATGTAAACAACAAGCTATGTGCCTCATGAAGCCTGCAGGCAAATAGTTCTTCTTTGTAGAGTTCTCCCATGTTCCTTTTGTAAGAGGCACGACTGCTGGCTATCATCACTCCAGATAACCCTGATAAATCACAAGATAAACACATGTCCAAGCAACAAATGATGTGTTACGGAATAATCAAGTTTATACAGAAAAAATCACATACACATTTTATCGAGTACAATACATGTACCAAACATCTAACACGTTTGTATCTACGCTGCTTTTAACGTACATTATAGTGTGTAGAATTAGTTTGCATCAAACAGTTTATATGCAAAACATTTTGTAATGTTGTATTTTAATATAGAACTGCACGGTTTTGTTGCAGAAAAATTGTATTGTAACAGTTTCTAAGATCGACATGGTTTACTTTTGATTACTGTTTGTAATGTGCTTGTACTAAATGCATTTATCAAAAGATTATTTAAGAATTGAATGTAAGTTTGTGTGTTTGCACTGGAAAATGAACGATGTCAAAGCGGGATTCAAACCTCCGTGAACGGCGAGCTTGCGAGCAAGTTCACGTGACGGTTTGAATCCCGCTTTGACATCGTTCATTTTCCAGTGCAAACACACAAACTGACATTCAATTCTTATAATTTCTTACGTTATTTTTCGTGATTACCTGTTTGATGAAACCTGCGGCACTCATCATGCTGAGTGAAGCGTAATAAAATATAATCTTTCAGGGACACGAGATCAGAGTTATCCGTCCTTTGAATGACGTCATGGCATGGAGGTCGCCATTTGCTGTTGTCACCTCGTCAATGTTATGTAAACAACAGTCGGAAAAGCAATATTTCATTACCGCGACTGCTCAAATCCGAATCCCGTTAGTTCATAATGATTAGATTGTGAGTATTTGCTTATAGATTGCATAATTTGTATTCAGCCAGCAACCGTGATAAACTGAATGTCTTTCGCCGTTCGGTTCTAGAAATAGGCCTTGTGACTCGCTTAGCTCAACATCAAACAGTTATGCGGGATCTTTTATTGAAATGTTTCATTATTTTAACAATTCAGAAGGTAGTATGATATTGAGTTTATGTTATTCAATCAAATAAGTCGGTAAATGCATGGTAACCGTTGGAAATTTGCTAACAAAATCACGCTCAATCAGGAAAGAACGCTACAGTACCGTCGAACGTTCACACGACATGAAAGCGTTCACACGAGTATGAACGATTTTCCAAGAGTTCATGGGTAATGAACCTCGAAATTTTGATCACATGACCGTGCTCTCAACCAACCAACATTCGTGAATCCTTGTAAACTTCAGAGTAAGAAATTATATAGAAATGATCCATTTATTACGGTGAGTGCAATACTTATTCTGATAATTCAAGAGTCATCTCTGATTTTATTTTATGTATTAAGACCTCATTTTATAGGATTCTTTAAGTTCTGTAGCAGTGTATGGAATGTATTGATATTTCTGTTGCCTTGTCGAATAAGATAAAAAACAACAGGTCTTGAGTATTGATCAGCAAGGATCGAGATATAAGTACTTTATTAATCAATCCCAATATGTATGACATGATGTATCAAGGGTTTTCAATATAATGTACAGCGTTGGACATGCCGTCTTGTATTCTGTGATTTGGTTAAAGGTTAAGATGCACTGTTACATTAAAGAAATAGTTATTTATGCTTTATTTTTAAAATTGTATCAGATATGTATGTCCCTTCAAGATGTAACCATGGTTGGATATGATAAGAGAATTAACAGGACACCAGGAAACAGGTTTAAAACTGACTTATAAAGCAGACATATAGTGAAATGTCCATTACTGAGAGTCATAAGAAATCCAATACGTTTAATGTGAGATCTAAATGCAAAAAAATGTGATGAATTAATGATCAAAATGAACCCTATGTGAAACCATAACGAGCCGAACGCGAAAAAGCACCTGACAACCCCTCAGTGGGAAGGTCTTTTTTGTGAAATGTTAAGCGACTCTCCAAGCCTCTAATGCACACAAAAGAGTCCCCAGCGAGCCCGCTGTTTCAATGCTTACACAAAAAAGCTGACACAAAAACTGTCATTTTGAAAATACAGTGGGGATATAAGAGCATTTATTCAACTCAAGTATGACATATGTGCCAGAAACGTTTCCATTTTGAAGTCGATAGAGGGCAGAAATGTACAGACATTGTTTTACACACAATATGACTTTCACACAGTGCAATTCCCGTTTGACCTTTCAGTGTTTGAGTTTTTTCACTAAGAATACTTTCTCATTTCTGCACGCACTTGCATGTCACTGAAAACGTCAGTTGATGTTGCTGATAATATATCCTCTATTTAAACAAGTGCCATACATACGATCGAGTTAAACGTGTAAGTCATGATAATAGTTCTCTATTAGTGTGTTTATAATGGTCATAAAATATCAATTGTAGGGGTGAATTCAAGAAGGGCACAAAAAAGCATGTATATTGTTACTCACGTTGTTTTTTTTGCGTACGGAAGTGTCATTCTCCTTCATTCCCAGCTCTTTTGATTCCGAGTAAACAACTGAAACTGATATAAACTTTGACATCTCCACAATAACATTAAATTAAATGTGCCATTGTATGAAGAAATCTTCATTTTAAATAATGTCGACAATTATCCTGAAAGTCTTTAGTTGAATAATAATGTTTTCTAAGCTGTAAATAAGTATGTGCATTAATTAGTCTATGAACACATGTGTATAGCATTACATGAACACATGTGTATAGCATTACATGAACACATGTGTATAGCATTACATGAACACATGTGTATAGCATTACATGAACACATATGCATAGCATTACATGAACACATGTGTAAAGCATTAGCATTACATGAACACATGTGTATAGCATAACATGAACACATGTGTATAACATTACATGAACACATGTGTATAGCATTGCATGAACACATGTGTATAACAGTACATGAACACATGTGTATAGAATTACATGAGCACATGTGTATAGCATTGCATGAACGCATAGCATTACATGATCATGAACACATGTGTATAGCATTACATGAACATATGTGTATAGCATTACATGAACACATGTGCATAGCATTACATGCACACATGTGTATAGCATTGCATGAACACATGTGTATAGCATTACATGAACGCATAGCAGTACATGATCATGAACACATGTGTATAGCATTACATGAACACATGTATATAGTAATACATGAACACATATGTATAGCATTACATGAACACATGTATATAGCATTACATGAACACATGTATATAGCATTACATGAACACATGTGTATAGCATTACATGAACACATGTGTATAGAATTACATGAACACATGTGTATAGAATTACATGAACACATGTGTATAGCATTACATGAACACATGTGTATAGCATTACATGAACACATGTGTATAGCATTACATGAACACATATGTATAGCATTACATGAACACATGTGTATAGCATTACATGAACACATGTGTATAGCATAACATGAACACATGTATATAGCATTACATGAACACATGTATATAGCATTACATGAACACATGTGTATATATAGCATAACATGCACCGTGTATGATAATGTCTTGTAACACAACACAGTAAAGCCAAAGGCCTCGATTCGATTCAGTGCCGTTTGTGCCGAGGTCAGTACAGTAAATCTTAATTATACGCCCGGGTTCTATTTTTTCAATTACCTCATAGTCGTCTATTTGAGACAGGCTTCTATTCAAGTCGGTGTTATTTCATAATAAGGCTTGTAGAGACATGCACATTCGGTAGGAAGCGGCTATTGTATAATTTCAATTATGTTTACCCTGCGGTTAATTAATGAAGGCGTTTATTTTGTCAGAAAGCTCTGTGCAAGGGCGTCTATTCGAGGCAGATTTCTAGTCAAAGCATGTGTCTTACTAAGGATGAACGGTATGATAACAATGCACTGTAACACTGAGCTCCAATAATATTCTGAGAACCAAACGGCGTTTGCTACAACAATGTATGATTTATAAGTATACGTAAGAGCATATTACGCCTTCATCAAATGATGTAGCTGTGCTCTCATCAAGACTTATGTCGTTGTTTAAAATCAAACATTGGATAGCACATGTTGGTGTTGACGTCAATATCGGATACTTTAATTACGAATAAAGGGTCATGAAAAGGTCGTAATCTATGATTCACTGCCCGTGAGAAATATCAGCAAACTGAAGTAATATTTGGCATTAGAAACTCATCATAACAACACATCCGTGCACCTCTTCAAACGCCAATGCAATTAACTTCAACCAACTGGAAAGTTTTAAAGGCAAATTGCAAATATGGGGATGAAATGGAATCAATTTCTGTGACACTTGTTGTGGCCCGGTAGTTGAGTGCTCTCACAAGTTCCCGCGACTATGCCTATTGAAGAGGTCAGCCCCGGGAGGTGTCAAGAGACGCATCTTCGCACAACAACACAATGCACGCTCGTCACTCCTCTCTGAGGACCATACTTGCGCTGAATAGATCGACTCTCTTTATCCCACTCCCTCCCTTTGTTTCTCTGACTCTGTCTCCGACTCTGACTCTGACTCTGACTCTGACTCTGACTCTCTGTCTCTCTGTCTCTCTCTGTCTGTCTGTCTGTCTGTCTGTCTGTCTGTCTCTCTCTCTCTCTCTCTCTCTCTCTCTCTCTCTCTCTCTCTCTCTCTCTCTCTCTCTCTCTCTCTCTTTCTCTCTCTCTGTGTGTCTGTATATATCCTCTGTACATCCTACCGTTTTACATAACGTTATCATGCAGTTATAATGAATAATCTTCGTTCGTGTAGTTAGAAACTTACAAGTAAATTAATGTTCAGAGATGGTCCAATCATATAAATCGTGTAACCAAGGATTTAGATAGACTCTATATAAATCCTTGTTGTAACCAATAATTAGTCTAACCTTCTACGGAGATACATGCGTGTTCCACTGATAATGATAAACGAAAGAACGGAGTAGATCATTTAAAACTAGCAATATATTTGCACGGCCCTTGGCAATATATCCAAATATCACGATTAATATTTCTACGAAACATTACTCACACAGAGTAGGTCTTATACAGGAGTAAGCATACGCTCGAAATCATGTTGCATGGTTCTATCTCATACGCTACACAACTTTAGCTACCATTATAGATGGGGTTCCAAGTTCCGTTCATCCGTCTACATAGACATGCAGTCCAGGATGGACGGCAATCAGTGGTTGATGGCATTATATGGGATTTTATGACCGCTTCGCAGACTTATATATGCGTTCCTTTAACTAAAGGTTCGATGACTTATTTTTACACGGCAAAATGTAATATCTGTTCATGGGTTTATAGATTAAGCGTCGATACAAATGGGAAAAAAAAATTTTCAATATTTTTTCAAAAATATTTTAAAGAAAACTAACTGCCAATCATCCCGATGTTAAAGCTTTAGTTCGAAAAAATACTATTCTGTTCGAGAAAGGCTTTAGTGTATTTCGTATTGGGCATGAACAATGTTGTCTGGTCATACCATTAACTGAAATCTGATTATTACAAATTAAACTATACTACTACTATTACTACTACTACTACTACTACTACTACTACTACTACTACTACTACTACTACTACTACTACTACTATTATTATCACTACTACTACTGCTACTATTACTACTGCTACTGCTACTAACACTTACACTACTACTACTGCTGCTACAAAACTTGATACCACTAATACTACTAAAATTTGTTACTATCACAACAACTACTTCTACTAGTACTAGTGCTGCTGCTGCCACTAATATTAATTCTACCGCTACTATCACTACTGATAACGATACTACTAATACTAGGTTTTTTTTTACTTCTACTTGAACTGTAGTACTACTATTATTAGTACAACAAAACCCACTACACTACGATATGAAGGAGTACTGAAGCAATTGGCCATTGTCATTTCCCCTACAGCCATCAATGTCACTACTTCTGCTGCTACTACTACTATTACTACTACTACTGCATCTGCTGCTACTACTGCTGCTGCTACTACTACTATTACAACTACTTATACTGCTGCTACTACTGCTGCTACTACTACTACTACTACTACTACTACTACTACTACTACGGATGTTGATACTACTACTGCTATTACTTCCACTACTGCTTCTACTACTACTACTAGTAGTACTACTGCTACCGTTGCTACTACTTCTGCTGCTACTACGATTGCTACTAGTACTGCTCCTGCTACTGCTGCTGCTACTAGTACTACTAATGCTACTCCTACCACTACTAATACTACCACTACTTCTGCTTCTGCCTTTATTTACACTACTACTACTACTACTACTACCAGTGGTACCATAACTACTACTAGTACTTCTACTGTTACTACTACTACTACTACTACTACTACTATTATTTCTACTACTACTGCTAATAACTGCACCCATCACACCAAACCCGTTTTCATTAAATTCTTGATTGAAAACAATTGCGTACAAACTGGCTAAATTCGGAATGGCAACTTTATATTCTTGGCCTAAAATGGAAATACACGATAGTATTAGAAACTAACGGTTGATCCAGAACATCAACGTGTTCTATGTTGTCTGCCTTCTTCAACTGCTGTACTGCGAGAGGAACTGCTGGACGTAGTGCTGTTTGGAATCATAAAATCACAATGGGTTGTTAGAAAGGAAAAAAGAACAATAAATTGAGGAAGTGGCTTAAACCCGAGAGCCGAATAGCTATTGGACAATATCATCAGATGGTGGAGCGACTTAAAGTGACACCCAGAGAGCAATACGTGCCAAGATACCATACGAAGATTTCAGATTTATCTTTTCTTGTATATTCATCCACATTCGTCAATTATGCATGAATGATAATTACTTGTTTCCAATGAAAATCGAACAATACCATTAGATATGTATATGTGCACGTCATATTTACATGCACAGTAATTATATGACCAATTAAACAGTATAAACACAATAACTTTTTCTTATTGTATGTTGTATAAAGTTTTCAGAAAATACGTTTGACTAATTGGAGAGTCGACTATCATTAAAATGCTAATTTTCGGTAACAGCCTGTACGGACAAGACTGTGCTGAATATTATAGGCATCAGGTCATATCATGATTGACGCACACACGAAAGGAATGAGAACGTAGTGAAAACGGGAACAACGGTCTGGCCAGGTGAAAACTGACCCGGAACGGGATTGTGCGCATAGAGAACGAGATAGGTCTAGTAAAGAACTGATATCAACTGACTAATTGGGATTGTGCGCATAGAGAACGAGATAGGTCTAGTAAAGAACTCGTATCAACTGACTAATTGGGATTGTGCGCATAGAGAACGAGATAGGTCTAGTAAAGAACTCATATCAACTGACTAATTGGGATTGTGCGCATAGAGAACGAGATAGGTCTAGTAAAGAACTGATATCAACTGACTAAGGACGGGGTTGAACTGATTGGAATTGTCGTGAACATGAGGTGAACAGACATTCTTAACCAGCGGGCACAGATATGCCGGGTATTAAAGCTCGGAGTTTATCACGATAATTAACTCGGGACAGATAATCCGTGTTTCCTCGCAACTCGTTGATTATTCTTATAGTATGTTACCATCTGTCTGAGGCGGGGTAAAGACATGAAGAAATATGAGACATTTTAGCACCAAAGTATGGAAACTGTTATACAAACGCTACGCGTGTCTGTCCCGTTAGATGACGTTCTGCAATATTTTTTATCGTTAAGGTTTGCAGTAAGAACTACCTTCTACCCCTTTTACACAAAACCCGTTCTCACCAAGTTCTTGATGTTTTAAGAACGGACTCGTACTGCCCGAGAACGGAATGGACGTAGCGGCAACTGTTCGCGAACTTTATGGACGTACTGGAAACGATCTCCCCGTTTTGAAATTGGACTAGGTACAAACGTACTAAACGGGACTGTCGTACTTCGAACGGAATTACCGTACTTCGATCTTACTAAGTACAAGCGAGGTCGTTGTGCAGTCGGAAAATCAATTGTAATACGTTCGTGCAGAGTTTCAACCCCGTCCATCCCGTCCACAGACAGATGTAACTCGAACAGTACGCCCCTTTCAGTTGCTATCTCATGTCCATTTGTTCCAAAAAAATTAAGTGTTCTTAAGAAGTTCCAACACAGGTCTAAAAGTTCACTTTAGGTCCTCGTTACGTTCTATTCGTTCTTAGGACGTTTGAGAAATTCTCACACAGTTTTACTCCGTTGGCAATACGATAAGGAAGGACGGGTATGAATAAATTCATTTTGATACGTTTATAATTTGGGATATACAGTTAACAAGTAAAATATAAACAACTTGCAGATGTAAACATGTAGAGTGTTTGATTTGTTTTACTTTTGTGCAGTAGCCGAGCAACAAGAAAAAGTGTTGTTTAGTTTAAACACCTTTCATTTTCGATGAAACATTTATTGGAACACGTTATCGACCTTAGGATTTCCTAAGGGAATACGATAACAGGATATTTTGGGGACAAGAAATGGATTCCCTATGGCCAATCTTTTTGTCCACACTAATCCATTAAAGATTTAAAAATTTTCACATTGAAACTAAGAACGGGAATAAGAACGGACAAACACGTGCTGGATATTTACAGAAGTGGGGCCAGGACATGATTGTGGTACACGAACAACGGACTGAGAACGAAATAAGAACGTAGTGTAAACGAGAAGAACTGTCTGAAAACGAGTTGATCGGGAGACAAACGGGTTAGAACGGTATTGTGTGTTTTAAGATGGAGAAAAGTTGAGAACTGATATAAACTGATTGAAAACGTAATGAACGTGCAATATTATCCCATCTAAACGTGGTACCAACTGTCAGAGAACGGGGTAAAGACTCGATGGACTTCCTGAGAAATGTCTGTAAAACGTACTTGGATCGTAGTATGGAACATTTTACATAAAAGTTACCAGTTTCTGTCCCGTTCAAGCTTGTTTTACAATATTTTTTTGGACGGAATAGAACGTAGTGAGAACTACCTTGGTGTAACTCAGGCATTAATGTGTGAGGGAAATCTCCAGTTGAGATAATGGCTTGGTGGAATGGTCCTCTTCTATCACTGCTGGTTCTTTCACTACACTTAGCTGTTGCAGTTAATACCGATTCATTGTTTAAGCCACGGCGTTCCGAATAACAGTTTATCTACATCAATACTTTCTAGAAGGTATTTAAGACACTAGTTCTGATTTAAATGAAGATATAGCAGACCATGTAATGGCCTTTTCTCTCCACAACGGGCACTTATCACTACATTTGGTATTCATTGTGGAAAAGAACAGTGTTCTCAGTTTGTGTGACACTACATTACCAGTTTAAACAGTTAATGATAGATTGTGAGATAACACATGCTAAGATACTATTCCATTTCGGGAAAAAAACATGGGTCTTGAAAGCACAACATTTTAGAATTTAAGTCAGAATGCTTTCACGTTGGGGAGATTTCAGATTTCAGTGATAAAAGCATTGTGAGTTTTTATTGGTTTTCTGATGATTTATCGAAAGTGACATTTAAACAATAGTCGAAGCAAATCGTATTAGTTTTTAAGTGTCCGCAGATACGTAATAAGGTTTAAGCTATCAGAGTGATTTTGTGGAAACTGAAGTTTGATTTTCTGCAAGAACAAAAACAGTATCCAATTGCTATACATACGCACATTCCGTTCAACCATTGACAACCGTTCGTTTTATTTATCAATTAGCTGTGAGATTTTCACGTTTATAATATCTCCTTTCAAAAGCTGGGATTCGGAGTTGTCATTAATTTTCCATATGAAACTACTGTAGTGTTATAATCCCGTCCCGAACGTATACCAGCCCTTCGCACTTTCTGGATATAAAAGATCACTTGGAGCTTGTGTTGTTGAGAAATGCATTAGCGAGGAGTTAGGCTGGTCCCCGGAGAGCTCTCCTAACTCAATTGTTGGAGCTAACGACTTGGCGTGTCGCACAACCATCAGTTCAACATAACCACAGAGCGTCCATCTAGCTGAAACCCAAGCGGGTAGCATAACACCTTTTGTCTCTAACTGTATTTAGCCGAATGCATTTAACTCTGTTCATTTCCCAAGCTGACCCCTTTCAACTAATGTCAATAAATATTTCACATCTATTTTCCAGAAGGTGTCCAGACCGAGGTTTATATATATCTGGCGAGCCGATGATAATCTGTGTCCAAGGTGATGAACGCGAGAAAGAGAAGAGTGACATCAGCGTGAAATAATAATGGCTGCCCGTCTGAACCAACTGCATCTTAGACGACGACAGATACATAACTCTGTAAAGCCTCGGGGTGGTTAAACACGCTTCATGTACTGTAAAACCGTTTTAAACTGTCGTTTCCCAGTTTGAAAAAAATACTCATATTTTTTTTCAAACTTCGCTGGTGATGATCTCACATATTTGTCACATATGCATTTGAAATAATTCACGAATGATATACAGATTAACTTCGCAACGAAAGGCATACTTCTTGCCAGTATGGCTGATTTAAGTCTTGTAGTAATTCCCTCGCTTTTCCGTGCTACGATAGTGGATTGCTGCACCTAATGGGCTCTGATTTCCTAGCACGGAAACCTTAAGGAAATGCGGCATTGCTGACATCAGCCATTAATGACTGCCAGGAGTTATGCCTTGCGTTGGGAAGTTGTATTCAGATTTGAGTGCAATGATTTTTTTTTATAGTGACACGCAATTTAAACAGGCACATGTCGTCGTGCATCCTCGAGCGTCGAGGTTTAAACTTACTTGTACTTGGATATCTAGGAAGCGATTGAGTGACCATAGCCGTCCCATTATATAATCTAATTGCAAGGACATACATTGCTGCAACATAAATTTGATAAGTAAATAACAAATATTCTTTTATAAAAATAACATTGTCCTCAATCTTGAGTATTCATCTTTTTGTTATTTATAACAGTGAAATAAATTCGATGTAGCATCCGAATAAGCAAGTGAGTTTTAATGGTCTATTTTTGTAATTTATATTTCCAGTATGAATAAAGTAATTAATGTTGAAAATATGAATGAATTTCAAAGTTAAAATTGTTGCAATTTGCTAATGTCTCTCATTTCTTAAAAAATCGTATTTCATCAAATGAATGCGACCAATTTATTCTAATGTAGTGTAGCAATCCATCAAACGCTTCTTTAATATAAAGTCACGATAGTGACAATGAAATATGAAGTTAATGGAACTAGAATCTCATTATGATTGAACGATTTGATTAATCTAAGAAAATGTACATTATCGAAATAATAAAAGTTTAAAACATAAAAAGAAATATTACTCTTGTAAATATCATTATTAAATATCTTTAAAGCTTTTAGCAATTGACAGTAGAAATTAATTAGTATAGCTACTTTAATTTTCATTTTGAAATACATGTAATGCAAACTGTATTTGTTGAATATTAACATACTACTTTTTGTGCTCCCATTACATCTCATAAAATATAAAAAAAATAATAAAATTTAATTTACTTTGCAGATTTAAACATATATTGGATATTACTTTGAAGGGACTATCAAAGGGTTATACTCATTTCAATCTCATTAAAATGTTTGTATCAATAACCTCAGACCGTCATTCTTTCTCATGTTCCCTTACAATCCATTTATGGCTTTTACAAAGTGGTGTATGTACCATAAATAGTCATGAATATTAACTTTTAATGATAACCATCAACTGTATGAGATTCTCAAAACAAAGGGCAAGGATGCACGTGAATATGATATGATGGGCGGAAATGATTGGTTGATAGCCTGTCACGTGATCAAGCTGAAGAAAACATGATTGATTCATTTCGTTTTAAAGCAACATAGTGGCTGTAGAGGCAGGAGGGATGAATCCACACGAGAAGCTTTATTATTCATACTAAGTACGAATTCACTGGTTCGTGACTCGATAAGAGAAACATTAAGAGATTAGAAACTTCGTCTGAAGGCACTGGTAAAGGAAATATATGTCAGATTTTGATAAAATGTTACGAAATGTCAGTTTTATTATTTGCCAAACAATCCCATTTCAAGACAGTATTCCGGGTGTTGTTCTGGTTCGCATTATTCGGGCAACAGTAGCTGGGATTCCGTGGAATAGTGTCGGAGTAGTGGTCAGAAATCTGCAAAGACAAATTCAAAATTATTCAAAACTAATACATATATTATGAAATAATTTCTCGAACATGTTCATGATTCTAATAAGAGTGAGGTTGTTTAAAATTATTCAATGTGTATAGAGATTAGTTCAAGCGACGAAACCTTGTCCAAGGGAATAATTTGTTTACGTTCACTTTACTGCTGTGTTTTATTGATACTCTTCTTCGGCAGAGCAATGTCTCAAAACATTTCACCATTCCCATCAAACATGTCAGTGAAACGCATTAAGACTAAAACAGGTTGTCACACAACGTCTGTTAAAAACCTCTTATTATTCTTTAACATACTTTACTTTGTTTCCTTCTTTTAAAATATAGCAAAGTGAGAATCCCCAAGTTCCGCTTGCGATGTCAATCCGTAATTTCCCTGAAAATAACATTTCACAGTTCCTTTCCTCTTAACCAAAACACGTTTCTTTTGGCTTTTTTGTTTAACCCATCAACTTCCGCATTGTGATTTTGGCAATGGTGTCATTTCTCTTCAAACAGATTTAAATAATTTCACGTTGCAGCGTACTCCGGAGTTGATGGCAGTAATTAAATGAAATGTCCTTTCTTGCTAAAGCACTTCCCAGCGAAACACGTTTTTTTATACGGTGCATTAGCAGAAGTCTTTGGAAAACAAAGATGATGTGTGCCACAGCTTCTATTTGTCAGGGGTGTTTAAAAAATCTGTAATTGACAAAATAGGATTTCTAGAGAATCTCTTTCAACGCGTTCCATAAATTTCACGTCACTTTCCTTTCAGACCTTTGAACATCGAGTCCTGTCTGTTATCTGTGTTGGGGAACATTGTTTGACCAGCCTCTGTGAAGAAGCTAATGTTAAATGACCCAATGTTTTCTGGTTCAAAGTGTCACATTAATTTGCTGGAATGAGAGTTGAATCGAGAAGCGTAACTGTAAAAAACATTCTTCAATAATATAAGGCAATGTTATTTGCAGTTCGCAGAGACGGGTGACGAGAGACGATTAAAGTTTACTTTAGGGAAATAAGTATGTTTGTACATGAAGAGGAAGGGGTATTTAGAGATACTTAGTTCAGTCATTAGACCTGTCCTTGCGGAGTAGAGATCAATGGTAGTTCCTTCATTTCAGGATATTCGGTGAATGGTATAGAGCCATGTCGATGTGTCCATGATTACACAGATTAACCCTTGTTACATTGCATGGTAAGGAATGCATTATTGAACTAGTTTAACTTATTAAGTTATGTATAATTGTGATAATATGTGTACAAGTTAACTGGTTCAGATCCTAGCTGTTTAAGACAAAGTAAAGACATGGTAACAGTAGGATAAGACGACTATTTTTGATAAGATCCTAACCCTGGCCTTACTTGTGATACCGATCTGAGCTAGGATACTGAACTCCGCAATCGTGCAGATATTACGTTAACACACGGAAATAGGGCCCCTGCGATCAATATACCGGTAGAAACTAGAAAGCAAGGGGAGCATGTTGAAAACCTGTGAAACTGAGATTTTGTATAATTATGACAGACAGAAGATCTAAAACTTAATTTCAGGAAAATATAAGAGATCGCATACTCAAGTAAATTTATAATTTAATGTATGTATAATGTAAACATTTTGCACAATTTTCTTTTCAAATTATTTAACTTTTAGAAGGAAACTTAGTATTTCTCTCTAACACGAGCAATTTTATTTCATTTTGTGAATATAAAAAAATAGGTCATGCCAGAAAGAGATGACGTTTTACTTCAGATTTTAAAAGTCTGAAGAAAACACACACACATATTGTTTGGTTTATCTTTATGAAAATGATGACTCGAACTTTTGATTTGATTTAGATAAAAAACTGTTTTTAAGTAGTTTTTTTATTCACTTCATTTTGATACAGTCATCAATATTTAGTACAATATATAGAAACAATTGATATGTAACATTGTGCATAATAAAATTGTAATTTTCGTGGAATAAAACATTACTTACATAGAAAACTTAGAAAAATATACCCTCACTATGAGGGTCATCTGACAAAGTGAAAATATATCATAAGATAAACATCTGTTATTCCCCTTATAAAGTTGACCTTGCCATTGGCATTTCATAACAATGTGGGAGAGGAAAGTAATTGAATAAAATGGGCTATAAAATACAGTTTTATGATTGAACAACTCATGCAATAGCTAGAATTTTGCATTACCGATAATAAGATCCTCTTTTGAACTCATCAACACTGTGTGATGGTGTAGAATCAAACGTTATGTTACTTCACAACGTCAACATTGATGAACAAATGAAAGTAAAAAAAACAGGTACATATCCGCGTCTTAAGGTCAAGCCAGAGCATATCCTAGTATTTGTCTTATATGTTAGGATACCCTAGTGCTAGGATACCCGTCCTATCACGTATTTATGCCGTTGATGCTATAACGTCACATAAAAAGGGACATAACTGTAATCTTGGCTAAAAACAGATACATACCGAACACGTTAGAGCAGACTGCTTTAACACTTATATATGTACATATGAATCGCTATTAATTGTAACTTTAAGTTTCTGTATGAATTAGTGATTTTCTAAGCATTTCGAATACTTTTTCAAAAATCATAAAATCTTTCCATTTTCAAACACAAAATCTTATTTCAACATATTTATTTTTTCAGTGTACAAGTATGTGAAAGATGGCATCAGACTCTCTAGAGCTTTCTCGTAATATTGTCATGGCATAGTTTTTACGCCGCAATCATAAAGTAAATTCGTGAAAAATATCAAATTCTTCGCTTCCTTTCACTGTGAAATCAGGATGTAAAGCTTCTCCTTCAGGAAATGTGATTACACTGTGCTACAGCTGCCTAAATCCCGACAAATCCTCTCTGCTGGAAGACACACGGGCCGTTCTAAAGACAAAATGATGAAATAAATGCCATGAATCATTCAAAACACTTTGCAAACATCAGCTACACAGGAAAGTATCAAAGTCTGTAAACATCCACACTGACGTTAATTCCGCCGGGAACGTCATTTGCAGTGCATCGTCGCTTTTTGATATAATTCAATAATGCCATTGATTTCTGATATTTCATTACGTTTAACAGACAAGAAAAGGGCTGCTATTAAATTATAACCCCTCGAGCTCGGGGTCATGGACTGACCACAGATTCAAGAGCGACACTTTCTCGAGTTCGAATCCCAGAAGAGAAAATAATTTTCTCCATTGGTGCGCTTAGAGAATCAGTGATTTCAGATCACTTAATTCGTGTCACATCAGAGTGAGATGTTTCTGTATCACAACCAAATATCAGGCTTGTGATGCTTGAAAAGTGACAGCTGATTTCATTAGTATATCAGTTCCTTACAAACTTTGTTTTGCAAACTTTACCATTGCTGATAAAAATTGCTGTGTAAAATGACTTACCAGTAAATTGTTATTAATACATACACAAGCGAGTACTAACGTACACTTACGAAATGTATTTGTATACAAATTTCTGTCAACAATGCCAATGTTATACTAATTGACTGCGCTGGTGATACATTTTGGAAGGTCAACATCAGAGCATCTAGGAAACGTTACGGTTTAGCAAAACTATACTCATGGTAAAAATGGTTGACACCCCTAAACAGAAAATGTATTGTAGCACATTAAATGCATGCACAATTAATATTGTTCGATATTATGGTATTTTCAAAACTAAATGGCACGAACACATATGTAAACTAAATAATACTTGCCATGTACGATTTGTGTGCGAATGAGACTCCGTGAAAGATTTTGTGTATATTTGGATTCATTGGTATGGTTTTTTTTAAAAAATGCAGCTTGTCATTATTTATTAGAACCAAAATGAAGACACTCGAACACTGTAACAATATACCAATGTCAAGATCTCAAGTCACAAGGAATGAACTCTTTTGAATAAATTCCATTTTTCTTATATTCCTCTTTCTTTGTATTTTAGTACAAGTGGAGAAATAGTAAATGCCCACAAGACACTATTTACAAAAAGACATCTCGAAGTAACATGTTTTACCAAAAAATATTCGAAAATGACACGTTACGTTGTTTATATAACAGTTCGTTCCTATAACTATTAGGGGGTGTCAACCATTATGACCATGAGTATATATGTGAAACACTATAGTAACGATTAAGTTCATTTCTGCTAATGTAAACTCAAATAAACACACATGAATAGGTTTTATGATGGATTATATCATCTCCGAATTATGAGGTCGACACCTGGTGGTCGTGTTGTAAGCTGTTGGTCAGTGCTGGCGATAGTTGTCTTACTCTGAGGGTATGGCTTCGAATCTCACAAGGGACTCGACCCGAAAAAGTACAGGAATTTGAAGGTAGTGTCATCCCAAAAGTAACAGTGTTATGAACACTATTTAAATGCCATGTACTTCTTATGAAACATTGCTCCAAACCAATTTTATGGAACTCATTCCTCAATTGGATAATCATATGGAATTCTGTTCAAGTTTGATGTCACGAACCATCCACGGGAGATAGCTCATCAACACTTGCTTTTTGTTCAGCTTTTTCAAAACAATTTTATCACATTTCACCGTATTGTAAACTTCTCAAAAATACAAAGGCAAATTGGAACTAAAACCTTCACTTCTGGGAGATCCATTAACACTAAGTGAAAATACTATACAAAACGCCAATTTTCAATTATATTCTCTCTCCGAATTACATTAAAAACCTTCAGGGACATACCTAATGGATTAGCGGTAAAACACACCAGGTAACATGATTCATACGTGCTACGTTTCAAGCACATTAAATAGAGCTATTTGTTCATAAATTAATAACGGGTTTTAAATTGATTGTTTCAATTTTACAGAGAGATGACTCATAAAAACATATACAAGCCAATCCCCGGGGGTATTTCTATTGTTAATGATAAAAAAGAATAACGGCGATAATTAAGTCCAGTCCAGTTGAATTTCCCTACACTTCACACCTCAGACAATCATTACTCACCGTAGCGTATCAACAACGTATAATAGACTTGGAATCATTCAAATCTGTATTATCATGTCGGAAACTCTGTATTTATTCTAGGTATTGACGTTGCAATAAAAATATGCAATGTAACTATTACAGTTCCGAATCGAAATACAACTGATAATACTGATACTTTTAAGTATTGTTTTATGATGGATGTAAAAACATGATTTATGATTCTTGTACATGTACATGATTGATTCTTGTGACGACTATTCACACGAGCATAAAAATGAACATATAAATATGCATATACATATGAGACCACAGTTTTACGACCATATACCGGGCTTTGTTTACGATAAAAAAAAACATTCGCATCATAGCAATATTGATATATTACCGATTCATAATTACAATGGATGATACGTTATCTAATATCCCTGTGGCCTAGTCCCACATATATACATGAATTATATGTAGCAAAAAGCAGTTATGACTTTATGATATCCATGTTCAAATGTGTTCTGGTAATGAGGATGACACTATAACGACTTCCCTGATGAGCCCTGCTAGCGGTGTCGCTGTGTCCAGGAGGCTTTGATCTCTTAATACAAGTCAGATGGAAGCTGTAGAAGGAGGTCATTTGACAGTTGACTTATTTCAGGACTAATGAGTCGTGAAACATTTCTGGTTTCAGCCTTAATCTGACGTCACTACCGTCTTTGGGGAATTAGAAACCAGTTGATATAATTATTGTCATAAGTCGCTCTTTAGCGCCATTTGATCCCCCGTCTTCCCCCTTTGATATGGCTTTCTCATTATATAAAATAGCACTCCAATTTTATAAATATTTCATGCTGTTGAAACCGTAAATGTAAAATGTGTAACGAGTGAATCACATCACAGCAAAATGATGAATTTGAAAGGGATATGTAATTAAGAAGGGTTTGTAATGTCAGTTTGGGAAAAACATGTGAAAAAAGGAGAGAAATATGACACGTTTCATAATCAGTAATAAGTAATCAGCTTCAGGGTAAATGTTAATGACACGTATTATCTTCTTCGAGTCGTAATCTGATCTTTAATCTTGGGATGTCGAGAACAGCATGGTGTAAAGACACGAGGGAATCTGCACGTACATAAATGCCATTGCGACAGGCGTGATTTTGCAGTAGCATTCAGGATACTCGTTCTTTAAAGGGGCAGTAGCACGTTTTTTCAATGAAATAAGTCGATGAAATGTATTTTAAAAAAATAATTTCACCAATATGAATATACATGGTTCCGGAAAGCCATGGGAATCGATTTTGCCATTCGAAATAATAAAATGTGTTCACAATAAAATAGCCGCCATGCATTTTTTACTTTATACGCAACACCGTTATTACCACTACAGATAATTGGTTTGCGTAATAAAATGTTTTACCCTCTACAGTAAATATAAATGACATAAACTATGATTGTAAATGGGAAATTTGAAAAAATAAATTTTGCTAAAAACGTGCTACTGCCCCTTTAACATCCTGATACATTAACACGTATTTTCCTGTAAAATTAAAATCTCACATACCATTATTGACATTTCAAGAGGGACATTTGTACCAAGTAACAAATAACCTTAAACTTGAAATAAACATGTTACGTGTAACGTGATCTGTCTAGGGCAACATATCGAAGGTCTTCCCGAGCGTGCCGCGGAGTACTTCCAACTTCCGTCAGTCGTGCTGTACTGCTTCAGGAAGAAACATATTGTTGATGTCGACTTGTTTATGCTGGGAAGTGATGAATGACTAATCGTCAAGGACATAAAAGTGTTCGTGAACAAATATTGTGGTTTCATGATGAAGGATTGCATTGGTAAAGAAGTGATGAACAAGCAGAATGTTTGAAAATAACAAGATTGAATTTGAAATTTTGACAAAGTGTAATATTATAAAACTTGTAGTACATTGCAAACTAATTATATGCAAGTATAAACGTAGTTAAACAATAAACGAGCAAGCAAAATCATGAAAAGCAACTTCAAAGCCTTTGATATAAGTTTAAACACGTTCAACAGTTCATGCATAGTATTCAGAATATTCACATGTGTTTCTTGTCATTATATAAAGGGAATAGTGAGATTTTACCATCTGATATTTGCTGAAACCATAAGGACATAACGCACTTTATCGTTCCCACTCAGCGCAACTTGATATCAAACTGAATTCAAAACTGGGTTCAAACTGAATATTATGAATGTTCAAAATGGGCTCCGTTCCATAACAGCGAGCGCTTATGATCGCTCATTGATCATTCAAAGTAGCGCTCAAGTAGCGCTCATTTTCTCTTGAACGACACGGTGCAAATTCCTCGAAGTATGCTCGCCTTGCTACGTAGCGCTACATTGAGCAATCGCGTTCTAGAGAAGTTAAAAGTAATCGCTCATTGAGCGATTACTTTGAAACCTCTCTTGAACATGGCCCAGGTGTCAGCGCTCAATATAGTGTTAACAGTGTCGGTTAAAACTGTAAGGGAACAGCGTTTTTGAAAATGTGGGTGTCCTTGAACAGAAATCCGAGTCTCGCAATGTTCGTTTTGATCGGTTGTAGTTGAGAATGTTTTATGCCTGTATTAAAGGCCAGTTTAAGGATATTCTTCTACTTAAAACAATATGAAATATTTTCAAACATAGCGCAATAAACACACATCGTGCACCCGTTTATGCTACATGTGAAACAATATTTTGATTATCACTCGATAAAATTCAGGAAGCTGCACCGTACACATACACATTCAGTATATGTTGCTTTACTATTCACAATTATACCAACAAAAGACATAAAGCGTAAGAGCAAGAGACTACATATGAAATTATGTTCCCCAGCAAGGTCAGTTGGTGCAAATGGAACTCCAAGGCAAGACACAACCATCAACATTGAAGTGAAAATAGTCCGCAATCCAACAAACACCACCAACTGAAGTGGGATAGAAGATAACGCAACTTTGATTCAGGTTCTTATAAATATTTTATCATGTGTCAATCTTTTTTGTTTATCAAAAAGCTTTTAGTAAGATTCGCATTTAATTCAGTCAATCCTTTTCTAAAAAAAGTATGAAACACACAGAAATGTGTTTATTTGCATTCAATTCGAAATGTACATTAAAGTAATTTACATGTTTACACCGTTTGTAAAAAAAGATTCAGCAAAGATTCTTTTCAAACTATGTCAGTTTGAAATATTCAATTTCATTCTTAATCATGCCCGTGTGGAATATCTCCATATTCAGTTATAATATGAACCAATTTAAAATTCAGTTTCCAGCCATAAATCCATGAAATTCGTCATAAGTTAAAGAGTCACATTGACATATGAATGATTTCTCACAGATAATAAATACAGGTTTGATTTAATTTGATTAAAAGGAACACTTGTTCATTAAGGAAAAACAGAATTAATTATTTTTAGTATTTACTATTTTGGTGTAGCTTAGAACAACTGAATGGTTGCGCGTGTGTGTACAAAGTATCAGTATAAAGTTGAATGACTTCTTTGAACATATGATGATAAACTAGTTAGATATAATTTAAATCATGCCATAAATGATGAATTTGAGAGAAGAATACATTTATAAAATACTAATTATACGTTTATAAAAGATCTGGTTTAATCCTTGATGTGAGAACATACGGCTGCATTCAAAAGTTCGTTCACTTACTGGAACATCTACATGTAGGTGCAAATATATTATTTGGATTACGTCAATTGCACTGGCAAAAGCTCATCTTTATCCACGAGTACAATAGTAATTTATAATCTGTTTATGTGAAAGTCCTGGAAAGATGAAATAGACATTAAAAATTCCGATTTCCTAAATATTTTAACAAAATGTTCCTTAAAGATTTCAATTAGAAACATATCCATCAAAAGTACAATTATTTAGCATATGTGGAGTAAATTTGTAACTAAGATACTCACACAGGTGATCAAAGGTAAGGGATGCAGCTGTATCTACCTACATGTACATTACTAGACTGACATATTTCAATGAACAGAGAAGCAAACAAATACATAATGTAAGTTGAGTTGGTGTTTAACGCCGCTTTCAAGAGTATTTAACTTATTTCGCGGCAGCTAGTATTATCGCAGGGAGAAAGAACGCAACGCCATGTGGCTATGCAATGCGGTGGAACCTGCGAGCATCGACTGGAACTAGCGAACCATAGGTGGAACTACTCTGAAATTCAGTGTAGCATTGCAACCAAACCTGACTGCGTGTAGAACAGTTCTCTACTGCAGACAGAGTTGCCGTGCCCCTGGCAGGGTTCGAACCCCGGATCTCTTGACGCGCTAACCGCCCCTACATACACATGAATATGATTTATATACACTAACTGTACAATTATTTTAAAACTTAAATTCACTTGAACGTTGTGAATTGCTTTGAAATAGGTTGAGTAAATGCCCTGTTTCAGCGTGGTCATAGAATATTTATTTTATATTTATTGGTTCACTGACGTTGGGAAGGCAGACTGATGGGAAATTGTTACTACCTTGTTGATCTATTTTGTGTTTTTATCCTCTTGTGCAGTGTTCTGGTCGGAAGGCTGTCAGCTTGTTTTTGCTATGAATTATTGATGTAAACAACTGGAAACTCATGTTCGTTTTACAACAGAACGTTACTTTGTTCTTACAAGAACACTCAGATGTATTCGGAATTTTATTTTAAAGAGAGTGTACCATAGAGGTATTGTTGTTGAAATGAAACTCAATCGGTTGATAATAAACCAGTTATTACTTTCCATACGAGCGCATGTGCACATATCACGTTTGCCCAGCAACCATTGTCGCCACGACTTATATAATTTTGTCGTCTGTGACGTCATAAAACAATTGTTGACGTCACTGAAGCTTGCCTTCGCAAGAGCAGTGGCCCGTTTCTTGGTTATTTATACTCGAATCAAATGGAACAGAATGGGTAATAAAGAACTTATCACAATCAAAGGTGTGCCGTATTGCATTTACGAAATTCGCGCAAATTTGTGTCTAACCCTCGTTCTCGCTCGAGGAATACACAAATTGATACTCGTCACCTAAATGCATATGGCACACTTGTCCGGGTAGAAATATTTACGCAATACATGGTTACAACACTATCCAGCAGAACCATATTGAGGGTAGTATGTTGATGACTAGCACACGGTCATCAAAACAATAACCAACGAGCAGTGAAGCCATTGGTAGGCGCAACAAGTGAAAAAAGCTTTGCCACTGAATAACAGGACATTGTTGATCAATCTAATGATAACTTAGTTTCAACTTTTATTCTATCCAAATACACCCCCGGCCAAAAGAAACGCCTACTTTATGTTCCTCAAAATGAAAGATGCAATAATTTCTTAAATATAATTAATGGCGGTCTCCACGTCATGCTGAAGCAAAAACTAATATGAAAGTCCATTGAAATCGTGGAAAACTGTGATTCGAGTCAATAACATTCATGAAAACCACGCCCAATGAAGACTGCTATTTTCGGTTGATTCACTTGCGCACCTTAACCACGTACATCGGTTCCATCATCACCACTTTAACGCGAATGTGTGCCTGTATTGTTGCTCGTGGTTGTATGAACATCTTTTTAAAATGTTTTTCTGATCAAGCACTGATCGAAAACTGAACAATTATTGTTTTCTCATTTCAACAACCGCCCTTCTTTCGTGACATGAACTTCTGAAATTCAAACATATAATGCAGAAATGGTGCAACTTCATTATGTTATAATATTGCTAAACTGTTCATAACAGTTTTTACAATTTCTGATAAGATATCTAGTAGGCGTTTCTTTTGGCCGTGGGTGTATCTTTTATTATTCAAATATGTAAAATTAGTAAGAATGCAACGTGGTTTCCCAATTCACGGAACAAAACATAAAATTATGGATACTCTCGATAAACCTCCCTCTTTTTTTATCAAAATATCCCCAATTAATTATCATGGTGACACATCATCAATACCCTTCGATAAAAAACGTATAATTTCATATGGTTAATTGTCATTGTGAAATACTAAACATAAAGACTGAATCAATGAAATCTAATGAATAAGAATAGAATAACACCTCTTAATTCGCAAATATTATTTCATTTCATTTCATTACTGTGTGGTGATATTGTAATATGATTATTTATTTGCAGCTAATATAACTTGTGATTCAGCCTGCTCCTATAAACGTTGTTTTATGTGTTAGTATATTGTCTTCAGTTCTATCTAAAGGATACATATACGTGTAGGGTTCCCTATTGAGTCACCATATTTGATTGAACAATAATTTGCCTTAAAAGGAGGGTTCTATCGGGGTATTTTTTGTGGAAACGAAATTCGGGAGGATATTCCTGTTTACACATATATGTTATTAATAAATGATTAAACACAGTCAAATTGAAAGATACCCATGAAGGTAACATTTTGATGATTTTATATTTCACAACTTGATAAACACAATCACACATTTGTTGAAAATAAAACAATAAGAACTGAAGCCATTCATCGGCTCTGCGAGTCGGGAAAACTTCGCAAAAGCATAACAGCAACTTGTTTATTAGTTTTATTACACGTAATGTGTTACAATGTGAATAGTCTATCAGTGTATGTCTTTAGTTATCAAAAAGTTGAAAAATTGGGTACAATATAGCGTGTTTTCATTTCACCTAATGCAAAATATCTAATATGGCGACAGAACCCTATCTTTAATGGAAGCTATGAATTTGATGCTTGTAGTTTGACCAATCTTTACCTCAGTAAAATAACATAATGGCTATGGAGGAATCGGTTATCTAGAGGATGAAGTTGTATGGTGAACTTAACACAATACTATGCAGCATCAGTCTTTTGTCTTCGGGACACGTTCGGTTAGTGCAGATGAGGGGTTGTGTTGAATAAGAGATTCTAGGAGTGAAGTGTGAAAAGTATATATACTAGTATGTGTATTGTCACATGACAAAAAGTGGCCCAATTTGTGGCGGATCTTGAAGAATCCGGAAGGTTCCTGGAGGGGATTCCACCACTTTTTGTGCTGTGTCTCCATGACAGGTGAATCTGAATCAATGTAGAACTGCACAGCACAAAACTGTCCAGTTATGTCTTGTATAGAAATCTATTACTTGAAATATAATATCACTATTCTTTTATTGCAGCTGTATTAACCTAAGTTAATTTTATTAGTTATATACAATGATTATTCATGAGCTATCCATCAAGTCATTACTGCAGATGTATATGTTGATACATTGTAGTATTTACTATGATTTTACAGGGAATTGAGACTACCTATATCTACTACCACATCTAAACTAATATAAACACTTTAATAATAATGTGTAAAATGTAATTTTATGCAGATAAAAATACCCCATCCTTATATGAATACTCAGAAAGAATGATCGCAAACTTGGTTAAGGTTTGGAAAACCTGACCGACCTCTGTATAATGACAACTTTCTGTTGATACTTTAATTGGTTTCATACTAGTCGTACATGGGCAAATGTTTTCTCCATGTACTTCGATACATCGATTCGACCTGACATTATCAATATTTATCTATATTACATATACTTTTCGATAATGGGTAGTCTCCATTACCAGTGTGCAGCAAACGTTTATGCAATTTGCCGACTTAAATAATACATCAATAATATAAGAAATGGGATATACATGCAACGCTGTGTTAACAGCACTTTCAAAGTGAAATATTTTCAAGAATAATCAAGAAATCGTGTATTTATTCACTTCTGTAAAGCTTATGATTCTTCTGGCCTTTGTCATTGCATTACTAAAAAGGGCAGTAGCACGTTTGTTTCCACGTTTGTCACCAATAATAAATCTTTCTTCTCTCTTAGGAAAATCAAGTTACAAAATTATTAGCACTACAGACTATTGGTTTGTGTAATAAGATGGGATTACCCTCTAAAGTAAATATAAATGACATAAACTATGATTTTAAATGGAAAATTGAAAACAAAAATATACAAAAATGTGCTACAGGCTACAGCCCCTTTAAATACAAAACAGTCACATAGACACTACATTAATGTTGTGATCCAACCTCGAACACTCAAGCAATAGTTTTGAAAGGTTAAATCAAGTGATTATTTTCATTTTTATGTCATTCGATAAAATACACAATGATACGAAACTCTAATCTAAATAGATTAATTGATGGACAACATACTGGATATATAACCATTATTTCAATCTGAGAATTTGGAACGTTTTGTTTATTGTGTTGTAACTGCATTAATCATACTTATATATTACATATATATTTGAAGGAATGTTTAATCATACTTACCCATTATCATCTTCTTAATATTTTACATTATGATTTCTTTTTGAAATGTTACTGGTTATTGTTACTGGTATTTGTCTGACTTGTTAACGTATAGAAATTAAACATGGTGTTCTTAATTCTGATTGCTAAACAGTAGGTAGTACATTTAAAGGTGATTGTCCTTGCTATTGATATACATTTGCAGGTCTTTTCATTGTAGATATGAAAATTACTATCTTTTCTGGCATTGATGAAAATCAAATTATGAAACCATTAAAAGAATGCATATCCAAAACTGACTCAAATATGAGACCAAACGATATCTATACTGTTAATATTGGTAAAATTGTATAGTGAATTGTATGACCTTAAATACGATGTAGCTAACCGTTCTTGCTAAAATAAATTGCTTTCACAAAATGATAAATAAGTGTTACAAATAGCTAAATAACACCAATGAATCAATAAAAAGATTGTTCACATTAAAGTTGCCACTCGAAGGTAAATTTGACGCTTTATACGTCGCACCATTTTCTTCCAATGCGAAATACCGTTTTCTGTTGACATGGCTTATCGGGTCGTGTAATGAGACGTTTTACCCTCTAAAACAACAATATACATGTACTATATAAAATGATAATATTGGAAAATTTAGAGAAAATACTGTGCAAAAACAACCCTCTACAGCGTATTTAATAGTTAAAAGTTATATATTGATGTGGAGTTTGAATGTGTTTAATTTCACAAGGTTACGATGTCATAATGCTGATGACGTCACAATGCTTTAAGTAAGAATAAAAATTTAGATACATTCAACTGATTTATTTTCAAATATCCATTTTGCATTTTGTAAGTATGCATATGATTCAAGACATGTTAATTGCCTACTTCGAGCGTCTTAGTCATATACATATATACATATATCTGTATATATCAACTGACTCAACGTCATTCAGCTGATGAGACCCGTGATGGTCGAAAGCAGGCTTGTGAATTATGAATAAATCATCGTGATTTCTTCGACAATTGTATTTTCCTATATATATATATATATATATATATATATATATATATATATATATATATATATATATATATATATATATATATATATATATATATATATATAATAGTGAGGCCATTCTTTGATGGAAGTATTATAAGACAGTTTCAAATTGATTGTTATTCACTAAATCCGTCTGACGTCGACCTTGAAATGGAATCGTTTGTTTGCTACCAGCTCAATGTCATTCCATCAAGGTAAATAAATGAGTTCATGAAGAAAATGTATGTTAGACACATGCAGCTGAAACAGGGGTTGTGAATGTGTTCAGATATTGCATCAGTGTAAATTAACATTAGCTAAGCAAAGACTGTTTGCACATTGGTTATAAGAAATGATGATTGTTTATTTAAGTGCAAAAGATATAAGTCTTAGCATGCTTTTTGTTAAATGTTACATGGTAACATGTTACACATATTTACATCGATGTAATATCAAAGCGTTATGAGCTACATAGTTCATGCCTCAAATTTATTGGGTTTTCAAAACTATTCAAATATTGTCTACAACAGGTGATCACAAACAACGAATTCATTCAAAACAAAACGCAATGTGCTAATAGAATCACTTATTGATGTCTTACTACGATTACATGCACTTCCCTTGAGATGTAATATACGAGGTGTTAATGTCAATACGATATGTAAAATGTGTGACTGTGGTCTGATTGAAACTGAATTTCAATTTATATTTGACTGTACCGCATATGACTCAATTAGAGAAAATTACTTACTATCTTGTAGGCAGGGTAACATATCAACTAAATATCATAGGCTGTTAAGCAGCACGTGCAGTCATTCTCTCTCTTACTGCTCCAAGTATATTATGGAAGCTCTTGCTTTTAGGAAATATGTTATGTCACCTGTAATAATATAGCTATAGTTTATTTTGTATAATTAGCTATTCTCATATACGGTTTACTGTATTCTGATTGTACATGGGCCAATGGCCTATAAAACCGAAATAAAAATGATTTGAATTGAATATATAGCCGCATGGTAATCTACAAAACATAAACTACTAGACTCAACCGCAGAAGAAATCCAATACACGAGTGGTAAACACGACTTAAACAGAAATACAACACGTCTAGAAGTCAACTAAACTTTATTTAATATTTCAAAAAAATATCTTTCCATATTTCTGAGAAACACACGTTTTAGAAATCATTGTTTTCGAATCTCCTTAACAAGACGGGATGGGAAAGTCAAAATTTGTGTGTGTCTTTTTTTTTATGATGTCCTGCGGTAAACAAGTTGAAATTCAAGCAGGTTATCTATGTCAACAACATCTTTTATTAATTAATTTGTTTTACATTTTATGAATGTTTAAAGGATAGATGTAATGACATATGGTAACATTCGGATTCACATGGGATGTCATTTTGACAATTGCCCGATTCTGAAATCGGCCCATAAATTACTTATATCCGGCTTTTTAAAAAAAAACCGCCTAATTTAGCCACGGGGACGAGGATGAAAATCTGTGGAGGTGTGGTCCCTGAAGTGATGACTCCTGTGACGTCACTGGAGTAATCTCATTGTCGGCGATAGTCAATTCAACGTAATTTCGCAACATTTTGATTTGTTCACTATCAAATCTTAGAAAAAAAAAATATTTAAATTTTCCATACATAGAATGTTAAGATATCCAACTAGGCAATTCCGCAGATGACAATTATATAACTATTACATAAACATGCGTATTTGGCGATTTAACACGCCTCATAAATTCATCTTGCGGCAGTTATAATCATCATTGATTAATTAATGAGGCTCCACGAAGCGGGTCACCCCTCGTCCTTTTGGTTTATTACAGTCACGCCTCAATGATTGTCTTCAAACGAATCCCGGCGCTGATTGCGGCAATGTCAAAATGGGTAAATTAAAATCGTCTTAATTATCAATTGCAAGTGTATATTGTCTCGATTTTATGTTCAATTGATTCCAATATGCATGTATAATGTAGAGGTATAATAGATTATATAGATAATAATAAACAATTGAGGTAATAAGTTGTCATTCTTGAAGTTAAATCTTGAACATACATCACAACCATGTCATCATGTCCCGGTTAAAAGCATTCAAAATCGAATTTCTCCGGCAGCAGTATTTCGCTTTTTACACCTTTAATTTAAAATGTGGTGATGTTTCTTTTGCGGTTGAGTATATTAATATTATACATTCATTTTTAAGAGGAAATATTATCGAAGACTACATGACACATATTCCATTTTAGGTGAAATAAACATTTCTATTATTCTTGCATACACTATATCAATTTTGACAACTGATAAATCATAAGTTCTAACAAAAACAACAGCAAGATTAAATCACCAGCTTCCTTAAAGTGTTAACAAAAGAAAGAAGTGATTTGTTTCGTGAGATACCATGCATTCCATGTCTGAGTTAGGTGACAGTGAAGGAAGGAGTAAAACACGTACGTCACTTTGTAAAACAGAATCTATCTTTCATGAAGACAGCGCCATCAATGAAGTGTACATGAATGTGATGAATGCATTTTGTTTTAGGTAAAAACTAGCGAACGACAAGTTTAAACTATACTCTTCCTAAAAAACCACGCACGAAAAGAAGCTTCTTTTAAATAGCCACTTTTGCGTGTTTGTTTTGATCTTCTAACAACACTTAATACATATAAATGCTCCTATTCAATAACTAAACTGTATTCCTTTGGGAAATTTAACACTTAAACAGAATTTCACCCAAATTAAATATAAATGCTCCTATTCAATAACTAAACTGTAGTCCTTTGGGAAATTTAACACTTAAACAACATTTCACCCAAATTAATTCAAAACGTTACTTTAAACGGGACCAAGATGCTTGTTTTACTTTAGAGTAGTTGTGTTGTGCTCATATCTAAGCAACGAAACAACAATAATCGTCCTGTATGTATATGTCACTTTTATGCTGAAACAAATACAATATTTTAAGCCTATGGGCGACATATGAAAAGGTCACAAAGGAACATCTGGAGATCTGAAAACTGAAAAGGAAGATCTGAAGATATGAAGATTTTGTCTTATGTATGTATCCATAAGTGGGATGATTTTATTGGCAGACATTGAATGATGGTATTGAGTTTAGCATGAACATTTCATACATGAGCCAATGCGTCTATGTGAACGTATAAGGTTGCCTTTAAATCACACCGTGTGCAACGACTTGATACAGCTGGCGACGTTGAATTACATCATAAGTGCATTTCATCACTACATATCATCATACATTCTCTCTGTTCTACATCGCCCGAATCCGCGGGCTCCAGCAAAATCTCCTAGCGGGGAAAACGGGAACCTCATACTGTATCCTAGCTTCTTAGCCAATAGAAACTCATCCTTCAGCGGCCGAATCGACCGATTGACTTCAAGATCTAGGCATTTGATTCTAAGGGTCTTGCTAATCAGCATATGTCCTTCGAATATGTCTGATGTACATAACACAAATGAACTATTTTTGGTATTTGTCTCTGATTTGTTTTGTCTTCATTTATCAGCAAGTTTATGATCAATTGTTTGCACAAAATCAAAAAGCACATTTCGAGGAAAAGCCATTAAACGAGAAAACGTTCATCTTACGTTTATTTCATTATTATGACGGGTCACTGGCATACGCCACATTTACAACGGCGTCGCTGATTGCACAACGAGATTCAATTGCAACAAATCAGGACACTCCATTTCTGCTCTCGGATTCAGGCGATATAGAAGAGAGGTTAGGATCGGATATTTGAAGGGTGTCACCTCTGTTTGAAGAGAATGATCATCATGTGAAAATGAGACCTTTTGGATTCAGTTTCACATTCCAATACCTTTATGCAAGATGCATGCTTGACAGCTATGTATGAGTATATTTCTGTATTCATTTTAACCAATATATAATGTTTGAAACAATGGAAACTGTTGATACGCACAATTGCAATGCACATATGTAAAATGTACAGTACAATACCAGTGCATGTCATCATTTTGTGTGAGAATCGTTTTGACCGCATTACAACAACTAGAACGATGATAACAACTTCCAAACAAACTTGTATGACCTTTTTAAACAGAATTCCTTATTTCAATTAAAGTACTGTCTTGTTTTCAAAAGACATTAATTTGCTCTTCACGTTAGACAAGGAAAAGGTTAATAATTCATATTTTAGACATTACAAAGACTTTGAAAATCACTAAAAAAAGATGTGTTGGTTTCATCAATTCTATTGTGCTGAATACAAAACCATAGTCAGAAAATGTGAACAAATATTACTTAACCACATTTTGTCCATAGTAAACATGTTTCCTGTTTATTTTATATAATTTAATTCATCATTTTAATGGAAACCTCAGTGTAGTCGCACTCGAGGTTTAGTTCAAGGTTGATTTCTTTCCATAAACAGACTTAAACAACACAGTGTCCTAATTCTTCTTAAAGGTACATTCATTGTGTTGTTGGGGGGTCACATATTCCAAACGTTATAATTGGTGTTACTTTATTGAGAAGTACCGACTGTTACCGAAAACTACTATTTTGGTGATAGTCGACTTAGTATATTGACGATATGAATGTAAAAGTAGTGATTTCTGATCGGGAACCGGACAATGCACCGCATGTGGCGCGTGCCAATGAGTCAAACGCAATTTTGGAATCTTATTTAAAAAAGACAAAATAACAAACTTGGGTTGATAGTTTTGAAAAGGTCATATAACTACTGTGCATGTAAATGAAACGTGCAGTTTCGGATTCTGATGATGATGATGTTACTCGATTTTAATTGGAAACTAGTAATTATGATATGTTAGGCGAATTGGGAAGAATAAGCAAGCTGAGTGAATTTGTTTGTATTGTAAACAGCACATATGGTGAGTTTGAGCGTATTAAAGTCAATTTTTTTATGAAACACAATGGATGCACCTTTTAAGGGACACCGCGTCGATGATAAATGTGAGATCAGTTGTATCTACCTATGCTGATCAACGTGTCTGATAAAGAGTCACAGACCCTAAATTTCAGACAATTGAAGTAATAAGTAATAAAAACTACTGCATGTAGACAGTGAAGCGAAGAGTAACTCGTTAGCAGACACGTTAATCAGCATACGGAGATAAAAGTGATCTCATTTTTATCCTCGACGCAGTGTCCCTTTAAGGTCAGGAAACTACGTTTTATGTAGCGACTCAACATGTTCACCCTATATAAGTTGTAGAGATAGCTAACACTAACATTTTAACATTATAATAGCAAATTGAAATGAAACTCCCATCTTTCTTAAATGTCACCTTCTTAAATGTCAATCTGTAATTGCAGTTACAAATCACATCAATACGCTGTCACAACTTGAAACGGAATACTCTAGTTATATGATTGGTTTGAATTGGAGATATTACTCTCGATATATAAATCTAACAAGACTGACCAGACTGACTTCATTGTAGTGACAATGTCCCTAAATAAACGGGCACATGTGATCTGATTGGTGAGAGATTCGGAGAGACAGAGAGATAATGTGATACAAATAGGAACACGAGACAGATAATTTTTCTTGGTACAGAAGTTAAAAGTTAGCGGGAACGAATTATTTCAGTGCTCCTTTCAAAGAAGATTTTCTTTGGAACCTCATTCCATGATGAATCCTCATAGTGAATCTGAAAAGTGTCAGGTAATCTGACAACAGATGGAGCAAGTGATTTATTATTTATTGCACCATGAGCAACGTATCAATGATAAGTGGCGTTTTTAGATGTAACAGACAGACTGATTTCAATACATGCAGAATTGCTTTTTTTAATTGGTTCTACTTTGATGTGATGGTATTATTTCTTTATCGGGAATTGGAAAACATATTTTATTTAGTATATGATATAATGAAATTGAGATGGACTTCTAAAAAGACTTCTGTCAGCACCTATCGTCTGTTTGAACAGATGCAAAAATGAAAAATGTCATTCCCTGACGTATGAAAATGTATAGACTTCTTTACCAGTAACTCCCCACAGCGCTGTTACGTCTCTCTTGTGTCAAGCATTTATCAATGTTAGTTGATCAGCCCTGGGGACGAGGTTTCTTCTTTGTAAAACATAAGCTTATCAAAGACATTCAAGATTGACTTGACCTGATAGTAGTTTATTTTTAGTTGAAGATTTATGTTGCCCCGTAGTATATTTCAAAGTGACATTTTGTATTTCAAAAGTAAGTTAACATATATAATATCTTATATTATTCAATATTCTTTGATAAATTGTTATAACTATAACAATAATACATTTGTATGGCGCTTAAGCACGCAGTTAGGGAATGCCATTGGCAGACACAAATTGGCAGAAAAGAATTGTTTGTACCATAACTTATAAGCAGGATGACAAGCAGGAATAACAGAGATTATCTTGCCTTACAGTAAAATACTCGTTTTTGATTGGCTAACGATCGTTACGTTTTTTCTTATGTACCCCGTCAGTCTCACGGTGTACACGTTTCATGAACCCCGCTGTCCTAGTAACAGCTCCTAGCTAAGAATAGGTGTCGTATTATGGTAAGATGACGTTATAAAACGAGGCACGCGGTGTACGGAGTTTTGAACAGTTCGATCAGCTGCTGACGAGTCTATTAATTACAAACTTATTTTCGCCTTATGTCCTGCTTGGTTTTGAAACAAATTCCATTTTCCATTGCTTGCACACTAACTTAAACTAATATTAACTTGTGTTAATGCATTTGAAAGGTTATAGTAATACATTATACAACATTTAACAATTCAGTCGAGACGCATGACGCCATTTGTTTACGTTTAGGGTCAAGGTCATTCAAGCGATATCAGCTGATCAGTCACTCGCAGTCAAAACGCATTAACTATAATAACACTAAATTTATTGGCGAGACGGAAATATAAATACGTTGTATACTTCTCCCTCGGGTAGTACTGTCTCATGTACCATCTTTGTACCAGTGTCATCCCTCGCCTGAAGGCTCGGGAGACACTGGCACAAAGATGGTACATTATACCGTATTACCCTCGTGAGAAGCATACAACTTATATTGTTTTATTCTGTGGCTAGAACATGGACGATGTCCATACTGAAAGTATTGTGCTAGGTACAAGAAAAAGAGATTATGACTGTGATTTGAGAGGTAAGTCAGGATAAACTAACAATGATCAATGAGCTTATCGGGAGATTATCTACACAAGGAGATGTGACCTTCTGGAAGCCACATATATAATCCATGAGGCTGTTTATTCAAAAATAATTTAATCATGCATAACTGAAAGGTTGTTCTTTTGGAAAGAAATATCATCCGAATAGACTTAATGTAATTTGAGTTTCTTTTCACCATGCACAATTGCATTGTTGATCTTACAGAGAAACATTCAAATAAAATCCAAATAGGCATAATGAACATGTGTTCATTGGAATGTTGTAATTTCACTAAGATCCGATACCCTTGTTCCATACATGACAACTACACCATGTGTCTGTTTTACAACATTCAATAATTAATTTTCTATGTAAGGTTCAAATTTGTATTTTTACGAAAATATTGTTTTAATTTTACTAATTTACTGGCAAGCTATTTTTCAAAAGCTGAATGTTTGTTATTTGTCATACGTTCATCACATCCAATGGATCAATGTCTTTAAGAAAGTTATTTGACTCAGGCAGGAATCTTAAAAACGCTCGGAATGGCCGTAAATTGGAGCATTGATTCTCATAAAAGAAACATAATTGAAACACTGATATTAGCATACTTGATTTAGAGGTGTCAATATCTTCACCAATGAAAGTGAAATTACAACCGGACGTGATTAATGTCGTACTTGTTTTACTTGCAAATTGCACAATATCCTCGCGCTTGGGCTTAATGGAACTAACACCTTTTTCTTTTAAGACATCCGATTAAATAATAATTTAAAATATACGTTACATCTTCTCTGTAAAGGGTAAAGTGACACACAAACGAAATTATATTAACGATTATTTGAGAACACTGATGACCATATTAACAATCACTAAAGACATGTAGCTTTCAAAGAGTTACAGAATGTTATGGTGACCACAGCAACAGTAGTAGTATAGCAAGTTAGTTAGTTCGATATACAAAACATATAATGTAAGATTAATGAATATATTGGTAGTCATCAATATTTCATAAACTATAATCATAGCCAATTTAATTTTTAAAATTTCAACCATTATAAACAACAAATAGTTTTAGCAATGACAAAGTTCAGCTTTGTACATCTCCTTAATCATGTATCGTTTTCGTTTATGTTTAGGATTCTTTGCTGCATACAATACATTGCTATGTTGTTTCATGTTCCCCGAGAACATGGCCCCATCTAGACATGCATTGGAATGGGGGTCCAGGAGCGTGAACTTGATGCTGAAATGAACTCGGAGACTATCTACACAAGAATATATGTGACCTTCTGGGGGAAGCCACAAATATAATCCATGAGGCTGTTTATTCAAAATTAATTTCATCATGCATGACTGAAAGGTTGTTCTGTTGGTAATAAATTGCAATATCATCCGAATAGACATAATGTAATTTGAGTTTCTTTTTTGTAACCATGCACAATTGCAATGTTGATCCAAGACATTGTTCCGAGTACCTGAATACATACATGTATATGTGTTGATGTTTTCATTAATCTGATCACATATGTATAATACAACTATACATTTAGTTGTTGCAACAGCTTCACTTATTGTTTAGTTCATGGGATGAAACAGAAGCGAATGGAACTAGAACGCGTTTTGCTCATAAAATAGATGACTCACCAAAATTCACCCCCAAAAGACTGAAAATGTATTTTTTGTCAAAAAGAAAGGTAAATAATAATTTTAAAAAACATCAAACGAGAATAAAGGAAATGTTTTTGTTATTGGTGCACATTCATAAACCATTTTAGAGATGAAGAAGAACTACACCCCCGGCCAAAAGAATCGCCTACTTTATGTTCCTTAAAATGAGAAATGCAATAATTTCTTAAATATAATTAATGGCGGTGTCCTAGTTATGCTGAAGCAATAACTTATATGAAAGTCCAATGAAATCGTGGAAAATTGTGATTCGAGTCAATAACATTCATGAAAACCACGCCCAATGAAGACTGCTATTTTCGGTTGATTCACTTGCGCACCTTAACAACGTACATCCGTAGAATCATCACCACTTTAACGCGAATGCGTGCCTGTATTGTTGCTCGTGGTTGTATGAAAATCTTATTAAAATGTGTTCATGCACTGATCAATTATTGTTTTCTCATTTCAACAATCGTCCTTCTTTCGTTTCATGAACTTCTGAAATTCAAATATATAATGCAGAAATGGTGCAACTTCATTATGTTATAATATTGCTAAACTCTTCATAACAGTTTTTACAATATCTGATAAGATATCTAGTAGGCGTTTCTTTTGGCCGGGGTGTAGCAAGGCATTCTAAATTAAATTTAAAAAATCAATAAACAAAGCAGTGCAACAGAAGATATTACCCGTTACATATTGCAAATACTGAAGAAGAGGACATTATACTTTGTTGAAGGTTTCTTGTCAAGAAATAACACTTGCTTGTTCCAGTTGATGAAATATGTTTCTAAAAATGCGTTACTGCCATGTTTTATTTAAAGTGTCAAACGCAGAGACGGATATAAAGAATGTCCTTAACTCACTTATGGTCCTCAGGGGTTTAAAGCAACGCCTAGATCCATACATTCTTAAATCGTAAGAACTTTTAACAAGTTCCATTGTTTACTTTTGTAAGAAAGTTGTATTGACTGTCTTCGCTGCAATTCTGAAAATATGTATAAATTCATACATTTAAATAGTCATACTTGATCTCCTAATGTCAATCAAGTTCTAATTTCTAATTAGATTCAGTCTTTTGTCACCAAAAGAGAATCACTATGATTGAGAAACTATGCTGTTGACAAATTATGTAGTATTTAAAACTCTGTAGGTATCGCTACATCAGTCAGATCACTTGAACTGCCTTCAGGCGGCCTCTTTAATGTGAACATGTTAATATGGTCGCTGCAATGGACTCGTATGACTCAACTGAATCATGCATATTCGTTTTAGAGCTCTTTTTGTTATTGGTGTAGAAGTATTATTTAGTCATTCGTAACACTTATTTATAGTTTTGTGAGAGCTCTTTATTTCAGAAATAACAACGTGCTACAGCGCCTTTAATGAACAATTTCAATCATTACTACCGTCAAAAGTAAATTTATTTTCTTACTGACATAAGCATGTTTAACTTTCAGTTTCATATTCATAGTCATTAGATGTATGTTTTGTCATGATGTGTTACCGAACGATGAATGTTCATTTATCAATGTTATGAACATCCCTTGGTACAACATATGAGAAGTTCAAACGCATGTACATTCTCTATGATTCCTATCATTGTACATACTCTTAGTTATTATTATAATATTTTATCAACCTACCAGCCATATAACGTGATACTTGAAACGACCTTTCTAAACCGTATCACCCGGTACGAGGGACTTACAACCTTTTAATTCCCTCCAGGAGGTTTTACACAGACAGTTGTAAACACTGTTAGAAGGAATTATAATGATTGTAAACCCTGATATATCTGTTAAGATGACGGCTTGAAAGTAAATGTCTGAAGAAACTAACTTAGACTAATTTTGAAAAATTTAATAAGTTTACGACAGAATATGTACAGCAAAGGTTTTGCAGAAAGTGCGTCTCGAACCCATATCCACCATCACTTGTAGTTAATGAGTCAACGCCTCAGACTACTGCGCTAAGGGGACAGACGAGAAACAACTGTACAAAAGAAACTCATATATAGCGCGGCTGTTAACAGGCTGACATCACCGAGGGATCCTCAATATAACGCCAGGGATCCGCAAGATCCTCAATATAACGCGATAACAAGTAAAAAGCCTGTTTTACACTTAAAAACGGTTGTTAATACAGATAACCCATTCTACCTCGGATATGGTAAGGTTGTAGACCCTGATAGTCAGGAAAAAACCTCGGATGCTTCGCATCCTTGGGTTTTTCCTTCCTATCAGGGTCTATATCCTCGGTAACATTGGTTATCCTTATAATATAAGATACCCACAGCAATTAAACACACTCGGTCAACGGGACCAACTGCGTGCTCTATATCTATCTATTTTCAAGACAATAGTGTCAACTATGTTTTATAAAAGCAATGGTATTAAACATACATGTTGAGAAATTACCTCATTTGAGGATACTCACAAGCACTTGAAACCACCAATACAATTACAAGATAATTTAATTCGGGAGAGTGAAATCGGGCGGTTGTGGTACTTTTGTTGTTCTAAAGTAATGATGCCTGAAGGGAGTAGTCCAAGAAGGTACATTATGTCGACACGTCTTTCATTTCCTTAAATGCTACATTTGAGTAATGGCAGTAACGCATTTTAGAAACATATTTCCATTGAGTTCACCAACTGGGACAAGCAAGTGTTATTTCTTGACAAGAAACCTTCATCTGATCGAATCATAATGAACTCATACCTTAAAGATAGAGTTGTGTATACTTTCTTCTTACAAAATATGCTAAATATGGAAAATATGCTTCCACCTGAAGTTTTTGACGCCCTGTTTTTACTTAGTTGAACATTTGGGACGTTTCGTTTACTCCGGAGTGTACTAAAGAGCTTCAATACTAATAATGATAATAAGGATTCTTGTATAGCGCTTAACTCCACAATGATTGTGCTCAAAGCGTTTACATAAGTCTAGACACAACTGAACAGGAATGCTTTCAAGTGTTTTTTGAAAATGCTAAGAGAGTCCAAGTCTTTCAGAACTTGTGGAAGAGAAGTCCATTTTTGGGCAACAACGTATGCGAAGAAGCCTGCTCAAAAAGTCTACAACGGTTTCTTGGGACGTGTATTTGGCCTTGACTGCTTGATCTAAAGGTTCTGCCTTGGGTGTACACGTGTGTAAGATCACACATGTAGGATGGAACTGTGCCGTGCCCACACTGGATCCTCTGTCAGACAGGTAACCAATGAAGAGACTTCAATATGGGTGTTATATGACAGTCCCTTCTGGATTTGGTAACAACTCTTGCAGCATTGTTCATGACTCTGCAGACGGGCGATAACTTCTGCTGTATCCCCTGCAAGTAAAGCGTTGCTATTATTTATACGAGAGAGAATGAGTGATCTAACAAGGATCGCTGCTGTCTCCTGTAATATTTCTCAAGTGAAAATTGCATTTCCTCACTATGTCTCTTACATGCCGCTCCATATTCAGCGAGGGGTCCCACAAAACTCCCAGATTATTTACCTCTGATAAAAATGGTATATATATATATATAAGATACCCACAGTAATTAAACACACTCGGTCAACGGGACCGACTGCGTGCTCTATGAGACAATAAGACATGCTCGTGATTTTCAAAACAATAGTGTCAACTATGTTTTATAAAAGCAATGGTGGCACGTGGTCCTGTGCATAGCTCAGTCGACCTCTATCAGTTAAGTTCAGCAACAACGGGCGTGGCTCGCTGGATGGGTGGGTTACCCGCCTCATTGCTGAATAAAAACTGAGATTTTGAAGGGTGATTCCCTTCTATGGAGATATGTGTGGAAAGGGTGATTCACTGAGACATGAGATGAGAGGCTCATGGTGTCACCTTGGGCAAGTGACTTTATTCGAAATGTGCCACTGTTCACTCAGCAGTACAATTGAGTACCTGGTTTGGAAGTGCAGGCAATGTGACAGATAACCTTCGAGCGCCTTAATTGGTAGCCCAGGTTGCATACTCCAAAGGGAGTTGAGAATGAAAAAGGGACTATGTTGGTCCTTACACCAGGGTTATAATGTGTGTAGCGCTTTGAGCATGGCCCTTTGTGTTGTGGAGTTCAGCGCGATATAAGTATCCTCATCATTATATGTGATTCACAAGCAGTGATGAATTCTCTTGAGATTCTGTGTCGCCTCATTACCACCCATCAGTAAGTATATTCGTATATTGGCATATCATGACCAAAATGAACTATTTTTGACGGCGATAGAATGTTTTCTATTCATCTCCGGCAATAACAAGAAATGAGTTTGTCATTATAACCTTGGTTAATGCAGCTTCATTACTGTATTAGTGGTATGTGCTTCTAAATATAGACACCTGTAAAATTACCTGACATGAAGAGGAGATTAATAGTTCGTAATGATATACAGTTATACTACGCTAATCATCAGTTAATAATCACACGTTTTAATGAGGGTTCCGATTCGAAAAACTTCCTATGGAGATATGTGTGGAAATAGTTATAAGTTTCAGTCAAATGATGATAACAAATACTGCAACCATCACGTATTATTTGTTCAAAGAGGCACTTTTACTCACTCACTTTATTTCACACAAATCTTTACTTAGATGCACCATGCATACTTAATCTAAAAGCTAAAAAGGGCCTTATTTTAATTTCGAATTGCTTTACACGATTTCAGAATTATTTTTGTTCTTAAAAGAAATGAAGCTTTGTTAGATAATGATGACTATTATTGTAAACACTGTAATTTAGGTAATGCTGACGATGAATGTTTTATTTGACTGTACGAAGTATTTACATTTAAGAAGCAGATATTTACCATTTGTATCATCATCTTTATTAGATAAACTTTTATCGTCCAATCTGGTAAACTCTAAAACATTGATGTTATCAAATCAGTCGCAATTCACATATCGAATAGGAACATCGGGAGGGAAAAGGTTAAAGCAAATACTAAATTCTAATTTTTGAAACATTATCTGTTCATGTTTCTGAAACACATGGCTTCTAAAAAATCGTCGTTTTAGAATGCCATTTACAAGGCGAGATAGGAGAGTGAAATATAGCTTTTTGACTTGTTTTATGACATCATACAACAACAGCGTTTCTTCGATTTCGAAGTCCAGGAAGGTACATTAGGTCGACTTATACTTACAAAGTTTCCACATTTTATAAACAAATTACCTTAAATACCAAGCATTATGTAGAAAAACCCTTGAAATAGCAATTTCTGCACTCCATGCGTGTTTGAACAGATTAAATATTAAGTATCAAACTCTTATGAATGAAAATGTATATATTACTTTAAAGGTGCATCCATTGTGTTTCTTAAAATGTTATTTGGCTTTAATACAATCCAACACACCGTATTACAGTACAAATAAATTCACCCAGCTTGCATATGTATCCCAATCGCCAAATATATCATCATAACTAGTCGAGTAACATCATTATGCATGTTTAGAAACCAAAACTGCACGTTCATTTACATGCACAGTAGTTATATGACCTATTAAACATTATCACGCCATATTTGTCAGCTTGTCTGTTGTAAATAAGATTCCAAAATTACATTTGACTCATTGGCGCGCGTCAATCGCGATGCATTGTCCGGTTTTTGATCAGAAATCACTGCTTTTATCTTCACATCGTCAATATACTGGGTCGACTATCATCAAAATTGCAATTTTCGGTAACAGTCGGTACTTCTCGATAAAGTAACACCATTTATAATGTTTGGAATATGTGATCCCCAACAACACAATGGATGTACCTTTAAGAGATATATTCCTATCACAAGCGTCCACAATCGACTTTATCCGGCAGGAATATTTTATGTCTGACCGTTGAAAATAAGATATCCGTTTTGTATCACGTTGTCACTTAAGTACGTTTCTTTTTGATTATGACGAGTCAAGTAATTTGATCTACGTAATATCTCATATCTCAATTATACATTCCAGCGGTTATTTATATTCATAAAATCATATTGCTACTTACTTTCATTGCAATTATAACATATTGACATTTAAACAAGCATCATTTAAATACGGTGCTCTCATTCAAACTCGATTGTCAATGTTATAAGACATTTTAAGTGCTTTGTGTATGTTTTTATAGCTGAAGTAAATGACATAGCTGGGTCGTTATTATGGTTATTGTGTAGTCACGTTGTGTGCCAGTGTTTTGAGCACACCCTGGTGAAAGGTAGGCACACAGTTGTATAGAATAGAACAGAACAGAAATTTTATTATAAAAAATCACATATAGTGACACAGAGAACATACAGCATTTACAAAGATATTAAGACATTGTACAGAGTCCAGTTTTGATAAATTTTGAGTTAAGTGGTGAATAATCACAAATAATTTAAATAAAAAAAATTCAATATTGGGTTGTTGACACAAATAATGGGGGAGATATTGGTTTCTAAGGGCATTTAGTGCTGGGCAGTAAAGTAAAAAATGGAGTTCCTCACAAACAGTTGATGTACAAAAGTGGCAGGTTCTATTACACCTTTCAATGCCGAACCAACGTCCTGTTTCAATGGGGTGTCTGCGGTTTGCTGTTCTAAATTTAGTCAACCAGCGTCTTTAATAGTAAGGTAATTGCAATATATATAGTTCTAGAAATATTGCTTGCTTATACATTATGTAATAATAACCTTCAACGAGTCGACAGCCGACCGCCACCATAACTGTTTAAATTGAACAATGAGAATAACTTATACATTATTTTTACTGACTGGGAGAGCCAATATAGTAAAATCTAGTATCCTGAAGGATAATCTTAACACTGTATAAGACCGTTCGATTCAACTATGTCCGTGTTGTCACAGGGGCGGATACACCTCGTTATATCGAGGTTCAGGAAACGTGACTATAGATAAGAGTAGTTAAAAGTTTCATTGTCAAGTCCTTTGTGGCTTCGTGGTAGAGCGTCCAGTTTAAGGAGCGAAAGGATGCACGTTCGAATCCCATCATGTCAAGTGTAACATTTTAACTTAGAATCATTTTCGATTTGTTGTTGTGATTGAAATTAAAAGATAAAAGGACGTTATTCCGGAATATACAATTCACGTTCAAGTCTACTTTCAGGACCAGGGATATTCTATAGAAAGTCCTAGGGAGTTCGGTATGGCCTTGAAAGGAGGTTTACCTGAGAAAGGAATTACCTTTAAAATAACACAAATATGATACCTTTGGTTTATATGAGATGATTTCAGCGGGAGACGTCCTTGTTGGCAGATGGTGCAGATAGAAGACCTGTGCAATACACTCAAGATTTCAATTTGGTAAAAACGATTAACTGAGATTCTCTTTCAAGTTGAAAACTTAATCACTGAAATGCAAACAATGAAATGCCAAATGATTCAGGCTTTCGTACATTTAATTGAAATGAACTACATGTATTCATCCTCACATTCATATGAACTTATTTTGTTGGACAATAACCACTTTAAACCAATATGTCAGGCAAAATGGTATTTTTCTAACAAATAATGTTCATGACCATCATGGAGCCTATATACATGATTATTTTATTGCGGTTAGCTTTGAAATGTTTTTTCACTTTGGAAATATACAAACGACACTTTCATGTTCGTAAGGTTTGAAATCAAAGAAACATTTGTTAAGCAGATACATCTTTAACGAAAAAACATTAATCCATGGACACTACTCCGCTGTAAAACAAACCCCAGAAACTGGTATTGACATTAAGCAAATGAAATGTGAGCAACATGTATCTAAAGAAACAGTAACCTTGTACACACCTACACAGATGTGTTTCTTATTCTGTGAAGACTACTTTAACAATAGATATTGCTTTTGATGTTTTGAGGTAAATACATTAAGTCAACACATTAAAACCAGAAAACAAGCTGTGGAGAAAAAAGGAAACGTATTTGTACATATAACTGCGATATGAGAGCAATGACATGTACGTATGTTTTATGCATATCTTCACATATCTAACATTGATTCTCAGACTAAGACAAAAATACAAGATTTTATGTTTATGCTCTGTAGCATTTAGTCTAATGTATCAATTTATCAATTTATATGTATTTACACATACTATATCAAGGTGCAATCTAATGCACAATTATATATGGTTTTGTTTGAATTAACTCTTTCTTGAACTTTATATGAATTTATTGGTGTTCTCAAACTGAAATAGTCATCAATATCTCATGAACTGTTATGTGCCAATGTTATCTCAAAATATCAATACAAAGATTACTGGAGGTCTTTTTTTGTTAGAATTGTATTCCCCTGTCTTACATGAATTAAGTCTCTATAATCTGTAATTTTTCTATGTTGAAAGAAATAAGTCTTATGAATAATAATAATAATGATGACACGAAGTGAAATCCACAGCACTAATGGATGTGCTCAAAGCGCACACAATTGGAACAACTCGGTATCAACTGCACTCATGTTAAGTGTTTAAAGTAACGTGTGTTGTGAAAAAGGGAAAATAGATATTTTAAAAGTTGAACAGAAAAGAGGAAATGTTTGTGTTAGATATACATTGAATTTCAGAAACAATGAAAGAGATGCAGAATTACAAGAAAGGCATTCTAAAAATGTTTAGAAAATAACATCATACTAACCAGCGTAATAGAAAATGGTACACACAATAGCATTCGCGAGAACGCTTATCAAAAGAGGACATTTATGTGTAAGGTCGGAAAATAGATATTTCATACTTTTTGAGTTTTGTCAAACAATCACAATTTCTAGCCTCAATAGCTGAACTTATTACAAATATGTTTCTAAAATATGTGTTACTGTCATGTTTTATTTAAAGTGTCAAAGAGCTGAAACGGATGAAAATAATGTCCTTAACCCACTTATAGTTTCTTTGAGAGGCTTTTTGGAGGTTGTAGAGATGAATAAAACCAAGAAATATGGATAGTCAACATCTGTATTGCAATGAATGTAACGTTTCGGTGTAGATACTTACATCGTTATCAAGCAAGTGATACATGAATATGGTAGGAGGATAATTTATATGGTTAGGTATGAATACATCAATAATATTGAACAGTCTGATTAAAATCGACCTTGTTCCGAGGAATACAATTTGCATAATAATGCATCTACCGGGATACGAAGAGGTTCTGTAGATTCCTCGCCACAAGATCTGAGAACACTCTGTATAGGCGCATGTTCCAAACCAGTTTAGCGCCGCCAAAGCCCAGTCAAACAGCTGACCAATCACATTACAGTTTTTAAACCGTCGCTGTTTAGAAAGCATTCAGAATGAAAGAATATCTGCACCTAGCTTCTCCCACCGAACGCATTTGTTGGATGTCATGTGATTGGTTAACTCAATTGCGTCAGAACATGTGAGTCAATGGGCCGTTATAAGACGGCTTTTAGAGGAAACCTCTGAACGATATGAGTTCGCATCCTGGTAGATATTTTTCAATTTTTATTGCTTGGAAAAGCGTTGATTTTAATCAGACTGTGAACATCCATGTTGAGAAAATATCTGATTTGAGGATATTAACAAATACATAAAACGTCACCAACAATTATACAGCATAGTCCCATAGACGAGTGATCATTACAATTTGCTCAAAGTTACTTCCTGTCTCAAGAAAACAAGTAAACTAAATTTTTGAAATGTTGACATATTTCCTGTTTATGTTCTTCGAAATCATGTTTAAATCTTCTAACATGGGGGGGGGGGGGGGGGGGGGGGGGGGGGGGGGGGGGGGGGGGGGGGGGCGATAAAAGCCCATTTCCACAGGGTGTGTCAATCACAAAAAAACGTCTTTGGTAAGTTGGACGGTATATCAGTTGTTACACAAAGGAATTACCAAAACTAAATTCCTAAAATCCTCTAATTTGCAGTCAAAGAATAGAAGGGGGCTGTGTTTTATGAGATGATTTCAACAGAGAGACGTCCATGTAGCAAGATGGTGCAGATAGAAGACCTGTGCAAGACACTCAAGATTTCCATTTTGTTAAAACGATTAGCTGAGATTCTCTTTCATCTGGAAAACCTAATCTCTGAAGTACAGGCAATGAAATACGAAATGATTCAGGCGTCTGGACATTTCATTGGGATTAACTAAACATCCTTACACGATGAACTTAATAAGCTTGGAAATGTTCATAAATGGATGAGAGAAATCATAAATAAAATGACAATTTTATCAACAAAGATATCACGGAAAATGAGAATAATTTTATATGACCATCATGGAGCTTGTGTGAATGATACTTTCATTTCTGGCGGCTTTGATATGCTGTTTAAGGGCTATATAAACAACACTGTCGTGTTTCTTTCATTTGAGATAGAAGAAACTCTTGTTAAGCAGATACATCCTTCAACAAAAAGCATTACTCCAATTTGAGAGACACTGCTCAGCTGTAAAGAAGAACCAGAAACTGGTATTGACATTCATCAAAATGAAATGTGAGCAACAAGTATCTAAAGAAACAATACCCTAATACACACCTACACAGATGGTTTTCTTATTCTGTGAAAACTATTTTTATAATGTGAAATTGTTTTTGATGTTTTTGAGTTATATTTAGTTAAGACAGTAAAAACCAGAAAAACATACAGCGGTAAAAAATATAGAAAATTGTGTGTAAAATATAACTGATATATCACCAATCATTCTCAGGAGCATGTACGATGTTTTCATGTAAGTATATACGATATGCTTCTCTGCTGATTGAATTAAACAAGGTCATGTGACTGGTAAACATTCACATAAACACGAGATTGACAGCTGAAAAGCATAACCTCCTTACTCTGACGTTGACATAAGATGCTCAGGCTCTTTTCTTGATTAAACCTTTTAGAAAACTTACATCGTGGATTCTAATTGTAGTTTGATTGCAAGTTTGATTAAAACAGCATGTTAGAACCCAAAATTAAATATTTTGATAATTTTTCCTGTGAACTAAGTTTTGCGCATGATGACACATAAGTGATGCGGTATCATTGTGGGCGGAGCTTAGAGCCTGATCTAAGACAATACTAAACATTTGTTTTATCACTGTACATTTTTTGCAGAGATTTTTAAGTTTTCAAATATTTATATACTGATTAGAAACCGCGTAAGTTGCAAAGTTTGAATTTATAAGAAATAGATTTAATAATGTGTTTGTTCACTGGCTTATAAACGGTTTGAAACAAGCTCCGGCATTTATATCAGTTTAACTTGCACCTTTCAAACCGTTTATAAGCACGTGAACAAACACATTATGAAAGCTATTTCTTAAATATCTATAATATATACATTTCTATCTATATACACAGGATATATCAAGATGCTAATCTATTGTATATTTGTATGTCGTGTGGCTCCTGAGCTGGAAAAGGGTAATTTCGCAATGTGTGTATTTCCACCTGTGAAACTCGGATGTCGTTTACATCCAGTGGGTAATGGGTGTGTTGTTAAACATATTACAATTTAAAAGGACAGTTCTTTCTTTGTAAATGTAAAATTATTTTCCTTTCAAGCGCAATGTGATTCGTGCTTAGATCACGTTATCCCCTTTTATGATTCCACATTGCAAAAATTTGAAAGGAAATGGACTCTTCATTCAACATCTCACATTTATTTACGTTTTATTTCAAGTTTATATTACGTTGTTAATAAACGTAAGAAAAGCTTAACACCTGTTATCATTAATGGAATTTTGAACATATACACAAAGTAAAAAGTTAAGCACCCCCTGATATTTGTGATATCTTATTGAGAATATTTTAAATAGTTAAACAAGGTTCATTTATGAGAAGAGCAGTGTTCGGGGCATGCACATGCAACATGCTACGCTCGAGGATCACAAAAACACTTCCTGACAAGTCCTCAGCTGAAACGTCTGTGGTTACTAAAACGAAACATCAGCACCAGAACAGTCAGAAATCACCTCAAATCGGCAAATCTATTACATTCCGTTCCATATTCAGCGAGAGGTCCCACAAAACTCCAAGATTATTTACCTCTGATAAAAATGGTATGATTCACCAGAAGTGATGAATTATCTTGAGATTCTGTGTCGCCTCATCATTACCAACCATCGTCAACAGTAAGTATATTTGTATATTGGCATATCATGACCAAAATGAACTATTTTTGACGGCGATAGAATGTTTTCTGTTCATCTCCGGCAATAACAAAAAATGAGTTTATCATTATAACCTTGGTTAATGTAGCTTCATTACTGTATTAGTGGTATGTGCTTCTAAATATAGACACCTGTAAAATTACCTGACATGAAGAGGACATTAATCTTTCCTAATGATATACAGTTATACTACGCTAATTATCAGTTAATAATCACACGTTTTTATGAGGATTCCGATTCGATAAACCTCCTGTGGATATATGTGTGGAAATAGTTATAAGTTTCAATCAATTGATGATAACCAATACTACAACCATGATGTATTATTTGTTTAAAGAGGCACTTTTACTCACTCACTCTACTTCACATAAACCTTTACTTAGATGTACACCATAAACAGTTAATCTAAAAGCTAAAAAAGGCCTTATTTTAATTTCGAATTGCTTTACACGATTTCAGAATTATTTTTATTCTAAAAAGAAATGAAGCTTTGTTAGATAATGATGACTATAATTGTAAACACTGTAATTTAGGTAATGCTGAAGATGAATGTAGTATTTAACTGTACGAAGTATTCACATTTAAGAAGCAGATCTTTACCATTTGTATCATCATCTTTACGAGATAAACTTTTATTGTCCAATCTGGTAAACTCTAAAACATTGATGTTATCAAATCACTCGCAATTAGCATCAAACATTTATTCAATTTAGGCCAAAATACTGATTAAAAGAATGTGAACCTAATCTTAATCCCATCCGTTTTGTTTTTGTTTTCTAGGTAAAGGCACGTACAGTATCAGTGAGAATGTTCTGCTAAGGTTTTGTAAAATGGACTATTAATTCTTTAATATAGCTACGTAGACGTAGATTTTACCAGCTTTTATTCTTTATAGACTTCATTGTTTCATTGTTAGCGTCTGTATTCAATCATCTCTTTTATATGACATTTCACTTTATAAAAAAAGCCTTACTTGTTCGTTTACTGCGGACATATCAGGCATATGAATAGATGTAGATTAACCTTAATTATCCCACTAATATAGATAACATTGTTAGAATAGTTTCAATCTAATAATGATGTAGAAAGGGCAAATCCAAAATGTTATACTGATACGACTCATGTGGGAACAATCAACTTTAACCATTTATTTATACTCTTCGTTTTACTTTAAAACGAATTTTTTTTTGTATTATAGCAGCATCATTTGTCTATTAGAAAATATCAACAAAATAATTTTCATGTAATGTCAAATCTAATAAATCAACCGATATATGTTTTTGTTTATTTTTTCGTTTTGGGACATCGTTATTATACAGTAAAAATGTTACAAACTGGTATGACTAACATCAAGACTGTAAAAATAAAATATTATTTAAAAAAATGTGAATTTTTCTACGAGTGTTTAAAGCACATGTTCCCACATGGGAACATTGGGGTGGAAAAGGTTCAAGCAAATACTAAATTGTAATTTTTTAAACATTATCTGTTCATGTTTCTGAAACACATGCCTTCTAAAAAATAGTTGTTTGAGAATCCCATTTACGAGGCGAGATGGGAGAGTGAAATATAGCTTTTTGACTTGTTTTATGACATCATACAACAACAGCGTTTCTTCGATTTCGAAGTCCAGGAAGGTACATTAGGTCGACTTATACTTACAAAGTTTCCACATTTTATAAACAAATTACCTTAAATACCAAGCATTATGTAGAAAAACCCTTGAAATAGCAATTTCTGCACTCCATGCGTGTTTGAACAGATTACATATTAAGTATCAAACTCTTATGAATGAAAATGTATATATCGCTTTAAAGGTGCATACATTGTGTTTTTAAAAATGTTATTTGGCTTTAATACAATCCAACACACCATATTACAGTACAAATAAATTCACCTAGCTTGCATATGTATCCCCAATCGCAAAATATATCATAATTACTAGTCGAGTAACATCATTATTGATGTTTAGAAACCAAAACTGCACGTCCCATTTACATGCATGGTAGTTATATGACCTATTAATCATGATCACGCCAAATTTGTCAGCTTGTCGGTTATAAATAAGATTCCAAAATTACGGTTGACTCATTGGCGCGGGTCAATCGCGATGCATTGTCCAGTTTTCGATCAGAAATCACTGCTTTTATCTTCACATCGTCAATATACTGGGTCGACTATCATCAAAATTGCAATTTTTGGTAACAGTCGGTACTTCTCGATAAAGTAATACCATTCATAATGTTTGGAATATGTGATCCCCAACAAGACAATGGGTGTACCTTTATGAGACATATTCCTATCACAAGCGTCCGCAATCGACTTTATCCGGCAGGAATGTTTTATGTTTGACCGTTGAAAATAAGATATCCGTTTTGTATCACGTTGTCGCTTAAGTACGTTTCATTTTGATTATGACGAGTCAAGTGTTTTTATCTACGTAGTATCTCATATCTCATATCTCAATTATACATTCCAGCGGTTATCTATATTAATAAAATCATGTTGCTACTTACTTTCATTGCAATTATAACATATTGGCATTTAAACAAGCATCATTCAAACTCGATTGTCAATGTTATAAGACATTTTAAGTGCTTTGTGTATGTTTTTATAGCTGAAGTAATTGACATATCTGGGTCGTTATTATGGTTATTGTGTAGTCACGTTGTGTGCCAGTGTTTTGAGCACACCCTTGTGAAAGGTAGGCACACAATTGTATAGAACAGAACAGAACAGAACAGAAATTTTATTCTCAAAAATCACATATAGTGACACAGAGAACATAAATCATATACAAAGATATTAAGACATTGTACAGAGTCCAGTTTTGATAAATTTGGCAACTTTTGAGTTAAGTGGTGAATAATCTCATTTCATTAAATTGATTGTGATTGAAATTCAAAGATAAAAGGAGGTTATTCCGGAATTTACAATTCACGTTCAAGTCTACTTTCAGAGCCAGGGATATTCTATAGAATGCCCCAGGGATATTCTATAGAATGCCGCAGTGAGTTCTGTATGGCCTTGAAAAGAGGTTTACCTGAGAAAGGAATTACTTTTAAAACGACACAAATATGATACCTTAGGGTTATATGAGATGATTTCAGCGGGAGACGTCCTTGTTGGCAGATGGTGCAGATAGAAGACCTGTGCAATACACTCAAGATTTCCATTTTGTTAAAACGATTAGCTGAGATTCTCTTTCAAGTTGAAAACTTAATCACTGAAATGCAAACAATGAAATGCCATTTCGTACATTTCATTGAAATGAACTATGCATCCTCACTTTCATATGAACTTATTTTGCTGGAGAATTTCATGAATTGATTAGAGGAGTCATAAATAATAACCACTTTATCAACCAATATGTCAGGCAAATTGCTATTTTTCATTTTTCAAACAAATATTACACGACCATCATGGAGCTTATATACATGATTATTTTATTGCGGTTTGCTTTGAAATGTTTTAAAAAAAAATATCGAAATATACAAACGACACTGTCATGTTCATAAGGTTTGAAATCAAAGAAACATTCTTATGCCCCTATTTCACTACGACCCGAATTGCCACGAATCACCACGAATAGGCGGCTGCATAAATTCGTGAATATTCGTGAGCATTCGGCAAAATTCGTGAACAGCATTTACACTTGTACGAAATGTTTACGAACATTCGTAGCTTTTCATGCTAAAAACCTACGAAACATGTACGAATTCTTTACGAATTGTCTACGAATTGTACGAAATGATTAAGACACAGTCACGAATGTACTACGAATTTCCACGAATAAGATACGATATCACGAATCAAGTACGAATAGTTTACGATAGTTCGTAAATGCTTCGGGGTTAATTCGGGATGAGAACATCAAAATTATCAGCCACGAATTTCCAAGAATTGTTTACGAAGTTGTTACGAACGTCCCGAATTAAATACGAACAGTTTACGAAGCAACTACGAATCTGAAATTCGTAGATGATTCGTGAAAATCTTTTGACAAACAAAATGTTTTCCACGAATGCCACGAATTACAAGAATGTTGCCGAATCAACTAGGAATCATTTACGAATATCACGAATCAATTACGAATTATCTACGAATGTTCACGAAAGTGCAAATTTTCCAATTCGTGGCGATTCGTGGCAATTCGGGTCGTAGTGAAATAGGGGCATTAAGCAGATACATCCTTGAACGAAAAAGCATTAATCCAATTTGAAGGACACTACTCCGCTGTAAAAAAAAACCACCCCAGAAACGGGTATTGACATTAAGCAAAATGAAATGTGAGCAACATGTATCTAAAGAAACAGTAACCTTGTACACACCTACACAGATGTGTTTCTTATTCTGTGAAGACTAATAATATGATATTGCTTTTGATGTTTTGAGGTAAATACATTTAGTCAACACATTAAAACAAGAAAACAAACTGTGGAGAAAAAAAGGAAACGTATTTGTACATAACTGTGATATGGGAGCAATTATCAATGACATGCATGTATGTTTATGCAGATCTTCACATATCTAACATTGATTCTCAGACTAAGACTAAAATAAAAATTTTTTATGTTAATGCTCTGTAGCATTTAATCTAATGTATCAATGTATCAATGTATATGTATGTACACATAATATACTGCCGGCCAAAGGAAACGCCCACTAGATGTATTTCCAGAGATTGTAAAAACTGTTATGAACAGTTTAGGAATATTATAACATAATGAAGTTGCACCATTTCTGCATTATGTATTTGAATTTCAGAAGTTCATGTCACGAAAGAAGGACGATTGTTGAAATGAGAAAATAATTGTTCAGTTTTCTATCAGTGCTTGATCAGAAAAAAAACATTTTAAAAAGATTTTCATACAACCGCGAGCAACAATACAGGCACGCATTGCGTTAGAGTAGTGATGATGCTGCCGGTGTACGTGGTTAAGGTGCGCAAGTGAATCGAGCGAAAATAGCAGTCTTCATTGGGCGTGGTTTTCATGAATGTTATTGACTCGAATCACAGTTTTCCACGATTTTAATGGACTTTCATATTAGTTATTGCTTCAGCATAACGTGGATACCGCCATTAAATTATATTTTAGAAATTATTGCATCTTTCATTTTAAGGAACATAAAGTAGGCTTTTCTTTTGGTCGGGAGTATATATCAAGATGCAATCTAATGCACAATTATATATGGTTTTGTTTGAATTAATTCTTTGTTATATGTATGTTGAACAATAGCTCTTGTTGAGACATGTTAACTATAATGTAATTATGATATCAACATTCAGCTGTATTGACACTGACGAATCTTTAACAAATAAGATGCATGACGACTGAAAGATGAACAGAGGGGGGTGGCTCCTGAGTAACCTGATATTGTGTATACCTACCTTTGAAAATCGAGTGTCGTTTACATAAAGTGGGTAACATATTACACATTTACAGGACAGTTCTTTCTTTGTAGCTGTACAAGTATTTCACTTTCAAGTGCCATGTGGTTCGTGCTTTGATCACGTTATCCAATATGACAGTTTTGAGAGAAAACAAAAGATGATTTTCCACGTTGAAACATGTATGAAATGTATGATTTCTCATTGCAAAAATATCAAAGGAAATGGACTCTTCATTGAACATATCACATGTCTTTAATAAACGTACAAGAACTTGACACCTGTTATCATTGGTAGAATATAGAACATCTTAATGCCATACAGTCAGGATCATTGCCTATACATAGAAGCTGATGACTGTCATGACTGTGACTGTTTTATACGATTATATTCCTTACCACCAACAATTCTGACATAACAGGTATGTTAATTCTACAGTGAAGGAATCTTGGCGAATGATACACTCAATATCAACTTCATTCATGTAGAATTATGTAGTATTTATAAATGTCTAGTATTTGTCCTCACGGTGATATGTTACGCACTTTAAAGGTATGGTTCTGTCGCCATCTTGGACATTTTGCATTACATGAAATGAAAACACGCTATATTGTATCCAATTTGACTGTGTTTTAATCATGTATTAATAACATATATGTGTAAACAGGAATATCCTCCCGAATTTCGATTCCACAAAAATACCCCGACAGAACCCTCCTTTTAAGTAACTCTTGCGGCAATTCCATTTCCTTATTGATAAAAACATGCGGCAGTCGAATGCGTTTTTTTAAAAAATTGTTTCAGATTGTCATGGAAATAAATATGATAGTCTTTAGAATTTCTAATTTACAAAGAGGAATTTCAATCTACGGATGTATTTCATTTTCAGAAATGTTTTAATAAACAACTTTTAACATTTGAAACATAGCAAATCAAATTGAAAAAAAACTATTTTAAATAACACTTTCCTATATGTCAATCTGCATTGTAAAGATAATGTCCGTTATTAAACTGTCACAAATTGAAACAGAAGAATCAGTGACCATATTGGTATGAATTGCGAGGAGGCGAGTGATTTATTATGTACTGCAACATGGGCAACGTTTAAGCCATTAGAAGCCCCTTTTTAGAACAAATAGACAAACACTGATTTGAACAAACACAGGTCTTCTTTGGTGTGATGTTAATTTTCCACAGATATTGTGTTTAGTATATGACCTTACTGTTTTGAAATGGACTTCTAAACGTTCTCTTTATGGTTGCAGTCTCTTTATCTCAAACTATCAATCATACAGGTATAAGGGTTATTGAGGTTGAGGACATACTGTTTTTCATTTACAGACATACTATTATACTTAATACACAACTGCTGTGTAGAGAGCTGGTGGCAATTATACACTAAATTATTAATTTAAAAATATTTTCTGTTCATCATTCTGACAAAACAAAAAACGTTTTGAAATATCCTAAACTAGGTGACATAAGAGATTGTAACATTGCTTTTTTGCTTGTATTATGACGTCCTCCAGTAAAAATGGATAAAGAAATTACTATAAAATTGGACATTATGTTGATACATGGTTGTGTCAAAGTTTTCTTATTTGAAACTGATATGTAAAACAGTCTGTCCATAATAAATCTTGCAATAGAGACCACCATTTCAACACATATTGTGTGTGATTGAGGAGACATAACATTTTAAAAGTATCATGCGCTAACGAATGAAACTGTATATACTCAGTGAACATATGCTATCGTTTCTAATGCCTGGTTATGTAGTTTATTTCAGGCATACCAATTATAATTCACAGGTCAGTTAAAGTTATAAATAACATGCTTTTAACAATATCAATGATAGTAATAATGCATTGTATGATGCTATAGCACACAGTTATGGAAGGTTGGTGGAAGAAAAGAGTTTTTATAGTTTTGAAGGATGACAGAGAGGGATAGCCTTTAAGTTGGTTAGGGAGATTGTTGCATTCTGTGGCTGTATCATGTCAAAATGAGCGTTGTAAATATCGGACAGTATTTGTGTTGGGGACACCAAGGCGACACTTGGTCTGTGATCTGAGAGGTTGATCAGGCTGATCTGAGGAATATCACTGAGATAGACTGGGACTGATCCGGTCATGCATTGGAAATTGAGGTCGAGGAGCGTGTACCTGTGGCTGAAATTAACAGAAAACCAATAAGTTTTGAACACTCAAGGTGTTGTGACCTTCTGAGATACACAGATATATGGGTTTGGGTTTTACAAAATCATTCACCATGCATAATTGCAATGTTGTTCGCACAGAAAGAAATTTCTCAAACATCCGAGTAGACATTATGTCATTCGAATGTAAATGAATGCAAATAGATCAGCAATGAATTCTAAACAGTCAAAGAGACAAACGATTTGGATTCATTAGTATTATTTCATATTATTTTATTTGATATGAATATGATTATCTTCTTATAGTTGTCAGTAAGATTAATAAGTCATGTATTGCTTTTTTAATAATATTTACCAAAAATTCAATTCAAGCCCTCCCCTCAATTTTTTTGATGAACATTATTTCATTGGAATGTTGTAATTTCACTGAGTTTGGTTTCTTTTCGTCTGTAACAATAATTATTTGCATATAACCAATATGTGAAAGTGTGACTTATTTTTTTCATGTTATTTTTAATTATTTCATATTTTGACCGAAGTACAGTGTGGCATCACCAGCATCTGTTCAATCATATTTCCATTCAATGTAATGAAGTGTGTAAATAGCTTGACTGTACATATAATGCGACTGACACACTTTTTGTGCTGTGTTTCTTTACAATATTCAATATTTAAGTGTTTTATGTAACGTTTAAATTTGTATTTTTACGAACATATTCTTTTAAATTTACTAATTTATTGACAGGCTATTTTCAAAGCTGAATGTTTGTTATTTGTCATACGTTCATCACATCCAATGGATCCACTTTTTTTTATGAAAGTCATTTGACTCAAGAAGGAATCGATGAACCTCTTTACAGGACCACAGGCTTGATATCAGGAGTAAATTGGAGCATTGATTCTCATAAAAGAAATATAATTGAAACACTGATATAAGCATGTTTCATTTAAAGATGTCAATATTTTCACTAAATGAAATGAATTAAAAGCGGTAGTGATTAATTGTTTCTTGTTTTACTTGCACATTGCACAATTCCCTCACACTATTTGGTTGAAGGAAATGATACTTCTTCATTTATGACATTGATAGAATGATAATTATGTTATTATAAAGGTTAAACCGACACGACCAAAACGACCAATAGTATTAATACATAGAGATTGTTGATTTTGAAGAATTCATGAATGTAATGGTGAACACAACCATAGTTTGTTAACCAGTTAGATAAAGAACAACATATGGTAAAATGAATTAATTAATTGGTGTTCTCAAACTGAAATAGTCATCAATATCTCATGAACTGTTATGTGCCATTTTTATCTCAAAATGTCAATAAAAGGATTACTAGAGGTCATTTTTGTAAGAATTGTATTCCCAAGTCTTATAAGAATTAAGTCTCTATAATATGTAAGTACTCTATGTTGAAAGAAATAAGTCAAATGAATAATGATAATAATGGTGACACTTGTAGCGAGGTGAAATCCACGGCACTGAGGGATGTGCTCAAAGCGCACACAACTGGAACAACTCGATATCAACTGCACTCATGTTAAGTGTTTAAAGTAACGTGTTTTGTGAAAAAGTAACGTGTTTTGTGAAACACCAGAATCCTGACTGAGAAATCATGTTTTTGGCAAATTGTTGTCCGTGACTTCCCAACATTTTCCTACAGCAATATTTACTCATACTCGTTAGGTATGAATACATCAATGATATTGAACAGTCTGATCAACATTGATCTTGTTCTGATGAATACAATTTGCAAAATAATGCATCTACAAAGAGGTTCTGTATAATTCCTCGCCACAAGGTCTGAGAACACCCTGTATAGGCGCATGTTCCAAACCAGTTAAGCGCAGCCAAAACCCAGTTAAACAGCTGACCAATCACATCACAGTTTGTAAACGGTACGTGTTTGAAAGCATTCAGAACAGACGAAAGAATAGCTGTTTGGAGTTATCTGCACCTAGCTTCTCCCAACGAACGCGTTGTCTTGGGTTTGGTTAGCTGTATTGCGTCAGAACATGGGAGTCGATGGGCTGTTTTCAAATGGCTTTTAGCGGAAACCTCTGAACTATATGAGTTCGTATCCTGGTAGATATTTTGCTATTTTTATTGCTTGGAAAACCATTGATTTTAATCAGACCTTTGAACATGTATGTTGAGAAAATATCTGATTTGAGGATATTAACAAACACATTAAAGGGGCAGAGGCACGTTTTTCCGCTCAAATTAGTCGATGAAACGTATTTGAAAAATAATGTCACTGATAGTAAAACATCCTCTCTTTGGAAAATCAAGTTAAAAAATTAGTGTACATGGTTCCGCAAAGCCATGGGAAACGTTTTTTGTCATTCGAAATAAGTAAATGTGGTTACAATAAAATGGCCGCCATGCAATTTTTGCTTTATATCCAACACCGTTATTACCACTACGGATACTTGGTGTGTGTAATAAGATCTTTTACCCTCTAAAGTAAATATAAATGAAATAAACTATCATTATAAATGGGAAATTTGAAAAAATAAAATTTTCAAAAAACGTGCTACTGCCCCTTTAAACGTCACCAACAATTATACAGCATAGTCCCATTGACGAGTGATAAATACAATTGTCTCAAAGTTACTTCCTGTCTCCAGAAAACAAGTAAAATGAATTTTTAAAATGTTGACATGTTTCCTGTTCATGTTCCTCGAAATCACGCCTTTAGGCAATCATTGTTTAAATCTTCTTAACATGAGGGGAGTGAGAAAGAGGATGTGTTGTACTTGCTTATGTGGTCCAACAGTAATGATGCCTCGTCAAATTATGTAAACATTTATTATTTACTTATTTTCTGTATATCAACGACTTAAAATCGAATGCCAAACATTCTGCAGAAAACCAATGTTTATGCAATGCAACACAAGTGTATGAATAAAAACAGTTTTAACGATTTGAGCAACAAACGTTTTACTGGTCGATAAAAGCCCATTTCCACAGGGTGTGTCAATCACAAAAAAACGTCTTTGGTAACTTGGACGGTATATCAGTTGTTACACAAAGGCATGACCAAAAATAAATTCCTCCAATCCTCTCATTTGCAGGCAAAGAATAGAAAGGGGTTGTGTTTTATGAGATGATTTCAACAGGGAGACGTCCTTGTTGGAAGATGGTGGTGCAGATGGAAGACCTGTGCAATACACTCAAGATTTCCATTTTGTTAAAACGATTAGCTGAGATTCTCTTTCTTCTGGAAAAGCTAATCACTGAAGTACAGGCAATGAAATACGAAAAGATTCAGGTGTCTGGACATGTTATTGGGATTAACTAAAAATCCTTATACAATGAACTTACTAAGCTTGGAAATGTCCATAAATGGATGAGAGAAATCATAAATAAACTGACAATTTTATCAACAACGATATCACGGAAAATGAGAATTTTCTAACGAATAATTATATGACCATTATTGAGCTTGTGAATGATACTTTCATTTCTGGCGGCTTTGATATGCTGTTAAGGGTTATATAAACAACACTGTCGTGTTCCTTTCATTGAGATCGAAGAAACTCTTGTTGAACAGATACATCCTTCAACAAAAAAAGGATTACTCCAATTAGAAGAACACTGCTCAGCTGTAAAGAAGAACCAGGAACTAGTATTGACATTCAGCAAAATGAAATGTTAACAACAAGTTAAAGAAACAATACCCTAATACACACATAAACAGATTGTTTTCTTTTTATAATGTGAAATTGTTTTTTTATGTTTTGAGTTAAATGCATTTAGTTAAGATAGTAAAACCAGAAAACATACAGCGGAGAAAACTGCCTTTGCTGTTTGTCTTTGTCCTCTCATCCGCCCCCTGGCCAATTAACTTACTACTCTCTGGTTTCCTTGTTATCACAACTTCACTTGTTCAACCATTTATGTCATTGTCACCTCATCTTGTTGTATTTGTTATCTCTTTATCATACCAACATGTATCCTGTATATAACCTGCTGTTCCACCATCTCCTCCATATGCTTGATAACGGTATAAGGAACTATACCGAAACGTTGCTATTGTTAATAAAGAAGTTTATCATCCATAAAATATTTGTCTTCTTCATCAGACCAACTTCTAGAATGCCTCTCAAACAGTTTGCAGAATAAATGCCTTCAACAAGCATGTGATTCGTGCATAGATCACGTTATCCCCTTTTATGATTCCTCATTGCAAAAATATGAAAGGAAATGGACTCTTCATTCAACATCTCACATTTATTTACGTTTTATTTAAAGTTTATATAACGTTGTTTGCAAGCAGACAGAGTCGGCCATATCCCCCGCCATGTAGGAATTTTGAATATATTTATGCATTTTGAATATATGATGCATTTACTTTCTATATAGCAAAAGGCACATCTAGACTACTTGGTTGATACCTGTACAAAGTTTCAGCAAAATATATTGAATAGTTTTGAAGTTTGAGGCCGGAATATAGTTTTCCCCCTTCTTGGTTCTAAGTCCAGACTGTTTGCATTCGTAAAAAAAATTTTTTTCTCAAATTTCTATATAGCAAAAGGCTCATCTAGACTACTTGGTTGATACCTGTAAAAGTTTCAGCAAAATATATTCAATAGTTTTGAAGTTTGAGGCCGGAATATAGTTTTCCCACTTCTTGGTTCTAAGTCCAGACTGTTTGCATTCGTAAAAAAAAAAAAAATTCTCAAATTTCTATATAGCAAAAGGCTCATCTAGACTACTTGGTTGATACCTGTACAAAGTTTCAGCAAAATATATTGAATAGTTTTGAAGTTTGAGGCCGGAAAGGAAAAGCCCGGACACACAGACAGACAGACGGACGGAGCTCATTTCTATATCCCCCGCCAACTTCGTGGGATAATAAACGTAAGAAAAGCTCGACACCTGATATCATTGATGGATTTAGACCATATACACAAAGAAAAAAGTTAAGCACCCCATGATATTTGTGATATCTTTTTGAGAATATTCTAAATAGTTAAACAAGGTTCAGTTATGAGAAGAGCAGTATTTGTGTGATACGTTCAAACCAGTGATGCGTGACAGTCGCGCCTACATGTTCGGGGCATGCACGTGCAACATACTACGCTCGAGGATCACAAAAACCCTTCCTGAAAAGTCCTCAGCGACAACACTGGAATCTGAGGACCTGAGTCGATTCTTGCTCCATGTTACTGATTGGCGTGCACGTGTTGGGAGACAGAAGAATACAGCTTATACCCCAAGGAACATCCAGCCAACTGTTCCGTATGGAGAAGGCTCTGTTATGGGGATGCCTGTCTCATGATTGCAAGCTGGATTTGGTCACCATCAGGGGCAACGTAACAGGAGCTCAATACAGATTTTGATAGTCTAAATGTATTTTATTTTCAGAAAATATTTGATGAACACATTTTAACATTAGAAAAGCAAATCCAATTGAAATACTAGCTTTAAATGACACTTTCGAATGTCAATCTGCATTGTATATTTATATCCATTAATAAACTGGCACATATTGAAACAGAAGAATCTCTATCCTGATTGGTTTGTATTGCAGATATTGTATAAACAAAAATCAATTTAGAGATATATATATAAATCATACAACACCAACAAATCAGAACAGAGAAGGATTTACGTTCTTGTTACAGGTGTAAGCTGTCACCATAGACAAAAGGTGAACGAATCGTTTCATTGTCTATTCGAAGAACATTTTCCAAACCCTTTGAAACCTCATTCCGTTATGAAGCCTTCTCAGGAATTGATGCATAACATTTGTTTGCATGCATAATGTTTTTGTTCTCATTTAGAAACAACAATTATGAATTTGCCAAATCATTTTTGCTAAACCTCCAAATCTGTTTGTCTACTGAATATATTGATCTTTAAAAAACACTCTTGCTACCGTTTTGTATACTTCTAGAACTTCCAGGCTATATTTGAAGGACAAAATAAATTCATACCTACCTCATCATCATTTGTTCCAAAACCAAACGAAAAAAGTTGAAAAAAGTGTGTCGTGTGACGAAATCGAGATGGACCTCTTAATTCACTTCGCTTTTGGTCATGGCTGTTACCCATGAGGTCGTTGACATTATTTTCTAAGTATTTGACTTTGTTTTGCGAAAACAGATATTCTATAATACTTAATACAGACCTGCTGTGTATAAGGGACATAAGCAAAGTGTGAATTTGTTTTATTAGATATCTTAATCCAGACGACGAAAAGACAAAAGAGTTACATTAGTTCTCTAGAAGCCATCTGAACTATTAATTTAATCTAAAAACAGATGTTCTGTTCATGGTTCTGAAAAAGAAACATCTTTGAACATCCTCGTTTTGAAATATCCTTAAGTAGACGAAATAAGAGATGTAACAACGCTTTCGTGTTTGATTTATGGTGTCTTCCAGTAATGACGAGTAAAGAAATTACTTTCAAATGGTATATCGTCTGGTATCGTTATGAAAGTTAAATGTAAAACATTCTGTCCAAACATATGTTGATATAGCGACTATGCTTTCAGCGCATATTGTGTGTGTGTTGAAGAGACATAACATTTTAAAAGTATCATGCTCAGACGAATGAAATTGTATATACTCATATGCTTATACTCCGCAACGACAGAAGTTTGTTTTAGCTGATCTTTTGCGATCATTTCTTATCCCGGGTTATGTGGTATATTTCACAGGTCAGTATAACATATAAAATATGTTTATTATTCCATGGTCTGTGTTATAACATAACATGCTTTTAACAATATTAAATATAGTAATAACGCATTGTATGACGCTAAAGCACACAGTTATGGGAAATGTTGGTAGAAGAAAATGTTTATAATAGATTTGAAGGATGACAGAGAGGGATAGCCTTTAAGTTGGTTAGAGAGATGGTTGCATTCTGTGGCTGTATCATGTCAAAATGAGCGTTGTAAATATCGGATAGTCTTTGTTGGGGATCTGTGATCTGAGAGGTTGATCAGGCTGATCTGAGAGGTTGATCAGGCTGATCTGAGGAATATCACTGAGATAGACTGGGACTGACCCGGTCATGCATTGGAAACTGAGGTCGAGGAGCTTGTACCTGCTGCTGAAATGAACTGGAAACCAATAAGTGTCTAGAACTCGAGGTGATGTGTGACCTTCTTGGAGACAGATATAAACCATGTGGCTAGGTTTTGGTTTTACAAAAATATTCACTATGCATAATTGTAACGTTTTTGATACAGAAAGAAAACACAGTAATATCCGAATAGACATTATTTCATTTGAATGTAAATGAATGCAAATAAATCAGCAATGAATTCTAAACAATTAAAGAGACAAAAGATTTGGATTCATTAGTGTTTTTCAATTGCTTGATATGAATATGATTATCTTCTAATGTCCACTTAAATTCAATTTAGGTGTCAGTAAGATTGATTAGCCATATTTTGCATATTGAAAAGATTTACCGAAAATTCAATTAGTGATCATGTTATTTCTTCCTTTCGAATCAATTAAGAACTCCCCTCAATTTTGTTTTTTTCTGTTTATCAAATAACGGAATAATTAAATTGGAATGTTGCAATTTCACTGAGATTAGTTTCATTTCTTCCTTAACAAGTATTTACATATAACAAATATGTGAAAGTGTTACTGATTTCTTTCATTTTATGTTTTTAATTAGTTCATATTTTGACCGAAGTACAGTGTGGTATCTCATCCATATGTTCAATCATATTTTCATTCAATGTAATGAAGTGTGTAAATAGTTTGACCGTACATAAAAAGCGACTGACACACTTTTTGAGTTATGTCTGCTTTACAATATTCAATAATTAATTGTTTTATGTAACGTTTAAATTTGTAATTTTACGAAAATATTCTTTCAAATTTACTTATTTATTGACAGGCTATTTTCAAAAGCTGAATGTTTGTTATTTGTCTTATGTTCATCACATTCAACGCTTATCAGAAGAGGACATTAATGTGTAAGGTGGGAAAATAGATATTTCATACTTTGGTGAAGGAGTTTTGTCAAAGAATAACAATTTCTAGCCCCAGCAGCTGAAATAAATACAAATATGTTTCTAAAATATGTGTAACTGTCATGTTTTATTTAAAGTGTCAAAAAGCTGAAACGGATATATATAATGACTATAACTCACTTATAGTTCTCAAGGGTTTACAGCAGCACCAAGAATAATACATTCTTAAACCATGAAAACTTTTGTAAGATATGCTATTAAATCTTTTCGCTGCAAGTCAGGAAATACATGGACATCCTCCATGTGAAATCCCTACACCAATATTGGTGTTGCATATCGACTTTCACCATCATGTGTGACTTAGTGCTTCGATGACTGCAACAACATGTATGACGTTTTGTTTTTGTACTAGCTAAATTTCAGAAGCATTGAATATGGTGGTCTATTGGATGTATATCATTCAATATTGCTGATGTTAATATTAATCTTATTGAGGGACAAACTACCAACAATATGTTTTGCCAACTGTTTCTCTAAACAATGGATTCTATATGGCTTGAGCATACTTCCATGTACAACATAAAATACATGTATGACCCCGCTCCTTTTATTCTAAAAATTTCAAACATCTCTGTATATACTCTTATTTTATGTTATAATGATAATGACATTCTAATCAGATTCTGCCTTTGGTCACGACACCAGAAATCATGTTTTTGGCAAATTGTCCATGACTTCCCAGCATTACCCTACAGCAATATTTGCTCATACTCGTTAGGTAAGAAATGCATCAATGATATTGAACGGTCTGATTAAAATCGATTTTGTTCTGATGAATACAATTTGCAAAATAATGCATCTACCCGGATACGAAGACGTTCTGTATATTCCTCGCCACAAGATCTGAGAACACCCTGTATAGCCGCATGTTCCAAACCAGTTTAGCGCAGTCAACGCCCAGTCAAATAGCTGACCAATCAGATCATAGTCGCTGTTTTGAAAGCATTCGGAACAGACGAAAGAATAACTGTCTATAGGCTGTTATCCGACGGTTTTCAGAGGAAACCTCTGAACGATATGAGTTCTTCTCCTGGAAGATCCACTGTTTTGGAATTTGTATTGCTCGATTTTAATCAGACTGTGATATTGAACATGCATGTTAAGAAAATTCCTGATTTGAAGATATTAACAAGCACATGAAACGTCGACAACAGTTATACAGCATAGTCTCAAAATAACTTCATGTCTCCAGAAAAAAAATAAACTGAATTTTTAAATTGTTGACATGTTTCCTTTTCATGTTCCTTGAAAACAGGCCTTTAGGCAATCATTGTTTTAAAATTTCCTAACATGGGGATGTGAAAGAGGAGGTCTTGTACTTGCTTATGTGGTCCAACAGTAATGATTCCCCTTTAAATTGAAATCCTAGAGGGTAGGTTATGTAAACATGTTTTATTTACTTATTTTCTGTATATTATGAACTTAAAATCGAATGCCAAACATTCTGCAGAAAACCAATGTTTCAATAGCAATACAAGTACTCTAAGTGACATTGTATAGACATTTCCTAGATGAATCAGATAGATCTATTTACAACATGCTTATCAATGACATCCTATACCTACTTTTCCTGGAGGCAGTTTGTTTTACTCTGCTGAAAATTTGTTGACTTTTCGTTTACTCCAGATTGTACTTAATAAACAGTTTTAATCATTACCACATGTAGTAAACAGTAAATCTATTGTTATATTGGCATTTCATCAACAAAATAAATTATCTTTGACTGCAATAGGAATTTTGCTATTCATCTTATGGCAATAAAAAGAGATGAGTTTGTCATTCTGTTCTTGATTAGTGCAGCCTTTTTACTGTATCATTGCTAAATGCTTCTAAATATAGACACATGTTAGAGTATCTAACATGATTTCACATTGATATAGAATCATAATGTGATTATTATCACGCAATAATCTTACGTTTTCTTATGAGAATTTCGATTCGAAAAAAATCCTGCAGGGACATGTGGAAACATATATAATTTACCAATCAACTCATAAAAACCAATGTAAATATAATGTTGTAACGTATTTGTAGTTCGAAGAGAGTTGCTAACACGAGCTTAAAGGTGGATAAAAACGATGACCAAATGATCTAAATAACAGCAAAGTAGGGTGTGTCTTTACTGCAAGGTAAAGGCACGTGTCTGGGACAATGTTTCAACTGAGTTTTTGAAAATGCTCTTTGAAATAGTAGATGGACTATTAATGCTTTAATCTAGCCATTATACCCGCTTTTATTCCTTATTGACATATATTAATTATTTGATAGCGTCTGTATTCTATTGTCTCTGGAAAATATTTATTTTCATTATAAAGGCTTTTGTAATTACTTGTAAGTTTATTGTGGTTAACGAATTTATTAACGCAAATATTCTTTATTATTGCATTTCATCATACTGCACTACTGTTGGTACCTTCTGTGTAATTGATTATTGACTTTTATTCATTAACTATTTAGAACTGGCGTCCTAACTTCTTAACCATACAAAACTGTGTTCATGTTTGTGTCAGTGCTATGAACATTGATTATATAGAGGATGGGCACGACATGAAACCCTAGGATAACTTCCTCCAGCGTTATATTAACTTCTATTTCATCCTGATCGATCACCATAATCTTTCTATCTGTATCACATTGTCACATAAGTACGTTTCCTTTTGATTATGATGAGTCATGTTATAGGTAGTTTTATTGACGTAATATCTCGAATTCTACATTGCAATGGTAGTTTCTATTTAGAATATCACTTTTCTCCTTTCTTTCATTGCATCAATAATGTATCGTTATTTAAACAATTGACATTTAAAACTGGTGCTCTCAAATTTGATTATCAATATTATCAGACATTTTAGGACTTGGTGTATGTTACATTAGACGCAGCTTGGTCATTATTATTGTTATTGTGTAGTCTCAGTGTATGCCAGTGTTTATAGCATATCCAGAGGATTAGCAGGGAATGATTCAACTGGTGTCATGTTAACATCCAATGACTTCTGCTCAGGAAGTGTTATATAATAAAAACTGATCATTGGTGCACGCAAGCTGAGAATGAACTAATTGAATTTTCCCTCTCTTATATACCAAATAAATCTTAATATATATAAATAAAACGAAACATGTAGGAGGAAATCGGAGTTAGTTTTTCTTTTTAAACTCATTTCAATATATGATTACTGTTCAAACCTTATGTCAAATGCACTTACATACATATCTTATACACGTTTTGATAATAAAGAAATTGGCAGTATGTATAAATAAAACAATGAAGGTAATGAATTGGACTTTTTGCTGGATGCAAAAATAAAATAAAATATACAATGAACATGAAATTATATCTCGATCTATTACAGGAGGGATAAGACATTCAACTGCAGCCAAGAACTAAACCATATTAATTTGAACATATACATGCATAATATATTTTTAAATGAATTTTTATCAATTAAACTGTAAAGAAGTTAAAACATTTTGACATTGCATGTAAACATCGATCATTTTTGAACGGTTTAACAACAAACGTTGTACTATTAGATAAAAACCCATTTCCACAGTGTGTGTCAATCACCAACAACAACATGTTAGGTAAATTGGAGGTATGTCAGGCGTTCCACATAGGCAGGAACAATTATAAATACCCCCAAATTCTTCAATCTGTAACCAATGTATAGAAGGGCTGTGTTTTTATGAGATGATTTCAACAGGGAGACGTCCTTGTTGGAAGATGGTGGTGCAGATGGAAGACCTGTGCAATACACTCAAGATTTCCATTTTGTTAAAACGATTAGCTGCGATTCTCTTTCATCTGGAAAAGCTAATCACTGAAGTGCAGGCAATGAAATACGAAATGATTCAGGCGTCTGGATATTTCATTTGGATAAACTAAACATCCTTACATGATGAACTTATCAGAGCTGGGAAATGTTCATGAATGGATGAGAGAAATAAATAAATTATAATTTTATCAACTAACATATCACGGAAAATAATAATTTTCTAACGAATAATTGTATATGACCATCATGTAGCTTGTGTGAATGATATTTTCATTTCTGGTGGATTTGATATGCTTTTTCACTTTAACACTGTTAAAGATTATACGAATGACAGTTCGTTTCATTTGAGATCTAAAAAAAATTTGTAAAGCAGATACATCCTTGAAAAAATAAAGAATAAATCCAATTTGAAGGACACTGCTAGGCTATAAAGAAGAACAAGTATTGACATTCAGCAACATGAAATGTGAGCAACATGTATCTAAAGAAACAATTCCCTAATACACACTTGCACTGATGGTTTTCTTAATCTGTGAAGACTATTTTTATAATCTGAAATTGTTTTTGATGTTATGAGTTAAAATCATTTGTCAAGACAGTAAAACCAGAAAACATACAGTGGAGAAAAGAAGGAAAACTGTGTGTATATATAACTGTGATGTCACAATCATTCTCAGTGGCGTGTACGTTGTTTCATGCAGATATTTAAATATCTAAGATTACCTCTCACACAAAGACTAAATAATAGATCTGATAGTAACATAATAGATGCTTTTTAGCATTTCATATTATATATCTACAATATATCAATTTATATGTATATGCACACGATATATCAAGGTGCAATCTATTGTATAACTTTATGTTTCTTTGTTTATATCAACTCTTTCTTAAAACATCATCGGGAACAGTAGCTTTGCTTACGACATGAATTCATGTTAGTCTGTAACTATAATGTAATGATATAATATCAACATTTGTGGGGGGTATTGAATATGCTGAATAGTGAACCAAAGCAAAATCCAACATCAGTTACTCCGTTCAGATTTTATTTCATTTGCATGATGCTTGACATTGGACAGATGCGGAAGTTGCATGCGAAGTGCGTGTGCGTTTGGTGAAAAGCCTTAACAGTTGAGGGCATCATAAGTCCATTTGTAAACAACATATGTAGAATACAATTATTCAATAGTTGCACCTATTGATAAATACCTTTAACAGCTGATTGTAAAGTAGAATTGTTTACACATATGGATTGTACCTTTAAATAGATTCCGGGGTAGTAAATACCAATAAATCACAGGAAAAATAAACCAAACAAAAAATATATTCCAATCACATGGAACCTTAAAGATATAGCGGTAATGTTTACAAACATTAAATCAAGGGAGATCAATCCTGCCCCTAGACTGTTACTGAGAAGTGCAAATTTGGATATTTATAAGTGCTTCAGTAGGTATTTCCAAAACAACCTCACTGGGAATATTACACAAAATAATAAACGAAAATAAGGTTATATTAACCTGAACGTACCCTGGGAAATGAATGCATTTCTTTATATTACCATACCAGCAAAATATACCATAAAATATGTATGTAAAGCATTGAAAAGCAAATGCCTGGTTACAAACAATACACTGCCCAAAATACTAGTTATACATGAAATGTCACCAACAAATAATTGAAATAATAAATACATACACTTTGGTGATTTATCTGTGGTCCTGTGTACATAGTGCATCCTTTAACTGAAAAACATATGCAGTGTTTGCTGCCTGGCCGATAAATGACGGCTTTACAATGAATGTGGAAACATGTCGACCAAAGCTCGCCAGCCGATTGAAAAATGCATAAAATCGATATAGACACCGATACAAAATTGTTTTTAGATAGTCATGGAACTATAAAATATAGTCTGAAGAATATTTACTTTACAAAGAGAAAGTTCAATCTATAAAATGTATTTTATTTTCAGAAAAAAAGTAATGAAAAAATGTTAACATTATAATAGCAAATCCAATTAAATACTAGCTTTAAATAACACTTTCTTAAATGTCAATCTGCGTTGTAAAGGTAATGTTCATTAATAAACTTTCAAAATTGAAACAGAAGAATCTGTGACCTGATCGGTTTGAATTGCAGATATTGATTACTTGGGAATTGAAACATCACTTTTTTGTTGTCATTTAAAAACAGTAATCATAATTTTGCCGCATCATTTTTGCTAAACCTCTAAATCCGTTTGTTCACCAAATAAATTGACACTTGTGCTTCCGTTTTTGTATACTTCTAGAACTTCCAAGCTATATTTGAAGGACACAATAAATTCATACCTCCTTTATCATTATTCGTAAAAAGAAAGTTCTATCGTCACTTTTAAAACAAAATTGTACTCAAGAACATTTCATTTTTAATGCAGCCAAATCTGATAGATCGTGTCCTCTACAATGGAGGAAGCGAGTGATTTATTATTTACTGCAACTTGGACAATGTTCCAGCCATTAGCGGCCCTTTTTAGATGAGACAGACAGATAAACCCTGATTTCAACATACATAAGGAATTTGATCATCTTTGGTGGAATGTTATTTTTCAATATTTGGGAACAAAACGGGAAAGAAATATATTATTTTGTATACGACGTGACGAAATTGAGATGGAATTCTTAATTCACTTATTTTTTGGTCATAGTTGTAGGTTCTTTATCTCCAAGTATCAATTACACATGTACAAGTATTAATTACACATGTACAAGTATTAATTACACATGTACAAGTATTAATTACACATGTACAAGCATACATTACACATGTACACGTATTAATTACACACGTACAAGTATTAATTACACACGTACAAGTATAAAGTACACATGTGCAAGTATTAATTACACATGTACAAGTATTAATTACAGATGTACAAGTATTAATTACACATGTTAAAATATTAATTACACATATACAAGTATTCATTACACATGTACAAGTAATAATTACACATGTACAATTATTAATTACACATAGTATTAATTACACATGTACAGGTATAAATTACACATGTACACGTATTAATTACACATGTACAATTATTAAGTACACATGTACAAGTATTAATTACACATGTACAAGTATTAATTACACATGTACAAGTATTAATTACACACGTACAAGTATTAACTACACATGTACAAATAATAACTACACATGTACAAGTATCAATTACACATGTACAATTATTAAGTACACATGAACAAGTATTAATTACAGATGTACAAGTATTAATTACACATGTACAGGTATCAATTACACATGTACAAGTATTAATTACACATGTACAAGTATTAATTACACACGTACAAGTATTAATTACACATGTACAAATAATAACTACACATGTACAAGTATTAATTACACATGTACAGGTATAAATTACACATGTACACGTATTAATTACACATGTACAATTATTAATTACACATAGTATTAATTACACATGTACAGGTATAAATTACACATGTACACGTATTAATTACACATGTACAATTATTAAGTATACATGTACAAGTATTAATTACACATGTACAAGTATTAATTACACATGTACAAGTATTAATTACACACGTACAAGTATTAACTACACATGTACAAATAATAACTACACATGTACAAGTATCAATTACACATGTACAATTATTAAGTACACATGTACAAGTATTAATTACAGATGTACAAGTATTAATTACACATGTACAGGTATCAATTACACATGTACAAGTATTAATTACACATGTACAAGTATTAATTACACACGTACAAGTATTAATTACACATGTACAAATAATAACTACACATGTACAAGTATTAATTACACATGTACAGGTATAAATTACACATGTACACGTATTAATTACACATGTACAATTATTAAGTACACATGTACAAGTATTAATTACAGATGTACAAGTATTAATTACACATGTACAGGTATCAATTACACATGTACAAGTATTAATTACACATGTACAAGTATTAATTACACACGTACAAGTATTAATTACACATGTACAAATAATAACTACACATGTACAAGTATTAATTACACATGTACAAGTATTAATTACACATGTACAAGTAATAACTACACATGTACAAGTATTAATTACAGACGTACAAGTATTAATTACACATGTACAAGTATCAATTACACATGTACAAGTATTAATTACACATGAACAATTATTAATCACACATGTACAAGTATTAATTACACATGAACAAGTATTAATTACACATGTACAAGTATTAATTACACATGTACAAGTATTAATTACACATGTACATGAATTACAGTTGCACATTTCTCAAGAAGTAAACTAAACTAGATGTAAAATATTATTAAAAAAGGATGTTCTGTTAATGATTCTGAAAAACAGAAATCTTTTCAAATTGAAATATCCTTAACTTGGCGAAATAGGAGATTGTAACATCGCTTATTTGCTTGTTTAATGATGTCATCCAGTAATGATGAGCAAAGACAATTGTACATTATGTTGATATGGTTATGTCAATGTTTTCGTAATTGAAAGTTAAATGTAAAACATTCAGCACGTATTGTATGTGTGAGAATAGACATAACATTTTTAAAATACCATGCACTGATGACTGAAATTGAATATACTCATATGCTTATTAACGACGGTAGTGTGTTTCTGGTTGAACATTCATTTCGTTTCCTATGCCCGGTTATGTAGTTTATTTCAGACATACAAATTGCAATTCACATGTCTGTAAAACATATAAAAATATATTCAAATGTATCCAAATAGATCGGCAATGAATTCTATACAGTCAAAGACACAAACGATTTGGATCCATTTGTGTTTGTCAAATTCTTCATATGAATATGATCATCTTCTTATGTCTACTTCAATTCAAATAGGTGTCAGTAATATTGAAAAGATTTACCGAAAATTATTTCATTATTTTATTTCTTCCTTTCGAATCCCTTAAGACCTTCTCTCAATTTGTTTTTCCTGGATTTCAAATGTTGGCATAATGAATATGTTTTCATTGGTATGTTGTAATTTCACTGAGATTGGTTTCTTTTCGTCCTTAAAATTATTTACATATAACCAATATGTGAAAGTGTGAATTATGTTTTACCATTTTATATTTTTTAATTATTTCATATTTTGACTGAGGTACAGTGTGGCATCACCATCATCTGTTCAATCATATTTTCATTCAATGTAATGAAGTATGTAAATAGTTTGACTATACATATAATGCGACTGACACACTTTCTGTGTTATGTGTTACAATATTCAATAATTAATTGTTCTATGAAACGTTTAAATTTGTATTTTTACGAGTTTGGATTCTCGTCATCCTTAAACATTATTTATATATTATTGCTCTAGGCAAGTACATCATGATGTCTACGAAAGTGTGAATAAATATTTTCATTTTATTTTTTCATTATTTCATATTTTGCCCTAGGTACGGCGTGCCAACAGCATCGTCTGTCAAAACATATTTTAATTCAATGTGAAGTTTGTTTATAGTTTGACCCTACATAAAATGCGACTTTTTGTATTGTGTTTGCTTTACAATATCAAATAATTAATTCTGCTCAAAAGGGCTTTCGCTTGATATCAGGAGTAAATTGGAGCAGTGTTTCTCATAAAAGAAACACACTTGAAACACTAATATTAGCATACTTGATTTAGAGGTGTCAATATCTTCACTAAATGAAGTGCAATTACAACTGGACGTGATTAATGCAGAACTTGTTTTACTTGCAAATTGCATAATTCCCTCACACAATTGGGTTTGAAAGGAAATGATACTTCTTCATTCTAGACATTGGGAAACTAATAATAAGGTTATTATAAAGGTTAAACTGACACACAAATGACCAATATTAAAAATCGATAGAGATATGTAGATTTTGAAGAATTACTGAATGTTATGGTGAATACACTGCATACAATATATACCAGATTGATAAGAACAACATATAAGGTAGGAAGAATAAATGTATTGGTCATCGCTAACTGAAATAGTCATCATTATCTCATGAACTGTTATGTGCCAATGTTATCTCAAAATGTCAATAAAAAGATAACAGGAGGTCATTTTTGTAAGAATTGTATTCCCCTGTCTTACATGAATTAAGTGTCTATAATCTGTAAGTATTCTATGTTGAAAGAAATAAGTCTAATGAATAATAATAATAATGATGACACGAAGTGAAATTCATACCACTTATGGATGTGCTCAAATCACACACAATTGGTACAACTTGGTATCAACTGCAATCATGTTAAGTGTTAAAAGTAACGCATGTTGTGAAAAAGGAGAAATAGATATTTTAAAAGTTGAACAGAAAAGAGGAAATGTTTGTGTTAGATATACATTGAATTTCAGAAACAATAAAAGAGATGTAGAACTACAAGCAAGGCATTCTAAATGAAATTTATAAAATAATCATCATACAAACCAGGGTAAAAGAAAATGGTACACGCAAAAACATTCTACAGAAACGCTTATCAGAAGAGTACGGAAGCGTATTAGTGTCACGGTGAAAAAAAAATCTGTCCATCTATCTCCTACGTAGGACTTAGTATATCCTACGTAGGACTTAGTATCTCCTACGTAGGACATAGTATCTCCTACGTAGGAGATAGTATCTCCTACGTAGGACTTAGTATCTCCTACGTAGGACTTAGTATCTCCTACGTAGGACTTAGTATCTCCTACGTAGGACATAGTAAGCCTATCTCCTACGTAGGAGATAGTATCTCCTACGTAGGACTTAGTATCTCCTACGTAGGACATAGTATCTCCTACGTAGGACTTAGTATCTCCTACGTAGGACTTAGTATCTCCTACGTAGGACTTAGTATCTCCTACGTAGGACATAGTAAGCCTATCTCCTACGTAGGAGATAGTATCTCCTACGTAGGACTTAGTATCTCCTACGTAGGACTTAGTATCTCCTACGTAGGACTTAGTATCTCCTACGTAGGACATAGTAAGCCTATCTCCTACGTAGGAGATAGTATCTCCTACGTAGGACTTAGTATCTCCTACGTAGGACATAGTATCTCCTACGTAGGACTTAGTATCTCCTACGTAGGACATAGTAGGGTTATCTCCTACGTAGGACTTAGTGTCTCCTACGTAGGAGATAGTATCTCCTACGTAGGAGATAGCATGATAAAGCACTGTTCACTTCGTTCCATACTTATCCACGAGTTGTGGAGACACCTAAGAATCTTGCGTTTGTCTTTTTTTTCCATAATAAACATAATTATGTTAGTCTGATTAAATCATGTAATTTCAAAGTTCCGTCTTGATTTTCAAAATAAGGTATTGTTCACTTGAAATGTTATGGAGGGAATATTGTCTTTCGGGTAAAGCTCCCTAAGTGTCCATTTTGTTAGTGATAGTTTGCGAATATACTGTTACAGTTAGTTTCAAATATTTATAATTATGTGCACATTATTTTTTTCTCAGATTTGCCATTTATTATTAAAGATTATACAATATTGTGTTACGTTAGAGGGTAAAACATCCTATTACACGACCCGACAGGCCGCATGTATAGAAAATGGTTATCCGTATTGGTAGAAAATGGGGCGACGCATAAAGGGAGCATTTTATGGAACTCTTCAGTGTGAGAGATAGATTTGTAGGTGTCATGCGATTTTGAGAGTTCAGACAGATAGTTGACCATTAGTCATAGTGTTATATTAAAAACTATATTATTGGGTGATTAGTTCTCGCTACGTCAGTCAGAACACTTGTACCCCATTCGAGCGGCCATTTTCATGTGAACACTTTAAAATTGCCGCTCGAAGGGAAATGGACTCGAGTGGCTTAACCAAACAATTATTCGTTTTAGAACTCTTTTTATTGATTCAGGAGTGTTATTTAGCCATTGGTTACACTTATTAACCTTTTTGTGAGAACACTTTATTTCAATTCATTAGGAATAGCGTGCTCCAACGCCTTTGAAGGGTTAGGGTTTGGAGACAACTGACAACATAAAACTTTGTTAGGCATTGAAACATTGAACATATGACAAAAGTTATATTTTTTGCTTAAATGAGGCACATTCTTACCTATTTGATATGTTTATTTGTCTTGTGTACTTGGTCTCAGATTGTTTTACAAAAAGTTTGCTTTGAAATCGAATAAGCATATATTTCAGACCTGAAAAAGGAGTAAGCACATACTACGAGGCGAGTCGCCATTCCTGTTCACATTTCTTATTTGGAAGTCTTGCTTCATTTCACTTCATTAAAAATTTGATTCGAATTATATGTAATTAAATGAAAGTCAAATAAGAACAACCTCATTTATTCAAAATTAATTGCCCTATTTCACTTCAAACCTACAAAATACCATTCAAATAAGTTATATGTAATTAGATGTATACACCTCATATCAGCAGTAGTTCTACTGTCGTTCTTATGACGACATGCTATAAATGACAATAAGAACACTTAACAACTGAGATAGATTTTAAAATTCGTCACTTCAGATGATTAATTTACCCATATGGTAAATAACTTGTCGAAATAGGTTAGGTATATTGGAAGTTTATTATTGATATTTAATCAGTGTGTAAATGTGCAAATAAATCAATATAAAAAATTCATAATTTACATTTATCGCTAACTATTCTTCTCCAGTACATTCATAACATTCAGGAGTACATAAATTCATTAACGGTACTTAATTATGGAAGCTGAGATCCTTTATTGTTGAGTAATGTTTTGAGTGACGTCGTGTTACAAATGTCCAACACCAGGTTCAAAGTGTAATTAGGTCGCTAGTAATGACCGTGGATTTTCATTTCACGGAAATATTGACTGTACTTGAATTATTGAAGGAGTTTAAAACTGATATTCCAAAACATAAATAGGGAAACCGCAATCATATCGCAATCAATGTAGAGATCTACCGTGAACTTTTGAATTAATATCAGTTTATTAAACATAATCGTTCAGTTCAAAACTATACTAGATTGCATAACACATGATGACTCAATCAACTCTACTCCTATAGATACCAATATATAACATACTTAAAGGCGCTCTAGCACGTTTTTTCTTAATGAAAACATTGATCTCACGTAAATAGAGTTCCACACCTCTGTCGCTTTATGCGTCGCACCATTTTATTTCAATAGGGATAACCTTTTTCTATGGATGCAGGCTTATCAGGTCGTGTAACGCGATGTCTTACCCTCTAATATAACAATATATTGTTTAAACTGTAAAGTATATGGCAAATTTGAGAAAACAAAATACAGCTACAGCGTCTTTCAAGCTTTTTAACGGTCATATAGTATCATATACTTATACATCATATGATATACACAATATTGTTTATGGGCATTCTAGAAAGTGGGGTGATGAAGAATGAAGAACAATTTGATGGATACACAACTTCTTTATTCTATGTCGAAACGTCGCCTACATAGAATAAATAAGTTGGGTATCCATACAATTGTTCCCCGTTCTTCATATACACGAGAGTTTACATACACTCTAGGCGTATACATGTGTTTAATACAATTGTGAAAAACGCTAGATGTGATAAAGTGGTCCTGGCATTATAGAAGTTATCTCCTACGTAGGAGATACTAAGTTCTACGTAGGAGATACTAAGTCCTCATAGGATATACTATCTCCTACGTAGGAGAAACTATGTCCTACGTAGGAGATACTATGTCCTACGTAGGATATACTATGTCCTACGTAGGAGATACTAAGTCCTACGTAGGAGATACTAAGTCCTACGTAGGAGATACTAAGTCCTACGTAGGAGATACTAAGTCCTACGTAGGAGATACTTTCTCTTACGTAGGAGATAGTATCACAAAAATTTTTTTCATCGTGCCACTTATACGCTTCCGTAGAAGAGGACATTTATGTGTAAGGTGGGAAAATAGATATTCCATACTTTTTGAGTTTTGTCAAAGAATCACAATTATATCTCCACTGACTAATCTAGAGGATTGCTGCTTTTCTGTAAAGTCATGGATGAACGACAACATCCTCAAACTGAACGAAGGCAAGACAGAGGCAATGATCGTAGGTCCTAAAAGCCGGATATCGAATGTCAACATCAGTCAGCTGACCATTGGAGACACAGAAATTTCCTTATCAACTTCTGTAAAAGATCTAGGAGTATACTTGCAATCAGACCTTTCTATGGAAAAACAAGTATCTGCGATCTGCAGGTCCTGTTATTGCCACATCCGCAACATCGGGAAAATACGCCATCTATTGACTGAATGTTCAACAGCGGCACTTGTTCGTTCTCTGATCTTGTCGAGAATAGACTATTGCAATAGTCTGCTATTAAACATCTCTCAAGAACTGTTAAATCGTCTGCAACGCATTCAAAATATTGCAGCACGTATAGTGAGCAAAGCCCCAAAATTGTCAAGGATGACACCGATACTTAAACAGCTACACTGGCTGCCAATCAGAGCGAGAGTGGATTTTAAAGTTCTGACCCTTGTGTACCAGTGCATGCAGGGGACCGTTCCAGCCTACCTTAAAGGGGCAGTAGCACGTTTTTTTGCTCAAATAAGTTGATGAAATGTATTTGAAAAAAAATGTCACAAATAGTAAAACATCCTTCTCTCTTTGGAAAATAAAGTTTAAAATGAGTGTACATGTTTCGGTAAAGCCATGGGAATAGTTTTTGTAATACAAAATAATAAATTGTGTTCACAATAAAATGGCCGCCATGCAATTTTGCTTTATACGCAACAAAGTTTTTACCAATTACAGATAATTGGTTTGTGTAATAAGATGTTTTACCCTCTAAAGTTAATTCAAATGACATAAACTATCATTATAAATGGGAAATTTGAAAAAACATTTTTTGCAAAAAACGTGCTACTGCCCCTTTAAGGAACTGTTCACACCATACGTTCCATGCAGGCAGCTTCGCTCCAGTGACAAAAATCTGCTTCACATCCCAAAATGGAAGCTAAAATCTTATGGTTTTCGCTCATTCCCAGTTGCAGCTGCCATTAAATGGAATGACTTACCAGTTCACCTTCGATCAAGCCCAACAATCACACGTTTTAAAGCTAACCTGAAGACATACCTGTTATCTGTATTTTTACAAGTGATGCTGAAATTCAACTTTTGTCTGCGCTATGAGCATGCTATCGGTGTGGAGTCAGCGCAATACAAGTGGACTAATTGTTATTAATTAATTTCAAGACCCAGTAGCTGAACTAAATACAAATATGTTTCTAAAATATGTGTTACTGTCATGTTTTATTTTAAGTGTCAAACGGCTGAAACGGATATAAATAATGACCTTAACTCACTTATAATTCTCATAGCTGTTTGGAGTTATTTGCTCCTAGCTGGATGTCATGTGATTAATTAACTGAAATGCACTCATGTTAAGTGTATGACATGTTAAAGGCGCTGTAGCACGTTTTTTCGCTGAAATAAGTCGATGAAATGAATTTGAAAAATAATGTCAACAATAGTAAAACACCCTTCTCTCTTCGGAAAATCAAGTTACAAATGAGTGTATATGGTTCCGTAAAGCCATGGGAATTTTTTTTTGTCATTCGAAATAATAAAATGTGTTCACAATAAAATGGCCGCCATGCAATTTTGGCTTTATACGCAACACCGTTATTACCACTACGGATAATTGGTTTGTGTAAGAAGATGTTTTACCCTCTGAAGTAAATATAAATGACATAAACTATCATTATTTAAATACCTATCTGTTGACTAGACCTACTTTGCCTTACCTCCTAAGGGTAATGCTATTTCAACCTTAATACAGACGAACTTGAAGAGTGGAGAAGGGGTGCGTAAAATCCCTTATCCAAGGGCCGGTAAGTCTAGATGGTCTCGTGACGTCACTCTAGTGCTAACTGTGGGTTGTTGACTTGCGTACGGTAAAGGAGCAGTGGAATCACTCCTAATTCGCTTGTCATACGCCTGTCGGTCTGTACTCTAGTGCTAACTGTTAGGTGTTTGTCTTGCGTATGGTAGAGGAGTAGTGGTATCTCTCCTAATCGTTTGGCCTGCTTCGTTTGTCATTCGCTTTCGCTTGTCATACGCTTTTCGGTCTGTACTTTAGGGAACTGTGGGTTTGACTTGCGTAGGGTAAAGGAGCAGTGGAATCTCTCCTACGCGGTTGGCTTGCTTCGCTTGTCATTCGCTTTTCGCTTGTCATACGCCTGCGGTCCGTACTCAAGTGCTTCGCGTCTCGCTTGGCTTCTCGCCTCGCCTGTCACTGGCTTCGCTAGTTGTTCGCCTAAGGTGAGTGACTAGCTTGGTTAAGGAGCAGTGGATACACTCCTCGTCAGTGACACGCGTTGCCCGTTGCTAGCTTTCGCCTACCATTCGCTTTTGGCTTCGCCTTAGGTCGATTCTACGCGACTCATCCTTAGGGTGATTCGCTTTGGTTCAAGTGACTTGCTACGCCAGTCACTTAAGGTTTGGTTCACGCACGAGTGTTATGTGAATAAAGATTGAATTATTTTGTAAGTGTTTAGCCTTGTTTTTGGTTTGGCTTGTTCGTCTTTGTTTACCTTGGCGGGTGGTGACTTGATTTTGACTTTGTGCTCTTCGAGTTCAGAGTTTTTGTTTCAACTCTCTTGATTGCATATCGTCAGAGTTGTTGTGCTTTTGCTCCGCCGCTTGGGTGTTTCACGTGTGTGACTCACCTCGTCTACGCTACTCGTGTTTGTGCTACGCCGTGTAGGTGACTCGATTGCTCTACCTTCGCTTACGTTACGCGTTTTATCGTTATCGTTCGCCATGTACTCCGCCTTCTGCACGAACTGCGGAGGCAGGAAGTCCGCCTCTAAGGATCCGCACTTGTTATGTAGAAAGTGCAAGGAACTTTGCGAAGAGGATTACCGTTGCGACGAGTGCGCTCCTCTCTCCGAATCGGAGTTCCACGCGTACGTTTCCGCCATACGCAAGTCGGTGGCCGATAGGGCTGCGTTTCAGAAGCGTGCGTCGTCAGCTCAACGTAGGGAGACGTCTCCCATTCATCATCCGTCTCCGGTGGAGGATGTAGACATTGTCCTCACGGAACGGGCGGATGAATTCGACAGGGAATCGGACCTGTCCGAACCCGCTGGGGGGTCGAAGGATTTACACTCCCCCCCTCCGCCGTCGTGTTCCGGTTCTCGTTCGCGGACTCACCCGTTGTCCCCTCCTTCGCCGGACAAACGGTTGTCTCCGCTTAGACTTAAGGTGGGCGGACCAACTACGCCCAAGAGCAAGAAGAAGAAGTCCAAGAAGTCTAGGTTTGACAAGGTCGATCCGTCCCTCCTTCTGGCATCCGTCAAGGATATGGTCTCTTCCTTGCTCGATGCGCGTTTGGGTCCGCGGACCTTACCCACTCACACTACGACTACGCAACCGTGTGAGCCCTATGCGGATGACGTACCTCAGGGTGCGCGTTCCTTGTCCGCTAGGGCCTCCGCACCCGCGACTCCTTCGCGTACCCCTCGCACCCCTACGTGGCGTGTCACGGTGATGTCACCCTTACGTGACTCCTCGCCGGACTCACCGGAACGTGACACCCGCTTCGTGGACGTGTCGAACCCTCCGTTCATCAGTATAGAAATGGAGGCGGAGGGTACGGGGTTGTCGGAGGATCCTCCAGTGGTTGACGCAATAGCTATGCTATCCGAAGTGGCTTCGTTCGCGGACGTTCCACTTAGCCAAGTCAGCGTGACGGGTCCGCGCACGTCGGCGGCCAGGAGGGCTTCTTTTGGCCCTGATGGCGAGGTACCTCCCGCGCGTCTTGCCCTTCCACCTCATAGGCTCCTGTTGGAGGCCACCGAGGATATGGAGCAAGTCGTATCATCTGCGGTGCCCAATCGTCTGCTTCCGCCTTTGGTGGTGCCGGACAAGCACAGACGGCCTCTGCCCTTCTATCCGGTCCCTTTTCAACTTGTTCCGCCTCCCCTTGATCAGGGTGCATCTCGGTTGTTTACCACCAACCTGCTTCACCGCGTGTCTGAGGCACAGTTCTCTCATCTTGACAGGGAGGCGCGTTCGGTGTTAGGCTTGGGGAACAACGTGGCTTTCACATGTCAGGCGATGCTGGCTTGTGCTAAGCAGGCGGGCATGGAGGCGGGGGACCCGGTGTTGTTCAAAGCGTTTGGTGATGTGGCTGCGGACCTTGCGCAGATCATGTTGTCAGCGTCGCGAATTTCATCGAGTATAACAGTACTTCGCAGAGACAATTTCCTCTACCGGTCAGGTCTCAACCCCGATCATAAGACCTTCCTTCGACATGCCCCTGCTCACGCTGAAACTCTGTTTGGGGGTCGTATCCCGGAGGTTTTGAGAGCACGACAGGAGGCCCAACAGCAAGACCTCACTAATCGGCTCGTCACGCAGAGGCAAACGACGCCAAAGCGTCCGCAGACCAGTTTTCGTCAGGGGCAAGGCCAGGGCAGTGGCCAACCTTCCCCCAAGAAAGCGAAAACGGACTTTCGGCGGGGAGGTCGTGGCCGTGGATCCACGGGTCAGTCCCCCAAGTCCCCCCGGCCTGGCGCCGGAGGTCGTACCCCGCAAAAGAAGTGGAGGAAGTGACTCGTGGTCACCCCCTCTGCTCCCTCCTCCACTCGTCCCGGTATTGGAGGGCTTGGTGGGGGGTCGGCTCCAAGATTTTGTCAGCAACTGGGTACAGTTAGGGTTAGACCCTTACGTGTGTCGGATTCTGGGTCAGGGGTTCCGCATTCCCGTCTCGTCTCCGCCGCCCCTCACCTGTACTCCAATGGAGCGTCCCTTAGCAGGGGACCGGCTCAAATTGACATTGGAACAGGTGGAGATATTAATCTCCAAACGGGCGGTGCAGGAGGTCCTGACCCCGCATCTAACGCCGGGGTTTTACTCCCCAGTGTTCGTAATACCCAAAAGGAACTCGAAAAAATGGCGGCTAATTCACGATTTGAAGGTGTTCAACCGCTCCTTCCTCGTTCGGCCGCCATATTTTCGACTCTTGACGCTTCCCTCAGTGATGCGGTCCTTGGAGCGCTCAGACTGCATGGTGTCTCTCGATCTACAGGATGCGTACCTGCACGTTCCGATTCACTATCGGGACCGCAGGTACCTCCGCTTCATCCTGGACGGCAGACATTTTCAGTGGTGCGTGCTCCCGTTCGGGATCTCGTCCGCCCCCTGGTTATTCACACGGGTGACTCAGCGCATCGTCCAATTCCTTCACCAATGCGACATTCAGTTCCTAATGTACTTGGACGATGGGATCGCTCACGACCGATCCCCTGTCGTTCTCGAGGCGCAGCTCAGGTTCACGATGGACCTGTTCCGTCGTCTGGGGTGGCTAGTGAACTTAGAGAAGTCGGACTTGGTTCCGGCAACTCGTCTGAAGTTCCTAGGGGCTATCCTAGACACCCGGCTGTTCCGCGGGTTCGTCACGAGGGAGCGGATGGCTCGTTACGATCGCCTTATGGATCGCGCGCTCGACGCATCGCTCTCCCTACGTCAGTGGCAAAGAGTGTTGGGGTTATTAACATCAGCTCAGGACCTGACCCGCAGGGGGAGGTTGTTCCTTCGCCCGTTACAGGTGTTCCTGAATCCCCACATCAGGGAGACGCGTTGTCGTCACGACATAGTCTTTACCCCAGACCTACATCGGTTCCTAGCTTGGTGGCGGGTAGACGAGAGTGTGTTCGGAGGCGTTCCACTTCGTCCTCGCCCCCCCTCAGCTCACCTGTTTGTAGACGCCTCCACCCAAGGGTGGGGGGCGCACATGAGTCACGAGCAGGTGGCGGGAGTTTGGTCCCCATCAGAGCGGAACCTACACATCAACGTCCTCGAGTTGGACGCAGTACGTCTTGCCATTCAGCACTGGCAGGTCCCCTTGAGGGGCCAGTGCCTGCTAGTACACACGGACAGTTCGGCGGCTGCTTGGTCGATAAACAAGCAGGGGTCCACCAAGGCGCAGTCTCTGCTACGCGTGTCACTCCAGCTCCTGCTACGTTTTGAGGTCAGGGAGGGGGGCTCCGCCTCGCTGGGGTTGGCTCCTGATTTTGTCTGTAAGAACCAGGCAGCGGATGAAGCGGGACGTACGTTCTCTATCCCAGCTCTGGGTTCGGACTCAGATGAGGTGGATCTCTCTCTGTGTCCAGTAAGAGCCTTGAGGGTGTACACGCAGCGTACCCACAGCCTGAGGGATGGCAGGCGTCGTCTGTTCTTGCCTCACTCACCCAGGAGCACCAAGGAACTAGACAAGCGAGCGTTGGGGGTGTATCTAAGATCGGCGGTAATTGATGCGTACAAGGCCGCTGATTTGCCTCCGCCGTCGCGTTCCAATCCTCATGAGATCCGCGCAGTTTCAGCCACGATGGCGTATCATTGCAACATCGCGGTTTCGGATGTCATGGCAGGGTGTTTTTGGCGTTCATCAGAGGTTTTCGCCAACCATTACCTACGAGATGTCTGATCTTGAAGGCATCTCTAGGCTGGGTCCACAGGTCTTCGCGCAGACGAAGGTGGTCCCCCCAACCAGACCAAGAAGGGGTCATCCTTCTTAGACGCTTTTGGGACTTATTGTAAATAAACAGGGTTTACATTGCTTACTCTCGTGTCTGTTGGTTTTTTCTTTAACTTCGTTTTGACCCCCCCCCCCCCCCCCCCCCCCCCTGTTGGGGTTTGGGGGGCGGTGTGTTGATCAGATGTTGAGTGGCTGGGTTGTCTCTTCGATCCGCTTAGCGGTAGAGATGGTATCTCCCGGGCTGTGCCTTGTCCTCACCACAGGGTGGAGGACTCGTAGGTTAGCTTACATTCAGGGCTAGTCGCTGGTCTCGTCACTACCATGTATCTACTGACCCGCCTCCTTGCGGTGGGATTCTAGGCAAAGTAGGTCTAGTCAACAGATAGGTATTTAAATAATAGTACGTTTTTGATTAAACGTAATTATTTATACTTACCTGTTGACTAGACCTACGCTCTAGGCCCTCCCATCCTCCCCACTTGGTCTGTCTTGCCTTTGGGACTTTCGGAGAGTGATATGAACAGGTAGTGACGTCACGAGACCATCTAGACTTACCGGCCCTTGGATAAGGGATTTTACGCACCCCTTCTCCACTCTTCAAGTTCGTCTGTATTAAGGTTGAAATAGCATTACCCTTAGGAGGTAAGGCAAAGTAGGTCTAGTCAACAGGTAAGTATAAATAATTACGTTTAATCAAAAACGTACTATTATAAATGAGAAATTTGAAAAAATAAAATTTGCAAAAAACGTGCTACAGCGCCTTTAAAGTAACGTGTGATATGAAAAAGGTACAGAAAAACGGAAATGTCTGTGTTAAAATATATACATTTCAGAAACAATACAAGAGAATTAGAATTAAGCACATCTTTCAAAATTAAATTTGTAAAAAACAATTCATACAAAGCAGGGCCATACAAATTGTACACACTTAAAATACTATAGAAACATGCATGTGTAAGGAGGGTAATATATATTTTATACTTTATTGACTTTTTTGTCAAAGAATAACAAGTTCAAGTCCGAGTAGCTGAACTAAATACAAATGTTTCGAAAAATGTGTTACTGTCATGTCTTATTTAACGTGTCAAAAAGCTGAAACGGACATAAATAATATATAACTCACTTATTGTTCTCAGGGGGTTACAGCAAAACCTAGAATCATAAATTCTTAAACAATAAGACATTTTAACAATTTCAGTTGTTTACTTTAGTAAGAAAGTTGAAGGAAATCTTTTCGCTGCAAGTCAGGTGATACAATATCATTCTCCATCTGAAATCTCGACTACAATATTGGTCTTGCATATCGTCTATCACAATCATGAGTGACATAGTGTTTTATCTTATCCCATCTGAAAAGATGACTACACAAAATGTACATTGACTTTCTCTTTTCTACCAGCTGAATTTAGAAGCATCAAATTTGGTGGGCTATTGGGTGTGTATCCTTCAATATTGCTGAAGTTAATATTATTGACAATAATAATAATAACAACAATGTTTTTTCGCCGGTCGCTGGTAACTGATCGCTAAAGATTGAGTTCTATAGGGCTTGATTACATATATAACTTAAAATGACGTGTTCATATATACATGATCATATGACACCGCTCCGTTTATTCTGAAAATTTCAGACATCTCTTTATATACTCTTATTTTATTTTCTAATTTTAATGAAGTTCTAATCAGATTCTGCCTTTGGTCACGAAACCAGAACCAGTTATAATTGAGAAATCACGTTTTTGATAAATTGTTATCCATAACGTCCCAGCATTTTTAACAAATTGATCTTAACTATTTGTTAATTAGTTAAGCAGATCTCACATAAGATGGAAGTACTCCAGGACACATGCTTATTGAGACGTATCGCATCCTGACATTCATGTAAACTAATATACTCATGGTAATAATGGTTGACACCCCCTAATAGTTGTAGGAATGGAATGTTTTATAAAAAACGTAACGTGTCAGGTTCGATTATTTTTGGGATAAAACATGTTTCTATTGCATGTCTTTTTGTGAATAGTGTCCTTGAGCATTTGCTATTTCTCGACTTGTACATTAAAATATAAAAGAAAGAGAAAAATAAGAAAAATGAAATTTATTCAAAAGAATTCATTCCTTGTATCTTGAGATCTTGGCATTGCTATATTGTTACAGTGTTTGAGTGTTCTCATTTTGGATGTAATAAAAAATGAAAAATAGCATTTGAACATTTTCTTCTACTTAACCCAAATATACTTACATAGAAACTTTCACGGAGTCTCATTCGCAGACAATACATACATGGCAAGTATTATATAGTTTACATCATGTGTTTGTGCCATTTAATTTTAAAAAATACCATAATATTGAACAATATTAATTATCCATGCATTTAATTTGCTAAAATCCATTTTCTGTTTAGGGGTGTCAACCATTTTTATTTTGTGTTTCACATTCACATTTGTAAACAATGGATTTATTTTGTATCATGGTTTGTCACCAAACAATGACTTATCAATATGGATCTCATGAACATTCCATGAGGCATTCTCTGTGATCTTTCCTTAAATCAACATTTGCTCATACTCTTTAGGTATGGTTATATCAATGGTATTTAACATACATGTTGTGAAAATGCTGTCCTGGGAAATTCTCGTTTCTGTCCACCGAACAATTTTCGTTTAGTTAAAGCCATTTGAAATTTGGGTCCGAAGCTATTCCAAAGGTTGAAATATAGATCATTCTGTTGCCTAAAATGCTTTTATGACGATAGGGAATGAACATTAATGTTAATGATATTGTAGAAAGATAAACCCTAAAATAAAAGTTATGAAATTTTCAAAGATGAAATTGCCTTTTCACAAAATAAATTTCTGAATTTTTGGTTGTTAAATAATATTCATATATCATATTGTATTTAATAAACAATTTCAATCATTACCACCCGTAGTGAACAGTAAAGCTATTGTTATATTTGCATATCATTACCAAACTTAATTACTTTTGATGGCAGAAGGAATTTTGCATTTCATCTCTGGTAATAAAAAGAAATGAGCTTGTCATTATGTTCTTGGTTAATGCAGCCTCATTACTGAAATTATTCGTAAATGCTTCTAAATACAGATTAGTATAGGAGCATCTAACAAAAAGGGAAAATTAATAATTCAAATTGATATAGTCATACTGTGCTAATTATTAGCTAATAATCTTAGATTTTGTTCTGGGAATTCCTATTCAAGAAAAGTCCTATGGATAAATGTGGAAATGTTTATATATTAGAAGAAAATGTAACTAAAATATTGCATTACTTAAATATTGATTTAACGGTAATGGTGCTTACAGATTATTTAATACGGTAATATAATTTGAGCATGCATGTGTTTGACATGCAATGTGTCTGACTCTCCCACGTCTAACGTGTTAAAGGGACAGTAGCACGTTTTTTCTCTGAAGTAAGTTGATGAAATATATTTGAAAAATAATGTCACCAATAGTAAAACACTATTCTGTCTGTTAAAAAATAGAGCCATGGGCTCTGTAGCTCATCAGAGTTTATTTTGTTTGATGATGAAGACAGAAATATGTTGTCTCAATATAATGTATGATCCCTAACCCTGACAAATCTTATTCTTGAAATTGAGAGAGAGCACTCAGCAAGGTCAACACACAGGAGATTATGCAATATTCTGACCCCTTGGCTCTGGTTACAAGCCAGCTGTGTTTTTTGTGTTTTCCCGCAAATTATGTAATAGACTCTTGCTTGCACTAAACACTGGCAGCACTGATCTAACTGTATAAGGCTTAAAGAGAACAGGCAATGTGATGAATTTCATGGTACATAGTACAATTTAGAATCACCGTGGCTAAACAATCTCGGTTCTAAGCCTTGTCATCCAAACATCTAAACATTCTGAACAAAATATTCCTTCTAGTTTGTTCTGGATGAAAACAGGATTTTAGGTAATGGCCTGTGAGGCCCTTATTTGGGGCCACAGGGTCACCAAATCTACAATTTAGAATCTCCATTGGCTAAAGACTCATTACACAACATGACAACCTTCTAGGTCTTTTCGTTCTGGAGAAGAAGATGAAAATAATCTTATTTTATCATTTCATCACCAGTCATATGCAGTTCACATACCTCATGTAAAATAAAAGAATTCTTAACTCCTCTTCAATTTAGTCCTTTATGCCTTGTCACAATTTTCAGTTCATAGGCTATTCAATAGTTCTCATTTCACATTGATTACATCAATTTGACAAACATGTCCACAATGTAGATGGTTATCGCAAGTCGACATAGTGAGTGAAGTGTCATAAAATATCAGTTCAAAATTCATTTTCAAAGGTTTTTTTTAGGCTGTGGCCCATATTTGGGGTCACAGGGTCACCAAATTTACAAGTTAGAATCCCCATTGGCTAAAGAGTATGCATACAATATTACAGCCTTCTAGGTCTTTTAGTTCCGGAGAAAACAATGAAAACAGGATTTTAGGTAATGGCCTGTGAGGTCCTTATTTGGGGTCACAGGGTCACCTAATCTACAATTTAGAATCTCCATTGGCTTAAGAGACTGTACACAACATTTCACTCTTCTAGGTCTTTTCATTCTGGAGAAGAAGATGAAAATAGGATTTTAGGTAATGGCCTGTGAGGCCCTTATTTGGGGTCACAGGGTTACCAAATCTACAGTTTAGAATCTCCATTGGCTAAAGACTCTTTACACAACATGACAGCCTTCTAGGTCTTTTAGTTCTGGAGAAAAAGATGAAAATAATCTTATCTTATCACTTTTTAATAACCAGTCATATGCAGTTCACATATATCATCTAAAATAAAAGAATTCTTCACTCCTCTTCAATTTAATCCTTTGTTGTTGTCACAATTTTCAGTTCATAGGCTATTCAATAGTTCTCATTTCACATTGATTACATCAATTTGACAAACATGTCCACAATGTAGAATGTTATCTAAAGTGGACATACATTTCAAATAAAGTGAATGAAGTGCACATAAAATATCAGTTCAAAATTCATTTTCAAAGGTTGTTTAGGCTGTGGCCCATATTTGGGGTCACAGGGTCACCAAATTTACAAGTTAGAATCCCCAATGGCTAAAGAGTTTGCATACAATATCACAGCCTTCTAGATCTTTTTGTTCCGGAGAAAAAGATGAAAACAGGATTTAAGGTAATGGCCTGTGAGGCCCTTATTTGGGGTCACAGGGTCACCAAATCTACAATTTAGAATCCCCATTGGCCAAGGAGTCTGTACATATAATTTCAGCTCTCTGGAGTCATTGGTTCTGGAGAAGAAGATGAAAATAGCTTTTTAGGTTATGACCCCTGTGGCCCTTATTTGGGGTCACAGGGTCACCAAATCTACAATTTAGAATCCCCATTGGCCAAGGAGTCTGTACATATAATTTCAGCTCTCTGGAGTCATTGGTTCTGGAGAAGAAGATGAAAATAGCTTTTTAGGTTATGACCCCTGTGGCCCTTATTTGGGGTCACAGGGTCACCAAATCTACAATTTAGAATCCCCATTGGCCAAGAAGTCTGTACATAAAATTTCAGCTCTCTGGAGTCATTGGTTCTGGAGAAGAAGATGAAAATAGCTTTTAAGGTTATGACCCCTGGGGCCCTTATTTGGGGTCACAGGGTCACCAAATCTACAATTTAGAATCCCCATTGGCCAAGGAGTCTGTACATACAATTTCAGCTCTCTAGAGTTATTGGTTCTGGAGAAGAAGTCGAAAAAGTGAAAAGTTTACGGACGGACGGACGGATGGACGGACGCCATCCCATGCCATAAGCCCATCGGGCCTTTCAGGCCTGATGAGCTAAAAACGAGTGTACATGGTTCCGTAAAGCCATGGGAATCTTTTTTTGTCATTTGAAATAATGAATTGTGTTCACAATAAAATGACCTCCATGCATTTTCTGCTTTATACGCAACATCACATCTTTATTACCACTATGGATAATTGGTTTGTTCAATACGAAGTTTTACCCTCTAATATAAATGACATAAACTATCATTATAAATGAACATTTTGAAAAAAATAAAATTTGCGAAAAACGTGCTACTGCCCCTTTAAGAAATGTCCATGCACGTAGAAGTCGCCAAGTGACTTGACAAAAGACACAACTGATCTCAGATTCTTGATAAAGCGCTAACCAAAATATCACAGTGTTTATTGCATCTCATTCAATGACACGACTATCTCAAGATTATCGTTAACGAGTCGTTGACATGTTAGTGACGGGGATGTCACAGAATGCCGTAGCTGGACGTCTCAGTGTTCACAGAAGTATGGTTTCTTTTCTGTAGAACAGGCACCAGCACCAGCACCAAAGGTCGCCCAGGTGCAGGACTGCCAGGCATTATGTCACACCGTCAGGACAACCATACCATTCTCACAAATCCCAGCAATCGGTTCCAAATTGCACCACTTACTGCCAACACCATTCAAGCTTAGGGCCGAGATACTGTCAGGAGCAACATCCTCCAGCAATCCATCCAGTTCTGTTGCATCGTCACCGTGATGCAAGTTTGTTGTGGTGTAGACATCGTCAAAGGTAATAATAATAAGAGTACTTTTAAAGCGCCTCATCCACATCACCAAGGGACATGCTCTAAGCGCACAAGGAGAGACTGGGATAATGTTCTAAGGGGCATCCGGTACAGGAATGAAGTCTTACGTAGAGGGTAATGTCTTCGTAACACTCCATTCCTTAAAAATAATGGAGCCGAGGCTCATTATTTTTAAGGAATGGAGAGTTACGAGGATATTACCCTACTTAAATTACACTCAAAGTATTGCCCTTTATCAACATTGCTGCAAAAAGTTAAAGAAATTAAATTTCTACTTAAAAAATATGATGTGATGTGTAACTCTCCATTACTGAAAAAAATGGAGTGAAAGAACAATAGGATGACGTCACAAGTGTAATTTAATGCCTTATATGTTACCCTTTCTTCAAAGACATGGGGTTCAAATGAAACCAGCATGACAATGCAAGGACGCATATTGGGCGTGTTGAAAACGACTTCTTTGTGCAGCAGAACATAAAAACTTTCACATTGCAAGCCGTTTATAGATAAATACATGAAATAATTGACTTTGTATACGCACAACATTGCAGAGTCACTTTTTCTCCTGGTACTTGGTACAAGCAATACAACTATAATCACGTAGTACTTGTTCAAAGAGAGATTCTGACATGAACCTATTCTAAGATGTGGACAATCACCAAAGTAGTGCATTGTCTGCACAGCAAGATAAAGGCACTTATCAATGAGAATAGTCTCTAAGGTTTTGGAAAATATTCTTTGAAATAGAAAGGCCATATAAGCTTCCAACTAGCGACAAAACGAGCATGTATTTTTTTATATTGATATTCATATGTTCCTTGTTAGCTTGTGTTTACATTATATAAGCCCCTTACTTGTTCACTGTGGTAACATTAGGCATATAAATACATATACTTTAAAGGAAATACTATTTAAAGGCGTAACTTAAAATCATTGCATTTCACCATACTGTACTTACTTAACCTTGAAATTGATTAGTGACTTTTATACATAATATATTTAAACTTTGCGTTCAAGCTTCTTAACCTGGATTCTTAATGTGATTTAGAAGTCAGACAAAGTTGTTAGAGTATCATGTTTGTTTCAGTGCTATGACCACTGTTTATGGAGAGGATAGGCATGACATGAAACCCAAGGATCACTTCCTCCAGGAGTATATAAACTTCTATTTTAACTTGATCGATCACCATAATCTTTCTATCTGTATTGCTTTGCCATTTAAGTACATTCCTTTTGATTATGATGATTCAGGTTATAAGTCATTTTATTTACCCAATATCTTCTATTTCACATTCCAATGGTTATTTCTATTTAGAATATCATTTTTATCCTTACTTCCATTGCATTAATAACATAAACAGGTGTCATTCAAACCTTGTGCTCTCATTCAAACTTGCTCGTCAATGAAATAAGACATTTTAAGTACTTGTTAAGTGTATGTTATGCTAGACGAAGCTTGGTCCTTATTATTGTTATTGTGTAGTCACATTGTATGCCAGTCTTTATATGGGATTGTTATTGGGAATAAATTCGACCGGTAGCATGTTAACATCCAATGACATGAACTCAGGAAGTATTACAAAATTAAACTGACTGGCACCACAGCTGAGAATGAACAAATTGGTGTTACGTTCCCGTATATACCCAGTATAGGGCCATCTATATCCTTTGTACCTCAAACATATATATATATATATATATATATATTTAAAATAGAGTGTTTGTTCAAGTGTCATGATGAAAGAAATCTGTCAAACTGTATCCTACTTTTACTTATACGAGTTATACTTATTTCATTAGTGTGCCTTTGTATATCTTATCAGGACTTGCTGTCACCTTTACAGAAGACAGTTTAACAGAATGTTTTGTCATCATTAGAATAATGCGCTAATAAAAATAATTATAATTACACCCGATACACATTTTACAAGAACGAATTTGGCAGTATGTTTACATGTTGAGGCAATGAACAAATTCTATAGGACTTTGTTGGTGGATGTTGAAATGGAATAAAGCTACAATGAACATAAAAATATATCTCTATCTATTACAGGAGAGATTCACCAGACATTCCACTTCACCAGAAAGAAAAACTCCAGCCAAGGCCTAAACCATATTAATACGAATATATAAATAAGTTAAAATATATTAACATTGCGTGTATAAAACATGTTTGAACGGTTTTAGCAACAAACGTTTTACTATTTGATAAAACCAAGTTACCCCAGTGTGTGTCAATCACACGCAACAAAGTGTTGGGTAAATTGGACGGTATATCAGTTGTTTCACAAACGCAAGACCAAAAATAAATTCCCCAAATCCTCCAATTTGCAACCAATGTATAGAAGGGCTGTGTTTTTATGAGATGATTTCAACAGGGAGACGTCCTTGTTGGAAGATGGTGCAGATAGAAGACCTGAGCAATATACTCAAGATTTCCATTTTGTTAAAACGATTAGCTGAGATTCTCTTTCATCTGGAAAACCTAATCATTAAAGTGCAAGCTAAGAAATACCAAATGATTCAGGCTTCTGAATATTTCATTGCGATTAACCAATTATTATTACATTGATATGAACTTATTTTGCTTGGAAATTTCATGAATTGATGAGAGGAGTCGTAACTGATAACCACATTATCAACCAATATGTCAGGCAAAATGAGATTTTGCTAACGAATATTGGAGCCTGTATAAATAATTATTTATTGCTGTTGGCTTTAAAGTGCTTTTTCGACTTTAAAACTGTTAAGGTTATACACACGACACTGTCATGTTCGTTGAAATCGAGGAAACTCATGTTAAGAAGATACATCGTTTTACAAAATAACATTGACCCAGTGTCCGCTGTAATGAAGAACGAGAAACTGGTATTGACATTAAGCAATCCAAAATAAAACGTCTATGAAATGTCTATCTATAGCAACGTCTATCACAGAAACAATATCCTTGTACACACCTACACAGATGTGTTTCTTATTCTGTGAAGACTATTTTAACAAGAGTCATCAGAAGATGACATATCCCACCGGTTCCACAACATTTGTAAAACACATCTTGTGTATCTACTACCGTACTTCAGTTAGTGGGTATTACAGATGCTGAGTTTCAGGTATGTTAAGGGATTTAGACTTCTGCTCCAGAAGCAGTCAAAATCAACACCAACTAACATCCCTCTCATGTTTCTATGGAAACAGAAAACAAATTATTTTTCAGAAAAATCTGAAAATATCAAAAGGCACCACTTCAGTTAGTGGGTAATACACATGCAAAGTTTCAGGAAGATATGATGAACGGGTTTGGAGCTGTGCTCAGGAAAAAACCTGTCTCTGAACAAAGTCCAAATTCAACAAGTTTCTATGGAAACGAATAAAATAAAATTTTCAGAAATCTGAAAATATCAAAAGGCACCACTTCAGTTAGTGGGTAATACACATGCAAAGTTTCAGGAAAATATGATGAACGGTTTTGGAGCTGTGCTCTGGAAATGAACCTGTCTCTGACCAAAGTCCAAATTCAACAAGTTTCTATGGAAACGAAAAAAAAAAAAATTTCAGAAATCTGAAAATATCAAAAGGCACCACTTCAGTTGGTGAGTAATACACATGCAAAGTTTCATGAAGATATGATGAACGGTTTTGGAGCTGTGCTCCGGAAACGAACTTGTCTCTGAACAAAGTCCAAATTCAACAAGTTTCTATGGAAACGAAAAAAAATTAAATTTTCAGAAATCTGAAAATATCAAAAGGCACCACTTCAGTTAGTGGGTAATACACATGGAAAGTTTCAGAAAGATATCATGAACGGTTTTCGAGTTCTGCTCCGGAAACGAAATGATTACGGACGGACGGGCAGACGGACGGACAGACGGACAGACGGACGGGGCGATGACTATATCCCACGGTATTACATACCGGTGGGATAATAATGTGAATTAGTTTTTGATGTTTTGAGGAAATTGCATTTAGCCATCACACCCAAATCATACAAATAAGAAAAGAAGGAGACTTGTACATAAGTGTACATAACTGTGGTATCATACCTATTGTCAGCCACATGTACGTTTGTTTTATGCAGATCTTTATCTCAGATTGATTCTTAGACTAAGGCTGATATAATAGGTCTTAAATGAATGCTCTTTAGCATTTGATTTAATGTATGTACAATATTTCAATTTATATTGATATGAATAAAATTTACCAAGGTGCAATGTGTCGTATAAATATGTCTTTTTTATTTTAATCTCAAACTTGATGTGGAACATTAGCTTTGGGCGCGACATGAATACACGTCATTCTGTAATAGCAACATAATGAGATGTATTGAGACTGAAGAATCTTTGAAAAATTACACCCCCGGCCAAAAGAAATGCCTATTTTATGTTCCTTAAAATGAAAGATGCAATAATTTCTTAAATCTAATTAATGGCGGTCTCCACGTTATGCTGAAACAATAACTAATATGAAAGTCCAATGAAATCGTGGAAATTCGAGTCAATAACATTCACGCCAAAATTAAGACTGCTATTTTCGGTTGATTTACGTGCGCACCTTAATCACGTACATAATAATAATAATAGTGGATTTGTAATGCGCTTTTCCATACTGGAATATTATGCTCAAAGCGCAGTGAGGATTTAAAAAGAGAAAGCTTGGTGAAAGAGGTGAGTTTTTATAGCGGTTTTGAAGGTGGAATGGGTCTGGTTTTGTCGAGCATCAAGTGGGAGATTGTTCCAGGCAGTAGCTGCAGCATATGCGAATGTTCTCTTCCCGTAACTGGATAGTTTCACTTTTGGTTCATTGAAAAGGAGTTTGGACTGCGACCGAAGGGATCTGCTTGGACAGTACAGTGGAAGTAGATCACATAGATATTGTGGGGCTGTTTGAGAGTAGCATTGATAAGCAAGACATCGGTAGCATCATCACCACTTTAACGCGAATGCGTGCCTGTATTGTTGCGCATGGTTGTATGAAAATCTTTTTAAAAAGTTGTTCTGATCAAGCACTGATCGAAAACTTAACAATAATTGTTTTCACATTTCAACAATCGCCCTTCTTTCGTGACATGAACTTCTGAAATTCAAATACATAATGCAGAAATGGTGCAACTTCATTATGTTATAATATTGCTAAACTGTTCATAACAGGTTTTACAATATCTGATAAGATATCTAGTAGGCGTTTCTTTTGGCCGGGGTGTATGACAGAAGCATGGACGATTTAAAAGGTGCACTGAGGGGTGTAGCACCTGAGCTGGGTAAAGGTAAGCTGATGTTGTGTATGTCTACTTAAAACAAGTCGTCGTTTTCATCAATTGGCCAATGGATGTGTTGTTAGGATATATAAAATCAGCTCATTTCATTACAATTGCCCCTTGAACTTCTAACTTTCCAATACAGAAGAATGCGTGGATGGTTTGTTCATGATATATCACCGTTAGGAAATATAAGATAATTATTGCAAAACGTTCGAAGAGAAGAAACTCTTCATTTAACATTGTACATGTGTTTCAAAACGTACAGATAGTTCGACACCTCATCATGAGTGGAACTAGGAACGTATTCATGTCATACAATCAGGAAATATGAGTCTGGTTCATCGTCCTCAAGTAGCAGCTCTTGCCATGGCCGTACACTTACACAGCCCATCGTGTAGTCTCGTTTAAGACCTTACCACAAACAATTCTGACTTAAAATGTGTCTTAATTCCACAGCGAAGCACTCTTACCTTAAGCGGAGTACCTCCCGTTTGGTTAATTCGATACTACATCATGTCTCCTACAATAGAACAGACACACTTGCTTCGTAAAAACATCCCTTTCAACCTATAATAACTCGATTATTTCTTCATTGGTTGTTTTCCACGAACTGCGTTAGGAATTGGCTTTGTGTAAAGAAGTAATATAAGGAAATTGAGATACACTGACGATTGAAAAGTTGGATTCGTATTCTGGAGAATGGAACAATCAATATCTGAACAAACACATGCAGAAAGTATATAGTCTACACAAATGTAATAGCATTTGTCTTTCGTGGTTTATTATTTTCCATATGTCATTTTTCTGACTTTGTATTGATATAAATAAATTACAAATGTACATGTACTGATACCAAATTAATATTGGAACATCAAACTTCAAAACTGTAATTTTGTTCATCATTAGTTTAGGCACTAGTGTACATATCAAACTTATGTCCAATTTAGAAGACAGTAGTAACATAAAAAGTTAAAAAATCAATTCGATAAAAACATTCAAAAATTATTTTTGACATATCAAAAGGATAGAAATAATGCATTAAACAATATGATAATATGTACCCCTTAAAAATAAAATTGCCTGAAACAGACACAAAACATAATGTGGTGCAAAAGGATTGGAAAAAGTATTACCGATTCTCTTTATGTCTAGTGAAGGATATCTAGATAATGTTTACAAAGTTGACATTCTAAATTCACCTTTCAGTTAGGTTGATACAATACAATCCCGTATAAACCTTTGTATTTGTCTGCATCAGTTTGGAAAAATAGAGAATATAACTGGTAGTTTATGGTAGTAAATCAATTTCTCACTTTTGTCCAACAGAAAAAACGTATGTTATATAATCGCAAGACAAACATATCATATCATTTTATTACATACAAGAAACTGCAGGTCGTGTGTGAATCGATTTTACGGACTATGATACCAATCGTCTTCTACAGCATCATGTTCAACTGTTGAGCACATGTCATTTTTCATATAGTCAGCAAATTTCTACAAACATATTCTAAAAAATAGACTTCATTACATACTATCATCAATGACCTTTCATTTGATGTCTTCCACTCCAAAAAAGTTTGTATTCAGATGGAGTTTATGACAAAAAATTTAAATTATCTCTGTTATCAACGTAGTGAAATCAGTGAATAAATGTTCATTTGAACATAATATAAAATCGTAATATTAGATTGATTGCCAATTAATACATGGAACGAGATTTCTTCATTGAGAGGACATTTCATTATTGATAGTTTATGTCATTTATATTAACTTTAGAGGTTAAAACATCTTATAACACAAACCAATTATCCGTAGAGGTAATAACGGTGTTGCGTATAAAGCAAAACTTGCATGGCGGCCATTTTATTGTGAACACAATTTATTATTTCGAATGGCAAAAACGATTCCCATGGCTTTACAGAACCATGTATACTCATTTTTTAACTTGATTTTCCGAAGAGAGAAGGGTAGTTTACTATTAGTGACATTATTTTTCAAATACATTTCATCAACTTATTTCAGTGAAAAAACGTGCTACTGCCCCTTTAAAAGGCAAAAGTTTCCCTAAAAGGACCAGAGAAGGACTTCTTACGTACGTATCCTTGTTTGCTACGCGCGATTAAAACGTCCCCTGCGAAAATGTCTTTCACAATAAAGGAAGATTTTGTATTTCTGCCCATTACTGTCAATCCATGATTATACGATATAAGTTATTGCAACATACATGCTTCAAAGCAAGTCGGCACAAACTGAAAAGCCCTGTGACATTACAGTCGACACTGTGAAGTCATAAGCGCTCCCACCTATGACGTCCTTGCTTTCGAACGATCGTCGTCGCTCTTGAAGCTTTTTGTGGTTATATATATTGTAGTCAAGCAGTACTCGCCAGTTTCTTTAAATTTCGGACAATTTAACTGCTTCCTCCGACATTTGATGCGTCGGCACATGTACGAAAACGCTAATTTCAACTACGGGAAACAAATAAAACATGTTTAAATGCGGAATACAGTTTCTCAAGTTACTAGTCGGGAAAAGTTAGAAAGATGAATGAAGTAGTTCCGGCAACCAATGAAGTCTTTTTTATTCTGTAACAACCAATCAAAAGCCAGAAATGGTTTAACTCCCATGTGACTTACAGGAAAAAAACTACCCTGTGTCCGTTTTCCCATATGGATAATATAAACGAGTCTGAGCTCAGTAAAATGAACAGTCACTAATTGTTTTGTTCCAGTAATAACGGTCACAACACTTTTGCCATAAAGAAACATAAGCTCATTTCAGTTGATACCGATAGCGACTGGTCGGTACATTATTTTGTAAAAGAAGACCTTGTTCCAAAATAACAAGTATCCAAAATTAATCATTATGCTTATCTTTTCATTCTTACTTGATACTTTGGTTCCCATTTCTTTCGTGAGGCTTCAACTATTTTCCCATTGCTGTCGTGGAATTTCCACTATCCAATTGTTGTCGGATCATGTCACTAAAAAATATAAATAAGTGACACCAATGAATGATACACCTGAGTCAGTAAAATAAACATTGTTCGGTTTTAAGCGTGCAAGTCCATTTCCCATCGAGTGGTCATTTCAATGTGTTCACATTAAAATGGCCGCTGGTGGTGCAAGTGATTTGGCTGATGTAGCGATACTTAAAAGCTTAGAGCAGAGGTTTAAATGTGGTGAAATGATGGAATGGTTAACCATCTTGCTGTATGAACTTTCAAATTATCACGAGACCTACACACTGAAGAGACTCACACCACTGTCGCTTTGTACGTCGCACCATTTTCTTCCAATACGGATAGCCATTTTCTATGTATACGGCTTATGGGGTCGTGTAATGAGATGTTTTACCCATTAACGCGCCAATACACTGTCGGCCAAAAGAAACGACTACTAGATATCTCATCAGATATCGTAAAAACTATAATGAACAAACTAGAAATATTATAGCATAATGAAGTTGCACCATTTCTGCTTATTATATTTAAATTTGCGAAGTTCATGTCACGAAAGAATGGTGATTGTTTAAATGAGAAAACAATAATTGTTCAGTTTTCGATCAGTGCTTGGTCAGAAATACATTTTAAAAGATTGTCATACAACCACGAGCAACAATACAGGCACCCATTCGCATTAAAGTGGTGATGATGCTACAGATGTAAGTGGTTACGGTGCGCAAGTGAATCAACCGAAAATAGCCGTCTTCATTGGGCTTGGTTTTCATGAATGTTATTGACTCGAATCACAGTTTTCCATGATTTCAATGGAATTTCATATTAGTTAATTCATTCAGCATAACGTGGAGACCACCATTAATTATTTTTCAGAAATTATTGCATCTTTCATTTTAAGGAAAGTCAAGTAGGTGTTTCTTTTGGCCGACAGTGTATATTGTAAAAACCTCAATGGTAAATTTGAGCAAACATAATGTGCAAAAAAAAGTGCTACAGCGCATTTAAACTGAAGATACTGGTAGTTGAGTCATTTATGCAATTATATTTTATGAAAGCAAAAATAGATTCAAATGGAATATGCCTCCGTAAAAGGGCGCTGCTGTAACGACTTGTGGTTGTCAACGCTGCTAGTTTAACATCTTTAAACGTGAGGACGTTCACAGATCTGACTTTATTATTGGCAAAAACTAGCAAAAACAGCCTTTGAATGTGCAACCACTTTTGTTTCTATCAATTATTGCAGATATAATAGACGTAAGTGTGTTCAGTTTAATTATTTTTGCAATTTTCCATTTGCTACATTAAACTCAAATCACTAAAATCTGTAAAAGGTAAATGTAATTAGACTTCAACATTGGTTTTGGACGTACAGCAAAGCAACTTTAATTAGATATTGAAACTAATCTGTATTTTCCAAGAGAGGGTCATGTGTCTAGGAGATCTGCCAGGGGTTAGGCGAGGAAGCAATAATGATTGAAGAGAACACTAAACAGAATGTAGATGGTTGTCAGAACGACTTCAATTAAAGGGCGCATTGACAGCAATATTAGATGTAAGTGGAACCTTACTGTAAAGGAGATATGCTAGTGTTAATTTCAAACACAAACACAACGGTATATCGTTCCAAAATATTTCAAAGATAATTTGTAACACGTTATGTTAAATCTGATCGTTTCAATTTTGGTGCACGCGTTATCGCCAATAATGGTTGTCAATATCGATGTATTTGTGAATACATTGCGTGCAAACCTTTTAAGTCCTTTCTTCATATAATACTTCCATATCATGGATAGCTGATGGGTTTAGTTTCCTGTAATTTTCCTCTAAATCATGACAAATACAGTTCGTGACTTGAATCGACCTGTTTACAAGTTAACGAAGAATGTTTTACTATAGTAATACTTTTGACATATGCTGTATGTAATCGGTGCAACATAGCCATCGGCGTGTACACTCTTTGGCACACACGTTAAGATTGAGGGTCGCAATTAAAGGCGCTGTCGCACGTTTTTTGGATATTAGTGTTTCTTAAATTTTCCATTGATCATTATAGTTTATACAATACATTGTTACATTGGAGTGTAAAACTTATCATTACAGGAGCCGATAAGCCGAATCAATGTAAAACGCTTATCCGTATTGTAAGAAAATGGTGCGACATATACATTTTGTGGAACTCTTCAGTGTGAGAGGTAGATTTGTAGGTTCGTGTGGCCATTTCAATGTGAACATATGAAAATGGCCGTTCAATGGGAATTGACTCGTATTGTTTAACTGAACCCTGTACATTCGTTTTAAAACTCGGGAGTATTTTTTGCCATTGGTAACAATGATCCGCCTTTAAGGATGTCCGCTCCTTCCGGTTGAACTTCAAAAATGAAATATGATTAAGTAAAGATTTGTTCTCATCTTTATTTACTTCATGATATTCTACATCATCTACATGCTTTAAAAAAACAAATGATTTAAAGAAAATGTGACTTTAGAACCTCTAAAAAGTGCTTAAACAGCATAAATTGCCTAAATTTGACTAAAACAGGGGGTTTTCAGGTTAATTTTGTGTCAAAGCTTAAAAAAACCCACACTACAATATATATTTTTTCATCGATTTTGGTAGGGTAAAATGAACTTTGTAACATATCAAAAAAGGAAAAAAAAGTTTAATTCTAGAAATGTAGTATTTTAAAGTTTTTAGCAGTTTTTTTCTCATTTTCCCATAGACTCCCATGTTAAAATTTACTATCTTACAGGCGTCATATCTCGAAAAAACCCACACTACCCCCTATTTTTTAATGCTGATTTTTCAATCATACACTTTGATCATCTAAAAAATATAAGTTAGAAAAAAAGTTTAATTCTATAAATTTGAGGAGCGAACATCCTTAAGTGAGATCACATTATTTCAGTAAGAACGACGTGCTACAGCGCCTTTAACATACCAATATCCAGGCAGACTGAATAATAGATTCGCATGGATAGCATGGATACAAGGCTAGAATACCTTCGATACTCCATGTACCATTTAGGGCCCGTCAACATCGTCATGGTCGCCAAGATCGTTTAAGGGAAATAGAATAAATAATGTTAAAAACATGCCACAAAGTCAATGATACGTGATTCGTCAATACGCATTTTAAAAAATATATTCTACTCCAAATCATACGGTAATACTCTATGTTAATACATTTTAACACTGCATACCGTTCTTTACATATGCATGTTTAATGCATCAGTATACACTTTAGGATTGTTTTACATGTTTTGTGCCTCTATCGAAGTAAACAGCAACAAATTGTTATACGAAATTTGTTGCTGTTTACTTCGATAGAGGCACAAAACATGTAAAACAATCCTTATAATTACAAAATCAACAAGTTTTTATTTAGATATTTACACAAATTTAATATATTTGTCATTTATCACGGGAGGCAGCAGCTTGTTACACGCAACAATACATGGCTGAAGCAAAATTGAGGAATCCATAATCTAAAACGGCAGAGGATTCAATTTCGTTTTCAAAGCATTCACATGCATACAATCAGGGTTCGTTTTTTCTGGTTAACGCAAATTCTGATTAACCCTCATTAGCATATCACGCGACGTTCAAACATGGCTACCGTTTGCGAAGCACTAGTGGATGAACAAGTTTGAGGACTAAAATGAAGGGTTCCCGGTGAAATTAATTGTCTCATTCGGAAAAGGAATGAATCGTCCAGTTATTAGCGTAGGTTTGAAGACGAAATGACATGTGTATATCTTATTTTGCTTCACAACGTTACGCTCAGTTGTAAGAACCAACTGACACGTCCGTTTGTTCTGATGGATTGTGACGTCATAAGGTACGAATGCACGAGGTATGGTAGCACATTTTATCTGCATTCATCGAGAAATGGCAGCAGGTTTTTGAGTGCTCTCGTCCAATCAGAAATTAGTGTAACAAAACCATTTTGTAATTATGTTCATTTACAAGTCGTGTCAACACGAGTGTTACACGATATCCTTCACATAGGCATGCTCAATGGGATTCCTATCCGGACTGTTAACATACTGTATACAATTTCGTTTGCAAATAAAAAGCACGATGCGATGGGGGCAGTTTTGTTATTGATTTGGATTTTGAGGGATTACATTTTAAAATCTTGTACATGCTATTGTATGATGTATTAAGAACATAATTCTTAAATATTGGTTCATAACTAAAGTCACGGGCAAAGGAAACTATACAAAATCATTTCTTTTCCAAAACTATCAAATTAGTGTTTCCATTGGAAATTTCATAATCTAACAACATCACGTGAACACAAATTTAAATGTACCCATTGAAAAACATGCATCTTCCCAAACATTGACTTTGACAAACTGTTATAAAAAATATGACGCACCCAAATAATTGCAAGATGAAGCAAAACTATTAACAAAGCAGGTTACTTACCTCTTCACCGAAGAATACAAACATGCCAGACCATTGACATACCAAGTATCTGACAACCGCGGGTCATCACCGCCGAAGAAAACTTACACCACCGCACTTTACATCTACGTAATCATTTCGTCTCTGTGACGTCATCAACAGCTTGGGCCTAACATCATGCAGCAAACGTGCAGTTACCAGGCCTGTTTGGGACCACGGTATTCCATACCATCAGTCCTTCCGCAGGTTAAAAGGAGGGTTTTATCGGGGTTTTTTTTGTGGAAACGAAATTCCAGAGGATGTTCTTGTTAACACAAATATGATATAAGTACATGATTAAAACACTGTTTAATTAAAATATATTAATGAAGTTAATATTTTGACGACGTTTTATTTCACAACTTGATAAAGACAAGCGCATATTTGTTGAAAAATAAAAACAATGAGAACTGAAGCCATTCGTCGGCGCTGCGAGTGGTGAAAACTTCGCTTCGCATTAAACGATTATTGTTTATTCTTTTTATTATATGTTATGTGTTACTATGTGAATTTTCTATCGTTGTATATGTTTAATTTTTAAAAAACGTGTAAAATTGGGTTAAATATAGCGTGTTTTAATTTCACGTAATGCCAAAAAACCAATATGGCGGATGCTGCCGGTAGATCGGTGATATAACTTTCCCTTTAACGTCAGGTCAATGTAATCCCCCATATACCCAGGATACCACATTTATCATCCAAAACTGTGTTCCACAGGAGATATCGCTAGTGTGAGATCAAGCGATATCTCCCAGTATGCACAATGCCCTGTCACTGTCAACTACATGACATCACAATGCTTTTACATCATCGAGTAATGGCGTCCAAATGCTATGACATCATAAACATGATGACGTCACAATGCTATGACCTCACCATACTGGAAGTCAAATAACAAAGATGTGCTCAGAGATGTACATTATTTCCATTGAAACGTAAAACAATGATTTTTTATGATAAATAGAATCACACCCTCGTGTCTTCTGATATCAAATATATCAACACTCGTTGATAAAAGTAAAAATATCCCCGGAAAGCCTCGTGTTGATATATTTGATATCAGAAGACACTTGGGTGAGATTCTCTATATTCCACATGAGACATTAATTGCAAGAATGTCCTGCTTTTCACTCTTCGAGCAAGTGTTGAACCATCTACATTGACAATAATGAGTATAAATATCGTCTATCATCAAATCAACAAAACAGTTATTCAATCACTCATTCGAGACATCCTCAATTACGTCATTTGGTGGCTAGTGAACTCTGTAAATCCACTTGTAAAAGAGTTGAATCAGAGCACTGGATGTCATAGGAGATACTGTATTTTGAAAATGCAGCCTTTTTTATTTTGAAAAACTTGGATGTTTGTTCTGCAAATTGACATTTACCTCCAGTTCCATGTGAAACGTTACACTGCGAATACTTTACAAGCTACTTTTGTGGAATTATAAATGTCTCGTGAGATAGAAACTTTAAATATTATATTGCGCCACTCGTGGTAATATAAACTGTCTACCTCACTCGATGAGATAAACATGGTATCTGTCAAGAAAAGAACATTTTTCTATTTATTATATGACCAAATCCTTGCATATTCACCGAAATCGACTTGCATTTACGTTAAGTCGGTTCCAGAATGAGCCTGTCGCCTCAGCAACAATGTGACGTCAATAACGTGTCATGACGTCGGATCATTGTTTTATCAGTCACTAGTCACTAGTGACTGATAACACGGTTTATTTTCATTGATAGATCCCGGTATTTCACCTGCAATCATATAATAAAAATGTAATGTATATCACTTAATTCATTTGATATATCTATTAACGTTGATAACATCAAAAAATGTTGGTGTAGTGGCTTTTGCCCATGATTTTAAGTCAACAATGAACATGAATAAGAAAATAATAATATGCTGACGATAACGTTGATGTTCTAATAGAGGGATGAAGCAGGTAGCTATATTGTTAAGTGTGAACTGTGCTACTGTCCTGAACATGACCTGTGGAAACTGACAGATTTAAGTAAGGGCATGAACATAAAAGTTTTTATTATTTTACACAATAGCTGAAATAAAAATAACGCAGACAACTATTTGCCTTTGAACGCTATTAGAGATAAAACTATATTTTAACTCTATCAAGAAAGACGTCAGCTAAATCCATGTAGTGTGTATTATTGACAGAGGGTTGAGTAGGCTACATCCTGCAAACACAAACGGATTTATAAATCTCCCTGCAGTGACGTGTATGCGTAACACATTGACAGGTTAATGCAAACGTGAAAATAGTATATTTAACACTGACAGATATATCCGAGGCAAAATGATGTTGAAATATTACAAAATGTTCCCGTGTTAAAGGTGACCAGACATCGGTCGTTTATGAGAAACAACCCAAAGCAAACATGAAAGAACTTTAAAATAGCAAGTTCCGATGCTCGTTTCCAATATGTGATTAAAGTCATTTCTCACATGGATAAAAATAAGAAATTCCAGAAACTAAAGTGTCATTCAAGGCAGAGGCGTTTTCTGCACACAAACACAGTCGGCTGGCGCCTCTACATGGTACTGTTTTAGTATGAGTAGCAGTAAATAATAACCTTAAGTTTTAGGGTAATTTGATTTGGATAATAATTGCGTACTTATATTGCGCCTTTTCCACACCCTAAGGTATGCTCAAAGCGCTACAATTATTACCCTGAAGGAATTGTACTTCCACAGCTGCTACTAAGCGCTTCATCAGTACTCCCGTATTCAGGTACCCATTTGTACAGCTGGGTAGACTGAGTGCAATGTGGATTAAGTGCCTTGCCCAAGGACATAACACAGTATTCGACCCAAGTAACAAATTGGTGTCTCCATCGGGATTCGAACCCGGGTCATCGGCGTGAGGCAAGCATGCTAACCACTACACCACCGTGCTCCATGATGATATTGAACATGCTCTATGATATTCAACATAATGGCAACTAATAAAACCCAGGTCAGTTCTTTATATGAGTGGGTTATGCTTGATTCACAGAACTCAGGTATACGACGACCCTGTGGCTGAAATGAGGTAGACAAACTAAGTATTTCAGTGTAAAGTAAGATTGATATTAACAATGAATAACCTACATTCAATAGCGACTATTATAATTTATTAACACTTCGCTGTTAATTCTGTAAAGGCAGAGAAAGTGACATGTTTCTAACTCTGATCTACACGGCTTACGCATGGCTTCAAATCAACACTTGCCTCGTGCGATATCTGTAAACATTGAGATTTGTTTGCTCAATGTGAGCTTCTTGTACTTTCTAGATGTAGTTTGGGTTTAACATAGATTTAAACAATAAGCTATGTGGTACTTTTTATCATACATTATGTCTATTATTGTGTGCAGACAGTGTAAAAGGAAATACCAATTTGATAAAGAGAGTGAAATTCTGTTTCGTTTCTGTGTTAATTAAAGGTACATCCATTGTGTTTCATAAACTTTTATTTGGCTTTAATACGTCCCAACTCATCACGTGTGCTGTCTACAATACACATAAATTCACGCATCTTGCATTTGTATCCCCAATCGGCAAATATATCATAATTACTAGTTTCCAATTAAAATTGAGTTATTATTATCATTATGCATGTGCAGAAACCGAAACTGCACGTCCCATTGACATGCACAGTAGTTATATGACCTACTAAACATTATCAACTCAAATTTGTCGTTTGTCTGTTATAAATAATATTCCAAAATTACGTTTGACTCATTGACGCGCGCCACACGATGTGCAGTGTCCGGTTTTCCATCAGAAATCATTACTACTGCCTTCATATCGTCAATATGCTAAGTCTACTATCATCAAAATGGTAGTGTTCGGTAGCAGTCGGTACTCCTCGATAAAGTAACACCATTTATAACGTTTGCAACATGTGACCCCAAATAATACAATGGATGTACCTTTAAGACTTTTGACTGTTTCGTTCCCAATGTTTTCAAAGTATTTCCTATGTTTGCTTAGACTTACCGTCATTGGCTAATGCTTTAAAGGGGCAGTAGCACGTTATTTGCAAATTATATTTTTTCAAATGTACCATATATAGTTTATCTCATTTATATTTACTTTAGATGGTAAAACATCTTATTACACCAACCAATTATCCGTAGTGGTAATGTCGGTGTTGCGTATAAAGCAAAAATTGCATGGCGGCCATTTTATTGTGAACACAATTTATTATTTCGAATGACAAAATTCCCATGGCTTTACGGAACCATGTACACCAATTTTTTAAACTTGGTTTTCCGAAGAGAGATAGGTGTTTAACTGTTGGTGACAGTATTTTTCAAATACATTTCATCGACTTATTTCGGCGACAAAACGTGCTACTGCCCCTTTAAATGTAAGAAACCTAGAAGTGATACAGGTCACCGGCTATCTGGGCCCAATCCCAATAAACTATGGTGAACCATGGTTGCCTCCAAAATGAAGCATCTTGTGACTTATCCAGACAATTTCAATACATTCTGCTACATAACAATTTCTCCGTTTACTACGTCTTTCATTTCAATATATCACACATTCTCAGATTATCAGGAACATTCTTGTTTAGTTAAGTGTATCAAATGTCACGTTTGCATTACACAGAGTAAATACAATTTCAATTCTAACCTTTTAACAACTCTCTCAATGTCCTCTTTCAGCAACCGGCGTCGATAAGATATTCCGGTAGATGAAAACGCAAGTCTTTTAACTGAGTCTTGCTTTAAAATAATCTTTTAATGATTTTTTTTGCCTTTTGGCGCGATTTGCAGTGAGTCATATCAGTGTGAAGTCAACAACTATATGAATTGAAAACAGTTTGAACATGAAAAAAACTTACTGACATAGTGCTATTTAAACGCTACAAATGCATAACAAATGTCAATTGCTTTTATTCAACCCCCAGGAAGACGATTTTATTCCTATAAATGGCAATCGATACAACTCGTATGCCCATCGATTCATTATCAACCCTCATATTATGTGTAAGTATCTCAAATCAAATTCAGATAATCATTCCTTTGTACAAAGGAATTTTCTTTAATTTAATGCCATTGCTTTATGCAGATTTTAGCTTATAGGAATGATGTTAACAACAGTTGTACCAAACATGTGTCTGTAGATCAACATATTAAGTGAAGTCAACGTTATCAAACGTTTGATGACATTAAAATAAACATTTCAGAAAAAAACTTTCCAAAATCTTGGTTTTCACTTCTTGGTATTTATTATAACTTAATCAGTCTGTCCTCAAAGAGTCATCGACCTAGAAAGTATTACCTGACAGCAAACGAATACAGTGTATGAGCATTATTAAGTCAATCGACACTACACCTTAGGCTAGTCCAGGGCAATGTATCTTCAGATTTCTTAAGTCGATAAGTCACTTATTGAAGGTAGCATTATCCCAAATATAACCATGTTATATTTGTTCATCTAAATGGCAAGTATTTCTAATATCATACATAGAAAATCTGTCCATTCTTGACAAATACCACTTCCCAACTCACTCGATGAGATAACGATATTAGTCACGAACAGACAGATATCCTCTATTTATCATATATAATTATTATATCAAAGATATGGTATTTTTGCATGTGTGATAGAGGTTAGGAAACCGCATCCATACTGCTGCCCGGCCCGCAAATCCATATCAGCCATATCAGCCCAGTCCGCAAATCCATATCAATATCAGCCCGGGTGACGTTAGGTCAGAGTGATCTCCCTTTGCTTACATGCACGCTAACAGAGTAACGTAACAAGCGAAGCAGTGTCAGAATATCATTTCAGTGTAGCCTCAAATCAAGGATGTTGTTGACGCTTTTAACTTATTGAATTAATTATACTATTAATTTAAGATGAATAAGAAGCATGGATCACATCATTTAAAAAAAACTTATTTAATATGGAGGGTATTAAATTTTTAATTTTAAATTTTCGCATGAAAACGTCCAATTCTTACTATTTCTGTAAATATTTTGTCATGATGTAGAAAAAAGTATAATATATGATAAAAAGGTTACAACATATTATTTTTTATACCATACATGTGTGTTGTAATTTCTACAATCAACATTACGTCATCGCTTTTGCTAAATGATATTTCAACACGTTCAATGTTGACTATGTTGTATTTTAAATGCAATATTACTTACCTTTCATCTCGTGCATCACTCGTGAAAATATCGGTTTTATCCCGGCACTTGATGGGAGATACATGAACGCGATAGTATACAACATATTAAAGGGGCAGTAGCACGTTTTTTGCAAATTTAATTTTCTAAAATTTCCCATTTATAATGATAGTTTATGTCATTTATATCTACTTTGGAGGGTAAAACATCTTATTAAACCAACCAATTATCCGTAGTGAGAATGACTATGTTGCGTATAAAACAAAAATGGCGGCCATTTTATTGTGAACATATTTTAATATTTCGAAGTACAAAAAACGATTCCCACGGTTTTACCAAACAATGTACACTCATTTTTAACTTGATTTTCTGAAGAGAGAATGGTGTTTTACCATTGGTGACATTATTTTTCAAATACATTTCATCGACTTATTTGAGCGAAAAACGTGCTACTGCCCCTTTAAGCAGATAATAGCCTCTTAACACCAAGCCGATCTTTTTATTTTTAAATATTGCCCATGCGTTGCAATATGAAGCCACAATTCAATCGCCTACTTTCTTGAATCTGCCAAATTAAATGAAATCTGAAAAATAATGCTGAAATGCATAATGCATTACTCGTGCATGTACGAAAATACAGATTTAGTACGTCTTACACCATCTGTCGTATAAACAACTCGCTCAAGTGGTTTATGAACTTTCCATGCTGTAAATAGGTGCAAAAGAAAAAATGCACCCTCAACTTTAATTATTGAGTTGTCTAACTTTTGAAACATTTTTGTCTCTCTTAAACAATTATCTGAGGGACAATATATGAAATGGAAAATTAATATATTGAAAAAATCCAGCACTGTACGTCGTTGATAAATGTTTACGAGCATCTAAATGTTTTTCAATTATTCTCGTCTGTCAAAACGGTTTATTTTTAAAGGCAATCATTGTAATTGAAGTGTTAAGACGAGTCCACGCTATACAAACGCTATTCCTCCAGGTACGGGTATTCAACTAAACTTAAAGGGGCAGTAGCACGTTTTCTCGCTCAAATAAGTTGATGAAATGTATTTGAAAAATAATTTCACTAATAGTAAAACATCCTTCTCTCTTCGGAAATACCCTTTTCTTTTCGTAAAATCAAGTTTAAAATGAGTGTACATGTTTCGGTAAAGCCATGGGAATCGTTTTGTAATACAAAATAATAAATTGTGTTCACAATAAAATGGCCGCCATGCAATTTTTGCTTTATACGCAACATAGTTTTTACCTCTACAGATCATTGGTTTGTGTAATAAGATGTTTTACCCTCTAAAGTTAGTTTAAATGACATAAACTCATCATTATAAATGGGAAATTTGAAAAAATAAATTTTGTAAAAAACGTGCTACTGCCCCTTAAAAGGGGCAGTAGCACGTTTTTTGCAAAATTTATTTCTTAAAAGGGGCAAAATTGCAAATTTATTTTTTCAAATTTCTTGTGTATAATGATAGTTTGTGCCATTTAAATTTATTTTAGAGGGTATTACATCTTATTACACAAAGTAATTATCAGTAGGAGTAATAACGGTGTTGCGTATAAAGCAAACATTGCATGGCGGCCTTTTTATTGTGAACACATTTTATTATTTCGAATGACAAAAATGATTCCAATGATTTTTCTTAGCCATGTACACTCATTTATAACTTGATTTTACGAAAAGAAAAGGGTATTTTACGATTTGTGAAATCATTTTTCAAATACATTTCATCGACTTATTTGACCGAAAAAACGTGCTACTGCCCCTTTAATGATCGTCTGACTTTTCTAATCTTTGATGGCTAAAGTCAAAACTCTCTAAAGCTGGATCAATATAAACTTTGTCCAAAATGGTTGTCCATCTTATTTATTGGAATACGTATACACTTTAACTCATTTACTTCATATCATAACATATTGCACGAATACCATGCTCATATATCCTATCTAGTACATGTTAGGACCCGTAAACATCACCATCTACCCGTAGCCTGGGCGCAGCGCAACCGTTTCACTGACGTCACGTCGTATTTCCGGAGGTGTCCAAATTTCAACGTTACAGGGTTGATCGAACAATAAGTCTCAATGTCTTGGGAGAGAGGAGCCATTGGGTTTAGAGGGGGGACAGCATCTGTTGGCAAAAGTCCATCGCAGATATGTCAATTTTGTCGTTTATGTAATGTACTTTTACTATGTATGTACAATAGCATGCATAACATCTGTGTCGTGTTTTATTCTACACTTGTTTCTTCGACCTCATCAAGACAAACACATGTTTAGAGGTGGCCCATAAGGGACATTAAGTATTGTTCATATTATATTGGATTTCGCTCGCGGTGAAAACCCTTTACGACACGGCGTGAATCCTTTACACCGCTGTTAGAACCTTTTACGCCGTGGTGAAAACCCTTTCCACAGCAATGGGAACCATTTACATCGCGGAGCACCATTTCCACGTTTCCCTTTCCACCTTTTAAGACTGTTGGAAAGGTGAAACATGATTGATAAATATCTCGAATACCTTTAACTGTATACGCAATTGACAAAGTGCTTATGTGAAACTATCGATCAACAGAGTTAGACTCTTCTTAAACAAACTGTACGGTTTATTACCAAAAAAATTACTTCGTGGTTAATTACTTTTCACCTTTTTCATTAGTAGAACTAAACACAAAAGTGCAAATGAAAGCACCACCCACTTACATCAGATGCTCCCGACATGACGCACCTAGTGAACTATCAAAACGAATTCATCGCTTTCTAATACAGATTGATTTTTCGTGCTGTTGCTACTTTCAATCCACTAAATCAACTCTCTCCAAATTGTTTTGCTATAAAGTCCAATGCTGTTTATGTCAGATCGTTCATTGCCACGTTTCCGTTAAATCAGTATTACTAAATAAAATTTTAATTCTAACCTTCAAAGAAGGCCATTTTGTGCGTTTCCCAATGCCCTCGTTAACCCTGTAACACACTTCCAATACGAATCCTGGTTTCTAAAGCTGTGAATTGAACTTTTAAAATCAAGATTACTTTGCAAATTACGGTCGCTTTGTTGATCGTTTTCAATTGCATTAACATAATATTTTCAGAGATGATTATGTAAGAAATGAACGCATACAGAACGATTGTATCAAGCCAATGGACCCTTAACTGGTACTTTAGTAAGTGCTTCAAGATGTTCCAATTAATCATTACATACACATCGGACTGCTCTCAGATTAGCTGTCTTGAAGTCAGTCGTTTGAGATTTGTCTAAGGCACGTTTTTAATATTGTGTCAGATTACCATATACAACAGAAATGTACCATTTAATAATCTCCCCCCTTACAGTATGATCACGAACTCTATAAATCGCCATACTGGATAAATGTTCAGGATTCGTGAAATTTTGTAAACTGTCCGTCCACGGTTCAGTCCGTGCCTCTCAACAACGTACTGAAGCTATACTTGCATGTCGGTTAAGTAGGAGGTATTCTTGGTATTCGGTTGCAACCGTACAAATAATTTCCATAATTCACTACGACTGACAGGAATCGTTTACACATACTGAACCAATGTTAAGAATCGGTTAGGGTGGGAGCACACTACGTCCGAATTTCCTTGCGATGCGTTATGCGATGCGTTGCGTTGCGATTTTTCCGCGCACACTACATGCGTTAAGCTAGTGCGATAAAAATTGCATATGAGGAAAGCTTTGTCATTTTGTCTGTATTTGAGTAGTGTACCTTCTGCGAAGACTATTGCTATCTGACGAATGTCACCAATAAATTACAGAAAAAATGACAAAAACCTAAAATTACATTTTTACATGTTTTTTTGGGAATTTCAAAGTGTAGGCACTTGCTTTTTGTGCTACATGGTAGTTACGCCTCTGGGTGACATGCAACGTGACACATACCTTACGTATCTTCCACTTGAGTTGTTTCTTCCAAGTGAGTTGAGAGGAAAACCCCCTGTCACACGTGCGAAATATGACGTCAAAAGGGAATCCCTCATGCGATTTCGTTTGCGATGCGTCAAAAATAGGTGCAGCACCTATTTTCATCGCATCGCATCGCATCGCATTGACGCATCGGACGTAGTGTGCGCGGTCAATGAAAAATACACTGTCTGCGTTTTTTAACGCATCGCATAACGCATCGCATAACGCATCGCAAGTAAAATCGGACGTAGTGTGCTCCCCACCTTAGGATACGCCGAAAGCAGGTACGAATCGTGGATGACTGACGAAGAATTCCGTGATTATTCAGCTCTCATTGACGACTTGCCTGAACTTAATTTTTAACTACTTATATATCAATTTTACCCACACTGGAAACTCATTCGATCGTAATGGTAAATTCGTCATGGTCGGAGTGTTACGTGGCTTACAAAATACAATCAGCATTCTAAAAGAAGCATAATGACCCGCCCAAAACACAATGACATGATAACCTCTATTTAGCTATCAAATAATCAAGTTCCGTTGAATACAGCCATACTCAAAATTACACAATATCGGTATGCATCAGAATATAGTTGTATCTTGGTCAATTGAAATATTGACTATATAGAGAATCTCACCCAAGTGTCTTCCGATATCAAATATATCAACACGAGTTGATTAAAGTTACAAATATCCGAGGCTTGCCGAGGATATTTTTACTTTAATCAAAGAGTGTTGATATATTTGATATCAGAAGACACGAGGGTGAGATTTTATTTATCATTCAAAACCATTATACATCAATTATTAGCCAAATATTGACATCTGAAACACTAAACTGCCATTTAGCTTCTTCAGCAGTGATCTCAGTGAGGTCATAGCATTGTGACGTCATAAGCATTATGGCATCATAGCATTGTTACGTCATCACAATTGTGACGTCATAGCATTGTCAGCAGTGTTCTAAGTGATGCCAAAGCTTTGTGATGTCATTAACTGATGATGTAATAGGATTATGATGATTTGATTGTAGCGATATCTACAATGTAGTTATCGCTTGTAGATATCGCTTGATCTCACACAAGCTATATGTACTGTGGGAGCCAGTTTTGGATGATAAATTTCATACACAACAACTAAAAATTGTTTATGTTATATACATGCGCCTATTAAACTAGCATACCACCAACGATATCCATCTCGCTAATGCACATATAGAGCAATAAATCATAACGACATTTATCATACTCATATTTACGACAACCAACGATAGTTCAGCTGTGATGAATTATAACGCTTAACAGCAGTATATCGGTCAAATACCAGTTGGACTATTTGCTGGTATTAACAGCCTCGAGGGCATTAATCAAGACAGAAAGCATATATCATAAGAGCCGAAAGATTGGAGGTACCACTTGTGTACACAAAGCTAAATACACTAGTGTTAAAGGTACATCCATTGTGTTTCATAAACTTTTATTTGACTTTAATACGTCCCAACTCACCACATGTACTGTCTACAATACACATAAATACACGCAGCTTGCATTTTTATTCCCAATCGGCAAATATATCATAATTACTAGTTTCCAATTAAAATTGAGTTACACCATTATGCTTGCGCAGAAACCGAAACTGCACGTCCCATTGACATGCATAGTAGTTATATGACCTATTAAACACTATTAACTCAAATTTGTATTTTTGTCTGTTATAAATAAGATTCAAAATTACGTTTGACTCATTGACGCGCGCCACACGCTGTGCATTGTCCGGTTTTCGATCAGAAATCATTACTTTTGCCTTCATATCGTCTATATCGGATATATCGGATATAAGTCTACTATCATCAAAATGGTAGTTTTCGGTAACAGTCGGTACTTCTCGATAAAGTAACACCATTTATAACGTTTGCAACATGTGACCCCAACAACACAATGGGTGTACCTTTTAAACTAGTTTCGTCCTGACAATATACAGTAAATGCACGGCTTTCCTTTGGTGAAATGGGCGAAGCGTCATATAATTATTAAAAGACAATATCTAGAAGATGACAGCCTGCCGACCACCTTTCCCACCAGGCTTTACACAGCGCTGGACCATACTATAATACATCTGTCAAGGGATTACTGAGATACAAGATAGCACAAACCGTCTCCAAGGATACAAGGATAAAAAAACAAACCAAAGTGATGTCATTGAGATGAAAAATTTATTAAGGCAAGAATACTGTCAGAAATGGTCAGCAAAGATTGATTGACAGTGATACCACGTTCACAGTAGGTCACAGTGGGAGGAGACGGTAACCAGTTTACACTCACAACCTCGCATACGTCTATACAGAGACAGGGAAATGGTTTCTACTTAAGGCGGCGCTTGCGCGTTATGGATACGTAAGGATCCACTAGATCCACTTGAACAATGTCCCTTAAGGCTAAGACAATCGCAACGCAATGGTATCCGTGTGATGAGAACATCTTTTGTCTAAAATTACGTCTTTCAAGAGGATGAACGGTACCACAAGCATTACGATCACCTCAGCCTGACGGTGTTGGTGAAAATTGGTCCTGTGTACACTGCACGACGAGTTGGTACAACTTATAACATTCGATATTGTAACAGCCTACATGCACAATCTGTTTGATATCGTTTAAACGTAAGATGATACGTTAATACGAATACCATGTTCTTCACTGTAAATACAAATTGTGGTTACAGCTTACTTGTAACGTGTTAATTGGACTTTGAATTAAAATTTAACTTTCGATACGTGAGTCGTACAAGTTGTAGCAAGAAATCATACAGTGAAACCAGGCTTTAAGTACCAGACAGTCGTGTCACGTGAGAACAAAGGACGGAGAGTCACCAAAACTAAATAAATATATATAATATAAAGCGCTTCCGGTAACAGTGAAGTCTGACTATAAGAGAGTCATGACAGTGCTCTACACAACCTGAATGAAATGTTTCGTATCTTATGTTTATATCTAATCATCGTTAATTAACGATACTTCACAAATACTATATCTCCTATTCGTAGAAAATGAACAAATTATTTGACATTTGCAGACAGAAAATCTGCCGTCTGTACGCAAATCAAATTAATTAAAATTATTTACTGTAATTTCAAAAGACATAACATCAATAGAAGCAAACTTAATTATTTTAGCTAATTACGTTTGTAAATCAATCAAGGATTGTGAAAGCTAAGGTAGTGAAGCCTCGTGCTGCGAGGGGTTGCTGTACATCGGTTTCGTTATGGAATGTTTCATGGAATGACTGTTGTAAGCATAAACACAAATATTGTATGACCTTGTAGGTTCTTCACGGACTAAAGATGCGATATAATTAACGTACACTGAAGGATGAAATTTTGAGTCACGATTTACTAAAGAGCTTAAGAAGATCTTCCTTGAGTATCTGTGTAATTAATGTTTACTGCCTTGAATCCTTGAACTAATATCAAAATATTCTACATATTTCCAAATGATATCACGTATTCATTGATGCGTACAAATCAAGGGAGAGTGTCTATGACAGATTATGTACACGACAACACGTATTCGTCCATTCACACGAGTAAATGTGGTCTACAACAGGCTGAAAGTACCAATGCACAAAAAGCTTGGTGAAAAGACTTAGAAAAATAGAATATCGTACGACGTGATGTTCGATTCTTACTGGCACTTTGAGCATTCATGTCAAACATGACATAGGGTACATACAATGCGTTGTTGGTCTCGTGCTATGATCAATCTATGGAATGTACAATCTATGAAAACACCTCTACATAATAATGTTCAATATATGACGTACAAATTCACCACCTTTGTTCGAAATATCAATGTTGCCGAAGTCGTAGTATTTGGATCAAGTAAATTACATATAATATAGATAATAAAGCGATATATTCCCGTTGATGTAATGTTTGTAATTATTTCGTGAACTACGTGACATACTGGAGTGATTTCACTGACATGGAAGTGCAACTCCAGGATACAAATAACATTAAGAAGCTGAGTTGTGATATTTACACTGATCGTCGGAGCACGTTTGGCATGAACAGTTCAATGTCAGCACAGACCTAGACACAGCAAGCACCACGGTGCATTACACGTTACCAGTTTAATAAATAGTACATCTTCATATAAATACAAACACATACTTCAGCGCCAACAGATACATATACCATTTTAACAATAGCTGTTGTAAGTATGTTCATAACAATAACATTCACACACAAACAATACACAGGTTTCGTCGCGAAACATATGGTATGGTAATTATTAACAAGTTCGGTCTGCAGACCAGCAATGTTTTTCACTTCGTGAGGCACTGTCATCCAAAGGAACGCAACTCTTAGCGAAGCGTCTTGTCACAACGCGCTCTATCTCTCACAAAACACCTCCTCGAAGTCCTCCGGATTTAAAGTATAACTCCCTGACGTCGTCGTATTGTCATCGTCGTCCACGCTTCGAGGGAGACTATTGTAAGAACCTAGATAGGAAAATGTGGAATGGTCCATATGTTTTAAAGGAATATCACCATGACTGATAACTGGCACATTTGACCTAGCGTTGGGAAACTTCACGTGTTTCCCATTAGAGCGACTGCTAGGTCTTCCCTCCGTATTGAATCTAACTTTATGCTGGTTTCTTTGTGGGTTCGCCTTATAGCTAGGGTCGTTATACGAATGGATATCTCGATATGATGACGTTGTTGGTAAAGCTATCTTGTTTGCCATATTTGGATTTGAGAATGTGGAAAGTGTCTTGGACTTTTCTCGCAGCTCGAAGGGGGTACTCTGGGGCAGGAACTCCTCATTCTCGTCGATAGCTACCGAGAAGATTTGATGGCCGCCATTGAAGCCTGGAAATGAGAAAATACCGTTATACACATTTGCATTAGTAATTTTAGTATTCAAATACTGTAGAGCCTTATCGATGACCATTGTAACTTCAAAACCTATTCGAAAAGATATATTTCGTAACAAAGTTGCAAACATATCGTCTACTAACATAACATTGAATCATTGGATGTTAAATGAGGCTTGGATTCTTTACAAAAGGAAACCATTTCAAGAAAGTGGATAAATGTATAACGTATTAGCAAATGGCTGATTAAATGACAATGGAGGCTCAGATTTTGCCCAAACTAATTATTGTTTAATATATAGCATACAGCCGACATAATTCTGGTCAAATCCCTCAGCACTAATTATAACTAAGTCAAAAATTAAGTTAATTTCAAAATGTCCGAAACGATAAATGTATTTAATTCAAAATGATATTGCTTTACCACAATGTAACTGTATTGAACACAACATGTCCATTAAGACGAAAGCACCTTGAGCAAACTTTTTGTTTTCCATCAAACTAATTAAATATCCGTTATTCAGTCATGTATAAGGAACTAATATGGTATGCTGGGACCGATACTCGGGCCTGATCACAAGTGTACATATATGGGGACCTCACTGATTTCTGTATTTGATTCCCCGTGGCCTCATACAGAGCAAATATGTGTTTGATCTTTTCCCAGCTGATCTTTTGGCATATAACTAATTAGAAACCACACGGCAACTAATTAAACATTAGATATATTGGCCAACGTTCGATCGGGTCAGTTGTTGCATGGCAACGTGTACACAAGAGTGGGTGACATAGGAAAGCTTCTCTCTCATATCTTGTAGACGGTCAACTGTAGTACACTTAAAGTTTAATTTGTCAAGAAAATAAAAAAAAGGATATTATTGCAATCATAATGTTTGCAAAATTGATGACATGGTGTAAAAGCGTCGTTTCTTTTTTAATATTAAATCTATAAAGGAATTATGATATACATAAAAACAATGTTATAATTGCCATATCATTACAAAGTCCACAACGGGGAGAAGATTACATTTTGCAACGATTAGAAATAAGCGTGCCATTTCTTTTTACTATGATTAATGCAGTAATTTATTTACAAATATAATGAAACAAAAATAAGAATTATTATCTTAAGAAAAAAAAAACCGCAAAAAATGCACGGGCTATTATGACGCCTTCTTCAAAATGAAATGTTTCATAAAATATCGAAACAATCTGCCCTTGAAACTTCAATATCGTTAACAACTGACCTAACTGATAATGGATGCTGTTACCAATCGTCAGATATTAAATCTATAATACATCAATTCTAAAATACTTTCATGTTGTGATAATGTTTAAGTTTTTGATGCGACAATGGAGGTATCAAAATACATTTGATCGTATTAATCGAAATTTCTATACGCAGCGAGATTCACAGTTCAATACAAGACCTTTACTTTAATGTTATAATCTAAGTATTTCCGTATTGGCTTAGTTACAGGTCCGAAATCTATTTTATTGACACGACCCGAAGTCGAGAGCCAATACAACAGACCAAGTACCTGAAAATCAGACAATACGTATACACGTAAGTACTGACAATTAAATTGATAAATGTCATATCATTCTAATTTTACAACATATATTTATAATAGTATATCAACATAGCTTCCAAATCCTGTACTTTATGAAGCTGCATCTACATAATTTAAACAATTTGAACAACGCATGTTGCCTTGGCACATGTATGCAGCATGAATTGTAGTGTGTAGCAACACAATCGATAGTCAATTAATCTATATAGGATCATACTCCAACATACAAATTACTAGTACTAGTGTTTCTCTTCTTATTTACCCACCTTTAGGCCCCGGAAACCACGGTAGAGACACACAAACTTTCGAGCATTATGCCATAATGATTATTAACAATTAAATGAAATATTGTTCTGCAGAGTATAAACGACATGATTAAAATTATTTTTCTTCAGCATCTCTTAGAAAATTTTGAACAGTTGCAATGCAATTAATTTTGGATGAGCAATCGTTCAATTCACTGCACCTTTAAGATCCGGAAGTGGCGGCAATTGTATGTCCTCTTCACTTCCGCCTCGCCCGCTATCACTGGTGGTTGTCTCCCCTGACGCATCACTGCGCACATCCTCGTTAAATGGGCCGTGGCTCTGCAAGAAACACACAGCATGAGGGTCGGTTCAAATAGCATGAGCTATAAGGTAAATATCGCATTGTTTATACGCGCTAGAGGTTAAAATTTCAGTCCAGGAAGCGAAGAACAGGCAGACGAGTTTAAGTGCTTTGTGAAAGGATTAAGCTGAGAAATCGATAACGCCGTATTGAGGAACTGGGGACGTCGATATCTTAAAGTATACAGGACAAATTATGTGCATTAGGCTAGAACTGATGTTATCTGACAAAGGAAAGAATCTGATTACCACTAAAACAATGACAAATATTTCTGACATGCGAACATCGATATGTGTTAGGGTAAACTCGTTTGGCTTTAAATTGTCGTGAGTTGATTCTTAAATGTAGGGACCTGTCCGTTTTTTTGCAGAACGAATAATATATCGTGAACATCCTTAGCAAACCTCTATGTATTACAATGATTTTCGCTCAATATAGCATTCATGTCATGTTCGTATTTTGTATAAGCCTTACGAGTTAGATCACAGAGAGATATGAGCGATGATGGTTATGAAAAAGACAAATCTACTTATGGTCGTGTGATAGCCCAATACCGGTTTACTCCGAGCTTTTAGATTACAAGCAGGGAATATGAGGGAAATCGCAATATAGCGCAAAACCATTAGCGCATCGTTACTGGGATACCAGATATATCTGACACGTGAAAATGATCCAACAGATTGACAAAGGCAGATAAAACACAGTTATATTACCAAATATGCTACCAACGCGTTCGAGGGGATAAATTGTGTTTCGTATAAACCTTACAATTCCTCTCTGTGGATTACTCCAATAAAGCCGGCTCATACAGCACTGATACAGATAAGCATGGGGGTTTAAACTGGGAGATGTTTTCAGCCTCGTTAGCAAGCAGGACTCCATTTTGATATTAAATCTTTCTCGCCTTTGTACCGCACACGGTCTATCACTCGGTGGCTGTTTGAAGATAGAAGTGTGGACCCGCTATTGATACCGGCACGACCAACTCTGCCGGCCTGATAATACCTCGCTCTGAACAAGGCTCAGGAGGCTGTAACACTTGAGCTCGACTGATAAGGGTGGGATCAAACTGTCGCTTTAATTTCACATGTGAAACCGTATTCAGTCTTGCGACAATTCCCTCCAAAAAATAACCGACAAGTTATCACTAGCTGCACTTAACATAATTTGAACTTGACAAAACTATTCAAAAATGGTTTGAGCAATTGAGTCATATCATTTAACTACGACGGTGTCCTTAATCTCTCGTGATGACGGTTTCAGACTTTTTTACACAACGTGATGTATGGGTAAAAATAATCTATTTTCATATTTCATGTCGTTTCCAACATAGAACATTTCATTAACTACTGATACACAAACGCTCAGTATCGAGTGTCTTTATACCGTATATTCATGTATACATTTTTTAACGGCGGTACGTATGTGTCATGAGAATATTTATCACCTAAATATGGCGATGTGGTCTAGAAAGGTAAAAACACGAACCGTGCTACAAACGAATCTATTTTCTTTAAACAAATCATTTTGGTATAGAATACTGACATTAGTTGTGTCAGTTAGTGTCTAGTTCTTTGAGAAGCAAACAGCCTCTGTGGACCCGCCTGTCAAGGAGTCCCTGTCTCGCCTCCAGAGCTTCCTTTCATAGACCGTAATGATGACAGCTGCAGAAACGCAGTGCCAGATTAAAAGTTATTTTATATAGAATCATAGGATCTCTGCGCTTTGTCTCCAGTCACTAGAGAATACAGCCTGGCGAGAAGGTTATCACTTACAGGGACCTCAACAGGGACACTCACACAGATCAAATATATCAACATGAGTTGATAAAGGCTACACATATTCGGAGATTGCCAAACATATTTCTACTTTTATCAACGATTATTGATGTACTTGGTATCAGAAGACACGAGGGTGATGTTCTACTTTGGTCAACTACATTCTTATTACTGTTCAATGAACAATGTACATCTCTGAACATAGCTCTGAATGATCTGTAATTAGACTTCCATAATGATAAAATAGCATTATGACGTCATTATGCGAATGACATCATGACCTTGTTATGGCATCATGGTTTTGATGTTATAGCATCGTGCGTCACTACGTATACGTGAATGATGGAAACTACGATATACGACGCTAATACTCCTGATAGTATAACTGGTATCACTTATAGGAGGGGAGTGACGATATACAAAGTCTTCCTTCTAGAAGTAAAGGTTATTACTTGTAGGAGTAAGCGGCGAGATACGACATTACGTCTCCTAAAGGAGGACCCACAATCAGCATCTTCAGCTCCTCACAACGCCAGACACAATCACGATAGAAATTGTAGTACAAGAAGGATTCGCTCTGGACACAGCATATGGTTGTAATCTGTATCTCATTGCTCCGGGAGAATCTTGATTGAAGAAAAGCGAGATTAGTTTAGCGGGAGATGGTGCTGAAGCAGGCCCTGCCCTGTCTCGTTGCCGCTATCGATTGAGAGTACAAATTGATACACTCCTCGCATGCTTCTCCTCACTCCGTCTCTCTCCTCCTCATAGCATCATCCTCGCCGACATTAGTCTTCATCGCGCAACAAGAAATTCTCTGATATCGTTTTGATAAATTTGACTTGGAAACGGATTCGAATGACAAGATATATTAATGGATGGCTAACGTTTCATTATATTTTATTTATTTGCTTCCTCGGCGAGCAAAGCTTCGTTCGCTTATACTGTAGCCTTTACTGGTCGAACGTCGACTGAATGTAGACATATAATGTAATATTTACGATATCAAATATTATATTAGTGGTTTAATTAGAATTTTAAAGTTAGTGTTTTTATCAATTCACCTTATATTGTGAGAAACAATGATGTTTAATCTGATTAATTCTTTAACTAGTATACCAGTCCGCCCCTGATCACAAGCAAACATTGAGAGTGCCATGGACCAGACACAAAAAGGTAATGTTATTCCAAAGCGTGGAGTCTGTTATGTTATTAGCTTAATTGACCGTGCCACTATTTGATCTGCTACGGTTCACCTTTCAGGCTTATTAAAAGAGCATGATTCATAACTGCTGATCTAGAATGTGAAGTTGCAAAATACACGATGAGCAGGTAATGGTTAATTAGCGCTAATTACTTTGGAAATTGTTCATTAATGTTTAAATCCTGTTCTCACAAGGAACAAAAGCTCTTGTTGAAAGAAGGCTAGAAGACTCAGCAAGTCCATACACGAACCAATCAGTGGGCAATGATGATGGAATAATCGCTCAGAAAAGCAATCTTGGTTATGAATACCAGCATGAAAAACTTGGACAACTAATCCATTTGAGAAGATAATGCTGCAGTATTACAAACAGGGATGTTTAATCGAGCAGAGTTATCGCTCTTTTGAAACTCTTCATCCACTCGGAAAGAAACAACAAATCAAATATTTTCATGCCTCGAAACGATAACAAATACATGATGTGCGATTGTGTTGGTACCCGGATGTCTCGAGGGACGTGTCACTCCTATAATCACTGAGCGCGGTGCACACGTCACAATGCAGAAGGATGACATTCCGACACAATGTAGTCCCAGGAACTTTGTCATCCGCCTTTGCAAAAACAAAGAAAAGCGGCGACGTCTAATTATTTATCGAGGCAAGTCCAAAAGGACAAATTACATTTGAAGCACGCTCCTGTCTGTTAAACAGGAGATTTGCCTCGCACGAAACCACGTGTTTTGATTGACAGTGATAAAGACCACTGGAACGAGGTGTGGTGTCAGTTTCATCTCCCTGCTGGAAAGAGGAGTGGGAAAAGCAAGATGAGTCAAATCTTCACTTTCTCAATAGCATTCTGGATTCAGAGTCATGGCGATCCCCCATCGCACGTGCAAAGAACAAATATTCTTATGCGCCCCTTTGTATTCTGTAGCTCTCAGGTTTTAATTCTCCTAAAAGCAAAGAGGCGGTATATTCATGAATAATTTGCAAATTGAGTTGACCAGTTCATAGTGGAGATCACGATTGCCTCGATTTCTGCTTCAAGTCACCCTGTAATTAGCGCTTCATCACATAACAGGGTATTGTGCAACACATCTAAGAAACAATGCCACATGTTTGGAAAAATCACCTCATTTCGATATCATCCAAACTCACTTAATCCTTGAATCGTACACAAAAAATTCGACAAATTAGTGAGAGCGATTCATCGCTTTTATCGATAATGATTCGGCTCAGATTCAATTTCAGTTTTTAGAGATCAATGGAGAACCGTATGGTAGACAATTGATGGCGAAATTATGTGTTTTCTTTAACAGAAGATCCACCGATGCTTGAGACCGATCCAGTAGATTCTAAATTGACAATTATCCGCCTCTGTGTCACTCATTTAAATCATGTTCACTGCAGGATTCGAGTGACAGTAAATTACAAAACAAGCTATTTTCTGACTTAATCGGGCATGGAATAGCGAATCATAGAAAAATACCCGCAGGGGGAATATCGGAATTCCTCAATTTAGCCCCTTCCTCAAAGTACTGATTCATGGGCTCTTCGTGCCCCCAGATCGATAGGCTCGTTGTGTCCAATATAAGCGGCTCGGGGGGACGCACATCCTGATCTTTCACACGTAACTTAGGGGGCATGTCAAACCCGGCTCTACAAGCACACCCAGCGGACGGGCCTCAAGCTCTAATGGTTTGTTCCGTAACGCAGTTGTGCCGAGGATTTCCAGCAAAACACTACAAGGCGCTTGGCCATAACTTCAAAGAGCCAATGTAGCTTTTTAGATTGAGCCGTCGGATAGGTTGGACTTATCTTTTCGGCAAACAAGTTAATTGGAGAATGATAAAGAGAGAAATCTCTCCCCTGGTCTCGAGGAGGTTAATAACGGGGGCTCGTATTTTAGCACGCCGGCAACCGATGATGGGTTGTGATGGCAAATAATAATTTCAAGGGAATAACTTCAACGACCATAAAAATCAATTTAAGCCCCACATCAAAAGACAGTAAACCAATATATCATGAACTGTCGCCTTTGTTCTTTCAATATTTTTTTAGTTGAGTGTTTTATTCAATGTTGCAGAACTACTTTGTAACATGTTTTGTTCTTGTGCATTATTAAACGCAATGCCATGTGCAGAAGAATGTTCAAATTTATTGGAGATTAATTCATATTTTCCGATTTATATAAAATGAAAAACCAAATTACGGTATTCATCGACTACAGATTAACAACTAAACCTATGATGGCTTAATCAAATGCAAAACCAACATGAGTCATAAAGTCCTCTAAGTTTTCGCAAACAATCCTTATGATCTCAATACGGTGAAGTGAATACACCATTTGATGTGCAAACTTGTATGAGTATGTCTAAGAAGCGAGATTCGTTAAATGAACACTCGAAGCACTTGAAAAGGTACTCGATCAGTGGCATGTCTAGTAATTAGGGCTAACCTTGGTTCAGGAAGCCTTCCAACTGCCCCTTTAACTTGAGGGTCAACTCCGCCAGACATTGATGTGTTTAACGTAACTCTTGACATCGCTACGACCTTACAAGGGGAGTTGACTTGAAAGAAGACAAAACTAATTCCTCCGCCAAGTTACTTCCGTGCCAAAGCCATAGTTGATTCCAGGAATTTAACAATTCTTTGAAAAAATCTGCAAATTTTCTCTTTGAAGAGAAGTTAATCTCACTGCAGGCATATCATGTAATTGGCATGTTTTTCAAGCAGACAAAAACTTCCTCCATTTTAAGTATGGTATGTTTTAAAACTCACAAGTGAAGCCGAGAAGAGGCAAACTTTGTGAACTGAAGTTGGTTTGCAAATTGAGAGGTTTCAGGGTGAGGAGGAGGGCGTGAATAACACATGCACACTGTCCAGCCCTCTCCTAGCTAATTATCTCGTGTAGTGAGACAGTCAGCAGAGGGTTGACAACCTGCCTTCAGAGGAGCTACTCAGGGAGCAGGGGTGACAGCCTCCTTCAACCAACACTGAGGTCGTTACGCCAGTAACAGCTACATGCCAAAGACACACAGAGATTAAGGTGGTAAGCCTAGTCATTAACTTCAGGGTGTTGGAGATCACGATGGACATTGTTATCCCTGGTCACACAGGCGGTCAAGGAGAGAGTAACACTGGTTCTGGGGGATACAGTTTGTACTGACCATGGGAATCGGGCACTTGAACCGTCACACACGCCAATACAAAATAACAAATGTCTTAATTAGCGGTGGCAATGAGTGAGCACAGTAGCGGAATGTTTGCATTCAGTTGCAGCTAAATGACCTGTTATAACGAGAAGAAGTCAAAGAGAGGAATACATTATGAGATAGAGCAAAGTGACTGTTGACAATTCATTAGGCGGTTGATAATCGATTCTTTCCAAACAATGGTTATGTATGAAATTTACCATGCTCTTTATATTTCTCTTTACTAAATAGGCAACTCGCACAGTAAAATCGATACGCATCCCCGTGACGAAGAATCTACTCGAGGTACAATTTCTGTTTCTTTTTAAAGTTAAAATGTCCTTGCAGTGGAATCTCTCTAAGGCAACTTGAAATTTCTCATCTATCAATGGCCATAGTATATGAAAAACTGCAACATGACTAATCTTGCTTTAAAAAAACCCAGATCTTCCCTTCGCCTGACAGCCTTCATATTCCTTTACTTTTCGATATAGAAAATTGCAAAATAGACAGGAAATATTTTTAATACTCTATTGCTGACTTTCGGTCACCATGACAACACAACGAAGCACCAGTCATTAGGAGGTGATATGAATATTAAGCATATACACTAAAAGCAGAAGCGATAATGACCGAGTAATATGACAATGTATTTATTCAAACGCCTCATCCCAGTTGGCCGGTGCGCGCAAGACTAGATCAATAAATAATTTGCTTCTCCCCCTGGGGAGTATGCTCCATTTAGCGTCTCTTTAGACTCGCCCGGTACTCTCACCCCACTTCAGTTGTCACAGAACGGCTCTGACACAACGTTTAATCTTGGTTTATAGTTATATCAGCGTTTGCACTAAAAGTGCATGCCCCCAATAATGTTACAAGTACGAAACTGAGGGTGCAAAAACAAGAATGTTTCAACATCATGGCTACTTCGGAGAACCATCGTGCTTTCAACTGATGAGGAGCGTTTGTTGTAGGTATTGATATATGGAGCTATTGTTAGTGACAACCTTGTCAGAAAAGAATGGTGCATTCGTTAATAATAAATCTACCAATCACTTCATAAATAAAAGCTGCTGAGCTGAATATACATAATTCCGATAAGGTATCTTCGATACAATGGCACTAAATTAACGGGAACGTTGGTTGTTTGCATTGCACAAGGGAATCATGAATTAAATATTGCTTTCGCACCAAGCGTCAGTGTATGGAGCAAGAGTTGATAACGCCGTAGGGAAATAACGAGGAAATTAACAAACACAAATACGATTTTGCATGTGTGATGTTGTATTTTCTCATTAACATGGGTCTGTATTTGAAATAACTTTCTGCTCTTAAAGTACGGAACGTTGTAAATTTTGAATGACGTAGAATTAGATTCAAACATTGCTGCCTTAAGAATTTTCTGAAAATAATCTTTAAAAAAGTTTTAGTCCAGATAAAGACATATTGTCTGAACTCAAACAAGATAAGGCCAGGTATCCCTAATGGTACAAAAGAACTTTCAATATCGTATCTAATCTTTTATATCTGCCATGAGACCATTAAGCTTTGAATAAAGAATGATCTCGGTGTAATTCGATACGACGATCTTTGACGTTCACTTTTTCCTATGAAATAAAGACCAGTTTAAGATAGTTTTGCTGATTGATGTTATCAAGAGTATCAAGGCTCGTACTTTGGCAATTGAAGTAAATCGTCTTCATCGATCAGCTGCAGATGAATTTAACATTTCTTACCAGCTGTAGGACCACTGGGACGGCTTTAATGCTATTATTCCCGACATTGTTTTCAGAGCAAGTCTGATAGAGTTTAACTGATTAAATGAATGCAGTTCTTACCTTTCTAAATGTGAAGAAATCCGGTTTCCCAAACTGGTCTAGCGCTGCATGGCTCAGAAACGAGTCCCCCATGTTACGATCAGGATCTATTGTAAAACTCCTATCTTTGTCCATCTTTGGTTTATAGAGTTTATCTCCCTTATCCTTTTTCTCGAAGCCGGCCTTTATATCCTCCGTACTGACTTCCTGCCACATCCGCCTCTCCAGGTCGCGCTTGCCACACTCCTCCTGCACTCCCGTCTTCTCCTCCGCCTCTCTCCGCATGTTATCATTCCTCCGGATGTACAGGATGATGGACACAATGAAGATAGAGAGGATAACAGTCACCCCTGCCACACACCCTGCTATCACTATGTACTTGTAAGCGTCGCCCTTGGCGTTGTCGAACTGCGCTATAGTGCTGTTTGTGAAGAATATGTCAATGTTTAACAATGTCTGAGCTTCCTGCTGGGGTATGCCGCAATCCTGCACTGAAATTGTCAGTCTATATTTCTTTTCGTCATTCAGAGTTAAATGTCGTGTTAAGTGAAGCTCTCCTGTGTTGCGGCCGATTGCGAACGCGTTGCCCCGGTTACCTCCCGTGATCATGAACGTTACTCTTCCGTTATCGTTAATGTCCTCATCAACAGCAGTAACGGTTGTGATGCGGGTGCCGGGTTCCGTATCAGAGTACACCGTAATTGTGTTGTTGTCCTCGTTTGGGAAAAGAATTGTCGGACTGTGGTCATTCATATCCTGCACAATGATGGTAACGGTTCCGTTAGAGTACAACGGGGGCTGTCCGTTATCCGTTACTGACACGTCGAGTACGTATTTGTCTTTGAACTCCCTATTGAGCTCACGCTCAGTCCGGATGATTCCGTCCGAGAAAACAACGAAGGGCATATTGGGGTCATTGCTCTGTGTTTTGTACTGGAGGTCCGCGTTAACCCCTATATCCCTGTCTCTGGCTGTCAGCTGACCCACTTCCTTCCCAGAAGGCATGTTTTCCAGGATGTAGAACTTGACGGGAGTTGGCGGGAAGTAGGGTTTGTTGTCATTGGTATCCAGAATATCAAGACTTATTGTCGCAGTTCCGGTTCTATGCTCTTTGCCATTGTCCACTGCTTTCACAAGGAATGTCATTTTAGAGAGGGTTTCCCTATCGAACGCTCCATGAGATCTTATAATTCCTCTATCACGATCGATGGAGAACATAGCGCCAGCATCCATACTGAGATAATATGACACCTCTCCATTAATTCCCAGATCAGCATCAATTGCTTTCACGGTGACAAGACGGATTGTCCTGTTGTTATTCTCGGTAACATTCGCCTGGTAGACCTTCTTCAGGAACGTTGGAGAGTTGTCGTTCTCATCAGTCACTTGCACAATAAACGAGGACATGGACGATAAACTCGGACTTCCTGAATCTACGCACAGGACGGTTACGTTGTGTCGGTCTCTAGCTTCCCTGTCCAGCTCCTTTTGCAGCCGGATGGCGTAACTATCTCCTCCCAGTTCGTCTACGCTGAAGTGATCGTCAAGGGATGAACAGCGCACTTCACCATTCTTGCCTCTGTCGTTATCCTCAACCTTCGCCCTTCCGACAAATGTGGTTCTTGGTGGCGACCATTCTGACAAAAGTATCGTATCCTCGTATAGCGGCGAGGTGAGGGTGAGGGTGATCTTAGGAGGAGTGTTGCCCACGTCTAGTATAGTGATAGAGAGCGTCGCCTGAGAGGCTTGGGGCGTCTCACCCTTATCCACAGCTTCAATTACTGTCTCGTAGGTGTTGCCTGCCTCATACTGTAGTTCGCTCTTCACAATCAGGTTCCCCGTAGTCTCCTCCAGTGTAAACAGTTCTTCGAGCTTAGATGGTCTGAGGGTACTGAACCTGTATAAGATACGTGCATTCTTCCCGGAGTCTTTATCTTTAGCGGAAACACTGCCAATGACAGTGTTCACAGCTGTAGTTTCCTGCACGTTGAAGCTGTAATGCTGTCTAACAAACACCGGGGAGTTGTCGTTCACGTCGATGACGTGTAGATTGACAGTCAGCGTTCCCGTAAGTGCCGGTGTACCCCCGTCTTTAGCGAGAATCTTGAACTGATAGTTGCTCATTCGTTCTCTATCCAAACCTCGCAGCACCACCAGCTTCAAACTGGAACTTCCGTCCAGCTTAGCTTCATAATCCACATCGAACATATCCTTATAGGAGGTGATTTCATAGGTCTGGATAGAGTTCTCACCCGACGTATCCTTGTCCGTTGCACCCTCTATCGGAATCTTGGAGCCCGCGTTAATGGACTCAGTTACCGATATCTGGATCTCATTGGGCGTGAAGGTCGGGGGAGAGTCGTTTATGTCGTCAATGACTATTGTGACTGGAATAAACCGGAGGAAGGACGTGTTGGAAGACTGCACTGTAACGTCAAAATTAATCTCACACACTCTGACGAACACACAGACTTGCTTGCCGTTTAATGTCAGCTCCTCTCGGTCTATCATAGCTGCCGTGTGGATAACACCATTCCTCCGGTTGATGCTGAACAGTGAACCGGTGTTCAGACTGTTCGGGTCCTTGAAGAATTCGTATGTCAAACTTGCAAACACTTCCCTAGATATATTTCTCTCAATGTCACTCTTGACGGCCACACTGCCCACGTAGGTCCCATAGGATTCCTTTTCCTTCAGGTGGAAGACGACAGGTTTGATCTGAGCCGACACCAGAGATAATCCTGCCAGGACCAGCAACAGTGATGTATAGGTACTCCCAGAGCGTCGACACTGCCTCGCTACCTCCATCATGCTAGATTTCCAGTCTCACCGCGTTAGCATACCTCACAATCTGAAACACAATGAATATACAATCATAAGATTATGAAGATAATATTGTAATATACATTCATAATCTGTCAACATGTAATCTAATAACCGCAAAGGATCGGATCAAAGCGCTCTACCTCAACGTCTGATCTGTTGGGGCAATATTTTATACTGGAGAAATAAAAACGATGCGGGAATGTTTTAGATCATGCAGTGCTTGGAGCTGTCTTTACCGACTGTTAACATTATTCAGTTTCAGCTAGCTTCGAGCACGGCATCATGTCTGTACGCTGATCGCAAGCATTTTAATTAAGTTTTCAGGCGATTGTACTCTTTTTATGCAGACAGTTTTTGCCTTGAAATGGAATTATAGTCCGCTGAGCCCTAGGTCAGAAACGACAGACAATCCGCCCGCCAATTAGATGGCATACAGTGGAATTTGACAAGACGCATATCTATGTACGCATCTCCCCCTGTTTGTCTTTTATAGCGCATTAATAGATATACATCTTTGAAAGCGAAAGGTTGACATTCTAATTGCATTATTGGGTTCGGGCGGATAATTCTATACGTTCATATTCCTTGGGGTGTAGTGAGAATACCATGTGACGATCTCAAAACACAAGCTACCCTGGGGAGGCAGATTACCTACTGATAGCAACACTAAGAATGTTTGATTGCGCCACTACAACTTCTCCCCTAACATAATACTTTATCGATGACATTTGCGATGGAAATATGCCTTATCGCTGTGACTGTCACCTACATCGTTATTGGGAACAGTTTATCAGCCCCTTCAAAGAGATGTAAGCTTCTGTTGAAATAATCTGATTAAGTTCCCCGCTCTTAAATCCACAGCTTTCCTGTATACCATATTTGGCGCTGTGTTTCCCCGAGAAGAATGACTGCTGTTTGTGTGTGGATACACTGTATTATCTTTAAGCCTCAAGTTAAAGGCCAATAGGCCCCAATATTTGATCAGGGAATAAGATGCGATATTGGCCACTATTTATCAAAAGAATGCTAATAGTCCAAACAATACCCCAAATACCCGAGAAGATAAAATTGAACTCGGTCATAATAGAATTCACTGAAATAACTCGCGCTATGTTTTGACTCTGTCAAATACCACGCTTGATAAGAAAGACATTGGAAATTCCCAGCCTAAGGTAGGCCATCATTTTGACAGCATGGTCAACACAGGGTATTTGTACAGCCGTCTTTTCGACAAACAACGCATTTGTATAAGGGCGAACTTGCACACAGTTCAAGCGGCGTCTTATTGCGGCCACTGAGCCTTTGTTCCTCGCTAATTGCATCTACCTGATATTTCACCTTAACGCGCACTGTTCATTTGTGGGGACTTCAGCGTTAATTTATTTTAAGAATATGTAGAAAATACTTTTCTTTTAAAAATATGATAAATCTCCAACAACACTCTTATATAAAAAGTAAAATTATTTGTGTGTGTGGGGGTAATAATTTAATTTAGACAAAACTTTCAGACATAAACGAGACAGCAAACGATTGATATACTTTTTCAAAACAAATTTAATCTGAATGCTTATTATAACTTAAAAATGATTAATTAAAAATGGGATATATATAAGGCTAAAGGGCAAATACAAATCTCTGAAATCGTCATTCTGCTGCTATTAAACAACTTGATTGACGATAAACGAGACGAACGACATATTATCGTCAACACTGTGAACCACGGAGGAAGATTATTTGACATACAGTGAGTTTAAAAACTAACCACGGAGATTTTATACAAGAGGGATAAGAAAATGCCTCCTATGAGCTTATATCATATAGTTCCCACGCTTACTCCAGTATACATCGATTTAAATCCACTTACATACATGTGATACTGAGAGAGAGATAACAGCCAGACCCCAATCTATAGTCAATCACGTATAAACAGATACATCAACTGGTGAATCTTTAATCGCTAGCTATTACTCTCCTATACGATTCTCTTTGAATGAAAGGACATAAAATTTTATAATGTTATACCCGGATCAAATAACGAAAACAATCCAACAAATCGTCATCGTATTTTACTTTAAGGTAGGTAAATCAGTACATGGTTATGACATGAACATTAAAACAGTAAAAGCGGATATAGGCGATTAGAGATTCTGTCTAGAAAGGGCAACGCTATTTCGAGGGAAGTGTACGCCAACTGATAGAGCCTGCACTATATATAACAGGAGACGTCGCTGTTTCGGTACCATGAAAATAAAAGTTTGATATTTGGAAAAATAATAAAAATTTAAAAAAAATTATTTAGGAAAACTCTTCAGAATGTTTTTATCCGAGTTAAATGTATATTAAAGTAACATATTTAAAAGAGAAAACATGTCTATAATTAACTTTCATAATCCCATATTTCAATTTTTTTAAATTATTAGTTTACGTCGATTCCTATTCAAGAGTATTTATATATATATCTACACAGAAATGAATAATTGATAAAGAAGTTATTGTAAAACGACGAAACTTACTGTTCAGCGAATTATCCAAATTCAGGCAATATTCTCAAATACCTATTCTGAGAATATTTTGTCACAAATTATAACTTCGAAACACAACATACCCGTACTTGCAGACGCAGTGTCCAAATGAAACTAATGAACTGATGAAGCAATTAACCTCTTGTCAATCACTAGATATGAACATCTCTCCAGGTAAGTTGAATAAAGTTCTTCCCTGGTCTCTAAGTGTGCGCGCGCATGGTAGAAGAAAACAATTAAACCCGCCCCTTTGAAACTGACAGCAACTCTTGAGCTCTAAGTACAACGTCTTAGATGTAAACGATACGGGGAAACTAAAATGCTTATCCATCTAGATAACGACCGTCCCATTATCATTACCTGGATCCAAATGTCAAAGGCTACTCTCTGAAATCTAGCATGCAACTCAACTACTTCCAGATCGGGTAGATAGGCTCCAGTCATATCGAAATGGAAACAGAAATGTTTCTAGAACCATTTGACGTAAATTTGATATTGACAAAGTATGATGAGTTTTGGCATATGAGCTAGTCGAGTGATTTGCCTAATTTATTCATGTTCTGCTCCCGGGGCGGACATTCGCTACCAGGCTTCTGTGAGGGACAAGGAAACACGACTCTGTTAATGTGAAGATAAGGATTGAAGACTACCCAACAGATCGCAGCAGAATCTTATATCTCATGAATCACATGGACGGCATAGAGACCAGCATTTTACGTTTAAAATGATAAAATTTATATTTATGGGGTATAATAAGATGATGTATGTTTGAAATGAACATAGGTTTTGTATAAGTATTTAAATCTAAAACGAGTAAGGCTTTCTTTAAGGGATTTAAACGAGATTTACAATTTGATTTCCCCAGTGGATTTCATAAACGAGTTTCACTTTCAAATGAAGGCCAATGACAGCCATATTTCACTTCAAACACGAGAACAAGCATCAGTCGAACACGGAGTGACGTCTCCATTGGGTATAGAGAACTTGACTACATCTTGATCGCCAGTCTCTCCCCTATGTAACTCCAAGCAAGAGTATAACTCATTATGTATGAAATGCAAGTTGCCGTGGTGTGTCGCCATAATGCTAATCAAATACACTGACGGGCAAAAGAAAGTATTTGGCTCAGTTGTATTTATCATATCTAAAATTTTCAAAGTCAAATATCTCGAGTTTTCGACGTCGTATTAAAAAACGGACTAGTTTGTGAAATTATCCAAAACATTAAATCAGAATACATCTACACGGTTTGAATTTTTTTTATTAAAAAATTTGAAATTTAAATTTTGAAATTCCCCCAAATTAATTTTGATAAATTACAACAGTTCATCGACATATAACACATACTCTGTGTGAAAATCAATAAATGTGCTTCGTCCTGCACACATTTACAACATTTTGAACATGGTAGGGGTCATGTTGGTGTAAATTTCATTTCTTACCCCTGCCTACTTTAAATAATGATATTTTAGTTACAAAATAAAACAGTCACAAATTAAGTCATTCAAACTGCTGCCGAAAGGTGTTATTGTATCGTGCCATAATCAAATGCATCTCAAGTCTTTAAAATATTGAATTAATCGAAAGCAAGTGAGTGTTATACTTTCTTTTGCCCGTCAGTTTACATATACTGTCAAATATAGTTTATTGGTCAAGGTATTATGTGAACGTCAACATTCCTACTTACATTTGGAAACAAAATGTTTAACGAGGACATAAGCGTATTTCAAGTGCACTGTCAACTACCGATAGTAAATACATTCAAACGGTGTTTTATGTCAACGTTTTTTACCACGGATTTAACACATTTAAGAGCATTATTTCTCACAATCGGAATCTGTATTTAATAGCAAAAGCCTATCCAATCCCTATTTAATCTGCAATCAAAACCATCCTAAAACACGAAGAAAGGGATGCACAGCTTAAATCTATTCGATCCAAATATATTAACGAAGGACAAAAAACAGTTCCTTAACGCAGTTCATTGATTAACGAGTTAGAAGGAGAGGTTCGTTCCAAAATAATCCCCTATGGGCGGTAGTTAGTATCAGGATATCGCATTCGCTTCATCCTAACATGTTTTTAAAGATAATTATTCGAGATATGAGTTTCAAATTGAAAAATGTACATTATAAAGGCTTTTAGGGAATATTTCTACGCCATATTCACTCATATGTTTCTTCAGGTGATCACCAAAGAGCATATCACTTAGGTTTAATTATTCATGCTAATGTTTTCTCTTAACTCGTACGCCTTATAAAGCTTGCCAGATCGTATACAAATGAGCTATCGCGACTCCATCAACAACTAAATTATTTTCCTGAATTTTGACATTCGAGAAACGCAGTGACAGTTCTTGTAACGAGTAAATGGCTCTTGAAATGATTAGATCGAAATTACATATATTTTACTGTCAACGAAGGGCACAATGTCTTTATTTTTCTTTAATTATTCAACATTCTAAATTTTACGATAAAATTTCTCATAAAACGTAAAAGCTTCCTTAGCTTCAAGGACTAGTGAGATGACAGAGATTGACAAACCACATTAATGCACTGCGTATTTTTGCTAAATGCTTTAAACATTTTCTTTTCAGCCTATCTGATTTTATTATGTTTTAATCGGTGAACACACATGAATTACTTACATATTTCTCTAATGATAATATTTTTCTCTTTTTCTGTTTTAACGTCACAAATCAATTTTAATTTCGTTTCATTTGATTGCAATTTCGTTGTATTACACTTTAACACAGTGACTATACTTATGGGTGGCAATGTTATCACTGCACATTACGGGAATGACTGGGGGCAAAACAAATAATGAAGTTTTATTTACGTGTAGCGTCAATGGCGTGAATAATTTGTTTTCAGTGTAAATCAACTATAAAACGGAGGCCTCGAGCAACTAAACTGAGCTTGAAAACAACGTTAAAATTCTGAAATGAAAATATCGAAAAGATGTCGAATTTTTATAAATGAGAGAGAAAAATAGTATATACTTGCTATAATGTCGAGTTATTGTAACATTCCGTACCACAGACTGCTCCCTGACTACCAGGAGAGATAGCTAAACCTAGTTGAAGAGTCATAGAACGCTACCTATAGACATCACTGACAATCACAGTGATACTGGGGCTTGTACATTTCACCTCTACTGATATGGACATGGCAATGAATGATGTGTAGGCAATACCTTATCACCTGCTCGCACCTGTAGGGCGATATTAACACGCACACATCTCGTGACAAACGCGTATCACGGCAGCACCAGCAGCCATTACGCAAGCAGGACATTTATTTGAATTGGCGGAGATACGCTTGTGTGCTGGAAGGGGTCACGTGAGTGGCACTGACATCATTGCGACAGATGACGGACGTGGAAAGGAATGGTCCACTATCACTGAGATAATTGTACCCTGGGTGCACCTGATAGCTAGAGACAACACGTGGTCAAGTAAAATTATAGCCCTCTAGCAATTAGTACGACGCTAAATCATGAATAATTTGTAATAACTGATGAAAATGTGCACTCAAGATATTGCTGCCTGGACCAACATAGCGTCATCTGGCGTCTAAGCGCTTAATGCATAATTCAGCCGGACGGGTCAGATGTGTCAATGGGAAATTAGAGAGAGTAGCATCGTCTAGGTTCCACACCTCGTCATCTACACTCATCAACTCCTCGTCTACCCATGATAGGTTCCGCTGAGAAAGAGAGAGAGAGAGAGAGAGAGAGAGAGAGAGAGAGAGAGAGAGAGAGAGAGAGAGAGAGAGAGAGAGAGAGAGAGAGAGAGAGAGAGAGAGAGAGAGAGAGAGATGATAGTTTCCGCTGAGAGAGAGAGGGAGAGAGATGATAGTTTCCGCTGAGAGAGAGAGAGAGAAGGGGGAAAGAGAGAGAGAGAGAGAGAGAGAGAGAGAGAGAGAGAGAGAGAGAGAGAGAGAGAGAGAGAGAGAGAGAGAGAGAGAGAGAGAGAGAGAGAGAGAGAGAGAGAGAGAGAGAGAGCATTGCAGTTGTAACTCCATACATTACACGATACGAAATTATTTAATATTATTAATTCCATAACGGAAGGGCAGTAAATCGTTTAAAGAAATTAACCATTTACATGTATTTCCATTCGAGTCGTATTGTACCAACTGTGCTTTAACAGTAGTAGTGCTACTTGTCTTAAATCCAATAGTAATTTTATGCAATTATTTGAAATTCTTCCCTTGAGCAAAATCTACAAAATCAATAATGTTCTTAGTTTAATTCATTGAATGTAAACGGTTAAAAATATTCAAGCTGGCTTTATAATTAGTTTATTTCAATTTTACCGTTGACAGATAGAAAATTGGCAAAAAGCAGCAGAATGCGTCAAAACACAACGCGCCCAGCCGATTCATCACTAAGATCGCTGGTGCCAAGTCCGACATATGGCGATTTAAAATAATATCAAAATTTACCAAGTCCGCCAACAAGTGTATGAATTATATGAAAGCGGAAACCTTTGCAGCTTTGTTGCGAGACAGAAAGAAACATTTACTTGGTTTTAATCACACGAAAGTACCACATAATGTACGCATGAACTCGGCCAAGGTGCCAATTGCAATGTCAACTTCACTGATATGAATCAAATTCACGGCAAGGGGATAGGGAGGTGATGATTTAAGGGAGTTTGGACAAGGGGAACGGGTCGAATATCCCCAATCCACTCATTTATTTCAGCCACAGATGATGGCCAGACAATAGTGATATACAACTATGGGTGAACAGTCATCTCTTTGAAATGTACACGCCACGGACACGCATTAATTTCACTCCCCTGCCCATTGCAAGTCTCGCTATTGTCTGTCGCTCTCAGACGTTGAGAGACTGTAATTACACATCATAAATCTGGGTATTAATTACGCGAATTAGAATGACCATATTAGCCATGTTGTGAATGAATGTTGAAATAATTTGGCGTGAATAGAAGACGAATTGCAACAGGAATGTCACGGATGTTTTATGACGACATGTGTCATTGTTACAAACCGACCTGAGTTTAACGATTTATGCAAAATACCTTAGAGCGCGCAACAAACCCATAATGACTGTTAACTTTAAGAAGACGCGTGGCAGGTCGAAGAAATGTACTTTTTGCTGTGAATTAATTCAACGTTTCAGGGAGTCTTACACGGATGAATATTCAAATGGAAAATGTGATAGAAACTGTGCAACAGGGTAAAGGAATAAATCTCCCGTTTGTTTCATAAAATCAATTTGCTTTAAATTAACAAGAGACATGTTTATTCAAAGCAGTATGGCAAGGTGTCCATTTTACAGAATATTCATATGATTACGAGTCCAGATGGCTAACCACTGTATCCGGTCTTGAGGTATAGCCCGGCATGTGTGACATTCGTTGTAAACTCTTCAACAAGAGACAGTCACGTAGCGGATTACTGTGAAATATGTCTCTATGGAGGCGTATCATACAAAGACTAACAGTAGCTTCGGGACGACGTGCCAGTGGCTATTAAGTATGATATGCATAATTTATTATCCCCCGAACTGACATGCATTGTTTCCTAATTATTCGTGCATCGGATAAGAACAATAGACTCAAGAGAAGGAAATAAAGGCGTATTTTGAAATATGGCCGACTCAGTTACCCTTGGTAGAATAGCGCTAACTACAGCCGCCTTTAGCATGGGAATTCAAGCAATAGATGTTCTCATAACTGAAAACCACTCTTCTGTATAGCAATAGTTGAGTCATGTCAGTGAATTAGAATGGCACATTCCTTTAAATAAAACAGTACATAATAACATTCCTCTATCGTATTTTAATTACATTAAATATTATATTTCTTATTAATATGACATCCGGCAATGACCCGATTAAACAATGTTTTATGAATACCTAAATACAGTCGATGGATAGCAATTGATATCCTTTATATTACGCTATATTTAAATATTAACAATACAAATATTAGAATCTAATTCCGTAAATATTTCCTCCTCCGTGAGAAGCGTGTAACGGCGGAGGAAATGAGAGATTAAGAATGTCCTCCGTTTCTTCAATGCGTTATAGATTTTATGTTTCTTCATAAAACTGAGAATGAGCGTGACATTTGGGTTGTATTGAGGAAATGTATCTGCAGCGCCATTACCCGCTCGTCAGGCCGTTATTTCAACTGCAAATGAACGTTCAGAGAACTGTAATGTTATCGGACTCATCTCATGCTGTTGACATTGTTGGCAGAATAGTTTGTACATTTTAGTTTCATGCCTGCATAACTCAATGATTGTTTTAAAAGTGAGTTTGAAAAATATTATGGTTAATAACGATAGGATAAATCATTTCTTAAAGCAATAACGTTTTATGCCACTTCTACAATATAACTGTCATTCTGGAGCCGATGGAGAAGGAGAGCTGGTGGAGTATAAACCATGATGAGAAATGAGTTGGAGAGAACTCGCTCTCCTCTTCCTACATGAAGATGATCGATCCCACTCACACAGCTACGATTGTCGTCATAATTGGTTTTATCAAAGAAAATTATTTATGCGAATCTTCGACTGAGCAAAACGGCATTTTAATCAACACAATATTAACGGGTTTTTTGTCAACGTTAACTCGGCAATTCATCGTAAAGGGCACCAGTCTTTCAAACACACGATGTTATTTACCAGAAATAATTAATTTCATGGAAATGTCACTTCTTTAAGTCAATCTTTTAGGACCATTGCTAACATTTTATACGTTTCTCGTTTCTTAAAGAAGCAGTTTTTGAAGGATGTTATATCAAATAATGAAACAATCTGCCTACCTTATACGGGAGATAAGGACGGGCTACAGCAGAGACACCACACACTACCGTCCTGCCGTACGCTCAGTAATATATAAAGCCCACACACCCAGAGGCACTTCCCATCTCGGGGAATCACGAAGGACATATTGGAGTTAGCGGCATTGTTTTCTTATTAAGACCTGAAGTCCTTTGTCTTGCTCTAGTTTATTGCTTTCCGGGGCGGGTCATTGTAGTAAAGTTCCTATCGTTATAAAAGGTATTCTTCAAGTCGGCTCATCAATGAATGAACAGTGTAGGCCTTCCAATTGTAACGAAACGGCAAATTGTAGGCTGCATTCTCCCTTCTCCACTAATGATGCCATAAAACACCGCATTAAAGCTATTATTCTGCAATCTGTCAGAAGAAAGAATCTGAGCAAACAGAGCCGCTTGCGCATTTCTTGCACCAATACATACGGAAAACTTCCTTAATTTGTTCTTTGATAACTTGCGATGAATTAGGAAATTTACGAGCCTGGTCTGATAGAGGGGAACAAGTCTGTGGCGTGGAACCACCTGTATCGTGGCCCTGGCTGGAGGGAGCTGCATCAATCGATCGGCAAATAGCTTAGTAAGTGGTCTGTACTAGAATGATTAACCTGCTTGCTAATCCGTGACACATCAACCTCATCAGACTCTCATAGCGATTAGTACAACACAACTGCAGTCTCATCAAAGTAGTGCCGTTCTCGTGTTGACGTGCGTACACAGGGGCACGTAGATCCAATACTCCTTATCCCATCTGAACAAAGTTCGAAAATAAATAATATTTTTATGAAGACTGTAGGAAGATGCAAACGATGAAGAGAAGATAAGGCTATATCAAAGCGGCCTGTTATTACCCTTTGTCTCTTCCACAGGTGTGTCAATATTATGTATTGATCCCTGTGTAAACGTCCACGGCATTTGGAGAGTTCCAATCGAAATATCCCTCATTATGGGAACAAACGATGGACAAATTGTTCCTTCTGTGAGCTTATTTTCCAAATTTGAGTGTCAACAAAGCCCCGGGTAATATAGCTCTTTAAAAGAGTTGGAATAAATCTGTTAACATCGATTCATGATTTTCTTGTATATGTTCGTGTGTTAGTACTAGCAACAATCGATACACAGTCCGATGAACGAAGGTTGGTCAATCAATTGTCACGTCGAGCGTGATATGGAACATGTTTTGTTTGCAGTGATGTTACATGATATGGTTTATCGGCGGATAACGATACTCGCATTCCTTGAAACAGCACGTGTGGCAACTATCATATAAAGACGACATTACGACTCTGCTGAGAGAAAAAAACATCACCAAAAGAAAACATTAAATACAGAAATAAATCAGTTTTAAAATGGCGACCTACTAAATTTAAAATGAAATTGACAAGTTGGTTGTATATATCAGAAGACGACATTATCGACAAGACGTCCATGCACGGTTGGCCGCTCTGGGTGAAATATTAATGCTAATCACATTTATAATGGTCGTGTATGATTCACTGATGACATGACTGCCCTTGCTCCGGCATCAAGGATCGTCTACCGGTACCATTCCTGAAAATGAATACCCACTGAGTAGGAGCTTTAAACTGCAACACTTACTTATTGATGACTAAGTTTGCCTCTTGTATTGAAGAAAGCAACATTGATGATATTTTTTATCTCAAATCTGAAAATACCCTACTTCTAAATCGATGGAAATCTGTTGAATACTCTCTAATCAGACGAAGCCCGCTGAGATGGTCGGTGAGATTATTCCTTGAAGTCATGTATTTACTAACCATCATAATTGAATTAAATTAATTACGAAATTTGGAAGAATAAGATAAAAATGGATATGAAAATTAATATTTCCGTAAGGTATTGACGAGATGAGTGCACGGGAAGCCAGTGATTGTTAACTATGTAATTGGAATATCAAAAAGAAACATAGGGAATCCAATGATGGAAACGATAGTTTGCGGACGCTTGACAACAAGCTAGTGGTACGGGGCTACATACGGTTCAAGCCAGTAAATGTCATTGCGGGAAAGAGAAAAAGTTTTCCATACAATTCTAGTCGATAATTGCATTAGCCAGATTCCCGCATGATGTTATTCCGCAATTATTACCTGAAAGAAGGTGCCTTGAAAAACTTGTGGGAATTGCAAAGTTCAATTAAAAATGAGAGAACATAGATAGCTTGAAGGAATATGTCAATCAGAGGAGCAAAAGCGCCATTCCAATCTATTTACACTTGTAAATTCCATTTCCATGCAAACAGGTACTCGGATTGACCCATCTCAGCCATTACGGGGAGTATAGGGCGCTCAGTGAAAGAAGCTCCACCGATAAGAAAATCTCAGACAAAAATCGAGCATGGCAAAAATCGAAATGCTTGAAATGGTGCACATTTCAAAACGCGGCAACTTCAATGAAGCCGGCAAGTGCTTGTCATTGTTAGCAGGACAGCACGTAATTGAAGCCACCTGTCGTGTTATTTATAACGAAGGAAATAATTGATGACCTCACACGAGGAACTGTGTTTAAAAGTGAGTTACCACCTCCCTCAGCGACAGGACGCCATCACAAACCATCCCCGGTACCTCTATGCTGTAATTCATCAATGCAAATGACGGGGCAGATTGCAAATGACATAAATTTAACTGGTCGTAGAGGCGTGTTCAATTGATTTCGTATTATATAAGCAACGTTTAGTACGGGTACAGCTTTGTAATGATACACAGGAAGGAACAAAGAAAGCGACTGTAATCATACGTGAAGGGTACTTGTCTGTAATAATTCAGCGACACTGTTAGACGGCCTCTTTGAAGTTCCCCATCCCGCTGGTCGTGTCGTAATACGATCGTTTCACTTACTCGTATGTATACCAATTGCCATCACTTTGATCAAAACAGTTCAGACACGAGATTTCTTTTTCTAATACATTCTAAGCAATTATTGTCAGTCCTTTGAGCTGTAACTAGATTACACGGGTCGGAGTGATGGATGGCACCGTCGCTTCTACGCATGCACAAGTTGTAAACCTTACTTCGGTATATTGTTCATATTAAGATCTGTTCAAACCTTTCACTTGTCTTACATACTCCAACCGAATTGGAAAAGCACAAATTTGGGATAATATAGCACATAAGTGTATGAAACATAAGTAGAGCGGATACCATAAATACTCACACTAATAAGACCAGGAAAGCACAGGACTGTTTAGCTGAGTATAATATTCATCTAGAATCGAAGTAGCAGGTTGACATTTCCCCCGGGAGTCCTACTGGGCAGGTAATGTTATAAACAATGTTAAGTAATACGTGACTAATGCGTCCAGACAAATAGTTCACATTGTGTCATACACGGTTCTCCTATTTACAAGATTCCGTTAAAAGATTTACTTTGTGACAGTTCCGTCAATATGATGTACTTTGTTGTGTATCAAAGAGCTAGTCAATGGAATCCCGAAACCTTTCAATACATTCCATTACCCAGCCTGCACCGCCAGAGACCACCCACCTGAGGATCTATACAGAACAGCATCTCCAGCCCAACCCATACGGCACTGTAGCGACTTATCACGCACCTGTGTATACTGAACGTAATATATGATGACATGTCACGTGTAATTGAAACTTACACTGACATTTGCAACCACCAGTTTCCAATATGTGAACATCGTACTGCTTATTACATAGTCGATTATTGCAAATAATGGCGGCGATATTAATTTTGCAATGTGTTATTTCTGAATATTTCTGTTTGATGGTTATTGTTATTAGTTTAGACTAATTTGAGTCATTTCTGAAATGAGGTTGACATTAGCACGTGTATGTTTAATCTCCAGTAATGACCAACCTCGATAACGAGCACGCCGTGCCGATGGGCCTTAGGCTAATATTAATTATTTTCTAGAACGGATATTATTTCGAAATCATTTACAAGAAACGGAAAATGAAATTGATCGTGAAATTTCTATAGACCGGAGATTTTCATTTGAAGAAAACGACGGCGTGTATAAAGGAGGGAAATCATTTCCTTGCAGAATGCATGTTGGCTAATTAGCACTCTGGATCAGGGGCGACACTTCCACGCACTGACTTGCGTCAAATTCAATTTTAATCATCAAATTCTTGTAAGTGTTTACTTTTAAGTCGTGTTTTGCTGTTTAATAATTCATATTTGTTTAACGTTGAATGAATCAGCTAATCTCTTCAGCAGCTCCCAGCGTGCGCCCACCATCAAAGACTACCGTTGTCATCGCCATTTTTTCATTATGTAATCGATTCGAGCCTCAGTATTGTAACCTTCAGTACAAGTCCAAAGTGATTATGATGGTACAGCTATTTCAATACTCCCCTTCTCAGGCGCAAATATTCATTTTCTTAAAAGTATCTGCCATATTTTCACCAGTCACGCATAAGCAGCGATATTGAATGTTCCCTATATGAAATATTAAAATGGTGTATTGCAACACTGTTTTTATATTTTGGATATGCATGGAGACTGTCACGCTCATGTAAATGACTACATTTCCATACTGTCCATATCCAATAGTGTTACTATTCCCACTATGCATTGAATAGACAAAGAATGGTGTCAAACATGTATTATTAATATCATTAAAAATATAGCTATTCTCACCATAAAATGAAACCATACTATTCGTCTGAAAGACTAAACATTATCGGAAATGCTTGTCGACGTTGCATGTAAGTTATTACACTGATATAAGTAAATGATATATATACTAAACTGAGGTGCAAAAGTAAGTATATCACTCAGTTTTTTTCTCCATTAATTCAATATTTTAAAGAAATTAGATGCATTTGATTATGGCACGATACAATAACACCTTTCGGCAGTAGTTTGAATGACTTAATTAGTGACTGTTTTATTTTGTAACTTAAATATCATTATTTAAAGTAGACGGGGGTAAGAAATGAAATTTACACCAACATGACCCCTAACATGTTCAAAATGTTGTAAATTTGTGCAGGACGAAGTACAGTTATTGATTTTCAAACAGAGTATGTCTTATATGTCAATGAACAGTTATGTTTTGTCAAAATTAATTGGGGGAATTTCAAAATTTTAAATTTTAATTTTTTTTTTAAACTGCGTAGAGGTATTCTTTGACTGATTTAATGTTTTGGACTAATTTGCCAAACTAGTAAGTTTTGGAAATAGACGTCGAAAACTCAAGATATGTGACTTTGAAAATTATACAAATGATAAATACAACTGAGTGATATACTTTCTTTTGCACCTCAGTTTATATCATATGTGGCTTCTCCGTAGTTAAACTGAGACCATATGGTGATTACTAACAAACATGAGTGGTAAAGACATTTTTTTTCATATTCTACCATTGATGCATACCAACAGCGTTCATAGTTTATCTTTTTTCAGGACATGCTATGGGATCAACTGATAAACATAATTTAGAAAACTTTAAACGGTACCATTTCTGATCCCAGCGTATACATTAGTTCCTGCAGGCTATAGAGACGAGTACTGAACACGTGATTACGTGTGATTGCCTTCTGGTGAGGTGGCAATTTACAATTAAAGATACAAAAAACACTTGAACAGTGGCATGCTCCAACTTTATAGAGTTACCCCGTCTTATTACCAGCATCATTGGGTCGTTAACATTTTTATTCACTACATGTTACAAGCACACCAATCTTACATTGATGGTATCAGCTTACAAGCACCTGCTTAAAGGTAAACGTTTGGGTTATTGCCTCACAGTCAGAGTTTTATTAGGTGCAATGTCTACAATATATTGATTATTTACCGACACACTTTTACAATATTAAATATCTGCATTATAATGTATATGGCCAAAGGATAGAAGTTTTACAAGATCAAATATCTACATTAGTTGAATAAAACCAAATGGAATAGCAAGTGGAGTCGTGTCCAGTTTGTACCGTCAATACATCACACCCTGCGGCACGCTATATATGAGCAGCGCTTTCAGAAATATCAATTGTTGAAATTGGAAAGAAGATAGATAATTCCACATCCTTCCCTCGTCTACACAGAAAGCAAGTATGATTGATTCACATAGACGTGGGAGAGCGAGAGGAACACCGAGTCTTGGGAGATGTTCCCTCTCGCAGTCGGGGCGTAATCAAACTTGAAAACAATCTATCGACCAGCGGCTCTCCCCCTGTTCACATTCCTGTCGCAAGGATTTAGACTGTCAGTATTTCCTAACAATTATTCGCGATTGGGATAAGAAAAAAGACCATGAGAGTAATTGCCATCGTTGAATCGCGACATGAAACATATAATTTGTAAATTACGAGACCAGGCTATGGAAAATTTAATAATCGTTCCTCGGGTATGAAAAATGACATGTACCAATTTTCTTGAACAAAACCACACGGTATGGTTTGAGATGTTATTTAGTCATTACATGTATTTTTTCAGACTCTGATTTATCCTCTTCAGTGTTATTGCCATCTCTCTAGGGAGGAAAGAAAGTGATGTACGAGCCTCAGATGCGAGGTTCACCTCTAATTGAATATGAAACGCTACTTACAACATTAATCCGCGTTATAAACATATCAGCGACTGTAACGAGGAAGTTTGATTTTTTCCCAGCATGAAATGAAATTCATGAGAGGGTATGCATCACGATATCACTAAAAAGTATCCCTGAAATGGTATAAAGAAACGACCCGGAGTACGAAATTGTATTAGTTGCGTTTAAGTGAGTCTGTACGTAAATAGAATTCAACAGGCGTACCATTAACCTTCTCTCGGAGAAATTAGCATGGCGCTGCGCTCCTACATGTGAGAGCGAGTTCTCCAATGAGACACTGGGGAAATGTGCATTCTTGAATTTTGATTAGTGTCTGTAAGACAAATATTCATGCATACAGCGAAAACTCCTAACGCAGTTTAATGGAAGAGCGGCTTAAACTTGATATAATCTACATACCGGCGCGGTATGTTATCAACTTTTCTCAGAGCTAATCCAGATTGGTGGCTGTCCTCTCTACTGTTACATACATGTAGGAGGGTCGCTTTGATAATTAGTGTTTCACCGACACTTGTAGGTCTGTAATTAAGTTAGTTATCCCCAGAGAAGTGTGGTTTACATCCCGCCTGATGAGAACGATCTTACATTGAGGCTAATACCCGCGCTCATTACTAATTGTTCTACTGGCGCTCTGTGCAGTCATTTAACGTGCTGTGTGACTCCCATCCCACTTGATTTATAACCGTGCATGGAAGATAAGTCAACTGTGCTGGGAATCTACATTCTCTATCTATAATAACTGGTTCCGATCTGCAACGGCGCACTATACACTTCGCTAATACCTATTTATATTCTGGACACTCAATATACAATGCAAATACTGTAATTTCCTTAAGACTCCGCTTTGAATTAATAACTTGTCACATTTCTTCCATCCGCCCGAAACCATGTTCAGTGTCTGCAAGGATACTTACTCAATTCAGAGAAGTAGGAGTCTAAGCTATTATCGGCCTACTCCACGCCGTGCATAATAAACAGGATACAATTTGGTTTTTGCATCAGCTGAGCCGGTGTAACTGGAAATGTACTCTTCTTGTATGAAACACAGACGGATCGATTAAGCAGATTGAAATGTACCTTTCCACATGAAGGAAGGTCCGTCTGGGAGAGAAGTGTGTTAAACACGACTTTAATCTCTCATCACATATGAGCCGCCATGTCAGTGTTAACAGTAGCCTCCTTATAAGCAACAGTTCAATGGAAGTGCATGTTTACGGAAGCATAAGGCAGTGTAAGAAGGAGTAAAGTGATAAATCCATACTGCCTGTGCTTGATGTATCGATATGCTATAGGGAGGTAGCCCGCTGCATGTTGTAACACGGAGAACTACACATTAAAGTGACATTACTCGCCAAACAGCACATTACCTATATACGGATGCTATCACGTTATCAGCTTCTTCATCAATACACGGTCGATACGAGAGAAAAGATTATAGCTCGTAAATAAGACCGACCTTTACATTGCTAATTCGTGTGTTCACATTACACGAGAAGGCGAGAGATTCTTACCCTGGTCTAATGGCAGACCCACAGAGAGCGGATCGAAATGCCCGCATCAACCATCATCAGCTTCAGGAAAACATCATCCCAAATCGACTATTTTTGCTCTTATTTTCAATCAGGCCCCTTCCTCCATTATATTAATCTAATATGGCGACTACACAAAGCTTACCCCTCCCCATTAGCGTATAATACCGTACCACTGACCCGCCCTTCCCCCATTAAGATGATAGTCACCAACATAAAATATACCACACTCCTTCGAAATAATGGAAACCTTCCTTTTAAAAAGCAAAGTAATATCCTTTGCAAAAACGCCCATCTCTGTGATCACGCGCCATAGTAAATAGAGGGTGTTTGTTTCAGATCCTTTGTCCAGACCTTTCAGCGAGGATTAGCCACACAGGCACTAAGAGACATACTCGACTGGTATCCGACCACGGCATGTCCGGCTTAGCCTGTAGCTCTCGTCTGTCTTTACTCCGATTTCTTCCCCTTCTCTACAAGTAAAGATGGATATCTTGCTTTGAACCCTGCCTGTAGAGTGTAGTCGTAAGTGACAATATGTCCCTAGCTAGCTTACATCGATGTGCAGCAACACACCAGGTGACCGAAACTCTTGTCTTACACGTGTAAATACATAGTTTATGTTTTATGTTGATAAAACGGCTATATTTTACAATCGAACAACGCCAGGACGTCTTTGAATACATTCATAAATTGCACCATAGCCGTGTTTTCCCTACATACTACAACTTCTAAAGTAATTCTTAAAGACGGAAAGACTGAGGCCAAAATATGTGGGTAAATCATTTGTTATCACTGATGTCACCAAAAAGTGTCACATCTGATTCTACAGGAGACATCAAAGCTAGCTTACCCTTCACTGACATCCTGCTACTTTATAAGCCCATTCTTCTAGCAGTCTTAGCATCCCTTCTGTTTACATTCCTCCCCCATTAACGGAAATCCTCGGGAAGGACAGGAGCAGAACCGCGGTCTAGACAACAGTATTAATCACCTACAGGACACAGAAGATCTCTCTACGGCTAGAGAGGACTTTAAGCACATCACTGTCAGGGAGAAAAGATAAGAAGATCTATAAGAAGCGGAGGGATGCCCGAGCCCCTTGTCTGCATCCCCGAGTGGCAGGTGAGTGACACCGCGCTATTAGACGCTTGGGTAGGTAAGTACAATCGGGGGGATATCAGATGAAGTGATCACCCAGTAATACACTGCACTAGTGCTGGAACCTCACCACTGACACGAACCTTCGCCTGCAGCTACATCGCCTCTTCCCCGCCTCATTATCGTCACATGCCTATTATATACACGTATACTTTTTATCTAAGTCGCCCAATCATACAGATGAAGACACTTAAAGCTGACAGGAATCTATATCCGAGATAATAATCTCACATTACAATACATTTCACATAACACGTGTTTTAAAATACCTCTCATTCAAAGACATAACCCCAGGTGATAAATATCGGATAACCATAACGACAAGACTTTTTCTTAACGTTTGTCATGTCATCGCGTGAGTTAACATTTATAACATTCATCGCCAAAGTTATATAAAGAAATCTACATGAGATGTCATTGAATCGATCACATTGGCAATCCCCATTCTGGTGAGCTGACACAGCAAGGAACCCCCTCATCTTCCCCTCTATGTCCCCCGTTTCTCCGACCCCTCGCCTTCAGCTCGAGACAGCGTCAATACCCCGGAAATAGTTGTACACTGATACAGTGACAAGTGCCCATTTGCGGCTACAGCGCTCCCTGTCTCCCGCATACTCCGTAAGGATAATTATCTAAACGTTGAGAAGTGAAAGAAACATTTGTCAATTTCCTACCGATGTCGGCCAAGTCACAAAGCACCGGATCTGGCAAAGGTCACATGAGAGGTATCCGAATGGGGGCACGTGCGTATGGCATAGCTGTCAAAGAAACGTCGCCTTTCCTGGAATCAATTTCCTCACAAAAACTTGCTTGCAGCAAACTGTACAGACGGGGGAGACGACCCAAAAACACTGCTTTACTGTCAAACTCATAAAGAAGACAATATTCCTCGGTGATAGCTGTTGTCACTTGCTGCTCATAAATTCATCATCGTTGCATTAATAATTGGGGGAAACACATAATTGACAGGCTGTGTTACGAAGCGAGACACTGCTAACAACGTGTGTTAAATATTTATCTACTTACCGCTACACTTGCTCCGCTCTATAGGCTCCAGTTTCACTTGTAAAATATTTAAGTCCGAAGTGTTTGGAACTGCAGTGGCACTAGCTACACACTGAACTACGGTTGACCATAGAGCTACTACAGGCTCGCTTGTTTCCACACACACACGGCTCACAACACGCAGTCAGGCCGGCCGCCCAGCACCAATCAGCGCCCGCTACTCGCGCTCACTACCGGCCTATGAATGACGAGGAATAGCACCCTGGGGGATACCCGAGTTATTCAATCGGGGGACTATTAGCATGTAGTGTACCCGCCCTGCACATCCTAAACGAGGATTATACACCTTATCTACCTAGATGATAACATCTCCCGCTGTCTCTAGTTTGTCCTACAACAAAGAATTATTGCGCGATCTTCTAAATTACCTGCAATATTTTCGCTCGATGTCTGTTCGTGACTGGAGGGCTGATTCTCCTTGGGAGGTGGTCAGAACTAACTGGGCAGTGGTCAAGCGTGTAAATAAGCAAGACGTGGGGTCCTCGCTGATTGACACTGTGGTGCGTTTAACAGGGTACAAGCCCGCACGGCCAGATATCAACTCAACTTGCACCCTCGGGATATGTGTTTGCCCGGAGCTACTCGCCCGCTTTGCATCTTCTTTAAGAAGAGGATTTGATGATCCGCATTGAACAATGGTAATGGCAGAGAGTTTATGGCGACATATGTCTGAGTATTTAGTGAAATGTGTTGTCAGGATTCAACACGTGTCATTTCCACAATAGTAAAGCCTCTGCGAGCTCACATAATTGTTTTATATCCCCCATATAACCTCATTCAGAACATTTTCTACACGTTTCGATGCAATCTAGTTTGATTCAAACAATATATTGATTACAAGCAAGAATGCAGCACATTGGTTCAGATTGCGCGGATTAGTAGAGCTGTGAAACACTGGCGTGTGAAACCAACAACGTTTATAGCCCCATTCAGCACTGATGGGAAATCCAACGCTTTGCTTTGTGCTGCACACTGATCTGAGCCCAGTTAACACACAAAGTTTCTTCTATTAGATTTAATCCATAGATTGCACTTACTTACTCATATAAGATTTCCTGTGTCAGATTTAATTTCAAGATTGAACAAAGTTGGGACGGAAATGGCATTTAATGTTCCTATTGAAGTGTTGTACTTTTCGTCTATATTTCAATATCATTATTAATTATTGCGAATATTTAATATCAAATTATACACGACAAGCATATGTATAACTAATAATCGTAACAAACGAATTAAAGTATACTAAGCCAGCACAGATAGGGTGGTGCTGAACCGTCCAGTGGGGGATGGGATTACTTTTATTGTTTTGTACGCCATTTAGAACTTAACCTGTAAAATGTAACGAGAGTTTATGCTATATTCTCCACACGATAGACTCAACAGCATTCTACTTCATATAAAAGAGTCCATCTAAATTCAAATTCGCTGCTAAAGGACTTGCCTTAATCCCGCGTGATTTCGTATGGAATCTAAAAGTATCAGTTAAGTTGACGTACCTCGTTAACGTCGAGCTGTGTAGACAATGACGGAATAAAAGGTCTTTACATCAAATAAACGCCAACATCTGAATACAATAAATGTCAGTTTTCAATATTTGAGTGTCCGCTGAAAGCTGTATTGTCAGGGTTATAACCCCTGCATACGCGGACAATATGAAGTCACCGCTCTGATTCTACCGACTGTAATCATCCTCTATTTCTAGATCAATACAGAACAAAAATGTGTGGAACTGTGGAAATTAAAAACGGAGAAAATGAGAAAAGTTTTGGGTGAGTGATCATGTCCGAGGTGGGTGGCGATCCATTGATGGATGACAAGTCGCTAATGGCTTCAGACTATTAGACCTGAAGTGGTTTCAGTGATGATATTCATATAAAAAGACATTCTTCTGATTCTAAGATATCATAAATGCCTTATTAGAGGCCTCGATCAACGACGATAGCGAATACAAAGACAAGAAAAAGGTAATAGGTTATTGTTGAAATTGAAATAAACCCTGAACTGTCCTTCAGTGATGAACACGAAACAAGCAACGTCTCTTTGAATTAATCAGCGTTGGGTGCAATGGTTTTGTTTTAACGTCACTGAGAATACACATATCACACGAGTTGTCGAGTGCTAAAGCATGGAGGCCACTGTAATCTAATGACCTGAGAGTGGTCGGTGGAACTTTAATGAAGAGCTTGCAACAGAACATTAAACTGTCATGCAGTTGTTTAAAAGAAGCAAGGTAAAGTGTCATTCAGCAAAACCAATAAATTCAGAGCGCGTTCCTATTATTTAAATGTTCAAAGAGAAATGAGGTCATTTAAGAAAGTCAAATGTTTTAAAATTCTGTTGAAATGTCCATTACACATTAAAACGAAGTGATTGCTAAAATGTTAACATTTCATTCCGTTAGCAACCTCGTTCCACAACTTCAACAGCACAGAGTAATGCAAATGCATCTTCAGCGACCAATCACCACTGATAAATTTATTTTCCTGGAAACCATTAAAGAAATATCGATTTTTCTCTCGTAAACGCTAAAACGCTACTTATCGTCTACTCTCGTCAGAGCGTGTGCTTTATGATGTCTTTGGGTAAAATACAAAACGCTTTCTCCCTGAGGTGGCCGGGTGCTACTCTCAACAGCAGATTGAAATGTACTTCATTTGTCCTAACACGGCGCTATTGCCTAACAGGACCAAACACAGTTGAAAATAAAAACCTCAACAACTCAAACTTGATGTGATGAAAATTGGGCCAGCTCCGCAATCGACCATCCATGTAAAACATATTAAACATCAGCGAAGAGTAATCAGTTTCGGTCTTCAGTGGCACGTGTCATTAGCCGGGGGCCTATGCTAAGTGTAATTGACATCGCGGCCGTGAAATCTACATGAAATAGCTATAGGGGAACTAAGGCCACGAGCCGATCGCTTTCTATTATGTATGTAACAGAGGGAAACAAACAATATACATCACTGGCCGTCGATGAAGTTGTTAATGACTAATGTAGTCGTGGGTGATGCATGGCATGCCACGGACAATGCATCACTCTCCCGGCCGCGGCGCATCTACCATTGTTCTACAGCATAGACGGGCTATTTCCAGCATCCCATTCTACTTCTGTATTCAATTGCTCATACACAAACTGAAACAGGTTCCTCTGTGGAATAGACGCGGAATATATTTGTGAAGTTGAATGTTTGATCACGCTTGATTTGATGCTGTTGTGATTCTCTTTGGAACAGTGTATTCAGTGTTGTTGATAAACTTCAACAGTATATACTCGAAACCAGTATAGTATTGACATAGATGTATGCGAGTGGCAATATGAAGACTGTAATCCGTAACTTATTTGAGCTAATTACAGTAATACTGTACTGCCATTTGTAACCATGTCAGTGTTGAAAAGATAATTGAACGAAGTATTAAACTGAAGATTATCTGTATTGTTTATATAACTACAATGTGCTCATCGTCTTCCATTACCAATATATTATGTTTAGATGGGAATTACCCGACTCAAACAACTGACATTTAGATGAATGAGCTGCGTACACTTTTGAAAACATTGACTGAAAATACTGAAGACTGTAACGGAAATAAAGTTAAAGATAACGCCATGTTCAAATTCAATGTAGACAATCATGTCATTGAAAAATGACACTATTGTACATTTATAGGTATATGACTCACGTGATGAATGAAACCAAATTTGATAAAGGACAATGGACAATATCGATTTTTTTCTAATATTATCATGCATCGTTAACTAAGGCTTTAGTTAAATTCAATATCATTTTATTCTACAACTTAAAGTTTCGATTCTCGTTTTATCTTACATCAACATCAACCCTTAAAAGTTTAAACTTCAATGACATCAAACGCCAAGGTTAGATGATACCATGCATGTAGGGAGGTGTGAGCAATCTGGTATACTATCATTATCATTATTATAAGTTCTTCTACTCAATTAGTAATCAACAATTCAGTCCACAGCAAGGCTTGTTCATTTGCAAGCTGCTGTGGTGACGGTGGAGTTGATTACTGGGGAGAACAGATGCAAATTTGATAATCAAATATAGGGAAGAATGTCATTAATTCATACTCTACGTTGAAATGCCAAGTGATGCACGTGTAAAACATCTATCATTTCCATACTCTGGTATAGGCTGATGACACATTATTGTAATTATAGGACAATGGGCTGTGTCACATATGGTGTCAACATGAATACCAAGTACTATAAGCACCGCGGCGGTGAGTAAAAACGTTTTAAACGGTATTGGTCAGTTTTATATTAGTAAACATATATTGATACACATTTATCATCGTAGGAATGGTTAATGATTTCAGTAAGTGTTGATAACAACTCAATGGCATGTAGTTTGTTATTTGAAGTGTAGTTTCCCTGCTAGGACAATAGTTATTTTGGGTAAAAATTCAGTACCATCACATTTTCCCTCACATTTTAAAAATTTTGCATATGTTTTTTTTTCAGTGATTGAGTTGCCAAATAACCAATTGTTATGTCTTGGATGATAAAATCGTTCAATTTATCCTAACAATCCCAGAGCACCACATTTCAATTTACAAAATCGGGTGTTGCTTAATTAATTTCCAAGTGTATACATTAAAACGTAGATTCGAAAACGCTCCAATATTTCGAATAATGTTTATTTTCAAGAATCTGAACGGTCGAATTACTGAAGTAAAACATCACATTAATGATAAAAAATGCTTGCTGATCTTGGGTCCGTGTTGAATGAATGATTTAACCGCCTCAACACAGTGCTCACAGACAGGTCGCTTGTCGCCTGAATCTCCCGCCGTTCCATACATGTTTAATTCACGTGACAATGAGAAAATTCAAAACATTGACAGCGATTTACATGCTGTAATAAAATCAGTGCAGGATTTTCATCGTTCATCTTCATTAAGAGGAGAACTTTAGTGTGCGAGTCAATTTAACCTGGCCGGGTGATTGACTGCCGCTGTCGTTTGTATCACATCACTTAAAACTCGCCAACACGTGAAGTTGAGATATTTCCATAACATCAATCTCATGTTAATTCATAAAGCTAACCCACTGTCTTTCTTCGTGAATCTATTAATTTCGCTTAAGAGTATCCGTATATTAATTTGCTAAGAAGAGAAAAATAAATGTGAACATTGTACATATGGGCCATATCGCGATATCAAATACGATATACAATCTATAAGTTTTTTCGCTTTCGCTCCACATCAACGTGCACCATAAGATGATGTACTGTTTGTAGATAATGTGATCTACCTAATATACGTTCAATTTAATGATATCTAATGACCAAATGTTTAAAACAGATCCGTCAACAAATAAACCTAAATTATATGGATATTTTATGCATATCAATGTCACGAATACAGCGAATGAATAAATTTGGTTTTAAAAAAAATGTTAATCCGATATCTGATTCACCTTGAATGTTAAATGTATTTATGAACGTATTCAAGTTTCAAATAAAGCAGTCATATTAAACATGAACACTATTATCTTTTTAAATACATATTGTGTTATGTATGTTAATGTGAACATATGAACGGACAGGTTGCTGAATGTAGGATGTGATGATAACGAGGATATTTATACAGCATTCTTCTTAAAGGGGCAGTAGCACGTTTTTTCGCTGAAATATGTCGATGAAATATATTTGGAAAATAATGTCACCAAAAGTAAAACACCCTTCTCTCTTTCAGAAAATCAAGTTAAAAATGAGTGTACATGTTCCTGAAAACCATGAGAATCGTTTTTGTCATTCAAAATAATAAAATGTGTTCACAATAAAATGGCCGCCATGCAATTTTTGCTGTATACGCAACACCGTTATTACCTCTACAGGAAATTGGTTTGTGTGAGAAGATGTTTTACCCTCTAAAGTAAATATAAATGGCATAAACTATCATTATAATTGAGAAATTTGAAAAAATTAAATTTGCAAAAAACGTGCTACTGCCCCTTTAAGGCGCTCTCTGCATCATTTCTGGTCTAACTCAGTAGTTCACAGCGCTCAACGTGACCTACACCAGGTACCCACTTGGCGGCTGAACAGAAAAAACGTTTTTGCTCAAAGCGATACTACAAGTCTCTCAATTCCGATCCAATGTTGAGCTGTGAAACAGCCTTCAAACTCTCCGATTTTCCCACTATGGTCAAGTGTCCGACTGGATCAAGCATTCACCGAGCCGGGTCCGTTTTCATTGAACTGATACCCAGTGGCGGATCCAGGAATTAAGAAAGGGGGGGGGGGGGGGGTCCACCAATTGAAAAAAAGGGGGGGGGGGGGGCCAAAAATTATTATAAAATACCCGCCCATGCAAAAAAATTGAAAGGGGGAGGGGGTCCGGACAGGATACAGGATCACGTAAGGCACAGGAGGTTAAGCTAAGAAGCATTCAACTGAACGTATAATTCGTCAGATAGCAATCTAGACATATGCAGTTTCATACAAACAAACAGCAATAACCGACAAGTGATATAGTGAAACGATACTAACTCAATTCTAAATACGTTTAGATGAAAAACTTGCATATAGAAGAATCAATGTAAACATACATAAACGAGACACAGAACGTTTATATGGTTATGGATGACACTGTCAAAAAGGAGAAATAACCAAAACACTACGAGGGAAAGTACATGTACGTGTGAGACACACTTGAATAGCGGTTACCATATCAATCTTTGAAAAAAGTATTGAAGTGAAGATACATGTGATAGTAAGCCAATTAATGCATGATTCAGCACAACAGTGAAAATATACGTAGACAATTTTAGAAGAGATTAACTGTGAGCATTGTCAGCAGAGGAAGCGCTCAAGATCAAGCAGAGTAAAACAGACACAAGAAACAAGGGAGATGTATGACAGGAACGCTACCTTGGTGTAACAGTGTGGCGTATTCATATCCCGGCGGGGGAAGACAACAGCACTGTCAAACACACATTAGCACCGGGCTGACAGATCATCACTCACTTGCACACAATCGATAGGGCAATCCACTCACTTTCACAGGGAATTCCTCGAATAGCGACGAACGTCTTTAACCTGGGTAGGTAGTTTAATATACACGAGTTGATAGGGAGTTGCTACCGTGGATTGCCTATAGCTCTCCCCTCTCTCTCTGCATCAGTTGTCGATTGCCCGAACACGTCTATCATACGCGTGTATCGGCTGTCATTTTCAAATCCATCACTGTACATAATGTTCTGGCTAAGGGCGCATTTACCAGTATTTCAGCGGACTCTGATATGTACTCCAGTGCCGGTCCACACAATCTCATCAAGGCGCAGACGAATCTATATATCACAGGTCCCCCTACTCTTTTGTTTCGCTGGCGGTGTAATTTAGCGTTGACAGCTCCGAAATGAACATAACTTGTTGCTTATCATTCATCGCAAGACTTGGTGAAATATTCACTGCATTGCAAATCTGATGAAAGTTTAATGACCATTATTTCTTTTATCATTTAACGGAAGCATTTGGTAGAAGGAGCTTAAAGTGGTGTGCTTATAGCCGGAAAATAATGCCAGTTTCTTGTAAAATCAATAAATTGTGACACAATTAAGCAGAGAGGGTCAGCCTTCATAGATTTAAATGATGATTAATTTTAGACGAAAATGAGATCACGACATAATACACATACTTCACGTTGGAATTTATGGTATGTCATAGGGCTTTAAATATCAATATTGATGATAGCATTTGTGACATCTTCTGAGAGGAATTACACGAACATAATGTTCTCGTTATTAATTGTTAAAGCTATAATGAAAGTGGTTAAAAACAGTCTTCAGGAATGTATAGATCCTATCGGAATGCACAGCGTGTTATGTACAATATTAATGTGTTTTGATAAAAATGCCAATTATAACATTTAAGTTTATAAGAAAGCACGATTTTAAAGGGCTTCTTAATCGTAAACATACACATCGTTTCGGAGTGTATACTTACTCCTTCACCTGATTAGTCCTGCCCCTTGACTTGACTAGCCTTTATTACAGTCTAGATCCTTATTCAGCAAGTCTAGATAAACTGAATACACATATGGAACTGGTTGTGCGTGAATAGTTTTGTGATGGTGGGGAGGGTGATAATGTGTAAGCTGCTGGGTGAGGGTTGTGTTATAGTATGTGAGTATCTATGACGGTATTTATATATATCAATATTGGCAGAAGACATGGGTGGATGGGTTGTGGGGTTAGGGTGCTAGTGTATGTATGACTGGGCAAGAAAATGTGAGTGACTGAATGAGCATGTATGATTGAGTGAGGATGACTGTCTATGCACATTATTTGAATATGTTGTACCATTTTAATAGACTTTTATTGCAAAATTTTATGTTTATGAGTGTATTTGTAGATCTTTGGCGGCTAACACAGTTTTATTGTCGTATCATATGACGAAATTGTATGAATGAGATGAGACCATAATAAACAATCTCTCTGTCTGTCTGTCTGTCTGTGTCTCTGTCTGTCTGTCTGTCTGTATCTCTCTCTCTCTCTCTCTCTCTCTCTCTCTCTCTCTCTCTCTCTCTCTCTCTCTCTCTCTCTCTCTCTCTCTTAACCGTGAAGAGGATGATGTATATACATATTGCAATCAGAAGGCAAACAAATTTATGTAAACAGTTGGTTCACTGCATAGAAACGGTACTGAAGGTATGATCTGTCTTTAGTAGGAAGGTGAATCTATTTCGTCGTGGGTCCTCATAATCATAACCACGATGAAACGACGAAGTGGTACTTCAATACGTAACGTTATAACGATATGTTATCGTGCGCTGTTGATTGTGTATGTTACGGCAGACCACCAGTCCTTCGGAGAAGACGTACAAGAACATCCGTTGTGAGGAAGCGGCCTATCAGGTGATGCAATACTACCGCTTCATCCAGATTTCCACTATATTTCAATTATTTTACAGGATTCAACCCATCGTTAACACGGAAATTGAATTATATTTTTTATGACATGGGATATTATTTCTAAATACAGACTCATCGTAAAACCAGTTGTGATGGTCGCTTGGTCTAAAAATATTTATATAAAGATATTACACTATGCAATTTAGACACTTTGAAGGTGTGTAGCGACGGTGGCGCACATGGCAATATGGGAATTGTGGGAATTACGAGTTAATAGTTTGCTTTAGTTACTGTCAAGTTTCTTTATGATTACGATTGAGTAACGAAACATAAGATAAAAACATCCCTATCGGCTACAACGTTTGTCCATATAATGGTTCCTCGGGATAGTTTGCGTATCATTGAGAAGCATTCACGTCGTATAAAGTTCGCAGATATCGTTTAACAATTGAGGAAAAGAATCGCTGATTTGATTTGTAATTGCTAGCAAAAATAATTACAAACCACTACAAGTTGATCATTTTGTTATCTGACAATCACACTGCGTGTATGGTATGTTTTGTAACGTAAACATTCATATTAAATTTTCCAGAGACAAAAATACCATGATATGATTATGATTTTCAACAAAGCCCATTTCGTGCTGCTATGTTTTCAAACTATCAGTTGCGTCGTCAGAGAAGAGACATGGCATTAAGTCCGTTTTATCCCCGCTTGTATTCGCTTGAACAAACTCTTATTGAAGACCGGGTCTGATTGTGTTTAATGTTATTTTACGTGAAGCGAGTGTGGATATATTCCGTGACACGATGCTGGGGAAGGGATGATATGTGCGGGCTACTGGTCCCGCAATGATTATTCAATCCGCTCGCAAAGTTAATGAAGAAAAGCGGCACATTCAACAAGCAATACGTGAGACGGAAAACTAGTGAAGGCCTTAGTGTCATCATTGTCGTCAGTCACAATCTGGGGAGGGGGAGGGGGAGAGACAGGGAGGGGGATAAAGAAGGAGGGATCAGCAGCTTAGTTACGCTGCCGTCGTTTGTACACCAACGGCTTTAAGCCTGGGAAAGAAATGTTATCGAATGTACGAATCAATACTGTTCTCATTTCACTCTTCTATCGATATTCGGTTCGAGTTGATTGGAAAATGAGAGTGTTGGTACAAATTCGAAACCCGGATTATCGAACTTGTGTTTCAAATTATCTCTCATTTGGCGAACTGAAGCTCGAGAAGGGTTACAGCATACATCATAAATTGGAATATCTGATAACAAATGAATGTAAAAAATTAGTTATTGTCTTCATGTTTGTTCCTGATTGTTCCGATCCTTCTCATTAAGAAATAATTTCCGTAAATTGGAGACACGTTTGATGAAACTTTCCTTTCATGGTTAATCAATTGATTAAAACAGAAATAGCTTCCTCCATTGAAAGCTCTCTTTCGCTCAAGTACCAAAAGAGTTTTATTTTCTGCTCCTTCAATTCCAAGATTGATTTTCCAGCAAAACATATTATATATTTGAAGTGTCCGTCCAAAGCTTTGAGCAAGATGTAAATTATTCAGATAGCGCTGACAATTACTAAACTGAGGCTCATCCTGTTGTATGAAGACAAGGGGACGGGACAGGCTCTGTGGCTGAACACAGAATTATTCATGGACTGCGTAAGAGTTGGGCAGCCAGGGACGCGAGTTGCATACAGCACAGCGACTCCGGCCCGCGGAGACTTAGTATTAAGCGAGGATACAGGAGGCGCCACTGTCCACGACTTGCTTCACAATCTAAAAGCTACATTGATTGTTGTATGTTTTCACCTTAAGATGTGAAAAAATCAATCTGGGTTTACATATGTATCGAGAGTATTCATGGTATGTTGTGGAGACCGGAGGCTGAAGTATATAATGGAATCTTGTGATAACGGCACACTTGATCTTTCCGTATTGTGGTTGGACATAGGTCGCGCTTCAGATGTCACGTCGCTACAGCAGAAACGCATTATCTCTTATCTGTTGATAAATTCCTATAGACTGCTATGGGATATCTTGCATTATTACCTACGAGGGCAATGATATCGGGGTTCATATTTTTCATACGATGCCCTAGGGCAAAATATCGCTTTGTCATGGTGACGTGACGTCATAAACATGTTTGACGTTACGTTTCGTCTATGACGTTGCGTTCCACTTGCTGCGACGGCCGACCAGCTTATGGACGAACGTTAATTTTCATTAATTTCTTGACTTCGGGAATTAATAGAAGTTTATATTCTTGTCTATGTCATACTTTATTTACGAAACTCGTGCCTGAATGATATAAACATATTTATTTCCGTAAAAGGGACTTTTGCCTGAATCACTCGGGAAGTACTAATATTCGGGCACTCGCGTCGTATAGGTTTATTGATACGGCATTTATAGTCAAGTATTTGATTAAATAGTTAATAGTCATGTGCCGTCAACAAAGAATGTAAAAACACAATTTAGAAAGAACCAGTCACCCTTTGAATTTGACCTCAAGTTCATTAAAACATTTTATAAACCGTTCTAAAACCGATAACTCAATGATTTTACCTTTGGTCGCAGTTCGTCGTTGTTGTTATTTCCGTCAAAGTTCAAACGCTATAATGAAGACCATGTACAATATCTAGAAGAATTGTTGAAACTTATAAATACTAAATAGACCCATGTGTATGGAGTAGCAGTACCATTGTCCGAAAATGTATCATCATTTTGCATCTAAACATAGACTTTATACAAAACATGACGTCATTCCACGGATACCAAAACAGTTCAGTCATTTCTCGTCTTCTATTTCCATTTTTTCCGAATAGTTTTAGGAGTTCGTATTCATAATAGAAAACATAAACTGTTCAAAACATGACGACTTCTATAAAAGTAAATGCCACAGGAAGATCGAGACGACGATGTCGAATGAACAGATGGTATGAACAACTAAAGTTAAGTAGTCACAAAGGTAGTTGGCTGTGGGGTGTTTTCAAGGGTAACTTATGACTTGCACGGAAGTGCCTCAAACAACGGAAATTAAGTCCCACTGATTTAGTCTGTTTTTGCTTCTATCTGTAAACTAACGGATCAGTTCACCCTATACAAGCGCACTATATCACGCCAAGGAGCAAGAGCGCCGCAAACATGCTCCAGAAATCTCTAATGTTTGAAATTACTGTCACAGAGCCGCCGAAAGCTATCTCGACAATTTAGAAATGACTCTGGTACAACAAAATCGATTTTGAAATATTACAACATAACATAAGAAGTTAATCAATGACACAAGATGTCCCGTGTACACACTGCAAGCCAGAAAACAAACGTTCCCAGTCAGCTTGCTTGTGTGTGGAAGAAGTGCTCGCCTAACCAGAGGCTAACGAGAAGATGTCGCAATCGACGAATATTGATGTCCATACATGACAAATGAATGTCAAATAGCATAAGTTGCTCTGTGCAAACACTTCAGAAATCACTGAAATACTTGAAAATTCCTTTCATACCAGGGAATTAATCACCAGGCAAAGCACATGTTAACGTAATGTTCGTGCAATTAAATATGAAAAGTTATTTTATAATCTATTACTTTGCGGCAAATTACGTGACCTGTATAATTATATTATTACAGAAATGGCCTTGAGTTAATTTCTAAAAGGAAATGGATATAAAACAAAGATATTTATTTATCTTATAATTTATCTTAGCTGAATATTACATTGATTCCGCAACCACGTACTATATACCTAACCTCTTGACATTTACACGGCCCAGGGATATTTAAGTGTTTTTCGTTATTGATTATCTTGATATCAAACATCAGTGTATTTATATTACTTTTTTATGCCAAAAGTATGTAAATGTCTGTTAAAGCAATATTCCTATCTATGTTGACGTCAGCGCAAGTCACCGTGTAACACCCTACTATATAATCAGTATCCTCTTTGATGTTACAATGCATTCCTCTCACATGTTGTCACTGCGATTTGTTGTAGATGACTGGAGTATTTCATTAGATTTGTGAAGAATTCTTTAATGTAAACGTCTTAGTGTAAATGGTAATTAGTAGAAAGTAGTATTTTATTGGGAGACTGACCACCAACTTGTAGATACAAGTTACAATAAACCTAGCATAGCAGTAGATAGGAATCACAAATGCTACGGAGCTGCATTTCTATGTATTGCTACTACTGAATATAACGTTCCCAGGAAGGACTCGACATCAGGACATATTGTCTATTGTAAACACGGGCCACATCGTAAAATCTTCTTGAAGATGCATCCATTGTGTTTCATAATATTTCATTTGGGTATTATAACTGGCAACGAATCATATGTGCCGAGTTCAGTTAAAAAACATTTCACTCAACTTGCACATTCATCCCCAATCGCCAAATATATCATTATTACTAAATTTAGTTTCCAATTAAAATCGAGGAACATTAACATACATGAGCAGAAGCCGAAGATACACGTCTTATTTACATGCACAGTAGATATATACCCTACTGAATATTATCAACCCAAATTTGTATTCTTGTCTGTTGTGAATTAATTTCCAAAACTACGTTTGACGCGCGTCAATCGCGGTGCATTGTCCGGTTTTCGATAAAAAATCACTTCTTTTACTTTTCGTCAAAATGTCACTACTTCTCGATGAACACGATTTATACGATTGGTGTATGTCTGACCCGAACAATACATGTATGGATATTTAATATAAAGCATCACTGTTTGCTTAGGTCAATTTGGCAACGTTGTGTCCATCCCATAATGTACGCCTAAGTATGGTGAACTGTACCGGTAATCGCTCCATTTACAAAACATATTCTACCTGCATGTTTTCTCCTCGATTTCACTGTGACAGCGATAACGTCAAAGAATTTATCTACAGCCGGTGTATATGAACATATATGAGGGAGAATGTTGTCATTATAACATAATAAAATAAGATATGATTTTTAAATAAAGATAAAATCTGAAGTCGATTTGGAATTCGAAATAACAATTTTAATTTACCACTTTTTTGTTCATATTTTATAGAGATCAAAATGGTAACACATGAGGTATAATTAAATAATAATAATAGTATATTTATAATGCGCACATATCCATGTACAATGCATGCACAAGGCGCTACACAATTATTACCCTGAAGGAATCGTACTTTCAGTGCCGCCAATGAAGCGCTCCGCGCGACCGTATAGGTCCATACATTCCCATGGCCAGGTACCCATTTGTACAGCTGGGTGAACTGAGTGCAATGTGGATGAAGTGTCTTGCCCAAGGACACAACACAGTGTAAGACCCAGGTCACAAATGTTTGGTGTCTCCACCGGGATACGAACACGGGCCGTTGGTGTGAGAAGCAGATATGCTAACCACTACACCACTGTGCTCCACAATAATTGATGTATATCATGATAACAATGTAGTCTAGTTATGTCCCACTTAAAGTCTTGCCGGAAACCGTATCTTAACCGTATGTATTGCACTCTTCAATGTACATATCTCGTACCTTGTAACTTATAGGAACAAATAAGAATAGAGCCATGGGCTCTGTAGCTTATGACTAAATTTGAGGTATTTGGTTGTTAAAGATCATAATTCATGCACTGAATTTGAAGAGAAGGCACCTTTTCCAATTCAAAAGGTGTAAATAAAAAATATTTTCTTCAGAAGTTACTACCCACAAAGCCATATCCCTTCATTCAATACTTAAGTCCATTTAAGCCTCCTCCCAGATGAGCTTATCAACCTCTCACTCATTACTTATCAACCTCTCACTCATTACTACTCTGCCCTGCTTGTGCAGTGACAGAACTGAAACAAGATATCATAGATTCTCCCTGTTTTGGGATTCCAGCTGCCAATACAACACAAAAAACTCTGACCGGAAACAATAAAGCAACAGATATGAAACTCTTACCAGTTGATTAGTCTTCTGGTTACTGCTGAGCAAGTCTTGATGGTCTGTGTGTTAATGTCCAAGTTGAACTCTAAAGAGAAGGGAGCTTTATACGACCCCTGTCTGACTCCCGGGTTCTGATGACTGATGATCGTGAGTCGTCAGTGAGAGACTGGTGCAGACAAAACACTGTTAGAGCGTTGATATCAAACCTACACTGTCAGGCAGGCCGGGATGTGCTACATGACAATCCGCTGCTGGGCTGATGCACGGCTAAAAGTTCATCTATTCTTCCCAGTAACGATGTTTTGCTATGTTTTGCCTCGCAAATAATGTTGATTTAACATGTGTCGCTGTAAGCACCCTGTACACCGGCGTTAGGATTACAAATTGTTTTCAAAACATTCACTCGTTTCATTCACACCGCCGCTATGTTTTGCAAACACTGTGTAAAGTGATAGAAGGAAGCGGGAAGGTTTTGTTGAGGTAACCGCTAGCATCCCGTAGTACAATAGGGGTCAATTTAAGCGGTGTTGGGTGTAATTGGATTGTTATTGCTGAGGTTTTCATAGAATAATCAGAAGGCTACTGTTATGGTAGATCCTGGCAGCACTGTCCATTGTGTTAGCGACGCGGGCCTGTTGTTCGCCGAGCATTTGCACGTCCGTGAAGATATTAGAAGTGTCGTGTTACATCTCACCCTATCAATAACACTGTCACAATGACTATTTCTTGGGAAATAAACGCAAGTTATTCTGCCATATATATCTCTGGGTTACGACTGTTTCTATAGTAATGACGATTGCGAGTTATAAAACCAAATTACTCTTGCATAGAATGTTACAACGTTAGACAATGCAATCGTTTTAATATTATGCATTTTAAAAGTTTCTTAAGCGCAGTACTGAACATATCGTACATGCCCATGTGCCAGTTAAAAGAACATCAGCATTATTTCTGTGAAATTTGCATATGTTTTCTGATTTCTTTCCGAGCACATTTCAATAGATACCAATATGCGTTAAAACAGCGTTTCAGATATGCATGTAAATACAATTACAAATGTCGCTGTGAAGTCGCTGCGCGTTAATCGACACATTGTAAACCCGAGAGCACTATACGCCTTCCAAAATAACGTATTTACCTAAAAGTTGACAACACATTTATGTGAAATTAAGAAAGCCATGAGAGAAAGAGAGTGCCTTTGAAATGTCCTTAAATGTATAATTCATCGTGATCCCACTGGACCGACCATCTCCACTCAGTAAACGGAATCGTCGTTTAGATTGGGAACACACTAATGTAAATGGTAGTAGCACCTCGCAAGTGTTAGGGTAGTTTGTTCCAATTGAGAGAGCGTACATGAAGCGGACACTTACGATTGTTTAATTCGGTCAGGACTGAATGATCTTATTGATACGAAGAAGCTTTCTATTGAATACCGCTCCTGTGTAGGAAACAGCTCACTTCTTTGCTGATGTCAAAATTTATATGGACAAATTTCAGATAATAAGTTAACTTTTTTCGGGGCCATAGTGAATTACAGAATTTCTGCATATGCTGTTAAAGGCTTCAAACATCCCTCTGTTGTGATGGTTTAACCTTTCATATAACTTTCAAACGAGTATTTGTTTTACATTGAAATACGATTAAATCTCTTCTATAAACAATGATACAACTTTAAAGAAAGAGCACTATTTTCCAAACTTCTCACATCTACTGCTTTTAATCTCTTTAAAGCGGATGTTATTATAAGAAAAGCTCATTTCAGGAGCTTGTACAAACCCTCTCGGGACGGACAAGATAAAACGTTTTGTACACTTTCAGACGGATTTGAATGTCGGACAGACAATAAAGAGATTCAGACATTTTTAGACAAAGCATTATTTGTCACCAAAGTCTCCAAGTACCATCTTCTGAAGTATAAATCTCCCGGTAGCCAGACCGTGTTTAGGTTCAATCTGGGTTGGACTCCTGGGGACTACTTTTCTGAAGGCGTTTCACTGCCAAGTGTTTATGGTCACAACATATTCAACGTGATGCGTAAGTTTATGGTAATAGCAGTGTGCATTACGCAAACTAAATAATATTATGAATCGGCCTGTATTTCCTCATTTTAATACTTATTTTATTGTTATAAAACGTTTAACATCTGATTGGTTTGTGTTCCGATAACTATGGAGTGTAGTTTATGGCATGTTGCTTCAGAGTCGTTATTTGTCTGCTGGAATTTTGGAAAGGTCATGTGTCAACATAGGCAGTTAGATGTGAAACTATTATATATAAGTCCATTGTGTATAACCCCATTTGTGAATGTCTCATACGATCGAGATAAGCTTCCGGTCTGCATCCTCTTTTCATTCAATGTTATCATTCTTTGATTATATATTAGTCTTTGTCACGATAATACTGAATGTATACCTATGTATACTGGAGCGGTATTCGCGTAAGTTCTCCTGAACCTGTTGACAATTCCAATGTACTCTCCCTGAAATAAATGCGGTTAAACTTTGGCAAACGTTATAGCCTTCAAGAATCACGATGTGATGACGTTTACAGAAAAGTTTGTTTGTGAAGTTTTGTTGAAGTGGACAATTAATTGGAACGGCTAGAATATGCTCACATCGCTTTTATTCAGAAGATAATCGTTATAAGCTGGTTGTTATTGAATCATGAAGCAGGATAGATTGTCAAAAATCGCTTAACGCCTCATTATCTCTGCCAATACAAATGTGCCTTTTTAACCATCAAAAACTCATAAAAACTATGAAAGTTTCAAATAAATGCAACGGACGGCATTTAATCAACTTTGAAATCCTCCCTGATTTTTTGTTCAGCGAGTATGCTTCGACAACCATGAATCGTATTACTGCATTTTTTCAGCGAATGAAAGAAGGGCCAGCAATGGCATTGGTTACCGAGCTAATGCAATCATAGCTTGATAATCGTGTTTGTTTAACAATTTGCTTCCCGTTCGGGTACGATTATTCCAACCATATGGCACTGCTCATCCAGGCAGAGATTAGTTTGGGAGTTTTACTCGGCAGTGTAGGATAAAGAGGAGAAAAACTTGACAGTTAATTCATCCGTCCCTCGCAGCTATGAGCTGAGTGTCATTTCTAACTGTTCACCTAATCGTTTACTTCAAAATATTTCGAGGAAGAAGTCGAAGCGTAAAACAATATTTAATTTCAACATCTGCTTCAGGGTTATTTAAGGAACATTATAACCATGGATTAAATAAAATAAAACGGCAACTTAAAAAGTTTTCACGAGAAAATTCAAACCAAAAGAATCATTTGCTGAAATGTCCAACGTATTTGTTAATGTCTGATATCTACTGACTAATCATTTCTAAAACCAATTGCAATTAAACAATAATGGTGGCTGTTCTGATTGGAACCTTGGTATGCATACCAACCGTAAGATATAATGATGTCCATACTTATCTTGGTAATAGTATATATATATGGTAAATCGTTATAAATGCTGGTAAATCGTTATATTGTTCTGTTGGTAATAGCATGTTATATGGTAAATCGTTATAAAATGCTTACACCACCTCTCAATTTAGCATATACTATATACTGAACTATCTATCATTTCTGTTCCGTTATGGTAATTTTATGAGGTAAACGTTACACCTTTCTTTCTAATCATCGTGTACAAGATGCTGGAGGGAATAAGAATCGTTTAACGCAATGACTAACGCTGGTCTAATAGTCTGAGGTAACGCAATAGCGAGCTAATTAGATGATGTTTCCTAACACAAACATACGATATTGGTTATTTGAGAACAAGTAATGCCCCACAAGCACATGTGGGATAGGCGAAATCTTCGGAATATGAAGTTATGTGTTATAATGATAAATTCTAACACGCATTTTGAACCCATTCGACCCTCTGGTAGAGCACAGTCTTTCTTAATGACTCTTAATGTCACCTTGGAATGAAGCTTACATAAAACCCTTGCCGCACACATAATACTACGTATATACAGTCGGAGCTCAGAAGCTGTCCCCTACACTGGATTTCCTTATAGACCTACACGTTAATTAACCTTTGCAAGAATAGTTTTCATAAGCTAAGTTTGAGTCCAAATTTAACAAACATCTTTGTGATTATGTCAGCTGTGTATCACATATTTCGTTCATATTTATGTTGATCATTCATCAAATTACATCCGACTGAAGAACGTATATACATGTTCATATACTAATGTCCCATTGGCCACCACTATTGAGGTATTGTGTATATGATTTGCTTATAAATTATATGGAGACAATTTTCATGAGACTAAACGGAAAATACCATGGAAATTATTTGTATATAGCTGATGTGATTTCCGATCTTATGGTATATATTTAATAATCATTTTAAAGACGGATTAATTATGAAACTTACTCTTGCAACGAATAATTGACATGTAAGTAGTAAATTCCAGGTTGGGGGAAAACTTGGTCCCTTGGTGTAGTTCGTCCTGAAAGATTTCGGCAGTTAGATTACATCATGTGCATTTCCATGCATATGTTTGTGCATGTGTGAGTTTACGTGCATCTTGAAGAATAACAACATGTTTGATAACGGTATAAGGCCTAACAAAAAATGTTTCTGGTCTTACAGGCTGACAAAAATGATGCGATGACGCAATTTTTTTTAGTTACGACTTTTGTTTTTGAAATGAAGAGATAAACGAACAAATTTATAAAATTATTTATATAAATAAAGCACAAACCCTCTATTTGTCCAATGTTTCCTGAGGCTAAAAAATTATAGTTATCTGCTCCTTACTTTTGATAAAACCTAGAAAAAAAGACACGAGGCGTGGGTTTGAAACTGGTGCGGGCGGAAACCAGAAACAAATTCTTTTTGTTTTTGAGCCTAAGGATATATACTGAAACGTTGATCATCCATAAATCTATTGTCTTATTCATACAAACGTTACTATAAATAATGTGTAAAATCGGATGTTGTATTTAACGAAAGATGGCGATTTTGTACTTTCAAATAGTTTGTAAACTGAAGCATGTGACATTATTATGTTATATATTTCTTCTTCTCGTCATTTAAACTCAGACTCTTTATTACGTAGATGATGATATGTGAGGCATACAGTACAACAAGACATATACATGTTTCAGGTTGTTATACAAGCGCAATATTTTCATTCCGAACATTGAACATTTCTGTCACATCAAGTGCTAGGTTGTTAATAATAATATTATCATGGCTGGACAGTAGTTGACGGAAATTAAATTTAGTTGATATATGCGATAATAAAGTGGTATAAAATTGTCCCTTAAATGTGTGAAAAATTGACAAATTAATAAAGTATGGTATTCATAACCAAAACCATTCCCACAAAATTGGTACATTGCCCCAATTTTACTATTGGGGAACTTATTTTTCAAATACATTTCATCAACTTATTTGAGCGAAAAAACGTGCTACTGCCCCTTTAAAGTTACAGTAGAATTGTAAATTGTTTACCCACTTGCATCCACTAAGCTGTAGGCTATGCGTGGTCTGTATGCGATAGATAATGTTGACGTATCTGACGTGTTTTTCACAACTGACGGCAATATATATTGAATTAATCCAGAAACATTTACCAGGTTGTCTGGTAGTTTCTACCATCACACAAAAAGCTCGTTTTGATATAAACTCAAGTGCAAAAGAAACGTCCCCATATAAAATACAAGATATTTCAAACCACGGGCGATAAATACTATTGAAACAGCATTACATCATATCTTCAGAACCCAACTAAACTAAATATGAATATTCTGTTCATATGTCTGATAAACACACGTTTAAAGAAATCGTCGTTGTGGAATTGTCTTTACAAGACGAGACAGGAGCGCCAAAAAGCGAGGTTTTGGCTTCTTTCGTGACGTCCTACAGCAATGATGCGTCAACAAATTTAAATCCAAGTAGGTTCTTTATGTCGACGACATCTTTCACAAACTAAATTTTGACTTTTTTCATTTTTAATCTTAAATACCACATTGTGGTCAAAAATGCCTTGAAAAAGCGATTGTAGCACCCAAAGTGAATGTGAACAGTCATAGAAATAAAAGTATCATTCTCTGAAATTGTGCGTACTCAAACACTAAACAAATACATTCAAAATCTACCTCCTCCAACAGCAATATTTCATTTTAGACTCTCTTAAAAAAAGTGGGGACGTTTCATTTGCACGTGAGTATGGTTTATAAAGCAGAAGGTACTTTAGAGATATCTGACACAATATTTTATTCTCTTATACCTTGTGCTATACTTACAATGATAAACTACCGGGCAAAAGAAAGTACTCACCTCAGTTGATTTTATCATTTTTTATGATTTTATGATTTTCAATTGCAAATATCTCAAGTTTTCGATGCCATAATTCAAAACTGATAAGTACAGGTGTTTAGTTAGCAGTCAAATAATACTTCTACATGTTTTTTAATTATTTTTTTAAAAATGAAATTTTAAGTTTAATTTTGTTTTTAAATTATTGTTGATGATACACAACTGTTCATCGACATATAAGACATATCCTATGTGAAAATAAATAAATGTGCCTGATTCTGCACACATTTAAAACATTTTAAACAGGGCAGGGGTCATGTTGTTGAAAATTTCATTCTTAACCCTGTCTTCATTACAAAAAGATATTTGAACTAAAATTTAACCTCAGTCACCAACAAAGTCATTCAAACTACTACAGATAAGTATTATTGTATCGTGTCATAGTCAAATAGATCTGATTTCTTTTAAATATTGAATAAATCGAAATAAACTTCGGTGAAAACTTTCTTTTGCCCGGTAGTTTAAATAAATACATGACTATTTATAAGATCCTGGCGCATCGCATTCATTACAAAACAAGTTGAATATGGTAATCTTTGAGGAAATAAAGGCAATGTTTGGTCAAGATTATTCAACAACTATTCCGCACAATTTAGTTAGAAATGCAAAGCCTGTCAAAGTTTTGCTGCTGTTTAGTTCAACCATTTGAATTGCTCACCGTGAAACAGACAGGGGCCGTGTTCAAGAGAGGTTTCAAAGTAATCGCTCAATGAGCGATTACTTTGAAACCTATCTTGAACGCGATTGCTCAATGTAGCGCTACGTAGCAAGGCGAGCAAACTTTGAGGAATTTGCACTGTATCGTTCAAGAGAGTGAGCGCTACATTGAGCGCTACTTGAGCGCTACATTGAGCGATCAATGAGCAATTTAAGCGCTCGCTGTTATTGAACGGAACCCAGAGCTCTTTCATACGTTACGTAAGTCTCAAGCAATAGGGTCCTCTTGCTGCTGTTGAAATAGAAATTAGTGACTTAGTTACATCCTCGTGTAAGCACCAGTGATTCAATCAAATGCATTATTTAACTTGAGTTGAAAATGAAAGACCACACAAACCTAGTTAGTGGACAGTTGATGTCCAACGTAAAAGCGTCTTATTAGTTTAGCTCGTTGAAGTCTAACCCAAATGGATTCTGTGGTCACATCAAAGCTACGTTAGTACGTGATGTGCAGCCATCTTTACTTATACATTCCTTTTAGGTAAGCCTTGTTCCTGAAATTTGACACATGAGTAACCTCTACAGTAATCTTCACGGACATAAGTAATCAATTTGCAAAGTAACAGGCAGATGCCAATTAAAATTGCCTATCATCAATGTTATAAATGTAATGAATTTAATCTGGGATATACAAAACACCCTTTTGGATATTTAAAAAATGCAAAAAACATATTTTGGAAACTATGGTTACTATTCGTCTTTTATTGTTAAAAAATATTATCGACGACGATCGACGCAATGCAGTTTTTGTTTCTGAATATGTAATCTGAAAAATCTCAAATGTGTCTATATTTACACAACAGATAACCTCTGCCGGGCCTGATGTAAGATTTGATACTTTCTGTATGGAATCACCCAGTCGTTGGTATAATCAATCACATGTTAAACGCACTTACACACTGCCTCTGCAGGGTTTTTTGAACTACATGTAATCCAGAATAGAGCGATGAAGTTTTACATGGGACTAAACAAGTTTGCTCCTAATAACGCTGTTCTTGGAGATATGGGATGGTGCCCCCCAATCGTGAAACAATGGACCAGTGTTACCAGGCTATACTGTCGACTAAGTTGTCTCACACCATCAAGGCTTTCCTCCAGAGTTTTCAAGTGGGCAAGTGAACTCGCTATTGCTAAGACGAGGAATTGGGCATTTAAAGTTCGAGACCACTTCAAGAAAATAGGACTTGACCACGCCGTAGATATCAGAAATGGACACTGTACAAAGCACGTTTTAACCATTCTAAATGAAAAGATGTGGAAGATGTTTTTAGAAGACTGGAAAAACGAATTAACAAACGAAGTTGGGAGGAGAGGAAGCGGCAATAAATTAAGGGTATACAGATCTTTCAAAGAAGATTTTGGATGCGAGGAGTATTTAAGGAAGGATCTGGTACGCTCCCATAGACGAGCACTCGCCCTGTTTCGTTGTGGGACTGCTCCTATACAGGTTGAACTCGGCCGCTACAACAACACTCCCCCGGAAGACCGAAGATGTTTTCACTGCCAAGATAAGGTTGAAGATGAATTCCACGTCATTCTACATTGTCCGCTGTATACAGCAATAAGAAAACCCCTTTTTACTGCGTGTCAATCACAATGGAATCTTTTTAATACTGCAACCGACCTTGAACGACTCTCTTTTATTTTAGCTTGCCCAAGTGTTTTTAGAATAAGTGCCAGAAGCTGCAAACTAATTTTAGAACAACGCCGCAAAGTTTTAGTAAAATAATGATGTTCTACCTTTTTAATCAATTTATACCGTATTTATATTTTAATGTAAATTTACTCTTTAAATGTATAATATTTTATGATTCATATCACATGTGCTCTTTTTAACTTAGTATAATAGTCTCTCATAACCTTTTTTTAAGGGTGGCTCGTATATTTTATGTTTTATGCCTTTTTGTATATATGTAAGAGGTGAGACTGAATAAAATATCTGTCTGTCTGTCTGTCTGTCTGTAATTTTATATTCACTCGATTACATGAAGGGCGTCATGCAGAGGGTTAGTGTATCACTACAACAGTAAAACTTAACGCATGACTAGATTGTGCTAAACAGTGAGTGTGGGTCTGAGTATACAATGCTGCAGTATGTTAGATAAATAACACACCTTTACTTCTTGGACATTCTTTCAGAAGCTTATGTTATGAGGGAGAGTGCATTTTATTGATAGTCAACCTCTTTATTGCAATAGATGCGACGTATTGGCGACCGCAGTGTTCTTACTGGCATTTTCCCAGTCACCCAACAGGTTTGGGATTAAGAGTTACGCTTGATTGATTGTGCGATTAGTGTTGCATCCGTGAGAAATGGTCCAGCTAGCAAAGTGATTAGTGAGCACAGCTCACCATTGAAAGTAAGTATTCACCTGACTGAAGACAAAATATCAAAACACCTTTAAAGTGGCAGTAGTACGATTTTTTTAAATTTTATTTTTCCAAATTTCCCATTTCTAATGAAAGTTTATGTCATACATATTTACTTTAGAGGGTAAAACATCCTAATACACCAGCCACTTATTCGTAGTAGTAAATTGCATGGCGGCCATGTTATTGTGAACACATGTTATTATTTCGAATGACAAAAATATTTCCCATGGCTTATTTTAAACTTGATTTTCCGAAGAGAGAAGGGTGTTTTACTATTAGCGACATTATTTTTCAAATACGTTTCATAGACTATTTTCAGTGGAAAAACATGCTACTGTCCCTTTAAAGATTATTTGCAAACACACAAACTGACATTCAATTCTTAAATGAATTACTTATACTTGGACAAAACATATCATGAACCTAGTGTTTTAGTGCAGTTATCCATCATGGCAAACAGTCAGGTTGACATACACTTCTTTTCTAACAGCAGAGGAGGCCAATTCTTAATCTTTAGAGGTAGCAGACTAACATTAACATTGGGGGAGTTACTTCACTCCACCGGAAATGTGATCATTAGAAGTGTCGGGCTAATGCCCCTTTTTCGCTACGAGCTGAATTGTCACGAATCACCACGAAAGAGAATTGTTTTTACATTCGTGAACATTCGTAGACAATTAGTAATTAATTCTTGGAATTCGTAAATGATACGTAGTAGATTCGGCAACATTCCTCCAATTCGTGGCATTCGTGAAAAAAATTTGATTTGTCCAAAAAGTTTCACGAATCAACTACGAATTATAAATTCGTAGTTGCTTCGTAAACTATTCGTAACTAATTCATGTAGTTCGTAACAAGTTCGTAAACAGTTCTTGGAAATTCGTGGCTGATAATTTTGGTGGTCTCAACCCGAAATACATACGAATCATCTACGAATCATTTACAAATGTTCCGAATAAAGGACGGAAATTTGGTCGTGTATTCGCAACTGTTTATTTCGTACAATTCGTACATAATTCGTAAGCAATTCGTAAATAATTCGTATCTGTATCGTATGATTTCAGCATGAAAAGCTGCCAATTTTCGTAAACGTTTCGTACAAGTGAAATTGCAGTTCACGAATTATGCCGATTGTGTACGAATTTAAACAGTCACCTATTCATGGCAATTCGTGATAATTCAGCTCGAAGTGAAATAGGGGCATAAAGGTAACAAAACTGATGACCTATTTACATCGTTCAGAGACGACCGCAACAGTGCTCTAGAAACCAGACAGATTGCAAAGGACAAGTTTGTTCTTAATTTGAAGAAAATGGTCCGCCAACCTATATCTTCGATTTACCAAGAAGAGTTATCTGGAACATATTTTATATCTTGTACAAGACAAGTTATATTGAATAATGGTAACACCTACGACACATATGTTGCCAATTACCAGTGGTGGAAGTTTTTGTAAAAATGCTAATATTTTTAATAGTCAAATTGCCATATGACAATAAATTTGTTCAGTATACAAAGTGTCAAATTTTTACTGACTTTATAACTGTTTTTCTAATTGACTTGTCATCCAATTAACATATGAACGTTTCATGTAAGATGAACGATATAATTGCCATTTCTGAATAAATCCATTATTCATGTTTGTCATGGTGTGCTGTTTCGCGCTCTTTAACCGTATCTCCTCAAAAGCATAATTATTCCATGTCATCACTACATGTCCATTTTATTACTAATTATCTTTAGTTTCATTCAGTGTATAATATGACATAGTATCCTTCATAGTGTGTGAGTTATACCGATTTTCGTGTGTAAAAACGGATTACAATGCAGCAACTTTCTCACCTTATGTCATACCATTAACTGCTTTAATACCTTAACTGAATATACTTATTTGTAGATTCATAGCTACTTCATTATTTCATGTATCTCTATTACCTAACGAGCTAGGACTATTTATAATTCCCACAGAACCACAACCTGTTGTCTATGAAGTTTCGCCTGGCGGCAGAGGATAGCTCTTAATGGCTTTCTATGAGGTCCACACTCTCTCTATAAATACTTCCGGCCGAGTGTGAAATCAGCTCCGTTCGGAAGTGCTCGTAAAATCCCTTAGATAAGTAAGTAAGTTCTGGCATCATAGGCGTTTACCTGGAAAAGGGTGAACTGTTGGTAAACGTTCTTCACTGATCACTACCGCTTATTATCAAAGCTAGTTATTTCCCCGTTACTTTGTTAGTTTACTTATACTTATATAGTAACTTGCTATCCACTGTTTGATATTATACCTTTTAGGATTTACTAGATAGATCCCTACTTACCGTGCTCTGTGAGGGAGTGCTTTCTTCCCGATAGATTAAAGATGCAGCCATTGTGTTTCATTAAAATTTTGCATGTGCTGAAACTGAAAGTGCACGCCCTATTTACATGCACAGTAGTTATATGACCTATTGAACATTTTAAACCCAAAATTATTAATTTGTCTGGTTTAGATAAGATTCCAAAAGTACCTTTGACTCATTGGCGCGCGCCACACGCGATGCATTGTCCGGTTTTCGATCAGAAATCGATACTTTTGCCTTCATATCGTCAATATACTAAGTCGAGTATCATCGAAATGGTAATTTTCGGTAACAGTTTGTACTTCTCGATAAAATAAGACCATTTATAACGTTTGGCATATTTGACCCCAAACAACACACTGGATGTACATTTAATATTCACTCGAGCTCACTCGAGAATATCAATGTTTTTTTGTTATCGTCTCACTTGTGTAAATGTTACAAATCGTAAATATATACATAAAATTACACATACACAACCAATCGCACAAGGATTTACGAGATACATATAGAATACTTAAAGTATTAGCATACGTGATATCCCACTTGTCTCCGTCCGTTGTTTAATAGACATACCGACTTAGCGCCATCAGTGCTTGCTTAATCGGTGAACGGTTTGTGAGTCTTGGTTCCCAATGTGCCTACATCCCAATGTGCCTACAGAAGTTGTGTAGGCACTTTGGGAACTGAAATGTGGTTCCCAATGTGCCTACATCCCAATGTGCCTTCAAAACTTGTGTAGGCACTTTGGGAAGTGAAATTACACCCCTACATAAGAAATGGGTAACTCCAAATCAACAATAGTTACCTATCAAAACAATTCTAAGTAGAATATAGTGGATGAACCAAATAATAGAACACCGCTGTGTTCAGAAAACGTTGTAAGCAGACATATAGTTTATTTGAGTCTCCCCACACATAAAATACATACATACATACAAAAATACAATGTAAAATGGCATAAAAGCGAGCCACCCTTTGAGGCGTATGTGGGACTATAATAAAACAAACATAAAGATAGAGAGTTAATATAAATAAAGAATGTATATGTACATACATAAGAGAAACATCTATCCATATAAAATATGCTTCTTCTTTATGTAAAATATTAAAGCAGATTTTGGCAGTAATATATACATGATGTTTAAAAAGTATAACAAATTTATCTCCATCACAGAGCTCTTTAAAGTTGGGAGAGCTAAAACAGTCATTTTCATACAACCTTTCGCGCAACTCATCATACAATGTAAAAGCACATGTCTTTCATCCTCAACACTCTCACTACACTGAAAACACACTCTGTCGATCACATCCTTATTGGTATATCTGTCACTTTCCAAATGCAGAGGAGCAGTACCTGATCTGAATTTGAAAAAGGCAGAGCGGTAAGAACGGAGCACACTCATTCGCACGTATCTTTCACTCTCCTACACAATTCGATATGTTCTTTACTTATTATTTCCCGTTCTTCTGCCACTTGGCTTATTTAACAACCAATACCAATCATTCATATACTTCTGCATACATACATCTTGCATACATATATCTTGCACTCGTTCACATACACATTCTTCCAACTTTGCTTTCACTCGACAACGCATGTAAGCAGGGCTCCGTTCCATAACAGTGAGCGCTTAAATTGCTCATTGATCACTCAATGTAGCGCTCAAGTAGCGCTCATTCTCTCTTGAACGACACAGTGCAAATTCCTCGAAGTTTGCTCGCCTTGCTACGTAGCGCTACATTGAGCAATCGCGTTCGAGAGGTTTAAAATTAATCGCTAATTGAGCGATTACTTTGAAACCTCTCTTGAACACGGCCCTGATGTATTTTCATAATACTTTCTTGCACTCTTGTGACCGAAGTTCTAGCATTCTTAAACATTTAGTAGGTATTACAATAATATCCCCGATTGAAGTTTTCAAATAAGTAGATTTCCTATGGATCATTTTACATTTCCGACAACGACTTCACAAATAATTTCATACTTTCCATTGTACTACCGTGTAGTGTACCGGTAGAGGACATGGGCAAAATGTAAAAAGATAGAATTAGATAAAAAAATATTTGAAAAGAATGATCAAGTTAAAAATATAGATATTTGTGAAACAAAATTTTGAATATCCTTAAATTTTTCGTTAAAAGTCACTGCACCTCCTGTAGAACATAATTTAAAAAGAATCGGGTGGAGTTGATAAGACACATTTATATCTAAAATGAAGAAATTTGCATAAAAAAATTTAAATGACAAAATGGCTTGTAATTCCATATTATTCTCTTATACTAAGGTAGACGACACATGCAAAATTTATAATAAAACAAACATTTGGGAGAATTATTTCTATTGAATTGGTGGGACATGTGCAATGTCATTTTTAGAATCGGTCGAATAATTTGTTTCTTCAATCAGTCGGTCGACAAATGTCTCCGTACAGACAGACGAACGGACGAACTTTTTTTTATTATAAACCCATGAACCGCAGACCTGGATTATAATCTTATCTTAATCTCTATCCTATCTTATATTGAAAATTATCTTTATATTCAATGTCAATCTATCGGTCAACAACAACAACAACAACAACAACAACAACAACAACAACAACGTACAACTGTTTTTACTTGAACATTGGTTGATTAAAAAATAACTCCAGTACATTGCATCTTTGATTGGATTGGAGTTAAGATGAAGAAAAATTAAGGATTATTTATTTTGGATGTACCGGAAAACGAAGATGTAAAACCAAAAAGAATAGTCCTAACTTTTTCAGCACAATGGCCTGTACTGAGAATTCATGATATATTATGCTAAGATCATAAACTCTGTGGCATCAATAACGATGGAAGATTCCACTATCTAAAATAGGTTGGAGTAACCCAATACACAAACCACTCATGTATGAATAGGTTTTGATAGCAGTATAGGCAAACTAGGATGTGGGCACAATGGGAACATGCCAATAAGACATATTATTGTGTATTCATGTTGAATGTACTGTCCGGTAGAATTTTAGTCTCACTTAATTTGGGTTCTAGAGCCCCGTGACAATGTTCATTATATGAAAGCTATTTCTGCACGGTGTTACAGTGCCACGTAGTGTTACAAAAAACAGCCACAGTAATGGAATTTCAGAGGGAAGGACATTAAACGCGCACCTTTTGTTCTGGAGGATAGTCTCGCTCCACTGATTCGAATAAATCGTTGGGTGAACGAATGAGAACCATTTTTACCTGCCCCGAAACGTCTCATCTTTTGTAAGAAGAAAGTTGATCATATGTTTTCTTAAGGAACTTCAGCCTGTTTGCTTTGTAAATATAGTATTGAATTTTGAAATCATTTCAATATGAAATTCTGAAACCGTCCTACAGTAAGCTAAATAAATCATTGATCAGTTACAAATATTCACAATTCTAAACATTATTATTGCGTAAAGGTCGTACCAAATTAACCTGTAGGTTTCAACATCACAACGAACTCCCACACACATGCACACGTGTGTTTTATGCATTCATTTGAGAGTCAGCACATTTGAGATAAGTTCACAGCTGGCGTTCACGGAGAGAAGTACATCCCACTCCGTGCTAACATCGGCATGGAGATAAAACAAAACAGGCGAAGAAAAGAAGTACGGCCTGTGAGGCTAAGAGTTTTAAAAGACAGTGTGTCATATTTGCCAAGTCAGGTTTAAATATTTAAACGGTTTGCATGACTAGAAAAATTCCCACCCTCTCGGAAAGAACACGTGCCACATTCATCGAAATTGTGCTGGGGAAAAAAGTCACGTGACTGAAATGTCCAAGTTTGAAAACTTGTGGTATTGTCGAAGCAAGCAATCTGCCATGTTAGGGCTGACATATAAACATGGCCTCTCGCCCCAGGAGGTGGAAGTCGTGGACGATTTTGGACAAGTGTCAGTGCTCTGTGGAAAAATAATTCTGTCGTGTTAAAGAGTTCTTAAAGCGTAGAATTTCAATTTGTCACTTCCTTGAGACATTGGTGTTTGAACGACAGGCGTTAAAAAGCAAATACAAGTGTTTACTGATTTGCCCGGTGTAAATTATGTATGCTGAAGGTTTACTTTACTCAAAGGATTCTACTTTTCGTCACTATACGAAACAAATACACGAAATTGCTGAGACAACAATCACATGTGTGTTTATTGGTTGGGATAAATGAATTTTCTACACGATTATGGGCGTTTTAGCTGGCTTTACGTTGATGAATTTCGTTTTATCTGAATACCTTTCACTTTGAGACTAATGGGGCCTGGAGAGGCGTGTTTTCTGGCATTGTTACCTGGAGGACAGTTCAACTATATGACATTCAACGTACGCAAGGCCTTTGCAGAATGATTGCAGGCGTACACACACACACATGTATATGATCAATACAGTTTTAGGTTACAAGTCAACCGGTACAGTACATACATGTAGATGATAATTCAGACGTATTAATATGTGTGGCTAATTCACGTTAAATGCACTGTAGCACTTATATCGCGGCTGCTAGTATTATGACAGGGAGAAAGCCTCAACATCACGTGTCTATGCATTGCGGTGAAACCTGCGAGCATCGGCTGGAACTAGAAATTCAGTGTAGCATTGTACCCAAACCTTACTGCGTGTAGAACAGTTCTCTACTGCAGACATGAGTTGCCGTGCCCTTGGCGGGATTCGAACCCCGGACCTCCTGATCCGAAGCCGAACGCGCTAACCACTGCGCTATCCCACCCCTCTTAGTTAGAGAAAGTACTGTGTTATGAGATGTTTTACCCATGAATGTATCAATAAATTGTATAAACTTTAATAATAAAAGGCAAATTTTAGAAAACATATCACGCAAAAAAACGCCACAGCGCCTTTAAAGTTCAACACTTATCCAAGTAACTTTATAAATCAAATTATTAATTGCAGAACATAACATCCACCCCTTAGTATTTTGTTCGTCTCATTCAAAAGTGTTTCTATTAAATAGCATATGACGAAACCATCTTACTTAACCATCTTATTTTAATAATTATTTTTAAAAAAATCATAAATTGAGAGTCATTTTTTAAAGTTATATTTTATAAATGAGGTACTATTTCCTTCACAATAATACACTATTTTGAGTTCATCAACTTGACATTGTCCTAGGTTAAAGTGCATTATTGTAAATCTTTGTTTGTGCTGTCGACATACACATTAAAGTGGAGTGCTATTCGTATGATGCTTAGCGCCAAGCAAGGAAGCAACGACTACCATATTATCGACGCCTGGGCGCTAATAATCGCTCATTGATTGCTCAATGTAGCACTCAAGTAGCGCTCATTCTCTCTTGAACAACACGGTGCAAATTCCTCGAATTTTACTCGCCTTGCTACGTAGCGCTACATTGAACAATCGCGTTCAAGAGAGGTTTAAAAGTAATCGCACATTGAGCGATTACTTTTAAACCTCTGTTGAACATGGCCCAATTGTTTTGACGCGGCCAGGAATAAAATGTGGGCCCTCTGGGTGAAGAGCTTCATCAACGTAATTATGTAGTCACGGTTACTGAACCATAACTTTAAAACTAAATTCGCTTAATTATGAAAACTACTTTGAAGGAAAGAGGATGCAGTTTCTGTATTTTCTACTAACGCCGCCTGGTCACGATATTTGGCCTACTCAAGTCAAAATCATCTTTGCAACAAATAACTGACATGTGCATCTAATAATGTATTCCGTGGGCAATCCCTAGCTTCAGTGTTAATGATAGCGACATATTTTCCAGGAATGCCGGTTAATTAGGTTGCAGTGCATATAACCCAATTTACTGGTTAAAAACTAACCTGACGGTAATTTAAAAAGGTTCTGGAACGAAAATGTTGGAAAGCCTTTGGTGTTATGCAATGACAAAACAATAGCGTAGTTGTTTACCTTAAGCTGTACACCGAATCCCCTGAGAATTATAGCAGGAGAATTATACACACTGTAAATTGTATACTATTGATATATCTGTCTAAACCTTCCCATGGTTTATCTTTGTCACTCCGAAATAAATATAACTAGGATTGACGCGTCAATAATTCGGCCTTCAAAACGTCTGGTTTGTTCTCTAACTCGATGTTTGATCGCAGCATGTTCTCCAATAATCAACTAACAACTTGTACACCAAATCAATATGTATCCAATAGTCCCGGACTGAAATAATTAATTTTCAGCTTTACTGCGTTTTAGTAAAGGGCATATGAAATTGCATATGCGTTGCCCACTACATGATGTTTTGCATATTTCGCTGTACATATATATTGTACATATATATTGTGTCTGAATCCGTGGAAACGTAAATGTAAACTCTTTCTGAATGTTCTATATAGTACAGGAGTTATTGCCCTTTGAACGTTCATAAAAACATTACAAAAGTCATATATTTGGACCCGTACTATACCCTTCTTATAACGTAACGATTGTTACCGATGTACAAGAGAACTTTGCTATGAACATAAACTGAATCCAAGAGAACTTTGCTATGAACATAAACTGATTCCCATCACGCCCACAAAGCCATCAAATAGATTAGCTCTGATATCAGGTTTTTGCAACAACACTAAACATATCCACTTTGGAAGACAATGTTCTAAGTTTACAAACAAAAACCAAACCAGTTTTAAGTTGACATTTAGAAGAGCTCCTTACAGCATTGTATCGATTCTGCTGTCTCCTTCAGTCCACGCACACGCAGTGCTTGAAGCTCGGCACAGAGAAAACGAAGAAACCTCAATTGGTTTTCAAGTACTTTAGCGCAAATAATCACTTCAGTGCGTTTTGACAAGAGGTGTGTGATCAATCATTTGTGGACATTCCCTGTGCACGTAAACACTTGCTTGAGTAATTGAACTAATAATATAATACATAACTGGTAACATAAGTTACCACGCCCGCGGCGCAATAGCATATGCGTAATCACATAATAAAGCGAAATAGCTGATACATTTAATTATTACGCTTCAAATAGTTAATGACATGCTAATGATGCAATGTCTTTTTAAAATAATGTCACTAATAGTAAAACACTCTTCTCTCTTCGAAAAATCGTTAAAACTGAGTGTACATAGTTGGGTAAATCCATGGGAATCGTTTTTGTCATTCGAAATAATAAAATGTGTTCACAATAAAATGGCCACCATGCAATTTTTGCTTTATACGTAACACTGTTATTACCACTACGGATAATTGGTTTGTGTAATAACATGTTTTACTCTCTAAAGTAAACACAAATGACATACACTTTCATTATAATTTGGAAACACACAATTTGCAAAAAACGTTAAAACTACAAGGTATGGCAGTAGTCTTGCTAACCTACGTTTATGCATTCACAAGACCGACTCGAAAAAAACCCCAGAAAACTATGTGGCAATTTGTTCTGAGTGAATAAAATCTAAATGCTTTCCAGGACCCGTCCCTGACTGAATGTGTGTAGTTGTAGCCTACTAGATATCTTATCAGATATTGTAAAAACTGTTATGAACAGTTTAGAAACATTATAACATAATGAAGTTGCACCATTTCTGCATTTTATATTTGAATTTCAGAAGTTCACGTCACGAAAGAAGGGCGATTGTTGAAATTAGAAAACAATAATTGTTCAGTTTTCGATCAGTGATTGTTGTGATTGGTCAGCTATTTGACTGATACGGTACACGCGCCTATACGGGGTGTCCTCAGGCCTTGTGGCGATGAATCTGCTGAACCAGTTCGTATCCCGATTTGCAGATTTAACTCCTGGGAACCCTTTAGTTGTTTTTTGTCTTAATGTGTCTGATAATGCGTCGTCGCACCTTTGAAAGGACATCAGCACTGATTAAGAGGCGCTCACATAAATCCGCCATTTTGTTTTATGTTTGAAGGAATCGAACCGTAGAACATCGATAATGGTTTCTCAATAACAATTCGCTCAAATATACAATACTTAGACATAATTAAAAGTTAAACACACTTTAATTCACACGATTCAATTCAATCGTTTCTTCCTTGGTTGTTGAACGTGTCTGTTATGTTTTCTGTTTAACTAATTAACCAATATTAACCAACGTAATCAGTAGAGGCTACAGTTAATGTGTCCATATCCGTGATTTGAACATTCCACACTGCTGTTCAATTTCCACAACATGTCTAACGTATGAACATATGTCATTCTGATGTACACGTAGATTATACAGAACTTACCGTGTTTAAAGTTCTAAGATGTTGTTGATGGAGTCGACGAAATCAAAGTAAACAAAACGTCTGGTAACTAATAACATCATCTAACTATGTCTAGACACAGGAGCTTCCTCTAAGACCAAGCCTTCGGATTTACCGTACAATGATAAAGCAGCGTTAATCTACAGTCTCAGTGTTCCGATGATTCCCTGACGAAATAAATCAACTTAAGTAAGTATGATCAAGGGCTAACTCTAATCTCAGATTTCAAGCCGGTTGACTGGCTTCTGAGACAATGCACATCTTAATAGAACTCATTGAAGAATTGAATTGATGAACCGTTCTGCCTTCATCTACATATACTGTCTTTTTCATCGGAGTAATTTGTTGTATATCAAATCGCTATTACTTTACTTTCGCTTTCTTATCTTGTGTACGATACTACTAATTGTTCATATCTTTATGTATGCGTTCACGTTAAAGATAAATTCGCTTTCAATATTCTATATTATATTTAAAAGGTGTAGGCATTACAGAATAAGAAATACATATACATTTAGATAAGGAAAACTACTATTGTTATATTTCAAGACACGGTATCTGCAATTCAAGAGAACACATTATCTAACCTTTTTGTGAACGAATCCATTGTGGGATTCGAACCTACGCCCACATGGCACAAAACAAAGTACAATATTTTCTATTCTAATTTTAATATTTCAGATAGCGTGATCCTATATATATAAATGCTACGTCCTAGAATTTATTGCAACTTGTTGAAAATACTGACTTAGTGGAACGACACCCGATAACGGTGACCATTTGTCGAGTTGCACATGCAAATCTGGAGACTGGACTCGAAAAGGAACGAAATACTTTGAAACGAATAACAAGCTCATAAAATGTATTAGATATTGTTTTTACACATTGCATTTATATGTTGAACGTTTACTGAGATTCTAAACATTAGAATCATTCCCTCGAATTTCGTTTCCATAACAACTACCAGGTTGCACTGCCCCGTACCGTTCAGCTGGGATTACTAATCATATATATATATATATATATATATATATATGAGTATGTTAAAGTGCCGGGCGAAAGTAATAAGAAGACGTCTAATTCTTAGTTTAAGTTTCATTTGAAGCGACATTTTGAATGGCGATTATTTGGAGTAATACTTGAACGAATAACTTTTATGGTTTTCTATAGGAATACGTAAATATGTCATGCATCGTAAGTGTCTTGTAAATCACCAAACGCTTTTCGTGTGTAATTTAAACAATATCACCAGGACTATAACATCTTATCAGCATGGTCTTCATGAATGACCCTCTGTAATTCTCGTTGTTCTTATGCATGTCCAATGTATATACAGATATATTTATACACATATTTTCCTGAGAAAATGTTCCTGTGATTATATGTGTTGTTATTGTTTATTTCATAAAGTTTGTATGTGTGAAACATATGTATGGTATATTTCAAAACATAATGCGTGCAGCAAACATCTAAACACAAACCGAAGGAAATGTACTCATAGAGTTCCTATTGATTTTTTTGTCAAAGAAACCATCTAAAAAGTATATTTCTCCTCTGGGTACACATTCCACATCAAATTGGTAAAGCATTCAGTTTAATACCTTCGAGGTGTTTGACATGTGTCTTTTAGACCTGGGAAGGCTACAACTGTGACACTAACGGATGTTTATTCCTACGGGATGCCCTTTATGACATGCATGCAGATGTGAGGGTTTAGATTATGAACATTTTGACAATTTTGCAATAGTCATTACACATAACATTTGAGAGAGAAAAACACCTAAGTAAACCAAATGATATTACAATTGGATATATGATTTATGAACTGACATAACAATTGATGTCTTACTAATGTTTTGCTTTATTGTTTAAGAGGCATTTTAGTAGGAAAACCAAGATCTGTTATCTGCGTATTTAGAAAAGCAAAATACTGGTATTTAAGCACTACGTATACATGGAAGTCGGGACAACATATCGTCTACGAGATTAAGCATTATCTTATATAGACGCGTTTAGTGTTTTTTTAAATCACTGTTAAATAAGAAAATGAAAGCGATTGTACATGTTATTTGATGCGTGAGAAAGATTTTCTGTATTAATGTAATATGACGAATGCATAATCAGATGGTTTACATTTAGTAATTCGCTTAATGTTGTTTACTCATGATATAAAGAGGATATTATATGAAACCAGTGTAAACACTATATGTAATGAATATTGAAATAATAGTATTTAAAGCGTATTTAAGTGGTCTTTAGAATACGACGCCATGTCATTTCACGGTGACATTATGCTCTAAAAGTATTGATGGCCCCGTCAATTAAGCAAAGTTATAGTCAACATGTTCGTTTCAAACTGCCATTTCGTTTCATTGCACTGTGTTATAATATAAATACATGTACATATGGAAACATGAACTCGATTTATGTCGTTTAATCTATACCGCGTATCGTTTCGATATCTTGAAACATATCATTGACGACATACAGCCCAACCGATCGTCTATGTCTAATAAGGAACTTTTCTGAGCCAGGTTGGTAAGTCTGAAATACAGTCAAACCGATCGTGTATGTCATATAAAGAATCTTTCGAGGACAGTTTGCTTTAGTCGGAAATACAGCCCAACCGATCTTATATGTCTAAAGCCAGTTACAGCCCAATTGAGTGTCCTCACCATCGTTTTGTTTCCTATATAAATGTATCACATTTTGTTATTTCCTTACATTCCACCCTATGAAGTATGTACTCCACCACGTCTTGTATTTTCACATTAAGTCCAGAACATCTGTTCTTTAGTTTGGTACAGACTTAATGCAATTGACCAATGTCACCAGGGCCATATTCAAGAGAGGTTTCAATTAGCGATTTCTTTTAAACCTCTCTTGAACGCGATTGCTCAATGTAGCGCTACGTAGCAAAGCGAGCGAACCATGAGGTTTTGCACAGTGTCGTTCAGGAGAGAATGAGGGCCACTTGAGCGCTACATTTAGCGATCAATGAGCGATTATAAGCGCTCGCTGTGATGGAACGGAGCCCATATATTGATTGTTACGTCACTGCCACAGGATGTCGCGATAAAGAACGTTCTAGGTAGGTTTGGTACAGTCCGAAATACAACCCAGCCGATCTTGTATGTCGTGAAGAGAGCCTTCCTAGACACGGTTTGTACAATCTGAAATTAAACCAAACTGATCTTGTATAGCTGGTTCTTCTTCATAGAGCATTAAGGTGATCGTAAGTCACTAAGGTAACCTTTGCGTAATGTGAAAATATGGGAGTTAAGGTTAACCGTAGTAAAGTTTGCTTTGTGAAAGGAGCCCGTGATAAGGAGGGTTTCAAGGTAAGTTTTATGCAATCTGAAATACAGCTCAACCCAACTTGTATGCCTTATAAAGAACGTGTCTAGCTCAGGTCGGACCAGAGTGAAATCCAGCGAAGAGCGACATCCTTCAGGTCTACTCTAGCCATGGTTGTGAGTGTGGTAACGAGCTTAATATCGTTAAGCTGGGTTTAAGTACGCCATTAGTGCCAGCAACACAGTACATGTAAAGCTATTACTGAACCATTAGCTCTACAAGCAGTGTTTTCATACAGCACATCACCTATTGTAGTTGATTTGTCATCAGGAATACAACACCGTCGCTATTCTCTAACTGTTCAGCGCCTGTTCATCTCTGCTAATTCCAAACACGCCTACTTAATTATTAATCACACATAAAAAAAAGTGTCCGATTTATCCTAAATGGAACTGGCAGCATTTAATCAACTTGAAATCTTTCACAGAAATCTGTGTAAAGAATAACACTCTAAAGCTATGAATAATGCTGGTGAATTTTTAAAGCGACCAAAAACGAGGAAACGAAAGCATTGAAGTTTTAAGTTGCTGTAATCAAAGCCGTGTAATCCTGTTTGCTGACCAATCCGAGCACCGTGTCTGAACAATGATAACATCCGGTTTCAAAGTCTAGTAGAAAAGCGATTTGTTAACCATTCATAAATTATATTATGGAATTAATTCCTCCTATCACGTCCAATGTCCTACAAAAAGTTGCTTTTTTCTATTGCACGGATATTTTGTAAAAGTGTGACAGTGTTATTATGTTATAGGTTGATTAATTCTAGTTAAACTATTTGCATTAAGAGATATTGAAAACGTGGATGTCAGATGATTGTGTTTTTCTTGTTAAACATGTACTGATATGCAATGCAAACATGTACATTGTACATAAGAACCGTTAGTGTTTTGAATTACCAGTGTTATATCAAGGGAAACTGGCATCACATTTCGCGACGTTGCAACCAGGGCCGTGTCCAAGAGAGGTTTCAAAGTAATCGCTCAATTAGCGATTTCTTTTAAACCTCTCTTGAACGCGATTGCTCAATGTAGCGCTACGTAGCAAAGCGAGCGAACTTTGAGGTTTTGCACCGTGTCGTTCAGGAGCGCTATTTGAGCGCTACTTGAGCGCTACTTGAGCGCTAATTTCAGCAATCAATGAGCGATTATAAGCTATCGCTGTTATGAAGAAGAAGAAGAAGAAGAAAAATATTTTATTTAAGTGTCACACAGCGTACATATACTTCAGACTAGATATTATAAACGGTAAATATAGCACGCCGTCCGGCCAACAATGGCCTATGAGACACTAAAACACATTAAAATAGCTAAAAACGCATTAAGCGCTAAAATGGTTAAAATATATCACAAATATCAACAGAATTTTTTGTTTTTTTAAAAAGACCTTAAGAAAGCAATGTAAAATTGATTTTTAAGAAATTATATATTTCCTGCGTCTAAACATAGCGCGTGTTGTAGCGGCAAGTGGTTGGGAGAGTTGGGGGGACTGCAAGAGAAATATAGCTTGATCTATTGGAGAAAGATGTATAAACTGATTGTGAATAGCTTGCGCCTTTAACCATAACGGGGACCTGATATCTGAGTAAAGCTGACAAGAAGTTAGAAAGTGTATCTCATCTTCTATTTCAGAAGAACTACAGCATTTACATTTACGTAGATTTAATGGGGTTTTCGGATGAGAAAAACGACCTAATTCTATCTCTAAAGGGAGAGAACCACATCTTAGTTATGGAACGGAGCCCATATATTGATTGTTACGTCACTGCCACAGGATGTCGCGATTTTTGCATTGTTAGACATGTACGGATATTTCAGAAGATTTCCATCAATTCCACGATAGGTATAGTACGTTAACTTTATTCAGCGGGATGTTACTGATCACTGACAAGCTTCATCCAACATCTTTGCAACAATACAAGTGAAATGATAAAACAACAAAATTATTATGTTTACAAACATTTTCTGGGGAGTAAAATGTGATATTTCATGTCAAAGATTGTCTTACCTCAACTATTTCTGGCCAGGTCGATCATATATTTGATGTAATGTCACCAAGTAACGTCCCTCTCTAGGATACTTTCATAGTGATGAGAAAAGGGATATTTCATTTCTGTGATCATTATATTTGTCTCAGCCGTATGGACAATATTTGCCCATTTAGCATCTAATGAATACCTAACATATGTGCCGAACAGTGAACTTTTATATAAGAACGGGAGATTTAAAGAAAATAGGTCACACTCGTACATCCCTCTCTTATAACTATACCTTGGCGGAAATATTACGCTTTGATATAGCATGTAAGTTTAAGTCAATTTAGATGGACACTGTGCTTCAGAAACTTATGGTTAAATAGCGTTTATGGTCATGTCATCAAATGCCGGGATCACTTTTTGTAAGAGCCTTTTTATATGTCAGTAAGGGTCTGGGTGGCACGAACTCTGTGACGGTGTTGAGGTGTATCATTTAGCCTCAATTGTTGATGTAGACGGAATGTTCGAAACAAAGAAAAGTGTGTATAGCCACTACAAAACATAAAGCTCTCAATTCAAAACACTTCTCGAGATGGTTCAGATTCTGCGGTTACCACATTTCTATTTCCATAGCGAAAACAGAATGTTTGTTGACAAATCGATTCATCGATTTTATATGCATTAGATTTTGTATTTTCATCTTTTCAAAGACATCCTTCGACAAAATCTTCAGTACACAAAGAAAAGCAATTATCGAAGTTCTGAAGATGACATGAGTGTCATCAGATTGAGTGTCATCTTAGTTTCATTATCCAGAAACCAGCTTTGTACATTATTTACAACTATATTATATCTCGATACTGAAGCTTTGTATTATTCCTGCATTCACGTGTAGTGCTCTACGACATGGTCGAGAGGTTTGCCATACCTCAAGCAAGTCTGGGACTGTCTGCGCTATCTAACCTTCACGGTCCACTGGACACCAAGTCGCGTGTGGAGACTGGCTACACCCACAGCTATGGATTATTACTGGCAAACAGTTATCAGAGGAAAACAGGGATAAATCATTCATCCCGGGAACCGGCATTGTCATATTATTCACTTTGATACACGTCTTCGTGTAAGATAAAGTCTCTGGGTAATGAACGAGGCATGTGAGGATTGTAGAATTCCGCTGATTAAAAATCTTATCTTAAACATTCTAACCCATAGGTGTGTTCATGTACTTTGAAACTTAACTAACTTTGCTTTCGTAGATGTGATTTGTAAAATATTTGATATGATATTTAAGTTGTTATAAACATTTGAAAATATCACTTCAATTTGAACGATATATATTACTACCAAAAGGGATTTATATCCAATTTTTAAGATTCCGCACTTTAAACTATTACCTGTCTATAGAGATTAACCGGTGGCAGGGAATTGCCAGGGAAGAACGTGTGTGTAAATTATGCAACCAAAATGTAATGGGAGATGAGTTCCATTATATCTTTAGATGCGAATCTCTTCTCCCAGCCGGAATGTTATGTATTCCAAGCTCATTTCACCTGTATCCTAATGTACATAACCTCTGTGAAATGTTCACAACTAAATGAACAAATAAACTGAAAAATTATCCAAATTCATAAATATCTTACAACGTTTGATTAGAAATAATTAAGGCGCATTCAAAAATTATATTATGTTATTTTGTTTTCCTGCTCTTGTACCACCGTTGGTGGTTTTTGAGTGAATAAAGATTGATTGATTGATTGTTAAAAGTCCCATCTCAAATGATTGCTCATGTATTGTACATTACGATTTATGAACCATTTTTTTGCCCTAGTTCAACGTTACGTATGTTGTGTTATCAAGATAGAAAACTACAGTTAGGACAGTATGTTTGAACATATACACATTCATGTTCAGAACAGGTCACAGAGTTGATTGTGGTCAAATAAAAGAACAATCAAGGCATCTTTCATATAATTTGAGATAGTTATCAAACTTCTTGAAGGTTATGGATCATTATATCTTCATTGATGTACATATTAGATAAATTTTCAAAAAACATATATATCACGTAAACCATTATACACTGGACATTTGAAAAGAAAGTGAAATTCATCCTTTATGTAATTGGATTACATATCTTACAGTAACGACATTCACGTGGAATGCCATCTCGTCTACCAATATTTATATTTTATATTTGTAGCTCACAATTCTTAACAAAGTAATTCTATGCATTGCTTCTTTATATTTAACAATTAAGACAGATTTTAGTCTAGAGGATAAATGCAATGTTGAATATTCATTAATTTCAGTCATTAAAGTTTGAACATGACAGTTTTTAATCCTAGTTTCGAAATTTAAAAGAAAAGACTGCTTGAAACCTTCTCCTTGATTTTCCCAAACAAAACCGAAACCGTAAGTTTTGACATGTTGCACCCACGTTTTACGACCAACTTTATCTAAATTACACACAATTAGATAAGCCTGTTTTGGATACCTGACTAACTGACATTTCAACTGACATATGTAAAATCTGCATCTATACCTTTTGATATTTAATAAACAGATTTTTATTACCAGTTTGGTACCTGGATATCTGTTTGCATCTCTTTATTTTAACCCGTGGTTGCCGTTTGCATCATATATCCTTAACATTAATATGAGCATCTCGAACATGAAACTAAAAGCTGAGTAATATGAATCTGATTGAAATCATCGGTTACTCTGACTATTGTCCCACTAATATATTGTTCACTGTTTATTCACTATATGGACCATTTATAACTATCGTGTTGCTCAGTACACCATGATCTTCTAATGTTACATTTCCATTTAGATCTGTCTATATGTTACAACGATAAAAACAAATCAATGTTCCTTTTTCCTTGAATATGTTGATTCTAACGTGTGTGACCAACTTCCAAACGCAAGGCATAACTCTTGCCAGTCTCTATTAATGGCTGATTTAACCCTTGCAGTATTTCCCTCGGTTTGTCGTGCCAAGATAGTGGATCGCTGCACCTGCAATGCATAGTGGGGCCGGATTTCCAAGCACAGAGATCTTAGGAAAACACAAGACCTAAATCAGCCAGTAATGAAGACTGGCAAGAGTTACGACTTGCATTGAGAAGTTGGCGTGTGACATGGTCTTTCTATAGTATGTGTTATGATAGTTCTAGCTACAAACTGCTAATTTGCAAGCATACTTTCACTGCTTACGTTCATCTCCTGGAATTAATATTCCCGAAAATCATTCAGCGCAGTATTTTACAACCAGGATACAGCCAAGCACTTCAGCTGTGTATCTGCCCTATTGCAAGCGAAGACTCAGTTCGGACGGGACAATAATGGGAAAAAATAATACCCTGACTATTGTGTATTCATTTTCCCTGTTTGTGGTCGCTGAGCACGCAATCAGAACGAGTGTGGAAGTCAAAGAGCAGATCTTGTATCATTTTACCAGTTTTTATCACAAACCGAGTTGCAATAAGCGACGTTCTTGAAATGAAAACGACATAATCGCCAGTTACGGTAGTGACAACGATGTCTCGCAATCAGACACTCGTCGAACAGATAATTGTCGAGACTATTTCGGTGTTATGTATTGCCGGTTGTGAAATAACTATGCAATAAACATGGATTATTTAGATAGAATGACGCAGCTTGCAATACACGATGTATGAAGAGTGTAAACAATCCAGAGATGCTGTATGTTTTCTCTCTCTGACCTTCAACGATATGTGAAATAGCGTTATGTATGTTCCAATCATTTATATATTTGTGTCATTTATATACAACATTAAAATGGGGAATCAAAATATAAATAATCAAATAACAATATTTTAAAAAATCAAATAGGAAAGCTACTTCCGGATTTTCGAAACTCTTTCTAACATAATAGTATGATTAACGAGCATCAAGGTTATAGCTCCTGGACTTTCTTATTTGTATCTGACAGCTTCACCATTTTATATTTAGCACGTTATTACTCGCCCTAAAAAAATAGTGCAGTGTAATATTTCAAATTATATCTTAAACTTTTTTTTCCTTTTGATGGCTTGTGCAGTAACATTTTATCAATGTATTATGTATATGTGAGGTGAGACATTAATAAACACAATTCCTCTGTCTGTAATACAACTGCACAACGTGACAATAGTGTGCAATAATGACGTCGTCACAATGGTCGTACCGCCATCATAATGATATTATTTGAAATATTTCTGGATTATATTTAATCCATTTTAAGTATTTTTTTTGTCTGTTAGAAAGATTCTAGAGTCAATAGACGATCAATTTAAGAAATGTTTGAAGAAACATTAGATTTCGACATGGTTGGCATTTGAAAGCATTGTTCTACTATAGATAGAATTATTGTAGACGATTTCAATTTTGTCTGTTCAAGTTTAATTAGTCTTTACAGTTAATTGAATTTCTAAACGTCCCTTTGACATTCAGGCATCAGCCAATCCAATTAATTTCAGCTCTGAGGTCTACCTGTGCTAAGGTAGTATATGAACTAGTATTGCTTCTACTTAAATCGCTTCTAATCATTTACATAGCAACATTGTGGGTTGAAGGAAATTCTGATAATAAGTATGTACGTAGTCATAAATTGTAAACAAGTAACAAAATGAAGTAGGAGATAGCAATTTCTATCAATCATGTTTATTCAGTAGTGCAGGCCACATGGAACATGGTACAATTGTATTTGAACAAGAGAAAAGTAGTTGTCACATGACCATAATTATAATGATCTTAAACTGAACATTTTACAAAGGTATATTGAAGTTAATCGAAGTATATTTATATCATGCGTGTTAAATATTAGTTGCAATGTCAATTTGGCATTACAGTAATGTTTGATGGACATGAGGTATTCATTTCGGATATGAGTATATCTATTACATATAAAAAATACATGGTATTCATTTTCAACAACATTATGATTACAATGCAAACAAATTGAATCTGTATCAGAAATATCATTATACTTCTTATTACGCTGATGATTTACTCTAAAGTCATGCAGAGAAATGCGAAATTTACACATGGGTCTGACCAATTGACGATTATTAAGCTCATGAATATATTTTTCGCATTGGAAGAAATCTTTTATATTTGAATAAAGTGACAGGTAGGATGATAATTCAATATTTTCTTTCCATGATTGTATATAAATGTCAATCAAACGTCTTTTAAAAATTGATAAAAATACAGTGGCATCACCAACATCTTGTACAATCCAAACATTACTAAATCCATTAATAAATAACATCTCACAAACATGAGAAACCCAATTAACTTTACGATTTTCATCTTGTATCTTAAGCATCTCATACACATGTATTGGAATACGAGAAACATCCATTCTTAATAACTTAATCCAGTACTTTATAGCTTTAATCTGTGTTTTTATAAACAAACAATATCTTCCAGTTTCCAAGGAATCTTTTTAAAAAGCTTGTTTGTACCTTTTCTATTACTTCTTGGTATTTTACACCCCATATTTCCGAACCATATGTTAAAATTGGAGATATTTTTGAATCGAATATCTTACAAGCAGTATTGAAGTTTATATGTTTGTTTTTATTCAATAAAATGATCACTGGTTCCAATGCTTTACGGGCTTGCAAAGCTAGAGTTTCACATGCTTTTGTCCATATTAATCTAGATGAAAATACTATACCAAGATACTTGTAGTAAGCAACAGTTGCAAGTTTTATATTACCATAAGTCCACTTTTCATGCTTGGTTAATATACCTCCAATACTGAAAACAATAATTTTGGATTTGTCTAAGTTCACAGTTAATCCCCATTTCAAACAATATTCATATAGTACATCCAGTTGCCGTTGTAGACCAACAATAGAAAACGAAAATAAAACAACATCATCTGCAAATAATAAAAGCATTATGTCTTCAATACTTTTATTTACAAATATACCATAATTACATACTTTGTACATTTCATGTACAAGTTCATTAAGGAAAAATATGAATAACACAGGACTTAAAATACACCCTTGCTTAACTCCTGAAGATGTATTGAAAGAAGATGTGGTATCATTACCAACTTTAACAGTTGCTTTTACAGAAGAGTACATACTTTTTAATACAGTATAAAGTTTACCATGACATCCATTTTTAACAAGGAGATATAACAATTTTCTTCTATCAACAAGGTCAAATGCTTTTTTAAAATCAATAAATCCACAGTAAAATCTGCCTTTATGTTTACTGAGATATTTTGTACATAACCCTTGCAGAGTGAAAATTTGGTCTGTCGTGGAGTATTCTGAACGGAACCCAGCTTGTGATTCTGCTATTAATTAATTTATATCAAGCCACATTCTTAATCGCTTTTCAATAATAGTTGTGAATATCTTACCACAGCAGTTTAAAAGAGCTATACCCCTGTAATTGTTGGGATTTTTTCTTGATCCTGATTTGAATAATGGAATTATCATACCAATATTCCAACTATCAGGGAACATTCCACTATCCAAAACGTTGTTAAATAGCAAGAGTAGATAAGGCATGAACAATGAATGCGACAGCTTAACAAAATCAGATAGCAATTTCGTTATTGCTTGTGTGACAACAGACAGACAGACTTTTTTTCTATACAAGTGTCACATGATATGTTACAAATAAAATATATATTGTAAAACATATAATACCATACAATCACATAGCCATATCATTGCTTTACGAGACACTATTGAAATACATGATCTATGATATATACAACAGGGGTGATAAATAATAAAATGTATATTATAAAATAATACATATGTAAAATAAATTAAGAATGTATATGCCGTCTCTAGAACATATCATTTATAGTATAAGCATTAAGAGCCTTAATTTCAGTTATGTTCATAACTGCATTGCAATTAATAACATCACTTTAATCTTGGTTAAAACTAATGTTATCTTTAAAGGTTATTTAGTTAAACATCACAATTATAAAGAAAATGGGCTTCAGACTTAAAATTATCATACAAGGGGCAACATCTATATGGCTTAGGGGTTTACAATATCGTCCCGCCTCTATAAGAAGTAGTAAAACACCACAACGTAACTTACCAGTAGTACCGCCTATGTCTGAACATACTATTTCTGACATAATGACATAAAACAATTTATTCCCCATATGGTTGAAAATAACCGAGTTACTATTATTGATACGAGCACATGTGCACATATCAAGTTTGCCTAGCAACCATTGTTTCAACGCGACTTCCCGTATTGTGTCGTTTGTGACGTCATAAAACGATTGTTTGTGACGTGATTGTTCGTGACACAGAGAGTTGGATATAAACTACCGGGCAAAAGAAAGTATTCACCTAAGTTTGTTTTGATTAATTCAATATTTAAAAGAAATCAGATGTATTTGACTATGGCACGATACAAAAATACTTATCTGACTTTGTTTGGTGACTGAGGTTAAATTTTAGTTCAAATATCGTTTTGTAATGAAGACAGGGTTAAGAATGAAATTTACACCAACATGACCCCTACCCTGTTTAAAATGTTTTAAATGTGTGCAGAATCAGGCACATTTATTTATTTTCACATAAGATATGTCTTATATGTCGATGAACAGTTGTGTATCATCAACAATAATTTAAAAACAAAATTAAACTAAAAATTCCATTTTTTTTTAAAATAATTAAAAAACATGTAGAAGTATTCTTTGACTGCTAACTAAACAACTGTACTTATCAGTTTTGGATTATGACATCGAAAACTTGAGATATTGCAACTGAAAATCATACATATGATAAAATCAACTGAGGTGAGTTCTTTCTTATGCCCGGTAGTTAACATGTTATCACACGCTACAACGAAGTTGGCGGGGGATATAGATATGACCTTCGTCCGTGCGTTCGTCCGTCCGTGCGTTCGTCCGTCCGTGCGTCCGGGTTTCGTTCATGTGCCTTTTATAGTTTTCAACTTCTTTGGAATTTAATCATATTCCGTGTCAAAGGAAGCAGAACTTAACATTTTGTTTCCTGACAAGAACTCAAAAACAGTAAGGCGTAGCTCAATGAAACCGGATGTATGGAACAATCATCATGTGTAGATGTATCTTTTTGTGTTTTCATCATTTTCGGATTTTAGGCATTAACTTTGAGAACACCTCGAGATCTTCATTTTGATTCCTGAGTAAATTTAACTTCTAAAACTAACGGAAGTCATATAATCATCTGTCGATTGATTAGTCTGTTCAGGAGAACCACAGATATGAAGATAACAGAGAGCAAGTTGTGGAATGTTCTTGTACTGATTTCACTGACGTCACGTTCTAGGATGTGTGTACAGTCGTATTAAGATGTGAAGTCTCGACATTGTCATGAAACAATTGTTTCCAATATGAATAATCCATTTTAAACATCTTTGGGTTCAGATGAAAAAAACTTCTTGGGGCATCAGAAGAACCGACATTGCCAAAGGCTGAGAGTGATGACTCTCTGGCCGAATCCTTCAATGAATACTTTATCACTAAGATAGACGTAATCAGACGACGTATGCAATCCACATCAGCAAGTCAGACTGATGACAGATCTGAATTCCATGGGCATGAAATGTTTCAATTCAATCAGGTGTCGGAACAGGAAGTCATGTCACTCATCAAGTCATTAAAGCCAACGACGTGTGAATTGGACCCCATCCCAACCAAGTTGATGTTAGAACTGTGTGACCTACTGTTACCTGTGATTACATCCATTAACCAAAGTCTTCAAAGTGGTGTGGTTCCTTCTTCCTTTAACGATGCTGTTGTTAAACCTCTCATCAAAAGGCAGAACCTTGATGCGAACAACCTTTGCAGCTACCGACCAGTGTCCAATCTAGCCTTCCTCTCTAAGATACTAGAGAAAGCAGCTAACAAGCAGTTGACAGACCATTTGGAAGACACCGACCTCTGCTACAAGTATCAGTCCGCATACAAGAAGGCTCATAGTACTGAAACTGCCTTAGTTCGGGTTGTTAATGACCTCCAGGTGGCTGTCGATGGTGGAGATCTAGCAATCCTGGTTCTTCTTGATCTGTCGGCGGCCTTTGATACGGTGGATCATCAGCTCTTGACGACAAGACTAGAAAATCATTTCGGACTAAAAAGCACTGTTCAAGAGTGGTTCTCCTCATACCTGACTCACAGAAACCAATCAGTAGTTGTTCGACATGCCAATTCACAACCCACTCAGCTAAGCTGTGGGGTTCCTCAAGGGCCAGTCCTTTTCACCATGTATACCAGGCCACTAGTAGAGCTTTAAACCAATCACAATCTCCCGCATCATTTTTATGCTGATGACTCTCAGTTAATTGAAAAGTTTGCTGTAGCAGACAACGGAAATCAGGTTCTTCCAAGACTAGAGACCACAACAACTGAAATAAAAGCATGGATGACATCAAACATGCTTCAACTCAATGAAGCGTAGACTGAAGCTATGGTGGTCGGCCCTAAAGTTCGCCTACAGAAGGTTGGATTCAGGAGCATACCTGTGTGTGAAGTCTCAATTCCAGTATCAAGATCTGTGAAGAACTTGAGAGTCTTTTTGCAGGCAGATCTTTCAATGGATAGACAAGTGTACGAACTTTGCAAGAAGTGCAATTTTCATATGCGGAACATAGGCAGAATTCGTCATCTTCTGACTTTAGATACAGCTGCTGCACTTGCAAGATGCTTCATACTGTCCAGGCTGGACTATTGTAATGCCTTGCTTGCTAACACCACTCAGGAAAACATCAAAAGACTCCAGAGAATCCAGAATAAGGCTGCTCGAATTGTGACAAAGTCTCCAAGAACTAGCGACACCATATCACTTCTCAAGTCGCTCCACTGGTTACCAGTACAGGCACGTGTGGACTACAAGATTCTGGTCCTGTGCTACCAGTGTGTCAACAGTTTAGCTCCGCAGGATCTGTGTGAGCTGGTTTGCCAACATCAACCAACACGTAACCTACGATCTGCTTCTAAGCACCTGCTCGATGTACCCAGATACAAGCTTAAACATTTGGAGGCCGATCTTTTCAAGTGACTGCTGCTGCCAAGTGGAATGAACTACCAGAATACCTTAAAACAAGTGACACTCTTGCAGCCTTCAAATCAAAACTTAAAACTTATCTTTTCTCCAAATAACTCTCTTTCTGAGCGCTTTGAGCGTACCGATGTGTGTGGATTTAAGCGCTATACAAATGGACCTATTATTATTAGGCCTTACTCCGGTAGTTGATAATAACGCAATGCACATGTTAAATGAGATATGTAAACTCAAGTGCAAAGAAACACCCCCATAGAGAATGCCAGGTATTTCATGCAAATACGACTGACACACCATTATATCATGTCTTCAGAACCCAACTATAATAAACATGAACTTTAAAAAATGTATCTCTTCATATTTGCAGAAACACACGTTTTACGAAATCGTCGTTTTTCAACATTTATTTAATATAACTAGACGAGATAGGAGCGTCACAAAGTGTCAAAGCAATTTTTGGCTTACAATGTATTTTGTGACGTCGTACAGTGCGTAAATGCGGCAACAAAATTCAATTATGGAAGGTTATTTATGTAGATGACATCGTTTTAAAGGCGCTGTAGCACGTTTTTTTGCTGAAATAAGTCGATGAAATGTATTTGAAAAATAATGTCAACAATAGTAAAACACCCTTCTCTCTTCGGAAAATCAAGTTGCAAATGAGTGTACATGGTTCCGTTAAGCCATGGGAATTGTTTTTGTCATTCGAATATAATAAAATGTGTTCACAATAAAATGGCCGCCATGCAATTTTGGCTTTATACGCAACACCGTTATTACCACTACGGATCATTGGTTTGTGTAATAAGATGTTTTACCCTCTAAAGTAAATATAAATGACATAAACAATCATTATAAATGAGAAATTTGAAAAAATAAAATTTGCAAAAAACATGCTACAGCGCCTTTAAATCAAATCTCTACTTATAAATAAAACATCTTGAAAAAGCGATTCCAGCACCCCAAATGTATATGATCAAACATAATAATAAAAGGATCATACTCTGATGTTTGACATTGTGAGTACTTCTTCCGAAAACATTTGTCCATCAAATACTACTTTCTTCTTCTGCTAATTTATATTTAATTTAATACACTGTTAAACGTTGTTTTTCCACGTGAGTATATACAGTCTGATACGTAATGGTTTCCATGTCTGAATACGTTAGTTTAGTTTAGTTTAGATCATTTAGGAGATAAACCTACTTTGTTTGAAAAGTAGACACATGTTAAACTGGATTAATAGCGAGTATACTTTATATTGAAACCGAAAGAAGAGGTATTTCAATCAATAATTGATTGCATTTGATTTTTTAGAGAACCAATCAGAATCGAGTATCAAGCAATGTCAAGGTAGAATATTTTGTGATGTTATTCTTTTTATGTCATCGAATTGAGTAATATAGTTAACTATAACAGGGCACATCCCGACTATAGCAAACGCGACACATAATAATAATGAGTTTCATGGGACTTTATACTATTGGATTTTTTTTAGCGAAAGCGATGGATGTATTCATATTTAGGTATGTGGCTCGTAAACATATGATATGGACGCGAATATAAAGTTATATTAATTATCAATTCTTGAAAATGAAGAAAACGCAGCAATCTCCCCGCCGTCACCGAATGTACATGGTATATATGTTCCGTGCAATCTAGGAATCATCACAATCTGCAGATTGTGAGCTCACAATCTGCAGATTGTTCGAACAATCTAGGAATGTTTCACCATTCCTAGATTGTTTAAACAATCTGCAGATTGTGAGACCTGAACAATCTAAGAATGATCACAATCTAGGAATGTGTTTCCAAGCAGTTACATGTTGTAAATTGTCATTTCCTGTCTACCATAATACAAATGGAATTAATACCTAAATTGTGATAGGCATTCACATATTATTTCTGTCTCTTCCACTGATTAAAGGGGCCAATTCTTAGATTGTGATTTGTTTTATTTCGTTTTTTTCCCCATCTAATCTAAAGATTATAGGGGTCGATTCCTAGATTGGAAAGGGATCTTTAATAGTTTTCCTATCTTATTTACAGACTAAAGGGGTCGATTCCTAGATTGTATGGGCTTCACATGGTTTTTCTTTCTTATCTACAGACTATAGGGGTCGATTCCCAGATTGTGAAGGGTTCTCAAATGGTTTTTCAATCGTATTTACATACTCTAGGGGTCGATTCCTAGATTGTGAAGGGTTAAGCTATGTCATCTACAGACTCTAGGGGTCGATTCCTAGATTGTGAGGGGTTATGCTATGTCATCTACAGACTAAAGGGGTCGATTCCTAAATTGTGAAGAGCTTCAAATGCTTTTTCAATCGCATTTACAGGCTATAAGGCTCGATTCCTAGAACATGAAGGTTATGATATATCATCTACATACTGTAGGGTTCCATTCCCAGATTGTGCAGTGCTTCAAATGAATTTTCTTTTGTATTTACAGACTGTAGGGGTCGATTCCTACATTGTGAAGGGGTCTCAGATAGTTTTGGTATCATATCTACAGTCTATAGGGGTCGATTCCTAGATTGTGAAGGGTTCTCCGATAGTTTTACTATCATATATACAGTCTATAGGGGTCGATTCCGAGATTGTGAAGGGCTATGATATGTCATCTACAGACTACAGGTGTCGATTCCCAGATTGTGAAGGGTTCTCAGATAGTTTTGGTATCATATCTACTGACTAAAGGGGTCGATTCCTAGATTGTTAAGGGCTTCAAATGGTTTTTCTATCGCATTTACAGACTATAAGGGTCGATTCCTAGAACGTGAAGGTTATGATATATCATCTACATACTGTAGGATTTAAAGTGGAAATATATGCATGATGACAACAATTCTAAGAAGAAACCTCTTACCCCATCAACATCCTTCTCTTGACAAAGTTTTCTTTTACAATAATGGGCATAACCTGGACACTGTCCTATTTGGTAACAAGAACCTGTCAAATACTATAAATACAAAAATAATCCATTCTGTACATGAGTTTATATCTCTTACAAAACGCTTCGACTGAACATAATATGACAATATTTTGATAATCTGTTTATGTATGTATTATGATGTAATCATCCTGTTGAAATGTATTTATTTGGGGAGAGACATTAACATAGGGGAAACCCTGTTTGTCAATCCCCCTGTACATGAAAGTACCTGAATAAATATTGTTTAAACCACAAAGTTTTCCATTCACTACGGTGAACTTCTTTTTTTTCAACGTGTGTTTAAATTTAGAACCCACGTGTTCCGTAGTTGAATTAAGTAAGTAGCATGTTATCAGGTGTTTCTTCTCATCCGACAAAACCCCACTCCGCTTAGTGTCGGGTATTTCTCTTCAGGAAACGATTGAAACTGTGTCCGTTGCTCACTATCCATGATAGTCGGTAGATAAGATAGACAAACTATTTGAGAACCCATCACAATCTAGGAATCGACCCCTATAGTCGTTAGATGAAATTCTATAACCCATCACAATCTAGGAATCGACCCTATAATCGTTAGATAAAATTCTATAACCCATCACAATCTAGGAATCGACCCATGTAGTCGGTAGATAAGACTGAAAAACTATTTGAGAACCTATCACAATCTAGGAATCGACCATATAGTCGGTAGATAAGACAGAAAAACTATTTGAGAACCCATCACAATCTTGGAATCGACCCTATAGTCGTTAGATGAAATTCTATAACCAATCACAATCTAGGAATCGACCCTATAGTCGGTAGATAAGACAAAAAAACTATTTGAGAACCCATCACAATCTAGGAATCGACCCTATAGGCGTTAGATGAAATTCTATAACCCATCACAATCTAGGAATCGACGCATGTAGTCTGTTGATAAGAAAGAAAAAATATTTGAGAACCCATCACAATCTAGGAATCGACCCTGTAGTCGTTAGATGAAATTCTATAACCCTTCACAATCTAGGAATCGACCCATGTAGTCTGTTGATAAGAAAGAAAAAATATTTGAGAACCCATCACAATCTAGGAATCGACCCATGTAGTCCATAGATGCAATATCATAACCCTTCACAATTTAGGAATCGACCCCTGTTGTCGTCAGATGAAATTCTATAACCCTTCACAATCTAGGAATCGACCCATGCAGTCTTCTGATAAGACAGAACAACTATTGGAGAACCCATCACAATCCAGGAATCGACCCCTGTAGTCGGTAGATAAGATAGAAAAAAATATTTGAGAACCCATCACATTCTAGGAATCGACCCCTATAGTCGTTAGATGAAATTCTATAACCCTTCACAATCTAGGAATCGACCCATGTAGTCTGTTGATAAGACAGAAAAACTATTTGAGAAACCCATCACAATCTAGGAATCGACCCTATAATCGGCAGATAAGATAGAAAAAACCATTTGAGAACCCTTCACAATCTAGGAATCGACCCCTATAGTCGTTAGATGAAATTCTATAACCCTTCACATTCTAGGAATCGACCAATGTAGTCTGTTGATAAGACAGAAAAACTATTTGAGAAACCCATCACAATCTAGGAATCGACCCTATAATCGGCAGATAAGATAGAAAAAACCATTTGAGAACCCTTCACAATCTAGGAATCGACTCGTACAGTCTGTTAGATAGCCTTACAAACACATTCCTAGATTGTGATCATTCTCAGATTGTTAGGGTCGAACAATCTGCAGATTGTTTAAACAATCTAGGAATGGTGAAATATTCCTAGATTGTGAGCTCACAATCTGCAGATTGTGATATACCCTAGATGGTTCGTAACATATATGGTTGACCTATAATGGCTACACATATCTTGCTTCAGATTTAAATGAATATAATTTGCCTTTGACCATGTTCTAGATATTCAACCTTTTTAAGGCGTGATTGAAGGCTGTACTGCAGATACTCCATCATGATGTCACCATGGGGTTACCTAAAGCTACAACAATCTCATTGTTGTCTTGAACTATCCCGGGATAGCCTATAAACTGATTCAGTACTTGTCTTATCTTGTTCTTAATACCCTGACGGAAAAGGCTTTCAAAGGGAAGACTTAGATGAAAAACCAACGGGAATAAACTGGGTTAAGTGAATGATATAAACTCTCCATGAAACCTTACATAATGTACTTTGATGGTCTGATTATATCCGTTTCAAGGAATGTCTATTCTTGTTGCTATAAGGACATTCTATTGGTTTCTCTTTTACATATTATTGTCAATGTTATGTATGTGAAGAGCTTGTAACTTCAATTCCTCATCATACAGTGCAAGGTAGATGGTAACTTCACCCAGCCGTCTATGCTATTATTACATAATGTAGCAGTCGTAGAGAAGACATCACAACCACAATTGTACACACTTTAACTTCAAGAACACATTTATCCTTCGCCATCAGTACTGTAATTACTGTTGTAAAATGCATACACGATGCTTCCTCCCCTTCCTTGCCACGCATTCCTTATCCCAGACAAATACAATGGTTCCCCTGTAATATGAACCTGACAGTCTAACGAGAGCATGGAGACATCCTCGTGCTGAACTTGCTTCTAGCCATGAAACAGTTGTTAATTATTCTTTGTTTCCAGGACTTTATTACTGCAGACAATGTGCTCGTCAAACCCGTGGTTCAGTGCTGTGGAAAAGGTATAAACAGAACCTGTGTCTTTACACATTTGTTAACGAGCGTAATCCACACGGAATCTTTCTCATCAACAGGCATCTTCAATACCAGTTACATTATCCTAACACTTGTGTCGTCTGTACTGAATGCGTTTGGATGATATCAGTTCTTTAGTTTAACGGGATTTAATGCTGAATTATATTGTCATGTAATAATCCAGGACAACGTATTTCACTGTATTTTAGACTCTTTGGTGCCATGGTAGATCTGCCATCTTCTACTTCATTAGGGATCTTGGAATCTTTGTAATATCAGACTGTTTCCTTGCGATTATTGTTGTTCCAAACAAACGTGAAGATACATAGTTTTATTATGTGATTAAACAAGAATACACATATTTGTTGATTACACCAGAACACACAGATTTGTTGATTACACAAGCAATACACAGATTTGTGAACTACAAATAACGGGATTTATCAACGTAGTGTTGTCTTGGTGACAAGCAACAATGAAATGACGACATCTTGCTGCATTGACAATGCCTTTCTTGAGTCAACTCAAAGTGAAATGAACCCAATTACCAAGGGAATATGATAGATGAATCATACAATACATACACAATCTGTCTTTTTAATACCAGATATCATATCCCTGTTATCTTGTGAGGTAGAAAAGTTAATAATGTCACTCGAGACATTAGTGGAAGCATTAATTTTAAATCATGAAATAAACATGGTGATCGTTTAACATCGCAAACATATTTTTTTAGACATGATTGATCACACACTGCTATCTTCTGTCTCAAATTAATTCATAAGATAAAAACACTCATCGAAGAGATACTTTTTGTGGCAATATCGGTGCCATGTATTGCCGTTTTGACGAGAACCAAACAGTAAGTATGGATTATTTAGATAGGAGGAGCACAGTGGTGTATTGTTTAGCGTGTTGTACTCTCCCGCCAAAGGCCCGGGTTCGAATCCAGGTGGAGACACCACAAAACGTGTTGCCTGTGTCTCATAGTGTTGCATTGGGCAAGGCACGTCATCAACATTGCACTAGCACGTGTCTCTCAGATAATCAACATTATGAGGTATTATAGTTCCAGTCATGTTTATTTTTGTGAAGTTTGGAAAAAAAACCTACATAATCCAACAATCAAATGTCTAATTAATTTAGGAATTTCTTATCGAGAAAATAGTATATACCATATGTGTACACTGTACACTGTATATTACATTGGCTTGTGTCTACTTAGCGCTAAAATGTTTCGCAAATAGGTATTGGATTATGTCTTGTTTATCTAACACTGGCTTACATTTTCACTTATTGACATAATGATCTACACAATTCTTTTTGCAATATTTGTAAGTGTTCTTTTGTCTGGAAAGTTGCAAGAGTCAAATTTCTAAGTTTTTAAATAACGTTTGATGAAACATTCGAATTCAACATGGCTGGTATTTCAAATCATTTTTCTACTTTAAATATAACTACTGCACACGCTATCAAATTTGTCTGTGCAAGTTTAATTAACCTTTAACGTAAATTGAATTTCTAAATGCCCCTTTGACATTCAGCCATCAACCAGTATAATTATATTCAAAGAAAGTTTCTAAAGAGTATCAGTAGTATACGAACTACTCATTATTATACTTAAATCGCTTTTTGTCATGAACACTGCAACAATTAGGTGTAGATATGTTGTGATTATAAGTACATATTAATAAATATTCATAAATTTCAAATAAGTAAAACATAAAAATAACCTCTCACATCCTCTCCCCTCCTCCCATATAGATATGAAGATGATATCGAAAAAAATCATTGTGATATAATTAATATATATATATATATATATATATATATATATATATATATATATATATATATATATATATATATATATATATTTATATTGTATGGCAGTCTTTTGTTGAGTAGCACACACATTATTTGTAAAAGAAACATCGACATACAAAATGCTAGATGTTTCAATTCACGAGCGATGCATACACATAAGACTGCAAAAGTGTTACATCCTGTCCTCAGAAGCGAACTAATCTAAATTATAAATTTTAAAATATTATCTGTTCATATTTTTTAGGAACACTGATTTTAGGAAATCATCATTTTCCCATCTTCTTAACTTTAAAAGTCGACGTACGCTTTTTGGCATGTTTTATGACGTCCCACAGTATTGATACATCAACAAATTAAGTCCAAGCATTCGATTTATGTCGACATCTTTCTGATGTAAGAAGCAAATATCTGCTCTTGAAGAATGATTAAAACAATATTGTATACACATTGCTGTTGTTTTGATAATATGTGAATTACTACATACTGCCTGAAAACATATGAACTATTATAAAAACTCTAAAAAGATAATGCTATTGCAAATACTTGTTTAGATTCAGGACACATTGGACTAAAAAATGATACCAAATTGATTTTTTTAAAATTGTGATTCTTTGTAGCTTGTCTCTTTGGGTAAAAAGTGTTACTACTGATCTTACTCCCTCGTATAATCGTATTTGACATTATTAGTATGAAAGGCACAAGACCATTACCGCCAGTCCATCAACGTATTAAAGTTAATGACGGTTCATGGCCCTGTGAATTGCCCAGTTGTCTGCTACAAGGCTGGTCATTAGACAGGTGACATATACGTTTCTACCATAGGCACACTATTGTATTCTCCTAATTGAGTGTTCAGTATAGGATGCTTTGGAAATCGTTTTTTGCGCACGCATTGTACATGGATATAATATTGGTAATGTTTAAAGCCGAAGCGGTTCTCTTTGTTAAAAAATGTATTTGTTCAATGCTGATTGTTTCAACAGTTCAACTGTATTGTATGTGGATATATTTCACCACAAACAGTTTATAATACTAAAATATGTCCTTAAATATACGCTAACATTACCGTTGTATATGTAAAAATATATCTTAATATCTACTTCTAGTCTTGTTGCAGAGTTTGTTTCATTTTGGTCTTTCTAGCTCCTAGAATCAGGTGATACTTTAAGAAAACACGATCCACAAGTACGAGTAGAACTGTGTTTCATAAGCTCTAACCACCTTTCCGTTGGTTACTCCAATGTTCTGTTCAAGGAAGTGAAATGTTAAACTGTTTTGGAACCATGGATAATACCATTCTAACTAATGATATGTATTTGTAAATATTCTTAGGATTGGTGTCTATATAAACTGGACGACTTCATCAAAAGTTAATAAGAACAAAAGATCATATAAGTGTATGTCGGGTGCTCTGGGACCCCTGGCCAGCATGAAGGTTGACATGTTTGTTAGTACTAGAGACTTAGTTCTGGGGAAACAGGATATGAGGATGCCACAAGGTTAACCGTAATTACTCCTGATGAATATATATAAATTGAGTGACATTCGCTGTTTAAAATACATTGAATGTAAAGGAGAAAGCATATTTTTTGTTAAGTAATGTATTACTGGGATTTAAAATTCGGGAGACATTTTTATTATGTTCTGGTTTCTTGGGTAATGATAAATCAGCTTGTTTGGAATAACAGTATTTCCAACATCAAACCATTGGAACCTTCAAATGTGAATGCAATTATACCTCGTCCTAGTGGCTGCTTAATTTTACATAGATTGCTACCTAATAATCATGAAATATTTACAACATTACAATATTTACAATTATTTTGAACATGACATTGTTGTAAAAATAAATACCTCAATATGGCGAAATTCACAATCAATGATTAACTTTGTCTACCCAAAATCGTGCATATATGTTAAGATTGATACTATAGTATTAACTGAATACATATAATCATCGGAGGATTGATTAGTCTGTACAGACATGAAGATATCTGAGAGTAAGTTGAGAAATGTTCTTGTACTGATTGCACTGACATTTTCACATAACTATCTTTCTTGAATGTGTGGGTATAAGCGTAACTACACTCACTCTGATATCAGATAATCATGTAATGCACATGATACATGAGATATGTATATCACTTGAAACGTTAATTGTTACAGGAAAGCAGTTCAGTTTTGTATGTAATAGTATTGAGTAATCCAGTTAATGATATCAGGGCACTGTGCAATTTGTACGAAAACTATTGGGACTGTGGCGAACATGTTAGGATGATATAGTAAAACATATGAAACAGTTAAAAAATAAAATCGTGGACAAATACATGCGTTCAATGTCATCTATCAAAATAAGTTCAATTGTCAACCACATCCAGATGAAAGCAAAGGGGACACAATTCTCTGCTTATTGGAATTTTCTGAGCATGAGTGATGAATGAAACACTATTTAAGTATCGTATGACATTGACACTAGTATAACATTATTTTTACCAAGTTCATGACAACACCGAGCAATCAACTTCCAAACGCAGACTATCCACACTGGCCGAAAAACCACTGCAAGGTCACAGACGAAACATGACATCATAACAATACTAATAACGTCACGTCACCATGACAAAGTGATATTTAGCCCCTTCGCAAGATCTCATCAGGTTGGATTATAATACCTATACATGTCTTGCTTCAGATTCAAAGGAGTATATGTTAAAGGTGCATCCATTGTGTTTCGTAACATTTTTTTTACCTTTAATACATTGCTTACCATATGTGCTGTCCACAATACAAATAAAATCACTCAGCTTGCATAGTAATCCTCAATCGCCAAATATATCATAATTACTAGTTTCCAATTAAAACTGAGTAACATCATTATGCATGTGCAGAAACCGAAACTGCACGCCCCATTTACATGCACAGTAGTTATAAGACCTATTAAACACTATCAACTCAATTTTTTTCTGTTATAGCTGTGCATTGTCCGGTTTTCGATCAGAAATCACTACTTTTACCTTCATATCGTCAAATGCTCAGTCTACTATCATCAAAATGGTAGTTTTCGGTAACAGTCGGTACTTCTCGATAAAGTTATACCATTTATGACGTTTGCAATATGTGACCCCCAACAACACAATGGATGTACCTTTAAATATACCACCTTTGCAATATTTAAGGTGTAGAGGATATCTCACTTTGTTATCTCATCAAGTAAGGTAGAATCGCAGATATTTCACGAGTGGTTGCGCCTCTCATGAATATACACTTTTCTCCCTCACCAGATGAGATAAACAATTCTTTAAAAAAACAGATAATATATTTATTGTATCAATATTTGTTTTATGTTGAAATGGAACAATTTTAACATTAAACTACATGTATTACGTCATAATACTGTGCGAATGCCGTCACTTAGTGACGATCTAAAGATTATTACCTCTGTGATTGGATAGAGGGTTTATCTCATTAATAGAACAGAGTATATCACTTCAAATATAAAATAAATCATGATATCACGACTGGGCGGTTCCCGGAAGCTGAAAACACGTCATTGTTATCATGGAATATCACGGGAAATCATATATAAACTGATTTGGTACTTGTTTTGTCTCGCCCTTAGTACTCTGACGGAAAAGGGTTTCAAAAGGAAGACTTAGATGAAAGGCCAACATGAATAAACTGGGTTAAGTGAATGAAATTAACCCTCGATGAAGCCTACACAATGTGTTTTGATGTACTGATAATATTTGTCTCAAAGAGTGTCTATTCGTGATGCTATAGAGAAATATTATTGATTTCTCTTTTAGATGTAATTGTCAATGTAATGTATCTGAAAAGCTGTCTTGTAATTTCATTTGCTCATAATTCAGTGCGCGATACTTTTTGTAATCTCTTCATTTACACATTGCTGTAAAGATTTGTGTACAAGTCTGTGCCAGCAGTGCAATATAAAGTCCATATCGACGATGTACAATGAATGCCGATTGTTGAATGAATTTCATCTTTTATACACATGTGTTCTCATTGAAGCTCATACAAATGTTCAGGCTTAAACAAAACAGTCAGTACACTACCAAAATCAAAATTAGAAATACTTGCCATGTAGATAGTGAACAGATATAACAATACCTTCAATAGTACAAACTCTTGTACTTTTTTTTGACAAGAATTTGTACTATTGAAGGTAGTTATATCCTAAATATAACCATGTCAAAATCGAAATGTCAAAAGTATTGACGGTTGTTAATGTTCGCGCTAATATAGCCAGCAGGGAGTCAAACTAAATATATGAAATAGATATCTGCAATAAATTAACTAACATTAAACTGATTCAAACAGTATGTATTTTAAACTGAATAAATAACTCGAACTTGTGGCTGTGTATTACCAGGGCATACGTTAAACTTTGTCTACGTCTTTAAAAATTCTCGATGAGGAGGATACCACAATTGTTCACTGTGTCTAACGTCTAATGAAATGTAAGTGCAAACATTTGCTGAGGATGCATGTAACCCATCCAGGGGATCGATGTCATAGTTACAATGCACTTGAATTTGTAAAATAAATGAAGAAGAAGAAGAAGTTTATTCGTATACAAGGCCTCATGGCCAAAAGTACAGAATTGTATATACAAAATGTTAGTGCATATATACATCGAAGTGGTTTTTATACAGGTAAATTACGTTTCAAGAAAATTGAAAGATTTTTTAAATATTCAGCATTTTGGGTAGACATTAAAAAATTGAACTTTTCACGTGTTGGATAGGTATAAAAATATACTGGTAACAACATTTTTCTACTTTCCACATAGTATGGACACATCAATAAAAAGTGAAATTCATCTTCGATAACGTCATATTTACATTTTGTACACTTCAATAAATCAGGATTTACATTTTTATCATATCTATATTGCTGAATATTGAGTTTATGGCTCATACATCTGAATTTACACATAATACGTAGTAAATCTCTGTTCGAGTTAAGTTTTAAAATGTAAAGCTCTGGCTCCAGCACACTCTTGTAGGCACAATAATCATGGAGATATGATGATGAATTTAATTTACTTTGCCATAATTGCCAAAATAAATGACTCCAGTATAGAAGTTGAAAACACCATAATTAACATAATGAAAACCTAAAGTATCACAAATGATGCCTGTAACACTGTCAAGAAAAAATACACATATGAGCTAATTCATATTTAACAGTTAATTTTGAGAAACATGTACTATTTAATATATTAAATCGTCTTCACCCAATTTCTGTGTTACTAATATCTAAACATGATGTAGCAGTTGTATAGTTCACACAATACAAACTCAGAATTGATTTGAACATAACAATTTAACTACAGGAATACATTCATCCATCGCCATCAGTACTGAAATTACTATTGTAAAATGTATACATGATACTTCCTCCCCTTCCCTGCCACGCATTCCTAATCCCAGACATATACAATGGTTCCCCTGCAATAAGAAGCTGACACTCTAACGAGAGCATGGAGACATCCTCGTGCTGAACTTGCTTCTAGCCATGAAACAGTTGTTAATTATATTCTTTGTTTCCAGGGCTTTATTACTACAGACACTGGGTTCGTTAAACCCGTGGTTCAGTGCTGTGGAAAAGGTATAAACAGAACCTGTCTCTGTCTTAACACATTTTTTAACGAGCGTAATCTACAAGGAATCTCTCCCGTCAACTGGCATCTGAAATACCAGTCACATTACCATAACATGTGGTAACTTGTGTATTTTATGTACAGTACTACTAATAACATGCTTTTGGAGTTAGCTGATGCACGATTTAACTGAACTACATGACATAGATATGACTTCAGTTCTTGAGTTTAACGGGATTATAGGTGGAATTATGTTTTCATGTTATCATCCCAATGAAATCGTATATCAATGTCTTTTAGACTCTTTGGTGCCATGGTAAAGCTGTTATCTTCTACTTCATTAAGAATCTTGAAAACTTGTAATGTCAGAGTGTTTACTTGAGAATGTTGATGTTACAATTGTGAACATATATACTTTTGTTTTATGAATGGTACAGATTACTCAGGACTGTGGACAAAACATAATGGGATTTATCAATGAATCGTTGCTCTGATGACAAGTACACAATACAATGACGACATTCTACTCAGAGAAAAATAAACCCGATTACTACGGAAATATCGGTTAAATCATACTATAAATATGAAGTCTGTATTATGATGTTATTAATTAAGTATTTCCGTATTGGCCCACTTACAGGTCCGAGGACCGTTGTATTGGCCTGAGACGAAGTCGAGGGCCAATACAATGGACCGAGGACCTGTAACTCGGCCAATACGGAAATACTCAATTAATGACAATTTTATTAGTTAACCTCTTTTCATTCTATTTACACAACACTAAACATCTCATTTATGTTGAAATGATGATTATAAACAAGATTGGTGAACAGGTATCATGGGTGAAAGTTTTGAAGTGACTGCTTCGGGTTTTCACTGAATGTGCGATTGCGCATGCTCAGACTCATATTGGCCAAGTTTGTCTCGTATTGACCCTGTTTTTTTCTGTATTGGACCAGTTTCCCCGTATTGGTCCAGTTGTCGAATCATATGGTCTGGGCCGTAAATACCGTATACGTTCCATAACATTGATAGTTAACTAATAACTTCAAATACCATATATCATACTCCTCTCAGCTCGTGGGGAGGAAAAGAAGATATAATATATATTGATGTAATTACAAACATTAATTCTAAATCTCAATCAATAAAATAAACATGATATTTGTCAAGTAAAATATCCTTTAAACGATGCTAACCGTAATAAAAAATACATCAGGCATCGTCTGTCAAATTATAAGATAAAAACACAATAAACCGTGTTCACTTTCGGAAATAAAAGGTTTTGATGATCAAGAATCCCTTTTCCTCATTAGTAGACGATTCGTATGTTTATTTATAACGTTATCTCATCATCTATGTTAAAGTTCATTTATTTATTCACTTTGATATTTGCCTAATGGATATTTACCTTTTACTTTTTTCTATCAAATGAGTATAATGACAGTCATTAACATTTACAGTTATATTGTCACTTGCTACTACAACAACAGAAGTCACCGCGAGTGACTAAGAGACATAACAATACAGAAATTAATCAGTTTCGAATTGAGATTAAATGTCATAAGCCGTAAATTACCATTTACTTATTTGAATATTAGACTGTGTAAGTTAATGTCCTAAAAACCGATCTTAGAAATTTCAAATATATGTTTATGTCGTCGTCATATCTGTTATACTCAATCTATATGTTTATAAAACACGGACATGTAGTCCAAGCATGTAAGATTATTTCACTGCGAAGGGTCCTGTGAAAGTGCAGTTAAACAACGCCGATTAGCAATCACAATTCCTCTGGTTATTTCATCCCCATGATTTAACTGTTAATTCATCCTTTTTTATATCGTTTAAAATCAAAACACAAAGTGAACCCCGTAGTTGTTTATCTACCGACTTTCGTGGAGATAAAATTGTCATCACTGTTGTTGTCAGTGGTTGTGATCACTGATCACGCAATCAGGCGCGAAGCAGTCATAGTACAGATATTATATCATTATACAACTTGTCATTAGCAATGGAATCCCAATTAATGACTGGAAGAACGACACATGCATAATAACCGTTGTAGATGTCTCACACCGAATATTTCATCATCCAAATATTCGTTCTAACTATGTCTTCTTAAACTGTATTTTCATTTTCAAGAGCTTGTTGTGTCGATCACATACCAGTAAACATAATGTCTAGAAGCCCGCATGTGATATGGAACATTTTGCATGCACCTTTCCAGATGAAGATACAATTACTGGGAGATTTCCAGTGAACTACTAAGTTTGACATGCGACTCAGCTGATAATGAAGAGTCCGCTGTGCTGTGCTTTGGAATCCTGGCCCAGGATGAAAGTCGACATGATGATTAGTACCCGAGACTGAGTTCTGGGAAGGCTGGAGTCTAGGATTTCATGACAAGCTTGATGGTAAATACTTGAGAAGAAGGCTTGTCTCTCAATGGAGTGGCATTTGATGCTCCACAAGGAATAGGAGAATGCAGAAGACAAATTCAGATTTGCAGGGGAAACAAATTATTCCATGTTTTTATCTTACCATGAAGACATTCGTGTATAAGTGATACTTTTGACAATTTATTCGTTTTATCTTTTAGCCAAACAGGCCTGGATCTGATTGAGTTTATGGTATTGCATGGCGACCACCCATCCATTCGTCCGTTCATCTGATTTGGTGACTGTTTTGACCCTCATACCGATAACAAGGGCCACGCCCAAAACCTATATTGGGTTCTTTGATATCACCAAAGCCCCAGCAAAGCTAGACTCCCTGTGATTAGATGTTGAATGAGTATGGAAACATTGAATGTTGTAAGAGAGAAAATAATTGACCACTGTCAACGATTAATCTATTTCTTTATATTGTATGTAAAATATCAAAAAGCAACCCCTCCAAACTTAAAAACTCATAACAACTACAAATAGTAAACGATAACGTTGATGCCTCAAACAAACTATTGTTTAGAGTATGTATAAAAGACGGTTAATGAACATCTCAAGATGTGAACCTCACATCCCATTGTTGCACGTCACTTATATGTCAGTAAAACACCCACATGGCGATTTCATTTCTCCCTGAAACTGTCATAAAAGTAAAAAGTCGAGATGGCCATGAATGTATAAAATATGTCAAATTGCTATTAATATGTGCGTATTCACAGTATCTGAAAGGGTATAAAAAGGGCTATAATGGAATTTCACACTAAAGCTAAACATCTGCGTATAAGAATTCAAAATGGTGACGAGAAGACGAAGTGATTGTTTATAGAATTTACCCCAGACTCGAGGAGGTAGAATCTGAATCTACAGATATTGTAATTTTTCATACAACCGATGGTGTCCTCGGCAGGATAAAGGCAAAGGATATATTCTATATATGTTGGTGTCATATACATATAGATATAAGTCATGATGGTGTTGAATTACTTTATATGTGTAGTTGATATTACAACTGAACTTTATACCTGTGTGATTCATATTTACTTATTTACTTATTTATCAATAATGGTGATTGTAAATAGAATGTAAAGCTCCCACAGCACACACTAGTATACGTGTAATACTGTTCCAATAATGATGAAGAACATCTTTCAATAGGCATTAGTTTGTGTTTTACAAGATAGCTTATTATAGCTTCAAATATGTTGTCATTTAGTTAGTTCATTTTTCAAAAGCTGAAAGAAAAATAAATTGTGACGACATTGAACATTGTTTTTCCCTCTGCGCAAGTGTTTATTTGTTGGTGTACATGTATCTGTGATATAAGATATGCAATTGATGCCTTCACGAATAGAACTTTGTACATTTATGTAAAAATAAAAAATAAATAACGTCATCTGTGACAAAAATCGCACAAAAGAAACACCAAATGGGTGTAGATTGTTTCATGAATAGAACAAACTTGAACTCTTCTCACATGACAGCTCCTACTGACTTTTGTTTATGGTCAGTTTTCTAAATAAATATTTAGTTTCAAACATTTTACTTTAAATTTGTCCTTTGAAATATGAGAAATTAAAGTGTCAACATATCACGTCCATATTTTAGAAAAACGAATGTGTCAACAGAAACTCAGTTCAAAGTAAAAAAGTTAGAAAAAATGAATTCACACATGTACATTATTCTTAAATGGTAGCATGCATTATAGTTACTAAGGACCAACATCTACGTAATTTACATAGGCTTTGAACCAGGCATGCTATTTACCACTCTATGTTAGATTTGTTATGCAGCGAGTAAATGTACCAATACCAATTAGTTTGTAAACAATAATACAGCTGTTACATATAAGCAGTATTAAGTCTTCAACATAAAACATAAATTTTGACAAAATCATTGACAGTAAAATTAATAGAGATATTATTTTAATGGAGATCAATTCTTTTCAGTATATGCTCATTATATGACAAACTTCTTAAACCTAATTTTGTTTATTACTGAAATGAAATTAAAAATTGCATACGTTATGAAAACCAACATGGTTAAAACACATTAGTTATGTTCAAGGTGTTTTAAATTCATTTTCTTGACATTTGCCATCAGACTTTCTTGCTTGGTTTATTTCTAAGTTTCTAACATGTATTAACAGAACTATTGTGATATTTACCATCAACATTTGACCTATTATTTATATAAATGTTGTAAGTAAAATATTTTTAAAATATGCAAGAGAAGAAAATCTTGATTATCTTTAAGAATATTTGATATGACATTATTGTAAGAATATTGATTTTGCATTCATCTTCATGTTCCAATATGTCAACTTGGTAGAAGAGATTTTCGAATTTTGATGAGAAAACTATGCTGAACAATATGTTTGAAATAATTAACAACATCCTTTGTTTTCTAATAGAAGATCACATAATAAGCCAACGACTACTGTGACAGTTGGTCAGTTTGTTGTGTTTTTGAAAATACGAATGATACCTTCATTTTGAAATAAGAAGTTTTAATGCAGGCAGGCAAGCAACTTTGAAGACGGACAGAAACTCTCTTGGTGCCTTCTTACGATCATTATTAGTACATGGGAAAGTGGCGCGCCTGTCTTAACTATCTTATTATTATAGATGTCTTATTATTATACACTGACGATCAAAAGAAAGTTGTCACCATAAAATTTTGAATATTTCCAAAATGGATTCAAACCCAGGTTTTTAACTTTCAGGAGCAGTTCACACAAACGCAACACAGTCATTTCCAAAGAACCAAGCTGATGCATTTGTTAATATCCGTGCTGCGTCCCAAAAGTCAAAACCACGTTTTTTTCATTTCCATGGAATTGTCATGCACATAACTCCATATAAACCCGTGACAATGGTAACTTGCTATCACATCAACCGAAAAAGCACTAAAGCAATGCCACGTTTGACTGCTGAAGAGAGGGAGAGGGCCATTGGCATGGCCATGATGGGGACGGAAAAGTCAACAATAGCAAGAAGACTTGGTTGTTCACGCCAATGCATAACTAAGTTATTTCAGCGGTTCCAGCAGACTGGCACAACACGTGACCGACCTCAGAGTGGCAGACCACGTGTCACAACCTGCAGGGAAGACCGTTTCCTTAGAACTTTATATCTTCGTAATCGGTTCCTGACAGTGACGCAATCAGCAGCAACAGCGCTTGGTCGTCGTGTGAGTCGACACACTGTGAGGAGGCAATTACTTCATGCTGGAATCAGGGCTTACCGACCTTTTCGTGGAGATGGCACTGACCCTCGAACATCGCCTCGCCAGACTTCGATGGGCACGACGTGTACTGCGTTGGCAGCGACGCGAATGACAACGCGTTCTCTTTACTGACGAGAGTAGGTTTAACCTGTTCCATGCTGATTTGAGAATACGTGTTTATCGTCGTAGACATGAAAGAGAGGCTCCAAATTGTGTCCAAGACGTTCATCACCAAAGAGGAGTTGGTTTAATGGTTTGGGGTTGAATTTGTGATGACACAGCTTGTGGTGATACGTGGCAATATGAATGCACAACGCTATGGTGATGAGATATTGAGACCTGTAGCAGTGCCATTTCTGCAGCAATGAGAAATGGGAACCATTCTGCAGCAAGACAATGCACCTCCCCATACAGCCAGGATCACTCAGAACTATCTGGACAACGCTAATGTCGTCGTTTTGCCCTGGCCATCACGTTTTCCCGATATGTCTCCTATCGAACACCTGTGGGATCATCTTGGTAGAGAGTTAAGGAATCGTCCAAACCAACCAACTACTATTCGAGAACATGAAAATGCCTTACAAGGTACGTGGAAACAGATACCTGATGACGTCATCAGAAGATTGACGTCATCCATGAGAAGAAGATGTGACGCTTGTGTTTGTGCCAGGGGAGGACATACAAGGTACTAATGGGATATGTACACTTGTCAGTACTAGGAATCGCCGATTCATGTGCCATAGACGTTTTCCAAAGTTGTGTGGAAAATGACATTTTGGACCCCCAGTGGTCTTCAGAGACTGTAAATATTTGAGATGCACTGCCAGCAATTCGATTCTTTGCATGGATAACCACACATTAACGCAGAACAAATATTTCATAACATCAAACTTGTATCTGTTGTCGTTTATCTTTTAGAGTCAATTGTAGTGGGTGACAACTTTCTTTTGATCGTCAGTTTAACTATTAAATATCTGACACGCTGTAGCTTGTACGATTCGCATACCTCAGTCTCAAATGCATAGAATTGATTCGATTTAAACAATTTATAAACAAGACGACATTTCTTCTTCACCGTTAGTGAAATATATAAATGTATACACAATACCTCCTCTTCTTCCTTGCCACACATCCTAATCCCAGACTTCTTCAATGGTTCCCCTGCAATAAGAAGCTGACACTCTAACGAGGCCAGGGAGACATCCTCGTGCTGAACTTGCTTCTAGTCATGAAACAGTTGTAAATTAGATTCTTTGTTTCCAGGGCTTTATTACTGCAGACAATGGATTTTAATGTCTGCTGGTGAGATGATATAAACAGAACCATTTGTTTACTTAACATGTGTCCACAACACAATGCATGTCATCAACCAGCACTTGGAATACCTGTTGTTTTGTGATGGCCTCCCTTGAGGACTAGTGACTTCAGAGAGCTGAATGTTTATGTACAGACTCCTTGGCAAATAGGGCTTCGAAATTGTAAATTTGGTGACAGGGATCATGACATAAAAACCTATTTTCATCTTCTTATCCAGTAAGAAAAGCTCTTGAAAGCTGAAATGTTGTGTACAGACTCCTTGGCCAATCGGGATTCTAAATTGTAGATTTGGTAATCCTGTGACCCAATATAAAAAGGGGTCAATACCTAAAAACATCTTTAAACGTAAATAAAGAAGCAGAGAAATCGTGTTGAGCTACAGAACCCATGTTTATTTTTTTGTTTTGTACGATGATATGGACAAATGATATCCGTATGTCTCTTGGAGGCATTTCTGTAATGTTGAACACGAGTTAAACAGAACCGTAGTGAAAACCGTCAATAAAGGACACTCATTTACATGACAGTAAGGAACGTCATCATTATCACCATGCTTTGAATGTACATCAAATGTGTGATTAACATTTAATGTATATGGTTATACTAAACTTGGTCTGTTATCTGGTCTGGTATCTTAAACTTATAAAATAACGAGCTTGTGCATTAAATAACTAATTTTAATTTATATGATTTAGAATTAGTAGTACCATTTGAATTTATCTTAGAATAAATCACATCAAATAATGCAACTCTTCACTATATCGTACATATGACCACTCTCATATACTACCACTTCATGTTGAAGGAGGTTGGATATAAAGTGATTATTAAACATTCGATTGCAAAATGCTGTATATTATGTATATGAATAGTTGATGGTGCCATGAAATAAGAATATGCTCCTATATAGCCTATGCGATCCACGATTTAACTGAACATCTACATCAATTTCTGTTTCTATTTGTAGTGACCTTTCCATATCTGTAGCAGATGAGCATTTTAAAAAGTTCTAAACATTTCAACATTCGTTGACATTTACAATAACATTAGTTTTACAACCATCAATACCTATACGGTTATAAGTGAGAGACGTAGAAACATTGAAAATATATATATATATATATATATATATATATATATATATATATATATATATATATGATGATGAATTGAAGTGAAATTGGCTGATATTCTGTCACTATGTAAATTGCATTATTTATATATAGAATACTAAACGATGTCCCGTTTGTTAACATGTTTATGAAACGAGTTGAGTGTTTGGTATTTTAACGAGCGAAAGCGATGCCATTCACGAGTTTCATAAACATGATATCAGAGTTTAGTATTTTATTTATTACTCAATGATGTAAATTGTGCTGAATTGCAAGAAAATCGTTTTTAGTGACGCTTACTTGCAAATAGGTCACCCTCCTTTGCAGTCGCGCGGCCAACATTGTGACGTCAACCAAAAACGACTATGACGTCATGCGCCGATTATGACGTTACGGCAGCACGCGGTGGTATCACACATGTGTGTAACCAACTTATTGTTATCTAATGAGTGATCTCACCACGGTTGAGTAATAAACATCATTAAGTTATCAAGCTAATATCAGTACATACGAATGATGTTCTATCATTCAATGTAATGATATCATGTATGAACAGAGATCATCCCATGTTGAACGATATCTTCGAGTACAGATTCTATTGTGTAAGACTTTCTTTCTACAAGGTGTTTAGACGACACATTTATACGTTTAGCATTTCACTGATTGAAATAGATATAACATGTGTCAATGATTTGTGATTACACAATAATGGGAAATATAGTTTCTTCATATGACAACAGTTGGTCAGTTTGTCAACCCATCTTTCATTTATTTGAGATTTCTGATGACGCGAAAGTGTAGAAGTCAAGGAGCAGATGCTGTATCGTTTTGTGACAATATAATAGCCATATAGTCGCAATTTCCGATTTATTTGGAATCAACAGTCGATAACAAACTCCTCTATGTGGTGGCAGCTGCTTTACAGATACTCCTCGTAAAAATACTTGTCCAGGCTATTTCGGTGTTATGTTCTGTAGTTTGTGAGAGAAAATGTGCAATCAAAATTATTATTGAACAACCTGGAAATGAAGAATTGGAATTGACGGACTTGCATCACATATTATAATTATTATTAAACTAGTTCGCGCATCAGATGGTTAGCTCTGGCAGATATCCCCTGGTTTTAAATAGATCCACGTTGCTATTCCACGAGTTGTTTTTATTCGTGAGGAGTGGCAATTTGTATCAACTTCATGGCATTTTGAAGAGCCTGATAGTCAAAACATATGGACGCTCCAATTATAAAGTGAATTTCAAAACTGGTGGCGTCATTTAGGATAATTCTAAAACGAATTTTTTTTCTAAATTTCACATCTTTGTTATTAAATCAATATTGTAAATAAATTCTGGAGTAAATGTTAGTTGCGTTTTTTGTATACAAACTAGTTTATACCACATGGGAGGTTTACATGAAACAACAAAGACATTTTAAGTCATTTCCCTCCAATCGAGACGTCATTAAGTATGTCTTTGTGTGCAATTCAATTAACCTTCAAGTTGATTCAATTCTTAAACAACCTTTCGATTATTAAGCTATCCAATATCGTTCAAAGAAGAACATTACTCTGAAGTTTCCCGTACTGTGTAGACAATGTACTACATTTGTATGTTAATTGCTGATCCGAACATCAAAAACGAAGAGCACTGACAATGCTGTTTTGTCTGAAATAGATATGGCATCTTGCTTTCTCTATGTGTTTTATTTACTAATCGGTAAATTCATAGATATACATATTCTTCTGTCATCCTTGTTTAGATGGTTATTGCCACACAACTAATAAGTGGATATTCAAAAGAAGCCGTCATTAAGAGTTTTGCAACGATCTATATATAAAAATCATAAATTGCATTGATGATTTAATTTCACTAGTTGTAGGATTCAGGTGAGGTGAGGTGAGTTGGGGTTTAACGCCGCTTTCAAGAGTATTTCATTTATATCGCGGCCGTTGCTATTACTGCAGGGAGAAAGCCCGCAGCGCCATGTGGCTATGCATTGCGGTGAAACCTGCGAGCATCGGCTGGAACTAGCGAACCATGGGTGGTACTACATGCTACTACGTGTAACACGGTTCTCTACTGCAGATAAGTAGCCAGATTCGAACCACGGACCTCTTGATCCGAAGGCGAACGCGCTAACCACTGCGCTATCCCGCCCTTGTAGGATTCAGATGTAGATGATACATTGAAAACGATATAATCTATACTTTGTTCTATGTGTTTGTGTTATGTTCTGAAAGATTACTCTTAACCTTTGGTTCCCAGAATTTCTTTAGCTTCATTGATGATACTGTCATTATATATGATTTCTTTGAAAATTGTTTCAGGTATGCATCTGTATGATCCATGAAACGGCACCTTTTTACTTTAACATATTGTATTACTATTCTAAGATTTATTGTATGATATGGAACATGAAAATATTGACTACGTCTACTGCCCGTCAAATTAATGTTAGTTAATGTTAGCTGTAGCAAGCCGTTCTTTCTGAAATAAAGTACTCTCATAAACAGATGAGTAGGTGTTACAAATGACTAAATAATACTTCTGTATCAATAAAAAAAAGTTCTAAAAAGAATGTACATGATTCGCTTAAGCCATGTGAGGCCCATTTCTCTGGGAGTGGCCATTTTGATGTGTTCACATAAAAATAGCCCCGGAAGCTAGTTCAAGTGATCTGACTGATTTATCGATAACAAAACACTCAAAGTAGATTGAAGTGTCGCACCATTTTCTACCAACAGGGATAACCTTTTTCCATGGATGCGACCTAGTTGATAATGGCAGAAAGCCTCCAGTGTTCTGGATGAAGTGCTCGGGATTCCTTGTCCAGGATGAAGTTTGACATGATGGTTAGTAGAAGAGACTTAGTTCTGGGAAGACAAGAGCTGAGGATCTGAGGACAAGGCTGATGATAATCACCTCAGATGGAGGCTGATCTCTCAGGAGAGCGCCAATGGTGCTTAAAATACCTCATGTGCTTGCGGAAAATCATATTGTAGAAAAACAGTCATAAATGTCAAAGCATTACACACCTCATGAAGCTTTTACGCATTAGCAGCATACTACTCATCGTATGGTTGTCACGATTGACAGCAAACATTAAAGCTTTGAGATGTAAGGCATAACGCTTCTAAAGAATGTTTACATTGACAGTATCCGACTTTGGCTTAATCAACGCACTATAGAAACTATTTTATTTGCCTGTACCTTTGACATATTCCGAAACACAACATGACTGTAATCACAATCCTCTCATATTGTCATAACTCACAGCCAGTGATTAGCGGGCCAATGAGTCTGGAAACATTGTTTGCTTTATGAGAGAACATATAGTGAGACTGGCAACATCTAATAGACTGAATACATATAATCATGTGAGGATTGATAAGTTTGTTTTGTCAATGACTTGGTCTTTCGAGGGATATATTTGAGGAATGTGATTCTAATGATATATTTGATGCTACAGTGACGTTACAGTGATTATAGTTCTTGAACTGAGTGTGTATCTGTACAGACACAGAGTAAAGCGTTTCACAATCTACTTCTACCAAGAACTAACAAGATGTTGTTACAGGTTATTTTGTTACAATGACATACATATTGTTAAAAGTTATGAGAAATGATGAACAATTGTGTAGAATAAAACAAGTGTGGTCAATGATGCCACAAGACTTTGAACATGACATTGTTGTAAAAATAAATACCTCAATATGGCGAAATTCACAATCAATGATTAACTTTGTCTACCCAAAGGCGTGGATATATGTTAAGATTGATACTATAGTATTAACTGAATACATATAATCATCGGAGGATTGATTAGTCTGTACAGACATGAAGATATCTGAGAGTAAGTTGAGAAATGTTCTTGTACTGATTGCACTGACATTTTCACATAACTATCCTTCTAGCATGTGTATAAGCGTAAACATACTCACTCTGATATCAGATAATATTGTAATGCACATGATACATGAGATATGTATATCACTTGAAACGTTAATTGTTACAGGAAAGCAGTTCAGTTTTGTATGTAATAGTATTGAGTAATCCAGATATCAGGGCACTGAGGAAAATGTACGAAAACTATTGGGCCTGTGGAGAACATGTTAGGAAGATATAGTAACACATATGAAACAGTTAAAAACAAATTATGGAAAAATGCATGTGTTCAATGTCATCTATCAAAGTAAGTTCAATTGTCAACCACATCCTGATTAAAGCAACAAAGGGGACACACTTGTCTGCTTATTGGAATTTCCTGAGCAAGAGTGATGAATGAAACACCACTTAAGTATGGTCTGACATTGACATTGCTTTTTAATATTATTTTTACCAAGTTCATGACGACACCGAGCAATCAACTTCCAAAGGCAGACTACCCACAATCACTGAAAAACCACTGCAAGGTCACAGACGAAACATGACATCATAACAATACTAATAACGTCACGTCACCATGACAAAGTGATATTAAGCCCCTTTGCAAGATCTCATCAGGTTGGATTATAATATCTATACATGTCTTGCTTCAGATTCAAAGGAGTATATGTTCATCCATTGTGTTTCATAACATTTTATTTTGCTTTAATACATTGCAACTCACCATGTGTGCTGTCTACAATACAAATAAAATCACTCAGCTTGCGCAGTAATCCTCAATCGCCAAATATATCATAATTACTAGTTTCCAATTAAAATTGAGTAACATCATTATGCATGTGCAGAAACCGAAACTGCACGTCCCATTTACATGCACAGTAGTTATAAGACCTATTAAACACTATCAATTCAAATTTTCCTTTTTTCTGTTATAGATAAGATTCCAAAATTACGTTTGACTCATTGACGCGCGCCACACGCTGTGCATTGTCCGGTTTTTGATCAGAAATCACTACTTTGACTTTCATATCGTCAAAATGCTAAGTCTACTATTATCAATATCGGTAAAAGTCGGTACTTCTCGATAAAGTTATACCATTTATGACGTTTGCAATGTGTGACCCCAACAACACAATGGATGTACCTTTAAATATACCACCTTTGCAATATTTAAGGTCTAGAGGATATCTCACTTTGTTATCTCATCAAGTAAGGTAGAATCGCAGATATTTCACGAGTGGTTGCGCCTCTCATGATATATACACTTTTCTCCCTCACCAGATGATATAAACAATTCTTAAAAAAACCCAGATATTCTATTTATTGTATCACTATTTGTGCGTTTTATGTTGAAATGAAATAATTTTAACGGTAAACTACATGTATTACGTCATAATACTGTCCGAATGCCGTCACTCCGTGACGATCTAAAGAATATTACCTCTGTGATTTGATAGAGGGTTTATCTCACTAATAGAACCGAGTATCTCACTTCAAATATAAAATAAATCATGATATCACGACTGGGCGGTTCCCGGAAGCTGATAAAACGTCATTGTTATCATGGAATATTACGGGAAATCATATATAAACTGATTTGGTACTTGTTTTGTCTCGCCCTTAGTACTCTGACGGAAAAGGGTTTCAAAAGGAAGACTTAGATGAAAGGCGAACAGGAATAAACTGGGTTAAGTGAATGAAATTAACCCTCGTTGAAGCCTACACAATGTGTTTTGATGTACTGATAATATTTGTCTCAAAGAATGTCTATTCGTGATGCTATAGAGAAATATTATTGATTTCTCTTTAGATGTAATTGTCAATGTAATGTATCTGAAAAGCTGTCTTGAATTTGAATTTGTAAAATAAATGTCTCCAGTATAAAAGTTGAAACCACCATAATTAACATAATGAAAACCTAAAGTATCAACAATGATGATGCCTGTAACATTGTCAAGAAAAAAACAACATATCAGCTAATCTATATTTAACATTAAACACAAATTTACTCGTGCTTTTTGTCATTTATTAAATCTTTCGTAAAACGTTAATTTTGAGAAACATGTACTATTTCATATATTAAAATCGTCTCCATCCATTACTGAAGCTTCACCCAATTTTCTGTGTTACCAATATCTCAACATGATGTAGCAATTGTATAATTCACACATCACAAAATCAGAATTGATTTGCACATGACAATTTAACTACAGGAATACATTCATCCTTCGCCATCAGTACTGTAATTACTCTTGTAAAATATGTACACAATACTCCCTCTCCTTTCCTGCCACGCATTCCTATTCCCAGACAATGGTTCCCCTGTAATATGAACCTGACACTATAACGAGAGCATGGAGACATCCTCGTGCTGAACTTGCTTCTAGCCATGAAACAGTTATTAATTATTCTTTGTTTCGAAGGCTTTATTACTGCAGACAATGGGTTCGTTAAACCCGTGGTTCATTGCTGTAGTAAAGGTATAAACAGAACCTGTGTCTGTCTTAACACATTTGTTAACGAGCGTAATCCACAAGGAATCTCTCCCTTCAACTTGGCATCTGAAATACCAGGTACATTACCCTAACATCTGTGTTTTATGGACAGTACTACTAATAAAAATGCGTTTGGAGTTAGCCAATGCACGATTTAACTGAACTACATGACATAGATATGACTTCAGTTCTTGAGTTTATAGCTGGAATTATATCTTCATGTAATAATCCCCATGAAATCGTATATCAATTTTTTGTAAACTCTTTGGTGCCATGGTAAAGCTGTTATCTTCTACTTCATTGAGGATCTTGAAAACGTGTAATATCAGAGTTTTTACTTGAGATTGTTGATGTTACAATTGTGAACATATATACTTTTGTTTTATGAATGGTAAATATTCCTCAGATCTGTGAACAAAACATAATGGGATTTATCAATGAATCATTGCTCTGATGACAAGGAAACAATACAATGACGACATATTGTGGCTCTATTCTCTTTCCACTCAGAGTAAATTAAACCCGATTACTACGGAAATATTGGTTGCATCATACTATAAATATGAAGTCCGTATTTTCTAATACCATATATCATACTCTTCTCAGCTCGTGAGGAGGAAATATAAATGTAATATATATTGACGTAATTACAAACAGTACTTTAAAATCTCAATCAATAAAATAAACATGGTATTTGTCAAGTAAAATATCCTTTAAACGATGCTTACCGTAATAAAAAATACAACAGGCATCGCCTGTCCCAATTGAATTTATAAGATAAAAACACAATAAACCGTGTTCATATTCGGAAATAAAAGGTTTTGATGATCAAGAATCCCTTTTCCTCATTAATAGACGATTCGTATGTTTATTTATCACGTTATCTCATTTTCGATGTTAAAGTTTATTTATTTATTCACTTTGATATTTGCCTAATGGATATTTACTTTTTCCTTTTTTCTATCAAATGAGTTTAATGAGAGTCATTAACATTTACTGCAACAACAAAAGTCATCAAGAGTGACTAAGAGACATAACAATACAGGAATTAATCAGTTTCAAATTGAGATTAAATGTCATAAGCCGCAAATTACCATTTACTTATTTGAATATTAGACTGTGTAAGTAAATGTCCTAAAAACAGATCTCAGAAATTTCAAATTTATGTTTATGTCGTCGTTATATCTGTTATACTCAATTTATATGTTTATAAAACAAGGACATGTAGTCCAAGCATGTAAGATTATTTCACTACGCAGGGTCATGTGACAGTGCAGTTAAACATCGCCGATTAGCAACCACAATTCCACTGGTTATTTCATATTCATGATTTAACTGTGAATTCATGCTGTTTTATATCGTTTAAAACCAAAACATTAAGTGAACCCCGTAGTTGTTTATCTACCAGACTTTGGTGGAGATAAAATTGTCATCACTGTTGTTGTCAGTGGTTGTGATCACTGATCACGCAATCAGGCGCGAAGCAGTCATAGTACAGATATTATATCATTTTACGACTTGTAATTAGCAATGGAATCCCAATTAATGACTGGAAGAACGACACATGCATAATAACCGTTGTAGATGTCTCACACCGAACATTTCTTCCAAATAGTCGTTCTGACTATGTTTTCTTAAACTGTATTTTCATTTTCAAGAGCTTGGTGTGTCAATCACATACCAGTAAACATAATGTATAGAAGTCATATGGAACATTTTGCATGCACCTTACCAGATGAAAATACAATTACTGGGAGATTTCCAGTACACTACTAAGTTTGACATGCGACTCAGCTGATAATGAAGAGTCCGCTGTGCCGTGCTTTGGAATCCTGGCCCAGGATGAAAGTCGACATGATGATAAGTACTAGAGACTGAGTTCTGGGAAGGCTCGAGTCTAGGATTTCATGACAAGCTTGATGGTAAATACTTGAGAAGAAGGCTTGCCTCTCAATGGAGTGGCATTTGGTGTTTCACAAGGTTTAGGAGAATGCAGAAGAAAAATTCAGATTCGCAGGGATAAAAATTATTCCATGTTTTTATCTTACCATGAAGAAATTCGTGTATTAGTGATACTTTTGACAATTTATTCGTTTTATCTTTTAGCCAAACAGGCCTTGATCTGATTGAGTTTATGCCATTGCATGGCGACCGCCCTTCCACTCGTCCCTTCATATCATTTGGTGACTGTTTTGACCCTCATACCGATAACAAGGGCCACGCCCAAAAACCTATATTGGGTTCTTCGATATCACCAAAGCCCCAGCAAAACTGGACTCCCTGTGATTAGATGTGGAATGAGTATCTAAACATTGTATGTTGTAAGAGAGAAAATAAATTACCACTGTCAACGATTAATTTATTTCTTTATATTGTATGTAAAATATCAAAAAGCAACCCCTCCAAACTTAAAAAACTCATAAAAACTGCAAATAGTAAATGATAACGTTGATGCCTCAAATAGACTATTGTTTAGAGTATGTATGAAAGACGGTTAATGAACATATCAAGATGTGAACGTCACATCCTACTGGTGTACGTCACTTATATGTCAGTAAATCACCCACATGGTGATTTCATTTTTCCCTGAAACTGTCATAAAAGTAGAAGGTCGAGATGGCCATAAATGTATAAAATATGTCAACTTGCTCTTCATATGTGCGTATTTACAGTATCTGACAGGGTATAAAAAAAGATAATGGAATTTTACACTAAAGCTAAACATCTGCGTATAAGAATTTCAAACGGTGACGAGAAGACCTAGTTTCTGGTGATTGTTTATAGAATTTACCCCAGAGTCGAGGAGGTAGAATCTGAATCTACAGATATTTTAATTTTTCATACAACCGATGGTGTCCTCGGCAGGATAAAGGCAACGGATATTGTCGATATATGTTGATGTAGATAGATATAAGTCATGATGGTGTTGAATTGCTTATGTGAACGTGTAGTTGATATTACAACTGAACTTTATACCTGTGTGATTCATATTTACTTATTTACTTCTTTATCAATAATAGTGATTGTAAATAGAATATAAAGCTACGACAGCGCATACTTGTATACGTTTAATACTGTTCCAATAATGATGAAGAACATCTTTCAATAGGCATTCGTTTGTGTTTTACAAGATAGCTTATTATAGCTTAAAATATGTTGACATTTAGTTAGTTCATTATTAAAAAGCTGAAAGACTATAAATATAAAGAATATAAATATAAATATAGAATATAGAATAGAGAATTTAAATTGTGACGACATTGAGCAATTTTAGTCGGTGTACATGTACCTGTGATATAAGATATGCAATCGATGCCTTCACGAATAGTAATATGTATGTAAAAATAAAAATAAATAACGTCATCTGTGACAAAAATCGCACAAAAGAAACACCAAATGGGTGTAGATTGTTTCATGAATAGAACTAACTTGAACTCTTCTCACATTACAGCTCCTACTGACTTTTGTTTATGGTCAGTTTTCTAAATAAATATTTAGTTTCAAACATTTTACTTTCAGTTTTCCCATTGAAATATGAGAAATGAAAGTGTCAACATATCACGTACATATTTTAGAAAAACGAATCTGTCAACAGTTACTCAGTTCAAAAGTTAAAAAGTTAGAAAAAATGAATTCACACACAACTATGTACATTATTCTTAAATGGTAGCATGCATTATAATTACTAAGGACAAACATCTACGTAATTTACATAGGCTTTGAACCAGGCATGCGATTTACCACTCTATGTTAGATTTGTTATGCAGCGAGTAAATGTACCAATACCAATTAGTTTGTAAACAATAATACAGCTGTTACATATAAGCAGTATTAAGTCTTCAACATAAAACATAAATTTTGACAAAATCATTGACAGTAAAATTAATAGAGATATTATTTTAATGGAGATCAATTCTTTTCAGTATATGCTCATTATATGACAAAATTCTTAAACCTAATTTTGTTTATTTCTGAAATGAAATTAAAAATTGCATACGTTATGAAAACCAACATGGTTAAAACACATTAGTTATGTTCAAGGTGTTTTAAATTCATTTTCTTGACATTTGCCATCAGACTTTCTTGCTTGGTTTATTTCTAAGTTTCTAACATGTATTAACAGAACTATTGTGATATTTACCATCAACATTTGACCTATTATTTATATAAATGTTGTAAGTAAAATATTTCTAAAATATGCAAGAGAAGAAAATCGTGATTATCTTTAAGAATATTTGATATGACATTATTGTAAGAATATTGATTTTGCATTCATCTTCATGTTCCAATATGTCAACTTGGTAGAAGAGATTTTCGAATTTTGATGAGAAAACTATGCTGAACAATATGTTTGAAATAATTAACAACATCCTTTGTTTTCTAATAGAAGATCACATAATAAGCCAACGACTACTGTGACAGTTGGTCAGTTTGTTGTGTTTTTGAAAATACGAATGATACCTTCATTTTGAAATAAGAAGTTTTAATGCAGGCAGGCAAGCAACTTTGAAGACGGACAGAAACTCTCTTGGTGCCTTCTTACGATCATTATTAGTACATGGGAAAGTGGCGCGCCTGTCTTAACTATCTTATTATTATAGATGTATTATTATTATACACTGACGATCAAAAGAAAGTTGTCACCATAAAATTTTGAATATTTCCAAAATGGATTCAAACCCAGGTTTTTAACTTTCAGGAGCAGTTCACACAAACGCAACACACTCATTTCCAAAGAACCAAGCTGATGCATTTGTTAATATCCGTGCTGCGTCCCAAAAGTCAAAACCACGTTTTTTTCATTTCCATGGAATTTTCATGCACATAACTCCATATAAACCCGTGACAATGGTAACTTGCTATCACATCAACCGAAAAAGCACTAAAGCAATGCCACGTTTGACTGCTGAAGAGAGGGAGAGGGCCATTGGCATGGCCATGATGGGGACGGAAAAGTCAACAATAGCAAGAAGACTTAGTTGTTCACGCCAATGCATAACTAAGTTATTTCAGCGAACCCAGCAGACTGGCACAACACGTGACCGACCTCGGAGTGACAGACCACGTGTCTCAACCTGCAGGGAAGACCGTTATATAAGAACTTTATATCTTCGTAATCGGTTCCTGACAGTGACGCAATCAGCAGCAACAGCGCTTGGTCGTCGTGTGAGTCGACACACTGTGAGGAGGCGATTACTTCATGCTGGATCAGGGCTTACCGACCTTTTCGTGGAGATGGCACTGACCCTCGAACATCGCCTCGCCAGACTTCGATGGGCACGACGTGTACTGCGTTGGCAGCGACGCGAATGACAACGCGTTCTCTTTACTGACGAGAGTAGGTTTAACCTGTTCCATGCTGATTTGAGAATACGTGTTTATCGTCGTAGACATGAAAGAGAGGCTCCAAATTGTGTCCAAGACGTTCATCACCAAAGAGGAGTTGGTTTAATGGTTTGGGGTTGAATTTGTGATGACCAGAAAACACAGCTTGTGGTGATACGTGGCAATATGAATGCACAACGCTATGTTGATGAGATATTGAGACCTGTAGCAGTGCCATTTCTGCAGCAATGAGAAATGGGAACCATTCTGCAGCAAGACAATGCACCTCCCCATACAGCCAGGATCACTCAGAACTATCTGGACAACGCTAATGTCGTCGTTTTGCCCTGGCCATCACGTTTTCCCGATATGTCTCCTATCGAACACCTGTGGGATCATCTTGGTAGAGAGTTAAGGAATCGTCCAAACCAACCAACTACTATTCGAGAACATGAAAATGCCTTACAAGGTACGTGGCAACAGATACCTGATGACGTCATCAGAAGATTGACGTCATCCATGAGAAGAAGATGTGACGCTTGTGTTTGTGCCAGGGGAGGACATACAAGGTACTAATGGAATATGTACACTTGTCAGTACTAGGAATCGCCGATTCATGTGCCATAGACGTTTTCCAAAGTTGTGTGGAAAATGACATTTTGGACCCCCAGTGGTCTTCAGAGACTGTAAATATTTGAGATGCACTGCCAGCAATTCGATTCTTTGCATGGATAACCACACATTAACGCAGAACAAATATTTCATAACATCAAACTTGTATCTGTTGTCGTTTATCTTTTAGAGTCAATTGTAGTGGGTGACAACTTTCTTTTGATCGTCAGTTTAACTATTAAATATCTGACACGCTGTAGCTTGTACGATTCGCATACCTCAGTCTCAAATGCATAGAATTGATTCGATTTAAACAATTTATAAACAAGACGACATTTCTTCTTCACCGTTAGTGAAATATATAAATGTATACACAATACCTCCTCTTCTTCCTTGCCACACATCCTAATCCCAGACTTCTTCAATGGTTCCCCTGCAATAAGAAGCTGACACTCTAACGAGGCCAGGGAGACATCCTCGTGCTGAACTTGCTTCTAGTCATGAAACAGTTGTAAATTAGATTCTTTGTTTCAAGGGCTTTATTACTGCAGACAATGGATTTTAATGTCTGCTGGTGAGATGATATAAACATAACCATTTGTTTACTTAACATGTGTCCACAACACAATGCATGTCATCAACCAGCACTTGGAATACCTGTTGTTTTGTGATGGCCTCCCTTGAGGACTAGTGACTTCAGAGAGCTGAATGTTTATGTACAGACTTCTTGGCAAATAGGGCTTCGAAATTGTAAATTTGGTGACAGGGATCATGACATAAAAACCTATTTTCATCTTCTTATCCGGTAAGAAAAGCTCTTGAAAGCTGAAATGTTGTGTACAGACTCCTTGGCCAATGGGGATTCTAAATTGTAGATTTGGTAATCCTGTGACCCAATATAAAAAGGGGTCAATACCTAAAAACATCTTTAAACGTAAATAAAGAAGCAGAGAAATCGTGTTGAGCTACAGAACCCATGTTTATTTTTTTGTTTTGTACGATGATATGGACAAATGATATCCGTATGTCTCTTGGAGGCATTTCTGTAATGTTGAACACGAGTTAAACAGAACCGTAGTGAAAACCGTCAATAAAGGACACTCATTTACATGACAGTAAGGAACGTCATCATTATCACCATGCTTTGAATGTACATCAAATGTGTGATTAACATTTAATGTATATGGTTATACTAAACTTGGTCTGTTATCTGGTCTGGTATCTTAAACTTATAAAATAACGAGCTTGTGCATTAAATAACTAATTTTAATTTATATGATTTAGAATTAGTAGTACCATTTGAATTTATCTTAGAATAAATCACATCAAATAATGCAACTCTTCACTATATCGTACATATGACCACTCTCATATACTACCACTTCATGTTGAAGGAGGTTGGATATAAAGTGATTATTAAACATTCGATTGCAAAATGCTGTATATTATGTATATGAATAGTTGATGGTGCCATGAAATAAGAATATGCTCCTATATAGCCTATGCGATCCACGATTTAACTGAACATCTACATCAATTTCTGTTTCTATTTGTAGTGACCTTTCCATATCTGTAGCAGATGAGCATTTTAAAAAGTTCTAAACATTTCAACATTCGTTGACATTTACAATAACATTAGTTTTACAACCATCAATACCTATACGGTTATAAGTGAGAGACGTAGAAACATTGAACATATATATATATATATATATATATATATATATATATATATGATGAATTGAAGTGAAATTGGCTGATATTCTGTCACTATGTAAATTGCATTATTTATATATAGAATACTAAACGATGTCCCGTTTGTTAACATGTTTATGAAACGAGTTGAGTGTTTGGTATTTTAACGAGCGAAAGCGATGCCATTCACGTGTTTCATAAACATGATATCAGAGTTTAGTATTTTATTTATTACTCAATGATGTAAATTGTGCTGAATTGCAAGAAAATCGTTTTTAGTGACGCTTACTTGCAAATAGGTCACCCGCCTTTGCAGTCGCGCGGCCAACATTGTGACGTCAACCAAAAACGACTATGACGTCATGCGCCGATTATGACGTTACGGCAGCACGCGGTGGTATCACACATGCGTGTAACCAACTTATTGTTATCTAATGAGTGATCTCACCACGGTTGAGTAATAAACATCATTAAGTTATCAAGCTAATATCAGTACATACGAATGATGTTCTATCATTCAATGTAATGATATCATGTATGAACAGAGATCACCCCATGTTAAACGATATCTTCGAGTACAGATTCTATTGTGTAAGACTTTCTTTCTACAAGGTGTTTAGACGACACATTTATACGTTTAGCATTTCACTGATTGAAATAGATATAACATGTGTCAATGTTTTGTGATTACACAATAATGGGAAATATAGTTTCTTCATATGCCAACAGTTGGTCAGTTTGTCAACCCATCTTTCATTTATTTGAGATTTCTGATGACGCGAAAGTGTAGAAGTCAAGGAGCAGATGCTGTATCGTTTTGTGACAATATAATAGCCATATAGTCGCAATTTCCGATTTATTTGGAATCAACAGTCGATAACAAACTCCTCTATGTGGTGGCAGCTGCTTTACAGATACTCCTCGTAAAAATACTTGTCCAGGCTATTTCGGTGTTATGTTCTGTAGTTTGTGAGAGAAACTGTGCAATCAAAATTATTATTGAACAACCTGGAAATGAAGAATTGGAATTGACGGAATTGCATCACATATTATAATTATTATTGAACTAGTTCGCGCATCAGATGGTTAGGTCTTGCAGATATCCCCTGGTTTTAAATAGATCCACGTTGCTATTCCACGAGTTGTTCTTATTCGTGAGGAGTTGCAATTTGTATCAAACTTCCTGGCATTTTGAAAAGCCTGATAGTCAAAACATATGGACGCTCCAATTATAAAGTGAATTTCAAAACTGGTGGCGTCATTTAGGATAATTCTACAACGAATTTATTTTCTAAATTTCACATCTTTGTTATTAAATCAATATTGTAAATAAATTCTGGAGTAAATGTTAGTTGCGTTTTTTGTATACAAACTAGTTTATACCACATGGTTATGTGAGGTTTACATGAAACAACAAAGACATTCTATGTCATTTCCCTCCAATCGAGACGTCATTAAGTATGTCTTTGTGTACAATTCAATTAACCTTAAAGTTAATTCAATTCTTAAACATCCTTTCGATTATCAAGCTATCCAATATCTTTCAAAGAAGAACATTACTCTGAAGTTTCCCGTACTGTGTACACAATGTACTACATTTGTATGTTAATTGCTGATCCGAACATCAAAAACGAAAAGCACTGACATTGCTGTTTTGGCTGAAATGGATATGGCATCTTGCTTTCTCTATGTGTTTTATTGACTAATCGGTAAATTCATAGATATACCTATTCTTCTGTCATCCTTGTTTAGATGGTTATTGCCACACAAATAATAAGTGGATATTCAAAAGAAGCCGACATTAAGAGTTTTGCAATGATCTATATATAAATATCATAAACTGCATTGATGATTTAATTTTCCCTAGTTGTAGGATTCAGGTGAGGTGAGGAGACTTGGGGTTTCAAGAGTTTTTCATTTATATCGCGGCTGCTGCTATTACTGCAGGGAGAAAGCCCGCAGCGCCATGTGGCTATGCATTGCGGTGAAACGTGCGAGCATCGGCTGGAACTAGCGAACCATGGGTGGTACTACGTGCTACTGCGTGTTCTCTACTGCAGATAAAGTTGCCGTGCCGCTGGCGGGATTCGAACCTCGGACCTCTTGATCCGAAGGCGAACGCGCTAACCACTGCGCTATCCCGCCCCTTGTAGGATTCAGATGTAGATGATAAATTGAAAACGATATAATTTATACTTTGCTACTTTGTGTTTGTGTTATGTTCTGAAACATAACTCTTAACCTTTGGTTCCCAGAACTTCTTTAGCTTCATTGATGAAACTAGCATTATCTATGATTTCTTTGAAAATTGTTTCAGGTATGCATCTGTATGATCCATGAAACGGCACCTTTTTACTTTTACATATTGTATTACTATTCTAAGATTTATTGCATGTTATGGAAACACTGCCAATGAAAATACTGACTACGTCTACTGCCCGTCAAATTAATGTTAGTTAATGTTAGCTGTAGCAAGCGGTTTTTTCTGAAATAAAGTACTCTCAAAAACAGATGAATAGGTGTTACAAATAACTAAATAATACTTCTGTATCAATAAAAAAGAGTTCTAAAACGAATGTACATGATTCGGTTTAGCCATGTGAGTCCATTTCCCTTGGAGTGGCCATTTTGATTTGTTCACATTTAAATAGCCCCTCGAAGCTATTTCAAGTGATCTGTCTGATTTATCGATAACTAAACACCCAAAGTAGATTGAAGTGTCGCATTTAACGTCCCACCATTTTCTACCAATAGGGATAACCTTTTTCCATGGATACGGCTTATCGGGTCGTTTAATGAGATGTTTTCCTTAACTTAACAATATATTGTATAAACCTTAATAATTAATGACAATTCGAAAAAAGAATCATATATTAACTTGAAATACTGATCGAAAACCGGTCAGCTTGCGTCTTTTATGCTGCAGCAATTTAGTCACACGTAATTTTGGAAATGTTTCTAAAGAAAACTGTTTGAGAGGCATTCTAGAAGTTGGTGTGATGAAGAAGACAAATATTTATTGATGATCAACTTCTTTATTAACAATAGCGACGTTTCGGTATAGATCCTTATACCGTTATCAAGCATATGGAAGAGATGGTGAAACAGCAGGTTAGCCACGCAACACCATTATTACTACTACGGACTATTGGTTTGTGTAATAGGATGTTTTACCATCTTAAGTAAATATAAATGACATAAAGTATCTTTATAAAGGAGAAATTTGAAAACTAAAATTTGCAAAAAACGTGCTACAGCGCCTTTAATGATTGTTTGATTACTGAATAGTTACCTCTTGCTATATATTCGATATTGTTGAGTTTGTTTTACTTGGATCTACAACCTATTTACCGAGTAAACATTGTTGTAAAGGGAGTCTCAAAGAATCTGACTTGATTACAGTTAATTTACAGTTGGAGTCCCATGCACTAATACCTTAGTGAGTGAGTGAGTTATTGTTTAACGCCGCTTCGGCAGTATTGCAGCCATTAGCGGCGAGCCTAATACCTTAGACCTGCGACCTAGTTAATAATGGCAGGAAGCCTCCAGTGTTCTGGATGAAGTGCTCGGGATTCCTTGTCCAGGATGAAGTTTGACATGCTGGTTAGTAGTAGAGACTTAGTTCTGGGAAGACAAGAGCTGAGGATCTGAGGACAAGGCTGATGATAATCACCTCAGATGGAGGCTGATCTCTCAGGAGAGCGCCAATGGTGCTTAAAATACCTCATGTGCTTGCGGAAAATCATATTGTAGAAAAACAGTCATAAATGTCAAAGCATTACATACCTCATGAAGCTTTTACGCATTAGCGGCATACGGGACTCATCGTATGGTTGTCACGACTGACAGCAAACACTAAAGCTTTGAGATGTAAGGCATTACGCTTCTAAAGAATGTTTACATTGACGTATCCGACTTTGGCTTAATCAACGCACTATAGAAACTATTTCATTTGCCTGTACCTTTGACATATTCCGAAACACAACATGACTGTAATCACAATCCTCTCATATTGTCATAACTCACAGCCAGTGATTAGCGGGCCAGTGAGTCTGGAAACAGTGTATGCTTTATGAGAGAACATATATTCAGACTGTCAACATCTAATAGACTGAATACATATAATCATGTGAGGATTGATTAGTTTGTTTTGTCAATGACATGGTATTTCGAGAGATAGATTTGAGGAATGTGATTCTAATGATATATTTGATGCTACAGTGACGTTACAGTAATTATTAGTTTGTTTTGTGTTGACATGGTCTATCGAGAGAGAGAGAGAGAGAGAGAGAGAGAGAGAGAGAGAGAGAGAGAGAGAGAGAGAGAGAGAGAGAGTGCTGAATGAAAACTGAGAGTTTGAAGGGTGATTCCCTGCCCCACACTGAGACATGAGTTGAGAGGCTCGTGGTATCTCCTTGGGCAAGGGACTTTATTCAAAATGTGCCTCTGTTCACTCAGCAGTACAATTGAGTACCTGGTTTGGAAGTGCAGGCAATGTTACAGGTAACCTTGGAGCGCCGTAATTGGCAGCCCAGGTTGCATACTCCCAAGGGAGTTGAGAATGAAAAAAGGAACGATGTTGGTCCTTATACCAGGGTAATAATGTCTGTAGCGCTTTGAGCATGCACTTGGTGTATGGAGGCTAGCGCGATATAAGTACACAATATTATTATTATTATTAAGAATGTGATTCTAATGATATATAGATAGATATAGATAGATATATATCACAGAGTAAAGCGTTTCACAATCTACATCTACTAGAACTAAGAAGACGTTGTTACTAGTTGCTTTGTTACAATGACATACATATTGTTAAAACTTATGAGAAATGATGAATAATTATGTAGAGTAAAACAAGTGTGGTCAAGGATGCAACATGACTTGACCAGACCAACAACTACCATTTCGTTCAACTAATTTTTCAGAGACAAAATGTCGGTTGTGGATGAGACATAAAACAATATTTAGGAGAAAATATGCATCTAATTCGCATATCATTTGATAGTCTAACCTGAAAGGCTTAGTACATGTTACTCATTGAGACATTGCCATGTACACACAACCGTAAAGCTATAACTAAGGGATGACAATCTCGTTAGTGCTACAGCTAATGGTCTGGGAAAAACTGACTGCTTATACAAGGATGTGGTGATAATGATGACAATGGTGGTTCATCAAAGGTATAACATTCTGTGCTTTTATTTTTTTAAAACCCACATAAATTGTAAATGGTAAATGAATGCAAAATAGTAAATAAGATTATTTGAACGATTATGATTAAAACTCGTTTGTTTTTTGTAAATAAAGCACAAATTAATAGATACATTCATAACAAAAATATTTTTATCATTTGTTGCGAAATCTGCTTGGATGAATATAAGTATTACTTATTATAATTTATATTTTATAATATTGACCTCAGACCTAATTTGATGTATGAAATATACGTCGACATATTCGAAATATGACTGAAATGATTTTTACCCGTACTGAGCAAACACTTATTTTGTTGCAAGATGAGTAATTAATGATTTCCTACTGCCATGACACACCAACACTGTCCTGATATGCACCCATCGAGCATGTGTTGGACCTAATGGAAATATTTCGGAGACGGATAGAAACTCACCGGCAAATCGGTTCATTTTACCAATTGTCATAGTAGATGTTAACCTCATTCCCAAGAGAATAACCTCCCTTGATAACTACAATAAGCATTACCTCCTGACATTTTTAGCAGAATGGCCTTTTGTAGCATTTTGTAGCATCGGTTTTTGAGTCAGACCCCGTTTGTCCACACAATTTGATCGTGCGGATAAGAGAATCATTATTTGCATAGAAATGCACAGGAAAAATGCGACCGGGTGTCCGGATATACGGGGTCTGGTTAAACGAGATCTGACTCTATACCACACATTCTTTTATCCGCGACTTTTAATGTAGGCCCTGAAATACGAGCATGGCGCTCTAACGAGAGCATCCCCGAGCTGAACTTGCTTTTAGGCATGAACTACCTCTAATGAGTGTCCTTGTTTTCAGAGCTTTATTACTGCAGATAACGGAATGTTCAGTGTCATGGCTGTGTGCTGTTGAACATCAAAAGTTGAATGGTGTTCCTATTCGGTGCATGTCGCCTTGGAATAACATCATCATTATTTAGTCATTAATGATTATTCACACCCATTGCATATTTATAGTATTTGTATGTATTTTAATCCGATATCATTGTCTTCCGACTATGGCTGAAGTGATGTGACGCCATTCCTCTTCATGTGTGTGTGACAACTTCCGTCTGTCGTATGAATGTGTCTGAGGTTACCGGATACGTCTCCAAAGATATTACCACTTTTACAGTTCTAGCTGCTCAGTCTGTGATAGCCATAAAATGCCATGCTTTTACATTGCCGTCGTTCGCTATACGCGGTTAATGAGCACTAGAAAAGCTAGGACTTGCTCTCATCGTATGTACTACATGTACATTTCTGCCCGATTTGCAAACTTCGTAAGCAGGCCTATCTCAATCTCTTTCGTCAATGTTGTGGGGTGAAGGTCATTCCCCTGGGTGTAATGAATTAACCTTCCAAATTGGCAGAGACGATGGTATTACGCATGTTCGAACAAAGAAGTCACTTTCGTGCCGACAAGACATGAGGCTAACGTAATGATTGTTGTTATTTGTTATTTGGAATAAGTTATGATTTCATGTGTGAAATAATATCATATTAGGTTTTCATAAAGCCTTCATTTTCCCATAGTTTAAATGACATTGTAAATGGTGTATATCAAGGATATGATATAAACATGTTTTAGACAATAACTGACAGATACCATATTTATTAACTGATGTAAGCCTCTTAATTTCATCAAAATGCGCCATTGTCATGCTGAGTGAGCACAAGGAAGAACATGACATGTTTCATGCCGTCAAAATCTTGTGTTACCGTTAAATTGTAACAACACTTTCTTTTACCCAATTCGGTGAAAATTACATTTTTTCACAAATGTAGACAAACGTAAGCATGTCTATATCACTAATTACTGGACAACACCCCATCAAGTAAAACCCTTTCAATCATATAGATTCAAAGCTTATGACAATGATTAAAGTTTTGCATAGTTTCTTTTTTTCCTTGAACTATTATATATCAAAATAACTGGATATCTCTCACTGTCATGTTAATTGAAAATGAATAACGAACGCGTATTTATATTTCCACTTTGGTATTAATTTTGATGTTTCGTACTCTTGAAACAATAAACTTTTATATTTACCTAATGTGATTGTATATTTCTCTAGTTTCTTCTTTCGTGTACGATAATAGCTGTAAACTGACGATCCAATACATTTTTTAAATAGTGGTATCATGGCAATATCCCAAAGCATTATTTAATTCAAATTGAATGATCTTTAAATGAAGACGATAAAAGTAGAACTTTGACTGTGATGATGTGTTTCATGCTCCGACTTTACAAATAAAGCATTAATAATCATCTCTTTGAGAATAATTGAAGAACGTTATATTTCCCCAGAAACGATAATGTTGCTAGCGCTTTGAGCATACTTTATTGCGATCAGCGCAATACTAGTTGTCCTATTAAGATAATTAGGCCAAAAAAAGAATTTGTTTCTGGTTTCCGCCCGCATCAGTTTCAAACCCACGCCTCGGGTCTTTTTGTTCTAGGTTTTCAAAAGTAAGTGGCAGATAACTGTAATTATTTAGCCTAAAAAAACATTTGACATAGGAAATTTCACTCGTTTCTGTTGAGATGAAGTGTAGGAGTGAGATTATTGAATATTTGGAATAGTAACACATGTTGAAGAGGGTTTGTGCTTTATTTATATAAATTATTGTATAAATTTTGTTTGTTTAACTCTTCATTCCAAAAACAAAAAATGTCAACAACAAAAAAGCGCCATCGCATCATTTTTGTCAGCATGTTTAGGCCTTACTCCCGAACATCCAGGATCGATTGCTGCAACAGCCTTTTCTATATGGGTGTATAACAAACTTCCCGCCTTCTACCATGTCATTACCAGTCATAGGTAATTCTTCTGGTCATACATGTACACAACCAGTGTAAAGGAGAGCACACTCACATATATCTTTTTCCAAAATATAGGAAAAAACACATCTATGATTAACTTGTGTGTTACGTTTAAGAAGTATACTTTAGACAGACACAACTGGCAACACAAGATATAGGAAATCATATTTCCATAGAAACTCATAAACATAAGTATAAGCATGCAATTCATACACAAGTCAACTATAATAACGTCAACCACAAGTGTGATATTATACAATTACACGGGAAGGACAATATATACTAGTTGGAGATAAGTCACGTTTCCTTGGAACCTGCGACATTAACTTATGGGAAACTTCGACTATACCCAGTCAAGCAACGTATTGTTGCCGACATACTACATAAACTTCCTGTTTCCCTGAGACCTCCATGGCATATAGCACAATCAACAGACTAACATCTATCATATTAAACATTAAACGTCGAATTACAAAATATTCATCATGTCTAGACTAAGATGTTTCTCTAAGGAACTGGAGAAGATCGATCATACGACTCAGCAAGGCTTGAATTTTCAAAGATAAAGTATAACTTTTTAAACGAATGAAGTAAAATCGATTCAACTTTTTTTCAACAACAAATAGTTTTTCTTATTTTTTGACTTTGGAAGTGCAATTTTAGGAAATAAATCAGTATTAGCGATTCCCAGAGCATATGTCAAATCACTTCTCGCTACAGAAACAATATATAACAGTAAGATTAAACGTTCCTTTCCAAGAAAGATAGAAATATAGTGTCACGTGCAAAAGAAACGTCCCGATATTTTTAGCGAGTAGAACATGAAATACTGCTGTCGGAGAAAGTAGATTGCTAATGTATTTGACAGACACGTGATTGTGAAGAAATATTTACAATATCGTACATCAGAGTATGGTACTGTTATGTGTATGTCAGTTTAAATACACTTGGGGTGCTATATCATGCTTTGACTTAAAAACAAAGTCAACATCACAAAGCTCTGCTGAGCCCTGCACCATACACATGTTCCAAGATGGAGAGTAATTGTACATACTCGTATCATGTAAGTCCAGTGAATTACAATGATTGAAAACCAAAAATGATGTTACCAACTCGAGGTTCACGCACCGAAACCTATTTCACCTTTTCAACTAAATAACTTGTGAGATATCGACATGTCAGTCGTTTTGTCAACAACTCGTGACAAAAAAGATCAAATCATGCGATGTTTGAATACATTTGAATACGTTCATTCTGCTTCACACTGTGTGACAGAACAGAACAGAACAGAACAGAACATAATTTTATATCTCGTAATTCACATTAGTGACATAGAGAACAGTCAAATACATTATATACACACACATATATATATATATATATCTATATATATATATATATATATATATATATATATATATATATATATACATATATTTACAAATTGGAATAATGTGCTGTATACATAATTATGTGTTATTTATGGTTTCATATAGATTAACATTTACACAGATCTTCTTTAACGAATTTTGCCAAGTTTAATAAAAGTGGTTTATATGTGGGTTTCATAAGAGATATATACTTTTCAATTGAAGGATACTTACAATAATATGATGGAAAGTATTTACTTCTTAAATCTGATAGAGAGGGGCAGGCCAAAAGGAAATGAAATTCGTCACCAGTGGAGGCATTACATAGATTACAAATTCTTTGGTCCTTATCAATTTTACTCCACCGACCATATTCAATAGGTAATCTATGGTTTGAAGTTTTGAAGCGGGTAAGCCAAATTCTTAGATTGGTAGGAAGTTCTAGAATATATGAGTCGATATGGGGTTTAACTTTGTAGATTTTGTAGTATTTAGCTTTTGATGATTCAATTTGAGAAGCAGTCCACATTTGTAAAAATTGATCAATAAGGACTCGTTTAATAGATGATTTTAAAATGTTTGAACTGTTAAAGTTTTGATTTATCCATACATAAATGAAACCTGTTTCCCGCAATATTCCTTCAATTGAATTAATTAAATTGAAATTGAATTTAGGATTGGCATTTTGTAAAGTATACATAAGAAGGTACATTTTATATGATAATTTGTTTGGATTTTGTAACATTTTACACCAGAAATATAATTCTTATTTTAAAACAAATACTGAGACGATAACGACCAAGTTCGCCATAGACCATATACTCTGGAGTAGACATTTTTACTTTAAGAATATATTTACAAAATTTAAGATGAAGCCGTTCTAGACAAATAATATTTTCAAATCCCCATACTTCAGATGAATATAAGAGTATTGGTTGTACAAGTTGATCAAATAGTTTTAACTGACAATCAAGGGGGATATCTAAAATATTAACTTTACGCAATAATGCGAACATTGATCTTGAGGCTTGCCCATACAGGCGTTTAATACATTTACAGAAACGACCATTGTTACTTAATTAAATACCAAGATAAACATATTCTTTAACAACATCAATATTATCACCATGAAAGGAAAATATCGGGTGTTTACTACATGTACCTTTAGAGAATATTATGATTTTCGTTTTTGAAATGTTGACTTTTAGTTTCCAAAGCGTGCAATAATCTGAAAATACATCTAGAGCATGTTGTAGGTCTTCACTTGACTCAGCTAAAATAACTGTATCGTCAGCATATAAAAGTAATAATAACTTAACGTAAACATGAATTTGTTCTTCAAGTAGATTTTCCACTGTATCTAAACCAATAAAATTATTTCTGTTAAAAAGGGCTCGAGGTCATTCAGATATAATGCAAATAAGAAGGGGGATACATTTTCGCCCTGCCTTACTCCAATTTCACATGAGAAAAATTAAAATATTGCACCATTATGGGAAACACATGACTTTATATTTTGATACATATTAAAGATAACTTTGAAGCATTTTCCACTTATGTTATTTTTAATCATTTTCAGCCAAAGACCACTCCGCCAAACAGTGTCAAATGCCTTACTAAAATCGATGAAGACACAGTGACGAATTATGCCAAACCGAAATCAGCAAACCCCTGGAACCCTATACACCAGGGCTCCAGTGATAGTGATGTTGTATAGTAGAGATCAATGATAGTGATGTTGTACAGTAGAGATGCAGCGATATTGATGTTGTACAGTAGAGATGTAGTGATAGTGATGTTGTACAGTAGAGATGTAGTGATGGTGATGTTGTACACAAGGGCTCCAGTGATAGTGATGTTGTATTGTAGAGATGTAGTGATAGTGATGTTGTACACAAGGGCTCCAGTGATAGTGATGTTGTATTGTAGAGATGTAGTGATAGTGATGTTGTACAGTAGAGATGTAGTGATGGTGATGTTGTACACAAGGGCTCCAGTGATAGTGATGTTGTATTTTAGAGATGTAGTGATAGTGATGTTGTATAGTAGAGACGCAGTGATAGTGATGTTGTACAGTAGAGATGCAGTGATAGTTATGTTGTACTGTAGAAATCCAGTGATAGTGATGTTGTACAGTAGAGATGTAGTGTTAGTGATATTGTACGCCATGGCTTCAGTGATAGTGATGTTGTACAGTAGAGACGCAGTGATAGTGATGTTGTACAGCAGAGATGCAGTGATAGTGATGTTGTACAATAGAGATGTAGTGATAGTGATGTTGTAAACCAGGGCTCCAGTGATAGTGATGGTGTACAGTAGAGATGTAGTGATAGTGATGTTGTACAGTAGAGATGTAGTGATAGTGATGTTGTTAACCAGGGCTCCAGTGATAGTGATGGTGTACAGTAGAGATGTAGTGATGGTGATGTTGTACAGTAGTGATGTAGTGATAGTGATGTTGTACAGTAGAGATGAAGTGATAGTGATTTTGTATAGTAGAGATGCAGTGATAGTGATGTGGTACAGTAGAGATACAGTGATAGTGATGTTGTACAGTAGAGATACAGTGATAGTGATGCTGTACACCGGGGCTCCAGTGATAGTGATGTTGTACAGTAGAGATGTAGTGATAGTGATGTTGTACAGTAGAGATGCAGTGATTGTGATGTTGTACAGTAGAGATGTAGTGATAGTGATGTGGTACAGTAGAGATACAGTGATAGTGATGTTGTACAGTAGAGATACAGTGATAGTGATGTTGTACACCAGGGCTCCAGTGATAGTGATGTTGTACAGTAGAGATGCAGTGATTGTGATCGCCGACGTGAGGGTGAAGTCGATCTGTTTGGACTTGAGAAAACACAAACAAACAAAATGAAGCTCAGATAAAATGGTGTCATTTTATTTATTCGGAACCCCTTGTCGCATCAGATTGTTACGCTAATATTCCGATCACTCGAGCCGAAAAACAAACAACCGTGATCATTGGAGGTCTGTATAGAACATGTAAAGTCAAACGATCATGTTCACATTATCAATTTTTACAAATTAACCAAAAGTAGTGGAATAAATAACGGAAAAACAACATGCTCAAAATGATCACCTTACTGAAACAATTATCATGTACTGGTAACATTTGTCTCTTTTACAGAATGCTATTTATCTTAACTCTCCGATTACTTTCTCAAGTGTATTTGTTACCTACCTACACTAAAACGACATGTAGATGTACTGATATGGAAGTGATGTCTCGCTTGTAATAATATAAAGATATATATAATGTTTGACTGACACACTTACATCCGCAATGCCCAATCACTATCACCGCATCTTTCGCTGTACAAAATCACTACCGTTGGAACCCTGCTATACAAGGCTCGCCTCACACAAACGTGGCCCGATTTCGTAGATGCATGTAGAAGACAAGAAGAAGTGAAGAACATGTGAGTTATGTCACACAGCCGCACAGCGAATTGTCCGAGTATTCGGTTTTGCTCGGCTTGTCCATAAATTTTTTAAAAAAATATACAAATGGAAGAAATGTCGCACATGTGTAAGCAAATGTCACATGGTGGTACTGACGAGTCTACACATGTGCTAAACATTACATGTATACACATAGAGGATACCCGTCTTTTTACTAGTAACGCCATGTTTAATTCATGAAGTGAGGTAGGAAACATTTTTCCACTGAAACCATTTCTAAAGAAAAATATTGTTGTCTATCGTCCCTTACACATTCGCAATAAGGGAAGTGACCTGTCAATTAGCATCAAACTTTGTGAAGACACAACTAGAAATGATTTTAAAACTATTCAAGCTAACATCTGAAATTGAAAGAACCACCACGCATGGCCGGCATTATTTTTCATTATTCAGTTTATTTAACTTTTTTCTTTTACAGCAATACATCAAGACACATATCCAAGAACAGTGACACAAAATTTGAATTGAATTTGGTTAATACATCATGTTTCCACAATTCTTATCAGAACATGTTTACTGGTTAAATAAGATTGGTTTTGCGAAAGTTTTCCCCCTGCTTAAACGACTTGAATGCCCTAAAATATAAAATTTATTTTTTGTTACATAAGCACATGATAACTCAAGCCCTGGTATCAAGATTGACAATAAAAAAAACAGTTAAACTTTCTTTTGGTTTTGAAAACTGATATTCGGAAATTAATCAGATTCTTTTCATTCACACAATCTGTCAATGTCAGAATGTGTTTTAGAAACGATATGTAGCAGAAAAACAAAATCACACTTTCTCGTCTTCATTTGAAAATGTGTATCGTTGTGAATATTCATATTGTTATTTAAGAACATTCAGCATGATTGTCCATGACCAGTGCCAGTTGCATGAGTGTGGAGGCTCCTCGTAATGTTTTATGAATATATTTTTCTACAAACTGTATCGATACCAACAAATGTACACTACAAATATCAGTTTGAATTACTCAAAAGTTTGCAGTACAATTATTATCAAACACTTTACAGGAACTAGGATTGATGCGTCAATACTTCACAACTTCTACTTTAACCTTCAATCGAAGAAGCTCTATAACTGACACCTGATCAACATTAACTAAACATTATTTATTGAGTTATTATTAGTATTTAGCCTACCGAGTGAATAAATATTTGTTCTACCCAATCAGGACACTTTTGATTTTTTTCTGCTGAACTATTAACATTTTTATAATTAGGTGTACCATTGCTTGCTTGTTATAGAACATATAAAAATACCAGTACGTTCATGTAAACCATATTTAAATTGCTTATTTAGTTGAAAAAGCCAATAATCAATAACCTTTCACTCGTACACCATGATTTTCTAGTCCTTTTAAAATAATTTTTCTTATTCAATAAGTACATAATGCAGAATTGACACAACTTGTTCTTTGGGTTATGTGTCTTTGAACGTTAATCCGAAAAAAACTCCTCTTTTACAAACATACATTTGGAAGGACTAACGGAAGTTTTAGTGTACAAATACAAATAAGCCTATAGTAAATGTATGAGCTTCATTATAAGCTGTAATGCATGTGTGAGAAATGTGCGTGTCCCTTTGATTAGGAGAAGATCCATGTCATCACAAAATGTTTAAACATGGACCATGACCCATTAAAACACATACCCATATCTAAACTACCCGCTTTTATTTCACATAAATCAATTGTAAAATCATGTAACCGCAAATATTTATTTATTTTATAGGATATCTAACACGGTCCCCCTTTCAAATCACGATTATGTCCGAAGAGAAATAATTGTATTTCCCCGAGTCTTGGTGAGGGACAATGCGAAATTATTTCGCGAGGTACATACACGTGATGTGAAAGGGGAATACGCGACGTATCCTATGTATTAAATACATTTATATTTTAAACAATTCATCCTGCTTTAAAAGCTTTTCATTGTACCAATATAGGAACGGAGCAAGGCTATATCAGTTAATATAACAATAATTAACACAGCTTTAAAATCAAATCCTTCCTATGCTTGCTATGAAACCTGTTGCACTAGTCATATTGAATGAAATGGACGATACATATAATCTCTCTCCTCGATGACACGAGATGAGAGTTATGTATCTTCTGAGTAGTGTCATCAAATCATGGCGACCTCCATTTGCATGTTAACCCTAATAACATCCGTTATATCAATATAACTGTTGGAATGCTCTTGCGTCAAGTCATTATTTACTTTACTCTTCAGTCAGATTGTTACGCTAATATTCCGATCACTCGAGCCGAAAAACAAACAACCGTGATCATTGGAGGTCTGTATAGAACATGTAAAGTCAAACGATCATGTTCACATTATCAATTTTTACAAATTAACCAAAAGTAGTGGAATAAATAACGGAAAAACAACATGCTCAAAATGATCACCTTACTGAAACAATTATCATGTACTGGTAACATTTGTCTCTTTTACAGAATGCTATTTATCTTAACTCTCCGATTACTTTCTCAAGTGTATTTGTTACCTACCTACACTAAAACGACATGTAGATGTACTGATATGGAAGTGATGTCTCGCTTGTAATAATATAAAGATATATATAATGTTTGACTGACACACTTACATCCGCAATGCCCAATCACTATCACCGCATCTTTCGCTGTACAAAATCACTACCGTTGGAACCCTGCTATACAAGGCTCGCCTCACACAAACGTGGCCCGATTTCGTAGATGCATGTAGAAGACAAGAAGAAGTGAAGAACATGTGAGTTATGTCACACAGCCGCACAGCGAATTGTCCGAGTATTCGGTTTTGCTCGGCTTGTCCATAAATTTTTTAAAAAAATATACAAATGGAAGAAATGTCGCACATGTGTAAGCAAATGTCACATGGTGGTACTGACGAGTCTACACATGTGCTAAACATTACATGTATACACATAGAGGATACCCGTCTTTTTACTAGTAACGCCATGTTTAATTCATGAAGTGAGGTAGGAAACATTTTTCCACTGAAACCATTTCTAAAGAAAAATATTGTTGTCTATCGTCCCTTACACATTCGCAATAAGGGAAGTGACCTGTCAATTAGCATCAAACTTTGTGAAGACACAACTAGAAATGATTTTAAAACTATTCAAGCTAACATCTGAAATTGAAAGAACCACCACGCATGGCCGGCATTATTTTTCATTATTCAGTTTATTTAACTTTTTTCTTTTACAGCAATACATCAAGACACATATCCAAGAACAGTGACACAAAATTTGAATTGAATTTGGTTAATACATCATGTTTCCACAATTCTTATCAGAACATGTTTACTGGTTAAATAAGATTGGTTTTGCGAAAGTTTTCCCCCTGCTTAAACGACTTGAATGCCCTAAAATATAAAATTTATTTTTTGTTACATAAGCACATGATAACTCAAGCCCTGGTATCAAGATTGACAATAAAAAAAACAGTTAAACTTTCTTTTGGTTTTGAAAACTGATATTCGGAAATTAATCAGATTCTTTTCATTCACACAATCTGTCAATGTCAGAATGTGTTTTAGAAACGATATGTAGCAGAAAAACAAAATCACACTTTCTCGTCTTCATTTGAAAATGTGTATCGTTGTGAATATTCATATTGTTATTTAAGAACATTCAGCATGATTGTCCATGACCAGTGCCAGTTGCATGAGTGTGGAGGCTCCTCGTAATGTTTTATGAATATATTTTTCTACAAACTGTATCGATACCAACAAATGTACACTACAAATATCAGTTTGAATTACTCAAAAGTTTGCAGTACAATTATTATCAAACACTTTACAGGAACTAGGATTGATGCGTCAATACTTCACGACTTCTACTTTAACCTTCAATCGAAGAAGCTCTATAACTGACACCTGATCAACATTAACTAAACATTATTTATTGAGTTATTATTAGTATTTAGCCTACCGAGTGAATAAATATTTGTTCTACCCAATCAGGACACTTTTGATTTTTTTCTGCTGAACTATTAACATTTTTATAATTAGGTGTACCATTGCTTGCTTGTTATAGAACATATAAAAATACCAGTATGTTCATGTAAACCATATTTAAATTGCTTATTTAGTTGAAAAAGCCAATAATCAATAACCTTTCACTCGTACACCATGATTTTCTAGTCCTTTTTAAATAATTTTTCTTATTCAATAAGTACATAATGCAGAATTGACACAACTTGTTCTTTGGGTTATGTGTCTTTGAACGTTAATCCGAAAAAAACTCCTCTTTTACAAACATACATTTGGAAGGACTAACGGAAGTTTTAGTGTACAAATACAAATAAGCCTATAGTAAATGTATGAGCTTCATTATAAGCTGTAATGCATGTGTGAGAAATGTGCGTGTCCCTTTGATTAGGAGAAGATCCATGTCATCACAAAATGTTTAAACATGGACCATGACCCATTAAAACACATACCCATATCTAAACTACCCGCTTTTATTTCACATAAATCAATTGTAAAATCATGTAACCGCAAATATTTATTTATTTTATAGGATATCTAACAAGGTCCCCCTTTCAAATCACGATTATGTCCGAAGAGAAATAATTGTATTTCCCCGAGTCTTGGTGAGGGACAATGCGAAATTATTTCGCGAGGTACATACACGTGATGTGAAAGGGGAATACGCGACGTATCCTATGTATTAAATACATTTATATTTTAAACAATTCATCCTGCTTTAAAAGCTTTTCATTGTACCAATATAGGAACGGAGCAAGGCTATATCAGTTAATATAACAATAATTAACACAGCTTTAAAATCAAATCCTTCCTATGCTTGCTATGAAACCTGTTGCACTAGTCATATTGAATGAAATGGACGATACATATAATCTCTCTCCTCGATGACACGAGATGAGAGTTATGTATCTTCTGAGTAGTGTCATCAAATCATGGCGACCTCCATTTGCATGTTAACCCTAATAACATCCGTTATATCAATATAACTGTTGGAATGCTCTTGCGTCAAGTCATTATTTACTTTACTCTTCAGTTACAATGATTGTTTATCAGGCGAACATAGAGATCAGTCAAACGCCTGCTGCAATCTCCATCTTGTTTGTTTGTTTGTTATTCAGTAAATACATCATTGTCGTGAGTGTTATTTCATGAACAAACTGAGGAATAAGCTACAAGTGAAATTATTTATTAATGAATGACTAACATATATTGGTTTAGAGTTCATTTTAACCAATCAAATCACTTGTCGTTAGATTGTTATGGAACCCCTTACGAAGACAATTGTGGGTAATATAAAATATATGATCGTTCATAACGACGTACACAGGAAATATTCGAGGGGAATAAGTCTGTATAAGGACATTAGTCTGTTTGATTTATATTTGACTTTTACAGTTCAGAAGCAGTTTCAAATCCGGATTCAGATGGCACATTGACATTTGAAAAGTTTCAAATATATGCCTGAAATAACGTGAAATGAAGATATGTCTTGGCAGTGCAGTTAAACATCAGAATGCAAATGTTAAACTGCCATTAAGTACTCAATTCAAATGTAGAGAACATTGCAAAATCTTTGAAAGTAGTAGTACTTCCATTGGGGCTTAATTTGTTCCGATATAAAACTCAGTGCCGCCTGTCTTGAACGTTTCGTTTACATATCGATTTAAAAAAATTGTTTAAGCCTTTGCTATTTTAGCAATATATAAATAGATGCGGATTTAGATAAGCGGATTAGTCAGCCCACACGAAGAAACCAGATTAGCGATATTGTAACATTTCTATCTACGATATTCTTTCACATATAACTAAATGAGCGAGTAAAGAAATGACAAGAAACCATGGATCAACCCAAAAACTACTTAAAGCTTTTCAGCAGCTTACTTTCATGTGTGATCTTTCTGTGTGTCGTATTGTCCCCCTATGTTTGTTCTGATGTATAAGACAACACTGACCCTTACGAACAAGATAGCTGTTGTCTGCCTTACCAGTTGTCACTTACTTAACCCATCTTTATCCATAGATTTTATGCTAATGTAATGTTTCACATGACACCACTGGATGTTGATTAGGCTTTATTACTCAACCGTGGTGAGATCACTCATTAGATAACAATGAGTTGGTTACACACATGTGTGATACCACAGCGTGATGCTGTAACGTCATTATCAGCGCATGACGTCACATTCGTTTTTTGTTGACGTCACAATGTTAGCAGCGCGACTGTAATAGCGGGAGACCTTTTTGCAAGTGAGCGTCACTAAAAGGGATTATCTTGCAATTCAGCGCTATTTACATCATTGAGTAATAAATAAAATACTAAACTCGGTCCCGTTAGATAACATGTTTATGCAACTCGTGAATGGCATCGGTATTTAACTCGCTTTCGGTCGTTAAAATACCAAACCATTCACTCGTTTAATAAACATGTTATCAAACGGGACATCGTTTTGTATTCTATATAATTATGATGATATTTATTCTGATGAAAAAACTAAATCTTTATGTTTTACCTTTTTCTGTCGATGAACCATGTATGCAAAGAGCAAATTCATTTAATACCATCCTAACCAATTAATAACTTGTAATACATAGTTGGAAAACATAAACATAACTTTCTACATTCAATTGAACACTGAATTTTTGCACGACCTTTGCATGTTAAGACATTATCTGGACAAGGTTTATTTCCCCTCATACCATGGTACATTGACTGTCCTTGCAAGTATATAATACCCATCATACGTTTAGACTCACTAGAGTTAATGTTGCCACTCACTTTACGCAACGCAAGAAACGAAACTATAGAATACAAGATATTTCAACCCATGAGCGAAACTTGTGATTGAGTTATGTCATGTCTCCAGATGCCAACTAAACTAAACTTTAAATGTTAAAAGCACAGTGGCATGTTTATATTTCGATACAATACACCCTTTTCTGATAAATACAGAATTAGGATAGGGGGTATCGTATTGACGTATGTGGATCAAGTTTTATCAGCAATACAAGTCCCTGTAGTTACCATAGTATATGTTCATATTCATAATATGTTCATAAACAAACGTTTAAAAGGTAGGGTGTGATGCGCCATAAACACTTCTGGAACACATTATGACGGGATTTCAATTTGCCAAATACCCAAATTTCAATTTCTTAAATCGCTCCGTAAAAGGGGCTTTTTAATCACACCGCATAAAAGTGCCGATAAACGAGTCACTGAAGCATATCTGTCGGGTTTGACGTCACTCACGGTGCATGTATATCCGTGTGCATGATGTTTTATACTGTATGTTTTTTATGCGTGACACGCAAATAAAATATTTATCTCTCTTTTTATCTCTCTGTTTATGATGTTCTGCCTATCAGTGAACCCTCGTCCATCTACACATGTGTTAATTCGACCACTTAAACTTATAAGGGTTATTTGACTTCGATTACTTATGATTTGGCTTTGGCTCATTTTGTCTACTATTTTTTCATTCGCTGACACGAACAGGGGTTTGTTGAATTAAATTTAAAGATTGTAGGTTTGAAATGTACAAATATATTATTTAAGGATTTAGCATGATACGACTTCATTTTATGATTCTGAAGACGGGACTTCAATATCGATCATATTGTCTGGTATGCTACATCATAAAACCTCATGCTCCAATTCCTCGGTTGGTTCTGACGAGCGTTTACATTAAACACGTTTTTGTAACTAGGGAAGAAGATAGATGTATATCGTTGTACAGTGCATTGCTGTTTCCATCTTCTATATCGAAATGTTAGATGATGCTGTGTCCATAAAAGGTCTTTGAAAACGATATTTTAAGAAAAAAGATTAATTGTCAAAGTTAATTTAGTTTCAAACAGTACAGTATAAAATGTATGTGTTCCACCAGTACAGAAATGAGTCATACATGTATTTCTATATTCACATCAATATGTTACATTGCTAAAATATCACTTCTTGAGAATTTTTTAAAGTCACCAGGAGATTCAGCTTTTTGCGTGGAGGGATTACCCTCCACGCATATATAGTGGCGACATTTAACTTCCGTCTATGGGCAGTTTAATGGTGTACTGCGCATGTCAATATACTCCCAGCTGTTCCGTTTCTAAGGAAGCTTCATGCGATGGAAAATGTAGGCCACGTGATATCAACTCCACTATAAACAATATCAACACCACGCAATAACTGGCTTTTACAAAACTGGCTTTTACTGACGTATGTGATAGTGAAAAGGCTACATATCATGCTTACATTATTATCAAGAAAGAAATATATATTAACCTATATATCTGCTACACAGTTATAATTATATGTAAAATGCATTATATACTTTATGATATTATGTTATAATAAACATTTCTGCGCTGAGGAAGGAGGCTTACTAATTGTTTATATTCCAGGCCATGTCATTCACAGGCTGATAACACTACCTGACCTTGGAGCGATGCTAGCCGTAATGGCTCTGCCCAGTCGCTGTCGCAGACAAGTTTTAGAGGTGCCTACGTGATCTTTAACAGGGATGTGTTACTAAAATGTGAAAGCGCTCTACATAGTAATTATCCACGATTAGGGCTAATGTATGAAACTGTAAGAGCCCGAAGCTGGCATAGATCTACACACAATACATTTCCATGAGGATGACAGCATGGAACTGACATTTTCACTGCACAACTGAAAGAACTTCTCAATATGTCCAATTCATCCATTGCTGACGAAGAGTTGAATATCTCTAACATTACGGACACTCTGATTGGCATCTTGCCAAAAAATGTTAAGTACACTGCAAACAAAAATGTTTGCTCGAATATCGAGCTCCAATAAACATCACTGGACAATCTTCCTGAAATCAAAGTCAAAGAGTTCACAGTTATATAATTTCAATTCCGTTACATGGTGCTTAATTAATATGTCCATTCCGTCAAATAATATTGCTCAAAATTCCAATTAAATACAATTTCAACATTTGCTAATCCTAGTGTTGTGTTTTCACTCTAATACTCAAGGGTTATAGGCTAGTCTATATTATTATGCGCGTTTATACCATCAGAGAAAATCAGGATCCTTGCCGTAAGTTTCACTGCTGTTACGGAAATTAGTTCATTCCGAGTAAAATATATATTTGACAATATCACATACATATGCAACATTATTGGATACGAATGAAATACTAATTGCTTACAAAGGTGATAATTATTGCGTACAATTGTGATATTTTTTGTTAGTATGCAGCAGTACATATGGAAGAAATGAATTTGCTTTACCGTGTTGGATCCTGTTATTATTAATACTCTAAATCATCAACAAACATTTAATGCTCCTGTTCGCTAGGTTGTCATTCACTACATATATATTAAAGCTATTCTGTTTCTGTCATATCAACAATAATTGCCCTCCACGTATTGGATTCCTTTTTTGAAAGGCAGCCACTTGTTTAATTACCATGTCTTTAGATTAGAACCCGGATATGTGATAATGATGTTTAACAACACGTCATTTACGTTTTCTTGTGGTATAAATAACTATGTCTGCGAGCAGTAACTGTTATCTCATTTCACGACCCGATAAGCCGTATCCATTGACAACGGTAATACAGTGTACGTATTGGAAGAAACTGTGGAACTCGCCTCATTTTGAGATCTCAGAACAGCAAGATGGTTGACCATATTTAAAACTCTACTCTGAGTATTCAGATATCGCTACATCAGTCAGATGACTTGAACTACGTTCGAGCGGCCATTTTAATGTGGACGCGTTAATATGGCCGCTGGGTGGGAAATAGACCCACATGGCTTAAGTGACCATATACATTTGTTTTAGAACCTTTTTTTTATTGATTCATGATTATTGTTTAGCCTTTGGTAACACTTATTTACTTTATACTGAGAGTACTTTACTTCAATAATATAGATGTTCTACAGCGCCTGTGAATAACGGTGAAATAAATGTCTAGTTATCTATTGTTTAAGAAACTCTAATATGTGTAAATGTCATGTAAATATTTCATGCACGGAAATCACTCATGTATCAGTTAAGACAAACTGTAAGTGTCTCATATAATCAATGTAAAACATGTTAGTGACTAATGGTATATATCTACTTACCACCAGTTATTACTGAAACGAAACAGTTTCCAGTTCACGCATGCTGTTACATCGCCTCAACAACGCTACACTGCATAACACACTCAAATAATAATGGAAATTCCACAGACCATGACATTAACTGGTAAGAATCCATAGTTAGATGAATCTTAAAAGCTTTGTTTGTCTACCACACGATATATAAACACGTAACACGTAATCAAGGAGAAAACGCATTGTATCGTGCATCTGTGTAGTTACATATTCATAAGAGTAATGGATATATTAATTATTACCATATTTACATTACCACTACCATTACAATACTTACATGTTAACACAATGTAATGTTGGGATATACAAATGGAAATAAAACAAAATAAAAAATTATTAACATACTCGAGTAACATTTGGGGTCACAAATACCTCTAAGAACATATGGAACTTATGCATCTCCTCGGATTGTAATTCTCTGAAGCATAATCGCTACTGGACGTCATTGAAAAATCAACAAGTCCTATGTAGTTCTTCTATCTGACCAATGTAACGAAATTCGTGGATTTAAAAATAATGCAATCCTTTGCAGGTAGTTATAGCCATAGGTAACATATCTAGACACTGATCAGACCAGTTGTAGAGGTGACGAAATAAACAAACAAATAACAAATGTATATTGTATCAGTACTTATTTCCATGAGGATATGCCAAACAACAATATGGATATCAAGATTTTATTTCATTCCTTGTGTAATTTTGTTATCCAAACTTACTTGAATCTTCGTGTAATGAAGGTATTCATATTCATTTGGTTTGTCTTGTAATGTGGGTATCCAGATTACTTGATGCGTCGTGTAATGTGGTTATCCAGATTACTTGATGCGTCGTGTAATGTGGTTATCCAGATTTATTTAATTCCTCATGTTATGTGGTATCGATTAAGACTTACTTAATTCTTCGTGGAATATTACTATACATTGCGTTCTGTTTATTATTCCTTGACAATCGTCGATATCCCCTTAGATTGATAAACTATGACTTAAGTTTCCGGTTTTGTCATTGTGAAACCACTCTGGTCAATAGAAATAAAAATAATTACATGATTTTATTTAAACGCTCATGAGACTTTCTTAAAAGACATGAATGTCAATCATGTATATGCTTTGAAGTGTAACACTCTATTCTATCTCTACTCTAGATACACACAGTCCTTCAAATTGTGTACTCAAGAAGGCACCATGCACCAACTGATCTTTAAGCACTTGCTATCTTTTTAGCTGAGTGTTAAGCAAGTAGTTTAAATTCACCTTTGAGGGTTTGAAATGTCAAAGGAAATTCTAAAAATGTATGACTGTGAAATTGCAAGTGAAATGTATTCAGCCGTAGGCGTGATATGACGGTTTGTTAAATCTCAAATCCATCTTGTGAAAAACATGATAAATTGTGCTGACCAGTGCATTATGATCTTAAAACAATACTATTGTCTAAGATTCCCCGGCTTTCATAAAATCAGTTTAACTAATTGATAAAACAACACATTCGACCAGTACTGTCATTATGAGCTATCAATTTCTTATTATTTTGCAAATGAAAGCCCTCTTTAGAACTTTATAATCACATTTATACTCAAGTATTTGAACAACCAGCCTTAATTTTAAATTAAAATTCTGAATAAAGTGCTCATCTTCATACGACACATTCTGAATCAGAAATATTTTGGATTAGTGCCATCTATTATTGTAAATAATAATATTGGGTTTTTAAAGTGTATTATATAACCGATATTATCATAAGAAAATGTCACAATGACATTATGACCACATGATGCTTCTGGAAAATGTCAGATTGGACATTGCATGGAGTATATTAAAAACAGGACTGATATACTGGCAAATAATAAAGGCTTATTATATATAACTATAGTATAACTCTAATAATACAACCAGATCTGTGTATTGACCATATTTTAAAACGGAAATGTGATGGCATGAAAAGGATACAGGTTATGAATATACAAAACAGAAAAGTCATATAACAATGTTCAAAAGCTTGAAATTAAAACAATTCAATTCAATAGAACATCATGTCAAATTCATGAAGTGATTTATGAACCTTTAAAAACTGCAATTAGCTCAACTTGTCCATGATTCAAAGCTTGCATGGTTTATCCATTGTTTGGTCTATATTTCCTTTCCAGCTGGTTATACATTCCATTCGTACAAGAATAATACAGTAATGTCCACCCTGTAAAATACTCTCCGGTACTGATCGACTGATACAAACATAGAGGATATTATGTGAGTGTCTATGTCATACTATGTTTACGACTCGAGTGCCTGAATATTAGTATTTCCCGAGCGAGAGCGAGGTATATACCGATATTCAGACACGAGTGTCGTAAACATAGTATGACATAGACACGAATATGATATTCTGTTTATTACCGAACTCGTGAAATTAATGAAAATACACTTAATTCAACGGCTGGCGACCCACCTTCGCCGGATTTTGAACGCAATGTCATAGACGACGCGTGATGTCATAGTATTGTTTATGACGTCACGTCACCATGACAAAGTGATATTTTGCCATAGGGCATCGTATGAAAAATATGAACCCCGATGTGATTGCCCTCGTAGGTAATAAAGATGTTTACATACTAATTTATTTTTAAAGTTCATACTAAGGGGCAATAACTCGTCGTGAGACAGTACAAAGAGTGCCAATTTCAGTTGTAAATATCAAAAGAACATGCATACAATAAATAAGAATCCAATACCTTTAAAAAAAACAACGACTCGACGTGTTCCATACATGTACGTGTGTAAACATAAGTTTCAGTGTTATTCAACATTAAACTTTGACTTTAATCCATTTACCGTTGAACTACCGTTGAACTACCGTTTAACTGTTGAAAAGGTGAATTAGAGATAATCTCAAATTGTGTGGTTAATATCAGTACATTTAGTTAAAATATGCCTTGACGGCATGCGCTTTGAAATGGTTTTTTATCTATCTCATCATGTTCCTAAGCTAGGTTTCAACACTTCAAAAATAAAACAGATTCCATGCAGAAATATTAGGAAAAAATCATTTTATATCCAAGATAAATGTGAAAACATCGAAGCCAACAACCTTGTGTTCTGGGATAATCCAAATCTGAATTTACCAGTGTCCTCTGAAGAGGAATTTAATTCCTACTCTAAACAATCTTCGTCCAGGCGACCTTCTTTATCTTCCTAGATGATTGGGTTCCTTTGATGACATGCTTTGCATTAACATGATCCGCTGAAATATATGCAAGTATCAATCAGCTGAGTGGTTGCTTTTATTAACTCAACTATGTATACGTTCATGGAGTTTCCTACCAGCTAACAGTTTTAGATAATTACATTCGTTAACAAGTCCCAGACAACTTAGATAATAAACTATCTGAAAATAAAGGAAGGTTATACATTTACCATCACACATGCAATCTATAGTAAATATAGTAACATCTTGAAACATAGCCATATACCGTAGGTATGCACGATACTCTGCAAGATTATTCAGTTCTAAGATTTCTGTTCTTTTCTTAAAAGCCCATATCGTAAGTACATGTATGGGCTGAACGACTTTGTAGGGAATATTTCGAGAATCCGAAAGTTTAGACAAACTTATTTTATCATCAGGGCTCTACTGTAAGTTGTCAATTGCTGTATAGTAACATTTTCATACAATTAATTTTGAAAACTGCATATCTGTAAGTGCTTAATATTCCCTTAGGAATTTAAATTTGATAAATTCATTTTTGCCCTTAGATTTCGAAGCAGAGAGATACAGATCATTTACTCTTGCATAGCAGATCTCGTTTTCGTTTTTGCTCTGACTGTATAGAGATTGAATAAACTCTTTTAGAAGAAAATCCGCTTCTACTTATTACTTAAAAGCACACATTCAAATCGAAAAATACATTCTAAAAACTCAACCTCGTCAAATAGTATACTACAATGCGTTGTGTATTTCAAGAGAATTATTACATCCCGGTGTTGCTGAATGTTATATGAAGAAATGCCCATTGGTAATGTAAATGTATTTGCCTGTGTGTTGATGTCCCAAAGCTCTTCCCGATGTTCGAGTAGACTAAACTGATCAGACATTTTCATGTCAGACAGGAAATGTCCATTACTTTATACATCCATTGCTACTGCCGTGCCAGTTCCTTATCATATCTGAATAAATCTAAGAAGATTACTTACGCCAAAAAAAGAAAAGAATTTGTTTCTGGTTTCCACCCGCATCAGTTTCAAACCAACGCCTCAGGTCTTTTTTTCTAGGTTTTCAAAAGTAAGGGGCAGATAACTGTAATTTTTTAGCCTCAGAAAACTTTGGACATAGAAAATGTCATTCGTTTCTTTTGAGATGGAGTGTAGGGGTGAGATTATTGACTATTTGGAATAGTAACACATATTTAAGAGAGTTTGTGCTTAATTTATATAAATAATTGTATAATTAAAAACAAAAACAATAAAAAATGTTGTAATCTTTTTTTTTAAATCGCGTCATCGCATCATCTTTTATGCGAAACGATATACGGGAAATGTATTTAGTTCAATCGTTATTCGGACACCCAGTAGCTTATGTTTTGATTGGACTATGATGCTTCATAAACATGTTTTATTGCTCAAGAGGATGATTTGATGTTTCATGAGCATGTTGCGTTTAGAACATTTCGATTTGGAGAAAAGATGACCATTATCACTGTTAACTGTTACTTTTTATCACTTATATCGTTGAAAAAAAACCGGAAGGAAATCAAAATAAAAACACTCGCAGTTTATTTCGTTTTAAAGCTTCGAAATGACAGAACAAAAACGAGCTTTTCTTTCATCTTTACTTTTTGACCTCATCGGAAAAATCCAATGCAACTCAGTAGAAACATCAAAATGTATAACATCTGGTTTCGTTACCCGTTTCGTGTTTGTCAGAGCATCCATTGTAGAATGACTAATCACCAATCACCTAATGGTATTTACGTTGACTTATCTGCTTAGATCCCTCATTATCTATGCTTGAAAACAGTATAGATCTTAATGTGCCGGCACCATACACACTGATTACCATTCAATGTCTGTAAACATACCATAGAGAATGAACTCTTGATCTAATGTAGTATGTAAACTGAATTATTAACACTTACAGTTAACCTTGTGTCTTTGTTCCCGTGTCTTCTTTCTACCAGTGGTTAGTAATATTTACTGTTAACCCGCAGTATCACTTTTAAAAACAGCTAGATACACATGGCCATAATTGTAGGTTCAATAATCACAATCACAATCAAGCTGTGATATATTTGACTTTGTTTATCAAGACATATATTATTCCTTTTTGAAAGGACATGTATGTGCATTAGGCATTGATCGGTTAACCTGTGCATAAGGTCATAAGGTAAATATATCAACATAAGTCCCTAGTTATCTCTGCTTATTAAACTATATGAATTATATCGTTGTAAATTTATAGCAAGGATGAGTAGTATTTTATCATATACAGGAACTGTGTTCTGTTGCACAGCTGATGTTGCGAAGTAGCTTGGCAATACAGTCTCAATGTACTTAAGATAGCAAAGAATCGATACATAAAGAGTAAAATACGTTGTGATTTGCATTTGGAAAAACATAACATTATCATCCTCAGTGATCAAGAACAATATTTCCAGCACATAGATATAACCTCAGATGATCAAGAAGTGATCTGTATCGAAACCAACTTCACTAGCTGGGAAAAAGCAGGATTAGGCCTTATTCTATTATTAAAATGGTCATGATGCTAGTAATGTGCAGGGTATTTGGAATAAGGGAAGGATAAATAAACTCATCGGCAAAAGAAACTTATCACGTCAGTTGGTTTTGATTAATGATTGATTGTTGCAATATTTAAAAGAAATCAGATGCATGGGACTGTGACAAGATACACTAATACTCATATGCAGTAGTTTGGATGAATTAATTGATGACTTTGATTACATTTTAGTTAAAAAAAATGTGTTTAATGAAGACAGGGGCTAGAAATGAAATTTCCACTTACATGTTTCCTACCATGTTTAAAATGTTGTAAATGTGTGCGGAATCAGGTACATTTATCGATTTTCACATAGAATATGTCTTATATGTCAATGGACAATTGTGTATCATAAAAAATCATTTTTGAAGAAGTTTAAAATCTAAAATTTAATTTAATTTTAAAATTAAAAAGACACGTAGGAGTATTCTTTGACTGCTAACTAAACACCTGTACTTTTCAGTTTTAGATTATCATTTCGAAAACTTGAGATATTTGCAATTGGAAATCATACATATGATAAAATCAACTTAGATGATAAGTTCCTTTTGCCAATGAGTTTATGTTATGCTAAATGAGAAAAAGGTGTTCAATGTATAATTCCTATAATACAAATTCGGGTTGATAATTTGTATCTAGTAAACACTGCTGCCTCAAGTGACTCATCCGCTTGTGTTATTATAGCATGCTAATAGCAGTTTTCAAAAATATTGTAATACTGCCAAGAAGCAAAGGCATAAATGAAAATCATATTTTAATTCGTAATTATGACACTAAATAGACACATTCACTGCTATCCATTCCCTGTTATTTACCGAATTGAGACGTATAATCATTTAAAAGCTGTCTTGTTTGATTGTTTAATACAAAGTGTGATATATTGGTCAGTATATAATAATGATGCGCTTGGATGGCAGACATTTTCTTGCATTCAATCACCATTTTTATTCTTCTTACATCTAACAAGCCATGATTGGGTGTACAAACCTAACTATTGTCCATGTTCGAAGTTCTGAAGGTCACATACCTCTGTCGGTCATCACGACCAAGTTACCAAAGCATCACTTTTGAAAGGTTTTAGTCAAACTCAAATATTTGGTCAACCCCTGATCAACTCGTCATGTGGTACTGAAGCCACGTACATTGTACATGTTACATCTGGCTGTTTATACTGCGCAATAGAAGAATAACACACTTTGAAAGTATGCTAGCACAACAGGCAGAGTCTACACATTGCCCATGAGATAATTCATTATATGTCAACAAACAAACATCAACACATGTCACATATTAACATGTTGCTGACGTCTCAGCAAGGACTTGAACAACTGGTGTGAAACTTTGGCTCAGTCATATAAATAGAAAATAAACGCATGATTTTTATTGGTAAATATGCAATTCTTCTATTTTTTAAAATTTAAATTTGAAGATTACCCCCATCCATATGAAACTGATGAACATTTAAGATAGTATAAGCAAACTGTTATTTTTAATAAATTTCAATAATATTTCAATTCAATAAATTTCAACAAGCTCAGATTCCTCATATTAGCTTGACGGAAATTCTATAAGAATGTTCACCTTATTCGCAATGTGTCTTATGTCAGTAGCCATCAAAGTATAAGTGCTTTATTTATAAACTTTATTACGACATTTTAGACTATTAATGACAAGTTACATTGGTGTTTTACTGCTTGAGAAACTTAAATACCAGTATTTGTTCATAGTGAACTACAACATTGTTTTATAACTGTCCAATTAAAATGAAGGATTTCTCCCGTTTTCCCTTCATTCGCTCATTCCACTTTTCAAGTAAATGAATGATTCAATGAATTTGATTGCATTGCCTTAATGTGACAGGGACTTGAACATCGATATTGAACTTAGCAGCATACCTAAATGTCCATTTAAACGAGTGAAAGTCATATTGTAATGTCCATGTTAATTAAGTAGCTGTTTGTGTTTATTAAAGTAATGAGGTTTACATGAGGTTCATCAACAATCGTCTATTTACAAAGATTAAGCACATGATAGTACTTTCCATACATCATCCTATCAAATGAAAGTCTATTCATTATTTGAGAAAATGCTTTCGCATCTTTATTGTCGGTTAATACATTAAATAATCTGTATCACCACATGTTATTGTTTTAAAGGAGCTGAGTAAGGTAGTATTTTTAAATGAAATATTTTGATTAAAACTAATATCTGAGAAGAATATTCCCTCTAGATTGTGTTACATATGAAAACGATAGTACATGTCTGACATAATGACAACACATACAAAAAGGTCAGCATCAATAAAATCCGTTTTCAATGTAATCAATATAACTGACCTTGTATATGACATACTGGCATGCTTTATGTATTAATTTAAAGCTATGCAGAATTTCAAAACTTAAACGTCTACATCTTATCATCAACAACTGTAACATTAGATATAACTTTTATTTCTGCTAGTTCACAGAACTGAAACACTCCTGCAGTAAATATTACTGAGTGCAGTCAATGCAAAGCTACGAACACGCAATGTGACTTGACATATGAAATGACGGTCCAGTAAACAGTTTGTCAACTTGCCGTTGGAATAAACATAATCTAATCTGATATGTTATGTCTAGTGTATGATCTTCTTAAGACTCTCTTGTCGTAATGATTGTGTTAACTTATATCAAATACATAGAGTGACAAATGTCCAGTATAAACACCGAAATCCATAATGTTAGCTTACTAAGGACATTACTGTGTGAATTGGTTATAATAATTGAATGAAAAAGAGTTGAATTTGAAAATATGTGAAGATAACAAAATATTTTTGTTTTAAACATGCATTTCTAAGATACATATTATCACAATAAATTGTTCTTTCCCTAAAAAGCAATGCTTTTGACTGAGTCGAGAAAGAGACAATTCAGTTACTTTTACTGCAAACAAATGTCAGAGGAAAAACGAGGTTTCCTTCCGTCGTTAATCTTTCATGTTTAACTTGAGAAAATAATGGACCCAACGGAACTCTGTAGGATCATCGAAGATTGACTGTCAAATAAAAGCATTGGGTTTGGTTAATCGCAATGTGTTTTGTAGAATGAGTAATCACCAATCACCACCATGCTAACGAAGTTGATATATTTGCACAGAACCCTACAATCTATACTAGAAAGCATTCGTCATTTACGTTAAGAATACATGAGGAACAAATCTAATTATAGATTAAGCTGTGTTTTCTGTTGTTGCCTATTTATCATGATATCAATTGTAACAACGACGTAGGTACTACTGAGTAATACGTTGTAACACTTTTTTAACTGGCATGCAATACAGCTATACATGTGTTCATTGAATCAAATGTTATACATATACGCAAATCCTCGTTATGGTCTATCATTCACGGGCCATCCAATAGATAAGATGGCGAGGTATTATGATAATTGTGTAATGCATAAACCATTGTATAATCTGTTCATTCTATTTCTATTTCATTGTTCTTGGTTTTTTAAAATTGTTTTTTTGAAACTCCATACATGACAACTCATTACAAGAAACAGTTAAGTTTTAACATGAGTGCATAAATACGATCTTGATGATATACTCAGGTTTGATTAGAAAGCATTTTACATACATACAGGATTTGGACAGGTATAAAGAATATTTGCTGTGATTTGATTTGGACATTGCTAACTCAAAATAGATAATGACAGCTCGACTCGAATTTCATGAAGCTCTGATATTTGCAATTTGAATAGGATTTAATGTGGTCAATAAAGTACATGGTCTTAATGTCTTCTTTAACATTTTTCAAATTCGGTAATTTGTCTTGTTGTTTCATTTTGAATATATTGTATTTTACGACTATTATTATTAAGTACAGTACATAATTTACATAAAACATAATATCGATCCTAGGAGGATGTTGTTTCTAGAGAAGCTTATATTACATCCATTGTATAGCCATTTTTTTCATTTCTTCCCATTTAGTTTTAACACATTTACAGTCATGTAACAGTACATGGATTAGTTTCTTTGTATCTCATTTTTGTAAGTAGATCATTCGTTGGCAAAAACCTGAGCAGTATGCTATATTAGAACCAATGTTTTACACTATTACTATTATTCGTTCTATCATTACCCTGTTTTATCTTTGATGAGTTAGTTTAATTCTTTTTTCCCTTTTCCCCAGTATGTGAGTGTTTTGGTGTTTTTTCTGTGTATGAGTATCGCATAAATGTCTCTACAACCTTTTGGATTTCCCACAATATTTTTCAAGAAGTACGGTAAAATAGGTAGTTGTAGTTTCTTTTCAAAGATGGCATTTACAGATTTACAATAATATTCAACAGCTTCTATCATTCATTGTGTTTCTAGGAATTGGTTTTGCATCCGAATAACTGTTTTATTTGTTCCGAGTTTAAAAACACCCCCTTCTTATCCACGATGTCATTATATAATTCCTTTATTTGAGTAATGTTTATAATAATTAGTTTACCACCTTTTCTATTGGATAAGCATAATGGAATGTTCATCACACCTTTTTTCGACAGTTGATCACATTCATATCACATTCCTCAATTGCAAAAGAATGTATATTATCAGTTTCTACAATATTGATAATTGACTAAACATATAGTTAGAAATCAGAATGTTTCCTAGAATGTATATATTTCTGTTTCCAACATGACCCTCCACAAAGCCCACATATGTTTTAGTTTAAATCTATACTGGATCTGTCAACTAGTAATGGTAGGATGAATTACAAATACAACAAGACAATAACACAAGTTCAGTTCATCAAAATCTCTGGCAAATCAATAGGAGCATGGAACGTTCTTGATAAGAAAATATATCAATAGTAAATCATAGCTGCTTATCTAACTGTCTAATTAAAATGAAGGATGTTGTTGTGTCAGACCATGTATATACGATTTCAATATTTTCCTTTAGGTACTTTATAATTTATCTTATTAATTTATTATTTATTAGGTGTCTGTCCATATAATGTGAGCCTATTTTGAGAATATGCATTACGATTTTGATTTCACCATGATTTCCGTGTTAAATGCTTCATCATTAATAAAGTGTGAAAATATTAATCATTGATTGACGTGTTTCTCTAAGACAGATAAAACAGCGAACTAGATAATTATAAATCTAATTCAAATGGTTGATGTGTATTTTTAATCACTGTAAATTTCTGTAAATGACTTCGATCATATTATTACCTTTTCAATTTGGTTTATTGAATAGATTATCAAAATGAAAATCCAATAACTAATACAGAATATGCGTACCTTATATAAATTGACTTGTCAAATACATAGAGCTTATTTTTTTCTCAATATATAAATCTGTTGCTTTGATGTGAACGGTGGCATTTGTAAACCGAAAATGATGATTTTTGTTTGAAACACCTTGTAATACTTCGAGAATGGGGAATGAACCCGCGTTACTTAATCACACCATAACCATTCGTTTCTATATATTGACCGAAGAAAACTGTTTTTGCAATTGATAACATTTCTTTCCAATTATCCCTCTATTTCCATTAGAAAACGTGCTACAACCCCATTTAAAGGAGGCACTATCATGACATTGGAAATCGAAGGCCTGATTATACACATATGTTATTAATACATGATTAAAACACAGTGGGAACATGATATTAAAAGGGTTACATTGTGGTAACTTAAGATTTGATAATTTTGCAAAGAATAGCTCACATTAGTTAAAAAAAGTATAACAATGAGTAATAAATTCATGTTTAGGCACTACTGATGTCAAAAGCTTTTTATACGGCATGACCAGATATTTTTGATAAGTCAAATGATATACTATTTACTACTTTTTGAATAATCTACTAATATCTAAAGGTTTTTTTAAAACAATCAGTGAAAAATACAGCTTCTTTTAATTTCACTGTCATGTACGGAAACAAAATGGAGGATAATCCAATAAAATCCTCTCATCAAGATACTTGTAGGACAATGAACAAACCATGAGTTCGTATTGGTAGGTATGGCTTGAGATTGACAGATGATAAATATGTAGTTGATGTTGTTGAATGGAGTAGATGTTTTATTTAATCATCATTCATTGTGTTTTAAAAACTTTTGACTTTTGTTATAAGAGCACAGAAAATGTCAATATGTTGTTGACTTTAAAATTAGATAAACTTGTACACCTCCTCAACATTATATTACATGATATAATTGAATCACTAAACACATAGACTTCCAATACTTGAAACAGTCCTCCAATAGTATCTAATTCCGTTGTTCATTCTAGAACAAAATGTCAACATAAGGCATTATTTTTCATCAAAAACTATAATTGATTCATGAAGCTTCAGTAAAAGGAATGACAGGAATATTATTGGATCTGGTTGCATTAAGGTCACTGATCTTTGAGATCATAATGGCATCAGTTTTCAATATTGAAAATTCAGTAAACGCTACATTTAAAAATACACATTTATAAAAACAGTTTAAAACTCAATTTAATTTCTAAACAATTCTTTATGTCTAATAAATGAAAAAATGAAACCTACATTGGTACTATAAGATCACAATTATACTCGATTAATACGAGTATTTTAACAACCAGCCTTGCATTTTTAAATTGTTTTGTCAATAGTTTTCACCTTTAAGATATCTGTTATGGTTTTACATTAGATCATGTTTAATGTGGAAATAGTTTTTACAATGAAGAATATCATTCTTACGTTGCAAATAAAATGAACACTTTCATAAGAAACATGTCGTATTGTTGTTGAATTCTGAAATATCAGAAGTTGGACGTATAAAAAGAAGAACTCGATAGAATTTTATTTGGATTAGTGCCATCTACTTTTATAAATAGTTCGATAATATTGAGTTTTCCAAGATATGATGAAAAGAGAAGGTCACACTGACATTATGATCATATGATATTGCTAGTATGAAAAGGAAAATGTCGGATTTGAGATTGCATGTTTATTAAAAGCAGGACTGATATTTAAGAAATAAAAGACGAGTTGGCGTGCTTTATCGTAAAATTAAACATAGCAGGGAGCATAAAACACGAATGACACAGCCCTGTGTGTTTTATGCTCCCTGCTACGTCTTATCTACGATAAAGCACAACAGCGAGTCTTCTATTTCGTATTATGAGATGCCCTAAAACAATAACTCGCTTTTATATAAAAAAAACGTTTAGATGTTATGTTATTTGTATAAACTATATTTTGAAAATTTTAATGCCTTCCGTCGTACCACACATTCAGTAGCAATTGAACAATCAAAGTGACACAAATCACTTCGATGTTTCAGAATTTTTGGCAATTGTTTAAACCAAACAATGGTAACTGTTCAGTGTTAAACCAGATAAATGACATTTTCCCCTGATTTCAATAGACTGTCATATTAATCATTGTTTCAGCATACCTGGACGACTACAAATAACTATATCTTAGAAATTATTTAGTTATATATTTTTAAAAATATTGCACACATTTTCTTTGCTCGGTAGTGTATATTTTGATATTAAAAGAACATGTTAAATATAACAAGAATCCCATACCATTCAACACAACGATTTGTCTTTTAACAAGTTATATATGTATATAGGTTGCATATAATCCTTTTTATTCAAAAATAACTTTAACATTATTCTACTTAAGGATGTCCGCTCCTTCCTGTTGAACTTCAAAAATGAAATATGATTAAGTAAAGATTTGTTCTCATCTTTATTTACTTCATGATATTCTCCATAATCAACATACTTTTAAAAAAAAACAAATGGAATAAAGAAAATGTGACTTTAGAACCTCTAAAAAGTGCTTAAACAACATAAATGGCCTAAATTTGACTTAAAAGGGGGTTTTCAGGTACATTTTGTGTCAAAGCTTTAAAAAAAAACACACTACCATGTATATTTTTTCATCGAATTCGGTAGGGTAACATGAAGTTTGTAACATATCAAAATAGGAAAAAAAGTTTAATACTTGAAATGTAGTACTTTAAAAATTTTAGCAATTTTTTTCTCATTTTCCCATAGGCTCCCATGTTAAAATTGTACGTCACCCCACTATCTTACAGGCGTCATATCTCGAAAAAAAACCCCACACTACCCCCTATTTTTTAATGCTGATTTTCCAATCATATACTTTGATGTTTTAAAAAATATAAGTTAGAACAAAAGTTTAATACTATAAATTTGAGGAGCGAACATCCTTAATGAAAAAAATTTGTTGTAAAGATAAATTAGAAATACGTCAAACTGTGTCAATAATCAGTACATGTAGTTAAAACGTCTTACCAAGCAACAAGTGGTATGCACAAATCTTGGAAAAAGATATTTTTATATCCAGAGAAAAAAGAAAACAAAAACCAAATACTTCGGTCTTGCTTTCAGAGATATTTCCAACCTCACTTTACACAGCGTCCTTTGACGCTCCTCAGTTTAAAGGAAATTATCTGCACACACTGCCGTATTTTGTAAAGCGAATGTATTTTGCATTTGTTTTAAATTTAATTCCTACTCTAAAAAATGTCATCCATCAAGAAGGAAGCGACCTTCTTTATCTTCCTTCACGATTGTGTTCCTTTGATGTCATGCTTTGCCGTAACATAACCCACTGATAATAATAAAATTAGTTTTTGGCAGTATTTTTGCGAATGAGAATATGTAAGTGATTTTTTAACTCAACTATGTACTTGTTTTCTTTAGTTCCCAGTTAACCGTTTTACATAATTATTTTCTTTAACATTCTCCAGACAAATTAGACAATAAAATAACTATTTCTAAACAAAACAAAAGTTTTGTATTTCTTATCACATATCCAAGATATGATAAATATAGTAATATGTAGATCCTGCACAAGTAACTGCTATAAACCGTAGCTAAAGACGATAATACATAAAACATATTCCATTCAATTGAATTTGTCTGAAAACTTTACCTCATCAAATGTGATGTTCCAATTCCTTTGGGTAATTCAAGGGATAAGTTACATTGCATATAATGTTGGTGAATCCTATATGGATACATTGCCATTGGTTTATGTAATTGCTTCTTGAAATCCAAAAACTCATCATGGTGAAGTTTAATGCATTTACATCATGCTGAATGATACTCAAGCTATCTATTATTTGCAGTTGACGATTTTGACATCTAGACATATGTGTGGAAAATTGCAGCTTTATTTATATAAGTCATATTGAATGTTCAGCTAATATAACTTAAATACCTACTGTTAAACGTTATCAACTCTTCCATTAGAGGGAAACTAAATTATATGTATTTCTGTTATTTCACAGCATAACATTTGTCTGTAAATACTTCTGAATGCAGCATAACTAGTATGTTGCTTATAGGAAGCTTAGGGTATGAACGGTTATTTTAGTTCTATGGAATGATTTGTCATAACACAATAAAATAAGTCGAGTCTAGTGGTAGATTGGATCGGGATCACATTACACAGCACAATCTACCTTGTTGCTACGGTGATAACAAGAACACCTTCATTTTCGCACGTAAAATCCTATGCTTGAAACAATATCCTACTCCTAATAAGCCATGATAAATTTTCCTTGAAATAAAAGCAGATAGTTTGGCACCTGATTTACACATAGCAAAGCCTCATTTTATTGTAGAATATTTTGTTATTTGAGAATATTAAATTGGAAACGCTTCATGACATTACACTTGTACTAAATTAGCACCTTTCCAAGGTCATGTTCGAGTCGACTAAACTGATCAGACATCCACTTATCAGACAAGAAATGTCCATTTACTTTATACAACAACATCTATTGCCTTTCCAGCTCCTTGCCAGATCAGAAGATACCTTAGGAGATTATTCAAACTTTGAAAAAATACACCGGGAATACACTCAATTGCTATTGAAGTTCATTATCACTGTTCACAATAACTTCTAATCACTAATATCATTGTAGAAAGACTGAATGAAATCAAAGTGAGAACACTTGCACTTTTATGTCTTTTAACTGCAGCGATGTGACAGAACAAAGACTAGTTTTTCTTTCATCTTCAGTTTTTTGCAATTTACCTTATCGCAAACAGAATCCAATTGAACTGTGTAGAGACAATAATATGGGCTTCAAATTCAAACCATCTGGCCTGGTTAACCGTTTGGTGTATGTCCTTTGTACAATGACTAATCACAAATCACCCAATGGTATTTACGTTGGCTTATCTGCTTAGATCCCCCATAATCTATGCTTGAAAACATTAAAGATCTTAATGTTGTTGACATTTTCAAGCTTTCAAGATTACATTAGATATTTTTTCGTCACTTCCTATTTAATCATTACTCATACGTCGTAATACTCATTACACCTAAGGTCGAATAACCTCATATGTATAAATTATTTTGCATTGATGTAGGCATCCAGTAATTGAAGGGATCCTTAAGCTGTATCCATTTCCTTTATCAAACCTTGCACATTTGGCAAACGATCCTTCCACCATGTTGCCCCACGACTATGGAATCCACTGCCACTCCACATCAAAGCTTCAGAAACACTTGCAGTTTTTAAATCTTATCTAAAAACCCACATGTTCTCCTCTGTTTACCAGTGACTCTATTTCACTTTTCTTCGCGCCATGAGTATGCACAAGTGTGTGGACGAAGGCGCTATATAAATGCCCATATTATTATATTATTATTAATATTATATCGGTGAAAATGTATCAGAAAATATAAATTTTAATATTTTTTAAGCTTTTGTTGTGGTTCAGTATGCAAAAGATAAACAATTGAAAATGTTACCGCTAATTGAACAAATGACAATGAACATCTGGGACTGAATTATTAATGATGTCGTGGACCAGGAAGTGGGGAAGAAAATGTGCTTTTGCATTCGACCAACTTTATGACATTTATAAAAGTCAGTATATGAAAATGATAGTAGCTGTCTCTCATAATGACTTGTGTTTGACACAGACACAAACGTCAGATACAATCAAATAAGTTTTCATTATAATCTACCTCAATGTAACTGACCGTTCAAATGACATGCCATATTAAATAATGTAGAGTTATCCAGAATACAGAATACATCTACATTAATCTTCAATAATTTCAACACTTGATATAATTTACATGTATTTCTTGAAGTTCATAATAGCTAATATACTAATAATACTACTATGCAGTACATGCCAATGAGTGCTCTCAGTGCACAGCTACGGACATGTAATGTTTATAATGCCTTTGGCATGACATATGAAATAAAGGTCCATTAAACAGTTTGTCTGCTTGCAGTCGTAATAAACAAAATCTAATCTGATAAGTGATATGTTAAGACCCTCTTGTCGTAAGGATTGTGTTAACTTATATCAAAAACAAAGAGTGACAAATGTCCAGTATTAACACTAGAAGTCATACATGTAACATGTAAGCTTACTAAGGACATTACTGTGTGAATTGGTTATAATAATCGAATGAAAAAGAGTTGAATTGGAAAATATGTGAAGATAACAAAATATTTTTGTTTTAAACATGCATTTCTAAGATAGATAGTATTACAATCAACTGTGCTTTCCATGAAAAAAGCAATGCTTTTGACTGAAACGAAAAAGAGACAATTTATTTAATTTTGCTGGAAACAAATGTCAGAGGAAAAACGAGATTTCCTTCCGTCGTTAATCTTTCATGTTTAACTTGAGAAAATAATGGACCCAACGGAACTTTGTAGAAACATCGAAGATTGACTGTCAAATAAAAGCATTGGGTTTCGTTAATCGCAATGTGTTTTGTTGAATGAATAATATCACCAATCATCACCATGCTAACGAAGTTGATATATTTGCACAGAACCCTACAATCTATACTAGAAAGCAGTCGTTTACGTTAAGAACACATAAGGAACACATCCAATTATAGATTAAGCTGTGTTTGCTCTTGGTCTCTCTAGGTCAACGCCAATTTACCTTAAATACAAAGTAATACATTGTAACACTTTTTTTAGTTTGCATGCAATGCAGCTATTTTTTAAATTTGTTCATTGAATCAAATGTAATACATATACACAAATCCTCTTTATGGTCTATCATGTTAACGAGGTATTATTAGAATTGTTTAATGCATTATCCATTGTATATATCTGTTCATTCTATTCTATTTCATTGTTGTTGGTTTTTAAAATTGCTTTTTTGAAATTCCATACATGACAACTCATTACAAGAAACAGTTCAGTTTTAACATGAGTGAATAAATACGATCTTGAAGATGTACTCAGGTTTGCTTAGCAAGCATGTATACATATATACAGGATATGAACAGGTATATGGAATATTTGATGTGATTTGCTTTGGACATTGCTAACTCAAAATAGATAATGACAGCTCGACTCGAATTTCGAGTTTATTTGCAATTTGAATAGGATTTAATGTGGTCAATAAAGTACATCGTCTTAATGTCTTCTTTAACATGTTTCAAATTCCGTAATTTTGCTTGTTGTTTCATTTCGAATATATTGTATTTTACGACTATTATTATTAAGTACAGTACATAATTTACATAATACATAATATCGATTCTAGGAGGATGTTGTTTCTAGAGAAGCTTATATTACATCCATTATATAGCCATTTTTTAATTTCTTCCCATTTAGTTTTAACACATTTACAGTCATGTAACAGTACATGTATTAGTTTCTTTGTATCTCATTTTTGTAAGTAGATCATTCGTTGGCAAAAACCTGAGCAGTATGCTTTATTAGAACCAATGTTTTACACTATTACTATTATTCGTTCTATCATTACCCTGTTTTATCATCGATGAGTTATTTGAATTCTTTTTTCCCTTTTCCTCAGTATGTGAGTGTTTTGGTGTTTTTTCTGTGTATGAGTATCTCATAAATGTCTCTACATCCTTTTGGATTTCCCACAATATTTTGCAAAAAATACGGTAAAATAGGTAGTTGTAGTTTCTTTTCAAAGATGGCATTTACAGATTAACAATAATATTCAACAGCTTCTATCATTCCTTGTGTTTCTAGGAAATTGGTTTTGCATCCGAATAACTGTTTTATTTGTTCCGAGTTTAAAAACACCCCCTTGTTATCCACGATGTCATTATATAATTCCTTTATTTGAGTAATGTTTATAATAATTAGTTTACCAACTTTTCCATTGGATTAGCATAATGGAATGTTCATCACACCTTTCTTCGACAGCTGATGACATTCATATCTCATTCCTCAATTGCAAAAAAATTTATATTATCAGTTTTTACAATATTGATAATTAACTAAACATATAGTTAGAAATCAGAATGTTTCCTAGAATGTATATATTTCTGTTTCCAACATGACCCTCCACAAAGCCCACATATGTTTTAGTTTAAATCTATACTGGATCTGTCAACTAGTAATTGTAGGATGAATTACAAATACAACAAGACAATAACATGTTCAGTTCATCAAAATTTCTGGCAAATCAATAGGATCATGGAACGTTCTTGATAAGAAAATATATCAATAGTAAATCATTGCTGCTTATCTAACTGTCTAATTAAAATGAAGGATGTTGTTGTGTCAGACCATGTATATACGATTTCAATATTTTCCTTTAGGTACTTTATAATTTATCTTATTAATTTATTATTTATTAGGTGTCTGTCCATATAATGTGAGCCTATTTTGAGAATATGCATTACGATTTTGATTTTCCCATGATTTCCGTGTTAAATGCTTCATCATTAATAAAGTGTGAAAATATTAATCATTGATTGGCGTGTTTCTCTAAGACAGATACAACAGCGAACTAGATAATTATAAATCAAATTCAAATGGTTGATGTGTATTTTTAATCACTGTACATTTCTGTAAATGACTTCGATCATATTATTACCTTTTCAATTTGGTTTATTGAATAGATTATCAAAATGAAAATCCAATAACTAATACGGAATATGCGTACCTTATATAAATTGACTTGTCAAATACATAGAGCTTATTTTTTTCTCAATATATAAATCTGTTGCTTTGATGTGAACGGTGGCATTTGTAAACCGAAAATGATGATTTTTGTTTAAAACACCTTGTAATACTTCGAGAATGGGGAATGAACCCGCGTTACTTAATCACACCATAACCATTCGTTTCTATATATTGACTGAAGAAAACTTTTTGATAACATTTCTTTCCAATTATCCCTCTATTTCCATTAGAAAACGTGCTACAACCCCATTTAAAGGAGGCACTATTATGACATTGGAAATCGAAGGCCTGCTTATACACATATGTTATTAATACATGATTAAAACACAGTCCATGATATTAAAAGGGTTACATTGTGGTAACTTAAGATTTGATAATTTTGCAAAGACTAGCTCACATTAGTTTAAAAAATTATAACAATGAGTAATACATTCATGTTTAGGCACTACTGATGTCAAAAGCTTTTTATACGGCATGACCAGATATGTTTGATAAGTCAAATGATATACTATTTACTACTTTTTGAATACTCTACTAATATATAAAGGTTTTGTTAAAACAATCAGTGAAAAATACAGCTTCTTTTAATTTCACTGTCATGAACGAAAACAAAATGGAAGATAATTCAATAAAATCCTCTCATCAAGATACTTGTAGGACAATGAACAAACCATGAGTTTTGGTAGGTATGGCTTGAGATTGACAGATGGTAATCATGTAGTTGATGTTGTTGAATGGAGTAGATGTTTTATTTAATCATCATTCATTGTGTTTTAAAAACTTTTGACTTTTGTTATAAGAGCACAGAAATTGTCAATATGTTGTTGGCTTTTACATCCAAACAAATGATATTTATAATTATATCTTAAGTATACAGTCAATTAAATGAAAACAAATAATTCTGGTAACATCTAACAAATTGCAATGTGTCGTGTAGGAAACGCATTGGAAGCAGTTAATGCGTACTTAAATGAAACAGTTGATGAATTAGATTTTCATGAAGAGATCTTTCCAAATAAGATCAACACATCATATTAAGAATTAATTAACTTAGTTGCAATACAGTAATACAACTTCTTCCAAACTGTAATGTTTAGTTCATGATACAAACACTAAAGGTTTGCACTTTGATTCAGCAACGATTAACATTCTTTTAAAAAAAAACAGTTTTATGGGTAAACATCATTTTAAAAAGTATACACATATTATAATATCTTTCAAATTAGATACACTTGTACACCTCCTCAACATTATATTACATGATATAATTGAATCACTAAACACATAGACTTCCAACACTTGAAACAGTCCTCCAATAGTATCTAATTCCGTTGTTCATTCTAGAACAAAATGTCAACATAAGGCATTATTTTCCATCAAAAACTATAATTGATTCATGAAGCTTCAGTAAAAGGAATGACAGGAATATTATTGGATGCATTAAGGTCACTGATCTTTGAGATCATAATGGCATCAGTTTTCAATATTGAAAATTCAGTAAAAGCTAGATACACACATAAAATACACATTTATAAAAACAGTTTAAAACTCAATTTAATTTCTTAACAATTCTTTATGTCTAATAAATGAAAAAATGAAACCTACATTGGTACTATAAGATCACAATTATACTCGATTAATACGACTATTTTAACAACCAGCCTTGCATTTTTAAATTGTTTTGTCAATAGTTTTCACCTTTAAGAGATCTGTTATGTTAACATTAGATCACGTTTAATGTGGAAATAGTTTTTACAATGAAGAATATCTTACATTGCAAATAAAATGAACACTTTCATAAGAAACATGTCGTATTGTTGTTGAATTCTGAAATATCAGAAGTTGGACGTATAAAAAGAAGAACTCGATAGAATTTTATTTGGATTTGTGCCATCTACTGTTATAAATAGTTCGATAATATTGAGTTTTTAAAGATATGATGAAAAGAAAAGGTCACACTGACATTATGATCATATGCTATTGCTAGTATGAAAAGGAAAATGTCGGATTTGAGATTGCATGTTTATTAAAAGCAGGACTGATATTTAAGAAATAAAAGACGAGTTGGCGTGCTTTATCGTAAATAAAAACATAGCAGGGAGCTTAAACCGCCAAGGGTAGAGCACAACAACGAGTCTTCTATTTCTTATTATGAGATGACCTAAAACAATTACTCGCTTTTAAATAAAAAATGTTTAGATGTTATGTTATTTGTATAAACTATATTTTGAAAATTTTAATGCCTTCCGTCGTACCACACATTCAGTAGCAATTGAACAATCAAATCACTTCGATGTTTCAGAAATTTTTGCAAGAGAATGGCAATTGTTTAAACCAAACAATGGTAACTGTTCAGTGTTAAACCAGAGAAATGACATTTTCCCCTGATTTCAATAGACTGTCATATTAATCATTGTTTCAGCATACCTGGACGACTACAAATAACTATTTCTTAGAAATTATTTAGTTATATATTTTTAAAAATATTGCACACATTTTCTTTGCTCGGTAGTGTATATTTTAATATTAAAAGAACATCTTAAATATAACAAGAATCCCATCCCAATCAACACAAAGATTTGACTTTTAACAAGTTATATATGTATATAAGTTGCATATAAATGGAGATTATTAACCAAGTGTGTTTCCGTATCATTAATATCATATTTTTGGAATAAAAATTGTATTATGCGAGCCTCTTGCGAGCATAATACATTATTTTTTATTCCAAATATATGATATTAATGATACGAAAACACACGAGGTTAATAATCTCTTTATCATATATGTCATTATTAAAATAAGCGTGTTTTTATAGTAAAGTGGAAAGAGAATTGACCTAGTTTTAGCGGAGTAATATCACAGACGGTACAGCAAAGTGATGGTCACGACATCGGCTGTGAAGTGCCTAAAATAGTTTTTAATTAAAACAATTTAAAAACACATGTGCGCGATTCTTTCAAAAATCAACAGTTGGTCCCTGGTTTCTTGTTCATGGAGATATTTTCAATCAGTTCATAAGCATCTATCTAAAGCACTCGTAAATAATTTTGTCACTTTTCTAGAACAAGGGAAGTAACTCTAGTTTCAACGTTTTGGAAGCTGCGTTGCCGGGTTGATTCGGATTGCTGCATAACAGTATCTTTCGCACTTAAACGGTTACTATTTGTGAGGTGGGGTTGTTTCCTTTGTTTATGACAATAAGTACATATTAATGTACCTAATACCGTATGCTAAGCCCTCAAGAACTGCCAAAATGCTAGTGCGATCGACGAGGCGCGTCGGTAGGTCACACACTGACACATCAAGATTCATTTTGTACACAGGACACTGCAGCTACTCGTGATGCTGTTGGTTAGCGCACTGAAGTTTTGAATGATTTTTAAAACAAATCTACAATTATCTTGACTTTGTTAACACTATAAATACACATAGTGTACAATCAGATGACTTTGTGTTTTCGAATATCCATTCTTTCAAGCGGAAATATTCTGGTAAACTCCCGGTTACGCTTTTCAATGATACGTAAACAGTTTTAGGATTCGCATGAAAAGAGTGGAATTCTGCGAAAGTAGTTCGTGTATTTGACCCTTGACCTGTTTTGCATATTTATCAGATTTGGATACCAAGTTTATCAGATTGCTTTATTGCATCGATAACACCCTCCATTATATGATAATCCTTTTTATTCAAAAATAACTTTAACATTATTCTACTTAAGGATGTCCGCTCCTTCCTGTTGAACTTCAAAAATGAAATATGATTAAGTAAAGATTTTTTCTCATCTTTATTTACTTCATGATATTCTACATAATTAACATACTTTTAAAAAACAAATGAAATAAAGAAAATGTGACTTTAGAAACCTCTAAAAAGTGCTGAAACAACATAAATTGCCTAAATTTGACTTAAAAGGGGGTTTTCAGGTACATTTTGTGTCAAAGCTTAAAAAAAAAAACACACTACCATGTATATTTTTTCCTCGATTTCGGTAGGGTAACATGTACTTTGTAACATATCAGCAAAGGAACAAAAGTTTAATACTTGAAATGTAGTATTTTAAAAAATTTTAGCAATTTTTTTCTCATTTTCCCATAGGCTCCCATGTTAAAATTGTACGTCACCCCACTATCTTACAGGCGTCATATCTCGAAAAAACCCACATTTAGCTGATTTTCCAATCATATACTTTGATGTTTTAAAAAATATAAGTTAGAAAAAAAGTTTAATACTATAAATTTGAGGAGTGAACATCCTTAATGAACAAATTTTGTTGTAAAGATAAATTAGAAATAAGTCAAACTGTGTCAATAATCAGTACATGTAGTTAAAACGTCTTACCATGCAACAAGTGGTATGCATAAATCTTGGGAAAAGATATTTGTATATCCAGAGATAAAAGGAAACAAAAACCAAATACTTCGGTCTTGCTTTCACAGATATTTCCAACCTCACTTTACACAGCGTCCTTTGACGCTCCTCAGTTTAAAGGAAATTATCTGCACACACTGCCGTATTTTGTAAAGCGAATGTATTTTGCATTTGTTTTAAATTTAATTCCTACTCTAAAAAATGTCATCCATCAAGAAGGAATCGACCTTCTTTATCTTCCTTCTTGGTTGTTTTCCTTTGATGTAACATAACCCACTAATAAAAATAATATTAGTTTTTGGCAGTATTTTTGCGAATGCCAATATGTAAGTGATTTTTTTAACTCAACTATGTACATGTTTTGTTTTATTACCAGTTAACCGTTTTACATAATTATTTTCTTTAACATTTTCCAGACAACTTAGACAATACAATAACTATTCCTAAACAAAAGAAAAGTTTTGTATTTCTTATCACATATCCAAGATATGATAAATATAGTAATATGTAGATCCTGCAAAAGTAACTGCTATAAACCGTAGCTAAAGACGATAATACATAATACATATTCAATTCAATTAAATTTGTCTGAAAACTTTACCTCATCAAATGTGATGTTCCAATTCCTTTATTTAAAGGAATAAGTTACATTGCATATAATGTTGATGAATGATATATGAATGCATGGCCATTGGTTTATGTAATTGCGTCTTGAAGTCCAAAATTTCATCTTGGTAAAGTTTAATGTATTAACATCATGCAGAATCATACTCAAGCTATCTAGAATTTGCAGTTGACGGTTTTGACATCTAGACATATGTGTGGAAAATTACAGCTATAGTTATATAAGTCATATTGAATGTTCAGCATATATAACTTAAATACCTACTGTTAAACTTTATCAACTCTTCCATTAGAGGGCAACTAAATTATATGTATTTCTGATATTTCACTGCATAACATGTGTCTGTAAATACTTCTGAATGCAATATAACTAGTATGTTGCTTACACGATGCTTAAGGTATGAACGGTTATTTTAGTTCTATGGAATGATTTGTGATAACACAATAAAACAAATCGAGTCTAGTGGTAGATTGGATCGGTGATCACATTACACAGCACAATCTACCTTGCTGCCACGTAATCTAGTTACGGTGATAACAAGAACACCTTCATTTTCGCACGTAAAATGCTATGCTTGAAATAATATCCTACTCCTAATAAGCCATGATCAATTTTCCCTGAAATAAAAGCAGATAGTTTGGCACTTGATTTACAAATAGCAGAGTCTCATTTTATTGTAGAATATTTTCTTATTTGAGAATGTCAAATGGGAAACACTTCATGACATTTCACATGTAATATTGAATAGGAAACATTAAATGTCTTTTCCCTTGACCTTGACCAGCATCCTTTCCAAGGTCATGTTCGAGTCGACTAAACTAATCAGACATCCACTTATCAGACAAGAAATGTCCATTTACTTTATACAACAACATCTATTGCCTTTCCAGATCCTTGCCAGATCAGAAGGTATCTTATAAGATTATTCAAACTTTGAAAAATACACCGGGAATACACTCAATTGCTATTGCAATTCATTATCACTGTTCACAATAACTTCTAATCAATAATATCATTGTAGAACGACTGAAGGAAATCAAAGTGAGAACACTTGCACTTTATGTCTTTTAACTGCAGCGATGTGACAGAACAAAGACTAGTTTTTCTTTCATCTTCAGTTTTTGCAGTTGACCTTATCGCAAAAAGAATCCAATTGAACTGTGTAGAGACAATAAGATGGGCTTCAAATTCAAACAATCTGGCTTGGTTAACCGTTTGGTGTATGTCCTTGAATCCTTTGTACAATGACTAATCCCCAATCACCAAATGGTATTTACGTTGGCTTATCTGCTTAGATCCCCCATAATCTATGCTTGAAAACATTAAAGATCTTAATGTTGTTCACATTTTCAAGCTTTCAAGATTACATTAGACTTCACTTCCTGTTTAATCATTACGTCGTAATACTCATTACACCTAAGGTCGAATAACACCATATGTATAAATTATTTTGCATTGATGTAGGCATCCAGTAATTGAAAGGATCCTTAAGCTGTATCCATTTCCTTTATCAAACCATTGCACATTTGGCAAACGATCCTTCCACCATGTTTCCCCACGACTATGGAATCCACTGCCACTCCACATCAAAGCTTCAGAAACACTTGCAGTATTTAAATCTTATCTAAAAACCCAAATGTTCTCCTCTGTTTACCAGTGACTCTATTTCACTTTTCTTCGCGGCATGAGTATGCACAAGTGTGTGGACGAAGACGCTATATAAATGCCCATATTATTATATTATTATTAATATTATATCGGTGAAAATGTATCAGAAAATATAAATTTTAATATTTTTTAAGCTTTTGTTGTGGTACAGTATGCAAAAGATAAACAATTGAAAATGTTACCGCTAATTGAACAAATGACAATGAACATCTGGGACTGAATTATTAATAATGTCGTGGACAAGGAAGTGGGGAAGAAAATGTGCTTTTGCATTCGACCAACTTTATGACATTTATAAAAGTCAGTATATGAAAATGATAGTAGCTGTCTCTCATAATGACTTGTGTTTGACACAGACACAGACGTCAGATACAATCAAATAAGTTTTCATTATAATCTACCTCAATGTAACTGACCATTCAAATGACATGCCATATTTAGTAATGTAGAGTTATCCAGAATACAGAATACATCTACATTAATTTTCAATAAGTTCAACACTGGAAATAATTTACATGTATTTCTTGAAGTTCATAATACAAATGTAGCTAATATACTAGTAATACTAATATGCAGTAAATACTAATGAGTGCTCTCAGTGCACAGCTACGGGCATGTAATGTTTATAATGCCTTTGGCATGCCCTATGAAATAAAGGTCCATTAAACAGTTTGTCTGCTTGCAGTCGTAATAAACAAAATCTAATCTGATAAATTATATGTTAAGACCCTCTTGTCGTAATGATTCTATTAACTTATATCAAATACATAGAGTGACAAATGTCCAGTATTGACACATACATGTAAGCTTACTAAGGACATTACTGTGTGAATTGGTGATAATAATTGAATGACAAAGAGTTTAATTTGAAAATATGTGAAATTACAAAATATTTAGTTTTCAACATGCATTTCCAAGATAGATTATCACAGATCAAGAATATCACAATCAATTATTCCATCCATAAAAAAAAGCATTGATTTTGAAATGAAAAAACGAGACTTGCAGAAACCAAACAATTTATTTACTTTTTACTGCAAGCAAGTGTCAGAGAAAAAAAGAGATTTCCTTCCGTCGTTCATCTTTTATTTAACTTGAGAAAATAATGGAACCAGTGGAACTCTGTAGAAACATCGAAGATGTGCTGTCAAATAAAAGCAATTGGCTTGGTGTATCGCAATGTCTTTTCACTTTGTAGAATAATTAATCACCAATCAACACCATGCTAACGAAGTTGATATATCTGCACAAAACCCTTCAATCTATACTTGAAAGCATTCTTCATTCACGTTAAGAAAACACAAAGAACGTATCTAATTATAGATTAGACTATACTTTCTGTTGTTGCCTCTTATTACTTTAACCATTTTTAACAACAACGTAGGTCAATGCCCAATTGACCTTAAAAACATAGTAACACATTATCTCACAATTTGATTATGTTTTATATAAAATTGCAATGCAGCTACTTTTAACGTCAATATGCACAACATGTGTTCATTGAATCAAAGGTATTATATATAAATGTATGAAATACACAATCCTCCTCAACAGTGATGTGAAGAAAATATTATGATAGAGGGAATCTGTCTTTTCTTTACTGATACCATGGTATGAGTAAAAAATTGACAGATGTTTGTTTTTATTATGTGATGTTATCCTTGTAATATCACCTACACAGTTTCGTTTTCGTGTTGAGCGGCCACTAGGAACACCTCGTCACTACAGTAACAATGTGACGTCATAAGAGAATTCGTTACGTTAGGCCATTATTTTATGACGTCAAACGCTTCAACTTTAAACTTTGAGTAGTGACATATAATACCAGTCACTGGTCACAGTGAAAATATGAGTTGTTTTCACTGTAACACGATAGACAGTTTATTTAACTAATATATCCCAGTATTTCATTGCTCGTCATGTAATAAATGGTTATATATCTGTTCATTTTATTTCAAGTTCATTGGATTAGCATAATGTCGTGTTCATCACAAACATTTTTATTTTTTTTCAATAAATGTTCATTTGCTCCAATTGTTACATATTCAAACACAAGAGTCAAACAACAAGGCATACAGTCAGACTATGAATAGGTAAATAGATGTTATTATAGACATGATAATTAGTTGCTGAAAGTTGGGATAAGTGAATTCCATTTTCGATGGAATTTACACATTTCATCGACAGTTGATGACATTTCACAAAAGTGAGATGTTATCACTTTTTGCAATGTTGATAATTGAAGTTACAGATAGTTAGAACTCAGAATGTTTCCTAGAATGTACAGTATTTCTGTTTCTAAAAGGACGTGCAACAAAGCTCACACATGATTTAATTTAAATAAAAATGTAACGACCGTTAGCCAATCAGAAACGAGTATTTTACTGTAAGGAAAGATAAGATATGTTATCACTTTTTGCAATATTGATAATTGAAGTTACAGATAGAAATCAGAATGTTTCCTAGAATGTACAGTTATTTCTGTTTCCAAAAGGACGTGCCATAAAACCCATACATGATTTAATTTAAATATTTACGGGACATTTTAACTGGTAATGGTAGAATGAATGATAAAACTGGATAAAACACACTATAGAAGTTTTTCAAAATCTCTGACGAATCAATAGGAGCATGGTACCTTCCTGATAAGAAAAGATATCAATAGTAAATCATAGCTGCTTATCTAACTGTCTAATTAAAATGAAGGATTTGGTTGTGTCAGTCCATATATATACGATTTCAATATTTTCCACTAGGTATTTTATGATTTATCTTTGTACATTAAGTGTTTGTCCATATACAGTGTGTCTATTTTGAAAATATCTATTACGATTTTGAAATCTTGTCATCTGTAAATCATGATTTCACCCTTAAATGCTTCATCATTGATATAGTGTGAACAGTTTAATCATTGATTGATGAAATAAATCAACTTAAATCAAATTCAATTATGTAATTGACAGTCATTTAATTACAGTTTCAAATTGATTTATAGAACAGATTATAAAAAAGAAAATCTAATGGTTGGTACGGACTAGGGGTTCCTTTTATAAAGTGGCAAAAGAAACGTCACCATACAAAATACAAGATATTTCAATCCACGAGTGAAAAACACGAGTCACATCATATCTTCAGAAGCCAAACAGTTTTTCTTATTTCTTTACTTTGGAACCGCACTTTTAGGAAATAAATCAGTATTAGCAATTCCTAGAGCATATGTCAAATCAACAGAAATAATATATAACAGTAAGATTAAACTTTCCTTTCCAAGAAGGATAGAATTATATTCTCACGTGCAAAAGAAACGTCTCGATAATTTTAGCGAGTATAAAATGAAATACTGCTGTCGGAGAAAGTAGATTGCTAATGTTTTTGACAGACACGTGATTGTGAAAAAATATTTACAATATCGTACATCAGACTGGGGTACTGTTATTTGTATGTCAGTTTAAATACACTTGGGGTGTTTAAATCTCATTATGAAAATAGGTTTTTGTCAGATTGTTTGGCAGTTAAGTTATATATTTATTAGTGAAATTAATAATTGTTAGACATATATATATATATTATACTTATATATTAAGTATATATATATACTTAAAAACAAAGTCAACATCACAAAACTCTGCTGAGTCCCTGCACCATACACATGTACCAAGATGGGGAGTATGTGTCCATATTATGTAGGTCCAGTGAACCCTGGAATAACGCGTTGACAAGGTTGACATGTCAATATCTCGCTGTGAAAATGGAATGTGAAACGAATCAAGACACTAATTCTTTAAGGTTTTAATTCGTACTTTGGTCCCTACGTACGGACGCTGCCGAAAACAATATAATGACTATAAAATGAATTTATTTAGTAAAGTGCTTAAAAAAGACGATAAACTAAAGAGTTTATTTACAAAGATTGACAACCAAAAATGATGTTACAAATTCGAGGTTCACGCACCGAAACCTATTTCACCTTTTCAACTAAATTACTTGTGAGATATCGACATGTCAGTCTTTTTGTCAAAATCTTGTGACAAAAAAGATACAATCATGTGATGTTTGAATACATTTGAATACGTCCATTCTGCTTCACACTGTTCGACGAATTATGCCAAACCGAAATCAGCAAACCCCTGGAACCCTCTTCACCAGGGCTCCAGTGATAGTGATGTTGTACAGTAGAGATGTAGTGATAGTGATGTTGCACAGTAGAGATGCAGTGATAGTGATGTTGTACAGTAGAGATGCAGTGATAGTGATGTTGTACAGTAGAGATGCAGTGATAGTGATGTTGTACAGTAGAGATGCAGTGATAGTGATGTTGTACAGTAGAGATCCAGAGACAGTGATGTTGTACAGTAAAGATGCAGTGATGGTGATTTTGTACAGTAGAGATGCAGTGATAGTGATGTTGTACATTAGAGATTTAGTGATAGTGATGTTGTACATTAGAGATGCAGTGATAGTGATGTTGTACATTAGAGATGCAGTGATAGTGATGTTGCACAGTAGAGATGCAGTGATGGTGATGTTGTACATTAGAGATCCAGAGACAGTGATGTTGTACAGTAAAGATGCAGTGATAGTGATTTTGTACAGTAGAGATGCAGTGATAGTGATGTTGTACACCATGATTCCAGTGATTGTGATGTTGTACAGTAGAGATGTAGTGATAGTGATGTTGTACATTAGAGATGAAGTGATAGTGATGTGGTACATTAGAGATGCAGTGATAGTGATGTTGTACAGTAGAGATGCAGTGATAGTGATGTTGTACAGTAGAGATGCAGTGATAGTGATGTTGTACAATAGAGATGCAGTGATAGTGATGTTGTACACCAGGGTTTTAAATCCTGTGTATATCAAACAGTGAGGAGTTTGTGTTATTATAAGAGCCGGGCCTCCAATCAGCCCCGTGGGGTAGGAGCCCTTAAATGTTAATAAGGGCCCGGGCCCCTATAAGAGGAAATACGGTAAGCTATCGTAAAGATTGCGCTGCTCTAAAGAAAATAAGTCATCAGTGTGCCAGAGGTAAACACTTGGGTACCTATGTACATTACACATTACCTAACTATTACGCACATCAAGTTCTCAGTAAGATGAATGCGTTGAATACAGATATATTGCCCAGTGCGTGTTACACTGAATATAGTGCAACTATTCTGAAGTTCAACGTCGACCCCAGCTTATGGCAGACGCTCTGGCAAAAAAAGAGCAAATGAGACTTAATATAATGAAAATATTTCTGGGCCCACAAAGAAACCCAATTGGTACAACAGAACCTATAAACTACTTACGGATATTCATTTGACTAATGTTACTCTTATTGGCGACATGCTATTTGTGTCAAAAGCGTCATGCATCCACAAAGAGCATCACTTCACGCATGTTCAAGTAATTCACTAGCAAAAAGCAAATATCTTTCATGATGAACGAGGCACTGCTCAGCAGTGAAAAGTGTTTGAACACGACACTAACTCCATGTATGATCAACGTAACATACATGGACACAAACCTGAACACTGACCCATGCACTTCCTCTTGCCTGACCTGAAAGTCATAACCTGGAAGCTCAGTCGGTGCTTGACAAGCTGTTAGTATTCCACTGAGGTGTCCTGAGCTTGTTCCAGTATGTCCGTGATGAGCAATGTAGCCAGCAAGTTTACGGACTTGTAACGGCAAACCACTTACAATCCTACTGATTGATTCGATGCCAAATGATGTCTTAAGCAAAATATTCCGAATTTCTTCAGTCGTATAAGTACTGACATCACTGATCTTGGTAAGCCAAAGAGGAATTATACCGAAATTCGCTTTAACAGATTAGACATGACTTTGCCTTTTTAGTGTTTGTGTCTATTGTGCACTTTAAGAGTGCGACTATTAGCAATTGCAAGTAGATAATAATCCCAAGAGAAAACAAACATATGAAAACAAACAAGTGTTATTATATTAACATCGTAATAAATAAAACACACAATGAATCAGATTAACAATACAAATTTACAATACAAGTGAGATATAGTAGGGTCACATACATATTATCAAAGCTACAACTGTCTAATATAATCATGAGAGGAAGAAGTCTAGGATGATTTAGTATATATATATGAATTAGTATATTTGATCATATGTTGACAGTTGATAAAACATAAAATGTCAGTCCTTTCCATAAACATCCCTAGTTATACCTAAACTGTCTCTAGGTAGAAAGTCAACAGTGTATGCGAAGACACGGAATACACCGGCCAACCGGAAATGGGAGCGGAGCTAACTCCATGGAAAGTACAAGTGCTTTACTGATATAAATATGATAATTCAAATCCCGTTGACCCTAACTTAACCTTTTATGACCACAAAACAACTAAATTAACTTATTTCATATAGTTAAAGGAAACATACATTCTCAAAACAATAGCTTTTGTTGTTCTGAAAATCGAGTCCGCATTCTTTGCATATAAGCTGAATATGGGGCTGGCGAAAATTTTTAATTTTTCTTATTTTGATGTTTTTGCCAAATGGCCATTGAACAAATCCCTTGATATTAAATGAGCATCACATATTATGCATGTGTAAGGGCATCAAATGGTTTGAATTGTATAACGCCTTCTTGTTTCTTGAGATGTTGCTGCAGGATTATTTTATCGACGAAAGCCTTTTGGCACAAATGACAGCTTGATTTCGCAGTGTAGGTGTGCGTTCTCGTGTCTTCTCATATTAATTGGAAAAGGTGGTATATAATTACTGTACAAGTCATTTGTCCTATACCATCAACAGGCTGCGACCTTTTCAATAGAACCAACTTCCATTTCACTGCCTACGCTGATGAAGTTCAGATAAAATGGTGTCATCTTATTTATTCGGAACCCCTTGTCAGATTGTTACGTTATATTCCGATCACTCGAACCGAAAAACAAACAACCGTGATCATTGGAGGTCTGTATAGAACATGTAAAGTCAAACGATCATGTTCACATTATCAATTTTACAAATTAACCAAAAGTAGTGGGATAAATAACTAAAAACAACATGCTCAAAATGATCACCTTACTGAAACAATTATTATTTACTGGCAACATTTGTCTCTTTTACAGAATGCTATTTATCTTAACTCGCCGATTACTTTCTCAAGTGTATTTGTTACCTACCTAAACTAAAACGACATGTAGATGTACTGATATGGAAGTGATGTCTCGCTTGTAATAATATAAATATATATATAATGTTTAACTGACACACTTACATCCGCATTGCCCAATCACTATCACCGCATCTTTCGCTGTACAAAATCACTACCATTGGAACCCTGCTATACAAGCCTCGCTTCACACAAACGTGGCCCGATTTCGTAGATGCATGTAGAAGACAAGAAGAAGTGAAGAACATGTGAGTGGTGTCACACAACCGCACAGCGAATTGTCCGAGTATTCGGTTTTGCTCGGCTTGTCCATAAATTTATAAAAAAAATATACAAATGGAAGAAATGTCGCACATGTGTAAGCAAATGTCACATTGTGGTACTGACGAGTCTACAAATGTGCTAAACATTACATGTATACACATAGAGGACACCCGTCTTTTTACTAGTAACGCCATGTTTATTTCATGAAGTGAGGTAGGAAACATATTTCCACTGAAACCATTTCCTAAAGAAAAATATTTTTGTCTATCGTCCCATACACATTCGCAATAAGGGAAGTGACCTGTCAATTAGCATCAAACTTTGTGAAGACACAACTAGAAATGATTTTAAAACTATTCAAGATAACATCTGAAATTGAAAGAACCACCACGCATGGCCGGCATTATTTTTCATTATTCAGTTTATTTAACTTTTTCTTTTACAGCAATACATCAAGACACATATCCAAGAACAGTGACACAAAATTTGAATTGAATTTGGTAAATACATCATGTTTCCACAATTCTTATCAGAACATGTTTACTGGTTAAATAAGATTGGTTTTGCGAAAGTTTCCCCCCTGCTTAAACGACTTGAATGCCCTAAAATATAAAATTTATTTTTTCTTACATAAACAAATGATAACTCAAGCCCTGGTATCAAGATTGACAATAAAAAAACAGTTAAACTTTCTTTTGGTTTTAAAAACTGATATTCGGAAATTAATCAGATTCTTTTCATTCACACAATCTGTCAATGTCAGAATGTGTTTTAGAAACGATATGTAGCAGAAAAACAAATCACACTTTCTCGTCTTCTCATCTTCATTTGAAAATGTGTATCGTTGTGAATATTCATATTGTTATTTAAGAACATTCAGCATGATTGTCCATGACCAGTGCCAGTTGCATAAGTCTGGAGGCTCCTCGTAATGTTTTATGAATATATTTTTTTACAAACTGTATCGATACCAACAAATGTACACTACAAATATCAGTTTGAATTACTCAAAAGTTTGCAATACAATTATTATCAAACACTTTACATAAACTAGGATTGATGCGTCAATACTTCACGACTTCTACTTTAACCTTCAATCGAAGAACGCTCTATAACTGACACCTGATCATCATTAACTAAAAAATATGTATTGAGTTATTATTATTATTTAGCCTACCGAGTGAATAAATATTTGCTCTACCCAATCAGGATACTTTTGATTTTTTTTCTGCTGAACTATTAACTTTTTATAATTAGGTGTACCATTGCTTGCTTGTTATGGAACATATAAAAATACCAGTATGTTCATGTTAACCATATTTAGATGGCCTATTTAGTTGTAAAAGCCAATAATCAATAACCTTTCACTCGTACACCATGAGTTTCTAGTCCTTTTTAAATAAGTGTTCTTATTCAATAAGTACATATTCCTGACGTCAATGCAGAATTGACACAACTTGTTCTTTGGGTTATGTGTCATTGAACGTTAAGCCGAAAAAAACTCCTCTTTTACAAACATACATTTGGAAGGACTAACGGAAGTTGTAGTGTACAAATACAAATAAGCCTATAGTAAAAAATTTTAAATGTATGAGCTTCATTTTAAGCTGTAGTGCATGTGTGAGAAATGTGCGTGTCCCTTTTATTAGGAGAAGATCCATGTCATCACAAAATGTTTAAACATGGACCATGACCCATTAAAACACATACCCATATCTAAACTACCCGCTTTTATTTCACATAAATCAATTTTAAAATCATGTAACCGCAAATATGTATTTATTTTATAGGATATCTAACACCGTCCCCCTTTCAAATCACGATTATGTCCGAAGAGAAATAATTGTATTTTTCCCGAGTCTTGGTGAGGGACAATGCGAAATTATTTCGTGAGGGACATACACGTGATGTGAAAGGGGAATACGCGACGTATCCTATGTATTAAATACATTTATATTTTAAACAATTCATCCTGCTTTAAAAGTTGTTCATTGTACCAATATAGGAACGGAGCAAGGCTATATCAGTTAATATAACAATAATTAACACAGAATCAAATCCTGCCTTTGCTTGCTATGATACCTGTTGCACTAGTCATGTTGAATGAAATGGACGCAAAATAAAATCTCTCTCCACGAGGACACGAGATGAGAGTTATGTATCTTCTGAGTAATGTCATCATATCATGACGACCTCCATTTGCATGTTAACCCTTATAACATCCGTTATATCAATATAACTGTTGGAATACTCTTGCGTCAAGTCATTATTTACTTTACTCTTCAGTTACAATGATTGTTTATCAGGCGAACGAGACTGACGTTTCGTTGTCTTTTTCGAACATAGAGATCAGTCAAACGCCTGCTGCAATCTCCATCTTGTTTGTTTGTTTGTTATTCAGTAAATACATCAGTGTCGTGAGTGTTATTTCATGAACAAACTGAGGAATAAGCTACAAGTGAAATTATTTATTAATGAATGACTAACTGCCGCATTGAGCATGTGCCTTGCATGTGGACATCTGCGGGGTAAAAGTACCCTTATTATTATTATTATTATATTGGTTTAGAGTTCATTTTAACCAATCAAATCACTTGTCGTTAGATTGTTATGGAACCCCTTACGAAGACAATTGTGGGTAATATAAAATATATGATCGTTCATAACGACGTACACAGGAAATATTCGAGGGGAATAAGTCTGTATTATGACATTAGTCTGTTTGATTTATATTTGACTCTCACAGTTCAGAAGCAGTTTCAAATCCGGATTCAGACGGCACATTGACATTTGAAAAGTTTCAAATATATGCCTGAAATAACGTGAAATGAAGATATGTCTTGGCAGTGCAGTTAAACATCAGAATGCAAATGTTAAACTGCCATTAAGTACTCAATACAAATGTAGAGAACATTACAACATCTTTGAAAGTAGTAGTACTTCCATGAGCTCTTAATTTGTTCCGATATGAAACTCAGTGCCGCCTGTCTTGGACGTTTCATTTACATATCGATTTTAAAAATTGTTTAAGCCTTTGCTATTTTTGCAATATATAAATAGATGCGGATTTAGATAAGAGGATTAGTAAGCCCACACGAAGAAACCAGATTAGTCTATTGTACCTTTTCTATCTACGATATTCTTTCACATATAACTAAATGAACGAGTAAAGAAATGACAAGAAACCATGGATCAACCCAAAAACTACTTAAAGCTTTTCAGCAGCTTACTTTCATGTGTGATCTTTCTGTGTGTCGTATAATCCCCCTGTGTTTGTTCGGATGTATAAGGATAACACTGACACTAATAAAAAAAAGATAGCCGTTGTCTGCCTTACCAGTTGTCACTCATTTAACCGATCTTTATCCATAGATTTGATGTTAATGTAATGTATCACATGACACAACTGGATGTTGATTAGGCTTTATATCTGATGACAAAACTTAATCTTTATGTTTTACCTTTTTATGTCGATGAACATCGTATGCAAAGAGCAAATTCAATAAATTAACCAATAAATAACTTGAAAAACAGAGTTGGAAAACATAAACATAAATTTCAACAGTCAATTGAACACACGACCTTTGCATGTTAAGACATTATCTGGACGAGATTTATTTCCCCTCATACCCTGGTACATTGACTGTCCTTGCAATTATATAATACCCATCAGAAGTTTAGACTCACTAGTGTTAATGTTGTCACTCACTTTACGCAACGCAAGAAACGAAACTATAGAATACAAGATATTTCAACCCATGAGCGAAACTTGAGTGATTGAGTTATGTCATGTCTCCAGATGCCAACTAAACTAAACTTTAAATGTTAAAAGCACAGTGGCATGTATATATTTCGATACGATACACCCTATTCTGATAAATACAGAATCAGGATAGGGGTATCGTATCGACGTATATGGACCAATGAACAGTTTTATCAGGAATACAACCCCCTGTAGTTACAATAGTATCTGTCCATATTCATAAATTTGTTCAGAAACAAACGTATTAAAGGTAGGGTGTGATGCGTCATAAACACTTCGGGAATACATTATGACGGGATTTCAAAATTCAATTTCTAAAATCGCTCCGTAAAAGGGGCTTTTTGATCACACCGCGTAAAAAGTGCCGACAAACGAGTCACTGAAGTGTATCTGTCGGGTTTGACGTCACTCACGGTGCATGTATATCCGTGTGCATGATGTTTTATACTGTATGTTTTTTATGCGTGACACGCAAATAAAATATTTATCTCTCTTTTTATCTCTCTGTTTATGATGTTCTGCCTATCAGTGAGCCTTCGTCTATCTACACATGTGTTAATTTAACCACTTATTCTTATACGGCTTATTTGTCTTCGATTGCTTATGATTTGGCTTGGGCTCATTTTGTTTACTATGTTTTTCATTCGCTGACACGAACAGGGGTTTGTTGAATTAAATTTAAAAATTGTAGGTTTGAAATGTACAAATATATTATTTAAGGATTTAGCATGAGACGACTTACAACCATCATTCTATGATTCTGATGACGGGACTTCCATATCGATCATATTGTCTGGTACGCTACATCATAAAACCTTATGCTCCAATTCCTTGGTTGATTCTGACGAGCATTTACATTACACACGGTTCTGTAACTAGCGAAGGAGATACATGTATATCGTTTTACAGTGCATTGCTGTTTCCATCTTCTTTATCGAAATGTTAGACGATGCTGCGTCCATAATAGGTTTTTGAAAACGATATTTTAGGAAAAAAAGATTCATTGTCAAAGTTAATTTCGTTACAAACAGTACAGTATAAGATGTATTTGTTCCACCAGTACAGAAAAGACTCATACATGTATGTCTATATTTTCATCAATATGTTACTTTATATCACTTCTTGAGAATGTTTTAAAGGGGCAGTAGCACGTTTTTTGTTAATTTTATTTTTTCAAATTTCCCATTTATAATGATAGTTTATGTCATCTTTATTCACTTTAGAGGGTAAAACATCTTATTACAAAAAACAATTATCCGTAGTGGTAATAAAAGTGTTGCGTATAAGGCAAAAATTGCATGGCGGCCATTTTATTGTGAACACAATTTATTACTTCGAATGACAAAAATCATTCCCATGGCCTTACGGATCCATGTACACTAATTTCTTAACTTGATTTTCCGAATAGAGAAGGTCATTTTACTATTGGTGACATTATTTTTCAAAAACATTTCATCAACTTATTTTAGCGAAAAAACGTGCTACTTTCCCTTCAAAGTCACCGGGAGATTCGGCTATTTGAATTACCGTGTATTTAGAATAGAACACGGATATGTGATAATGATGTTTAACAACACGTCATTAATGTGTTCTTGTGGTATAAATAACTATGTCTGTGAGCAGTAACTGTTATCTCATTTCACGACCCGATAAGCCATATCCATTGAAAACGGTTATACAGTGTACGTATTGGAAGAAACTGTGGAACTATCCTTATTTTGAGATCTCAGAACAGCAAGATGGTCGACCATATTTAAAACTCTACTCTGAGTATTCAGATATCGCTACATCAGTCAGATCCCTTGAACTACCTTCGAGCGGCCATTTTAATTAATCAATAATTTTAGCCATTGGTAACACTTATTTACATTATACTGAGAGTACTTTACTTCAAAAGGATAGGTGTTCTACAGCGCCTTTAAATAACCGAGAAATAAATGTGTAGTTATCTATTGTTTAAGAAACTCTAGTATGTGTAAATGTCACGTAAATATTTCATGCACGGAAGTCACTCATGTATCAGTTAAGACAAACTGTAAGTGTCTCATATAATCAATGCAAAACATTTTAGTGACTAATGGTATATATCTACTTACCACCAGTTGTTACTGAAACGAAACAGGTGCCAGTTCACGCATGCTGTTACATCGCCTCAACAACGCTACACTGCATAAAACACTCAAATAATAATGGAAATTCCTCAGACCATGACATTAACTGGTAAGAATCCATAGTTAGATGAATCTTAAAAGCTTTGTGTGTCTACCACACGATATATAAACACGTAACAAGGAGAAAACGCATGGTATCGTGTATGTGTGTTGTTACATATTCACAAGAGTAATGGATATATTAATTATTACCATATTACATTACCATTACCATTACAATACTTACATGTAAACACAATGTAATGATATAAAAATGGAAATTAAAAAAAAAAAAAATTATTACCATACTCGAGTATCATTTTGGTTCACAAATACCTCTAAGAACATATGGAACTTATGCATCTCCTTGGATTGTAATTCTCTGAAGAATAATCGCTACTGGACGTCATTGAAAAATCAACAAGTCCTATGTAGTTCTTCTATCTGACCAACTTAACGAAATTCGTGGATTTAAAAATAATAAAATCTTGTTCTTTTCAAGGTAGTTATAGGTACAGGTAACATATCTAGACACTGGTCAGACCAGTTGTTAAGGTGACGAAATAAACACATTTATATTGTATTAGTACTTATTTCCATGAGGATATACAAACCACAATATGGATTTCCAGATTTATTTCATTCCTTGTGTAATTTGTTATCCAAACTTACTTGAATCTTCGTGTAATGAGGGTATTCGTGTTCATTTGGTTTGTCTTGTAATGTGGTTATCCAGATTACTTGATTCGTCGTGTAATGTGGGTATCCAGATTACTTGATTCGTCGTGTATTGTAGGTTTACCTCATTCCTCTTGTAATTTTGTTATCCATATTTACTTGAATGTTCGTGTAATGAGGGTATTCGTGTTCATTTGGTTTGTCTTGTAATGTGGTTATCCAGATTACTTGATTCGTCGTGTAATGTGGGTATCCTAATTACTTGATTCGTCGTGTAATGTGGGTATCCATAGTAATTGATTCGTCGTGTAATGTGGTTATCCTAATTACTTGATTCGTCGTGTAATGTGGTTATCCAGATTACTTGATTCGTCGTGTATTGTGGGTATCCAGATTACTTGATTCGTCGTGTAATGTGGGTATCCAGATTACTTGATTCGTTGTGTATTGTGGGTATCCAGATTACTTGATTCGTTGTGTATTGTGGTTATCCATAGTACTTGATTCGTCGTGTAATGTGGGTATCCTAATTACTTGATTCGTCGTGTAATGTGGTTATCCAGATTACTTGATTCGTCGTGTAATGTGGGTATCCATAGTACTTGATTCGTCGTGTAATGTGGGTATCCAGATTACTTGATTCGTCGTGTAATGAGGGTATTCGTGTTCATTTGGTTTGTCTTGTAATGTGGTTATCCAGATTACTTGATTCGTCGTGTAATGTGGGTATCCTAATTACTTGATTCGTCGTGTAATGTGGGTATCCATAGTACTTGATTCGTCGTGTAATGTGGTTTTCCTAATTACTTGATTCGTCGTGTAATGTGGTTATCCAGATTACTTGATTCGTCGTGTAATGTGGGTATCCAGATTACTTGATTCGTCGTGTATTGTGGGTATCCAGATTACTTGATTCGTCGTGTAATGTGGGTATCCAGATTACTTGATTCGTTGTGTATTGTGGGTATCCAGATTACTTGATTCGTTGTGTATTGTGGTTATCCTAATTACTTGATTCGTCGTGTAATGTGGGTATCCAGATTACTTGATTCGTCGTGTAATGTGGGTATCCTAATTACTTGATTCGTCGTGTAATGTGGGTATCCAGATTACTTGATTCGTTGTGTAATGTGGGTATCCAGATTACTTGATTCGTCGTGTAATGTGGGTATCCAGATTACTTGATTCGTCGTGTAATGTGGGTATCCAGATTACTTGATTCGTCGTGTAATGTGGGTATCCATAGTACTTGATTCGTCGTGTAATGTGGGTATCCAGATTACTTGATTCGTCGTGTAATGTGGGTATCCAGATTACTTGATTCGTCGTGTAATGTGGGTATCCTAATTACTTGATTCGTCGTGTAATGTGGTTATCCAGATTACTTGATTCGTCGTGTAATGTGGGTATCCATAGTACTTGATTCGTCGTGTAATGTGGGTATCCAGATTACTTGATTCGTCGTGTAATGTGGGTATCCAGATTACTTGATTCGTCGTGTATTGTGGGTATCCAGATTACTTGATTCGTCGTGTATTGTGGGTATCCAGGTTTACCTCATTCCTCTTGTAATTTTGTTATCCATATTTACTTGATTCGTCTTGTGATGTGGCTATCCAGATTACGTGATTCGTCGTGTAATGTGGTTATCCAGATTACTTGATTCGTCGTGTATTGGGGGTATACAGGTTTACCTCATTCCTCTTGAAATGTGGGTATCCAGATTACTTTATTCGTCGTGTAATTAGTGTATCCAAATTTATCCAATTCCTCGTGTAACGTGGGTATCCATATTTATTTAATTCCTAATGATATGTGGTATCGATAAAGACTTACTTAATTCTTCGCGGAATATTACTATACATTGCTTTCTATGTATTATTCCTTGACAATCGGACATTCCCTTAGATAGAGATAAACTATGTCTTAAGGTTCCAGTTTTATCATTGTGAAATCACTCTGGTCAATAGAATACAAATACTTACATGATTTTATTTAAATGCTCATAAGACCTTCTTAAAAGACATTAATGACATCAATCATGTATATGCTTTGAAGTGTAAAACTCTATTCTATCTCTACTCTAGATACACACAGTCCTTCAAATTGTGTACTCAAGAACGCACCATGCACCAAATGATTTTAAGCACTTGCTATCCTATTTGCTGAGTGTTAAGCAAGTAGTTTAAATTCACCATTGAGGGTTTGAAATCTCAAAGGAAATTCTAAAAATGTATCTGAAATTGCAAGTGAAATGTCTTCAGGCATAGGCGTGATATGACGGTTTGTTAAATCTCAAATCCTTCTTTTGAAAAACACGGTGAATAGTGCTGCAGTACATTATGATCTTAAAACAATACTTAAGATTCCCCGGTTTTCATAAAATCAGTTTAACTTATGATAAAACAACACATTCGACCAGTACTGTCATTATGAGCTATCAATTTCTTATTATTTTGTAAATGAAAGCCCTCTTTAGAACTTTATAATCACAATTATACTCGATTCACTCGAGTTGTTGAACAACCAGCCTTAATTTTAAATTAAAAGTGTGAATAAAGTGCTCATCTTTATGATGCTCGCTGCTGCAGGCTGCATATCAAGCCCAAGGGGTGTTGACGTATTGATACGTCAATGACGTTTGACCCCTTGACATGCATACGACAAAAGTCTGTGACAAAGTTACCTGATTTATGAAAAAGTTAACATTTTCCGAATGAGAAATCAATGGGCTTTCACATGCTGTAATTAGTATCCATATACAATTTTATTTTATTGAGAAATGATGAATTAAAAATATTGAACGTATTTTCAATCACAAAACTGCCTGCAGGTGCGTGTTTGACGTCATAATAAAAATGTTACCTACTCGATTCAATTGGTTGGAATTCTATAGTAAGTGCATGCAAAATGCATAACTTTCACATCACTATGTTCAGAATATCCTAATCTAGCTGATTTACAAATTTGGACATTGAATTTATTTCTGTTAGAAAACAATCGGAGATTTGCGAAAATGTCGGCAAATGAAAAGATCAACCGATTACTTTTTTAAAAAAACGTGAAAATAAACAAAGCATTTCACTTACATATTTTAGAATCTCAAAATCTTCCACAAATAAATAAAAATGTATCAGTGCATTGTTTGTCAATTCTTGTTTCCAAATATAGTAAGTTATCCAACGTGTCATCAATAGCAGTGCCAAATCGGCCATTTCTTCAATTCACCCCATGACATGTTCCCGCTATTTTCCCATGTTACGCGACTCAAAGTGAACGTCAAGCTAGCGGAAGCTGTATCTATTTTTAGAAATGGTCGTCGATCTAACTATAGAGTGTTATTAATTGTTAAAATTAATCAAATTGACACTTAAAACGATGTAGTTTTATTAAAATCGATCAAAAATTAAATAATGTGGTTCTAATAATTATTTCACTAGTTCGTAGAATCTCTGTTGATGACCCGATAAATTTGCATAAGTTCACCAAGCCCCCGGATGTTACGATGTTTTTATGATTAAAATCACTGTGAGTAAATTTGCATTTTGATTATAATTTATACATATATGAAAAATAAGTGTCATATCCTACCATTATCACAAAATATTATCATGTTTGAGTTTACATTCGAACTACGAAATGTGTTTGACATGACATGGACCGACTTTCCCATCTGCGATTTCACAAGTTGAAATGGAGCCGTGAAACAGTAGCAGTAACCCTATCTCGCTAAAAAGTAAATTACGAATTTACAAGTCTCGTCTATGTGAAATAATTGTATGAATACAATTGCTAAATGATTCATGTTGATTATTTTAAAGTTTTCATTTGGAATTTGACAGAAATTATACCCGTTTTCAAACGAAATCATAGATAGACCTGTCAGTTCGAATTCATTGCAAATGGAGGCCATTGTGTCGTCTCGGCTTTTTCACACAATATTTTGTTCTGATACGAATTAAATGAATGCACATGTTATAACATCCATGAAATTAACAAGAATGACAAACAATTACATTTCAAAGAATAAATGTGAATAACTAGTGTTTGAATCGGCGAATTTACAGTGAAATGACAAACGAAACATTGATGGTCACATGATCAATTTTGTACAACCAAGCTAATCACGTGACATTGTTTACAATACGTCAACGCTACCCGAACGAAATTTTGATTGTATTTATAAACTTTTCAAGACCATGTTTACATTAAATATTCAACAGACATTTGGAAAAATGTGTTCTAACTTTGGTTTTAAACGGAATATTTTCAAAATGATTTAGATCATTAGATTTTTTTATTTGAACAAATCTGTAATCGGCGAAGGAAATTCATAACAATGGCGAGCGCCGAGTGTTTGTTGACTGTCCTGTTTCGAGATATCGATGACGGATTGATGTTGGAATATATTAAAACTGTAATGTCATATGCTTATATTTGGAACACAGAAAAGTGAATACATGTGTTAACCTTTTGTGTAAATTGTATTACGATTGATGCATTATTTTACAAATATTTCTCACGGAAGTAAATGCATTGTTCATTGAAGAATATCCATTGTTACAAATTACGTCGAAATTTTATAAATACAACGGAAATCGTTTATGACGGGCTCTTGTTTTCTGAAAGGAAAACATATATTATCAACATAATTTTTTTCTTGAATAAAATTTAATTCTGAACAAAATGGTGTAAAAATTGGGCTGCATAAAAAATTATTGTCAAAATAATTCGAGTTTGAAAATGTAGTACAATTTTAGAACTACTGTATTATTTCATTTTTTCCATAGACAAGTGTAAAAATAATTGATATTTGAAAAATATTACATTAATTTATAATTTTTCATGACAAGAATAAGTTAGAAAAAAATGTGACTCAGATATTTATTTTAATTATTTTAAGATTATGTTAATTACTAAGGCGAGAAAAACTTTAAATGAAGGATACCCATGTGACGTAATTGTTACAAATTTACAAATCTGACGCTCTCTGCAAAAACCTGAAAACAATCCAGCAGGCTAAAGGTTATACGACACATGTCGTATCGTTGTTGAATTCTGAAATATCATATTTTGGATTAGTGCCATCAATTATTGTAAATAATTCGATAATATTGTGTTTTTAAAGTGAATTATATAACCGATATTATCAAAAGAAAATGTCACAATGACATTACGATCACATGATGCTTCTGGAAAATGTCAGATTGGACATTGCATGAAGTATATTAAAAACAGGACTGATATACTGGCAAATAATAAAGGCTTATTATATCTTATTATTGTATAACTCTAATAATATAATCAGATCTGTGTATTGACCATATTTGTAAACGGATATGTGATGGCTTGCAAAGGATACAGGTTATGGATATACAAAAACAAAGTAGTCATATAACAATGTTAAAAAGCTTAAAATTAAAAATAATTTAATTCAATTCAATAGAACATCATGTCAAATTCATGAAATGATTTATGAACCTATAAAAACTGCAATTAGCTCCACTTGTCCATGATACAAGCTTGATTGGTTTATCCATTGTTTAGTATATATTTCCGTCCCAGCTGGTTATACATTCCATTCGTACAAGTATAATACAGAAATTCCACCCTGTAAAACATTCTCCGGTACTGATCGACTGAGACATATAGATGTTTACATACTAATTTATTTGTAAAGTTCACACTAAGGGGCAATAACTCGAGACAGTACAAAGAGTGCCAATTACAATTGTTAATATCAAAAGAACATGTATAAACATGTTTCAATAAAGCCAATTGGCCTCCCTGGTTTCATCATGTGTGTTTATTTACATCTTCAATAAAGCCTACAGGCCATTGTTTATCTACTTACTCCCCATCATGTTTGTATTGCATATCCTCATTGTATACCATTCTCATCCTTCAACCCAATCATGTTTGTATTACAATCCCATTGTAAACCATTCTCATGCATGTTAATCTCCCTGATTAAGTTTCCTCACCATTGTTTTGTTTGCTATATAAATGTACCATATTTTGTTGTTTCCTTACATTCCACCTGATGAAGGAGTGAGTATGTACTCGGAAAAGTCGTGTATTTTCACATTAAAGAAGTTGTTATCCAGAAAGTCTTCCTGTTCTTATGTATAAAATAAATAAGAATCCAATACCTTTAAAAACAACGACTCAACAGGTTACATACATGTACGTGTATATACATAAGTTACAGTGTTATTCAACATTAACCTTTGACCATACCATTTACCGTTGAACTACCGTTTAATTTGTTGAACAGGTAAATCAGAGATAATCTCAAATTGTGTGGTTAATATCAGTACATTTAGTTAAAATATGCCTTGACGACATACACTTTGAAATGTTGTTTTTTTTATCAATCTTATCATGTTCCTAAGCTAGGTTTCCACACTTCAAAAATAAAACAGATTCCATGCAGAAATATTAGAAAAAAATCATTTTATATCCAAGATAAATTGAAAAAACAACGAAGCCAACAATCTTGTGTTCTGGGATAATCCCAATCTGAATTTACCAGTGTCCTCTGAAGATACTCAGATTAAAGAAAATTATCTGCACACTAACGTATCTTGCATACAAAACCTATATAGCTTTTGCTTTAAATTTAATTCCTACTCTAAACAATCTTCGTCCATCAAGAACGAGGCGACCTTCTTTATCTTCCTAGATGATTGGGTTCATTTGATGTCATGCTTTGCATTAACATGATCCGCTGATATATGCAAGTATCAATCAGCTGAGTGGTTGCTTTTATTAACTCAACTATGTATACGTTCATGGAGTTTTCTACCAGCTAACCGTTTTAGATAAGTACATTCATTAACAAGTCCCAGAAAACTTAGATAATTAACTATCTCAAAATAAAGGAAAGTTATACATTTATCATCACAAATGAAATCTATGGTAAATATAGTAACATCTTCAAACAAAGCTATATACCGTAGGTATATACGATACTCTGCAAGTTTTTTCGAATCCGTTTTATTCAGTTCTAAGATTTCTGTTTTTTTCTTAAAAGCCCATATCGTAAGTACATGTATGGGCTGAACGACTTCGTAGGGAATATTTCGAGAATCCGAAAGTTTAAACAAACTTATTTCATCATCAGGGCTCTACTGTAAGTTGTCAATTGTTGTATAGTAACACATTTTCATACAATTAATTTTGAAAACTGCATTTCTGTAAGTGCTAAATATACCTTGAGGAATTTAACATATTGAAATCTGATAAATTCATTTTTGCCCTTAGACATCGTAGAAGAGAGATATAGATCATGTACTCTGGCATAGCAGATCTTGTTTTAGTGTTTGCTTTGACTGTACAGGAAAAGATTGAATAACTCTTTAAGAAGAAAATACCCTTCTACTTATTTTTTTAAAGCACACATTCAAATCGAAAAATACATTCTAAAACCTCAACTTCATCAAATAGTATACTACAATGCGTTGTGTATTTCAAGGGAAGAATTACATCACAGTGTTGCTGAATGTTATATGAATAAATGCCCATTAATAATGTAAATGGAATTACCTGTGTGTTGATGTCCCAAAGCTCTTCCCCATGTTCGAGTAGACTAAACTGATCAGACATTTTCATGTCAGACAGGAAATGTCCATTACTTTATACATCCATTGCTACTGCCGTGCCAGTTCCTTATCATATCTGAATAAATCTAAGAAGATTACTTACGCCAAAAAAAGAAAAGAATTTGTTTCTGGTTTCCACCCGCATCAGTTTCAAACCCACGCCTTAGGTCTTTTTTTCTAGGTTTTCAAAAGTAAGGGGCAGATAACTGTAATTTTTTAGCCTCAGAAAACATTTGACATAGAAAATGTCACTCGTTTCTTTTGAGATGGATTGTAGGGGTGAGATTATTGACTATTTGGAATAGAAACACGCATTTAAGAGAGTTTGTGCTTTATTTATATAAATTATTGTATAATTAAAATAAAATAAAATAAAAATGTCGTAATTTTTTTTAAAAATCGCATCATCGCATCATTTTTTATGCGAAACGATACACGGGAAATGTATTTAGTTCAATCGTTATTCGGACACCCAGTAGCTTATTTTTTGATTCGACTATGAAGCTTCATAAACATGTTTTATTGCTAAAGAGGATGATTTGATGTTTCATGAGCATGTTGCGTTTAGAACATTTAGATTTGGAGAAAAGATGACCATTATCACAGTTTACTGATACTTCTAATCACTAATATCGTTCATGAACAAAAGGATGGAAATCAAAATGAGAACACTCGCAGTTTATTTCGTTTTACCGCTTCGAAATGACAGAACAAAAACGAGCTTTTCTTTCATCTTTAGTTTTTGAGAATGACCTCATCGAAAAAATCCAATGCAAATCTGTAGAAACATCAAAATGAATAACATCTGGTTTCGTTACCCGTTTCGTGTTTGTCAGAGCATCCGTTGTAGAATGACTAATCACCAACCACCTAATGATATTTACGTTGACTTATCTGCTTAGATCCCTCATTATCTATGCTTGAAAACAGTATAGATCTTAATGTGCCGGCACCATACACACTGATTACCATTCAATGTCTGAAAAAATACCTTAGAGAATGAACTCTTGATCTAATGTAGTATGTAAAATGCATTATTAACACATACAGTTAACCTTTTGTTTTTTTCCCGTGTCTTCTTTCTACCAGTAGTTAGTAATATTTTACTGTTAACCAGATGACACAGCAGTATCACTTTTAAAAACAGCTAGATACACATGGCCATAAGTTTAGGTCCAATAATCACAATCACAATCAAGCTTTGATATATTTGACTTTGTTTATCAAGACATATATTATTCCTTTTTGAAAGGACATGTATGTGCATTAGGCATTGATCGGTTAAACTGTGTGTAGGGTAAATATATCAACATAAGTCCATAGTTATCTCTGCTTAATAAACTACATGAATTATATCGTTGTAATTTTTTACAAGGATGAGTAGTGTTTTATCATATACAGTAAATGTGTTCTGTTGCACAGCTGATGTGGCGAAGTAGCTTGGCAATAAAGTCTCAATGTACTTCAGATATCAAAGAATCGATACATAAAGAGTAAAAGATGTTGTGATTTGCATTTGGAAAAACATAACATTATCATCCCCAGTGATCAAGAACAATATTTCCAGCACATTGATATTACCTCAGATGATCTAGAAGTGATCTGTATCGAAACCAACTTCACTAGCTGGGAACAATCAGAATTAGGCCTAATTATATTATTGAAATGGTTATGATGTCAGTAATGTGCAGGGTATTTGGAATAAGGGAAGGATAAATAAATTCATCGGCAAAGAAACCTATCACCTCAGTTGGGTTTGATAAATGATTGATTGATGCAATAGTTTGGATGAATTAATTGGTGACTTTGGATACATTTTAGTTAAAATTTCTTTGTTTAATGAAGACAGGGGTAAGAACACCAACATGATCCCCACCATGTTTTAAATGTTGTAAATGTGTGCAGAACCAAGTACATTTATAAATTTTCACATAGAATATGTCTTTATTTCAATGGACAATTGTGTATCTTAAAAAATCATTTTTGAAGACGTTTAAAATTTAAAATTTCATTTTTTTAAAAAATTAAAAAGACATGTAGAAGTATTCTTTGACTGCTGACAGTTTTAGATTATCATTTCGAAAACTTGAGATATTTGCAATTGAAAATCATGCATATGATAAAATCAACTGAAGTGATACGTTCCTTTTGCAGATGAGGTTATGTTATGCTAAATGAGAAAATCGTGTTCAGTGTATAATTCCTATAATACAAATATGGGTTGATAATTTCTTACTGGCAAACACTGCTGTCTCAAGGGACTCATCTGCTTGTGTTATTATTCTATGCTAATAGCAGTTTTCAAAAAAATGTTATACTTCCAAGAAACAAATGCATAAATGAAAATCATATTTTAATTCGTAATTATGCCACTAAATAGATACACTTACCGTAAGGAGACGTATTATTCATTTAAAAGCTGTCTTGTTTAATTGTTTAATACAAAGTGTGATATATCGGTCAATTTATAATGTGATGCGCTTGATGGCAGACATTATCTTGCATTCAATCACCATTTTTATTCTTCTTACATCTAACAAGCCATGATTGGGTGTACAAACCGAACTATTGTCCATATTCGAAGTTCTGATGGTCACATACCTCTGTTGGTCATCACGACCAAGTTACAAAAGCATCACTTTTGAAAGGTTTTAGTCAAAGTCAAATATTTGGTCAACCCTTGATCAACTCGTCATGTGGTACTGAAGCCACGTACACTGTACATGTTACATCTGGCTGTTTATGCTGCGCAATAGAAGAATAACACACTTTGAAAGTATGCTAGCACAACAGGCAGAGTCTACACATTGCCCATGAGATAATTAATTTTATGTCAACAAACAAACATCAACACATGTCACTTTTTACATGTTGCTGACGTCTCAGCAGGGAATTTGAACAACTGGTGTGAAACTCTGGCTCAGTCATATAAATAGAAAATAAACTCATGATTTGTATTGGTAAATATGCAATTCATCTATTTTGTAAAATTTAAATGTGAAGATTACCCCCATCCATATGAAACTGATGAACATTTAAGATAGTATAAGCAAACTGTTATTTTTAATAAATTTCAATAATATTTCAATTCAATAAATTTAAACAAGCTCAGATTCCTCACATTAGCTTGACGGAAATTATATAAGAATGTTCACCTAATTCGCAATGTGTCTTATGTCAGTAGCCATCAAAGTATAAGTGCTTTATTTATAAATTTTATTACGACATTTTAGACTCTTAATGACAAGTTACATTGGTGTTTTACTGCTTGAGAAACTAAAATACCAGTATTTGTTCATAACGAACTACAACATTGTTATATAACTGTCCAATTAAAATGAAGGATTTCTCCCGTTTTCCCTTCATTCGCTCATTCCACTTTTCAAGTGAATGATTCAATGAATTTGATTGCATTGCCTTAATGTGACAGGGACTTGAACATAGATATTGAACTTAGCAGCATACCTAATTGTCCATTTAAACGAGTGAAAGTCATATTGTAATGTCCATGTCAATTAAGTAGCTGTTTGTGTTTATTAAAGTAATGAGGTTTACATGAGGTTCATCAACAAACGTCTATTTACAAAGATTAAGCACATGATAGTCCTTTCCATACATCATCCTATCAAATGAAAGTCTATACATTATTTGAGAAAATGCTTTCGCATCTTTATTGTCGGTTAATACATTAAATAATCTGTATCACCACATTTTATTGTTTTAAAGGAGCTGAGTAAGGTATTATTTTTAAATGAAATATTTTGATTAAAACTAATATCTGAGAAGAATATTCCCTCTAGATTGTCGTACATATGAAAACGATAGTACATGTCTGACATAATGACAACACATACAAAAAGGTCAGCATCAATCAAATCCGTTTTCAATATAATCAATATAACTGACCTTGTATATGACATACTGGCATGCTTTATGTATTAATTTAAAGCTATGCAGAATTTCAAAACTTAAACGTCTACATCTTATCATCAACAACTGTAACATTAGATATCACTTTTATTTCTGCTAGTTCACAGAACTGAAATATTCCTGCAGTAAATATTACCGAGTGCAGTCAATGCAAATCTACGAACATGCAATTTGACTTGACATATGAAATGACGGTCCATTAAACAGTTTGTCAACTTGCCGTTGGAGTAAACATAATCTAATCTGATGTGTTATGTCTAGTATTTGATCTTCTTAAGACTCTCTTGTCGTAATGATTGTGTTAACTTACATAGAGTGACAAATGTCCAGTATTAACACCAAAATCCATAATGTTAGCTTACTAAGGACATTACTGTGTGAATTGGTTATAATAATTGAATGAAAAAGAGTTGAATTTGAAAATATGTGAAGATAACAAACTATTTTGGTTTTAAACATGCATTCCTAAGATAGATATTATCACAATAAATTGTTCTTTCCTTAAAAAGCAATGCTTTTGACTGAGTCGAGAAAGAGACAATTCATTTACTTTTACTGCAAACAAATGTCAGAGGAAAAACGAGATTTCCTTCCGTCGTTAATCTTTCATGTTTAACTTGAGAAAATAATTGACCAAGCGGAACTCTGTAGAAACATCTAAGAGTGACTGTCAAATAAAAGCATTGGGTTTGGTTAATCGCAATGTGTTTTGTAGAATGAGTAATCACCAATCACCACCATGCTAACGAAGTTGATATATTTGCACAGAACCCTACAATCTATACTAGAAAGCAGTCATTTACGTTAAGAAGACATAAGGAACATATCCAATTATATATTAAGCTGTGTTTTCTCTTGTTGCCTATTTATCATGATATCAATTGTAACAACAACGTAGGTACTACTAAGTAATACGTTGTATCACTTTTTTTAGTTGGCATGCAATACAGCTATACATGTGTTCATAGAATCAAAGGTTATACATATACGTAAATCCTCGTTATGGTCTATCATTCACGGGCCATCCAATAGATATGTTGGCGAGGTATTATGAGAATTTTGTAATGCATAAGCCAATGTATATATCTGTTCATTTTATTTCTAATTCATTGTTGTTTTTTCTAAATTGTTTTTTTGAAACTCCATACACGCCAACTCATTACAAGAAACAGTTCAGTTTTAACATGAGTGCATAAATACGATCTTGATGATGTACTCAGGTTTGATTAGAAAGCATTTTACATACATACAGGATTTGGACAGGTATATGGAATATTTGATGTGATTTGATTTGGACATTGCTAACTCAAAATAGATAATGACAGCTCGACTCGAATTTCATGAAGCTCTGATATTTGCAATTTGAATAGGATTTAATGTGGTCAATATAGTACATGGTCTTAATGTCTACTTTAAGATGTTTCAAATTCGGTAATTTTTCTTGTTGTTTCATTTTGAATATATTGCATTTACGACTTTTATTATCAAGTACAGTACATACTTTCGCTTTTCCTAGGAGGATGTTGTTTCTAGAGAAGCTTATACTACATCCATTATATAGCCATTTTCCCTCTCTTAAAATATAGTATGTAACAGTACATGTATTAGTTTCTTTATATCTCACTTTTGTTAGTAGATCATTCGTTGGTAAAAACCTGAGCAGTATGCTATATTGGAACCAAGAATGTTTTACACTATTACTATTTTTCGTTCTATCGTTACCCTCTTTTATCATCGTTGACTTTGTTTAAGTTTTGTTGCCCTTTTCCCCAGCATGTGAGTGTTTTGGTGTTTTTTCTGTGTATGAGTATCTCATAAATGTCTCTACAACCTTTTGGATTTTCCACAATATTTTGCAAGAAATACAGTAAAATAGGTAGTTGTAGTTTTTTTTCAAAGATGGCATTTACAGATTTACAATAATATTCAACAGCTTCTATCATTCATTGTGTTTCTAGGAAATTGGTTTTTCATCCGAATAACTGTTTTATTTGTTCCGAGTTTAAAAGCATCCTCTCTTATCCATGATGTCATTACATATGTAATTCATTTACTTGAGTAATGTTTATATTAATTGTTCATCACACATTTCTTCGACAGTTGATGACATTCATATCAAATTCCTCAATTGCAAAAGACAGTATGTTATCATTTTTACAATATGATAATTGACTTAACAGATAGTTATAAATCAGAATGTTTCCTAGAATGTATATGTATTTCTGGTTCCAACATGTCCCTCCACAAAGGTCACATATGGTTTAGTTTAAATCTATACAGGACCTTTCAACTAGTAATGGTAAGAAAATAGAATAGAAAATATATCAATATTAAATCATAGCTGCTTATCTAACTGTCTAATTAATATGAAGGATTTTCTTGTGTCAGACCATATATACGATTTCAATCTTTTCCTTTAGGTACTTTATGATTTATCTTTGTACATTAAGTGTTTGTCCATATAATGTGTGTCAATATAAATTGACTTGTCATATACATATAGCTTTTTTCTCTCTCAATATATAAATATATAACATTGTTGAAGTTGTCAGGGCTTTGATGTGGACGGTTCACGTGTAAACCGAAAATGATGATTTTTGTTTGAAACACCTTGTAATACTTCGAGAATGGGAAATTGACCCGCGTCACATCATAACCACTCGTTTCTATATGTTGACTGAAGAGGACTTTTTTGCAATTGGTAACATTTCTTTCCAATTATCTCTGTATTTCCATTAGAAAACGTCCCATTTAAGGGAGGCACTATCGTGACATTGAAAATCGAAGGCCTGCTTATACATATATGTTATTAATACATGATTAAAACACAGTGGGAACATGATATTAAAAGGGTTATATTGTTGGTGACTATAGATTTGACAATCTCAAAAAGAATAGCTCACATTCCTTCCAAAAATTAGAAATAAAAAGCATGTTTACGCCATGACCAGATAATTTTGATAATTCAAATGATAGATTATTTACTACTTTTTGGATACTCTACTGATATATACAGGTTTGGTTTTATTCATTAAAAAAGAAGAAAAGTGAAAAATACAGCTTCTTTTAATTTCACTGTTATGTACGAAAACAAAATCGCGGTTATTCCAATAAAACCCTCTCTTCAAGATACTTCTGGAACAATGAAAAAACCATGAGTTCGTATTGGTAGGTATGGCTTAATATTGACAGATGGTAATCATGTAATTGATGTTGTTGAATCGAGTAGATGTTTTATTTAATCATCATTCATTGTTATTTAAAAACTTTTTTTAATAAGAGCAGAGTAAATGTCAATATGTTGTTGCCTTTCCCATCCAAACAAATGATATTTCAAATTACATCTGAAGTACACAGTCGATTAAATGAAATAATTACATTCTGGTAACATCTAACAAATTGCAGTGTGTCGTATAGGAAACGCATTTGAAGCAGTTAATGTGCACTTAAATGAAACAGTTGATGAATTAGATTTTCATTAAGAGATCTTTCCAAATAAGATCAACACATCATTTTAAGAATTAATTAACTTAGTTTCAATACAGTAATACAACTTCCAAACTGTAATCTTTAGTTTATGATACAAACAATAAAGGTTTGCACTTTGATTCAGCAATGATTGTCATTCCTTTAAAAAACAGTTTTAGGGATAAACATCATTTTAAAAAATATACACATATTATAATATCTTTCAAATCAGATACATTTGTACACCTCCTCAACATTATATAACATGATATAATTGAATCACTAAACACATAGACTTCCAACACTTGAAACAGTCTTCCAATAGTATCTAATTACGTTCTTCATTCTAGAACAAAATGTCAACATAAGGCATTATTTTTCATCAAAAACTATAATTGATTCATGAAGCTTCAGTAAAAGGAATGACAGGAATATAATTGGATCTGGTTGCATTAAGGTCACTGATCTCAGAGATCATAATGGCATCAGTTTTCAATATTGTAAATTCTGTAAACGCTACATTTAAAAATGCATATTTATAAAAACAGTTTCAAAATCAATTTAATTTCTTAACGATTCTTTATGTCTAATAAATGAAAAAATGAAACCTACATTGGTACTTTAAGATCACAATTATACTCGATTAATACGAGTATTTTAACAACCAGCCTTGCAGTTTTAAATTGTTTTGTCAATAGTTTTCACCTTTAAGAGTTCTGTTATGTTAACATTAGATCACGTTTAATGTGGACATAGTTTTTACAATGAAGAATATCTTACATTGCAAATAGAATGATCACTTTCATAAGAAACATGTCGTATTGTTGTTGAATTCTGAAATATCAGAAGTTGGACGTATAACAAGAAGAACTCGATAGAATTTTATTTGGATTTGTGCCATCTACTTGTATAAATAGTTCGATAATATTGAGTTTTTAAAGATATATCAAAAGAAAAGGTCACACTGACATTATGATCATATGATATTGCAAGTATGAAAAGGGAAATGTCGGATTTGAGATTCCATGGAGTTTATTAAAAGCAGGACTGATATTTAAGAAATAAAAGACGAGTTGGCGTGCTTTATCGTAAAATAAAACATAGCAGGGAGCTTAAAACACGAATGACACAGCCCTGTGTGTTTTATGCTCCCTGCTATGTGTTATCTACGATAAAGCACAACGACGAGTCTTCTATTTCTTATTATGAGATGCCCTGACACAATTACTCGCTTTTATATAAAAACGTTTAGATGTTATGTTATTTGTATAAACTATATTTTGAAAATGTTAATGCCTTCCATCGTACCATACATTCAGTAGTAATTGAACAATCAAAGTGACGTAAATATTACATCATTTGCTACCCGACGCTCTAACTGACGTCCTAAATCACGAGCATGTTTTAATATCTCATAAAGCATGCTGTCTGTCCCATTGTCCGCCTGTGTTTTATTGCCGTGGATACCTTATAAACTGGCATAAACCATAGTCTCATTTATCTAACTAAAATGAAAAGTATACGGTATGTGGTAAAAATCTAAAGCAGAATAGTCAGATTACAATTTTCACAAGCTTCTAATTACTTAAAAACATATTAGCAATACCATAGCATTATGAAGTACAATTTCTCTGTCACTTCGATGTTTCAGAAGTTTTTGCAAGAGAATGGCAATTGTTTAAATCCAACAATGGTAACCGTTCAGTGTTAAACCAGAGAAATGACATTTTCCCCTGATTTCAATAGACTGTCATATTAATCATTGTTTCAGCATAACTGGACGACTACAAATAACCATATCTTAGAAATTATTTAGTTATATGTTTAAAACAAATAGTGCACACATTTTGTTTGCTCGGTAGTGTTTATTTTAATATTAAAAGAACATGTTAAATATAAAAAGAATCCCATACCATTCAACACAACGATTTGACTTTTAACAAGTTATATATGTATATAAGTTGCATATAATCCGGTTTATTCAAAAATAACTTTAACATTATTCTAGTTAATGAAAACAATTTGTTGTAAAGTTAAATTAGAGATAAGTCAAATTGTGTCAATAATCAGTACATGTAGTTAAAACGTCTTACCATGCAACAAGTGGTATGCACAAATCTTGGAAAAAGATATTTTTATATCCAGAGATAAAAGGAAACAAAAACCAAATACTTAGGTCTTGCTTTCACAGATATTTCCAACCTCACTTTACACAGCGTCCTTTGAGGCTCCTCAGTTTAAAGGAAATTATCTGCACACACTGCCGTATTTTGTAAAGCGAATGTATTTTGCATTTGTTTTAAATTTAATTCCTACTCTAAAAAATGTCATCCATCAAGAAGGAAGCGCCCTTCTTTATCATCCTTCTTGGTTGTTTTCCTTTGATGTCACGCTTTGCCGTAACATAACCCACTAATCAAAATAATATTAGTTGTTGGCAGTATTTTTGCGAATTCCAATATGTAAGTGATTTTTTTAACTCAACTATGTACATGTTTTGTTTTATTACCAGTTAACCGTTTCACATAATTATTTTCTTTATCATTTTCAAGACAACTTAGACAATACAATAACTATTCCTAAACAAAGGAACAGTTTTGTATTTCTTATCACATATCCAAGATATGATTAATATAGTAATATGTAGATCCTGCAAAAGTAACTGCTATAAACCGTAGCTAAAGACGATAATACATAAAACATATTCCATTCAATTAAATTTGTCTGAAAACTTTACCTCATCAAATGTGATGTTCCAATTCCTTTGGGTAATTCAAGGGATAAGTTACATTGCATATAATTGGTTTATGTAATTGCTTCTTGAAATCCAAAAACTCATCATGGTGAAGTTTAATGCATTTACATCATGCTGAATGATACTCAAGCTATCTATTATTTGCAGTTGACGATTTTGACATCTAGACATATGTGTGGAAAATTGCAGCTTTATTTATATAAGTCATATTGAATGTTCAGCTAATATAACTTAAATACCTACTGTTAAACGTTATCAACTCTTCCATTAGAGGGAAACTAAATTATATGTATTTCTGTTATTTCACAGCATAACATTTGTCTGTAAAAACTTCTGAATGCAGCATAACTAGTATGTTGCTTATAGGAAGCTTAGGGTATGAACGGTTATTTTAGTTCTATGGAATGATTTGTCATAACACAATAAAATAAGTCGAGTCTAGTGGTAGATTGGATCGGGATCACATTACACAGCACAATCTACCTTGTTGCCACGTAATCATATTACGGTGATAACAAGAACACCTTCATTTTCGCACGTAAAATCCTATGCTTGAAACAATATCCTACTCCTAATAAGCCATGATAAATTTTCCTTGAAATAAAAGCAGATAGTTTGGCACCTGATTTACACATAGCAAAGCCTCATTTTATTGTAGAATATTTTTTTATTTGAGAATATTAAATTGGAAACGCTTCATGACATTACACTTGTACTAAATTAGCACCTTTCCAAGGTCATGTTCGAGTCGACTAAACTGATCAGACATCCACTTATCAGACAAGAAATGTCCATTTACTTTATACAACAACATCTATTGCCTTTCCAGCTCCTTGCCAGATCAGAAGATACCTTAGGAGATTATTCAAACTTTGAAAAAATACACCGGGAATACACTCAATTGCTATTGAAGTTCATTATCACTGTTCACAATAACTTCTAATCACTAATATCATTGTAGAAAGACTGAATGAAATCAAAGTGAGAACACTTGCACTTTTATGTCTTTTAACTGCAGCGATGTGACAGAACAAAGACTAATTTTTCTTTCATCTTCAGTTTTTTGCAATTTACCTTATCGCAAACAGAATCCAATTGAACTGTGTAGAGACAATAATATGGGCTTCAAATTCAAACCATCTGGCCTGGTTAACCGTTTGGTGTATGTCCTTTGTACAATGACTAATCACAAATCATCCAATGGTATTTACGTTGGCTTATCTGCTTAGATCCCCCATAACCTATGCTTGAAAACATTAAAGATCTTAATGTTGTTGACATTTTCAAGCTTTCAAGATTACATTAGATATTTTTTCGTCACTTCCTATTTAATCATTACTCATACGTCGTAATACTCATTACACCTAAGGTCGAATAACCTCATATGTATAAATTATTTTGCATTGATGTAGGCATCCAGTAATTGAAGGGATCCTTAAGCTGTATCCATTTCCTTTATCAAACCTTGCACATTTGGCAAACGATCCTTCCACCATGTTGCCCCACGACTATGGAATCCACTGCCACTCCACATCAAAGCTTCAGAAACACTTGCAGTTTTTAAATCTTATCTAAAAACCCACATGTTCTCCTCTGTTTACCAGTGACTCTATTTCACTTTTCTTCGCGCCATGAGTATGCACAAGTGTGTGGACGAAGGCGCTATATAAATGCCCATATTATTATATTATTATTAATATTATATCGGTGAAAATGTATCAGAAAATATAAATTTTAATATTTTTTAAGCTTTTGTTGTGGTTCAGTATGCAAAAGATAAACAATTGAAAATGTTACCGCTAATTGAACAAATGACAATGAACATCTGGGACTGAATTATTAATGATGTCGTGGACCAGGAAGTGGGGAAGAAAATGTGCTTTTGCATTCGACCAACTTTATGACATTTATAAAAGTCAGTATATGAAAATGATAGTAGCTGTCTCTCATAATGACTTGTGTTTGACACAGACACAAACGTCAGATACAATCAAATAAGTTTTCATTATAATCTACCTCAATGTAACTGACCGTTCAAATGACATGCCATATTAAATAATGTAGAGTTATCCAGAATACAGAATACATCTACATTAATCTTCAATAATTTCAACACTTGATATAATTTACATGTATTTCTTGAAGTTCATAAAAGCTAATATACTAATAATACTACTATGCAGTACATGCCAATGAGTGCTCTCAGTGCACAGCTACGGACATGTAATGTTTATAATGCCTTTGGCATGACATATGAAATACAGGTCCATTAAACAGTTTGTCTGCTTGCAGTCGTAATAAACAAAATCTAATCTGATAAGTGATATGTTAAGACCCTCTTGTCGTAAGGATTGTGTTAACTTATATCAAAAACAAAGAGTGACAAATGTCCAGTATTAACACTAGAAGTCATACATGTAACATGTAAGCTTACTAAGGACATTACTGTGTGAATTGGTTATAATAATCGAATGAAAAAGAGTTGAATTGGAAAATATGTGAAGATAACAAAATATTTTTGTTTTAAACATGCATTTCTAAGATAGATAGTATTACAATCAACTGTGCTTTCCATGAAAAAAGCAATGCTTTTGACTGAAACGAAAAAGAGACAATTTATTTAATTTTGCTGGAAACAAATGTCAGAGGAAAAACGAGATTTCCTTCCGTCGTTAATCTTTCATGTTTAACTTGAGAAAATAATGGACCCAACGGAACTTTGTAGAAACATCGAAGATTGACTGTCAAATAAAAGCATTGGGTTTCGTTAATCGCAATGTGTTTTGTTGAATGAATAATATCACCAATCATCACCATGCTAACGAAGTTGATATATTTGCACAGAACCCTACAATCTATACTAGAAAGCAGTCATTTACGTTAAGAACACATAAGGAACACATCCAATTATAGATTAAGCTGTGTTTTCTCTTGGTCTCTCTAGGTCAACGCCAATTTACCTTAAATACAAAGTAATACATTGTAACACTTTTTTTAGTTTGCATGCAATGCAGCTATTTTTAACATTTGTTCATTGAATCAAATGTAATACATATACACAAATCCTCTTTATTGTCTATCATGTTAACGAGGTATTATTAGAATTGTTTAATGCATTATCCATTGTATATATCTGTTCATTCTATTCTATTTCATTGTTGTTGGTTTTTAAAATTGCTTTTTTGAAATTCCATACATGACAACTCATTACAAGAAACAGTTCAGTTTTAACATGAGTGAATAAATACGATCTTGAAGATGTACTCAGGTTTGCTTAGCAAGCATGTATACATATATACAGGATATGAACAGGTATATGGAATATTTGATGTGATTTGCTTTGGACATTGCTAACTCAAAATAGATAATGACAGCTCGACTCGAATTTCGAGTTTATTTGCAATTTGAATAGGATTTAATGTGGTCAATAAAGTACATCGTCTTAATGTCTTCTTTAACATGTTTCAAATTCCGTAATTTTGCTTGTTGTTTCATTTCGAATATATTGTATTTTACGACTATTATTATTAAGTACAGTACATAATTTACATAATACATAATATCGATTCTAGGAGGATGTTGTTTCTAGAGAAGCTTATATTACATCCATTATATAGCCATTTTTTAATTTCTTCCCATTTAGTTTTAACACATTTACAGTCATGTAACAGTACATGTATTAGTTTCTTTGTATCTCATTTTTGTAAGTAGATCATTCGTTGGCAAAAACCTGAGCAATATGCTTTATTAGAACCAATGTTTTACACTATTACTATTATTCGTTCTATCATTACCCTGTTTTATCATCGATGAGTTATTTGAATTCTTTTTTCCCTTTTCCCCAGTATGTGAGTGTTTTGGTGTTTTTTCTGTGTATGAGTATCTCATAAATGTCTCTACATCCTTTTGGATTTCCCACAATATTTTGCAAAAAATACGGTAAAATAGGTAGTTGTAGTTTCTTTTCAAAGATGGCATTTACAGATTTACAATAATATTCAACAGCTTCTATCATTCCTTGTGTTTCTAGGAAATTGGTTTTGCATCCGAATAACTGTTTTATTTGTTCCGAGTTTAAAAACACCCCCTTGTTATCCACGATGTCATTATATAATTCCTTTATTTGAGTAATGTTTATAATAATTAGTTTACCAACTTTTCCATTGGATTAGCATAATGGAATGTTCATCACACCTTTCTTCGACAGCTGATGACATTCATATCTCATTCCTCAATTGCAAAAAAATTTATATTATCAGTTTTTACAATATTGATAATTAACTAAACATATAGTTAGAAATCAGAATGTTTCCTAGAATGTATATATTTCTGTTTCCAACATGACCCTCCACAAAGCCCACATATGTTTTAGTTTAAATCTATACTGGATCTGTCAACTAGTAATGGTAGGATGAATTACAAATACAACAAGACAATAACATGTTCAGTTCATCCAAATTTCTGGCAAATCAATAGGATCATGGAACGTTCTTGATAAGAAAATATATCAATAGTAAATCATTGCTGCTTATCTAACTGTCTAATTAAAATGAAGGATGTTGTTGTGTCAGACCATGTATATACGATTTCAATATTTTCCTTTAGGTACTTTATAATTTATTGTTTATTAGGTGTCTGTCCATATAATGTGAGCCTATTTTGAGAATATGCATTACGATTTTGATTTTCCCATGATTTCCGTGTTAAATGCTTCATCATTAATAAAGTGTGAAAATATTAATCATTGATTGGCGTGTTTCTCTAAGACAGATACAACAGCGAACTAGATAATTATAAATCAAATTCAAATGGTTGATGTGTATTTTTAATCACTGTACATTTCTGTAAATGACTTCGATCATATTATTACCTTTTCAATTTGGTTTATTGAATAGATTATCAAAATGAAAATCCAATAACTAATACGGAATATGCGTACCTTATATAAATTGACTTGTCAAATACATAGAGCTTATTTTTTTCTCAATATATAAATCTGTTGCTTTGATGTAAACGGTGGCATTTGTAAACCGAAAATGATGATTTTTGTTTAAAACACCTTGTAATACTTCGAGAATGGGGAATGAACCCGCGTTACTTAATCACACCATAACCATTCGTTTCTATATATTGACTGAAGAAAACTTTTTGATAACATTTCTTTCCAATTATCCCTCTATTTCCATTAGAAAACGTGCTACAACCCCATTTAAAGGAGGCACTATTATGACATTGGAAATCGAAGGCCTGCTTATACACATATGTTATTAATACATGATTAAAACACAGTCCATGATATTAAAAGGGTTACATTGTGGTAACTTAAGATTTGATAATTTTGCAAAGACTAGCTCACATAAGTTTAAAAAATTATAACAATGAGTAATACATTCATGTTTAGGCACTACTGATGTCAAAAGCTTTTTATACGTCATGACCAGATATGTTTGATAAGTCAAATGATATACTTTTTACTACTTTTTGAATACTCTACTAATATATAAAGGTTTTGTTAAAACAATCAGTGAAAAATACAGCTTCTTTTAATTTCACTGTCATGAACGAAAACAAAATGGAAGATAATTCAATAAAATCCTCTCATCAAGATACTTGTAGGACAATGAACAAACCATGAGTTTTGGTAGGTATGGCTTGAGATTGACAGATGGTAATCATGTAGTTGATGTTGTTGAATGGAGTAGATGTTTTATTTAATCATCATTCATTGTGTTTTAAAAACTTTTGACTTTTGTTATAAGAGCACAGAAATTGTCAATATGTTGTTGGCTTTTACATCCAAACAAATGATATTTATTATTATATCTTAAGTATACAGTCAATTAAATGAAAACAAATAATTCTGGTAACATCTAACAAATTGCAATGTGTCGTGTAGGAAACGCATTGGAAGCAGTTAATGCGTACTTAAATGAAACAGTTGATGAATTAGATTTTCATGAAGAGATCTTTCCAAATAAGATCAACACATCATATTAAGAATTAATTAACTTAGTTGCAATACAGTAATACAACTTCTTCCAAACTGTAATGTTTAGTTCATGATACAAACACTAAAGGTTTGCACTTTGATTCAGCAACGATTAACATTCTTTTAAAAAAAAACAGTTTTATGGGTAAACATCATTTTAAAAAGTATACACATATTATAATATCTTTCAAATTAGATACACTTGTACACCTCCTCAACATTATATTACATGATATAATTGAATCACTAAACACATAGACTTCCAACACTTGAAACAGTCCTCCAATAGTATCTAATTCCGTTGTTCATTCTAGAACAAAATGTCAACATAAGGCATTATTTTCCATCAAAAACTATAATTGATTCATGAAGCTTCAGTAAAAGGAATGACAGGAATATTATTGGATGCATTAAGGTCACTGATCTTTGAGATCATAATGGCATCAGTTTTCAATATTGAAAATTCAGTAAAAGCTACATACACACATAAAATACACATTTATAAAAACAGTTTAAAACTCAATTTAATTTCTTAACAATTCTTTATGTCTAATAAATGAAAAAATGAAACCTACATTGGTACTATAAGATCACAATTATACTCGATTAATACGACTATTTTAACAACCAGCCTTGCATTTTTAAATTGTTTTGTCAATAGTTTTCACCTTTAAGAGATCTGTTATGTTAACATTAGATCACGTTTAATGTGGAAATAGTTTTTACAATGAAGAATATCTTACATTGCAAATAAAATGAACACTTTCATAAGAAACATGTCGTATTGTTGTTGAATTCTGAAATATCAGAAGTTGGACGTATAAAAAGAAGAACTCGATAGAATTTTATTTGGATTTGTGCCATCTACTGTTATAAATAGTTCGATAATATTGAGTTTTTAAAGATATGATGAAAAGAAAAGGTCACACTGACATTATGATAATATGCTATTGCTAGTATGAAAAGGAAAATGTCGGATTTGAGATTGCATGTTTATTAAAAGCAGGACTGATATTTAAGAAATAAAAGACGAGTTGGCGTGCTTTATCGTAAATTAAAACATAGCAGGGAGCTTAAAACCGCCAAGGGTAGAGCACAACAACGAGTCTTCTATTTCTTATTATGAGATGACCTAAAACAATTACTCGCTTTTAAATAAAAAATGTTTAGATGTTATGTTATTTGTATAAACTATATTTTGAAAATTTTAATGCCTTCCGTCGTACCACACATTCAGTAGCAATTGAACAATCAAATCACTTCGATGTTTCAGAAATTTTTGCAAGAGAATGGCAATTGTTTAAACCAAACAATGGTAACTGTTCAGTGTTAAACCAGAGAAATGACATTTTCCCCTGATTTCAATAGACTGTCATATTAATCATTGTTTCAGCATACCTGGACGACTACAAATAACTATTTCTTAGAAATTATTTAGTTATATATTTTTAAAAATATTGCACACATTTTCTTTGCTCGGTAGTGTATATTTTAATATTAAAAGAACATCTTAAATATAACAAGAATCCCATCCCAATCAACACAACGATTTGACTTTTAACAAGTTATATATGTATATAAGTTGCATATAAATGGAGATTATTAACCAAGTGTGTTTCCGTATCATTAATATCATATTTTTGGAATAAAAATTGTATTATGCGAGCCTCTTGCGAGCATAATACATTATTTTTTATTCCAAATATATGATATTAATGATACGGAAACACACGAGGTTAATAATCTCTTTATCATATATGTCATTATTAAAATAAGCGTGTTTTTATAGTAAAGTGGAAAGAGAATTGACCTAGTTTTAGCGGAGTAATATCACAGACGGTACAGCAAAGTGATGGTCACGACATCGGCTGTGAAGTGCCTAAAATAGTTTTTAATTAAAACAATTTAAAAACACATGTGCGCGATTCTTTCAAAAATCAACAGTTGGTCCCTGGTTTCTTGTTCATGGAGATATTTTCAATCAGTTCATAAGCATCTATCTAAAGCACTCGTAAATAATTTTGTCACTTTTCTAGAACAAGGGAAGTAACTCTAGTTTCAACGTTTTGGAAGCTGCGTTGCCGGGTTGATTCGGATTGCTGCATAACAGTATCTTTCGCACTTAAACGGTTACTATTTGTGAGGTGGGGTTGTTTCCTTTGTTTATGACAATAAGTACATATTAATGTACCTAATACCGTATGCTAAGCCCTCAAGAACTGCCAAAATGCTAGTGCGATCGACGAGGCGCGTCGGTAGGTCACACACTGACACATCAAGATTCATTTTGTACACAGGACACTGCAGCTACTCGTGATGCTGTTGGTTAGCGCACTGAAGTTTTGAATGATTTTTAAAACAAATCTACAATTATCTTGACTTTGTTAACACTATAAATACACATAGTGTACAATCAGATGACTTTGTGTTTTCGAATATCCATTCTTTCAAGCGGAAATATTCTGGTAAACTCCCGGTTACGCTTTTCAATGATACGTAAACAGTTTTAGGATTCGCATGAAAAGAGTGGAATTCTGCGAAAGTAGTTCGTGTATTTGACCCTTGACCTGTTTTGCATATTTATCAGATTTGGATACCAAGTTTATCAGATTGCTTTATTGCATCGATAACACCCTCCATTATATGATAATCCTTTTTATTCAAAAATAACTTTAACATTATTCTACTTAAGGATGTCCGCTCCTTCCTGTTGAACTTCAAAAATGAAATATGATTAAGTAAAGATTTTTTCTCATCTTTATTTACTTCATGATATTCTACATAATTAACATACTTTTAAAAAACAAATGAAATAAAGAAAATGTGACTTTAGAAACCTCTAAAAAGTGCTTAAACAACATAAATGGCCTAAATTTGACTTAAAAGGGGGTTTTCAGGTACATTTTGTGTCAAAGCTTAAAAAAAAAACACACTACCATGTATATTTTTTCCTCGATTTCGGTAGGGTAACATGTACTTTGTAACATATCAAAAAAGGAACAAAAGTTTAATACTTGAAATGTAGTATTTTAAAAAAATTTAGCAATTTTTTTCTCATTTTCCCATAGGCTCCCATGTTAAAATTGTACGTCACCCCACTATCTTACAGGCGTCATATCTCGAAAAAAAACCCACATTTAGCTGATTTTCCAATCATATACTTTGATGTTTTAAAAAATATAAGTTAGAAAAAAAGTTTAATACTATAAATTTGAGGAGTGAACATCCTTAATGAACAAATTTTGTTGTAAAGATAAATTAGAAATAAGTCAAACTGTGTCAATAATCAGTACATGTAGTTAAAACGTCTTACCATGCAACAAGTGGTATGCATAAATCTTGGGAAAAGATATTTTTATATCCAGAGATAAAAGGAAACAAAAACCAAATACTTCGGTCTTGCTTTCACAGATATTTCCAACCTCACTTTACACAGCGTCCTTTGACGCTCCTCAGTTTAAAGGAAATTATCTGCACACACTGCCGTATTTTGTAAAGCGAATGTATTTTGCATTTGTTTTAAATTTAATTCCTACTCTAAAAAATGTCATCCATCAAGAAGGAATCGACCTTCTTTATCTTCCTTCTTGGTTGTTTTCCTTTGATGTAACATAACCCACTAATAAAAATAATATTAGTTTTTGGCAGTATTTTTGCGAATGCCAATATGTAAGTGATTTTTTTAACTCAACTATGTACATGTTTTGTTTTATTACCAGTTAACCGTTTTACATAATTATTTTCTTTAACATTTTCCAGACAACTTAGACAATACAATAACTATTCCTAAACAAAAGAAAAGTTTTGTATTTCTTATCACATATCCAAGATATGATAAATATAGTAATATGTAGATCCTGCAAAAGTAACTGCTATAAACCGTAGCTAAAGACGATAATACATAATACATATTCAATTCAATTAAATTTGTCTGAAAACTTTACCTCATCAAATGTGATGTTCCAATTCCTTTATTTAAAGGAATAAGTTACATTGCATATAATGTTGATGAATGATATATGAATGCATGGCCATTGGTTTATGTAATTGCGTCATGAAGTCCAAAATTTCATCTTGGTAAAGTTTAATGTATTAACATCATGCAGAATCATACTCAAGCTATCTAGAATTTGCAGTTGACGGTTTTGACATCTAGACATATGTGTGGAAAATTACAGCTATAGTTATATAAGTCATATTGAATGTTCAGCTTATATAACTTAAATACCTACTGTTAAACTTTATCAACTCTTCCATTAGAGGGCAACTAAATTATATGTATTTCTGATATTTCACTGCATAACATGTGTCTGTAAATACTTCTGAATGCAATATAACTAGTATGTTGCTTACACGATGCTTAAGGTATGAACGGTTATTTTAGTTCTATGGAATGATTTGTGATAACACAATAAAACAAATCGAGTCTAGTGGTAGATTGGATCGGTGATCACATTACACAGCACAATCTACCTTGCTGCCACGTAATCTATTTACGGTGATAACAAGAACACCTTCATTTTCGCACGTAAAATGCTATGCTTGAAATAATATCCTACTCCTAATAAGCCATGATCAATTTTCCCTGAAATAAAAGCAGATAGTTTGGCACTTGATTTACAAATAGCAGAGTCTCATTTTATTGTAGAATATTTTCTTATTTGAGAATGTCAAATGGGAAACACTTCATGACATTTCACATGTACTATTGAATAGGAAACATTAAATGTCTTTTCCCTTGACCTTGACCAGCATCCTTTCCAAGGTCATGTTCGAGTCGACTAAACTAATCAGACATCCACTTATCAGACAAGAAATGTCCATTTACTTTATACAACAACATCTATTGCCTTTCCAGATCCTTGCCAGATCAGAAGATATCTTATAAGATTATTCAAACTTTGAAAAATACACCGGGAATACACTCAATTGCTATTGCAATTCATTATCACTGTTCACAATAACTTCTAATCAATAATATCATTGTAGAACGACTGAAGGAAATCAAAGTGAGAACACTTGCACTTTATGTCTTTTAACTGCAGCGATGTGACAGAACAAAGACTAGTTTTTCTTTCATCTTCAGTTTTTGCAGTTGACCTTATCGCAAAAAGAATCCAATTGAACTGTGTAGAGACAATAAGATGGGCTTCAAATTCAAACAATCTGGCTTGGTTAACCGTTTGGTGTATGTCCTTGAATCCTTTGTACAATGACTTATCCCCAATCACCAAATGGTATTTACGTTGGCTTATCTGCTTAGATCCCCCATAATCTATGCTTGAAAACATTAAAGATCTTAATGTTGTTCACATTTTCAAGCTTTCAAGATTACATTAGACTTCACTTCCTGTTTAATCATTACGTCGTAATACTCATTACACCTAAGGTCGAATAACACCATATGTATAAATTATTTTGCATTGATGTAGGCATCCAGTAATTGAAAGGATCCTTAAGCTGTATCCATTTCCTTTATCAAACCATTGCACATTTGGCAAACGATCCTTCCACCATGTTTCCCCACGACTATGGAATCCACTGCCACTCCACATCAAAGCTTCAGAAACACTTGCAGTATTTAAATCTTATCTAAAAACCCAAATGTTCTCCTCTGTTTACCAGTGACTCTATTTCACTTTTCTTCGCGGCATGAGTATGCACAAGTGTGTGGACGAAGACGCTATATAAATGCCCATATTATTATATTATTATTAATATTATATCGGTGAAAATGTATCAGAAAATATAAATTTTAATATTTTTTAAGCTTTTGTTGTGGTACAGTATGCAAAAGATAAACAATTGAAAATGTTACCGCTAATTGAACAAATGACAATGAACATCTGGGACTGAATTATTAATAATGTCGTGGACCAGGAAGTGGGGAAGAAAATGTGCTTTTGCATTCGACCAACTTTATGACATTTATAAAAGTCAGTATATGAAAATGATAGTAGCTGTCTCTCATAATGACTTGTGTTTGACACAGACACAGACGTCAGATACAATCAAATAAGTTTTCATTATAATCTACCTCAATGTAACTGACCATTCAAATGACATGCCATATTTAGTAATGTAGAGTTATCCAGAATACAGAATACATCTACATTAATTTTCAATAAGTTCAACACTGGAAATAATTTACATGTATTTCTTGAAGTTCATAATACAAATGTAGCTAATATACTAGTAATACTAATATGCAGTAAATACTAATGAGTGCTCTCAGTGCACAGCTACGGGCATGTAATGTTTATAATGCCTTTGGCATGCCCTATGAAATAAAGGTCCATTAAACAGTTTGTCTGCTTGCAGTCGTAATAAACAAAATCTAATCTGATAAATTATATGTTAAGACCCTCTTGTCGTAATGATTCTATTAACTTATATCAAATACATAGAGTGACAAATGTCCAGTATTGACACATACATGTAAGCTTACTAAGGACATTACTGTGTGAATTGGTGATAATAATTGAATGACAAAGAGTTTAATTTGAAAATATGTGAAATTACAAAATATTTAGTTTTCAACATGCATTTCCAAGATAGATTATCACAGATCAAGAATATCACAATCAATTATTCCATCCATAAAAAAAGCATTGATTTTGAAATGAAAAAACGAGACTTGCAGAAACCAAACAATTTATTTACTTTTTACTGCAAGCAAGTGTCAGAGAAAAAAAGAGATTTCCTTCCGTCGTTCATCTTTTATTTTTAACTTGAGAAAATAATGGAACCAGTGGAACTCTGTAGAAACATCGAAGATGTGCTGTCAAATAAAAGCAATTGGCTTGGTGTATCGCAATGTCTTTTCACTTTGTAGAATAATTAATCACCAATCAACACCATGCTAACGAAGTTGATATATCTGCACAAAACCCTTCAATCTATACTTGAAAGCATTCTTCATTCACGTTAAGAAAACACAAAGAACGTATCTAATTATAGATTAGACTATACTTTCTGTTGTTGCCTCTTATTACTTTAACCATTTTTAACAACAACGTAGGTCAATGCCCAATTGACCTTAAAAACATAGTAACACATTATCTCACAATTTGATTATGTTTTATATAAAATTGCAATGCAGCTACTTTTAACGTCAATATGCACAACATGTGTTCATTGAATCAAAGGTATTATATATAAATGTATGAAATACACAATCCTCCTCAACAGTGATGTGAAGAAAATATTATGATAGAGGGAATCTGTCTTTTCTTTACTGATACCATGGTATGAGTAAAAAATTGACAGATGTTTGTTTTTATTATGTGATGTTATCCTTGTAATATCACCTACACAGTTCCGTTTTCGTGTTGAGCGGCCACTAGGAACACCTCGTCACTACAGTAACAATGTGACGTCATAAGAGAATTCGTTACGTTAGGCCATTATTTTATGACGTCAAACGCTTCAACTTTAAACTTTGAGTAGTGACATATAATACCAGTCACTGGTCACAGTGAAAATATGAGTTGTTTTCACTGTAACACGATAGACAGTTTATTTAACTAATATATCCCAGTATTTCATTGCTCGTCATGTAATAAATGGTTATATATCTGTTCATTTTATTTCAAGTTCATTGGATTAGCATAATGTCGTGTTCATCACAAACATTTTTTTTTTTTTCAATAAATGTTCATTTGCTCCAATTGTTACATATTCAAACACAAGAGTCAAACAACAAGGCATACAGTCAGACTATGAATAGGTAAATAGATGTTATTATAGACATGATAATTAGTTGCTGAAAGTTGGGATGAGTGAATTCCATTTTCGATGGAATTTACACATTTCATCGACAGTTGATGACATTTCACAAAAGTGAGATGTTATCACTTTTTGCAATGTTGATAATTGAAGTTACAGATAGTTAGAACTCAGAATGTTTCCTAGAATGTACAGTATTTCTGTTTCTAAAAGGACGTGCAACAAAGCTCACACATGATTTAATTTAAATAAAAATGTAACGACCGTTAGCCAATCAGAAACGAGTATTTTACTGTAAGGAAAGATAAGATATGTTTTCACTTTTTGCAATATTGATAATTGAAGTTACAGATAGAAATCAGAATGTTTCCTAGAATGTACAGTTATTTCTGTTTCCAAAAGGACGTGCCATAAAACCCATACATGATTTAATTTAAATATTTACGGGACATTTTAACTTGTAATGGTAGAATGAATGATAAAACTGGATAAAACACACTATAGAAGTTTTTCAAAATCTCTGACGAATCAATAGGAGCATGGTACCTTCCTGATAAGAAAAGATATCAATAGTAAATCATAGCTGCTTATCTAACTGTCTAATTAAAATGAAGGATTTGGTTGTGTCAGTCCATATATATACGATTTCAATATTTTCCACTAGGTATTTTATGATTTATCTTTGTACATTAAGTGTTTGTCCATATACAGTGTGTCTATTTTGAAAATATCTATTACGATTTTGAAATCTTGTCATCTGTAAATCATGATTTCACCCTTAAATGCTTCATCATTGATATAGTGTGAACAGTTTAATCATTGATTGATGAAATAAATCAACTTAAATCAAATTCAATTATGTAATTGACAGTCATTTAATTACAGTTTCAAATTGATTTATAGAACAGATTATAAAAAAGAAAATCTAATGGTTGGTACGGACTAGGGGTTCCTTTTATAAAGTGGCAAAAGAAACGTCACCATACAAAATACAAGATATTTCAATCCACGAGTGAAAAACACGAGTCACATCATATCTTCAGAAGCCAAACAGTTTTTCTTATTTCTTTACTTTGGAACCGCACTTTTAGGAAATAAATCAGTATTAGCAATTCCTAGAGCATATGTCAAATCAACAGAAATAATATATAACAGTAAGATTAAACTTTCCTTTCCAAGAAGGATAGAATTATATTCTCACGTGCAAAAGAAACGTCTCGATAATTTTAGCGAGTATAAAATGAAATACTGCTGTCGGAGAAAGTAGATTGCTAATGTTTTTGACAGACACGTGATTGTGAAAAAATATTTACAATATCATACATCAGAGTGGGGTACTGTTATTTGTATGTCAGTTTAAATACACTTGGGGTGTTTAAATCTCTTTATGAAAATAGGTTTTTGTCAGATTGTTTGGCAGTTAAGTTATATATTTATTAGTGAAATTAATAATTGTTCGACATATATATATATATTATACTTATATATTAAGTATATATATATACTTAAAAACAACGTCAACATCACAAAACTCTGCTGAGTCCCTGCACCATACACATGTACCAAGATGGGGAGTATGTGTCCATATTATGTAGGTCAAGTGAACCCTGGAATACAGCGTTGACAAGGTTGACATGTCAATATATTGCTGTGAAAATGGAATGTGAAACGAATCAAGACACTAATTCTTTAAGGTTTTAATTCGTACTTTTGTCCCTACGTACGGACGCTGCCGAAAACAATATAATGACTATAAAATGAATTTATTTAGTATAGTGCTTAAAAAAGACGATAAACTTAAGAGTTTATTTACAATGATTGACAACCAAAAATGATGTTACCAATTCGAGGTTCACGAACCGAAACCTATTTCACCTTTTCAACTAAATTACTTGTGAGATATCGACATGTCAGTCTTTTTGTCAAAATCTTGTGACAAAAAAGATACAATCATGTGATGTTTGAATACATTTGAATACGTCCATTCTGCTTCACACTGTTCGACGAATTATGCCAAACCGAAATCAGCAAACCCCTGGAACCCTCTTCACCAGGGCTCCAGTGATAGTGATGTTGTACAGTAGAGATGTAGTGATAGTGATGTTGCACAGTAGAGATGCAGTGATGGTGATGTTGTACATTAGAGATCCAGAGACAGTGATGTTGTACAGTAAAGATGCAGTGATAGTGATTTTGTACAGTAGAGATGCAGTGATAGTGATGTTGTACACCATGATTCCAGTGATTGTGATGTTGTACAGTAGAGATGTAGTGATAGTGATGTTGTACATTAGAGATGAAGTGATAGTGATGTGGTACATTAGAGATGCAGTGATAGTGATGTTGTACAGTAGAGATGCAGTGATAGTGATGTTGTACAGTAGAGATGCAGTGATAGTGATGTTGTACAATAGAGATGCAGTGATAGTGATGTTGTACACCAGGGTTTTAAATCCTGTGTATATCAAACAGTGAGGAGTTTGTGTTATTATAAGAGCCGGGCCTCCAATCAGCCCCGTGGGGTAGGAGCCCTTAAATGTTAATAAGGGCCCGGGCCCCTATAAGAGGAAATACGGTAAGCTATCGTAAAGATTGCGCTGCTCCAAAGAAAATAAGTCATCAGTGTGCCAGAGGTAAACACTTGGGTACCTATGTACATTACACATTACCTAACTATTACGCACATCAAGTTCTCAGTAAGATGAATGCGTTGAATACAGATATTGCCCAGTGCGTGTTACACTGAATAAAGTGCAACTATTCTGAAGTTCAACGTCGACCCCAGCTTATGGCAGACGCTCTGGCAAAAAAAGAGCAAATGAGACTTAATATAATGAAAATATTTCTGGGCCCACAAAGAAACCCAATTGGTACAACAGAACCTATAAACTACATACGGATATTCATTTGACTAATGTTACTCTTATTGGCGACATGCTATTTGTGTCAAAAGCGTCATGCATCCACAAAGAGCATCACTTCACGCATGTTCAAGTAATTCACTAGCAAAAAGCAAATATCTTTCATGATGAACGAGGCACTGCTCAGCAGTGAAAAGTTATTGAACACGACACTAACTCCATGTATGATCAACGTAACATACATGGACACAAACCTGAACACTGACCCATGCACTTCCTCTTGCCTGACCTGAAAGTCATAACCTGGAAGCTCAGTCGGTGCTTGACAAGCTGTTAGTATTCCACTGAGGTGTCCTGAGCTTGTTCCAGTATGTCCGTGATGAGCAATGTAGCCAGCAAGTTTACGGACTTGTAACGGCAAACCACTTACAATCCTACTGATTGATTCGATGCCAAATGATGTCTTAAGCAAAATATTCCGAATTTCTTCAGTCGTATAAGTACTGACATCACTGATCTTGGTAAGCCAAAGAGGAATTATACCGAAATTCGCTTTAACAGATTAGACATGACTTTGCCTTTTTAGTGTTTGTGTCTATTGTGCACTTTAAGAGTGCGACTATTAGCAATTGCAAGTAGATAATAATCCCAAGAGAAAACAAACATATGAAAACAAACAAGTGTTATTATATTAACATCGTAATAAATAAAACACACAATGAATCAGATTAACAATACAAATTTACAATACAAGTGAGATACAGTAGGGTCACATACATATTATCAAGACTACAACTGTCTAATATAATCATGAGAGGAAGAAGTCTAGGATGATTTAGTATATATATATGAATTAGTATATTTGATCATATGTTGACAGTTCATAAAACATAAAATGTCAGTCCTTTCCATAAACATCCCTAGTTATACCTAAACTGTCTCTAGGTAGAAAGTCAACAGTGTATGCGAAGACACGGAATACACCGGCCAACCGGAAATGGGAGCGGAGCTAACTCCATGGAAAGTACAAGTGCTTTACTGATATAAATATGATAATTCAAATCCCGTTGACCCTAACTTAACCTTTTATGACCACAAAACAACTAAATTAACTTATTTCATATAGTTTAAGGAAACATACATTCTCAAAACAATAGCTTTTGTTGTTCTGAAAATCGAGTCCGCATTCTTTGCATATAAGCTGAATATGGGGCTGGCGAAAATTTTTAATTTTTCTTATTTTGATGTTTTTGCCAAATGGCCATTGAACAAATCCCTTGATATTAAATGAGCATCACATATTATGCATGTGTAAGGGCATCAAATGGTTTGAATTGTATAACGCCTTCTTGTTTCTTGAGATGTTGCTGCAGGATTCTTTTATCGACGAAAGCCTTTTGGCACAAATGACAGCTTGATTTCGCAGTGTAGGTGTGCGTTCTCGTGTCTTCTCATATTAATTGGAAAAGGTGGTATATAATTACTGTACAAGTCATTTGTCCTATACCATCAACAGGCTGCGACCTTTTCAATAGAACCAACTTCCATTTCACTGCCTACGCTGATGAAGTTCAGATAAAATGGTGTCATCTTATTTATTCGGAACCCCTTGTCAGATTGTTACGCTAATATTCCGATCACTCGAACCGAAAAACAAACAACCGTGATCATTGGAGGTCTGTATAGAACATGTAAAGTCAAACGATCATGTTCACATTATCAATTTTACAAATTAACCAAAAGTAGTGGGATAAATAACTAAAAACAACATGCTCAAAATGATCACCTTACTGAAACAATTATTATTTACTGGCAACATTTGTCTCTTTTACAGAATGCTATTTATCTTAACTCGCCGATTACTTTCTCAAGTGTATTTGTTACCTACCTACACTAAAACGACATGTAGATGTACTGATATGGAAGTGATGTCTCGCTTGTAATAATATAAATATATATATAATGTTTAACTGACACACTTTCATCCGCAATGCCCAATCACTATCACCGCATCTTTCGCTGTACAAAATCACTACCATTGGAACCCTGCTATACAAGCCTCGCTTCACACAAACGTGGCCCGATTTCGTAGATGCATGTAGAAGACAAGAAGAAGTGAAGAACATGTGAGTGGTGTCACACAACCGCACAGCGAATTGTCCAAGTATTCGGTTTTGCTCGGCTTGTCCATAAATTTATAAAAAAAATATACAAATGGAAGAAATGTCGCACATGTGTAAGCAAATGTCACATTGTGGTACTGACGAGTCTACAAATGTGCTAAACATTACATGTATACACATAGAGGACACCCGTCTTTTTACTAGTAACGCCATGTTTATTTCATGAAGTGAGGTAGGAAACATATTTCCACTGAAACCATTTCCTAAAGAAAAATATTTTTGTCTATCGTCCCATACACATTCGCAATAAGGGAAGTGACCTGTCAATTAGCATCAAACTTTGTGAAGACACAACTAGAAATGATTTTAAAACTATTCAAGCTAACATCTGAAATTGAAAGAACCACCACGCATGGCCGGCATTATTTTTCATTATTCAGTTTATTTAACTTTTTCTTTTACAGCAATACATCAAGACACATATCCAAGAACAGTGACACAAAATTTGAATTGAATTTGGTAAATACATCATGTTTCCACAATTCTTATCAGAACATGTTTACTGGTTAAATAAGATTGGTTTTGCGAAAGTTTCCCCCCTGCTTAAACGACTTGAATGCCCTAAAATATAAAATTTATTTTTTGTTACATAAACAAATGATAACTCAAGCCCTGGTATCAAGATTGACAATAAAAAAACAGTTAAACTTTCTTTTGGTTTTAAAAACTGATATTCGGAAATTAATCAGATTCTTTTCATTCACACAATCTGTCAATGTCAGAATGTGTTTTAGAAACGATATGTAGCAGAAAAACAAATCACACTTTCTCGTCTTCTCATCTTCATTTGAAAATGTGTATCGTTGTGAATATTCATATTGTTATTTAAGAACATTCAGCATGATTGTCCATGACCAGTGCCAGTTGCATAAGTCTGGAGGCTCCTCGTAATGTTTTATGAATATATTTTTTTACAAACTGTATCGATACCAACAAATGTACACTACAAATATCAGTTTGAATTACTCAAAAGTTTGCAATACAATTATTATCAAACACTTTACATAAACTAGGATTGATGCGTCAATACTTCACGACTTCTACTTTAACCTTCAATCGAAGAAGCTCTATAACTGACACCTGATCAACATTAACTAAACATTATTTATTGAGTTATTATTAGTATTTAGCCTACCGAGTGAATAAATATTTGCTCTACCTAATCAGGATACTTTTGATTTTTTTTCTGCTGAACTATTAACTTTTTATAATTAGGTGTACCATTGCTTGCTTGTTATGGAACATATAAAAATACCAGTATGTTCATGTTAACCATATTTAGATGGCCTATTTAGTTGTAAAAGCCAATAATCAATAACCTTTCACTCGTACACCATGAGTTTCTAGTCCTTTTTAAATAAGTGTTCTTATTCAATAAGTACATATTCCTGACGTCAATGCAGAATTGACACAACTTGTTCTTTGGGTTATGTGTCTTTGAACGTTAAGCCGAAAAAAACTCCTCTTTTACAAACATACATTTGGAAGGACTAACGGAAGTTGTAGTGTACAAATACAAATAAGCCTATATTAAAAATTTTTAAATGTATGAGCTTCATTATAAGCTGTAGTGCATGTGTGAGAAATGTGCGTGTCCCTTTTATTAGGAGAAGATCCATGTCATCACAAAATGTTTAAACATGGACCATGACCCATTAAAACACATACCCATATCTAAACTACCCGCTTTTATTTCACATAAATCAATTTTAAAATCATGTAACCGCAAATATGTATTTATTTTATAGGATATCTAACACGGTCCCCCTTTCAAATCACGATTATGTCCGAAGAGAAATAATTGTATTTTTCCCGAGTCTTGGTGAGGGACAATGCGAAATTATTTCGTGAGGGACATACACGTGATGTGAAAGGGGAATACGCGACGTATCCTATGTATTAAATACATTTATATTTTAAACAATTCATCCTGCTTGAAAAGTTGTTCATTGTACCAATATAGGAACGGAGCAAGGCTATATCAGTTAATATAACAATAATTAACACAGAATCAAATCCTGCCTTTGCTTGCTATGATACCTGTTGCACTAGTCATGTTGAATGAAATGGACGCAAAATAAAATCTCTCTCCTCGAGGACACGAGATGAGAGTTATGTATCTTCTGAGTAATGTCATCATATCATGACGACCTCCATTTGCATGTTAACCCTTATAACATCCGTTATATCAATATAACTGTTGGAATGCTCTTGCGTCAAGTCATTATTTACTTTACTCTTCAGTTACAATGATTGTTTATCAGGCGAACGAGACTGACGTTTCGTTGTCTTTTTCGAACATAGAGATCAGTCAAACGCCTGCTGCAATCTCCATCTTGTTTGTTTGTTTGTTATTCAGTAAATACATCAGTGTCGTGAGTGTTATTTCATGAACAAACTGAGGAATAAGCTACAAGTGAAATTATTTATTAATGAATGACTAACTGTCGCATTGAGCATGTGCCTTGCATGTGGACATCTGCGGGGTAAAAGTACCCTTATTATTATTATTATTATATTGGTTTAGAGTTCATTTTAACCAATCAAATCACTTGTCGTTAGATTGTTATGGAACCCCTTACGAAGACAATTGTGGGTAATATAAAATATATGATCGTTCATAACGACGTACACAGGAAATATTCGAGGGGAATAAGTCTGTATTATGACATTAGTCTGTTTGATTTATATTTGACTCTCACAGTTCAGAAGCAGTTTCAAATCCGGATTCAGACGGCACATTGACATTTGAAAAGTTTCAAATATATGCCTGAAATAACGTGAAATGAAGATATGTCTTGGCAGTGCAGTTAAACATCAGAATGCAAATGTTAAACTGCCATTAAGTACTCAATACAAATGTAGAGAACATTACAACATCTTTGAAAGTAGTAGTACTTCCATGAGCTCTTAATTTGTTCCGATATGAAACTCAGTGCCGCCTGTCTTGGACGTTTCATTTACATATCGATTTTAAAAATTGTTTAAGCCTTTGCTATTTTTGCAATATATAAATAGATGCGGATTTAGATAAGAGGATTAGTAAGCCCAAACGAAGAAACCAGATTAGTCTATTGTACCTTTTCTATCTACGATATTCTTTCACATATAACTAAATGAACGAGTAAAGAAATGACAAGAAACCATGGATCAACCCAAAAACTACTTAAAGCTTTTCAGCAGCTTACTTTCATGTGTGATCTTTCTGTGTGTCGTATAATCCCCCTGTGTTTGTTCGGATGTATAAGGATAACACTGACACTAATAAAAAAAAGATAGCCGTTGTCTGCCTTACCAGTTGTCACTCATTTAACCGATCTTTATCCATAGATTTGATGTTAATGTAATGTATCACATGACACAACTGGATGTTGATTAGGCTTTATATCTGATGACAAAACTTAATCTTTATGTTTTACCTTTTTATGTCGATGAACATCGTATGCAAAGAGCAAATTCAATAAATTAACCAATAAATAACTTGAAAAACAGAGTTGGAAAACATAAACATAAATTTCAACAGTCAATTGAACACACGACCTTTGCATGTTAAGACATTATCTGGACGAGATTTATTTCCCCTCATACCCTGGTACATTGACTGTCCTTGCAATTATATAATACCCATCAGAAGTTTAGACACACTAGTGTTAATGTTGTCACTCACTTTACGCAACGCAAGAAACGAAACTATAGAATACAAGATATTTCAACCCATGAGCGAAACTTGTGATTGAGTTATGTCATGTCTCCAGATGCCAACTAAACTAAACTTTAAATGTTAAAAGCACAGTGGCATGTATATATTTCGATACGATACACCCTATTCTGATAAATACAGAATCAGGATAGGGGTATCGTATCGACGTATATGGACCAATGAACAGTTTTATCAGGAATACAACCCCCTGTAGTTACAATAGTATCTGTCCATATTCATAAATTTGTTCAGAAACAAACGTATTAAAGGTAGGGTGTGATGCGTCATAAACACTTCGGGAATACATTATGACGGGATTTCAAAATTCAATTTCTAAAATCGCTCCGTAAAAGGGGCTTTTTGATCACACCGCGTAAAAAGTGCCGACAAACGAGTCACTGAAGTGTATCTGTCGGGTTTGACATCACTCACGGTGCATGTATATCCGTGTGCATGATGTTTTATACTGTATGTTTTTTATGCGTGACACGCAAATAAAATATTTATCTCTCTTTTTATCTCTCTGTTTATGATGTTCTGCCTATCAGTGAGCCTTCGTCTATCTACACATGTGTTAATTTAACCACTTATTCTTATACGGCTTATTTGTCTTCGATTGCTTATGATTTGGCTTGCGCTCATTTTGTTTACTATGTTTTTCATTCGCTGACACGAACAGGGGTTTGTTGAATTAAATTTAAAAATTGTAGGTTTGAAATGTACAAATATATTATTTAAGGATTTAGCATGAGACGACTTACAACCATCATTCTATGATTCTGATGACGGGACTTCCATATCGATCATATTGTCTGGTACGCTACATCATAAAACCTTATGCTCCAATTCCTTGGTTGATTCTGACGAGCATTTACATTACACACGGTTCTGTAACTAGCGAAGGAGATACATGTATATCGTTTTACAGTGCATTGCTGTTTCCATCTTCTTTATCGAAATGTTAGACGATGCTGCGTCCATAATAGGTTTTTGAAAACGATATTTTAGGAAAAAAAGATTCATTGTCAAAGTTAATTTCGTTACAAACAGTACAGTATAAGATGTATTTGTTCCACCAGTACAGAAAAGACTCATACATGTATGTCTATATTTTCATCAATATGTTACTTTGCTAAACTATCACTTCTTGAGAATGTTTTAAAGGGGCAGTAGCACGTTTTTTGTTAATTTTATTTTTTCAAATTTCCCATTTATAATGATAGTTTATGTCATCTTTATTCACTTTAGAGGGTAAAACATCTTATTACAAAAAACAATTATCCGTAGTGGTAATAAAAGTGTTGCGTATAAGGCAAAAATTGCATGGCGGCCATTTTATTGTGAACACAATTTATTACTTCGAATGACAAAAATCATTCCCATGGCCTTACGGATCCATGTACACTAATTTCTTAACTTGATTTTCCGAATAGAGAAGGTCATTTTACTATTGGTGACATTATTTTTCAAAAACATTTCATCAACTTATTTTAGCGAAAAAACGTGCTACTTTCCCTTCAAAGTCACCGGGAGATTCGGCTATTTGAATTACCGTGTATTTAGAATAGAACACGGATATGTGATAATGATGTTTAACAACACGTCATTAATGTGTTCTTGTGGTATAAATAACTATGTCTGTGAGCAGTAACTGTTATCTCATTTCACGACCCGATAAGCCATATCCATTGAAAACGGTTATACAGTGTACGTATTGGAAGAAACTGTGGAACTATCCTTATTTTGAGATCTCAGAACAGCAAGATGGTCGACCATATTTAAAACTCTACTATGAGTATTCAGATATCGCTACATCAGTCAGATCCCTTGAACTACCTTCGAGCGGCCATTTTAATTAATCAATAATTTTAGCCATTGGTAACACTTATTTACATTATACTGAGAGTACTTTACTTCAAAAGGATAGGTGTTCTACAGCGCCTTTAAATAACCGAGAAATAAATGTGTAGTTATCTATTGTTTAAGAAACTCTAGTATGTGTAAATGTCACGTAAATATTTCATGCACGGAAGTCACTCATGTATCAGTTAAGACAAACTGTAAGTGTCTCATATAATCAATGCAAAACATTTTAGTGACTAATGGTATATATCTACTTACCACCAGTTGTTACTGAAACGAAACAGGTGCCAGTTCACGCATGCTGTTACATCGCCTCAACAACGCTACACTGCATAAAACACTCAAATAATAATGGAAATTCCTCAGACCATGACATTAACTGGTAAGAATCCATAGTTAGATGAATCTTAAAAGCTTTGTGTGTCTACCACACGATATATAAACACGTAACAAGGAGAAAACGCATGGTATCGTGAATGTGTGTTGTTACATATTCACAATAGTAATGGATATATTAATTATTACCATATTACATTACCATTACCATTACAATACTTACATGTAAACACAATGTAATGATATAAAAATGGAAATTAAAAAAAAAAAAAATTATTACCATACTCGAGTATCATTTTGGTTCACAAATACCTCTAAGAACATATGGAACTTATGCATCTCCTTGGATTGTAATTCTCTGAAGAATAATCGCTACTGGACGTCATTGAAAAATCAACAAGTCCTATGTAGTTCTTCTATCTGACCAACTTAACGAAATTCGTGGATTTAAAAATAATAAAATCTTGTTCTTTTCAAGGTAGTTATAGGTACAGGTAACATATCTAGACACTGGTCAGACCAGTTGTTAAGGTGACGAAATAAACACATTTATATTGTATTAGTACTTATTTCCATGAGGATATACAAACCACAATATGGATATCCAGATTTATTTCATTCCTTGTGTAATTTGTTATCCAAACTTACTTGAATCTTCGTGTAATGAGGGTATTCGTGTTCATTTGGTTTGTCTTGTAATGTGGGTATCCAAATTACTTGATTCGTCGTGTATTGTGGGTTTACCTCATTCCTCTTGTAATGTGGGTATCCATATTTACTTGATTCGTCGTGTAATGTGGGTATCCATATTTACTTGATTCGTCGTGTAATGTGGGTATCCATATTTACTTGATTCGTCGTGTAATGTGGGTATCCATATTTACTTGATTCGTCGTGTAATGTGGTTATCCAGATTACTTGATTCGTCGTGTAATGTGGGTATCCAGATTACTTGATTCGTCGTGTAATGTGGATATCCAGATTACTTGATTCGTCGTGTATTGTGGATATCCAGATTACTTGACTCGTCGTGTATTGTAGGTTTACCTCATTCCTCTTGTAATTTTGTTATCCATATTTACTTGAATGTTCGTGTAATGAGGGTATTCGTGTTCATTTGGTTTGTCTTGTAATATGGTTATCCAGATTACTTTATCCGTCGTGTATTGTGGGTATCCAGGTTTACCTCATTCCTCTTGTAATTTTGTTATCCATATTTACTTGATTCGTCGTGTGATGTGGCTATCCAGATTACTTGATTCGTTGTGTATTGTGGGTATCCAGGTTTACCTCATTCCTCTTGAAATGTGGGTATCCAGATTACTTTATTCGTCGTGTAATTAGGGTATCCAAATTTATCCAATTCCTCGTGTAACGTGGGTATCCATATTTATTTAATTCCTAATGATATGTGGTATCGATCAAGACTTACTTAATTCTTCGCGGAATATTACTATACATTGCTTTCTATGTATTATTCCTTGACAATCGGACATTCCCTTAGATAGAGATAAACTATGTCTTAAGGTTCCAGTTTTGTCATTGTGAAATCACTCTGGTCAATAGAATACAAATACTTACATGATTTTATTTAAATGCTCATAAGACCTTCTTAAAAGACATTAATGTCAATCATGTATATGCTTTGAAGTGTAAAACTCTATTCTATCTCTACTCTAGATACACACAGTCCTTCAAATTGTGTACTCAAGAACGCACCATGCACCAAATGATTTTAAGCACTTGCTATCCTATTTGCTGAGTGTTAAGCAAGTAGTTTAAATTCACCATTGAGGGTTTGAAATCTCAAAGGAAATTCTAAAAATCGATGTGAAATTGCAAGTGAAATGTCTTCAGGCATAGGCGTGATATGACGGTTTGTTAAATCTCAAATCCTTCTTTTGAAAAACATGGTGAATAGTGCTGCAGTACATTATGATCTTAAAACAATACTTAAGATTCCCCGGTTTTCATAAAATCAGTTTAACTAATGATAAAACAACACATTCGACCAGTACTGTCATTATTAGCTATCAATTTCTTATTATTTTGTAAATGAAAGCCCTCTTTAGAACTTTATAATCACAATTATACTCGATTCACTCGAGTTGTTGAACAACCAGCCTTAATTTTAAATTAAAAGTGTGAATAAAGTGCTCATCTTTATACGACACATGTCGTATCGTTGTTGAATTCTGAAATATCATATTTTGGATTAGTGCCATCAATTATTGTAAATAATTCGATAATATTGTGTTTTTAAAGTGAATTATATAACCGATATTATCAAAAGAAAATGTCACAATGACATTACGATCACATGATGCTTCTGGAAAATGTCAGATTGGACATTGCATGAAGTATATTAAAAACAGGACTGATATACTGGCAAATAATAAAGGCTTATTGTATCTTATTATTGTATAACTCTAATAATATAATCAGATCTGTGTATTGACCATATTTGTAAACGGATATGTGATGGCTTGCAAAGGATACAGGTTATGGATATACAAAAACAAAGTAGTCATATAACAATGTTAAAAAGCTTAAAATTAAAAATAATTTAATTCAATTCAATAGAACATCATGTCAAATTCATGAAATGATTAATGAACCTATAAAAACTGCAATTAGCTCCACTTGTCCATGATACAAGCTTGATTGGTTTATCCATTGTTTAGTCTATATTTCCGTCCCAGCTGGTTATACATTCCATTCGTACAAGTATAATACAGAAATTCCACCCTGTAAAACATTCTCCGGTACTGATCGACTGAGACATATAGATGTTTACATACTAATTTATTTGTAAAGTTCACACTAAGGGGCAATAACTCGAGACAGTACAAAGAGTGCCAATTACAATTGTTAATATCAAAAGAACATGTATAAACATGTTTCAATAAAGCCAATTGGCCTCCCTGGTTTCATCATGTGTGTTTATTTACATCTTCAATAAAGCCTACAGGCCATTGTTTATCTACTTACTCCCCATCATGTTTGTATTGCATATCCTCATTGTATACCATTCTCATCCTTCAACCCAATCATGTTTGTATTACAATCCCATTGTAAACCATTCTCATGCATGTTAATCTCCCTGATTGAGTTTCCTCACCATTGTTTTGTTTGCTATATAAATGTACCATATTTTGTTGTTTCCTTACATTCCACCTGATGAAGGAGTGAGTATGTACTCGGAAAAGTCGTGTATTTTCACATTAAAGAAGTTGTTATCCAGAAAGTCTTCCTGTTCTTATGTATAAAATAAATAAGAATCCAATACCTTTAAAAACAACGACTCAACAGGTTACATACATGTACGTGTATATACATAAGTTACAGTGTTATTCAACATTAACCTTTGACCATACCATTTACCGTTGAACTACCGTTTAATTTGTTGAACAGGTAAATCAGAGATAATCTCAAATTGTGTGGTTAATATCAGTACATTTAGTTAAAATATGCCTTGACGACATACACTTTGAATTTTTATTTTTTTTTATCAATCTTATCATGTTCCTAAGCTAGGTTTCCACACTTCAAAAATAAAACAGATTCCATGCAGAAATATTAGAAAAAAATCATTTTATATCCAAGATAAATTGAAAAAACAACGAAGCCAACAATCTTGTGTTCTGGGATAATCCCAATCTGAATTTACCAGTGTCCTCTGAAGATACTCAGATTAAAGAAAATTATCTGCACATTAACGTATCTTGCATACAAAACCTATATAGCTTTTGCTTTAAATTTAATTCCTACTCTAAACAATCTTCGTCCATCAAGAACGAGGCGACCTTCTTTATCTTCCTAGATGATTGGGTTCATTTGATGTCATGCTTTGCATTAACATGATCCGCTGATATATGCAAGTATCAATCAGCTGAGTGGTTGCTTTTATTAACTCAACTATGTATACGTTCATGGAGTTTTCTACCAGCTAACCGTTTTAGATAAGTACATTCATTAACAAGTCCCAGAAAACTTAGATAATAAACTATCTCAAAATAAAGGTAAGTTATACATTTATCATCACAAATGAAATCTATGGTAAATATAGTAACATCTTCAAACAAAGCTATATACCGTAGGTATATACGATACTCTGCAAGTTTTTTCGAATCCGTTTTATTCAGTTCTAAGATTTCTGTTTTTTTCTTAAAAGCCCATATCGTAAGTACATGTATGGGCTGAACGACTTCGTAGGGAATATTTCGAGAATCCGAAAGTTTAAACAAACTTATTTCATCATCAGGGCTCTACTGTAAGTTGTCAATTGTTGTATAGTAACATTTTCATACAATTAATTTTGAAAACTGCATTTCTGTAAGTGCTAAATATACCTTGAGGAATTTAACATATTGAAATCTGATAAATTCATTTTTGCCCTTAGACATCGTAGAAGAGAGATATAGATCATGTACTCTGGCATAGCAGATCTTGTTTTAGTGTTTGCTTTGACTGTATAGGAAAAGATTGAATAACTCTTTAAGAAGAAAATACCCTTCTACTTATTTTTTTAAAGCACACATTCAAATCGAAAGATACATTCTAAAAAATCAACTTCATCAAATAGTATACTACAATGCGTTGTGTATTTCAAGGGAAGAATTACATCACAGTGTTGCTGAATGTTATATGAATAAATGCCCATTAATAATGTAAATGGAATTACCTGTGTGTTGATGTCCCAAAGCTCTTCCCCATGTTCGAGTAGACTAAACTGATCAGACATTTTCATGTCAGACAGGAAATGTCCATTACTTTATACATCCATTGCTACTGCCGTGCCAGTTCCTTATCATATCTGAATAAATCTAAGAAGATTACTTACGCAAAAAAAAGAAAAGAATTTGTTTCTAGTTTCCACCCGCATCAGTTTCAAACCCACGCCTTAGGTCTTTTTTTCTAGGTTTTCAAAAGTAATGGGCAGATAACTGTAATTTTTTAGCCTCAGAAAACATTTGACATAGAAAATGTCACTCGTTTCTTTTGAGATGGATTGTAGGGGTGAGATTATTGACTATTTGGAATAGAAACACACATTTAAGAGAGTTTGTGCTTTATTTATATAAATAATTGTATAATTAAAATAAAATAAAATAAAAATGTCGTAATTTTTTTTTAAAATCGCATCATCGCATCATTTTTTATGCGAAACGATACACGGGAAATGTATTTAGTTCAATCGTTATTCGGACACCCAGTAGCTTATGTTTTGATTGGACTATGAAGCTTCATAAACATGTTTTATTGCTAAAGAGGATGATTTGATGTTTCATGAGCATGTTGCGTTTAGAACATTTAGATTTGGAGAAAAGATGACCATTATCACAGTTTACTGATACTTCTAATCACTAATATCGTTCATGAACAAAAGGATGGAAATCAAAATGAGAACACTCGCAGTTTATTTCGTTTTACCGCTTCGAAATGACAGAACAAAAACGAGCTTTTCTTTCATCTTTAGTTTTTGAGAATGACCTCATCGAAAAAATCCAATGCAAATCTGTAGAAACATCAAAATGAATAACATCTGGTTTCGTTACCCGTTTCGTGTTTGTCAGAGCATCCGTTGTAGAATGACTAATCACCAACCACCTAATGATATTTACGTTGACTTATCTGCTTAGATCCCTCATTATCTATGCTTGAAAACAGTATAGATCTTAATGTGCCGGCACCATACACACTGATTACCATTCAATGTCTGAAAAAATACCTTAGAGAATGAACTCTTGATCTAATGTAGTATGTAAAATGCATTATTAACACATACAGTTAACCTTTTGTTTTTGTTCCCGTGTCTTCTTTCTACCAGTAGTTAGTAATATTTTACTGTTAACCAGATGACACAGCAGTATCACTTTTAAAAACAGCTAGATACACATGGCCATAATTTTAGGTCCAATAATCACAATCACAATCAAGCTTTGATATATTTGACTTTGTTTATCAAGACATATATTATTCCTTTTTGAAAGGACATGTATGTGCATTAGGCATTGATCGGTTAAACTGTGTGTAGGGTAAATATATCAACATAAGTCCATAGTTATCTCTGCTTAATAAACTACATGAATTATATCGTTGTAATTTTTTACAAGGATGACTAGTGTTTTATCATATACAGTAAATGTGTTCTGTTGCACAGCTGATGTGGCGAAGTAGCTTGGCAATAAAGTCTCAATGTACTTCAGATATCAAAGAATCGATACATAAAGAGTAAAAGATGTTGTGATTTGCATTTGGAAAAACATAACATTATCATCCCCAGTGATCAAGAACAATATTTCCAGCACATTGATATTACCTCAGATGATCTAGAAGTGATCTGTATCGAAACCAACTTCACTAGCTGGGAACAATCAGAATTAGGCCTAATTATATTATTGAAATGGTTATGATGTCAGTAATGTGCAGGGTATTTGGAATAAGGGAAGGATAAATAAATTCATCGGCAAAGAAACCTATCACCTCAGTTGGGTTTGATAAATGATTGATTGATGCAATAGTTTGGATGAATTAATTGGTGACTTTGGTTACATTTTAGTTAAAATTTCTTTGTTTAAGGAAGACAGGGGTAAGAACACCAACATGATCCCCACCATGTTTAAAATGTTGTAAATGTGTGCAGAACCAAGTACATTTATAAATTTTCACATAGAATATGTCTTATATTTCAATGGACAATTGTGTATCTTAAAAAATCATTTTTGAAGACGTTTAAAATTTAAAATTTCATTTTTTAAAAAAATTAAAAAGACATGTAGAAGTATTCTTTGACTGCTGACAGTTTTAGATTATCATTTCGAAAACTTGAGATATTTGCAATTGAAAATCATGCATATGATAAAATCAACTGAAGTGATACGTTCCTTTTGCAGATGAGGTTATGTTATGCTAAATGAGAAAATCGTGTTCAGTGTATAATTCCTATAATACAAATATGGGTTGATAATTTCTTACTGGCAAACACTGCTGCCTCAAGGGACTCATCTGCTTGTGTTATTGTTCTATGCTAATAGCAGTTTTCAAAAAAAATGTTATACTTCCAAGAAACAAATGCATAAATGAAAATCATATTTTAATTCGTAATTATGCCACTAAATAGATACACTCACTGCTATACATTCCCTGTTATTTACCGTACGGAGACGTATTATTCATTTAAAAGCTGTCTTGTTTAATTGTTTAATACAAAGTGTGATATATCGGTCAATTTATAATGTGATGCGCTTGGATGGCAGACATTATCTTGCATTCAATCACCATTTTTATTCTTCTTACATCTAACAAGCCATGATTGGGTGTACAAACCGAACTATTGTCCATATTCGAAGTTCTGATGGTCACATACCTCTGTTGGTCATCACGACCAAGTTACCAAAGCATCACTTTTGAAAGGTTTTAGTCAAAGTCAAATATTTGGTCAACCCTTGATCAACTCGTCATGTGGTACTGAAGCCACGTACACTGTACATGTTACATCTGGCTGTTTATGCTGCGCAATAGAAGAATAACACACTTTGAAAGTATGCTAGCACAACAGGCAGAGTCTACACATTGCCCATGAGATAATTCATTTTATGTCAACAAACAAACATCAACACATGTCACTTTTTACATGTTGCTGACGTCTCAGCAGGGAATTTGAACAACTGGTGTGAAACTCTGGCTCAGTCATATAAATAGAAAATAAACTCATGATTTGTATTGGTAAATATGCAATTCATCTATTTTGTAAAATTTAAATGTGAAGATTACCCCCATCCATATGAAACTGATGAACATTTAAGATAGTATAAGCAAACTGTTATTTTTAATAAATTTCAATAATATTTCAATTCAATAAATTTAAACAAGCTCAGATTCCTCACATTAGCTTGACGGAAATTATATAAGAATGTTCACCTAATTCGCAATGTGTCTTATGTCAGTAGCCATCAAAGTATAAGTGCTTTATTTATAAATTTTATTACGACATTTTAGACTCTTAATGACAAGTTACATTGGTGTTTTACTGCTTGAGAAACTAAAATACCAGTATTTGTTCATAACGAACTACAACATTGTTATATAACTGTCCAATTAAAATGAAGGATTTCTCCCGTTTTCCCTTCATTCGCTCATTCCACTTTTCAAGTGAATGATTCAATGAATTTGATTGCATTGCCTTAATGTGACAGGGACTTGAACATAGATATTGAACTTAGCAGCATACCTAATTGTCCATTTAAACGAGTGAAAGTCATATTGTAATGTCCATGTCAATTAAGTAGCTGTTTGTGTTTATTAAAGTAATGAGGTTTACATGAGGTTCATCAACAAACGTCTATTTACAAAGATTAAGCACATGATAGTCCTTTCCATACATCATCCTATCAAATGAAAGTCTATACATTATTTGAGAAAATGCTTTCGCATCTTTATTGTCGGTTAATACATTAAATAATCTGTATCACCACATTTTATTGTTTTAAAGGAGCTGAGTAAGGTATTATTTTTAAATGAAATATTTTGATTAAAACTAATATCTGAGAAGAATATTCCCTCTAGATTGTCTTACATATGAAAACGATAGTACATGTCTGACATAATGACAACACATACAAAAAGGTCAGCATCAATCAAATCCGTTTTCAATATAATCAATATAACTGACCTTGTATATGACATACTGGCATGCTTTATGTATTAATTTAAAGCTATGCAGAATTTCAAAACTTAAACGTCTACATCTTATCATCAACAACTGTAACATTAGATATCACTTTTATTTCTGCTAGTTCACAGAACTGAAATATTCCTGCAGTAAATATTACCGAGTGCAGTCAATGCAAAACTACGAACATGCAATTTGACTTGACATATGAAATGACGGTCCATTAAACAGTTTGTCAACTTGCCGTTGGAGTAAACATAATCTAATCTGATGTGTTATGTCTAGTATTTGATCTTCTTAAGACTCTCTTGTCGTAATGATTGTGTTAACTTACATAGAGTGACAAATGTCCAGTATTAACACCAAAATCCATAATGTTAGCTTACTAAGGACATTACTGTGTGAATTGGTTATAATAATTGAATGAAAAAGAGTTGAATTTGAAAATATGTGAAGATAACAAACTATTTTGGTTTTAAACATGCATTCCTAAGATAGATATTATCACAATAAATTGTTCTTTCCTTAAAAAGCAATGCTTTTGACTGAGTCGAGAAAGAGACAATTCATTTACTTTTACTGCAAACAAATGTCAGAGGAAAAACGAGATTTCCTTCCGTCGTTAATCTTTCATGTTTAACTTGAGAAAATAATTGACCAAGCGGAACTCTGTAGAAACATCTAAGAGTGACTGTCAAATAAAAGCATTGGGTTTGGTTAATCGCAATGTGTTTTGTAGAATGAGTAATCACCAATCACCACCATGCTAACGAAGTTGATATATTTGCACAGAACCCTACAATCTATACTAGAAAGCAGTCATTTACGTTAAGAAGACATAAGGAACATATCCAATTATATATTAAGCTGTGTTTTCTCTTGTTGCCTATTTATCATGATATCAATTGTAACAACAACGTAGGTACTACTAAGTAATACGTTGTATCACTTTTTTTAGTTGGCATGCAATACAGCTATACATGTGTTCATAGAATCAAAGGTTATACATATACGTAAATCCTCGTTATGGTCTATCATTCACGGGCCATCCAATAGATATGTTGGCGAGGTATTATGAGAATTTTGTAATGCATAAGCCATTGTATATATCTGTTCATTTTATTTCTAATTCATTGTTGTTTTTTCTAAATTGTTTTTTTGAAACTCCATACACGCCAACTCATTACAAGAAACAGTTCAGTTTTAACATGAGTGCATAAATACGATATTGATGATGTACTCAGGTTTGATTAGAAAGCATTTTACATACATACAGGATTTGGACAGGTATATGGAATATTTGATGTGATTTGATTTGGACATTGCTAACTCAAAATAGATAATGACAGCTCGACTCGAATTTCATGAAGCTCTGATATTTGCAATTTGAATAGGATTTAATGTGGTCAATATAGTACATGGTCTTAATGTCTACTTTAAGATGTTTCAAATTCGGTAATTTTTCTTGTTGTTTCATTTTGAATATATTGCATTTTACGACTTTTATTATCAAGTACAGTACATACTTTCGCTTTTCCTAGGAGGATGTTGTTTCTAGAGAAGCTTATACTACATCCATTATATAGCCATTTTCCCTCTCTTAAAATATAGTATGTAACAGTACATGTATTAGTTTCTTTATATCTCACTTTTGTTAGTAGATCATTCGTTGGTAAAAACCTGAGCAGTATGCTATATTGGAACCAAGAATGTTTTACACTATTACTATTTTTCGTTCTATCGTTACCCTCTTTTATCATCGTTGACTTTGTTTAAGTTTTGTTGCCCTTTTCCCCAGCATGTGAGTGTTTTGGTGTTTTTTCTGTGTATGAGTATCTCATAAATGTCTTTTGGATTTTCCACAATATTTTGCAAGAAATACAGTAAAATAGGTAGTTGTAGTTTTTTTCAAAGATGGCATTTACAGATTTACAATAATATTCAACAGCTTCTATCATTCATTGTGTTTCTAGGAAATTGGTTTTTCATCCGAATAACTGTTTTATTTGTTCCGAGTTTAAAAGCATCCTCTCTTATCCATGGTGTCATTACATATGTAATTCATTTACTTGAGTAATGTTTATATTAATTGTTCATCACACATTTCTTCGACAGTTGATGACATTCATATCAAATTCCTCAATTGCAAAAGACAGTATGTTATCATTTTTACAATATGATAATTGACTTAACAGATAGTTATAAATCAGAATGTTTCCTAGAATGTATATGTATTTCTGGTTCCAACATGTCCCTCCACAAAGGTCACATATGGTTTAGTTTAAATCTATACAGGACCTTTCAACTAGTAATGGTAAGAAAATAGAATAGAAAATATATCAATATTAAATCATAGCTGCTTATCTAACTGTCTAATTAATATGAAGGATTTTCTTGTGTCAGACCATATATACGATTTCAATCTTTTCCTTTAGGTACTTTATGATTTATCTTTGTACATTAAGTGTTTGTCCATATAATGTGTGTCAATATAAATTGACTTGTCATATACATATAGCTTTTTTCTCTCTCAATATATAAATATATAACATTGTTGAAGTTGTCAGGGCTTTGATGTGGACGGTTCACGTGTAAACCGAAAATGATGATTTTTGTTTGAAACACCTTGTAATACTTCGAGAATGGGAAATTGACCCGCGTCACATCATAACCACTCGTTTCTATATGTTGACTGAAGAGGACTTTTTTGCAATTGGTAACATTTCTTTCCAATTATCTCTGTATTTCCATTAGAAAACGTCCCATTTAAGGGAGGCACTATCGTGACATTGAAAATCGAAGGCCTGCTTATACATATATGTTATTAATACATGATTAAAACACAGTGGGAACATGATATTAAAAGGGTTATATTGTTGGTGACTATAGATTTGACAATCTCAAAAAGAATAGCTCACATTCCTTCCAAAAATTAGAAATAAAAAGCATGTTTACGCCATGACCAGATAATTTTGATAATTCAAATGATAGATTATTTACTACTTTTTGGATACTCTACTGATATATACAGGTTTGGTTTTATTCATTAAAAAAGAAGAACAGTGAAAAATACAGCTTCTTTTAATTTCACTGTTATGTACGAAAACAAAATGGCGGTTATTCCAATAAAACCCTCTCTTCAAGATACTTCTGGAACAATGAAAAAACCATGAGTTCGTATTGGTAGGTATGGCTTAATATTGACAGATGGTAATCATGTAATTGATGTTGTTGAATCGAGTAGATGTTTTATTTAATCATCATTCATTGTTATTTAAAAACTTTTTTTAATAAGAGCAGAGTAAATGTCAATATTTTGTTGCCTTTCCCATCCAAACAAATGATATTTCAAATTACATCTGAAGTACACAGTCGATTAAATGAAATAATTACATTCTGGTAACATCTAACAAATTGCAGTGTGTCGTATAGGAAACGCATTTGAAGCAGTTAATGTGCACTTAAATGAAACAGTTGATGAATTAGATTTTCATTAAGAGATCTTTCCAAATAAGATCAACACATCATTTTAAGAATTAATTAACTTAGTTTCAATACAGTAATACAACTTCCAAACTGTAATCTTTAGTTTATGATACAAACAATAAAGGTTTGCACTTTGATTCAGCAATGATTGTCATTCCTTTAAAAAAAAGTTTTAGGGATAAACATCATTTTAAAAAATATACACATATTATAATATCTTTCAAATCAGATACATTTGTACACCTCCTCAACATTATATAACATGATATAATTGAATCACTAAACACATAGACTTCCAACACTTGAAACAGTCTTCCAATAGTATCTAATTACGTTCTTCATTCTAGAACAAAATGTCAACATAAGGCATTATTTTTCATCAAAAACTATAATTGATTCATGAAGCTTCAGTAAAAGGAATGACAGGAATATAATTGGATCTGGTTGCATTAAGGTCACTGATCTCAGAGATCATAATGGCATCAGTTTTCAATATTGTAAATTCTGTAAACGCTACATTTAAAAATGCATATTTATAAAAACAGTTTCAAAATCAATTTAATTTCTTAACGATTCTTTATATCCAATAAATGAAAAAATAAAACCTACATTGGTACTATAAGATCACAATTATACTCGATTAATACGAGTATTTTAACAACCAGCCTTGCATTTTTAAATTGTTTTGTCAATAGTTTTCACCTTTAAGAGATCTGTTATGTTAACATTAGATCACGTTTAATGTGGAAATAGTTTTTACAATGAAGAATATCTTACATTGCAAATAAAATAAACACTTTCATAAGAAACATGTCGTATTGTTGTTGAATTCTGAAATATCAGAAGTTGGACGTATAACAAGAAGAACTCGATAGAATTTTATTTGGATTAGTGCCATCTACTTGTATAAATAGTTCGATAATATTGAGTTTTTAAAGATATATCAAAAGAAAAGGTCACACTGACATTATGATCATATGATATTGCTAGTATGAAAAGGGAAATGTCGGATTTGAAATTCAATGGAGTTTATTAAAAGCAGGACTGATATTTAAGAAATAAAAGACGAGTTGGCGTGCTTTATCGTAAAATCAAACATAGCAGGGAGCATAAAACACAAATGACACAGCCCTGCTATGTCTTATCTACGATAAAGCACAACAACGAGTCTTCTATTTCTTATTATGAGATGCCCTAAAACAATTACTCGCTTTTATATAAAAAAAACGTTAAGATGTTATGTTATTTGTATAAACTATATTTTGAAAATGTTAATGCCTTCCGTCGTACCATACATTCAGTAGCAATTGAACAATCAAAGTGACGTAAATATTACATCATTTGCTACCCGACGCTCTAACTGACGTCTCAAATCACGAGCATGTTTTAATGTTTCATAAAGCATGCTGTCTGTCCCATTGTCCGCCTGTGTTTTATTGCCGTGGATACCTTATAAACTGGCATAAACCATAGTCTCATTTATCTTACTAAAATGAAAAGTATTCGGTCTGTGGTAAAAATCTAAAACAGAATAGTCAGATTACAATTTCCACAAGCTTCTAATTACTTAAAAACATATTAGCAATACCATAGCATTATGAAGTACAATTTCTCTGTCACTTCGATATTTCAGAAGTTTTTGCAAGAGAATGGCAATTGTTTAAATAAAATAATGGTAACCGTTCAGTGTTAAACCAGAGAAATGACAGTTTCCCCTGATTTCAATAGACTGTCATATTAATCATTGTTTCAGCATAACTGGACGACTACAAATAACTATATTTTAGAAATTATTTAGTTATATGTTTAAAACAAATAGTGCACACATTTTGTTTGCTCGGTAGTGTTTATTTTAATATTAAAAGAACATTTTAAATATAACAAGAATCCCATACCATTTAACACAACGATTTGACTTTAAAATTGTTATATAAGTATATAAGTTGCATATAATCAGTTTTATTCAACAATAACTTTAACATTATTCTAGTTAATGAATGAAATGTGTTGTTAAATGAGAGATAAGTCAAATTGTGTCAATAATCAGTACATGTAGTTAAAACGTCTTACCATGCAACAAATAGTATGCAAAACAATATATTTTATATCCAAAGATAAAAGGAAACAAAAACCAAATACTTCGGTCTCGCTTTCACAGATATTTCCAACCTCACTTTAGACAGCGTCCTTTGACGCTTCTCAGTTTATGGGAAATTATCTGCACACACTGCCGTACTTTGTAAAGCGAATGTATTTTGCATTTGTTTTAAATTTAATTCCTACTCTAAAAAATGTCATCCATCAAGAAGGAAGCGACCTTCTTTATCTTCCTTCATGATTGTTTTCCTTTGATGTCACGCTTTGCCGTAACATAACCCACTGATAATAATAAAATTAGTTTTTGGCAGTATTTTTGCGAATGAGAATATGTAAGTGATTTATTAACTCAACTATGTACATGTTTTGATTTGTTACCAGTTAACCGTTTTACATAAATATTTTCTTTAACATTCTCCATACAAATTAGACAATACAATAACTATTCCTAAACAAAAGAAAAGTTTTGTATTTCTTATCACATATCTAAGATATGATAAGTATAGTAATAAGTAGATCCTGCAAAAGTAACTGCTATAAACCGTAGCTAAGACGATAATACATAATACATATTCAATTCAATTAAATTTGTCTGAAAACTTTACCTCATCAAATATGATGTTCCAATTCTTTTGGGATAAGTTACATTACATATAATGTTGGTGAATGCTATATGAATACATGGCCATTGGTTTATGTAATTGCGTCTGGAAGTCCAAAAACTCATCATGGTAAAGTTTAATGTATTAACATCATTCAGAATGATACTCAAGCTATCTTGAATTTGCAGTTGACGATTTTGACATCTAGGCATATGTGTGTAAAATTGCAGCTATATTTATATAAGTCAAATTGAATGTTCAGCTTATATAACTTAAATACCTACTGTTAAACTTTATCAACTCTTCCATTAGAGGGAAATTAAATTATATGTATTTCTGATATTTCACAGCATAACATTTGTCTGTAAATACTTCTGAATACAGTATAACTAGTATGCTGCTTACACGATGCTTAAGGTATGAACGGTTATTTTAGTTCTATGGAATGATTTGTCATAACACAATAAAACAAATCGAGTCTAGTGGTAGATTGGATCGGTGATCACATTACACAGCACAATCTACCTTGCTGCCACGTAATCTATTTACGGTGATAACAAGAACACCATCATTTTCGCACGTAAAATGCTATGCATGAAATAATATCCTACTCCTAATAAGCCATGATCAATTTTCCCTGAAATAAAAGCAGATAGTTTGGCACTTGATTTACACATAGCAAAGTCTCATTTTATTGTAGAATATTTTCTTATTTGAGAATGTCAAATGGGAAACACTTCATGACATTTCACATGTACTATTGAATAGGAAACATAAAATGTCTTTTCCCTTGACCTTGACCAGCATCCTTTCCAAGGTCATGTTCGAGTCGACTAAACTAATCAGACATCCACTTATCAGACAAGAAATATCCATTTACTTTATACAACAACATCTATTGCCTTTCCAGCTCCTTGCCAGATCAGAAGATATCTTAGAAGATTATTCAAACTTTGAAAAATACACCGGGAATACACTCAATTGCTATTGAAGTTCATTATCACTGTTCACAATAACTTCTAATCACTAATTTCATTGTAGAAAGAATGAAGGAAATCAAAGTGAGAACACTTGCACTTTATGTCTTTTAACTGCAGCGATGTGACAGAACAAAGACTAGTTTTTCTTTCATCTTCAGTTTTTGCAGTTGACCTTATCGCAAAAAGAATCCAATTGAACTCTGTAGATACAATAAGATGGGCTTCAAATTCAAACCATCTGGCTTGGTTAACCGTTTGGTGTATGTCCTTGAATCCTTTGTACAATGACTAATCACCAATCACCAAATGGTATTTACGTTGGCTTATCTGCTTAGATCCCCCATAATCTATGCTTGAAAACATTAAATATCTTAATGTTGTTGACATTTTCAAGCTTTCAAGATTACATTAGGTATTTTTGCTTCACTTCCTGTTTAATCATTACGTCGTAATACTCATTACACATAAGGTCGAATAACCTCATATGTATAAATTATTTTGCATTGATGTAGGCATCCAGTTTTTGAAGGGATCCTTAAGCTGTATCCATTTCCTTTATCAAACCATTGCACATTTGGCAAACGATCCTTCCACCATGTTGCCCCACGACTATGGAATCCACTGCCACTCCACATCAAAGCTTCAGAAACACTTGCAGTGTTTAAATCTTATCTAAAACCCCGCATGTTTTCCTCTGTTAACCAGTGACTCTATTTCACTTTTCTTCGCGCGATGAGCATGTACAAGTGTGTGGACGAAGGCACTATATAAATGCCCATATTATATTATTATTATTATTATTATTATTATTATTATTATTATTATTATTATATCGGCAAAAAATGTATCAGAAAATAAAATTTTAATAATTTTTAAGCTTTTGTTGTGGTACAGCAAGCAAAAGATAAAACAATTGAAAATGTTACCGCTAATTGAACAAATGACAATGACCATCTGGGCTGAATTATTAATGATGTCGTGGACCAGGAAGTGGAGAAGAAAATGTGCTTTTGCATTCTACCAACTTTATGACATTTATAAAAGTCAGTATATGAAAATGATAGTAGCTGTCTCTCATAATGTATTGTGTTTGACACAGACACAAACGTCAGATACAATCAAATAAGTTTTCATTATAATCTACCTCAATGTAACTGACCATTCAAATGACATGCCATATTTAGTAATGTAGAGTTATCCAGAATACAGAATACATCTACATTAATTTTCAATAAGTTCAACACTGGAAATAATTTACATGTATTTCTTGAAGTTCATAATAGCTAATATACTAGTAATACTAATATGCAGTAAATACTAATGAGTGCTCTCAGTGCACAGCTACGGGCATGTAATATTTATAATGCTTTTGGCATGCCCTATGAAATAAAGGTCCATTAAACAGTTTGTCTGCTTGCAGTCGTAATAAACAAAATCTAATCTGATAAATTATATGTTAAGACCCTCTTGTCGTAATGATTCTATTAACTTATATCAAATACATAGAGTGACAAATGTCCAGTATTGACACATACATGTAAGCTTACTAAGGACATTACTGTGTGAATTGGTGATAATAATTGAATGACAAAGAGTTTAATTTGAAAATATGTGAAATTACAAAATATTTAGTTTTCAACATTTCCAAGATAGATTATCACAGATCAAGAATATCACAATCAATTATTCCATCCATAAAAAAAGCATTGATTTTGAAAAGAAAAAACGAGACTTGCAGAAACCAAACAATTTATTTACTTTTTACTGCAAGCAAGTGTCAGAGAAAAAAAAGAGATTTCCTTCCGTCGTTCATCTTTTATTTTTAACTTGAGAAAATAATGGATCCAGTGGAACTCTGTAGAAACATCGAAGATGTGCTGTCAAATAAAAGCAATTGGCTTGGTGTATCGCAATGTCTTTTCACTTTGTAGAATAATTAATCACCAATCAACACCATGCTAACGAAGTTGATATATCTGCACAAAACCCTTCAATCTATACTTGAAAGCATTCTTCATTCACGTTAAGAAAACACGAAGAACGTATCTAATTATAGATTAGGCTATACTTTCTGTTGTTGCCTCTTATGACTTTAACCATTTTTAACAACAACGTAGGTCAATGCCCAATAGACCTTAAAACAAATTAACACATTATCTCACAATTTGATTATGTTTAATATAAGATTGCAATACAGCTACTTTTAACGTCAATATGCACAACATTTCTTCATTGAATCAAAGGTAGTATATATAAATGTATGAAATAGCCAATCCTCCTCAACAGTGATGTGAAGAAAATATTCTGATAGAGGGAATCTGTCTTTTCTTTACTGACACCATGGTATGAGTAAAAAAATGACAGATATTTGTTTTTATTATGTGATGTTATCCTTGTAATATCACCTACACAGTGTCGTTTTCGAGTTGAGCGGCCACGAGGAACACCTCGTCACTACAGTAACAATGTGACGTCATTATTTTATGACGTCAAACGCTTCAACTTTAAACTTTGAGTAGTGACATATAATACCAGTCACTGGTCACAGTGAAAATATGAGTTATTTTCACTGTAACACGATAGACAGTTTATTTAACTAATATATCCCAGTATTTCATTGCTCGTCATGTAATAGATAGAGGATATCTGTCTCTCCTTGACAAAAACCATGTTTATCTCATTGAGTGAGGTGGAAAAGTAGATATTTCACGAGTGGCGCAGCCATTTGTGAAATATATTATCTTTTCTACCTCACGAGATAAACATGGAATTTGTCAAGGAAAACCCGATATTCTATTTATTATATCATTATTTTTCTGTGTTTTACGTTGAGTTGGAGTGATTTCAACGGCAAACGTACAGCCTTCGCAAGCTGACAATATGACGACATAACATTGTCCCGATGACGTCACGCGTACGCGAGTGGTGATACAGTGTATCGTCACTCAGTAGAGTGGTGATAAAGGTTATCATCACTGTAGCTTGATAGAGGGTTTATTTCACTGATAGAACCGAGTATCTCACTCCAAATTATGTAATAAATGGTTATATATCTGTTCATGTTATTTCAAGTTCATTGGATTAGCATAATGTCGTGTTCATCACACATTTCATCGACAGTTGGTGCCATTACCCAAAAGACAATATAAGTTGTATGCAACGTATTTATCTTTCCGTCATGTCAATAAAATTAGTATTGGATCTATTATATTCATTGCGTTTTGTCTGCCGATGCCCGATCAGCTGATATCGTTTGAATGACCTTGACCCTAAACGTAAACAAAATGGCGTCATCCGTCTCGACTGAAATGTTAAAAGTCGTATAACGTATTACTACAAACTTTTAAATGCCTTAAAACGAGTTATGCTTTATTTAATTGAGTGTGCAAACAATGCAAAATACGATTTGTTTCCCAACAAAGCAGCAACTATTGGGGAAATAAGTCTGTAGTTAATAGACCCGTAAACAGCTGATCGAACTGTTGAAAACTCCGTACACCGCGTGCGTCATTCTCTAACGTCATCTCACCATACTGCGACACCTACTCTCAGCTAGGAGCTGTTACTATGGCAGCGGGGTACATGAAATTTGTACACCGTGAGACAGCCAATCAGAAACGAGTATTTTACTGTAAGGAAAGATAAGATATGTTATCACTTTTTGCAATATTGATAATTGAAGTTACAGATAGAAATCAGAATGTTTCCTAGAATGTACAGTTATTTCTGTTTCCAAAAGGACGTGCCATAAAACCCATACATGATTTAATTTAAATATTTACGGGACATTTTAACTTGTAATGGTAGAATGAACGATAAAACTTGATAAAACACACTATAAAAGTTCTTCAAAATCTCTGACGAATCAATAGGAGCATGGTACGTTCCTGATAAGAAAAGATATCAATAGTAAATCATAGCTGCTTATCTAACTGTCGGATTAAAATGAAGGATTTTTGTTGTGTCAGACCATATATACGATTTCAATCTTTTCCTCTAGGTACTTTATGATTTATCTTTGAACTTTAAGTGTTTGTCCATATACAGTGTGTCTATTTTGAAAATATGAATTACGATTTTGAAATCTTGTCATCCGTAAATCATGATTTCACCATGTTAAATGCTTTATCATCGATGTAGTGTGAATAATTTAATCATTGATTGATGTGTTACTCTAACAAAGATTAAACATTGAAATAAATCAACTTAAATCTAATTCAATTATTAAATTGACAGTCATTTAATTACAGGTTATAAAAAAGAAAATGAAATGGTCGGTACGGACTAGGTGTGCCTTTTTGTAAAGTGGCTTGTGAAAAAATAAAGCTTAGATTGTTTTTATTATCTCAATATATTCATTAATATATTACATGGTTGAAAATGTGAGATCTTTGATGCGAACGGTGTCTCGTGAAAACGGAAAATGGTAATTAAAAAAAAAAACACTTTTTAATACACTCAACTGCAAAAGAAACGTCACCATACAAAATACAATATATTTCAATCCACAAGTGATAAACACGAATGAAACAGAGTCACATCATATCTTTTGAAGCCAAATAAACTAAATTTGAAATTTCAAAATATTATCATTTCAAATGTTTGAGAAACAAATGTTTTAAAAATCGTTGTTTCCAAATCTCCTTAACAAGACGAGATTTAAAGTTAGAAATAGCTTTTTGGCCTGTTTTATCAGTAAAGACGCGTAAACAAATTTAAGTCCAAGAAGGTTATTTATGTTTATTACATCATTTATTAATTAAAATTCTTCATTTTATGAATTGTCAAGTTAAATCCCAAACATTCTCGCCAAAAAACATTTTGAAAAAGCTATATCAGTACACCATGTGTACTTGAACAGTTATAAAAATAAAAGTATTATATCCTAATATATGAAATAGAGGGTACCTCTTAACAAATCATGTCCCTATAAAATGCATTAAAAATCGATATTCTCCAAGAGCAATATATCGAATTCTAGACAGTTGAAAATGTGGTGACGTTTCTTTTGCGTTTGAGTGTACTTCACGAATGGAAACTTGATCCACGTTCCTCAACAAAACCATTACAATCCGTTTTTTAAGTCTATTAGAGGATTTTTTTGTAAATGGTAAAATTCCTTATCCATATTTTGAGATCTGTATTGCCATTAGAAAACGTGCTACAGCCCCATTTAAGTTTAGCTCTCCATGTGATATGTCGCCATTTGCAACCAAGCGGAAGGGAAGCAACTCTTGTAAGGTGGAAACCAACACCATCATGATTACACGAAAGGGACAGGATGCGAGTTCGACTTAACAGTCCTTACGTTGAATATTTTTCATTTGAAAAACACATTTTCAAATGTATTAAAAAATTGAAGATTAAGATCATGCCAAAAGAACAATTATTTTAAATCTAAGCATAATTTATGAGTCATAATTTTGTGTCATTTTACCGTGAGAATAGCACGCTGGTCATTTGCATATATCAACGCGCGTAAGTAAAGAAAAGTTCAACTTAGAAATTAATGTTGTCAAGCTGCTTTGCGCAAAATGAATGAAAAATGACATTGTATGATACAGAATTTATCATGCTCGTGTGTTTTGGTATGGTAAATATCCTGCATTAGGAATGAACACTATGTATTTAACTCGCCAAGGCTCGCAAAATACAATATTTATTCCTAAAGTAGGATATTGACCATGCCAAAACACACTCTCATGATAAACTTTATTGAATGTGGAAATCCGTGTTCAAGCCCGGATATGTTTTATAACTCAAATGATAGATTATTTGCTACTTTGTGGATACTTTACCAATATATTCATTATTTTTTTTTAAATTTTAAATTCAGTAAAGACATTACATTTCATTTTCATTTCTCTGAAAATGTATGAAACAAAATGGCGGATAATCCAATTGAACCTTCTCTTCAAGATACTTGAAGTTAAATGAACAAACAATGTGTTCGTATTGCTACATGTGGCTATGGCTTGAGATTGTAAGATGGTAATCATATAGTTGATTTTTGTTGAACGGAGTAGATGTTTGATTTAATCGTCATTCATTGTTGAAAAACGTTTGACTTTTGTTATAAGAGTAGGGAACAGGTCAATGTTATGGCCTTTCCCATCCAAACAAATGATATTTCAAATTATATCTTAAGTACACAGTCGATTAAATGAAATAATTAAATTCTGGTAACATCTAACAAATTGCAATGTTTTGTAAGAAACTTCTCTGTGGCAGTTATTGTTTACTTAAATGAAACAGTTGATGAATCAGATATTCATTAAGATATCTTTCGAAATAAGATAAACACATCATATTAAGAATAAATGAACTTTGTTTCAATACAGTAATATAACTTGTACCAAACTGCAATATTTAGTTAATGATACAAACAGAAAGACACATAATTTATGGATGTTCAACTTCTTTATATCACAATGGCGACGTTTAGGTATAGATCCTTATACCGTTATCAAGCATATCTGTCAAATTAAATACACATGTACACATCCTCTACATTATACATGGTATAATTGAATCACTAAACAATTAGACTTCCAACACTTGAAACAGTCCTCCAATAGTATCTTAATCCGTTGTTCATTCTACAACAAAATTGCAACTTAAGGCGTTGTTTTTCATCAATTTATAGTGAGTGAGAACTATAATTGATTCATGAGGCTTCTGTAATGCAATAATATAAACGGAATGACAGGCAAATTATTGGATCTTGTTGCTTTAAGGTAACTTATCTTAGATATCATAATGGCATCAGTTTTCAATATTGTCAATTCTGTTAACGCTACATTTATTTAAACAGTTTCATACTCAATTCAATTTCACAACAATACTAATATCTCTTACATTAAAACTTTTAATATTTGAAGTGAACCGTCTTATATTTAGAAACTGCACTTATCTCTAAAATCGGTTCAATATAGCAAAGCGTATATTAATTCGGTGACCACTGATTATATCTGAACCGAGACACAGTCAGTCTGTCATGTCAGTCTTTCTTTCTTGTGATCTGACAGTAATGCTTTTCTTTCTTCGGAGTTCAAAAGGGCATTGAATCAAAACGTTTACAATTTCAGCATAACTCTTCCAGACAATGAACACCTTATGTTATCAACTTGTTAAAATCAAGTGTGTTTTTCGTCATCTCTTGAAAATCTATTAAATATGTCTTTCAAAATGTTGAAGATACATTACATCGACATATAATATTACCACTCCCTCTTACTAACGTACATTGGAACACGGTGGCTCTTATTTAAACAAAAAAGAAGGACAAATGTAAAAACCTGTACCGACATCAATGTGAAAACAATATATTTTCTTTTTCTGCATCCAAATGTCTGAAAAAAAGACGAGATTTCCTTTTATCTTTACTCTTTGAGATTGAACTTGAAAAAGGAAAGGATCGAATGAAAGTCTGAGTGAACATCGAAGATGGGCTGTCAAATAAAAGCATCGGGATTGGTTAATCGTAATGTGTTTGTCAGTGCTTCCTTTGTAGAATGAGTAATCACCAATCACCCCGTACCAGTGAAGTTGATATATCTCTGCAGACCCCTTATAATCCATTCTGGAAACAATTCTGGTTTTAGGTTGAGAATCAAATGTGATTATCTTTCAACAAAACCAAACAAAACTGTCTTTTGTAAGCCATCTGTAAGAAATACAATGTATTGCTACTTTCTTGTGTACCTATTCTGTATTTAGTAAATTATGTCAGTGAATGATATCCAACAAAACCAAACAAAATGTTCCTTATCTTTTTATTTCTGCTCAGCCATTAGTTAACAATACAATGTACTGCTTTTCTACCTAAGTCTTGTGCAGTACTATTTTATAACACACACATGTAGCAAAGAATATTGCCAAGAACTCTTTCCAAGAACTGTCACCAATGCCATGATGTGTGCTTCGGTATAATCGAATCCATCAATAAACAGTTGGTATGGTTTGTGTGAGAACAAGTGATATCTAAAAGAGATATGATCTACATTGAAGATATCGCAACAACGCTTTAATGTCATCACTTTATTCACAAAGTTGACATAACAGAGAACACGCCAGAGATTGCTTAGACGTCAGAACATCATGATGTAACAATTCTGTGGTTTCAGAAAGATGACGTAACGATGTTATCCTTCTCTGCCTAGCCAGGTTTGTCTTCAGATATATAAATCACTGACGATTGATGTATTTATGATAAAAACACCCACCCAATATCGAGTCTGATATCAACAACATCAACACTTGTTGCTTAAGGTAATCATATTTTTAATTTTAACAAACTAGTGATGGCATAAGGCGACACTAACTTTGGTTGGATTATGTTGATGTTAATCGAGACTCAAAAGAGTACTTTGTTCCGTTTATCAAGTTAAGCTGATCCTCGACAATATGTTCGTATATACTGACATGGTGGGGTTCTCTACACGTTTTGAAGCGTTCAGCATCGAAATAACAATTCACTGGCAATGTAGCATGATGTCACACATACAAACAGTCGAAAAAATCATTATGCTAGGAAATACAAAATAATTACACATAGAATAAGAGTTCGAGCACAGTTTACCGCTTGCCTCATAGGCCTGATGACGTAACATAACAAAATTACCTTGTTTTACATGCTTGGAACAGTTCTAAAGTCAGACAGCTTACATGAACAATATGCCTATATTACCTGTGATGATTTGAAAAAGGCTTGTTTGTAGACCTTTTCAAAGCTTGTTTATGTATATTTCCCAACACTTAAAACATACACCACCAGACAAAAGAAATTTTACCAAATCTTCAACAAAGTTGTTTTGCTTGTCTAAGATAAGCATTTATTTTGTAAAGAAACATACACAATTATTCATCAGGGTATATGAGACTTTGTAATCTGTTTTCAAACACACAGTTTTATTCTTTGAAACTAATGTATTTCCTTGGACTGGATCATTTAAATCATAAAAAATACCACAAAAAGTGATCTCAAACATTGCCTAGTCAATGAGATTTCAACATATATGTGTTTCAGAAACAAATGTTTCATTGGTTTTTATCATTCTTTGATTTACAAATTGTGTAATTTTTACCTTTTTGCGGCAGTTTAACATTTTAGACACTGATCAGACAAGTTGTTAAGATGACACATGATCAACTTTTCGGGATAAAAGAGACACAATTCAACAGTTTGTTTGTACTTATCTATGAGGATATGCACACACACAGACATGTCCTTCCATTTATTTGACAATTGTAATAAATATTGAAATTTGTTTGCAATTGCTGACAAAAATGAAGAGCACATTAATAGTATGATTGACTGTGTAATTTGGTTATCTAGATTTGCTTCATTCCTCCTTTCAATGTGATATCTAGAGTAACTTCATTCTTCGTGAATGAATATTGGTATCCAGATTTTTAATACTTCTATTATTTCTTGCTAATCATCGATATCCTAAAATGTTCTGACTCAAAGGATTATATCACTATCAAAAAGTGCTACTATAATCAGCTACACTGCTTAACAAAAAATAAATAAAGGTATGATTTTAATTCAGCGTTCATAATATGTAGATAAATGACAATTAATGTCAATCGTTATTATAGTTTCAGACAGTTAGTTATAGTCTAAGACACTTCAACTTCCATATTGATGTTATACCCTATTATACACACACACAGTCGTTCAAATTGTATGTTCAAGAACGCACTACGCTTTAACTAATTTTCACAGACTTGATATATTATTTTGCCAAGTGTTAAGACTTCTAATGGTTTGAAATGTCAAACTAAATTTGGAAAATTCATAAGAAATTGCAAGTGACATTTCTTCAGGCGTAGTAGCCGTTACATGAAAGTTTGTTTAATACCAAACTTGTCCATGGGAATAGCATACTAGTTTGCTGACCAATACATTATGATTCTATTACAATAATATCGTAAGGAATTTCTTTTTCCATAATGTGTGTTTTTAACTTATCTTTTATTATGAATAATTCGATAATATTGAGTTTTTAAAGTGTATCATATAACCGATATGATAAGAAACGGTCACATTGACATTATGATCACATGATGCTTCTGGTATGAAAAGGAAAATGTCAGATTGGAGTTAACATGGTGCATATTAAAAACAGGACTGATGTACTGGTATATGATATAGGCTTATCATATCTTACTATAGTGAAAGTCATATAATGATAGTAATAACTTGTGATGCACAAAGTGCACAAAGTGAATCAACTTGAAGTAGCAGTCTTCGTTAGGTCTAAGCTACTTACTCACATTCCCCCCCCCCCCCCCCCCCCCCCTATCAAATACTATTCAGCAAAACGACTTGACATGTTATATATGTGTATAAGTTGCATACAATAAGTTTTATAACTTTAACCCTCATCCTGTCCTTGCATAAAATTACTTATTACAGACGTTTGGGGTGCGCACACACCCCAAATGATGAAACATTCTTTATCAGAATAATAGCAAGGCATGTTTTCCTAAAATGACTCTATGGCTTTGAAATGACAATTACTCCTAGGTGTGTTCCTTTTAAAGGTACATTCATTGTGTCGTTGTGGGTCACATATGCCAAACTTTATAAATGATGTTAATCTTTCGAGAAGTACTGACTGTTACAGAAAATTGCCATTTCGATGTTAGACGATTTAGTATGGTGACGATATAAAGGTAAAAGTGTCGATTTTTGATCGAAAACCGGACAATGCACCACGTTTGGCGCGCGTCAATTGGTCAAACGTAATTTTTTAAACTTATTTTCACCATAAAAACAGATAACTTTGGGTTGATAGTGTTAAATATGTCTAATTACTAATATGCATGTAAATAGGAAGTGTGGTTTCGGTTTCTGTAGATGTATAATGATGTTGCTCAATTATAATTAAAAACTACTAATTATGATATAATTGGCTATTGGGGATGAATATGCAAGTTGAGTGAAATTATTTGAACTGATATCTGCACATATCGTATTTTGGCAAGTATTTCAGCCAAATAAAATTGTATGAAACACAATGGATGTATCTTTAATATGCTTTGGGAAAACATGCAAAACTTACACCAACAAAAGAATCACATTTTCTAAAATTTTGTACAGAATATTTGTATATTTACATTTTCAAATCAACTTTTACATCCAACATTTAAGCTACAAGTTATTCACAACAAATGCAAAGTGTAAATTCTGATGCATGAACATGATATCCCAACAAAAAATATGCTGGGGTGCATTTGCACCCCATGCACAAGTTTGACACAATATGTCTCCCGAAGTGTAACAATCATAGGTCCTGGCCAGGTTCAGATACATCATCACATTCACTGTTATCCTGACACACTAATCTACGACAAGTGTTGCAGGATTTCCTAACCTTTTGATCCAAGAGTCTAGGGCAGATGACACTTCGACACTGCAAAGCAGTCCGTGGTCATTTATACTGGTCTCGGTACGTCTACCATGCAACTTAGTGTTTTCAGGGCATCTTTAACTGTTTTGTTCATGTTCCTTTGATATTGCAGCTTCTTCAGGATTAGTAGGAGAACCAACATATTGCTAAGTTCCACCATAAACACACGTCGAGGACGTCTTGGTTTGTCATGATGAGAGGATACAACGTTGCAGCATGCAAGCCCATCATATCTTTATACCATAATTTGGTAGGTTTGGAAGGAGTTTTATTGTCGAAATGGACATCTTCCAAGGAATAGAATAATATAATCTGCTCATCAACAGTTATATCAGATCCAGAAATGTAGAAGTTTCGAAGCTGCACTACAATCATGTGCCAAGCATCTCGGATCGGTGCGTAGCCTGCAATGCTTTACCATTTCGTGCAACTGTCTGTTCACCATCTGGATTCCTTTGAGCCACATCATTGTGACCATCTCCGCGAGCTTGGACATGATTACGACCACGGCCAGGACGACGTCATTAACCATGACAACGACCTTAACCATGACCACGACCATGACCACGACCATGACCACGACCAGCAGCAGTAGCTTGTTGATCATTACATTCATCGACATCTGCTCACATGCAAAGAGGTCCTGTCTTTAAGAGAAATTCCAAGAATTGAGCATGAATATTTATTGAAACTCCAAAGAAATGATCGGGAAAGCCAATGTGACGTATGCTGAGAAAGATCTATGAGGGAAAACCAGAGAAAGTAGGGTCCTTGTTTTGGTGACAGAGCTTTAATAAGTTGGGGTCTAGCTGCACCCCTACACATTTTGCATATTTTTTCTATATAACATGTCATAATACTGTCGCACATCACTCACTTGGTTGATATATGACAGGGAACAATGTCTGAAATCAAGAGAATCTTCAGTGCGAAGGTTTTGGAATTTTTTAAATGAATACATGTGTATGGTGTGAAAACACCCAAAATGACAGGATGAGGTTAACATTAATTTAGATAATGAATGAACATTGTTGTAAAGGTAAATACTTAAATTGTGACAATTATCATTACATGTAGTTAAAACGCGTTTTTCCCATGCAGAAATCGGTGAAAAAGATATTGTTATACCCCGAGATCAAAGAAAACAGAAACCAAATACTTCAGTCCTGCATTCTCGGATATTTCCAACACAGTGTCCTCTGACGCTCCTAAGTTTAAAGGAAATTATCTGCACACAATGCCGTACTTTGCAAAGCAAACGTATTTAGCATTTGTTTTAAATTTAATTTTACTCTTAAAAAATGTCATCAATCGAGACCTTGTTTATCTTCCTTCATGATTGTGTTCCTTTAATGTCACGCTTTGCCGTAACATAATCCACTGATATTAAATACAATTAGTTTGTATCTGTATTTTTGCGAATGCGAGTATAAATCAAGTGGTTTTATTAACTCAACCATGTACATGTAGTTTTATTACCAGTTAACCAATTTATATAATTATATTTGTTTTTTTTCCAGACAACTTAGACAATTAAATAACTATTCCCAATCAAAGAAAAGTTGTATATTTCTCATCACATATGCAATCTATGGTAAGAACAGTAATATGAACATTATAAACATAAACTAAAAACGATAATACATATTCAATTCAATTCATTTTTTCTGAAAACTTTACCTCATCAAGTATGATGTTCCAGTCATTGGGTAATTCAAGGGATGAGTTACATCACATATAGTGTTGGTGAATGCTATATGAATACATGATTTTGACATTTCGACATTTATATGGATAAATGCAGCTATCTGTATATGAGCCATATTGAAATTTCAGATTATATAACTTATTTCAACTCCTCCATTAGAGTGAAACAACATGTACTTCTTATATTTCACAGTCTAACATTTCTGCATAAATACTACTAACTGCAATATAATAAATATGTTTCTTACACAAGGCTTAATGTATGAACGGGTAGTGTAGTCCTATGGAATGTTTTGCCAAGGTCATGCTCGAGTCGACTACACTGATCAGACATCCACTTATCAGACAAGAAATGTCCATTTACTCTATACAACAACATCTTTTGCCTTTCCAGCTCCTTGCCAGATCAGAAACTATCTTAGAAGATTATTCAAACTTTGGAAAAATACACCGGTAATTCACTCAATTGCTATCGAAATTCGTTATCACTGTTAACAATAACTTCTAATCACTAATATCATTGAAGAAAGACTGAAGGAAATCAAAGTGAGAACACTTGCTTTTTATGTCTTTTTACTGCAATGATATGACAGAACAAAGACGAGTTTTTCTTTCTTCTTCTGATTTTGAAATTGACCTAATCGAAAAAAGAATCAATTGAACTGTGTAGAGACAATAGGATTTGCTTGAAATCCAAACCATCTGACCTGGTAAACCGTATGGTGGTTGTCAGTGTATCCTTTGTAGAATGACTAATCACCAATCACCCAATGGTATTTACGTTGACATATCTTCTTAGATCCCCAATAATCTATGCTTGAAAACAGTGTAGATCTTAATGCTGTTCACATTTGCCAGCACCATACACGTTAATTACCATTCAACAAACGGAAACATACTGTAGGGTATGTACTCTGTATCGAGCTTTTGAAATATATAAAATATATTAAAACACTCTAACAAGCCGATCTTACAGAAAAACGTGCTCTCACGAAACTGATAATGAACCATCAATGGCTAAATAATACTCCTCAATCAATAAAAGGAGTTATAAAAATAATGTACATAATTCTGTTAAAGGATTTCAAAAACCCTTTCAGAAATATTTGTGATCAAATTCATGATATCTTTATCACACATTACATCTTACGGCATTGTCCCGCTTAGAATTTTGTCACTTTCTTCAAACTTGCTACGTCGCGGTTTCCGAGTGAGCGTCGAAGAATCCTGAACCTTAATGAGTTATGCACTTGTGACGTAATAGGGGTCCGACGAAAACGGAAGTGTGCAGCTGTTGACATGCGAGCAAAGGGAAAGTTACACGGTGTGAGTTTACAAAGACGTTGTTTGACCTAGTTTACGATAATAAGAAACATTCAACACTACGGACCCTCTAACTAACAAGTTAGGAATATATTCAACCATAGGTTTTTATTTGAAAGAAGTATAAATCGATCTAAACATATTCAGCGAGTTACACTCGAATTTATGCAGTCAGTGTAGACTGTAAAAATGGTTATTCAACCCAAGTCTTTCACCTATTGTATTGAATGTAGAATGTTGTTTTATAGATACATGGTTTGCACATTTACATTATAAACATAACTACTAATTTTAACGACATGATCTCAAAATATTTGATTCAATCCGTCAAAAAACGTCTAGTTGCGCTACAAGAATGGCTTGTGCTAGTAACTGACGGGCATACTGTTGTAAAGAAATTTGACAATTTGTTTAAACGTAAACGGTTAAACCTAGCAATACCTACAAGAAGAATCTATAAAGAATGCTTAGAAACAGGTGTGTATGTCAAAAGGATCAACCAATCTGAAGTTTGAACATTTCGTCTCAGGAATGTGGCTTCTAGTTATGTTAGGTCGACAGTACTGTAGAAAAAAACGATAACTCTGTACAGTGCTGACCATGAAGTCGATAGAGATGTTAAGATATCCATGAAGGTCGGTCCTATATGTTCGGATGTTGTGTCATTTTATTAATGTATTTCCATCAAAAATATTTGAATTGTTGACTTTTTGGAAAATTGGATAAAGAATGTACTTGACATGGAAGGAAATTTATCGTTTATGGAATGTATTTAAGCAGAATTGTCCCTGTTATGGAATATTTTCATTATTTTCATTGATAAATGTTTTTATGACTATATAACCAAAGTAAAACCATCTGAAAAACAAATACAATTATTTTCATTGACATTATATGAATAAACAATATCTGCAAAATTGAAAAAGTGTAATGTCCCAGTTTTACCGGGAAAGCATTTTTACAGGTAAGCTTTGACAATGTGGCACAAAACGGCTACGTTTTCACTTTGGAGGTCTTGATTAGTATGTAAATTTTGTTGATTCTGAATTATCTGAACCAACTATGTTTTACGGGATGATGAAATGATTATGCACAATATATTTAATACATGTTTACATTCCACTGAAATATGACAGATACGTCAATTATCCAGATGTTTTCGTTATTTTAATGTCGATGAATATGTTAGAAAATATAACTTCATATTTTATCATTTTTACTTTTTTAGATGCTGATGCACTTTGTTTAGTTATTTGTTTAGCGTTTTGTAAAAATAAGAAAATGTATTCTAGATCAGCAAAGGGGCAGACATGATTTGCAACGATATTAGAGACACTGACAATACAGTACATATTAATATATATAGGACATACGTGGAGCAAGACTACAAAATTAAAATATTTTGAAGCCAATTAATTGTTCAATGTCTATTTTTGCAAATTTTAAATAGTTTAGACATCCAGCATTTTATAAGAAAACAATCAGCATAATTAAACTCGATCGTCTTACTTCCAGGGCTAGAAACAGACTAGAAGAGAACAGGTACAATAACATCGATGACTAAATATAATTTCCAATATTCAGCATTGTGATGACCAGGTTTGATGTACATAATTTCATTTATTTTATATCTTTTGAAACATTTGATCAGGTATTGTACGCCACACTGCACGCAGTCTACTTTGAACGTCAGTTTGACGGATATTTGCTCTTGACTCGTGTCTGAAATAATCAAAACAACACGTCCAAAAAATGGTTGAAGAACTCCAACATAAATTCAATGTTATATGTTATATGACATATGTTACTAGAAAATACATGATCCAGGGCGCCACTAGTGGACCACGACACAGTACTAGTACGGTAGGTGCCGAAAGCTGTCGATCTTTTTGCATAAGGGGTAGGTCGGATTTGCCGCAGACGGGAACGCACAAGTGTCAGCGCGGGCTCGCAAAAGTGACGTAAAACATGACGACTTGTATTTACCATTTGAATACATCACCATAATGAAGTAAAATAACATAAACTGGGGTTTTGCAAATCGTTTAAGCAATACGAGTCCATTTCCATTCGAGCAGACATTATCAAAGTTACTTCAAAGGATCTTGCTAATAAAGTGATACCGAAACACTCGGATGGAGGTGTTACACATGATATTATGGGGGAAATGGTAAACCAAAATTAACGCTTTTTACCTTGCGCCATTTCCTGCCAATACAGATGACCATTTTTTATGGATACGCCTTATAGGGTCGTGTAATGAGAGATTGTACCCTACGAAGTAACCATATATTGTAAAATTCTATCATTAAATTGATTATTATGAAAGCAACTTGGAACATCTTTAGTTTGAATGATGAGTGTTATGCTTAATGATAAATTCGTGTACATTGTGTATTCCTATAATCCGAATTTAGGTTGATCAATCTCTTAAACATTGATGCTTCAAGTGACTCAGATGCTTGTGGGGTTTTTTTCTCCAGACTAATAGGTGTTTTCAAAAATGTTGTAACACTCTTAAAACAAAGGCATAAAATAAAATAATAGTTTTGAGTTTGACTCGTAATCATTGCACTAAATAAATGCATACACTGCAATCAATTCCCTGAAATTTACATGTATCAAATGGAAACATATTATTCATAAACACGATGTCTCCAAATTGTTTAAACTGCATGTAGAATCTGTTCACAACTTGTGATGTACTGGTAATTTTATAATGAAATGCGCTTGGGTGGCAGACATCATTCAATGACCATTGTTATTCATATTAACAGGTTCATCTAATAAGCCTTGATTGTGTGCACAAACTGAACTATCGACAATGAACATTCGAACGTATAATAGTAATAAACCTCTATCGTTCATCACGATCAAGTTACCAAAGCATCACTTTTGAAACGTCTGAGTCAAACTGAAATATCACCTCCCTCAACCGCCAGACATGTAGAACTGAACCTACATGCACTGTATCTGTTGCATATGGCTATTTGTACAAGGCAATAGAAGAATAACATACTTTGCATGTACCCTCGCATAACAGTCTACTCATTCCCCCATGAGACAGACGACCTGAGATAAATCAGACTACATATACCAAGACGGAAATGCTATGTCTCCTATTTCACAAAGGGCAGTACTCAACAATGCTTAAGAGGTTTATTTTAAAACTTTATTAGGACATTAGAATTGTTAATGACAAACTATATTGATGTTTTACTGCTTGAGAAACTAAAGGACCAGGGTTGGTTCTTGCACAGCTCTGGAGAGGTGTGGTACTTACATGATTAGGATGTTGAAAGATTGGATTTTTTCTGAAGATGGTACCAAATCAATAGTGGATTACAACATCTTATAACTTCCAAATTAAAAGGTAGGACTTTGTGTTTATCCATGATACATTCACTTGTTCAACTTCAGTAAATAAATTATTTCATGAGTTTGATTGCATTGACTTTATATGAAAGGTACTAGAACATTGATAATGAACTTAGTTTACCTAATGTCCAATTAAAATGGATGAAAGTTATGTTTTCATTCCCATATAAATTCACCGAATTTGTTAATTTAAGTTACGTTTTCATTAGGTTTATCAATCAACGTATTAGTCTGGCTATTTACAATTGTTATGCACTTGATAATACTTTGTAGACATCCTTCTGTCAAATAAATTACTTAACCTATTAATGATCTTAACCATTTGAAAGTGATAATGGTAAAATGATGAAAAGAGGTTCATAGAAATATGAAACGGAAAGCTTAGCTTAATGAGAGCCTACTTCATTAGTATTAGTAAAATCTTTCAAGATTACATTATATGTTTGCTTCATTTCCTATTTAATCATTACTAATACGTCGTAATACCCATTTCACCGGAGGTCGAATAACCTCATATGTATAAATGATTGTGTATTTATGTAGGCATCCAGTAATTTAAGAGATCCTTCAGCAGTATTTATTTCCGTCATCCAATCATTGAACAGTGCCAGCCTGAGGCGATATCGATTATAAATCTATTAGTAATTTAAGTTGAAATTTTTTTATGGTTCTGTTGTGGAAAAGTATGGAAAAGATAAACACATTTTAAAACGTTAACGATAAATCAACACTTCAAAACAAATGACAATGGAAAAGGGGGAATGAAGAACGTTTATTGATGTTGTGGACCAATATGTGGACACGTTATCGTTGAGGAGAAAATCACGTTTCACTGCATTCACCTAAAGTTTTCTCATTTGGAGGAGTAATTATATGGCAGTATTTTGTTTGATGTGTTTAAGCTCAAGGGTATTGAGCAAAAAATTCGTATATCAAGAAACTGTATTTACTTCCAGGTCGTTTCAATATTTTATTTACTGTCTGGCAATTCAGTCAACATATAATATTTCTGAATAGTTATCTGCAATTCGTTTGATCTGAACAAAATGTATTCTCTTTCTTCAGAGGTTCAAACATAAATTGCAATTACCGATAGAATAGTGATTATAACAGTGCAGTGAAATTGAAAAAGATGAAAGATTCGATTTATGAAGAGAGGTAAAAGATAGAATCATGGAATGAAGAAGTACACTGACATTTCGAAAATAGAGGATTGTTGCAAGTTTAGCTTTCAACTGAGATGCACTTATGTATAATGAATGGGATTTTTGTTGTAGTTGTTTGTGCTAGTAAGTGAGGGAAATATGGAATAGTTGTATCTGATATATATCAGCATTTAGTTGGTAGTTGATCCCATTGTTCAATCATTGTACGTGTTTTACATGTGAGAAGAATGGTAGCTGTCTGACATAATGACTTGAGTTTGACACACAAGTCGATTGCAATCAAATCCATTTTCAATACACTATACATCAATGAAACTGCCCATGTATGTGACATACTGACATGCTATATTTTGTAAAGCTATGAACACAGAACTTAAAAATCTACATTTTATCTTTAACAAATGCAACATTAGATATAACTTACATTTTTTGTATTATTTCCATTTTTGCAGGTATACATACATGTGACATTACAAAAAGGTAAACATTCCATATACATCAAACATAAATACTTGTACATATTCAGAGAGAAGTTGTAAACTGTCTATTAATTTGTTCTTAAAGATAATACATGTAGAACCTCTCAGTTTTGTTCGATGTTAATTCGTTTATTCATATAGACAATACTTTCAAGTAAACAAAACACTAACTATTATTTCGAAGCGTCACCTACTTAGCCAGATATCTCGGTTCAAAGTGAGTAAATTTGGCCTGCTCATTATCTCATTCTTGAAACAGTTTTCCGAGGCCCCTTCGTTAGCGATGTGACGTCATACACAGGAGTTGCTACAATGAAATCCTAAGGCGATATGTTGATTTTCGTCGATGATTCGTTCAAAACACAATAACAACTTTTGACATTGTAAGTTTCCGATAGAATGGGTATTTGTGCGTCTGAAGGGAGTAATTTCGGAGTTTTTAAAGGATTTTTCGATATTCAGTTGCTGGTTTTAGTTTGGTTCTTTTACCAATCGGGTTATTTTATAGGCTACAATATGCTTTGAAATAAATAATTTCAATTGTAAACGTCATTATGATTTATTTACTTGAAAGTATTGTCTATATGAATAAACGAATTAACATCGAACAAAACTTGGAGGTTCTATTATCTTTAATGCATTAACACCTTTGCTTTGATGCCAGATATCGGTCATTGGACCGGTTCAATTATATAAGAGGTGGCGCGTCAAGATATTGCCAACATCCTGTCATATGACGTAACTGGTGATACTAAACTGGAAGATACACATTTAGGCGCCATTCAGTCTGGAAATAGTGATCTCGAGCCAATGAAAATTAGAAACGTTATATTCAGCCAAAGAAATTTAAGAATATAATGTTCTGTTGTTTCGTCGGCGATAGCAGCCGGTCATTCGCTAGTGTGTGTGATGCACACCGATGTACATGGATTAGCAATGACATGGTGACAACAGGTTAGTTATTTAAATCAATAAGAACATCGTAAAGTGTTATTTACATGCGAACTAGTTAGAAAACCATCACAATGTAGTGCAACAATTGTTGATATGTATTTCTTTTAATTTGTAAAATGAAACAGATAGATAAGTCGCATAAGTCTCGTTTTTCGTTGAGTAAGATAAGCATGAATTCTGGCTTGTTTGCCGATCAAATTTTGTATAATTGTGGAAACACATTGTTTAATGAATTGTTTTATTGAATAAAAATACTTTGAGATAGTATCCTACATATGTGCTGTTATTTCATTTCAACTGTTAAATAATGGAATAGATAAACGTGAGATATAGAAACGAGATATGTATCCCGATCATTTGGTACATTCACTTGTTCTTCATTCAATTCTTTGTTATCGTTTAACTTACATTGTTCAAAGCGGGATCTAGAATAAGAGTCTGACATAACGGAAATGGTCAGTGATGGACATAAACGCAGTAACTCTATAGAACTGACACTTCAAAATGACACAAAGAAAAGACAATGGCGGTAGGTTTACGCTGAAATATCCACTCGGCATTATCGGAGACTAAACAATCTAAACACATGTGTACAACAACCAAAGTTAATTAACGACTGAACAGAATATGCCGACATTGTTTCTAATAGCTTTGATCACGTTAAGGCTGTTTTGACAAGTGAAATCGTGACGGCTATACGAGTGTATAATGTAAACAATAACATAAGCCAGCTACTCGTTGAGCAGGACTCCTGAGTAACACGTCACACCTCTGCTAGCAGCTGATTGGCTAATGAAACGTTTGGCGGCTGTAAAAATGAAGTATTTTTAAAAACGTTTTTTCTACTATTTAGGGGTGGATTTGTATTCCAATACTTTTGTGTCGTTATTCTTTACTGTTGTCAGAATCATATCCGCGAAGCCTACCCCCTGAGGTTAGAATATCTTTAATAACATAGCAGTTTAGACCACAATTTTAAGAAATATGCTTCCTGGTCAAGATTAATATATTCTCTATATATATTATAGAATTGTATGATTTGTTTTTTTTATATACAATATAGTAAATCCGTTCTTGCTACAGTCGTATATGCTGTGTTTGGCTATCATGATCATGGCATTTAAAGTATAGTTATTTTTACCTTTAACACCAAACAATACTGGAGACATTGTACAACTAAGCTGTACATCTACTGTGCTGAGCCAAAGTTTAAACTCGCGCCATATGCGTTTTACCTTGCCACACTCCCAGAATATATGATAAATTGTTTCGTCATATTCATTGCAAATTGTGCATTTTGGGTTATCAGCGTAATTTATTTTATGGAGGAAATGTTTTGTCGGCAGTATTCTATGGATGATTCTACACTGTAGACATCTCAACTCCGTACTAGGAGTACGTTTATTTGCAATCAAGATATAGCATTCCCAATCCAGATCAGTGTAGTTTGCATCAGTGACGCATTGCTATTTATAACAGCAAGGGAGTTTAACAAAGTGTGAGTCAAGTAAGAGATCGTACATTTTCTTGTGACCTGGTAGGGGGTTTGTGCATTTGATTGTAAAAGGGTAAACATGATTGCACAGTTTACACTCGAGCATAGTACTACCTAATGAGCTGCTGCGCGTTTTACACCCTCATAAGTAAGAATGTCTGTATCAATTGAGTATAAAGAACACAATGCGTCCTTTGTAAAAACAATCTACCTTATTCATCCAATAAATCAGTTACGAATATAATACCTTGTTTCACCATCTTTTGTATAAAATAGACTTTTTGCCAACTGTTATGTTATCATTATTCCATATACATTGAGGAAGTATATCTTGATCATTTTTAACGTGTGTTTTATATCTTCTTACAATATTGGACCAATCTCTAAAGACCTCTTTCCAAAATAGATTTGTAATGGAAGGTATCACTTTATTTTCAATATATGTTCTATCTGAAATCAATAGTATATTCTGATTGGGTAATATATGCAATAGTAATGCTTTCCAGGTTGGTGAGGTACTTTGCAATCTCTGTACCCATTTTAATTTTTGCGAAGATATGACATATTTAATAATTGGAACTTTCAGGCCCCAATGTTCTGGATTCAAAGTAACAGTATCTCTTTTTACTTTATCTGGTTTATTTCTCCATGTAAACCTGAAACATTCTTTTTGGAACTTGTCTGTTACAGATTCAGGTGGTCGGGGAAGGGCAGAGAAAAGATGGTTTAACTTGGGTAAAAAAAGGGATTTTAAAACTGTGTTTCTTCAATAAGGTATAATCTTGCTAGCCACATGTTTATTAAATGTTTTATTTGTAAAAACTTTCCCTCGTTGTTAGTTTGACTCATACGATCTATATCCATATCGAAATTTATTCCTAAAAGTTTGAAATTGGTCTGGGACCAATCAAAATGCCAGTCTTTACATAAGTTGAGATCGTTTTTTTATGCCCCCGAATCGGAGATTCCGGGGGTATATTGTCTTTCACCTGTCTGTCCGTCTGTCTGAGTGTCTGTCCACTAAAACTTTAACCTTGGCCATAACTTTGGATTGCTCAGAGCTAGGGCTTTAATACTTGGCACGTGCATACCTTGTGATGAGACATTTCAGATGAGGTCATCATATTTGACCTTGTGACCTTGACCTTGCCGCAGTTGACATTTTCAGAAAACTTTAACCTTGGCCATAACTTTGAATTGCTCAGAGCTAGGGCTTTCATACTTTGCATGTGGATACCTTGTGATGAGACCTTTCAGATGAGGTCATCATATTTGACCTTGTGATCTTGACCTTGCCGCACTGGACATTTTCAGAAAACTTTAACCGTTGCCATAACTTTGGTATATCCGGGGGCATCCGTGTTTAACAAACACATCATGTGTTTTTATCCTATCCATATTAATCTTGTTTTTTCAACATTAACCTTTAAGCCAGAAAATCTTGCGAAAAATTGCAAAGTTTGTAAAACAACGAATAGACATTTTTCAGACCCATCTAGGGTTACGGCTGTATCATCTGCGTATTGTGCCAATATATTCTATATTTCCTATGCTTATCCCTTTTATATTTGCATTATTTCTAATTAGTATGCCTAACATTTCAACGGAGAGAATAAATAGATAAGGCGCTACAGGATCACCTCACTAATCGTTCGATTTTAAAAGGCGATGATGGAAATCCGTTTACCAAGACTCTTGATATCATTATCGAAATTTTTCAAAATCTATTTGAAGTTGTAATCCCGGAATTTGGAATGTTTCGGTATGTTCCATACTGTCGTAAACTAATCTGGTTATCTCCCCAATATCTAACTTTTACAAAACCCTTTTGATCTTCATGTATTATACATGGAAGAATATATGCTTTTGATACGATTTGCTTTTGCTGCAGCCCCAAGTTTATAGGAGGAATTAAAAGAAGTGAGATTGGGCGCCAATTTTTTAGGTATTATTTGGGTTTATTGCCCTTATGAATACAAGTAATAAAACCTTGTTTTTTGTGAAATTGATAGTGAACCTTTTTTATAACCGGCATTTAAAGAGTTACGTAAATATTTACCTATATCTTTCCAAAAGAATTTGTAGAATTCAGATGTAAAGCCGTCATTTTTCATTCCTTTGAGTGCTTTTGTTAATTCGTTAAGAGTCAAGTTTTCTTCTATTCTATTTATTAATCTTAGGTCATATTGAGACACTCATGCAGTGAATATTAATGAATACAGTAAATTTACAGCTACTAAGATGCAATGTTTACAAAACCCGTGGCTTAAATAATTGCTGAAGACATATGAAATAATGGTCCATTAAACAGTTTGTCTGTTTGCAGTCGGAACAAACACAATCTAATTAATGTGTTATGCCTAGTTGAAATATTTTAAAGAGGAGCCTGTTGTGCTTCTAACAGTGTTGCCTTGCCCTCAAATTTATAGATTTGTCCAATAACAACACGAACAGCTTACGTAGGACATTAATGAATGCTTTATTATGATAATCTAATGAAAAGAATAAAATTGAGGGTATGTGAAGATTACAAAATATTGTGCATTTGCTATGAATTTCCATTTTCAAATGATAGTCAATATCAAAATCCACTGTAATTTTTTATAAAAAAAACACTGCCTTTGATTGAATCGAAATAGCGACAAGCAGCAACCAAAGAGAAAAAAGCTGCAATTTATTTACTTTAACGGCAAGCAAATGTCGGAGGAAACAACCACAGTGATGTTTGGATGTCGTTAATCTTTCACTTTGAACTTAAGAAAATAATGGATGCAGTGGAACTCTGTAGGAACATCGAAGATTAGCTGTCAAATAAAAGCATTTGGTTTTGTTAATCACAATGTGTGTTCCACTTTGTAGAATGAGTGATCACGACCATGCTACTTTAGTTGATATATCTGCACAGACCCCTAAAATCTATACTTGAAAACATTCTTAATTGTAAGCTAAAATACATGAACACCATATCTTATTCAAGATAAAGCTGTATTTCCTGTTGTTGCCTATTTATCATTATAACCATTTCCAACAACATCGTAGGCCAATTCCCAATAGACATTAAAAACAAAGTAATACGTTGTATAATAATTTTGATGTTTTTAGTAGGCATGCAATACAAATATTGTAAATGTCGATTTCCACAATATTTGTTCATTTCATCAAAACTGATACATATAAAGGTATGGAATACACATATCCTCTGTATGGCGTGAACAACGTCTACAGCGATGTGAACAAAGTATTATGAGAACAAAACATAATGCATAATCAATTGTATACATGTATATCTGTTCATTTTATTTCTCTTTCAGTGGATTAGCATAATGTTTTGTAATCCAACATGTCATGACAGTTGACCTTTATATAACATTCTCCAAAGGACGATTTATGTAGCCAGTTTTGATAATATGTTCAATCTTTGATAATTGAAGTTACTGATAGTGATACATCTTTCCTAGGATGTACATCTGTTTATGTTTCCAAATGCTACTGAGACCCACACGCGGTTTAGTTTAAAGCTTTCCAAGGACAGTTCAACTAGTAATGGTAGAATGCAAGATAACACTTGACAAATAGAATAAAACGTTCGGTTCTTTAAAATAGGACGGAATAGCGCAGTGGTTAGCGCATTCGGCTTCGGATCAAGGGGTCCGTGGTTCGAATCCCGCCAGTGGCACGGCAACTTTGAGAACTGTTCTACACGCAGAAAGGTTTGGGTGCAATGCTACACTGAATTTCATTGCAGTACCACCCATGGTTCGCTAGTTCCAGCCGTTGCTCGCAGGTTTAACCGCAATGCATAGTCACATGGCGTTGCGGGCTTTCTCCCTGCAATAATACTAGCAACCGTGATATAAGTGAAATACTCAATTGAAAACGGCATTAAACCCTAACTCACCTCTTTAAAATACCTGACGAATCTATTGGATGAAGGTACGTTCCTGATAAGACAAATATATCAATAGTAAATCATAACGGCTTAACTGTCGAATTGAAATGAAGGATGTTTTGTCAGACCATATCTTTTAGTATTTTCCTACGATTGATTTATCTGTGTACATTAGGTGTCTTTTCATATGCAGTGTGGTTATTTTGAGAGTATGTATTATGATTTTGAAATGTTATCCTCGTAAATCATCATTTCACCGTTAAATACTTCATCGTCAATAGAGTGTGGGAGATTTGCCATTGAATGATGTCATACTCATACTTCGACATTGATTATGGTATTAAAAGCGAAATAACCCAACTTTAATTCAATTCAATTGCATGATGAGTGTGTTTTAAAGTTCAACCATATGTAACTGGCAGTCAATGAAATTGGTCATTAAGTACTATTTTAGTTGGGTTTATGGAATAGTTTATTAAATAGAAAATCCAATTGTTGGTACTGATTAGGTGACTGTGCATTGTATAAAGTAGCCTGTGATTACACAGAACTTATGTTGTTACATTTATTTTGATTTTAATTTATACGAAAAAAGAATGAATTGTGTAGTTATTTATAATCTCAATATTATCAACTTTTCATAAATCTGTCACATATTTGAAGTTGTCAGGTCTTTGATAGGGCTATGACTAGGTCAATTATCTTTAAAGGGGCCGTTCTGTCGACAAATTCCGCCATATATGATTTTGTGCATTACGTGAAATGAAAACACGCTATATTTTACCTAATTTTACGACATTTTAATGATACAAGATATACACTGATAGAAAGTTCTCATAGTAACACATAGCGTGTCATAAAACTAGTTAACAATTTGCTGTTAAGCCGTAGCAAACTTTTCCCCACTCGCAGTGCCGATGAATGGCTTCAGTTCTCATTGTTTTTATTTTTCAACAAATGTACGCTTGTCTCTATTAAGTTGTGAAAGATACATTCATCAAAATATTACCTTTATTAATACTGTTAATTTGACTGTGTTTTAATCATTTATTAGTAGCATATTTGTGTAAAGGGCGATATCCTCTCGAATTTCCTGATTTCCTTTCCCTCGAACGACCTGATTATCTGTAATTATAGAATGTAACGAAGAAAAAGAAATCGTTTGTTTTTGGCTTCATTGTTTGAAACTCCTTTTAATACTTCGAGGTTGGGACATGGCTCCGTGGTACTTAACGGAACCATAACCATTCGTTTTAGAACTCTTTTTATTGATTGAGGGGGATTGGTCTACACTTGATAACATTTCTTTCTATTTTGTGACATCTCTGTATTTCCATTAGAAAACGTGCTACATTCCCTTTAAAGGAAGACACTATCGTGGTATTTTTAAAAGGGACACTCAAGGGAACATTCCTGTTCATACATAATAACATATGCTATCAGTACATGATTATAACACATTGGAACAATAATACTGACGGTAACATTTTGGTGACTTTAGATTTGACAGTTTGACATTGAAAAATTATGAAAATGATGAATAAAACCATTTATCGGCACAACTGGTTTTTGAAAGCTTTGTTACAGCATTTGATAGATTTCTTTTTACTTTGTTGATACGCTACCGATATATTCAGATTGTGAAAAGCAGTAATAATACAGCGTTTTTCTAATTGCACATTATGTATGAAAACAAAATTACGGAAAATCCAATAGAAGCCCCTCTTCAAGATCCGTGTAGAGCAATGAAAGAACCACGAGTTCGTATTGCTACATGTATAAATGGCTTCATATTGAAAGATGGTAATCATGTAGTTGGTTTTTGTTGAACGGAGTAGAATATGTTTGATTTAATCATTGTTATTGAAAATCGTTTGACTTGTGTTATAAGAGAAGAGAAAATGTTGTGGCATTTCCCATCCAAGCAACTGATATTTCAAATTTTATTTTAAGTACACAGTCGATTAAATGAAAAAAACAATCTGGTAACATCTAACATATTGCAACACGGTGCATAATAATAACACGATGTATTGTCCTCATTACAATGAATTCGGAAATTCGATTTGTCCTAGTGGCATCTTGCAGCCACAGTGCGGCGCCAATTCAATGTTGTTCTCACCTGATACTCCTGAGCGCCAAGCAAGGAAGTAACAACTCCCATCGTTCAATGTATTTAATTTGGTTTGACGGGGCCTTCAACCGAACCCCGACCTACCGGGTGATGAGCGGGCGCTCTACCAACCCCTTTAAAGTGGACCAGTTAAAGTTTACTTAAATGGACCAGTAGGTGAATTAGATATCAACAATAGATCTTTCGAAATAAGATCAACACATCATAGTAAGAATTAAATAATTTTGTTTCAAGACAGTAAGTTTTCGTGTTCCAATCTATAATTGTTATTTTATGATATATGATACAGGATTGCACTTTCATTCATATGTTATTATTCATTCTATTATAAACATATTTTCGGGTACACTTTATTTTAAAAATCATAAATATGTTGTAACTTTCATGTTAGATTAACCTCCTCTGGTCATCATTATATAACATGATATAATTGAAGCACTAAATCATCACTAAGTCCTCGAACAGTATTCAATTCCGTTATTCATTCTACAACAAAATTGCAACTTAAGGCGTTATTTTAAACAGTGTGTCTTTAAATGTGTCTTTTGTAAGCCATTTGTAAACATTACAATGTATTGCTACTTTCTTATGTACTTATTCTTTATGTAGTCAATTATGTAAGTGAATGATATCCCAAGAATTGCCACCAACGCATTGATGTGTGCTTCGGTACAATCAACCACAGGTGAAGTTTAGCGCAAATATGTTGCGCAACAGAGATGAACGACCAGTTTTCCCTATGTGCGAACGAAGTGAGCACATGTGAAGTTTAGCGCAAATATGTTACGCAACAGAGATGAACGACCAGTTTTCCCTATGTGCGAACGAAAACCTCGTTCGCAAATAGGGAAAACTAGTCGTTCATCTCTGTTGCGCAACATATTTGCGCTAAACTTCACCTGTGAATCAACATTATTTGTCATTAAACACTTCATAATGCTTGTGTGAGAACTACTAACTACTACCAGATATATATACATTGTAGATATCACAACAATAATATAATGTGACCGCTTCATGAATTAACATAATGATTGTATTATTAACTGAGATTGGTACATGTATGTCGTGATAAAATCATGACGTAATAGTGATCTGATTTCGTAAGGATGACGTCACAATGGTATTACCTCTCTGTACAGGCAGTTTTCTGTTGATATATGTATATTCATTCCTATACTGATAAATGAAGCATAGTTTTTTATGATAAAGAAACGCACTCTCGAGGCGTTGATATCAAATAAATCAACACTCGTTGATTCGGGTAATCAAAATTGCAACTTTAATGAACTATTGTTGATATACGGCGACTTAAGATTATGTATCAGATAAGTTTATTGTTATAAGTATCAAACTGAAAATATAGAATGATGTTACCACACAGTGACTTACAACTAAGCCAACACATGTTTAAACATTTGTATTAAGCCATTTCAAACAATCATACGTATCATCTATTCTTTATGACATATATTGTTGATAAAGAGAAAGACAGTTCTGCACAAGCTCACCATCTATCGGACAGGTGGTCCAAGATCATAAAGTTTAAAAATAAAGCTATGTCTGAAGTAGACACAAATCGATAATGGAATTCATCTGCTTTCAAATTGTCTTATTAAGAGAGTATATGTTTTCTTTCAAACTCTTCATATACTCATGGTAATAATGGTTGACACCCCTTAATAGTTATAGGAATGAAATGTTTTATAAACAACTTAACTTGTCAGGTTCGATTATTTTTTTATAAAACATGTTACTACTTGATGTCCTTTCCTGAATAGTGTCCTTGAGCATTTGCTATTTCTCCATTTGTACTTTAAAATACCAAAGAAAGAGGAATATAAGAAAAATGAAATTTATTCAAAAGAACTCATTCCTTGTGTCTTGAGATATTGGCATTGGTATATTGTTACAGTGTTTGAGTGTTCTCATTTTGGTTCTAATAAATAATGAAAAGTTGCATTTGAAAAAAAAAACTATTGTTACCAAATATACACTTCTTCAAAAGTTCTTTTTTTATCAAGACGGGATTTGAACCAAAACCTTCATTCGGCCATCAATCGCCATTTTGCTGTCCTAATCATGAAAAGGACACACGTGTGTTTAATGCAGATACAGTGTATATACAGCGTGATCCAAAATACCATATTTTGTTTGTTCATTATCTATGTATTTCTAATTCCTTTATTTGTCATGATTTTTTTTTTACTTTCTCTTGAATAGTTTACCTATAGAAACACCACCGTATGTCATGTAAAACCGCTCTGAAGATTCCATTACAAAACTGAACTACAGTCTAATATTCCAAGGTTACTCACAGGCAATGTCGTCGTGTGAAAACGTCCACAGTTATGTTAAGGTCTATTGTTAAGACGATGCATCATTCCAGATATGAAAAACTTGTATTGCCTGAGATTGAGATGGAGTAGGTGAACGATCTCCTTGAAGGAACGAACATAAGTCATTCAATCTTCTTTTATTGTTAAGTACTTTGGTTTGTGTAAGAAAAGCATAGGCAATTGAAAATGATCTGCCCTTTCCTTAACAAGGCAATTCCTATATATGAAGTAATAATCCAAGTATTCACATTCTAGTACTATACTGAACAACAAAAGAAACGTCGTTGACAAATTATATTATATTATATTAGGTGGTATTTTTATTGATTCTGAATGCTTATATTTGTTTTAGCAAATGTTCCGTTGTAATGATACCGCATGTGGAGTTCTTGACAAAATATGTTAGTCATTGGGTCACGTGATACTTAGATGCACTTGATAAAGAGAGAGAACTTAGTACCTAGTGTGATCACCATTGGCATTGATTACAGCGATCATCTCCTGTACATGGAATGCACCAAGCGATATATGAATGTCATGGGGAAGCAGTCCACACTCTGTAATATTCTGCTGTGAGTTGTGCAGTTGTCGGTCTTGGTCGAAAGTTATTCAACCGTCTTTAAATTTCGTCCCATAAGTGCTCTATTTGGTTTATATTAAGTCCGGACTAAGGGCTAGCCACTATAGTGTGTGGGTGTTATGCTGTTGCAGAAAGTTAGTCGTCAATCTGTCAGTGTGGGCACGCGCATTGTCTTGTCGGAAGACGTGATCCTGGGACGTCAAAATGAGGCACAACTTGGGGTCGTAGCACTTGCAGCAGTTACCCCGTTTACACGACCTGGGCCTAAAGTCTGGAGGAAAAGGGATCCAAGTTTGTGGTTGTGCAATTCTTCCCCAAAACCATGATGCTTGGGCAACCCCATGCGTCTCTCCCAACAATGCAGTCCCTTCTTCTCCGCACTCTCGCTCTACCATCAGCCACAGAAACACAGTACCGACTCTCATCGGAAATGACTGTAGTCCTCCACTGCTGACGTTGAGCTCACTAGAGACGTTCCCGACGGTGTCGTTCTGTGAGGATAGGGCCGCGAGATTGACGCCGACATGACAGGTTGAAATTGCTAAGGTGTCGTCGGACTGTCTGTTCACTTTTTGGTCTCTTGTAGGTGTCAACCATCTGTCGAGCTGATTCTGTTGCTCTGCGGAAACGGTCCTGCACATGCGCCCGGTGTAGTTGTCGGTCTTGACGTGCCGTCGTAACCCTCTGTCTGTCACTGCGTGGACGGTCATCAGTTGTGTTTGTCGCGTTGTATCCCTCCCTCAGACGCTCAATCGTCCGAACACTACAGTTCAAGTCATAAGCTATTGTCCTGGGCCGTGGACTTGCATTGAGGCGTCCTATGAGGCTCTCTCTGATTGTGGCACAGCCTTGGCAGTGTCGTTTCACATGGTTTGCTTTTTATACCCTGTGATCCACCAATTTGCATGCTTATCACGCTTTTCATAATGCTGCGTTCGCGAGTATCCACATGCCAATCCGAAGTGATCAGATTAAAGACAACATGACATCCTAATGTGGTTAATCATCACTTTCCATGGAAGTCACGTCAACAGTATATGCAGAAAAGCGGACTACCACATCCGCAACATCAGTCTTATCATGAGGTTATTGGATTACAAATCAACAGTATCCTCAGTTCAAGCTTTCATTACGTCAAGACTGGACGATTGTACCGCACTCCTGTCACGACTTCCACAACATCTCATTTGAAAATTGCAAAAAGTCCAGAATACGGCTGCCAGGATAATTACTCGTAACATAAGGTATGATCACACCACCCCTGATTTGATTGATCTTCGCTGGCTGCCAGTGAAGTACATTTGTACAAGATAGACTATAAGAGCATTCCCCTAGCGTTCAAGTGCATGCATAGTCTTGCTCCAACCTAACTTACTTCTCTCCTACAGGAATACAAGCCAACAAGAACACTAATTTCACAGGACAGCTCTCTACTGTGCGTGCCACCTAGTAGGACTAAGACATTTGGAGCTAGAGCTTTTGAGGTATCCGGTCCATGTCTGTGGAACTGTCTTCCAAAACATCTACGATGCCAGCATGAACTGTGTCAAATCAGGTCTAAAGACCTACCTATTTAGGCTGCATTATGTCAGACTGTTCAATAAGCAATGTTGGCGAGCTCACAAAGCGTTTCAGGACAGTTTCACTGGTGTTAGCGCTATACAAGCTTTTGTATGTATGTATGTAGGGATGTGGGTGTGGATGTGGGTTTCCTGTATGTTGCTCATGTCATTTCACCTTGAAATGGTTTAAAATAACCATAAATTTCATATTTTTCTTAATGCATAAAACCTTAAAAACATTTTTTGTTGCTCATTATATATACAACGGGACATGAAATGCAATTTGAGTCATATGAATAAATAATGAAATTCTATTACTCATCATACCTGAGGTCAAATAACATCATAATGTGTGATCGAATCAAGGGAGAAAACATGTAGACTTCTCATAAATAAATATATCTTCTAGCAGTATCCATTTTCGTTACACATTATTAACTTAAGCAGTTATTTTGGATGAACAGCGAGTAAAACCAAAATCATGGCATGATTATGAATAACTTAAAACCAATTATCTTCAGTAGAAGCCTCCAATATCTGCAGCAAACACACAATCAAGGACATGTGAACTAATGTAAGTGATGGCACCAGCTTTTTCCAATCACTGCACTTGTTATGCAGAGTTTCTATTTTGAATTCAAGGCACCTACATGTTTGTCATTTTATTATTGAAGTTGGCCTTTAATACGGCTTTGTCAGTGAAAATAGAACTTGCAAACAGTGTTCATTATTTATTCGAATGTCAAGATTTTATTTAACAAAATAAGATATATTGCAAATACAATTACATTTACTATTTCCATGTTACAGTGCTTGTAAAATAATAGTTTCCCAAATCCAAGCTTTGTGCAATCAAACAGTTAACAATGTATCTAAACACGACTGATAAAGATGTGCTCAAAAAGGTTATTTAATGTTCTTAATTTTAAACTGTAAACTTTTTATATAATACTTGAAATTGTAATTTGCCAACGAGTCTTTAAGAACTAATTAAGAAATATTAATCATAGTGATACTTAAAATACCTAAGATACGTAATATCAGGAGTTGTTATGAGATAGTAAGATTTAGAAATTTGGGTCTGGGATTCAGATCATCATTACGATTTTGCAGATGCTAGATACTATTTGGCCCCAGATTTCATGGCAACGCTAGTTTTTGTCAGTTGCTAATACAGTATACCCTGGTATAAATGCCCTGGTAATAATGCCACCCTGGATATAACGCCACGTTGTTGCCAGAACGGATTTCCTGCCCTTACAGTGCCTTGGTTATAATGCCAAACTGGTTATAATGACAGTTGCCAATGTTTCTTTTATAACAAAAAATACTTGTCCCTTGTTATAATGCCAATCGTCAGATGACTGTCCATTAATGCAATTGCAAGTGGTATGAAATCATGGTATTTAGCGTGTTGTTTTCACGTTACTTATTTGAATGGCAACGACATTAGAATTTATGACGAAGCTTTGTAAATGAAGAATAAAGTAAACGCTTATCCATACAAAAAAACAAGTCTATATTCCTTGCTTCTTTGAAAATGTATTATACATTGTATATGAGAAAGAAATGTATCATGTTCAAGTAATATATTTTTAAATAAAATAAGTGTCCCCAAATAACCAACCTGGTTATAATGTCACCCTGGATATAAAGCCATATTGTCTATTGGACAAGTTGCCATTATAACCAGGGTGTACTGTATGCTACTGAACGGATGTGCCCCGGGTTTTGTGGTACCAACAACTTTTTGCAATTGAAGGGGTGCATTCAAGAAGGGCACATGTTCTATGTGTATAACATAGCACATGTGCCCTTCTTGAATGCCATTTACCCTTCAATTACTAGTATTATGTTGATGTTTATATGTTTCTGCAATTGCTATTGTAATTATGAGGTTGTAGTTTTTAGATTAAAGAGCTAATATTCGCCTTGAGCATCTCAAATGCAGATTATTTATGTTAATAATCCAATCTCGATTGTGCTTTTAACATTTCATTCCTCTCTCTCTTCTGCTCTTCTCTTCTCTTCACTCGACCTTTATCAAAACTCATCTAACATCAAATCGAGGTTCTACTGTTCGTATTCTCGGAAGGCTGATGGTCATGTCAACGTACACACTCGAGTTGGTTTAGGAGCATTAGACCAAGGGTGCCGCAGTCGCCACATCGTTATTGGCTTATCTTACAGACGGTGAGGGATGTCTTGAACGATTAAGATATTTCCCGTTACTAATAAGGGTTATATATGAACGGTATTCTCGTTAACATACGTCTGATGATCAGTTGATAAGTTATTTCATAACAGTATCCTCATTAAAATGGTTATATTACAAAAGTAAATTCGCATATTGGAAAACATTTGAAAGTGAAATAAATGAAGTTTTTAAAATAGGAGGACATGTACTTTGTCCGTAGCTGCCTTAAGTTATTTCAATCGTGAGCACGTATTACTTTGTTGAATGTGACTAAGCATGTATAATCAAAAGCTCTTGGGAACATTTCTACCTTGAAATAGCATTGTGAATGTTTTAATCCAGCTGTTTAAATCAAATCATGTATTTCCATAATGTTGAAGATACATGTAGTTGTAGTAATCAATAGAAGGTTACCAAAACTTGAACGTCAAAGTTCATGAGTCAAGGTCTTCGGAATCTAAATGATCACCTTAATTTAATGGTTTGGAAAAGTATATCAATGCAAGTAACATGGACTATATGTACACAATTGGGTTTCTCAATTTGATTGTAATATATACTTGCATTTATTTAAACAAACATGTAGCATGCAATAAATTAGGATAAGAACATGGATACCTATATAAGCATAATGATATAATAACCTTTATAATTGGCTTCCCCTAACGCATACTTAAAATGAATCATTTTATTTTGTAGATTTCGTTAATACATTGAAAATACGACTTGTTTTTCTAATGTGTAGATTGGGTGATTAAATTTACTCATCCAGAGGTTATTGATCCGAAGTACAATTGGAGGTCATTCATGTAACTGTCTTATGTACATATATATCATTTGTGATTGAACATTTATTTTTATGGAATACAAACCTCTCCTTCAGTTAATGTCAAGTGTGCAGATTTAACAATACACTGTGGACAATTCTGTCATTTTCCTAATTGAGTAAATGGTACATGGCACAGCACACAACTTTTCAAATGATCGACGTAATTATCTGGAATTGTCAGGTAAAGTTTTGCAGGATTTAATTTTAGATTTATTTCTAAGTAATGCTCATGTAGAATAAATGAGTCGGAGTCACATTTAACGATAACCAGATTCATTAGAACATTTAAAAACAACATAACTATCTTCAATCAGAAAAAGTAACTTATTTCAACGACAGCGAAGCTAATTATTGTAAAATTTACGAAATAGCAAAACGATTATCTATGTAAAATTAAAGAATCAATTCAAATGTATGTCAAAAAGGTTATTTCCACAAAAACGGGCATCATGTATATACATGTATATGTTGCAGCGATAAAGTAGTCTCATTTGACCTCTTTTGAATTTTGCACATTAGGTAATTTCCCTCTCGTTTCGAAAAGTGTTTAATTACCTCAATTCCATTTCAATTTCGACGAATTGGTTCCAATTTAGGAAACTGATGCCTTAAAAGGAACATCTTTACACAAGAACTTCCAAATCGATAACCAAAGTAAATTGAAAAACGCACCTGAAGGTTGAAAAACTTGTGGGTCATGTCTACTGGATAATTGTGAGAAATACCGTATATCTGATCTGATAATAACCAGTTTAGTACACAGTGTTCTATATTTGAATGATATATATGAAAGCTCTCATTACAGGGTGTGCACATAATGTTTTGTTATAACCTACATAATATATTGATCATACGGATTGTATATTCGTATTTACGTAATATAAAGTTTACTTTGAACTTTTTTTTCGAGAAATAAAGAACTTAATATGAATATTTACCAAATGTATGTGGGATCAGATAATGTGAACGACGGATGTTAATAACGACGAGAAAACAAGAGCATTGTTCGCGCCCAATGTAACTTGTAACAACACTAAGAAAAGGACATTCATCTCTCAATGCTGTAAATAACGAAAAGAGCAAACCATGTCTCGTTCAATTTACTAACATTAACATTAACATTACCATTAGGTTAACATTAACTCCCATCCTGTAAAGACGTAACCAACAATAATCAAAATAAATGAAAACTTGCTATCAACTGGCACGATGCAAGCTGAATATATATCATTCAAGATTCAAAAAAAGTCTGTAAAATTATATTTGTTTTGTGGTAATGTTTAAAAAAAGGGCAAACATATTTTTATTTAGTTAAAGTAAATTCTAAAAAAATGTTTTATTATCATTCAGAGCTATATTGTTGTTTTCGTTCATAAATGGAATGTTATCAGTGTAGAAAAGTCATTTGTATCTTGTATTTTGTCATAAACATTATATTATAAAACTGCAATGTCAACAATGGATTCTGCAGAAATAACTTCAAAAGTCATGTTAACTAAACAAAATGAAAAATAATTCAAACGTCATACAAATTGCAGAAACCATGCTGTTGGAGAATACTAGAAAATAAAAATATATGTCACCGACCTATTTACTGAGATATTTGATGTTGAAGCTGATTATTTATGAAAAGTTATTGGCAAAGACAGACAACTCTTCACTAGAAATTCTAATTTTTAGTATATCCCTCCTTTTGATATGGTTATAGAGAAAAACCTTTTTACCATAAAACATAAACCATTTCACACGGCCACAACACCATTTCTGTTCTTTATTAGTATCCAAATATATAATTCTATTTTTAATGTTTTCACAATACACTGTTGATGAAAAATGGACCTTATGTATTAAGGTTCAACAAGATGCTAACAGTCAAAATCTGACAATTGGAGATATGCGTAGACAATTGTTACGAACGTCTTTAAAGTGGCAGTAGCACGTTTTTTTCATATTTTAATTTTTCAAATTTCCCATTTATGATGATAGTTTATGTCATTTATATTTACTTTAGAGGGTAAAACATCGTATTACACGTATAACGGTGTTGCGTATAAAGCAAAAATTACATGGCGGCTATTTTATTGTGAACACATTTTATTATTTCGAATGACAAAAACGATTCCCATGGCTTTACAGAATTATGTACATTCATTTTTTAACTTGATTTTCCGAAAAGAGAAGGATGTTTTACTATTGGTGACATTATTTTTCAAATACATTTCATCGACTTATTTCACCGAAAAAACGTGCTAGTGCCCCTTTAAGGTTCAACAAGGTGCTAATGCGTGGACAATTGTTACGAACGTCTTTAACATTGCACTAAGTTAACCTTAGTGGTTTACGATTGCCGTAGTGCTTTTTAAAATGGGGACCAGACCTTTAAACCGTGAATGTTGATATCTCCAAATACAAAAGTGTATCTGTGGTGATCAGTGCTTAGTTCTGGAATAATAGTGTCTGTGATTTTGTGACAGTGATCTGTTGTTGGCTCTCTTTCAGATCAGTGTTAAATCTTGTAAATTGTATCTCATAAACGATCCATGACGTTCTGCGTATATGTTATCTCGATGTATAAGCATGTTAAGATAGCTTATCTTAAAGCTACGTTTCATTTCCGACATTGAACCTACAAATGTAACATTTAAGGATGTCTGAATGAAACACTTATTGATTATTGAAATTAAGTTCACATAAGGTCTGGTTAAACATGACCTTTTCATGATGATGAATCCACCTTTTTTTGTGAGACAAATACAGCGTCATCACTGATCCCCTGGTCTAATGGGAGTTAAAGCGCACACTAAAGATAGACACACTATAATGGCAGTCTGCATGAACCTTTCATATGTAGTAAAATGTGCATGTATAGATTGAGTGGTTTGAATTTAGCCCTGTTCAACCTACTTCGACTACATTGCCAAAATCATGTAAAAGAGCAATGAACATAATACTCATGTGTAGAATGTTACACCACTGAATGAAAATGCATGCATAACTGATGAAATTATTGTGAACACGGTTGAATTTGATGTATGGGCGATTTCTCTGATTAATTAAAGCAGTGTCCCAATGTGATAGGACGCGAGCGGATTATTCCATCTAGAACCTCTCTTCCTGATAAAAAGAAGAGAAGAATGAGTGATTGGACAACAATCTGACATCGTCGAAATGCACCATCTTGACCAAGATGTGCAAGGTTACAAACCAAACATACACTACTTCTAATTATGTATTTACCTTTGCAATGTTTGAACGGCGATATGTTAAGTCTTTTCTTTTCGGGGTAATTTTATTAATGTTACTGTAAAATGTTTGACTTGTGTGATAGCAAAATAGATCATCTTAATAAGTGGATGTTCCGACAAACAGAAGACAAATGACAACCAATAAGTGCGATTTTGCGTGAGTTTATTACTACTTTGAGATTAACGGACATTATTGCTTTCACTTATGAAGAACATGCAATTTTTATTGTCTGTCCAAACGCGGTTGAATATCAGGTACAACATTGTGAAACGTCTTTGTATAATGTGATTTTGTTCTATATGTTCACTCCCATGTAACATATTAAACGAAGAATTTTTTATTCATTTTTTAAGTATAATAACTTCAGGTATTTGAAGGGCATTTAGAAGTGGTATACATAAGAACAGGGAGATGTTCCGAATAACAACTTCTTTAATGTGAAAATACACGACATTTCGGATTATATAATAATAATAATAACTAGGATTGACGCGTCAATACTTAGGTCTTCAAGACTTCTGCTTGACCTTCGGCTCCTTGTTTGATCGAAGAATGTCACCAATAATGTTTCTAACAAAACTTCTATGTGTAACATCTCATAATGTACTGAGAAAACCTAAAAAAATCAGAAATTTCATTTTAAATTAAAATGGCGGGAAAACCACGTGACCTACGAATTCGTCATGATTTACTTTTTTGCTTGCATTGTTATTCCCCATCTATTATAAACAGTTTCAAGTCTCTATGTCAATTTTGAATATTTTCCCCATGTTAAAATTAGAAATCGTGATTATCTGTCATTTTTCAGCCTTAATTGTGACTGTTCGCGAGCGATTTTATTATTGATTCCTAAAGACACTATATCGATCTAGTAGCCCTGAACATTTCATTCAGTTTTAAGGTCGGGAAGTTGGAGTAATTCCCCCTTGAAGTAGGTCGAGTTTATCAAGTCGCCCAACTTTGAAAGGTCACTGTGCGAAAAGTATTAAGAGTTCGATCCTGAAAAACAACACCATGTATTCACCAATACCTCAGCTACATACAAAAATAAATGTCAGATTCGTGGTGCAAGTATCTTCAGAGAAGAAGATTGTCAAAGGTACATGGGGTCGGACAGTTTTAAAAAGTGACTAAAAACAAAATGGCGGCTAAACCACGTGACCTAGGGGTTCGCTGTGATTTACTTTTTTGCTCGCTTTGTCATTGCGCATCTTTTAAAAAAAGTTTTTTTAATTTTTTTCCCATGTTAAAAATCGAAATTTAGAATCGAACTGGACCTTTAATGAGGTAAAAAATCAAAATTCTGCTTCGACACTTTTCCAGATCTCATTGAATTGTACCATCCCTGAAAGTTTCATGAACATTTGTTCAGCGGTTAATTCAGGAATGTCCGGACAAAAAGTTCCGGAAATAATAATAACGATTCGGATAAAAACAATAGGTCTTCCAGACTATGTCTTGAAGACCTAATAATATGCATATTTAATATGCGCCCAATCCACATCGACAGACATGCTCAAGGCGCTACAATGTTAAAAGCTATGTATATATGTAAAAAGAAAATCCTTTAGGGGATATATTGTTGGAAGAGGTATGTTTTCAGTTTAGACTTGAATGATTCAAAGCTGTCACTAGTTTTCAGATCGTAAGGGAGAGAGTTCCAGAGAGTAGGGGCTGCATAGGAGGAAGAACGTTGTCCAAATGATTTCAGTCTGAAACGTGCCATAGTGAGGAGATCTTGGCTACTGGAACGAAGATTGGGAGACAGGTATTGAGGAGCAAGGCCATGCTTGGCTTTGAAGGTCAAACAGAGAATCGTATGTTCGATCCTGGCTTAGATGGGCAACCAATGAAGTGCTTTAAGTACAGGCTTGTATGGCAGTGTTTTAGATAGATTATTCGGGCAGAGGTGTTCTGAACTTTTTGAAGTTTATCGGAGAGTCTCTGAGTTATACCAAACAACAAGCTGTTGCAACAAGAAAAAAGTGAGCATGGCTCACAGACCCCCGCCATCCGCTCTCCGTCCATTGAGAATTATAGATGTGAAGGTTACTATGTTTAAAAAACAGCTTCAAGCATCATAATATTGTCCAAACTAATTTTAGGAACTGGCTTTGTTTTTACAAAATTTCATTCACCCAGATGTAATATTTTTCAGGTAACATAATTTTTCTCATTAGAGCATCACACCAATAATTTGTACCAAGTTCAATTATAGATTCAAGTGCTTAATATCTCCGTAAAAAATAATATTTCGGAACTGGACTGTGAACTCGATGAAGAGTATCATCTGCACTACCTACATGTAAAAAGTTCATTCACCTAGATGTAATAGTTGCCGAGAAAACTTAATTGTCCCAATTGGAGCATCACAGCTCTTTTGGTAGTAAGTTCAATTTCGGATTCAAGGGCCATAACTCCGTAAAAAATAATATTTCGGAACTGGTTTTCGAACTCGATTTAGAGTATCATCTGGACTACCTTCATGATAAATTTCATTCACCTAGATGTAATAGTTTCCGAGAAAAGTTGTCCCCATTGAAGCATCACAGTTATTTTGGTACTAAGTTCAATTTCGGATTCAAGGGCCATAACTCCGTAAAAATAATATTTCGGTTTTGGCACTCGACAAAGAGTATGGTCATGAGTACTCACAACCAAAATTTCATTCACCTAGGTTGATCAGTATCCGAGAAAACTTGTCCCCAGTCCAAAAAGTGACGTTTCCATGGAAACGACAACAAATTTAAATCTCAGAAAATTGAAAATTGTCTGTGCGCGATCGGAAGAACATGGTAAACAACTATGCAAAGTTTGGTTGATGTACCTTTGACGGTTTTTGAGAAAATTGACCGGACGGAAGGACGGACGCTGGATGACCGCTATATACCCCCGCTTACTTCGTAGCGGGGGTATAATAATCCAACCTTGAGGTAATGAGGGTTCGAATAAGGGCATGAGTGGCATCAACTGTAAGGTATGGACGGATTTCGGTTATTGAGCGTAGGTGAAAGTAGCATGTCTTGCAGACTTGATATACTTGAGCCTCCACACCCAGGTTTTTGGCTGTTGAACAGATCGGAATGATAAACTCACTCCTTCATCAGGTGGAATGTAAGGAAATAACAACATAAGATACATTTATATAGCAATCAAAACAATGGTGAGGAAACGAAATCAGGGAGATTAACATGCATGAGAATGGTATACAATGGGGATTTGTAATACAAACATGAGGGGTAAAGCATGAGAATGTATTGCAAATAACAAATATGAGGGGAGTAAGTACTTGAGTGGTTGATAAACAATGGCCTGTAGGCTTTATTGAAGATGTAAATAAACTATATACTCCGAAACGTCGTGTATTTTCACATTAAAGAATTTGTTATCCAGAATGTGACAAACTTTTGAAAGAAGTTGTGGATTTAAGGAATTTAAATCGAAAAACGTCCCCTCTGGATTTGTGGTTGAATAAAAAGCATCAATGGTTGTGTGGAAGCTTCAACATCGTGAACAACTTCCCCAGGCAAGGCATAAGTCCTCATAACTGGCTGAATTAAGCCTTGCAGTATATCTGTAAGGTTTTCGTGCTTGGATATACGTTCTTGAAAATAATATTGGACTGGATATACTGCTGAGAAGAATGATAATGTGCCGGAATGTTCAGAATTAATACAACGTCCATTAATGAAACTAGGGCTAGCACATGGCTGTGATGAACCAAAACCTTCGAAAAATTTTAACATCAGAACATCTCATGATATTAGGAAGTAGAGATATGTAGTAGCAATTTTGGCACAGTGCACTATTTGTGCTTGTGTTTATTGTATGACATATCTCTTATGTTTATAGTTTGGCTATATTCATGCTAATGAGAGTTATATATGTATGAGCTTAACCACCAGAACATCAGCAAGACATTTAGAAAATCAACAGAGGTGAGGTGAGTTGGGGTTTAAGGCCGCTTTCAAGAGTATTTCACTTATATCGCGGCTGCTAGTATTATTGCAGGGAGAAAGCCCGCAACGCCACATGGCTATGCATTGTGGTGAAACCTGCGAGCATCGACTGGAACTAGCGAACCATGGGTATTACGCTGATTCCAGTGTAGCATGGCATCCAAACCTTACTGCGTGTAGAACAGTTCTCTACTGCAGACAAAGTTGCCGTGCCCCTGGCGGGATTCGAACCCCGGACCTCTTGATCCGAAGTCGAACACGCTAACCACTGCGTTATCCCGCCCCCACATCAACAGAACATGTTATCTCAGATCGATGCTCAACATGGATGGGTAAACTTTTGAGATAATAAATGAGGATAGCTTGTTCTCAAGAAGAGATAGCGTAGATTGTATTAAAGTAGAAAACATAAAATGTTAACATCAACATCGATTAGACATGTTCATGGTTATATGTACAGCATATAGACGTTGGATGTTATACATTGAATATGTATTTATCGCTGTGACATCACGGGTTCTTACATACATTAACCGGGATACAGTTTCGTACCTTACCTTTCTCAGTCACTAACGCCGCATCTACCTACGTTAAGAGTAACAGCTGTGGTACATGTTGACTGCAGTGAATTAACGTCAACACAACGTTGACTTTAACTGTGATGTCGTTATTAAAGGGGCAGTAGCACGTTTTTTCCCTCAAATAAGTTGATGAAATGTATTTGAAAAACAATTTCACTAATAGTAAAACATCCTTCTCTTTTCGGAAAATCAAGTTAAAAAATGAGTGTACATAATTCTGTAAAGCAATGGGAATCGTTTTTGTCATTCGAAATAATAAAATGTGTTCACAATAAAATAGCCGCCATGTAATTTTTGCTTTATACGCAACACCGTTATTACCAATACGGATAATTGGTTTGTGTAATACGATGTTTTAAAAAAATTAAGTTAAAACTGAGTGAACATGGTTCGGTAAAGCCACGGGAATCGTTTTTGTAATGCAAAATAATAAATTGTGTTCACAATAAAATAGCCACCATGCAACTTTTGCTTTATACACAACATAGTTTTTATCACTACATATAATTTGTTTGTGTTATAAGATGTTTTACCCTCTAAAGTTAATTCTAATGACATAAACTATCATTTTAAATGAGAAATTTGAAAAAAATAAATTTAGCAAAAAAACGTGCTACTGCCCCTTTAAGGTTTATCGCCATGAATACTTTACACCATACCTTAATGAGGGAAGAAGATGCCATCTCCCACCGGTCCCACATAATTCTTAAAACTCATCTTTGACAGATAATTTTACTCTATGATTTTATTGTTACAAGATATAATTCATATTGTTTATTGAACGTATACATCATCTAAACTGATTACTATCGTATAACACTGTCCTATATAACTTCATCACAGTGTAGTGACGATTATTTTCAGCCAGCTACAATGACGAAGTGTTATTTAATGGGAGATGACATCGCCGTTCAGGGAGTGATCATTGTTTATGTGCCCACGTGCCTTATTTCCAGCTGCGTATTCCGTGTGTAATGTTCTTGATGGTTGTTGTAACCAGATGTTCTGTTGTCAGATTGGCAACTGTCAGTTGTGGAATATCGCAGAATAATCAGGTCAAGTGTATACTCCTTTAGGGTGTTCGTATCCGCAGGTGATGGAAGAAAACGTGTGATTACACACATCCCGATTGAGCAGTATGCGTCATGGGTAGAGGGACCGTAGATGGTGATAATTTAACTGAGTAAACGCATCGAGTCTGTAGAGTGACCGTAGATTGTGATAATTTAACTGAGTAAACGCATCGAGTTTGTCTGCGGAACGTCTAGTTACACACATCACGATTGAGAAGTATGCGTCATGGGTAGAGGGACCGTAGATGGTGATAATTAAACTGACTAAAACGCATCGAGTCTGTCTGCGGAACGACTAGTTACACACACTACGATGGAGCAGGATGCGTCATGGGTAGAGGGACCGTAGATTGTGATAATTTAACTGAGTAAACGCATCGAGTTTGTCTGCTGTATAAGTAGTTTGGTAGCTACATCATATGATGTGAGACCATACATTGTTACTGTTTCTATACTGATTGGGAAATACCATTTTATACATTATGCTTTATAGATATGCTTTCACATTTCATGGATTGATGTAGATTTATGTATGACATAATGATAAATTATTTGATCCGTTTGAAAAACCCTTGCGTCCTTGAAATAATCTGGATATTTTAAAATAGTTGTAGGCTATACAAGTACGTCTTTGAAGTGTGGATTACAATCCATTTTCTCCCTTGATAAGCAAGATGAACTATCAAAGAAGTGGTACAAGCTTATAGGGATTACCTGCATGACTGTAGGTGGATCTACTTAAGGTGATGTAAGAAGAAGGTCACAAGCAAGATAATACTCCCCTGGGATATAGTCAAAGTCTGTTCTGAATTTGTACTTTAACAAGGATTACCAGGCATACACTGAATATTGTAATTCTTCTTGACATCGTTGTCTGCATGTATATTCTCTAATGGAAACAAAATAAAACATCATAAAAGTATAGTTGTCAATCAGATATGTTGGAATGACACTAGAAGATTCATGAATGTCAAGTAACGTCTGACTGGGTACCTGAGATATCTTTTCCTGAAGAGATAATCAGCATTTACGCCATAGCAACATCAAAATGCAGTAAGACTGGCTATACGTTAAAAAAGAGGCATCCACAAGTTTATGACCTTTTACGAATAGATGCAATAAGATGATGTCATTGGCATATATATCTGAGTACATCCGCACTAATGCACTATTTACAGCTGCTGAACAAAAATTTGTTTAACTGTGTCCCGAACTCAGTGCAAATATCATATAATTCCGTGTTCATTTAAGTTTGCTTTATTCCTTAACTATGCCCGCAAAAGTTATGAATCTTTGTTTAGACGTAGAAAAATCATGTCTGTATCATATACTTTTCTCTACATCTTGACCAAAAAATGTATCCATAATATGTTCTGTTAAGAAATAGTGCCAAAGTGAAGTTTTAAAAAAATGATGATTTTACGTAGGAAATCTTGAATAGTCAAACACACTTTTGTTCAGCAGCTATATGACATCAAGACTACTAATGTTATCACTGAATAATGGTTACTTGTGATTTAGTAAGAAAAGGAGTTATTATTGTTACTCTGTCGAGGGATGAATCCTTGTTAAGGTAAAATAAAAGGAAAGTCGCGGGCAGAAGAAAGTTATCACACTTTACTCTTTAAGCTCACCTGACCTGAGAGGTCCAATGGGTGACATGGACAATGGATGACATGGCGTTTAGCGTTCGTGCGTAAACTTTCCTTATCTTTTGCTTTAGATTCCTTAGCCAATGAGGACTATGAATCGGTTCCCTCTGTGAACTCCCAATAAGGGCCAATATCAAACAACCAATGTTATTTTCTTCTCGAGTACGAAATACATTTTGGGTACAGACTGCTTAGACAATGGTGGTTATAAATTGTAGATCTGGTGATCCAATCATTTTATCATGTTATCCAGAATAAAAGTCCATAAAAGTGAAATGTTATGTACATAATCAGTGGTTAAAGGGATTATAACTACAATGAAGTATATTAAGTGACTCTCTGGCCACATAATAAGAACGTGGCACACCTTAGAGAAATGTCTTCTTCTGAAAACTAAATGCACAACAACGCTGGAATCTTGTAAACTTTGGCTGATTGAGTTTAGTCAGTTAAATTTTCACCATCTAATTATTCTCTGGCCACCATATAATTCTGGATCCATATTTTCGAAGCTCTCTTAGAGCTAAGATAGTCGCAAGTGCCATACATTAACATTGACTTGAGACTATCTTAGCACTAAGATAGCTTCGAACATATTGGACCTGGTCCGGAAATGAAATTGTAAAACGACAAAAAAATAAATCCAAACAATTCAAAAAACGTTAAAAGCACATCAACACTGCTGACTTGATACTTATAGTTATTGGTCGGGAAAAGAAAAATCTTGAGTTGATGTGATGTGTGTTAGGGTTTAACGTCGTTTTCAAGAATATTTCATGGCCGCTAGTATTAATACAGGGAGAAACACCATGGTGGTTATTAATTGCATTGACACTGCCAGCATCTTCTGAAACTAGCGAATCTTTGGTGGTATGCTGAAATTCATTGTAGCATTGCACTCAAATCCTACTGTATGTAGAACAGTTTTCCAAAGTAGTAAAAAATAACATGTACACTTACGGGATTCGAACCGTCGACCTCTTGATCCGAAGCCGAACGCGCTATTTGTTTTTGTCTTGCCAACAATTTTCCACCAGGTTTGTTTTTGTGCAATCTATTATTGTTTGTCTTTCATCAGTTTCATCCTGAATTTTTTACCGGGCTTCGGCGCGATTACCCTCTCGGGTGCTTTTCTTCATGCGCTTCGCTTTCATGAATTACATCACTATCTCTTGATATGTTTCATCAAATGTTAAGGGTTTTCCCCTTTGAATTGTCTTACTTGTATTTATTTGTATTCTTCTTCCCTCTGATTCTGACTCAGATATAGCCTATACCCAGGGACGAGACCAAGATGGAGGAACCCTTTCCAACTCCTGATCGCGAGATGTCTCAGTTGGACCCTTCCCTGGAAAAGGTTCCAGTCGTTGCTCGCAGGTTTCACCGCAATGCATAGCCACATGGCGTTGCGGGCTTTCTCCCTGTAATAATACTAGCAGCCATGATATAAGTGAAATACTCTTGAAAGCGGCGTTAAACCCTTTCTCACCTCACCTCACCCATGGAGAAGGGGACTGCTCTGGAGCAAGAGAACCAGAGATATCGTTACCCCTCGCTTGAGGAGTTCTAAAGGCGCCACAACCCTTGAGTGGCGGAATGTCAACTGTCTCTCTTCGGGCACTAGTGTTCCTCACACTACGTCAATATGGGACGAGCTCCTTCCGCTCTACCTCGTGGTCGCCGACCATGTTGCCTCACTTGACGAGAAGTTCAAACGACTCTGGCACAACCCTTCACATAGGTTAGCAACGAATACAAACGCTATATTTTCCGTAAGAAATGAATGATGATAATCCCACACGTCTGGACCACCTTACGACCATGTTGAGATGTCAAGCTAGTAGCTATCCAGATTGTTGACAACATAAGAAGCGCTCCATTGTGCGTAGGAACGGCGTTCTCTCCCCTTGCTCATGGGAGAAGGATTTCAAGGTTTGTGTGTGTGTGTAGAATTTGTTATGCAATCTTTATATCACAGCTCACGGTCGATCATCAAAACTTCCTGAAGTCGTATACCGGTTCCATAGTCTGTTGATCGGTGTCCTGGAAACTTTCATGGCTCTTCATGGCAACAATCTGCTGAGTCTGTTCTGTAAGCATACAAACAATGGCAGTGACATGAAGCTTGTGTTGGACGTGGCATTATTGCATCAAGCAATACAACAAAACACATATCTTATTTCTTTTAAGACGAACAAGGGTACAGAGAATGATCAGGGATATATGTGTAAGACATTGTCATAGAACATCGTGGAAACAACTGAGATAAGCACTGGCTGGTTTCAAGTGTAGTAATTTGTTAATTGAATTATAATCGTCACACTTAAATAGAAAATCACTATGAACAGATAGGCTCATTTTGCAGATAAACGTTTCCGTCTACCGAAATACAAATAACCGATCATTATTTCTATAAACGTCCTTATTCAATATATATCTACTTCAACAGAGCCACAATAACAATAGTCGTCAGTGGGTCTCGGAATTGGCGGGTGGTACAATTATAAATTTCACTGATGAAGACGAAAACGATAACATGAAACTGCCCGCGTTTTATGTTTCATTAATACTCCGTTTTCATGACGACAATGACTGGCAACAAGTTGCAGTTAAGATGTTGAAAATAATACCCTGCCACATTTGATTAGCAATCATGTTTTAGACAAAACAACAATTACTCAACTCAGTCTGCGTGATGCAATTAGGGAAAACGCCTTCGTGTCTGAAAAAACATCAATTTGAACGATTCGATCAATAAACATTCTGAAGACAAACCTGCGGTAAATGCGTCTAAACTGTGTACTCTCGTCTCTTGACAAGACTTCAGTAAACAACTCCGTAAAGAGAGACACAGCTGATTACCACAAAACATGTGTTTTATGGAGGAACGTGTTTATCGAAAAGCCCTCCAGACATCTTGATTGCAGAATAACAGAGAGAGATGTTTGTGTAATACTGGAAACCAGACGCAGTTAACTGTAAACTGTGTAACATATTGGATACAAAAGCGTTTTCTGGAGCTGCTTATTTGAAAGTAGTCGGGGGTATATAGCGGTCGGATTGTCCGTCCGTCCGTGTGTCAAACCGTCCGTCCGTCTGGAATGTTTTTTTCCGCTCATTAATCTGACACTAGTTGTTCAAATTTTACAAAACTTGATATTTCCAATCACCATGACGTGTACATCTGCCTTTTGTATGTTTCATACCCTCATTTGAATATTTTATGCAAATTTTCTCCATTTTTCAACTTTTACTTCTAAAACACTCTTACAAGTGAATCTATGAAGACATATTTACTATGAAAACGAACTCCGCTTTCATAGTACTGTTGTGGTTTATTCATACAGAAGACTAACCATTGATGTCTATCTGCTATTTTGAAACTTTTCTTTGACCAATGTTAAAAGCGGGGGTATATGAGTGAGCTGCGCTCACTAATTCTCTTGTTATTAATCGTTTATGAATGTTATGTTTCCATTTCATGGTACTCTCTCTAAAGGACAGTCATAGTTGCATATTGACAAAATTATGTTCAAGGTTTGGAAAACGATGATTACAAGAGGAAAGTGGAACATTGATGTCATTTGTTCTTGACAATGGAACCGTGATGTTTGATTCAATTATGGTGTCAAATTCTCAATAAATAGTCAAACCTATTTTTCACAGACCTACACCAGCACAATTAACAATATCTCGATCATCTTAACGAGCAGCTCCCGGTAATACTTTCAAGTAACTGCCTGTGATTTACATGTACATTGCACAGGCATGGGAAATATGAGAGTAGGTTAATAAACATCACATTTTCGCATCCCATCACAACCGACATTATGTGTGACTTTAGCAAATCGTTAAAGAAGTCAGAAAACTGTCTGTTAACGTCGCTTTTTGACGTATACGGAAAACATCGGAAAACTCTCGAAACTCCCAAAAGAATGTATGACGTCAACTGTAGAAAACAAAGCCTTGCAAATAGCGACCGCCGTATCAATAACACTGTCAGACTAGTAAACAGCGTGGGTAATAAGAACCATGACAGTCGACCGTTCAATGTCAAAACTTGCAAGAGTTTTGCATATATCAAATTGAAGAGAAACTGAAGAGGAATACACTCAAAACCAGCAATAATGTTTTTAAGACCTTTCTTACTTAACCCGGAAATACATTCGAAAATAATCGAATGGTACAGATGCGTGTTTCAGTTATGACATATCCGGCAAACCTATCTACCAACACACACACACAGGGTACACATATATATATATATATATATATATATATATATACTCAAGAACTTTATACAGGATAGATAAAATGAAAACTGGTTGGTCCTTAAGTTCAGAATGTTCTTATTCATTTGTTCTCTAGGTGGTTTTTTTGATACAGTAGATAAAAAGCACTTTACTTGATTGTAATGACTTGCTCTATGCTATCTACATGATCAGGGACTGGCGTGGTAGACTGGTACGTTTCCATTTTTGGAAACTGTTTAAACAATTATCTGACAATTGTAATTCTTAAATATCAAAATGTGAAAAAGTAAATTACACGGTCTCTGATGTATATTGCAAATTGCAGAAAAAAATTCATTTTAACTCAAAATGAAAAAAAACTGTTTGTATGTGAAGGACACATCTGTGAAGTTTTTACGCGGTCCATCAGTTATCAATTATTTCCCCATGTTTGTTTTAGGGATTGCCTGTTACAGTGGCTTGGTCTATTGTCGTCATATGTCATGACCTGAATATTATTGTTTTCAATGTATGACTAGTTGAAGTTATATTGAAACCTGCGTTCATGTATATCCTTGTGAACACCGCTGTTTGTTATAAGCAATAGACACCCCGCAGTCTTCAATCTAACGGTTATATTTTGCTGAGTAAGTGTATTGTAAGAATTTAAAGTTGTCCAGATTTAAAGACTATATAGGGATACATTTTGAAATGTACTCACTACAATACATCACTATTCATGTATTGAACTTGGTTATATCTGTAACTGAAATGTTCATCAACAGAGAGGGGCGTTTCCGGGAAAATGCCAAACAGCTCCTGGCATGTCTAATTTACCGATTTACATCAGACATCGTGATCACTGAGATCCAGGTTAGAATGTGTCAAGAACCAGGCAGTGTTGGCGTGAAGGAGACCTCTGAATATCAAAGAGCTGAAAGCCTTAGAAGCTAAAGCCTCTAAACTAGTTTAAAACTGGTTCCACCTTCTAGTGTTTCCTGTGCATAGCCACATGGCGTTGCGGGCTTTCTCCCTGCCATAATACTAGCAGCCGTGATATAAGTGAAATACTCTTGAAAGCGGCGTTAAACCCTAATTCACTCACTCACTCACTAGTGTTACCTGACATATCGTTAATGGTAATCCATGAAGAACCTGCTTGAGATCTTATATACATGAGCCGAATATGGAAACAGATACAAAGCATGGAGTGTTGTAGAAGCAACTTGAGGAGATGCTTGATATGGATTCATTTATAACTGCATCCCATCATTTTGATCACTTACTTTCCAATTTCTTTAGAATACCGTCTATTTTTTTTATTTTCATTGGACAACAATTTGGATAAGTCCTCAAAATATAAAGTGATCGTCGCATTTTTTGTGCATTTTCTCGAATTTATGCTTCTATGAATCATAGATATAATATGATTTGCCGTAAGAACCTGGGACCAGCATCTCTAAGACGTTTCACCAGTTTACCGATTGTGGTTTTGTGGCTTTACTTTCACCCGTCTGCAACATCCCTGTTGCTCTTTTTCTCACTGCCCAGACGTCACACCTAGCATTCGTGAGAAATCTAAAGCTGAACATGATTTCTATGCACAATAATATTTAATTCTAGCATGAATTCATTTTTGATAGAAAGAGAAAAAAACCTAGTTTCATCGACAATTCATACTGCAGAATCGCCACGATACCTCCTAGGTAGTCGGTGCGTTTGTGGAAATGTGGGAATGTGGGAATGTTTTGCCGATTTCATCGAAATGTCAACGTTTATAAGACACCATTCACCATTCACCATTTGCACATCACTCACAATGTATATCTTCTATAGCATGAACTGGGTGCAATCACAGCATCCCAGCAGGTAAAGATACCAATACAAGTTTGAAATACAATTGGCATGCGTGCAGAAATAGACTTGACCTAACGCTGTCTGTATATGAGCGCTTCAATTAATGAAAAGAATGATAAATCAGCCTTTAGAGGAATGACAAAAGCAAATGTTTTTCAGCCGACGAGACATATTGGTCTGTCATTTCCTGTCCAATATACGTTCCAATTCTTTATGTCTTTGACAATTTAAACAATCTACAGTCGCCATCCAGTCGCGGTCGTGATTTATTGCACATTTCATTGCAGATTGTTATTACAAAATATTGAAGTCATTATTGGACAAAAAAATACGTGTAGTGTGTTTGCAAGATTCCCATTATGACAACGAAGGCTTCAATTTGCGTAAACAAATATGAAATTGTAAGGAAGAAAAATCTCGAAATTTCTTATTTCAATTTCTTAGCAGCAAGGAAATAGTAAGTACATAAGGGGGAAACGTGCCAAATCTTCTTATTCAACAGCGTGGGTGTTCTCGGCGTGAAAAGCATTATGACGGACCGTTACTGGTATTTCTGTAGTTTAGTTAAAACATATTTTATTCACGGAAGTGAAACGGATTGGGCACAAGTTGTCCAACTTATAACAGTCCTCTCCATAATATTTACATTTCACATTTACATTATGTATACAGTCAGAATGAAACAATATAATACAAAAGATGCAGCAAATAGAGAGAAAGACAACAGACCAAAGCATGTAATTAAGAGGCACACTTAAATCTCTTTGTTTCTTGAATATACGCATGTATTTGTTTTATTATAGTTTAATTTTCACAAGGTGATAGATCTGCATTGCCATTAAGGACTAAACTAATATTTAAAGGCACTCTACCAAGAGTTACATTTGTTATCTTACATAATAATCTGTGGCGCTGAACTTGACAATTTATACAATCAAAAATATAATGAAGTTAAGGCATTTTCACATGGATTTCCACATGAACAGCTATAGGGTCACTGACTAAGCCTATCCTAAATAAATCATAGTTTAGTTGACAACACACATGTCTAAGCTTTGTGTTCAAAATATTCAGATATCTATTTCCTATTTAAAAAAATATTCTGGTGCTGTATCTGGTGGCTTTTGAAGGTTACGTTTGCAATGCGAAATGGATGGACAGTTTCTTATTTCCAGGGGAAGATTATTCCATTTCTGTATTGCCGTTATCTCACATTTAAAATCATTATTGGAACGCTATCTTTGTGAACCAGATACTCTGATTGTTTATGACTCTGTATATGTAACATTAGGTTTGTGATGTCCACTTTACTCTGTATTCCAAATAGTCATCTTAATTTGCGTTATTGTCTAATAAGTCTGCTAAATATCTTGGTTCATTGGGACATCCCACAATTATACATTATCCTTTATTGTACCGGACGAAGGAATCAAGCAGTACTCAGTCTTTTATATAAAAACAACCGACACAATTGGTAATACGAAAAGAATGGAGCACGAACACGGATAAAATGTGGATTGACCTAGAAGATCTAAGGTAGCCAATTGCACTTTTGTTACAACTCAGTGTCCCTTACAATGCAATTGACAATGCATTATATATACAAAAGCAAGCGCAAATATTTAATAGTGGTAAATGCATTCATGTCCACGGATGGCACAGGGAAAGAGTTTGTTACAGCTTAATATTAGTTTAGTTTCACGCCAAGGATGGGTAATTTTCTCGTTTATAACATACATGTCGGTTTTTAACCATTTCCATACATATATTTTAGTCTATATTTCCGTCTATATAAATATAGAATTCAACTGCATTGTTGAAGCCGTAAAAGTATCTGACATTTAAGAGCAAAACACTATTATGCTCGGACAATTCTTTTAGTAAAAAAAAGTTTCAACAATGTCATTTCAGGCCTTTGACGTGACATTTCTACTCTCTTCTTTTCTACACTTCTTATGGCTTAATTCTGCTGCAATAACGCAAGAAGTTCTGAGGAACATGACATAAACTGTCATCTTGTCGTAACGTGCAGCTTTCCCCCCGACTATCATTTAATATATTATTTGCCATGGCGTCATTAATTGTACAGTTTTGTGGAACAACTTCTGCTCTTTCCAAACTTTTTTGTTTTTATCTTGAAATAAGTTCTTTTAGTGTATGGAAATGGATACGTTTTTGATATTTTCTCATCTTATGTCATCTACATAAATACTAGGGAAAAAGAGAAACTGTGCACATCCCCTATGGATCTTTAAGGAATAATAATATGGTTATAACATGATATTGACAAACTTGTTATGACCACTTTGAGTTGTTGTTATGCATTTTCCGAGAATATCATGCTAATTCACTGCCATGTGATATGCACGTGCAGCAACACTGCACTTCCTCCAGTTGAAATCAATAAAATTTGAAACATTGATCCGCCTCCTTTTTAAAGGGGCAGTAGCACGTTTTTTCACTCAAATAATTAGAGAAAAATGTATTTGAAAAATTATGTCATTAATAGAAAAACATCCTTTTCCCGTTGGAAAATCAAGTTAAAAATTATTGTACATGGTTCCGTAAAGCTATGGGAATCGTTTGTGTCATTCGAAAAAATAAAAATGTGTTCACAATAAAATGACCGGCATGCAATTTTAGCTTTATACGCAACAACGTTATTACAACTACGGATAAATGGTTTGTGTAATAAGATGTTTAACTCTCTTATGTAAATATAAATCACATAAACTCATTATAAATTTGAAATTTGCAAAAAAACGTGCTACTGCCCCTTTAAAAACAACGAATTATGTGGCTGTAAAACAGTCGTCTCTCAACAGGTGGTTGCCAGGCGCTTCAATTGTCTGCCAAACACTGTTGCATTTCTTAGACAACGGCTATCACCAGACAAATGACGTAAGATAGCGAGTTTAATTATTACGTTTAGTGATGTAAAAACTTACGACAATCAAGTACATGTAGGTTGATGACTGATATGCATTGTACACCTTTTAAATGACGACAGTGTATGATTTCACATTACAATTATATTTTGAGAATAATACAGAGCCAAGTTTGATTAGCTTATTGATAACATGTTAAATATTCCACATAGCCTTCGAAATTAATCTTACAAAAAATACCGTCACATTTACAAAAATAATAAATTAAGGAATCGATCAATTACATGTCAACATTCAAGATTTGTGGTACCTAAATACATCTAAAATAAACACACTAGCAACGGAAGGTCCAGCTGATAACGCACAGAGTATGTGTTTTAGAGGGAAAGTGTTGGTCCAAAAGCACGCCAGACATGTTGATTACAGAGTAACAGAGTGGAATGTTTGTATAATACTAGGAACCAGACGCAGTTAGTTGTTCTGGGTTATTATGAACTGTGTTCGCAGTACATCGATTTCTTTCACATGGTTCATCGTCAAATCTTTATTTATTGTATTTATTTGAGAGTATATATTGATTACGATTTCATTTGCTTTCACTCTAATTACTTATATCACTAAAATGACGGCAATGATATGTCCCCGTTTTACTGAATGTTAAGCAAATAAGCAACAACTCCAAACTGGACACATTAAAGGGGCAATAGCACGTTTTTTCGTTCAGATAAGATGATGAAATGTATTTGAAAAATAATTTCACAAAAAGTAAAACATTCTTCTCACTTCGGAAAAAAAAGTTTAAAATGAGTATACATGTTTCGGTAAATCCATGGGAATCGTTTTTGTAATACAAAATAATAAATTGTGTTCACAATAAAATGGCCGCCATGCAATTTTAGCTTTATACGCAACATAGTTTTTACCAATACAGTTAATTGGTTTGTGTAATAAGATGTTTTACCCTCTAAAGTTAATTTAAATGACATAAACTATCATTATAAATGGGAAAACGTTCTACTGCCCCTTTAAAGTGTCACCGAAAACTAACAAAGGGGCAGATCCAGAAATTTCCAAGGGGGAGGGAGGCACCATTGGGGTCCATCAAAAATACAGTCATGTATCCGTCAAATTTAAATGGATCCGCAATAGGGGTAAATGTTCAAAACATGTGATGTACACTGACGGGCAAAAGAAAATATATCACTCAGTTGTATTTATCATATGTACAATTTTCAAAGACAAATATCTCAAGTTTTCGACGTCGTATTCAAAAACTGACTCATTTGGAAAATTAGTCCAAAACGGTAAATCAGTCAAAGAATACTTCTAAGCGATTTTTTTTTAAATTATCAAAATTTGAAAATTAAATTTTTAAATTCCCCCAAATTAATTTTGATAAAACACAACTATTCATTGACATATAACACATACTCTGTGTGAAAATCAATAACTGTGCCTCGTCCTGCACACGTTTACAACATTTTGAACATAGTAGGGGTCATGTTGGTGTAACTTTCATTTCTTACACCTGTTTTCTTTAAATAAGCATATTTCATCTAAAAAAATAAAACAGTCACCAATTATGTCATTCAAACTACTGCCGAAAGATCTTATTGTATCGTGCCATAATCAAATGCATCTCATTTCCTTAACATATTGAATTATGTTGAGTTTATGTAACTAAAAATAAGCACAACAATTAGTGTCAACATGATATGATAATCTTTGAATCGTATCGATGAAAAAGGATAACCGAATTGCAAATAATACAAAGATCTAAACTGGTTTTGTTTCTTGACTGACATTCGAGATTTCATGAATATCTGTTGACTGACATAGTGTGTTTTTGGTTAATGTACACTCACGGGCAAAATGAAGTATACCTTCTTTTCAGCAGAGTCAAACAAAAAAAAGTTCTGCCGGATAAAGTCGATTTTGCATGTTTGTGATGAGGATGTAATTCATACAGACAATTTTATTCATGAGAGTGTGATACTTTATATGTTATACGTGTATCTGTTCAACTATACATGGTGTCCTGAAATAGCTATTTCAAAAAGAATTCTGTGAAATATTGTTATGTATTTAAAGTAAAAGTTTATGAAACATGTAAATTATGTCAGTACAACATGTTTCCGGCATAATGTATCTTCTTGGACTTTAAATCAATGACGCATCGTTGCTGTAGAACGTCATAAAACAAGCCACAGAGCCACATTTCACTCTTCTATTTCGCCTGGTTAAGGGTTTCTTTAACGACGATTTTTAAAAAGCCGTGTTTTCAGAATTATGAACAGATAATGTTACAAAATTACAGATTAAGTTAGTTTGCTTTTTTGAGACATGGTTTAACTATGTTTCATACGTGTTCATCACTGGTTGATTAAAATATCTTGCGTTTTTGTACCTATACTTTCTTTTGTCCGCGAGTGTATTACCCTGTGTCAACCACATTCAGGAAAGTTGATGTACAAAGGATTATTTACAGACATTTTTTTCTTCTTTTATATATAAGTTTCAAATAGACCTGAGACGATTTAGAATTCCACAAACGTATTCATTCCAAGTATAAAAACGTAAGATATGACATTTGATGGAAAATTAATTTGTTTTCTTTATAAGACCCTTGCTAATACTGTATACATAGTCTTTGCATTGTCTGACTGATGTTTAACAAAGTTCAAAGTTCAATATCGATTGAAGTTTAATCATCATAGTTTTGTTTATAATGGTGAAGTATCATTATGATAAATGTCCTTGGTGATTTGTCTGTGGAGATTAGTAACATTGAACCCTCTGATCCTGTTGAATACACATTCAACATTCAACATTTGAGTGTAATGGTAGTTATTACAAGTTCATATTATCAAACATAATATAATTTTAATCATTTTTTTTCAAAGAAATTCAATCGTCTAGCTGTCAGGACTTTCCGACTGATAACAATACATGTAACTATGGAAATGCAAGAGAAAGGAAGTTCCTTTTTATAAGTGACGGAAACATCTGTGTTTGTGACGACCAAGTGATTATGAACTCTTTTTCGATGTAAGTTTCAAGAATGTGTCTATGACAGTGTCTAGCTCCATTGATACCATATCAGCTTAAGAGTAGTGACCCAATGATATGTATACTTATGAATATAAGTGAATATATAGTATCTAATATCGAATTGACAAGGTTATTGAATCTTGCGTTTCTGTTAATCCTTTTGTACATAATTTTATGTTTCATATGCAATAAACATACCAGATTGTTGTTGTTTGTAGTTTACCTTCAGGAAACAATTAAGTGGATTCCAAATAACCAATTCCCAATCACTTTGCTGATCTAAAGGAGTATATGTTTCAACTACACCTCATTATAATACATCGCTATGTACGAATATGATTATATTCAACCTACATGTACTAAATCTAACATGGTTACGTCCAAAAAGTTTTCTCAGCAACAAGACATATTGATCTGTCATTTTGTCCAATATACGTTCCTTTTCCTTATGGCTTTGACAACTTAACAATCTACAGTCGCCATCGAGTCGCCGAATTGATTCGTTTTACACAATATGTAACTTTCTTTTGAGCAACATATTTGTGGAGAGTTTTTATGTAGAATTACTTCGTGTTTGACAATGTAGTCTGATGAAAAAAAATTGAAAATATGAGCAAGTACACTCTGAAAATTAATTGCATAATAAAATGAAATATTGATCAGATGAAGAAGTACGACGGAATGTATGAATGTATGGCATGGACATGAACAAAGCCGAATTGGCATTTTTAGGAAACTAATACCCTTCGATGTGAAATGTAAACTACCCAATGCTTAACAAACATAAATTTTTAAAAATGATATTTTAAAAAGCTTTGTTACAAGGTAACACAGTCATCAGTATCTCCCGCCACATTGGTTGTCAATAAACCTGGCAACTTTCTCCTGAATCTCCTAGTCTATATAGCAAGTGCACTGGGGTTAGTTATCTGAACTCACTTGAAAAAATATACACTTAACCGCAAAAGAAACGTCACCATACAAAATACAAGATATTTCACAACATATCTTCAGAAGCCAAATAAACTAAATTTGAAATTTAAAAATATTATCAAAAATCTGAGAAACACATGTTTTAAAAATCGTCGTTTCCAAATCTCCTTAACAACACGAGATTTAAAGTCAAAATAGCAAACAAATTTAAGTCCATGAAGGTTATTTAAGTTGATTACAACATTTATTAATTAAAATTCTTCATTTTATGATTGTCAAGTTACATTCCAAACATTCTGGCCAAAAAACCTTTTGAAAAAGCTATTTCAGTACACCATGTCAACTTGATCAGTTATAAAAATAAAAGTATTATATCCTGATATATGAAATAGAGGGTCTCTATAAAATGCATTAAAAATCGATATTCTCCAAGAGCAATATTTCAAATTCTAGAAAATGTGGTGACGTTTCTTTTGCGGTTGAGTGTAAGCATGCTTCCTCAAGGTATGTATGCCCTCAAGACCCACACTAAATTTGGTTAAAAAGTTTCCGAGAAAAGCTGTCCCCTTTGGAGATACAATGAACAGAGTCCAAAAATACGGAACAAGGGCAATATTTTGTTTCCCAAACTCCATCACGGTATTAATTCCTTCAAGCCTCAAACCAAATATGGTTTTCCTATTTTAGATAGTTTCTGAGAAAAACTGTCCGCTTTGGAGATACCATGAACAGAGTCCAAAAATACGGAACAAGGGCAATATTTTTTTCTCCAAACTCCATCTCGGTATTAATTCCTTCAAGCCTCAAACCAAATATGGTTTTCCTATTTTAGATAGTTTCTGAGAAAAACTGTCCCCTTTGGAGATACCATGAACAGATTCCAAAAATACAGAACAAGGCGCTTCTCATTTTCGAACTCCCTCTAGGTATCAATGCCCTCAAACAACCTACAAAATTTAAATCGAGTAACATCGTTATGCATGTGTAGAAACCGAAACTTCACGTCTCATTTACATGCACAGTATTTATATGACATATTAAACATTGGCAACCCAAATTTGTCATTTTGTCTGTTATAAATAAGATTACAAAATTACGTTTGACTCATTGGCGAGCGTCAATCGCGATGCATTGTCCGGTTTTGGATCATAAATCACTACTTTTACCTTCATGTCGTCAATATACCGAGTCGACTATCATCAAAAGTTCGGTAATAGTCGGCCGCTGAGTACTTCTCGATAAAGTAACACCATTCATAACATTTGGAATATGTGTTCCCCAAAAACACAATGGATGTACCTTTAAATACTTTCAAAGAAAGATTGTCCCCTTTATTCAGGACGGACGGACGGACAGACCGAAGGAGCTCAAACCTATACCCCTCTTCCACTACGTGGTGGGGGTTAATAATAGTGACCGACTACAAACGCTTACAGACCTCGTGCGACACATGGGCTCCGTTCAATAACAGCGAGCGCATATAATAGCTCATTGATCTCTCAATGTAGCGCTCAAGTAGCGCTCATTTTCTCTTGAACGACACAGTTTGCTCGCCTTGCTACGTAGCACTACATTGAGCAATTGAGCGATTACTTTTAAACCTCTCTTGAACATGGCCCAGCATACGTTATCGATACATGATGGACACTATACCTGCTACTGCTACTGCTACTGCTACTGCTAATGCTAATGCTAATGCTACTGCTACTGCTACTGCTACTGCTACTGCTACTGCTACTGCTAATGCTAATGCTACTGCTACTGCTAATGCTACTGCTACTGCCGGGTGTTAATTTCTCTTGTGGGCGTCTCCATGCATTTAGTTTTGTTTCTTTGAGAGATACATGGATAGTCAACTGTGTTTGCATTGAATGCGACGTTTCGGAGTAGATACTTACACTATTATCAAGCAAGTACTAACAGTGTCAGTATCTACACCAACGTGGTCGTTAAACGACTTCACTGCTTTCATGTATAACTCTTTTGCACCCTTACTATCCATTGACACTAACGTTGTGTCAAATCAGCTCCTTTCATCCGCTGAACTTAAGCGAGATTTCACAATAGGCTTAACAACGGTACACTTAACATCCGATGTGCAAATTCAAATATTTAAACAACTTTCCTAGTTTCTTTGTGACACAAATATCAGTGATTGAAAAGTTAAATCTTCTAGAATCTACTTTCTTTCAACAATTTTTCCGGACAAGCGATGATGTATGTTTTAAATCAACTTTACTCCTTTTGCGAACATCATGCAGACAGAAATAAAACCTGGACAGTTCTCTGTCGATGAGTCGTTAACTATGGACGACGGTGAATGAAGAAGGGAAGTAACTGGTGTAGACATGAAATCAATATGGCAGCTCGACGCCGCATCTCTCCAGGAGCGGAAATTAATAAGGAAAATCATTGAAGTTTGGATATCCCTCGTCTCACCTTATTACGTGGTTAGACAGACGTTTTCTACACTGAGGAAAACTGCTTCTTTTATGTTTCTCGGAACATATGTATTTCGGACCACGGTTTGTATAATAGGGTAATAATGGGATTAACATCGTTATTCTTGTATTACGTTTGAGTGTACGCATTAGACAGGTTCTGATGTCCTGTGTCATCGTCTGCATGACATATTAAATAGTATCAACTATGTCACAACACATCCATATTATAAACAATATCCGAAACATAGAGGATTGGCTGTGGATATTAAACGATTTTCTCCAAAACGCACGAATGTTATTAGTCTCAATGACCCATTGTTTTTGTTTCATATCCTAAAAAGATTCCAATATCCACACAGTATGATTCAAAATTTCTTGTTTTCATTTCAATGCTTAAGAACATGTTAAAGAGTCTTCCCATTTACCCTACATGTTGCCGAGCTAATACTTGTCTAGGTGAGTGAACAGGTCTTTGAAGGGCATTTAGAAGTGGGTTCATAAGAACAGGAATTTTTTCCGGAAAACAACTTCTTTAATGTGAAAATATACGACGTTTCGGAGTATATGCTCAATCCTTCATCACGTGGAATGTAAGGAAGAACAACATATGATACGTTTATATAGCAAACTTTCCTCACCATTGTTTGCATACATATCGAAACGTCGTGTATTTTCAAATTCCCGAAGTTGTTATCCAGAAAATATACCTCTTCTTGGGTTAGTGATGCTCAGATTACAAGGGCAATTTGCATTAAATACTCGGTCCAACTACCTTCCCTTTTTCAGTCATTTGATACATAGAGAATCTCACCCAAGTGTCTTCTGATATCAAATAAACTACCGGGCAAAAGAAAGTATATCACTCAGTTGTTTTTATCATATGTATAATTTTCAAAGTCAAATATCTCGAGTTATCGACGTCGTATTCAAAAACGGACTAGTTTGTGAAATTAGTCCAACACATTAAATCAGTCAAAGAAAATCTCTACGCGGTTAAAACAATTTTAAATTAAAATTTTAAATTTAAATTTTTTAATTCCAGCAAATAAATTTGGATAAAACACAACTGTTCATCGACATATGCCACATACTCTGTGTGAAAATCAATGAATGAGCTTCGTCCTGCACATATTTACAATATGTTGAACATGGTAGGGGTCATGTTGGTGTAAATTTCATTTCTTACCCCTGTCTACTTTAAATAATGATATTTTAATTAAAAAATAAAACAGTTACCAATTAAGTCATTCGAACTACTGCCGAAAGGTGTTATTGTATCGTGCCATCATCAAATGCATCTCATTTCTGTAAAATATTGAATTAATCGAAAATAAGTGATTGTTATACTTTCTTTTGCCCGTTGGTTTATATCAACACGAGTTAATAAAAATAGAGCCATGGGCTCTGTAGCTCATAAGGGTTTATATTGTTTAATGATGAAGACTGAAATAGATTTTTAGGTCATGGCTTGAGGCCCGTATTTGAGGCACCACAGGGTCTCCAAATCTAAAATTTAGAATCCCCATTGGCTAAAGAGGCTGTACACAATATTACAGCCTTCTAGGTACATTTGTTCTGGAGTAGATGAAAATAGGTTTTTAAGGAAGTGAACCCCGTGATCCCATTTGGGGTCATGGGGTCACGAAATCTACAATTTAGAATCCCCATTGGCCAAGGAGTCTGCATACAACTTTTCATGTCTCTAGCCTTTTTGGAACTGGAGAAGAAGATGAAAATAGGTTTTTAAGGATGTGACCCCCGTCACCCCATTTGGGGTCATGTGGTCACGAAATCTACAATTTAGAATCCCCTTTGGCTAAGGAGTCTGCACACAACTTTTCAGCTCTCTAGATCTTTGGGAACTGGAGAAGAAGATGAAAATAGGTTTTTAAAGATGTGACCCCTGTGACCCCATTTGGGGTCATGGGGTCACATCATCTACAATTAAGAATCCCCATTGGCCAAGGAGTCTTCACACAACGTTTCAGCTCTCTAGACCTTTTGGAAATGGAGAAAAAGATGAAAATAGGTTTTCAACGATGTGACCCCAGTGACCCAATTGGGGTCACAGGGTCACGAAATCTACAATTTAGAATCCCCATTGGCCAAGGAGTCTTCACACAACTTTTCAGCTCTCTAGACCTTTTGGAACTGGAGAAGAAGATGAAAATAGTTTTCAAAGGATGTTACCCCTGTGACCCCATTTGGGGTCATGGGGTCACAAAATCTTTAATTTAGAATCCCCATGGGCAAAGGAGTCTGCACACAACTTTTCAGCTCTCTAGACCTTTTGGAACTGGAGAAGAAGATGAAAATAGGTTTTCAACGATGTGACCCCAGTGACCCCATTTGGGGTCACAGGGTCACGAAATCTACAATTTAGAATCGCCATTGGCCAAGGAGTCTTCACACAACTTTTCAGCTCTCTAGACCTTTTGGAACTGGAGAAGAAGATGAAAATAGGTTTTTAAGGATGTGACCACTGTGACCCCATTTGGGGTCATGGGGTCACAAAATCTACAATTTAGAATCCCCATGGGCAAAGGAGTCTGCAAACAACTTTTCAGCTCTCTAGACCTTTTGGAACTGGAGAAGAAGATGAAAATAGGTTTTTAAGGATGTGACCCCCGTCACCCCATTTGGGGTCACTGGGTCACGAAATCTACAATTTAGAATCCCCATGGTCCAAGGAGTCTGCACACAACTGTTCAGCTCTCTAGACCTTTTGGAACTGGAGAAGAAGATGAAAATAGGTTTTTAAGGATGTGACCCCTGTGACCCCATTTGGGGTCATGGGGTCACGACATCTACAATTTAGAATCCCCATTGGCCAAGGAGTCTGCACATAAAATTTCAGCTCTGTGGAGTCATTGGTTCTGGAGAAGAAGTCGAAAAAGCGAAAAGTTTACGGACGGATGGACGGATGGACGGACGGACGCCGGACGCCATGCCATGCCATAAGCCCATCGGGCCTTTCAGGCCTGATGAGCTAAAAATTACAAATATCCGAGGCTTGCCAAGGATATTTTTTACTTTTATCAACGAGTGATGATGTATTTGACATTAGAAAACACGAGGGTTAGATTTTATTTATCATCCAAAATCATTCTTATTACGTTTAAATGAAAATAGTGTACATCTCTGAGCACATATCTGCCATTTGACTTTCAGTGCGATGAGGTCATAGAATTGTGACGTAATCATGTTTATGACGTCATAGCATTGTGATGTCATTACTCTATGATGTAAAAGCATTGTAATGTCATGTAGTTGACGATGACAGGGCATTGTGCAAAATCTACTGCCAAAACGATATCTCCTGGGAGATATCGCTTGATCTCACACAAGCGATATCTCCTGTGGAACACAGTTTTGGGTGATACAATTTTTTATTCCGATTTTTTAAACATAATTGTCAGTGTACAATATCATATGTGTCTTGCCGTATATAATTCAAGATAATCACAGACGAGAAGTACTCCGAAAACAAATTATACCCCGGATTTGTCTATAATGACACGATATCGAGAGCCTATATTTTATCCGGCATGACTGGCAAACACAGTTAACATGCAGATCTATAATTAAGAGCTGGTTGGTATGTACATTGATCGGGTTTGAAATTCACGTTTTACTTTTTTCATCTCCATTGTAGTTTATCGCAAATCTGGACAGAATCGATAAAGTAATGATAAATAAGTGTGGTTAGGCATACACGTTCAAATAGTGGGGTTTTTTTTTATTGAAAGAATATCTGGATAGAGCTAAACTTTTCGTCGTTACATTAGACCAAATCGTTATCAAATCTCACTGTCTGTAATAGTATTAGCTCGAAGTCTTTCCATATTGAAGCTTGCAAAATGTGTGTACCATTACAGCAGTCTCTCGGTGTCAGCTTAATATCATTTCGGTTGAAAGCAGAGGAGTAATTTCAAGTGTTTTCCCGTTGACGGATACCTGTATACATTTTGTATTTAGCGGCTGTCGGAAATCTGTGTTTGAAACTTACATACCTTGATGCATTAGATGTTGAATTGCTCACTAGTAATAATGTGATTGTGACTCATCAACTATTCAAAACTTCATAATACCAACTCCTGTAAAATGTTTACAGATACCCAAAAGTTTTTTATATATAAAACCTAAATCGTTGAATGTCGACTTGTTCATGTTCCTATGGTAACTCATGATGCAATACTTTACCATGACGTCTGGCGATATGCCGTTGTGATCTTCCATCTTGAAACAGTGTCACGTGATCTCGTTGCTTTACACTCCGGCTTTTCCCGCCACCTATGCTTGTTTCAAATATATTTTCTTGTAACACATGAGCGCCCACCTTATAAAAGTTGTATTGCACGTGTATCACTCGTCAAATTCGTGCATTCAGCTTGTGAAATGTTGCGTATTTGTTTGAAGTGTGCTTCACTACATTTCACTCTGGTGAACACAAACTTCAACCATTTAATTGCTACATTTTTGGTGTTACATCACATCAAACAAAGTTAACAAAAGCTATGTATATGTAGTTGTGAAAAGTGAGAGGCTACATAAGTGCTACTAGGCTACTAGTGAGTTTAGGTGAGTGAGTTGGGGTTTAACGCCGCTTTCAACTATTTCACTTGCTTGTATTATGGCAGGGAGAAAGCCCGCAACGCCACGTGGTGAAACCTGCGAGCAGCGGCTGGAACTAGTGAACCATGGGTGGTACTACGCTGAAATTCAGTGAAGCATTGCACCCAAACAATTTCTCTACTGCAGACAAAGTTGCCGTGCCCCTGGCGGGACTCGAACCCCGGAACCCCGAACGCGCTAACCACTGCGCTATTTTGAAAAAGTCACCAGCTAGAATTGCAGAACTTTGTGCCATTGATATAAGGACAATATTTTTAAGGTATTCAGAGAAAATCAGCTTTCTACTATTTTGTTCCACCTCATGTCTCATGGTCCTGACCTATACAGACAGAAGCCTGCATCAGCCTCAGTGATGCACGAACCGGGAGTACCTAGCACCTGTAGCTTAATAACGCTCTGGCTATCAAGGTAAAAGATCAAATATAAAACCCATTACAGTCGCTAGATAATATTAGCAATATATTGTGATACTTTGCTGACTGTACTGGGTTCATATTAAACAAATGTGATGCTTATTAAGTTGGGAAGACGAGAGGATTGCCGTTTATAAGGTCGAACGTCTCAACGAAATAATTACGACAAGTTACAGGTGATATTAGATCGATGCAAGTAGATATTGCCTTAAGTTGGGAACTAATCATGGCTGAAGTTGTGGCTGGAATAAGCAGTAATAATTCTTTTTTATTTTTGTTATAAAATGGGTATTCAAGATATGATATAGAGTTTTAATCGACAGATCTACTTACATTAATACCAACTTTTTAAAAAGAAAACATGTAGAAAACCGAGGAATTATGTTAACGATATGAACTTTTATGAGAATGATTTGCAGTGTTACACAGTAGATGACTTCACTTTGTTTGAGATTGGTTTGGTTTAACAATCTAAATATGAGACGTAAAGGAAAGAAGATGAACACGGAACATATGATTTTATCATCCAACAAGAGTGCTCTGAGAGCACAAGAACCCACCGGATTCCTTATCGTCCAAATAAGCATTTTAAATGTAAGGGTAATGAATGACCTATTTAAAATAAATAAGCATGTCTTATATCTAAGGACTATCAATAATATATTATGGCCATGGTTAAGTTTTTCACAAAATGGATCCTACATCAATGTCACACGGTCAAAGGTTATTACCTCAGTATGTGACTTGGATACATACATTTTCAAATGCTGACAAATGCGCTCTAAGTCAAGGGCAATTAGTCTAAAAACAATCATTCATGGGTTCCAAAAAGCACATGCGTATCACCAATGTATATCCAAAGTATGTGTAAAATTTCAGAAAGATTGATAAAAAAAACTGTGGAAGGAGTTGATTTCAGAACACAGGTACCGTACGCCTAAAATTAGAAAGCCGAGCGCTCGAAGTCAAGGGCCAAACTCTGAAAATATTAATCCGATCGGTCCCAAAAGAGCACATGCTTATCACCAAGGATTTAAATCCTTTTAAATCCTTGGTATCATCGATGTATATCCAAAGCATGTGTAAAGTCTCAGAAAGATTGATCAAAAACTGTGGAGTACCATTTTTCGGGACGGACAGACGGGCTGCGCCACGACATACAGGAGATATCGCTTTTTCGAGATCAAGCAGTAGACAACATGACAACACAATGATATTACATCATCGAGTAATGACATCACACTGCTATGATGTCATAACCATGATGACGTCACAATGCTATGCTACGTTGGAAGTCAAATGACAGCTATGCTCAGAGATGTCCACTATTTTCATTGAAACGTAATAATAATTATTTTGTCTCACTCGTGTCTTCTGATATCAAATATATCAACACTCGTTAATAAAGATAAACTCGTGTTGCTATGTTTGATATCATAAGAAACGAGAGTGAGATTATCGATTTATTATATGGCGAGCGATGAAATACTGGGATTTATCAGTGAAATAAACTGTCTATCAAGCTACAGTGAAAATAACTTATATTTTCACTGCGAACGGTGACTGATATAATTTGACGTCATAAAACAATGGTCTCGCGCGGCGATTTGGCTTATGACGTCACAGTGTTACTGTGGTGACGGGCTGTTCTATGCGGCCGCTCGGCGTGAAAATGACCCTTTTCGGACTTAATTACATGGATAACATCATATAATAAATAGAATATCCGTCAATTCTTGACAAATACCATGTTTATCTCATCTCGTGAGGTAGAAAAGTTATATATTTTCACTCGTGGCTGCGCCACTCGTGAAAATATAACCTTTCTACCTCACTCGATGAGATAACCATGGTATTAGTCAAGAAAAGACAGATATCCTCTATTTATTATATGACGAGCAGTGAAATACTGGGATTTATCAGTGAAATAAACTGTCTATCAAGCTACAGTGAAAATAACTTATATTTTCTCTGCGAACGGTGACTGATATAATTTGACGTCATAAAACAATGGTCTCGCGCGGCGATTTGGCTTATGACGTCACAGTGTTACTGTGGTGACGGGCTGTTCTATGCGGCCGCTTGGCGTGAAAACGACCCTTTTCTGAATTAATTACGTGGATAATATCATATAATAAATAGGATATCTGTCTTTTCTTGACTAATACCATGTTTATCTCATCGAGTGAGGTAGAAAGGTTATATTTTCACGAGTGGCGCAGCTTAGTAACTTAGGGAAGCGGTTTTGCATTGGTTGCATTGAATGTAAAACTACATTTATTGAAGATTTCCCCATGACATATTGAATCATTTGTTGGCCCACTGATGTTTGACATCGTCGTAGACATTAACGGATTTAGTTTTCAAACAGGCGTACATCATAATGTACGGTAATCTTTCGGCGGCCTTGAAACAGTTGCACGCGTGAACTTGTCGCAACACACTTAACAGACATGGTTTGGGGGACTTGAAAAATTAACTTTAGCCAATATGTAGTCAGGTCATTGAACATGGAGCTCTCGCAAGTGGCCTTCTTATGACCTGTTATGAAATTTATTATATTCGTAGGAGTGAGGTCATTTATATTATCAGAAGTCAGATCTAGGGTGAAGCGACAACTCTCAGGATGTGATAGGGCCAGACTCGCGATACTTGGAAATCACCGGGAAAATAGTTCCTGCATGATTTCGTGTATCCTTCATTTGCTGTAATTTATTTTATGTAAACGTCAGTCCTTTGTTTACCGAAGTGTATACCGGTCATGTGACCTTGTTTAGTCCAATCAAAAGGCAGCATATCGCTTAAATTGCAAAGTCTGGAGTTATATGCTTATAGATGCCATTCAAAATATACTATATCAAGTAGCAGTATGCAGTTTGAACTCTGTAGTGTATACCGATGCCTGTGCCCGGCAGATTATAATGTATCCACATGACTTAGTATGGTTACCGTAATCTTGATTATTAACAGCATTGTCAATCTGGTCTTAACAACGAATTTAGTCATCAGCATGTGCTTCGCATGTACTAACTTGAAGCTAACCATCCTATTAACTAAATAACAAATGAACATAATTGGATACAAAATATCTGTATAAGTCTAACCATCCTTATAACTAAATAACATATGAAAATAATTGGATACAATATATCTGTATGAGTGCCTACATGGCGAAAGGGCGCTAGCTATCAAAGTACTAAAGCAATGAAAGTACATAAATGGAGACAGAGATATACATCACCGCTCTTATGAAGCTATCAAACGGAGAAAAGGTGCAATAAGACTTTTAAAATTGCTCACACGTCTATCTTAGTATCAGTAAGAATTTCAATTCTCTAAACAAATCCTTCGACACAATGTGAAATTAGAAACTGAATGAAAGCGTCTGACGCCGTACATAACCCCAGGTAACATTAAGACCATTACACATTTGGATATTGCAGCGTATATATCACATTTCCAATATAGTTCATCGTCATGTCGGCTTCCAGGCAATATATTTCACTGAATTGCATTCTTGAATAAATTGGATTCTTGGATTCCTAAACAATTCTCGTACAAACACAATTACGCCTTGTATTGGCTCCATCGTGCGGACCAGATAACGACAGTAATAGGATTTTTTTTATCGCAGTAATTGTGAGATGGGCAAAAAAGAAGTTGAAGTGAAAAACGTTTAATGAAAACAAATCGCTCAGAGGGGATACAGGGCCAACACATTTATTTAAGGCTCTTTTTCACAATTTTTGTTGACCTCTTAAAGTTCTCCCTCTTCTTCACCTCTCATCAAAGTGGAATGACCCGTTACTTTGTGTACTAATGCCTACAACCCGTTACCTACTAATACCTACAGTGAAAACAATAAAACAAAACACAAGTTTGTATGTCACATTATATATATATATTACCATATCTTCATTATAGCATCATAGTATACATATTCAACACATTACATCTTATGTGTCATACATATATACATGTGTAGGATTATACATAAATGACGATACTAATAATATATTACATTTCACATATTTATTATTTTTGAATGCACAGAATATAAATGTGGAAATATAATTCAGATAAATATGGTATTCACATATACTACACTGAATTAATCAGACTTGGGGTTAAACACTTTTATCATAAACCTTTAAAGTCTTAATTTGTATCTTAATTTTTTTAACACAAAAAAAGGTGTTAAAAACTTTCTTCTCACATGTTTTGGTTACATATCATAATATAATTAATGGAGAGGTCATTATGAAAGGCATTCGTAAAAATTAAATCATTTGGTAAAGTATTCCATATTGACACAGATTCATTATAATTAGGTAGATGGTTCGAAATAAAAAAAAGAAGTTCAAAACCGTTACCACATTTGTCCAAACCGTTACCATGAATTTCCTATAAGCATTGATTTTATAAAAAATAAATGAAAATTTAAACTGACAAAATTTGTTTAGTTTTTTATTATTTAAAAATATATATATATAAGTGACTAGTTAACATCTAAATATTTATCTTAGAACAAACAAATATTTTCAAATTACTTATTTTTCTAACATTTGGATCGGACAGAAAAACTTACCAATTTTGAAAATAACCAATTGATAATGGAAGTAACTGAGAAAGCTTAACCTACACAGTTAATTAAATTTCATGACACTTGTTCTTAAGCGTTTTGCTCTTTGCTCCCCTGATTCCTCAGCTTCTGTTATATTACTTCTCTAGTGTAGGCGTTAGTGCACACTGATTGGAACAGTTCACTATTGTGCAGGTAAGCGTATCGCTGTCCTAACTCAAACTGTAGCTATTAATCCCCGTGGGTATTTGTCCCTGTAGGCGTTATTAAGATAAGATAAGATAAGATAAGATAATGTCTTTATTGTCCCAAGGGAAATTTGTTTTACATCATATATACAGTTCATATATTACACCTAACCGTGCGATGATAACTACATGTTTAAGGAAATTCCAATTTCTGTCACTTAATTTGAATGAGATATCACGTTACGAGAACTAATATTGTTACATTAGGGATACATTCAACAGTAGAATTGTTTCTTTTCGGGTTGCGTCTTTTTCGGGATTCGAACCCACACCCTCAGGCCTACCATACAAACGGCACACCAATCTTCAAAACTGTAATAACATATCCTAAATCAGATCACAAATCCACATACTAGTGCGACAAACCTGCCTAAACTGATTTCAGTCCTCGAAAACTGAATTCGTATCCTCTAAAACTAAATTCATATCCTCTAGAACTAAATTCATATCCTGTAAAACGGGCGACTAATCGCTTGAAAGGGACTTTGGCCACAAAACGGACCACAAATCAACGGAATGGTCAAAAAATCGCCAACACGACAAAGTAAACGGAAGTGTTGTTTTCTTATACCATGGCTCTTATCTTCTACATGTACATTAAGGAGTCGATATATAGCGCATAAAACTCCTAACTGTAATAAACTTCAGATCTATGTCCTTACATGTCATTCTAAGGCTTGCTATTCTACACATTTCGGTACCCAGATCAACCAAATGGGGTTTGCTGTTTGACATTTGGGTAAATTTTGCAGGCTACAAGAACATATAAGTGATACAAAGTTTAAGGAACAAATATTAAACACGTGCTTCGTTTTAGTCTAAGCGATACACTTCACTTTTCACCGGAAACTAAAATGATAGCAAAAGTCACTCAAATATTGATTCTTTATACATGAAGAATATTTCTGCAAATATGTTTTCGAATTCTTGAAACAACAGTGTCGTTTTAATTGGACAATAAAACATTCATTAATCAAGATTCAAGTCAACAATCAACTGCAAAACATGCAGTTCCTCCTAGACCTGTTGTGATAACAAGTTTCCTTTTGTTAATTAACCCCCCAAAATGCTACGCTTTTAGAGAAAACGATCTGTCAACTTTTACTTGTGCTTAGATATACCTGAAATATAGGAATTTCAAAGAGAACTATAATTGTGCGCTTAGCATGTTTTCTGTAGATGAAAGACGCTGAACTGAGTGAAAAGAAAGTAGGTTTTTACAGTTCCGAGAGTTCATTAATAAGCTTGAAAGCTCCTAATTAAGGTGAAACAAAGAAATTAGCCCCTGTTCTTCGTTTATCTTTGTAAAGAAACACCGAACAAAGATTATTGAAAAAACTGCCAGAGGCATAATAGATATTACAATTCTGTGCCTGTCATTAATTTCAAAGCTTTCACTGCATAGCAGGGATATCGGTAGATATTCTTTCATCTTGACGCTAAATTATGAATTATTTCTGATATAACCACATCAGGCCTCCCCGAACCATGACGCGGGTCGACCTCGGTCGTTAGCGCGGTCAGTTGAAGAGGGACCCCATTGCCACACGCTGGCATCCTCTTTGGACTTGGTTTGCGGTGTCATTCAATCAATAAATTATGGCCTGGTCGCCATTCTTTCAGACGCAGGGGAATTTGAGCTTTGCCAGTGTTTAGAAATTGAATTTCCTCCACAATAGCAGGAACAACGCTTTCCCATCACACTATCAAGAAACTGATTTTGTTCCGCTGGTTGGATGATAAAGCGACAGTCTGGGAAATGCAATGGAAAGACGCGTCCCTACGGACCGATTAAATGAAATACGTTGAAGAAATAAGATTAGAAAATGAATTTGCAAAAATTAAAAAAAACGTATCTTGAATGTGATTTAATGCCGAAGCATGTTTTTCGTTAATAGCAAAGGTATGTAATAGACTAGGGACTCCAATTACACAGTTGTTCTAAGAATTAATCGGATTTTTCTCCAATTGCACATTCCTTAATACAATTAGCTGGATAAGGATGTATCTGAAGTTAGGTCTCAAGTGCATTACTTTTACGATGCCAAATTCAAACTATATATTTGCAAGTATAACATTAAGCAATAACACTTGGACACTGAATACCGATACTAATGATATGAACACACCTAAATAAATATGATAGACTTATAATTTTGTTATATCATTACCAAAGAAAAAGTAAATATGATAGATTTAAATTAATCATTATAACATAAATCCATCGACCATCCACCGTTTGACCACATATATTTCAATTACCTCACCTGTCAGTGAGGTCGGTATTTTAACCGTCTTATAATTTTTTTTAATGTTAATATTTCTTAACACTGAGAGACATACCCTGGGCCTTTGAGGCCCACCTACACATTTGCAAGTTTATAACAACGTACTTAAATAATGGAAGGAATTGTAAGGTTTCATGTATTCCCCATAAAGGTCAAACTCTTCAATCCTATCTAAACTTTTTTTTATAAAATGCAACAGTATAAATGAGTAATAGGAGGCCCATTAACTCCAGACATGTATACTTCTTTTAAAGCAGTAAGAACAGTGCATTAGTCACAACAACTTATCAATTCAACAGCGTTTAATGATGAGTAATGAGAAAAGGGACTGTAGAGGAAACATTGTTTACCTTGCAGTCTTCATTTGCTCTTTACCTTTGAATTTTTCTAGCCTTGTATTGCACAACTCTGAATCATATGTTATTGATCTGAATTTTCCTGTGACCTTTCACCTTCCTTGAATTTAAATTGAACTCATCGAATAGGCCCGACGACTACCTTTCCTCGTTGCTGATTGGTTGGAGTGAAGGCCACTAGACACGACTCCTAGTAGTCAAGCGTACTCAGATCAAGAGCGCAGTTACTGAGGTTCTCATTTTAATGAGATTGGAAAGTTTGAAACCAATCTAGAAGAAGGTCATACAGGGCCTTGATGCCTTGTTTGATGTACGTTATCACAGAGGGTACGTGCAAGCAGTAGTCATTATATAATCGAACGAGTTGGAGTTGGAGTAAAAATTACTGGATTGTGAATTTCTTGTAGAGCTATATATTTTTTTCATGAGAATACATTGGTCGGCGTTTATGGTCTCTTGTCATTTGAAATGTTATCTGTCCTGCTCGTTTGCACTTGGGAGACGACACCATACTCCTGCAAAGGTTCTCTGGATAGCTTCAAGCACCATGTTAAATTTTTCTTAGACTAACATATAGTCCCTGAAAAAAAGATTTTATTTACTGATATTTTATTTTTCAATATTGGGAGACCTGAACAGGCCTAGAGCTGAGGCAACTAGACTGGCCAACATTTCTTAGACTTATGAAGGCTCCATTAAATTTTTGCTCTTATAGGGTCTGGATGACAGACACAATTTTTCTGAAAATATACCGATACCGATGGGGAATATATTAATCTAATGACTTATAATAATAAACTAACATTTTCAACAAAATGAAAAGCAACGTGATATTGCCAAATAAAGTCAATTTTGTTTGTATATGATACCCTTATGGTTTGTAATTTTGATATCCGTTGAAACACACAGCGGGTGCTCAATTTGTTTATTGGCAGCATGTTTGGCATTTAATTGAAAATTTAAACACTTTTGGAAATTGAATTAGTATACTATATTATCGAAATACTATACCGTTTTGGACATTAATTCACTGATGCATCAGCGTTGTATAAAACATGGCCAAAGTCCTATTTCGTCTAAAAAATTCCAAACAGAAAAGTTTTTTTAATTTAAAAAGCATTATGTACATTTGTAAATCAAATAATAATTGTACTTATTGTATGTCTTAAATCTACTCATTATAATATAAATTATATATATGGACAGTTCCCTTCTGTGAAGTTGATATTTTCCATCTACATGTACCTAAATTTTAGATGAGCTTTACCTTCATTATCCCCCGCCGCGCGAAGCGGGGGGATGTAGTATTCGGCTCCGTCCGTCCGTACGTCCGTACGAAATGGAATAACTCAAATACTATTCACTGGATTCTTTTCATATTTTGCAGATGGGTTCATCATAGGGGAAAGTAATGTTCCTACAGAGGTTTGTGACCTTGACCTTCATTTCAAGGTCATCACGAGACTTTGTCATTTTATCCTTGTCAGCGGGGTATCTCAAGAACCATTCGCTGGATTCTCTTCCTATCTTACACATAGCTTCTCCAAGGAAAGACGACGGGCTGATTAGATTTTGTTGACCTTGACATTATTCTCAAGGTCACAGCGGAACTTTGCATTTTTCGACATGTTAATGTACATGTAAAGCTTGTCAGCGGGATATCTCAAGAACGATTCACTGGAATGCCATCATATCTTATACAAAGCACCTCCTAGGGAAGACGACGAGCTGATTAGATTGTGGTGACCTTGACATTATTCCCAAGGTCACAGTGGAACTTTGAATTTTTCGACATGCTGATCTTGACATTATTTTTCAATTTTGAAGTATTAATTTGCGGCTGGGGATCATGTCACCTTAGTGACAACTACTTGTTATACTTTGATATTAACAATCCACATCTATTTTCATTATAATTGTATCCGTACAATCCACATCTACGCATAACTTCATAATAATTTGATCTTAACAATCAATATCTACGTATTCCTTCATTATACTTTGATCTTAACAATCCAAATCTACCTTCATTATACTTTGATCCTAACAATTTACATCTACCTTCATTTTAATTTGATCTTAACAATTCACAACTAATTTCCTCATAATTTGATCCTAACAATCCACATCCACTTCTTGATTTTAACAATCCACATCTTTACCCGTTATAATTTTATCTTAACAATCCACATCTACCTGTACTTTCATTATGATTTGATCCTAATAATCCACATCTATTTACATTATAATTTCATCTTAACAATCCATATCTACCTGTACTTTCATTATGATTTGATTTTTACAATCCACATCTACCTTCATACAAGGTGATAGATAGATGCACACCAACGTGACAAACATGTTCTAAATATCGGAATAAAGACTGGGAGTAACACACATGTATGTAATTTGTGATTCAACATGTGGTAGTTTTAATACAACGCAAATCACGAATACTTAACTTAGTTTAGGTATTGTATATCTCCCACATGTCTGTGTACATACATGATGTTAAAAAATAAACAGTATGTTCGTTTCTACATGTTTCGAATATTTCAGATACCTTTAAAATTCAGTTAAGTATACACGCATATATCATTGATCATTCAAAACCTTCTTTCCATCAACACTATTTTGAACAGCTACCTTAAACGAAGCGCGGAATCTTGCTGGAACATGAATCTTCAATTTATTAAATTAAAACGCCATTCATCATATAATGATACCCTCATCGAGGATTTGAATAAGAAGGATTTGTGTGTTTTGAAGCATATCATCGGGTAGTCCTGATAACTTTTCCAGAACTACTGCCAACAAAGGAGGTACTTCAATATGACATCGACACCGAGATTTACAAGTGTTAACCTCAAAGCTTCCTTTAAGGAAATTCTTTCAGCATGTTTCACGACATATTCAACCGTGAAATCCTTTCATGAGTCAAGCTACCGGGGAAGAGGTCAGGTTCACGCTGCAGGCCAAAGCTCACAGCACGGACGCTACTAAATAACCATCTTTAGACAGTGCTGTGTTCAGGCACGCGTTCAAATTACACCCATCTCAAAAACCAACTCAGGCTTTGTTCTTACGTGGAAAAGACGCCTGTCAGGGGAAAATTGAAAATACCCACCTCCTCTCTTTCATGATAAGTTGTTTCTTCTGGTTTATTTCATTCCCGATATTGGGATCAAATCAAGCATGACCTCTGTCCGTGTTTAAGGTTAAACGGGAGAAATACGAGCCAATGTTCAACTATTAAGGATTATTGAAAGTATCTGCTGTATTGTCCGAGTGCGCTCTCTGTCATGGGGGAATTGATGAGGCAAGCAAAGAGGTTTCATCAGGCGCGGTGTCGGTTTCTCTCGTCTATGGTTTAAATCTAATTATCTGTTTAGTCCGAGAGACCATGTAATATTACGCTTCAAGTGACAGGTAGCCCGTAGTTAAACGTACTAACCGTACAGAGAGTAGGTAATTGTGATCTCGTATTGTTGGGTGCTCGATAGACGAGGAACAGGCCAGCTGTCATTACAGTATTAACGATCCGATACGCGGACCATTTCAGTATTGAACATAATTACCTTCTTTATAACCTAACCTACTTATCCAAGTAGTGAGGATAGACGAAGACGGACAATCCGTCATCTATAATTGAACTCAAAACTCGTGTATGGTACTCTGTCATTACCGTAGAACTTCACCGCATTAGATCATCTACACCATCGGTACCAACTCCACTATTGTATTTTCTCGTGCTTGTTTAAGATCGATTTGAAGCAACCGGACAAGTCCTTAGATACAAATGGAGAATATTGCCACTAACAGTGTTTATATAGACAAATACGACAATCCACAACATACGTATTAAATACAGGCAGATAGGCATGCGAACGTGCATCTAAGATATAACCTTATAAGGCAGACCCTCTGTAAATTATGGAATTGTCGGTATGTGTTCAATTAAGCAAAACGGTAATACACTGACCTGATCTGTTAACGTTAGAATAGGTAAATGAATGATGGATGTCAACTCGTACTGACATACCCTGTGAAGGTAACACAGTTTGATAACAACGGAACCTCTTCTATTGGCAATGATCGTCGTCCATATTTTGTAAATTGGTAAGAATAATTGCATGGATAAATGCTTAATTTATTTAGAAATTATAAACTTATTACGGAAAATATGACATTGACACTATGGCTATCACTGGACTAATTAATTAGCGTGAAAATGAGCTATAATATTACAATTAATTATTTCAATATATATGACGTTATTATTCATCATTATATGAAGCTTAATTGCCCCGAATTCGAGTAATTTAATTAAGCAAACGTGTAAACTATCGTCAGTTTAAATTAACATACAGTACAACTTACGACATTAATTCACGCGAACGGTTTTAGATATGTAACAATTCTATTATTTTACAATTCAATACGTACATACCACATTGTATAGAACTCTAAAACTCCTAAATGTGATATATAAGTATATTTTGATTGCCGAATATCAATGTTAGTTCTCTTTCACACTCAAGAGAAACACGTTGTCACAAGTTTTACCGATACCTCCGACTTGAAATACCCATTTAAAGGTCAACAATACATAGTTATATTTATCATCAAATTAGGATTCACTTGGATATATCGTCACAACAATTTCCATCAGTGCTTAATATCTCATTGTCTACTTTGATAAATTGATGAAGTACATTAACCAACGTGAGCTAGTTTGTCTTCCCAGTTGTGCTATCATCAAGCAATCCGGCCGAGTTCCTGTGATACGATGTGAAGCGCACTCTCGTTGTTAAAGCTATGTGAAGCTCTCGTTATTAACTTGTATTGGGGACTTCAAACTGCGGCGGTTTATGAAAAACAGATTTAACGAGCGCTGAAGTGAGGTGAGTCTCATAAAGGAAATCACATATCTCAATGCATTCAAATAAAATATTGGAAATTTATGTCACATTGTTCTTTATACTTCGTTATTTTGATATTATCATAAACGTGTACGTTCATATTGTCATAAACGTGTAGGTTATGATAATGTTTTCAAATTGTGATTATGAAAGGGAAGTTCAACATGGCTTCATGTTTATTGTCCCGTTAAGTGTTGTTCAGACGGAGATTTGACAGCTTTCTAGAACATAAAAACATTATTTGGAATTTCAATATTAATTTTGTTTCTTCAGGCAAAGCTTGCTTATACATTGTTGAATGCATTATCACCGCATAAAGTATTACGATAGACATTATTGATTAAAATGGAGGGTTTGATGGATACGATAACCATTTAATGTTTTATAACACCAAAATTGATATTGAAAGGAGGTTATATCCCTAAACTTTATGATAACATTTATGATTATCATACATTCTAAAATGGTCTATTTGAATTCCATGTTGTGTTTAAGTTCAAATTGTGCTGTTCGAAAATATTTTGAAATACCAAAATCAACTAGGCATGTAGAAATCATTCTTGTTTAACCGAACATTTTCAGCAATCTGAGAGACTTTACTACTTGGAAAATATACCATACACGAACCACATTATGCAAATGGTAGTTTTTAGATCATATATATTTATATATAAATATATATGATCTAAAAACTAGCATGTGCATATATATATATATATATATATATATATATATATATATATATATATATATATATATATATATATATATATACATATATATATATATATATATTCCATATACATTTGTACATGTATACCATACACGAACCACATTATGCAAATGGTAGTTTTTAGATCATATATATGTATATATATATATATGTATATATGATCTAAACACTAGCATTTACATATTGTGGTATATATATATATATATATATATATATATATATATATATGCACATGCTAGTTATATATAATCTGCTAACTTAAGTTAATGTTGATCTGTAAATGTAATAAACACGCCAGTTTACAATTACAATTGTCATACACTATTCCACTTTTTAATGCTGATAAAATTAATGAGATGAACATCGATACGGAGACAGAGAGTTAGTTATCTGTAACACCACATCCATAAACCTGCTGCTGCACAAACAACAAACAGCATGGGATACAACTTATCGATCACACAAATCAATATGTCTAGAGGCTATATGTCTTACTCGTTTATTGTCTATTTTGATACATTGATGATCTATATATTTACTCTAGGGATAGGTAGATTAAAATCACATCAGTATCTATTCCCTATAGAACAAACTTGATTTGACTGAGATCCTTAGTTATTTAATGATGAGAAAGAAAGAAACAACATGAAAGAGCACAGCATCAATACAGATCGACACAGAGAGCAAATTATGATAAATTAAACGTCCATACTGCCGCTACAGTGCAAATAACACACAATGTGGAGGGGGCGGGATAACGCAGTGGTTAGCGCGTTCGGCTTCGGATCAAGGGGTCAAATGGCACGGCAACTTTGTCTGCAGTAGAGAACTGTTATACACGCAGTAAGGTTTGGGTACAGCCGATGCTTGCAGGTTTCACCGCAATTCATAGCCACATGGCGTTGCGGGCTTTCTCCCTGCCTTATTACTAGCAGCCGCGATATGAGTGAAATACTCTTGAAAGCGGCGTTAAACCCCAATTCACCTCACCTCACCTCACAGTGTGGACCTATGTTTTAGAATGCATCAGAAACAACTCTACACATCGGCATATCTAGAGGCGATATGCCTGATTGTTTATCGCCTAGGCCTACGTTGATATATTGATGGTCTATATGGGTACACTAGGGAGAGATTAAAATCACATCGCTATTTATTCCCTATTGTACAATGAAATGTGATTGAACTGAGGTCCTTACTTAAGAAATTATGTGATCCCATACACTATTTATTTACGAATTGATTGATGATTCAAACGGTGGAAGCAACGTGGGAGATTCTATTTTCAAAGCAGTAATAAACTTAATACCTGCCATGTCACCTTTTTATGTTCATAATGAGTTTCTAGAACATGTTCAGATATTATATGTTTCCACCTCAAATTGAAGATCATTTATGGCGTTAAAAATTTATGCAGATTACATTCAAATTTGTAAAAGTTGTAAGGGAGATCGTTTTTCTACTGAATCGTACTCAAAATAACTATGAGACTCTTATTGAGTGTAGTTTAAAGGGACAGTAGCACGTTTTTTCGCTGAAATATGTAGATGAAATGTATTTGAAAAACAATGCCACCAATAGTAAAACACCCTTCTCTCTTTTGAAAATCAAGTTAAAAATGAGTGTACATGGTTCCGTTAAGCCATGGGAATAATTTTTGTCATTCGAAGTAATAAACAATAAAATGGCCGCCATGCAATATTTGCCTTATACGCAACACCGTTATTACTACTACGGGTAATTGGTTTGTGTAATAAGATGTTTTACCCTTTAAAGTAAATATAAATGACATAAACTATCATTAGAAATGGAAATTTGAAAAAATAAAATTTGCAAAAAACGTGCTACTGCCCCTTTAACGTTGATTTTAAACCAGCTGCAGCTGTATTTCGGCGGATATTCAAGCGTGAATGTTATCAGAAAATCTGACACGTCAAATCACATTAACATACTCCCTAGAAGTTTTGTTAATACTCCGACCAACGTTTTGGGGTATCAAGTAATACCAACTATTCCGTCTGTCCGTCCGAAGACATGTTTTGGGCGAGTTCTTATTTTTTTTAATTTTGTCATATTCTGAGCATTTCTTCTTCGAAAGCACGATTTGGTGATTTTCCACTGGTTATGTTTTGGAAAAAGTTGAATAGTCTTTCCTTTCAGCATCACACTGCTGTATATCCCTCATAGTGCTTACAGGGGTGTTCTTCCATGTACCTGTTGTTTCAAGTCACTCGAATGAATCATTATGATGAATTAACTTCCAAAATAAAGTCGGTGGAAATGGTAGTAGTGTATTATGTTATACCTACCTTTTCAAGTTATTCTTACTCCTACTTTTCCAAAACCGCCTGTTTAACATGAAGAGACTTGTCCTACCCTTTCCACAAACACTTTAATCTTAGCAAGTACATATCATAGCTTATCAATCCTTAGGTGTGCAGATACCCCCCTCTATAAGTAACATAAAAATGTCAAACTCTTAACAGTCGGGGCATTAGTGAGCCATGCTTGTTAAATACTAGTTAAACCTCAATCATCAGCATCAAACTTATATATTTATTCAAATGTATCATAAGTTTGTCAAGTGCTATACTTTTAATTTACGCATCATCACGGATTTTGTATTGGGATAAAACAACATCTAAGTCAAACACGCGAATCACATCGAACTGCATTACTGTCAAGAAGAGATTGCTCGCTCTAAGGACAACTACCCAAAGTAATTCAGACATTTAAAAACCTCCAGAAATGGAACAGCAAGTTCATATTGGTAGCATAATTGATCTTATCCAGAGCTTCAATTTGAGCGAAATTTTAAATTTTATATACGTGTACTTCTACAAACATATCAATGTGCAGTTCTTGACAGGAGTCCTACATCTATTTTACATATTGAAGTTTTATCATCTACTCAGATAAATTGATGATATAGATAAATACATTAACACCCAGGTGGAGAATGTCCTGAGGCCTCCCAGCTGTCCGATAAAAATCCGATTTGGCGGAGTTCCTCTGCTAACGAGTAAGGCGTGCTCGCACTATTCTCGTTCTTATGGCTGTATTACAGACCTGGTCTTGTTGAAAAACAGATTAATGGAGCGCGAGTTGAACATAAAATATCAAATGTTTCAATGGATTCCCAGGATATATTGGGGATTTATGTCGCATTGTTCATTATGCTTCGTTGTTTTTTATATGAATATAAAATAAAACGATCATTTTCATGCGGTGGGCCACTTAAAACAGATTTTAGCACAAGTTTTTATTTTATCGTCTCGTTGAGTGTTATAAAGCTGCGACGTGACAGCTCCAAAGAAAATAAAAGTATGATTTGACATTTTATATTTCCTGTATTGGCACCATGTCTTCTGAAACAAATTAAGTATTTATATTGTTGAATGAACTATACTAAATAAAATATAAAACAGGCATTGTCGATGAAAATGGGTATAATGTCATTGATGCAATGGTCATCCTTTCATTATTACAGGAAGTCAGTAGCACAAGCATATGGAAACGTGCTGAACATTTATGATGAAACATGTGATATAAACAAAATGTTTCTTTACTGTGTCATACTGCCAGATGTTTAAAAAGACAAAGTAATGACAAACATTACCTAAATGTTTGCAAAATCTTCTGATTAAATATTTGTAAGTTTTTAGTGACTGCTCTGCCGAGTAATCTAAAGCGTATTTATGTGATTTACATTCATCATATCGCCCGAAGGCGTCCGCATTGGCGTCTGTAGTACTGTAAAGAAGCGATGATTCTAAAATTGCTGTTTTTAGAAACATACGTTGGGTAAACGTTTCCTCTTGTACATTGCAATACTCGTCATATAGTATTTAAATCCATGAACATATATTATCATAAACATGTAATTAAGAAAGAAGACCAAATGCGAGCCAGGAAGCACTATCGGTTGATTGTTGGAATCATAACAGAGACATATGTAGTTCATATGCAAATGAGAAATACCCACGTTCAAACAAAGCTAAAATATTTGAATAAAAATCGTCGCGTTGAATAAGAATATTTAAATTAGTACAACTTGCTTATTTGAAAATTGGAACATTTGTAAGAGTAAGGCACAGTTTATCGAACATGAAATCACAACACAATGGCCACAGTTAAAATAAGGTTATACAGCTTGTATTTTCGGTATGTAGTTCAGTATTAAATAATTGAGAATATTTAATTTGGTGTTTTATAAAAATAAAAATAAAATAATACTGTGATATCATTAATGATAGTCCCATTCAAACTCAATTCTTGATTTCTTCGTTTTCGTTTTTTATAAATTGATAATAACATGTGCTAGTTATTTTTCAGCTTATACATGTATGACTTTTTTCAAATGTATGAGAACCTAGCTGCAATATTGTGAAATTAACAAACAATACATGTAAGTGATGACATGCGCAAAATCGTACGCGGAATGTATGAATGTATCTCGTTTGGCAGTCATCATAACATTGCGTTCACTCTGTATGTGACAACTTCATCGATTTTGAAGCTGCCAGTTTCGACGTTATTATCGATTACAGGTTTATTAAAGCGAATTGTAATTATTGTATTGCATGAATTGAAAGGTTGAAGCGGTACACAAGCCATAATAAGTTCTGGACTGTCACAATACTGCCAAACAGTGTGCTACAGTGCCTTAAATTTTCTTAAATGTTTGCGAACCAAATTAAGCGGCGAAATTGCACGAATTAGAAAAAGGTGTTTTTCAGTCTTAATATAGATTAGGTCTATTACATTCAAGCGTAAAGCATTGAATTTCCGGTCTACTCCAACAATTTAGTCATGATGGGGATTGTAGCACTGGATTTTAGACTGTTAACTAAATGTTTGAAACTATTCTTATTTAAAATATGTCTTCGTTTATCGAATATATATGGCAATCTATCACTTCAAACGCCTAATTTGTTGCAATTTCTGATTGGCCCTTTCCGATTAGCCTGCAGTCGCTGAAATTTTAGCAATTTTAAATTTGAGGGTTGAAATCAAGGGCTGAGAGATAAGATTTGGAAATATTTCGTTAATGACGTTATGAAGATGGTTAAGGACATGTTTGATAACATGTTGATATAAATTCCGATGTTCGGCAACAAAGATTCCATTCAGTTGACAAATCTACCAGTATGTCTTTGCTCTGCATCATCGGGAAACCTCTAGCGAACTTGATGTGTTTCAGTTATCACATTCAACCTACACTCTACTTGTCCTTTCCATTTAGACGAAACATTCTGAGCGTAACTTTAGTTTTTCATTTATGAGAAAATATTAGATACCTACGGCAATAAAACACAGGCGGTCAATGAGACCGACAGCGTGCTTTATGAGACCATAAAACATGCTCGTGATTTTAGACGACAGTTAGAGCGTCGCTTAGCAAATGACGTCATATTTTACGTTACTTAGATTGTCCAATGCAAGAGAATGTGTTCTACGACGGGAGGCATTAATATTTTCAAAATATAGTTTATGTAAAAACATTATCTCTTCGGCGTTTTTATAGAAAAGCGAGGAACTATTTAATGGCATCTCATATAAGAAATAGAAGACTCGTTGTTGTTCTTTATCGTAGAATAAAACATAGCAGAGAGCATAAAACACTCAGGGCTGCACCCTTCGTGTTTTATGCTCCCTGCTTTGTTTAATTCAACGATAAACGATCTTCTATTTCTTAATTAATTATCGTACATAAACTGATTAGAAACTAGTGTGATCATTCGGTAAAATGTTACTTACAGTGATGATGTTAAGTACTTGTAACCATCAATATAAAGTCGTTCACTGCAGGTGACACTTGTTTTTCAAACATATTGAACAATCAGTGAAAACAATGATCCATGTATTGAACTTGAATATAGCATAACCGATCTGTACGTCAAAATCAGCATGTCAACATACAATCTAGTTCTAAGCTGGTGCTGTTTTCTGCTATATAAATGATCATTTTCAATATCATAACTGGATTCGATACATAGATGTAACATTATTTCGAATTAATATATTAATTTTTTTTGGATCCTATCATAGCCTTTTAGTTGAAACAGGCAAATATTATAACGTTCCAAGAGATGAAAGGATTTGCCCTTTTTATCCCACCGGTATGTAATACCGTGGAATATAGTCATCACCCCGTCCGTCCGTCAATCCGTCCGTCTGTCCGCCTGTCCGTCTGTCCGTAATCATTTCGTTTCCGGAGCAGAACTCGAAAACCATTTATCATATCTTTCTGAAACTTCACATATGTATTACACATTTACTGGAGTGGTACCTTTTGATATTTTCAGATTTAAAACAAATTTTGATTTTCGGTTCCATGGAAACGTGTTGAAATTGTCAAAAAAAGTGTTTTACAAATTATGTGGGACCGGTGGGATATGTCATCTTCTGATGACTCTTGTTTGCAGAAAAAACAACTTTCGAAGATGAATTTCATTTTGTGTCCGTTTTATCGTGACATGCGTGTCTGTCTCCTACCTCGATATTATTACTTTGTCGACACCCACGAGAAATTATCGTTGGTATGTTGCTCCACGTCTCGCAATAATTTGGCAAAATATATTTCTTACTACACAGAAACGTATTTCCTTTTTCAAAGATATACCTGTAATGAAACACTTAACTGATTATGTTGCGATGATAGTGCTGCGATGTAAATGTTTAATACAGCGCTCTTGATGGTTTATATGTCATCATAGTCTGTACATGTATAATGGGCCGGTGTCCCCTTTACCTGAATAAATCATCATCAATAATTAGCATGTCGACCAGGAATCACGAAGATCAGTTGACGCCATCATTTTTCAAATATTTATGAAGAACTTATATTACAGTCAGGGAGCAATAGATTAACATCAAATTTCTTCTCATTCCCAACTGCGCTATTAAAAATGATCTGGCTGACTTGCCTCACTATGAAATAAAGAGGAATTCTGTCAAATCACCACATGGACATTCCCTTTACGAGCCTGACGGGATAACATCAAATAGAGAAAGCTATCAGCCACCTCATTTTGCAAGGGCTTTGGATGAGTAGTGCGGTCTCTATGGGGTTTATGTGCGGTATTCTTTAGTGATGTGTACATGATTATATTATCAGTTACAATTTAAAGTAACACCTTTGAAAAATTATTGCATTAACATTTTACAATAACTTGGTGAGTGAGTGGGTGAGTTGGGGTTTAACGCCGCTTTCAAGAGTATTTCACTTATATCGCGGCTGCTAGTATTATGGCAGGGAGAAAGCCCGCAACGCCATGTAGCTATGCACTGCGGTGAAACCTGCTAGCAGCGTCTGGAACTAGTGAAACATGGTTGGTACTACGCTGAAATCCAGACAAAGTTGCCGTGCCCCTGGCGGGATTCGAACACCTGAGTGTCACATACTCTGTTTATGAACATAAAACAGACCATGATATTCAACATCGTGGTGAATGTTTTTTAATATCTTGGATATCGGAATATTAGTGTTGGTGTTTTATTTTTTTCAAAATATAAATTATTTACATATTTTTTGGTGTTGCAATATGAAATCAAATATTGCTGTTATTGATATACTTGCTATAGTGCATTACCTACCATGCCATATCAGCTATACATATTAATTTTAGGAAAGCAAATAATGAAGTAAACAAGTATTATGGATCAGTCCTGTACCTCTGAATTTGAATTTGGTTTTAAACATTTACTTTGGATGGTTTTCATTTACATCATATTCCAGTAAACACGTTTCTTAATTTATCACGGTATATATGCAATTCAACATAACATGTTTATTGTATTTGCTGTAAAACGTGAGATATAGAGGTATTGATTTCACATTGATATGAAACTTGTTGGTCTGTCATCATCATTTGCATAAGAATAGAAAATGCGTCCTTTCAGTTGTGAAATTCAAAAGATGAAATCATGAAAACCAAAGAGTTGTGAAAAAACAATTCTTAACTTTCGTAATCGAATAAAAACTTTTGAGTGATAAATTTTGCTTTTAACTGATATGATTTATGGCACTGTGTATTGTGAAATTGGATTTTCTAAAAGTATGATGAGTTTGCATCATATGATTCAGACAGCTTTTAAATGCTTCATGGAGTAGCTGGTAGTGATACCTTAAAAGGTTTTGAAGAGCAACCTACCATTTTCATGCTTACAAATATCTTTGAAATTATCATCTGCCATCTGATATTTTGTTATCTGTTTATTATGCGAATATGATATGTGACAATGTACATGAAAAAATTAATATAGCAGATAGAAACTCTCTCTCTCTCTCTCTCTCTCTCTCTCTCTCTCTCTCTCTCTCTCTCTCTCTCTCTCTCTCTCTCTCTCTCTCTCTCTCTCCCTCTCTCTCCTCTCTCTCTCTCTCTCTCTCTGTCTCTCTCCTCTGTCTCTCGCTCTCTCTCTCTCTCTCTCTCTCTCGCTCCTCTCTCTCTCTCTCTCTCTCTCTCTCTCTCTCTCTCTCTCTCTGCTCGCTCTGTCTCTGTCTCTGTCTCTCTCTCTGTCTCTCTATCTCTCTCTCTCTCTCTCTCTCTCTCTCTCTCTCTCTCTCTCTCTCTCTCTCTCTCTCTCTCTCTCTCTCTCTCTCTCTCTCTCTCCACATGAGATACCAGCAGTCTATCTACTAACACCTAACAATATATTGTAACACACACAAATAGATGCATGTTAATGTCTCTGCCTTTGTTGATCAGCAAACGACCAACAAGTCACTGTTGCAAGGATCGAGTGAAGAGGTACTAAAAGAACTGCAAGGAGGAGATAGTCTAGACAGCATGTAGAATGTGACCCTACTTCCTGACCATGAAGACATCAATTAGACAGATAGAGGGTTGATAGCAAGAAGAGGTTGCAATTAATACCCAGCAGATTGTTTATGACACCTGAAGTTCGATATGGTCGTATTTTGTGTTGTGCGTATTTTCCTTAGCATGGCGTATCCATTTGATTTATAACAACCAGCACAACTTTGTAATGAGACGATCCTGTCACCAAACTGGTAAATTACATGGACAATTAAGTATTAACGAATTGGATAAAATAACATGAAACAAGGTTATATAGCTGTTTCAACCTGCCAAAAACTGTGGCCACTGTGGCACATTAATATAATCAGAATTATGTTTTAATCATAAAAAAGTGCAAATGTTCATACAATGAGATTATATCTGAACAACTTCGTAAACTACCGGGCAAAAGAAAGTACTCACCTCAGTTGATTTTATCATATGTATGATTTTCAATTGCAAATATCTCAAGTTGTCGATGTCATAATCCAAAACTGATGAGTACAGGTGTTTAGTTAGCAGTCAAAGAATACTTCTACATGTTTTTTAATTAATTTAAAAAAAATGAAATTTTAAGTTTAATTTTGATTTTAAATTATTGTTGATGATACACAACTGTTCATCGACATATAAGACATATCCTATGTGAAAATAAATAAATGTGCCTGATTCTGCGCACATTTAAAACATTTTAAACAGGGCAGGGGTCATGTTGGTGAAAATTTCATTCTTAACCCTGTCTTCATTACCAAAAGATATTTCAACTAAAATTTAACCTCAGACACCAACAAAGTCATTCAAACTACTGCAGATAAGTATTATTGTATCGTGTCATAGTCAAATACATCTGATTTCTTTTAAATATGAAATTAATCGAAATAAACTTAGGTGAAAACTTTCTTTTGCCCGGTAGTTTAATTGCCATTACTGTGAATTAAATCCCGAAAAAAGGCAAGAATGAATTAAAATACTGATGCCAAGGTTATCTGATGATACGATCTAGAATTTTGTTTTGATAGGAGCTACCGATACATAAACATCGCATTATTTCAATGAAAAGTACACAGTGGTAGTTCCTCAATAACCTTTATAGTATACAGTAACCTCGGTGACTGTCAAATGTTTCACAGTCTGTCGGTATTAATTTCACGTGATGAGCACATGACTGGGTGGTCAGCCTTTGAGAATACTTGTTAAAAACATGAAACCAAACGATCGTATGATTTGTCTGTGGGCATTATCGTCTTGCAATTATTATCAGATGTCTGCTGATGTAATATTTACTGTGTTTCGACCTAGCGTATGTCTAATTATAATGACAAAAACATTATAATTATAATGTTGCCTCGAAAAACTAACTTATTTCAAATTATATGCACTACATTTGCAAACTGTCAAGACCTACTTCTTGGTGTCTCTATTTTATCAAATGGGTAAGTGTGTAATAGTATATTTTTCAAACACATTTATTTGTTTATTCCCGTTATTTGTGAATTATGTGGTTCCTTACAGACATAGTTTTCCACAGAATGACAATTGACATATATTTTGCTGAATCTATAACTTGATACTCCGATTCGAAAAAGAGTTAGCAAAGTGATAAGCTAGTACGAAATTTACCATAGTAGCTAAAAGCATAATTTAATGATTGTCATGTATTGTCATTAGGTGAGGGGATATACGTTGACATCATAACATTGACAATGTTACAAGTTTATTGTTTTATTAAAAATGCAGCTTCATATACCTCATCTCACATACTTTAATCATTCTAATCACACATCATTATGAAATTCATAATCGTACACGAAAACATGTCACAAGTATGATTGTATAACAGGTTTATTTTTCGTCTCGAACAAAACTTACATGTTAATATCGATTGCGCACTGTACAACATATGCACGTTATTTAATTAAATGCCATTCAACTGTACATTTAATGAATCACTCGGGCTTATACAAAGTGTGAGAGAATAAAACTTAAAACTATAGGCATCCTTCTCCCTACAATTGATGTTTGTGTTTTCACTTATAAGCTGTTTGACACCCAAAAGAGTATACATAAACGCATTATCAGTTACTCCTCGGAATATTGAAAATTATCTATGTAATACAGTAAATTTATAAAGCGCCAAACTAAATACTTTCTAGTCATCGAATACCATGCTATTATCTCAAGAAGGAAAATGACAATGTTATGTTCACAGCATTAAATCTTCATTGAGATCTAATGAGTAATATTTTGATGATAACAAAGAATTCACCATCGTTGTGTAACTTCCTCAGCTCGTGTTGATATTTATTTGTATATCAAAGAACACTTTGATGGATTTTGAATTTAAAGATGGTTAAAATAGAATAGTTTTATTCTGACAATGACTAGTTTTATTCTGACAATGACACGCCGTTGTGCCTTAAGGATGATCGCTCCTCAAATTTATAGTATTAAACTTTTTTTCTAACTTATATTTTTTAAAAGATGAAAGTATATGATTGGAAAATCAGCATTAAAAAATAGGGGGTAGTGTGGGTTTTTTCGAGATATGACGCCAGTAAGATAGTTGGGTGAAGTACAATTTTAACATGGGAGTCAATTGGAAAATGAAAAAAAAACTGCTAAAAACTTTAAAATACTACATTTCTAGTATTAAACTTTTTTTCCTTTTTTGATATGTTACAAAGTTCATGTTACCCTACCGAAATCGATGAAAAAATATATATGATAGTGTGTTTTTTTTTAAGCTGTGACAAAAAATGTAGTCAAATTTAAGCCATTTATGCTGTTTAAGCACTTTTTAGAGGTTCTAAAGTCACATTTTTCTTGATTTCATTTGTTTTTTTAAAAGTATGTCGATGATGTAGAATATCATGAAGTAAATAAAGATGAGAAAAAATCTGTAATTAATCATATTTCATTTTTGAAGCTCAACAGGAAGGAGCCGACATCCTTAACGTATGCAACGAAAAACTGGACTAGGACATACTATTGTTCATAATCAGAGTATACACATTCTGTCACCTATTTATTAACATATACATGTAACTTTGTTGAATTTATTATCAATATAACGATTTCATGTTTCGTAGTATACTCAACACGTTTTACATGATATTGCTAAGATCGGATAATTTGACAATGACCAACTTTCACAAAGAAAAGGATCTTTTTATTGACTACTGGGCATGTTTTATTGATTTAAGTTGATTTTTACAAGTGAATCCTATGTATTGTCCTTGTAAACTGAATCTTCCCAACAAATAATTCGAAAGATCAGCTTAAATCTATTTGAATTAGTTTACCAATAAGAAATGTGTAAAGAATAAGTGTAAAGAGAATGTTCTCCCATAGGTTCCATACAGATCTGATTAGATTATTTCCATTTGCTATTGATTGGAGCAAACTCTCATTATTATAGCCAATGTTTGTGGATGAGTCATGTTCGAACCCAAATTTAAAGAGCGGCAATACCAGCTTGATGTACTATAAATGATACTTGTGTCAAGATTTATGTGACGTTGTTCATTATGCTTCGTTATCTAATAATATCATACAATTTAAGATGGCATATGGTGTGGCAATTCAACACTATTTATGTACGCATTAGGTGTTATAAAATTGACGACGTTACAGCATTCAATAAAATATGATGATTTGACATTTAATGTTTTCTGTTCTGTGTGCCTTCAACCAAACCAAGTGTTGATTATGTTGGATATACAATCAATACATTCAAATATCATGGAAGACAATATCCACGTTAATATCGTCATTAACAGAACGTTTATTGATACTTCGCATATAGAAATCGATGTATCTTTCTTTCCATGTTATTACCACAGGTGCATCAAACACATCACAGTGTATAAATGAACATTACATGCAGATTTACCAAATCTATTTACTGAAGTTGCTGAAAACAAAGATCATGATTTATGACAGTTATGTAAGTTATGTTACATGTTTTAGTCACTTATATCCATTGTTTCGTTACTTTATTACTCTTGGTTCCGACCAACGAGGTCAGATCATCTGTCATTGTAGACCTTACTGACAGGAGAGGATGAAATGCATGCAACTGATCATGAGAAACAAAGTTAACTCGCATCACAACGGAGAGTATTATAAGTAGTTTCAATATTTCATTATCGGGTGAGTGACCACTTAGGGTATATGCTGTATTGATCTGACAAAAGTTTCATGATTTGAATCTCTGGGTGTAGCCTACCTGCCAAAATACAGACTCACTGCGAGTGTTCTGGCGATGGACTAATGTATTATAATTTATTGAGGTGAGGTGAGGTGAGTTGGGGTTTAACGCCGCTTTCAAGAGTATTTCACTTATATTGCGGCTGCTAGTATTACGGCAGGGAGAAAGCCCGCAACGCAATGTGACTATGCATTGCGGTGAAACCTGCGAGCATCTTCTGGAACTAGCGAACCATGGGTGGTACTACTCTGAAATTTAGTGTAGCATTGCACCTAAACCTTACTGCGTGTTGAACAGTTCTCTACTGCAGACAAGGTTGCCGTGCCCCTGGCGGGATTCGAACCCCGGACCTCTTGATTCGAAGCAGAACGCGCTAACCACTGCACTATCCCGCCTCCATGATTTATTGAAATATATGATTTGGATTTAATTAACATACACTGTACTACATGTACTGTAATCAATATAAATTCAACAGTTCTTATCAAACTCCATTTAAAAAAAACAAAGGCAATTTTGGGGATGTCAGAGAGTCATATTTCATTTAACTAGTTTTTCAATAATGATTCTTTGCAAAAAAGAACTCATTCAGTTGGTAAATCTATCTCGTGTGTCTGCTCAGTTGGGTTAATCCTGGGAAAATTTAAGATGTCTGCACTCCTTGTATTCTGACAATTCACATAAATCACTTATAGACATATATAGACATGCCCTTTTGATTTATTTATGATGAAATATTGTATGCAAGTTTAAAAAAAAAACGAATCATAAGCATCGATATAGAACAACAATCTACCATTCCATTCCCCTAATCCTTGTATATGGTCTGCAACATCCCCAATAGCGTCCTGACAATGAGTGATGGTGGTCCTATCTCTGACTTTGATGTCTGCAGACACCCTCAGTGTCATGAGAGCTGTTTGTATTATGACGGTTAACATCGATCATATCCTTTCAGTCAAAACGTAAGTAATCTTTTCGACTATATCACTTCCTTTAAAGCTGTGAAACTGATCAATATAAAATTCGTTATAAAAGCAAAATTTAGCCAAATCCACGGAGAGTTGATAGGAGAATGATTATTTCTGTAACCTATTCATCATGTTGATTCTGAATAGACCTTTGAAGTAATATACATAGTATATTACAGAAAACCCGTCGCTAGGGAATGCCCAATGCAACTCGACGGGCAAATAATAAATGAATTCTATATATGAATTTTCTTCAATTGGAGCCTTCAAAAACTACACATATTAAAGTGATTGAAAAATAAATTGCCATCATTTTATTGATACGAGTCGCATAAAATATCTAATAATGGAGAAGTTATATTTTGTTTATAAGGGTGATACTCAAATCTCAGCATTAAGCATAGAGACATAAACTGACAAAATAAAAAATACATATAAGTATTGGATTGCAAGGAATTGTCAATTTTTTTCACATCTTGTTATGTAAATGTATCAACATATGTTATCATTAACCACTATCAACGAAGCAAGTTTCAATAAACATACAACATGTGTCATAATCAAACAATAAATCAACCGGTTAGTTTACACCACATCTATTTGCAGTTTTTATTTATTGATGAACTATGTGTATCTCAATCAGGATTCACACGATAAGCATTTCATGTGTGATCATTCCCAACTGCTCTATTAAAACATGATCTTGTCCGGCTGGTTTCCCCTATCATGAAATGAAAGGAAATTGTAACATAGTAGTACATACTCCCTTTAAGAGTCTGATGGATGGCTTCAAACAGGGGAACCTAAGCATTATCTTTATGCAGGAGCTCTGGTGATGTGGGCTCTGCTTTACTGGATTTAACTACTCTTTATTCTGTATGGATGTAGAAATATGTCAATGTATCACATCAATATAATGAGCAGAAAACCAGAATGGATGTATACAGAAATGTAAAACTTTCTAAAGCAATTTACTTTGTCTTTCTTCCATTTAGAAGAGGTAAGACGAGTTGGGGTTTAATGCCGCTTTTAATTTCACTTATATCGCGGCTGCTAGTATTATGGCAGGGAGAAAGCCTGAAATGCCATGTGGCTATGCATTGTAGTGAAACCTGCGAGCATCGGCTGGAACTAGCTAACCATGGGTGGTACTTCGCTGAAATTCAGTGTAGCATTGCACCCGAACTTTACTGCACTGCACCGAACATTTCTCTACTGCAAACAAAGTTGCCCTGGTGGGATTCGAACCCAGGACCTCTTGATCAGAACTGTTGTAGTAGGGCAGATACGACATCTCCTCCTCTTCCCTGTGTTAGATGAGTCTTCTGTCCCAGATGTGGAGGGAAGAGAAGTAGAGATAAGCTCTAAGACTTGCAACACACGTGCCAATCCACCTTTCGGTATTCTCTTGATAAGTGCACTCATCAAGCGTTCAGCTTTAGTTTGAAGAACAGACTTCTTGATCAGTTTTTACTAGTCTGTTTGCGTGAGATCCTGCTTTTAACATCAGTGAGAGAACTGTTTTATTTATCAGAATTACCAACAGTATAAATGAACTATTCATCCTCAACATGATCAACTTGATATTCAACACTGTGTACTTTGGATCTTGCAACGAGTTTAGACCAACAAATTTGGCAACATGATTGAGTTTACCACAATTGTTACAGTGTTGACAAAGTGCTACACATCTCTTGGACGCGGTCTGATAGCCACATTTGTTTCACGACGTAGGACCTTGAGCGTGTGTTGACTGAATAGTGGAGTTAGTTATATTGTGTTTTCTAGACTGACGACTACCGTTTTGCTCTCTCTGTTAAACTGCATGTACAGGTGAGATACGATCTACAATATGAAGCTCCTGAATCTGAACCTGACAGTAGATGACATCACAACATTTAATACAAGACTAAAGGTCACAAGAAGAGACAAGAATGCAGATACATGATCTGCACGTGCAGAGTCATGGCGTGCACTATTGTAGAGTGTGAGAGCAGTGTCACCGTTAAACAAGAACATATCATTAGAACTAGGTCTACCCCTCTTCATGGTGATCTACTATTACTTATAAGCATCGTCTGACAATTCAAAGTATATTTGCATACACAGGACATGATTGGGCTTCCGAGGCCCACCTTGTGCCTTAGTGTAACAACAAAGTATTTCTTATGATAACTTAGATATTTTATATTTTTTGTTCGAATGGTTTTGAGGAAAAAAATATAATGATGTGTTTGAGGATTAGATGGAAACAAATTACAATTCTTCCAATAATAAAGCTTTTGAGTGCATGGGAACACTCTGATGGGCCTAAAACCCACCTTGTGCCTTTGAGGGTTAATGTATGTCATATCCTGTGCAAGTTAACAACACATATAACTTTTTCTGGGTGTTAATATTCTGATACTTAAGGTTAAGTCAAGTTTATGTGACGCTGCGAACTGTAAAACATGTTTCAGTTTAACATAAAACAAATATTTATAATATTTTACAGAGACGTCTTAAATACTTTATCATATCTAACTCAACCGTTCAGGACAACATTTCATGTACAAGAATAACTATGAACACATGGAAGAGACGAGACTTTGAAAGGTGGAGGTTTTCCTCAAACAGATTTTCACATTAAAGGGGCAGTAGCACGTTTTTTCTCTCAAATAAGTTGATGAAATGTATTTGAAAAATAATATCACCAATAGTAAAACACTCTTCTCTCTTCGGAAAATCAAGTTACAAAACGAGTGGACTTGGTTAGGTAAAGCCATGGGAATCGTTTTTGTCATTCTAAATATTAAAATGTGTTCACAATAAAATGGCCGCCATGCAATTTCTGTTTTATACACAACACTGTTATTACCACTACGAATATTTGGTCTGTGTAATAAGATGTTTTAAATATAAATGACACGAACTATCATTATAAATGGGAAATTTGAAAAAATAAATGTTACCAAAAACGTGCTACTGCCCCTTTAAATATTGCATAGACGAGTTGCCACGCTCTGTCCCAAAATGTATATTTGTGTCTGTATCTCGTTTGATAATGCATCTACAATTACACACCATTCATAACTTATCATAAGTGTTATCTGAATACACAGTTGCAATGGCATTTTATTCAATTGCTTCTTGGTAATAGTTTAAAAAAAGATCTGGCATTTATACCAGTTTCACTTGCACCTTTCAAACCGTTTACAATCTAGTGAATAGACACATTATGTAATCTACTTACTAAATATTAAACATATGGGTGAGATATAATACCGAATACATGATGAGACAAAGAAACAAAGTAAAAGAACATATCTTCTGTACAGAGACAGCAAGCAAATTATCTTAAATAAGACATCAATACAAACACATGAGAAACAACTCGACAAATCGGAATGTCTAGAGGCTTTATGCCTTACTCTTTCAATGCCTATGTTGGTATATTTTCGAGCTATATATTTCCACTAGGGAGAGGTAGATTAAAATCACATCGCTATGTATTCCCAATTGTACAATCAAGTTATATTGAACCGAAGTCCTTCCTTATGAAATTATGTGACCATATACAAGTTTGATTTACAAGCCGTTTGTTGACTTCAAACGTCGGAAAGAACATGGGAGGTTCAATTTTCAGAAGTAATAAACTTGAATTAATCTAAAATCTGAATTCTGAAATCCTTCAGGAACAGAAAATTCAATTAGGTAAATAAACAATTATTGTTGATTTATTCCCGAACTTCATTTCATCTACATTTCAATGTGAAGTTCTTGAAAGGAATCCTGCATGTCTGAATATATTACATATTGAAGTTTTACCATCTACTCCGATACATTGATGACATAGATACATTAAAGGGGCAGTAGCACGTTTTTTGCTGAAATAAGTCGATGAAATGTATTTGAAAAATAATGTCACCAATAGTAAAACGCCCTTCTCTCTTCGGAAAATCAAGTTAAACATGATTGTACATGGTTCCGTAAAATCGTGGGAATCGTTTTTGTCATTCAAAATAATAAAATGTGTTCACAATAAAATGGCCGCCATGCAATTTTCCTTTATTCGCAACACCGTTATTACCACTACGGATAATCGGTTTGTATAATACGATGTTTAACCCTCGAAATACAAATGATATAAACTATATTTTTAAATGGGAAATTTGAAAAAATAAAATTTGCAAAAAACGTGCTACTGCCGCTTACACACCCAGGTGGAGAATGTCCTGAGGCCTCCCAGCTGTCCCATAAAGATCCGATTGGCTGAGTTGCTCTGCTAACGAGTAAAGTGAGCTCGCGTTATTCACGTTCTTATAGCTGTATTACAGACACATTATGGATGGGCGATAGTGATTTCAAACTGTTGTGTTGTTGAAAACCAGATTTATGGAGCGGCGAGTTGTACTTAGTCTAAGATAAAATATCAAAAGTGTAAATTGATTCCCAGAAAATATTGTTCAGTATGCTACATTGTTGTCATATGAACATAGAATAAAACGTCATGGTCGTCCATTGTGCCACTCAAAACAGATTTTAGCACAATAAATTATAAAGCTGCGACGTGACAGCTCCAAAGAAAATAAAAGCAGGATTTGACATTTTATATTTCCTGTATTGGCACCATGTCTTTCTAAATGTTACAATGCATTATATATATATAATATATTAAATAGACATTGCTGAAGAAAATGGTTATAATCTTATTGATGAATTGCTCCCATCCGTTCAGTTACCAGTAACATAAGCATATAGAAATTTGCAGAAAATTTATGATTTAAAGTACGAGATAAAATCTTACGTAACTTTACAGTGTCATACTGCCAAATGTTTAAAAAGGGACTGTTTAAAAAGTTAACTAAACGTTACCTACATGTTTGCAAAATCTACTGATTAAATATCTGTGAGTTTATTAAGTTTGAGATTCATTAAAATTTTAGGACTGCTCTGCCAAGTAATCCAATGCGTCTGTGGCACTTGTCATATATTGAACAATCAGTGAAAACAATCGTACATTTATTGAAATAGAATATAGCATAACCCATGTGTACATCGATATAAACATGCCGACCAGGAATCACACAATCACACAAAGCAGTTGACACCACATCGATCATCAGTTTTAAATATTGATGAAGTACTTATATTACAGTTAGGGAGCTATAGATTAACATCGAATTTCTGCTCATTCCCAACTGCGCTATTAACAATAATCTGGTTGACTTGCCTCACTATGAAATAACGAGGAATTCTGTCAAATCACCACATGGACATTCCCTTTATGATCATGACGGGATAACATTAAATAGAGAAAGCTGTCAGCCATTTCATGTTGCAAGGGCTTTGGTGATTAGAACTCTAGTGTATGGGCTTAAGCACAGTAGTTTATGTGAACACGATTGTATAATCCATCTCGGTTTAAAGCACACTATTCAAAACATTATCACACACTCGTTTTCCAACAAAATGGAAAAAATGTGTTTATTAATATAACACAAACCATATTCAAGATCTTAGTTTTTGTTTTATAGCCATTGTTTTTATTATGGCCCTTGGTTCGAATCCCGCCAGGTCACGGCAACTTTGTCTGCAGTAGAGAACTGTTCTACACGCAGTAAGGTTTGGGTGCAATACTACACTGAATTTCACCGTAGTACCACACATGGTTCGCTAGTTCCAGCCGATGCTCGCAGGTTTAACCGCAAAGCATAGCCACATGGCGTTGCGGGCTTTCTCCCTGCCATAATACTAGCAGCCGCGATATAAGTGAAATACTCTTGAAAGCGGCGTTAAACCCCAACTCACCTCATCTCACCTTTATTATGGGAATATTCTAGTTGCTGTTCCATTTCTTTGTCAAATTATTAATTTATTTCTTGATGATGCCATATGAATATATAAATATTGTTTGTGTGTACATGCTATAATGCGACACCTGTAGGGTTTTAATCAAGCTAATGCGACCACAAAAGTACAAATCCATATCAGCTATGTACTCGTATTGGTGTAGACTGGCGTACCATGGTAGGTATTGAACGTAATTCTTTAATTGTGCTGTAGAACGCTGTTCTTACTGAAACAAAATGCTCTAATATAAATGTAAGTGTTACAAATGGCTAAATAATACTCCTCTATCAATAAAAAAAATTTCTTAAACGAATGTACCTGTTTCTGTGTAGCCATGCGAGTCCATTACCCATCGAGCGGCCATTTTAAAGTGTTCACATTAAAATTGCCACTCAAAGGTATTTCAAGTGATCTGACTGATGAACCAATGGTTAAACATGCAGACTTTTATACATCGCACCATTCCATTCCATTACCGATAATCGTTTTCTACCGATGTGACTATCTCGTCGTGTAATAAGATGTTGCACACATAAAGTAATACTATTTTGTGCACACTGTAATGATAAATGGCATATTTGAGGAATAAATATGCAAAACATGCTGCCTTTAATGTCACATTTTTACTAAAACTAAACATAATAATAATAATTCCAGAATGTTATTCTTACGAATATGTGTACGTATATGTATATACATTATTTGGTGTAAAAAGTGTGTTATGAAAGTATTGAATTGACGTTAATATGGTGCTTTTTGGACAATCATTAACTAAGCTAAATATGTCCTTTAAGAAAGTGCGTCCTTTAAGATGTGACATTTGGTATATAACTCTTCTAGAAAGTGATAAGAACATTATTGAGTGCTAAAATTTGTATTGTATTGTGAAATATGTTTTTAGCAGTCCTTGGTTTGCATTACATGATTCAGGCAGCTTTTAAATAGTCAGAGGAGTAAGTGGTAGCGATTTGGCTTAAACACTCGAGAAGGTGTCCAGGAACAACTTAGAAATACACTACCTTTTTCATGGTTTGAAATTATAATTTTTACCTTCAGAGTTTTGTTGACCTGTTTAATCATACGAATGTGATGTGCCACAATGATTTTATGAGGTTTTAATAACATTTGGAAACTGGAAACTATACAGTATTAAGCTCACGCAGCTCTTCAGATCAGATGGAACAGTACTTCGTGACTGAAAACACTTAACAATATAATGTAACATACACTGATAGAGATTTACTCTTGACATAAGCTTTGAAGTTTATCTCATGTACAATGTATCTTCCTTTGTTGGTCACGCAAACGACCAACAAGTCACTGTTGCAAGGACCGAGTGAAGAGGTACTAAAAGAACTGCAAGGAGGAGATAGTCTAGACAGCATGTAGAATGTGACCCTACTTCTTGGCCATAAAGGTTTGATAGGAATCCTTTGATATGATCCTCCTAAGTATTCTTCAGCAAGAAAAGCTTGCAATTAAAACCTGGGACATTGTTTATGGCACCAGCAGCTCGATGCGGTCTTCATCTGTGCTGTGCGCATTTCCAATAGCACTGCATATCTTTTTCATTCTATAACAACCATGACTCTGTAATCAGAAGATCCTTCCACCACATGGGTAATAAATATAGCAGGGACAATTACGTTTTAACGATTTAGATAAAATAACATAAAACACTATTATACAGTATATAATGTATCCATCCACCTGTCCCAAACAGTGGTCACTACAGCACAATGTTATAATCCGACTTATTATTGAGTCATATAAGATTACCAATATTCATCCAATAAGATTATACTTAAACACGCTTAGTACTATCAGTTACTTTAAATGGCATTCTGTAAAAATACTTAAATGAATTGAAATATTCATGCCAAGGGTATATATTAATCAGTTCTAGTATTTTGGATCTAAAAGGAGCTGCAAATAGACATTGCATCATTAAAATTGTTACAATGAAACCGATGGTTTCACAGTGGTAGTTGGAAGCACTATTTTTCACAATAACATTTATAGTTTACAGTAACCTTTGTGACAGTCAGATGTTTCACAGTCTGCTGGTATTGATGAACATGTAAGCACATTACTGGGCAATTTGCCTTTGAGAATACTCTTTATATAGGCCTGTAACCAAATGATTGCATTGTTTGTCTGTGGTATTATTTTGTCGGTATTATTCGATAGATGCAATTATATTCTTGCTGTTAGAATAAGATGACTGTTGATGTAAGAACATTTACTGCGTCCTGTACCAGCGTTTGTCTAATTATTATGATACAAGCACCATAACACTAATGTTGCCTCGAAAAATCATATCTGATTTCATATTATATGCACTTCATTAGCAAACTGTGTAGCCCTACTGTGCTTGTTGGTTCCTTACTTATCGATGGGTGAAACGTAAATAAAATGAAGTTATTCGAACACATTTATTTGTATATCCTCGTTATTTATCAATGATATGTTTCATAACTGTTTTCACCGGATGTTGCATACATTTTGCTACATCTATGACCAGTCATGCACATCATACAGTTTATCTTATGTGGTGACATTACCATACCAGAAGTCTAATCACAGTATTTGTGTTAAGGTTAAGGTTAAGGTGTTCATTGGAAACCAATGAATAAGGATTTTGGATGATACATAAATCTCAGCCTCGTGCTGTACTCCCCATCAGCTTGTGTCGATATATTTGATATCAAATGACACATGTGAGAGATTATCCATGGCCTTCTGTAGCTGAAATTAACATCATTTCCTGAATTGTGAGTCAGCATAACCAAAAGCAAATAGTTCGCCAATTCCTTTCATAACACAGTGAATTATACTTCCTGCAAATGATCTTGAAACATCTTACTGAAAATGTTTATATAATGAATACTTTTGGAAACGATCATTTGAAACAAACGAATTGCACTAAGTGCATTTATTCATGCGTAAAATAATCCCAGCTTCCTCGGGTGGTGTCCGAGCCTCAATCATTGTGCTCTTGACCTCGTAGGTCCGGGGTTCGAATCCCTCCAGGGGCACGGCAACTTTGTCTGCAGTAGAGAACTGTTCTACACGCAGTAATGTTTGGGTGCAATGCTACACTGATTTTTCAGCATTGTACCACCCATGGTTCGCTAGTTCCAGCCGATGCTCGCAGGTTTCACCGCAATGCATAGCCACGTGGCGTTGCGGGCTTTCTCCCTGCAATAATACTAGCAGCCGCGATATAAGTGAAATACTCTTGAAAGCGGCGTGAAACACCAACTCACTCTTGACCTCGTCTCGTGTTGTCACTGGAAAATCTTTCTGTAAGTAAAAGGAAACAGGTGCTTACTTCAGTGTGCAAGACCGTTACTAAATAATGTTTCCTTCTGAACAAAATAAGGGATGAATTAAAGTTAGTTGTGAATAGTTAAATGTGACAAGGAAAGGCCGTTGTGCCTCAACCGATGCAAATAAAAACCGGATTAAGACATGATATTCTTCACAACCATAGTCGTAAAACGTCATGAAACATATCTATTAAAGCATGGCTGTGTTGAATGTGTTATTAATAATACCATTTCATTTTTAATAGTTCCAATGAAAGATCAGCACTTTTTACACTCCATTGCTTATATCGGCTTATTTGACAGAGACAAACTTTCACAAAGAATAGGACATTTTCAAATACTACTATGCATGATATTATCAAGTGTATTTTCCTTGTAATGTCTTTATAAACTGAAATCTTCCCAAAATTAATTTGATTAATAACTGTTTAAATTATTTTACCTACATGTACAAGGAACTGTAAGCATGGTTTACAAGAATGTCCTCCCAGTGGTTCCATTAGACTCTAGTTTAACTTTGTTCACTTGCTTTGGAGTATAGTGAATTCACGTTATTATAGCCACTCTTTTGATGAGTCACGTGGAGATGTAACGCCGGGATAGTCGATGTGGCTAACTGTAAAAGATGACAAGTGTCAATGGATTCACTGAAAATATTTGGGATTTTTGTCACGTTGTTCATTATGCTGCGTTATTTTGATATTAGCATACAGAAACATGGCATTTATATGGTGTGTCGACTTTAGCAAGCATTAGGTGTTATAAAGCTGACAATGTGACAGCTTTGAAGAAAATAAAAAAAACTATGATTTGACATTTAATGCTTCCTGTATTGGCTTTGTGCCTCTTGAAACAAACTAAGTGTGTATAGATATTGTCGAATGCACAAAATCAATACATAGAAAAGTACGGAAGACATTATCAACGAAAATGGTTATTATTTTAATGAAAATTATCCTCGTGTCATATTTGAATATATGGAAAGTGTCATTCTATTGTCATTAACAGAACGTTAATTAGATCAAACATAATTCACATGTAGTCTAAGATATATTTTACTCTTCATTTCATTACTACAGATTATTACAATGAATAAACAAACATTAAATGCAAGTTTATAAAGTCTATTTACTGAGGTTGCTGATGAAACATCTGTGAATTCGACAGTTTTGTAAGTTATCGGATATTCTTAGTCAATTATATTCATTGTATAGTCTTCTGTTACCCGGCATGCTTGCATGATAATATATCTAATAATATGTTCACATATAATGACAATTAAGATAAGCTGTCAACATTCCATATACAAAGCATCACAGAATAAAAAAAACATTAAAAGTTCTTGATCATGTTAATGTTACCTTTAGGAATTGACAAATGTATTTGTTATCACATCGTTGTAATGGCGAAAAGTACAATATTGTACCATACAATGCTTATATATGGAAATGCACACAATGCGCAATGATCAATGAGGAGATATCATGGTTGTGATTGTTTGGTAACGTTGCTTCATGCATACACTTCACCTTGAAAACGTTCCTACATGTAAGTCATGAGACTATGTTCTTTTTTAAATTTATATCGAACTTATATCCTATAATGAACAAATATCAAAGAAATCGTTCTTATCAACATAATTATAAATATCAGCCTAACTGAATCTTGGTTCCTAAGTCAGATTATCTCTCATGGTCCACCTTACTGGAAGGAGCAAGTGAATGCATGCAAGTGACAAACACATCAAACTCGCATCACACCGGAGATTCGTTTAAAAGTTTCATTAAAGGGTGAGTGCTTACTAAGGGTATATATTTGTATAGATTTTGCTAAGTTTCCATTATCTGAATCTCTAAATCAATCAATCAGCTATGACAACTCGTTGGTGGTCAAAGGGTCATATTTTATTAAATTAGGTTTTCATTAACAAAGAACTCATTCAATTGGTAAATCTATCTCGTGTCTGCTCAGTTGGGTCAACCCTGGGAGAATTGGAGATTATGTCTGTACTGACAATTCACATAGATCACTCATTTTCATTTTGTCAAAACCGTCAAAGCATAACATGCCCTTTCGATTTATTTAGGATGAAATATTGTATGCAAGCCCTAAAACCAAGAATCATGAGCATGGATATAGAACAACAATTTAGCCTTCCCTGGCGTTAATCTTTGCAACACCCCAAAGGACGTCCTGACAATGAGTGATGGCGGTTCTATCTCTGACTTTGATGTCGGCAGTCACCCTCAGTGTCATGAGAGCTGTTTGTATCGTGACAGTTAACATCGATCACATCCTTTCAGTCATAACGTAAGTAATCTTTTCCACTAAACCATTTCCTAGATAACCGTGAAACCGATCAATATAAAATTCGCTATAAAAGAAAACATTATCTCAATCCACGGAGATTTGACATGAGGGTGATTATTTCTGTCATCTATTCATCATTTTGATTCTGGTTAAACCTTTGATGAAGCATACATACATATTATATATTAGTTATAACGTCGCTAGGGAACCCTCAATGCAAGTGGGCTTGCAAATAATAAATGAATTATATGTGGGAATTATTGTCAAGTCTTACCCAAGCGGGCACAGATATGCCGGGTATTAGTTTTCATAATGGTCATGGGAGTAACAGTTTTTCTAAATATAACTTGCATTTTGATTGGTTGACGGAACTACTTTGCTCTCATTCATGAATTGCTTAGCTCTCCTGTTCACATATATAAAAAAAACACATAATTGAACAATTTCGAGCATACTTAATTGAAGTTACACGTCAGTAAAACATATTAAATATAAAATCATGTTCAACCTATGTCTCCGAGACCGTATTTACAGTACTAAACTTGTAAGGCGAAGCAAAAGTCGCCGACTGCATTGCCGTGACGTCATTGCTTTGTAACGTCATTAACCATGACGTCATTTGGTGACGTAATTGCACTCCTATCTTGCATTCCATCAGTGCGATTATCAGTTCACGTTTTCACAAATTGTCTCTCATTCTGCGACATTGTTTACAATATGAATGAGTTGTTTACTACGTCAGTAAACCATTTTGGGAATAAAATTCAACAGTTACTTTAGTATCTTTATGAAAAACACTATTTAGATGTGCGCATCTTCAAGATGTGAGAGAGTTTATGAATGGCGTATGAGTACAATTCAATGTATTTTGCAGTCTAATCAAAGATCGCGAATACGCGTCTTGTTTTTCTATTTTTATGCATTAAAATGATCTTGGGTAAGAAAAAGAATAACCAAATCGGTTCTCGGAATTGCGAACTATCCGTCTCTCGTGAATTATGTCAAACTCCTCGCTAAAGCTCGGAGTTTATCACAAAAATTAACTCGGGACAGATAATCCGTAATTCCCCGCAACTCGTTGATTATTCTTATATTAAAGCATTCAAAGAAGTTATTGTTTTACGGAATTGAAATACAGAGATGGTATAACTATATAGGTACTTAACAAATTCAATGCTGGAGAACTTGTACGTAAAGGTTATCCAGTATTTAAAACAGTAATCAAATACCCGCACAATGAACCATTCAGCAGAACATGGGGATATTCAGGATAAGTCAAATTGTGTCATGGTTTTTTTATGTAAACATGTATCAACATGTACTAAATTGACGATATTAACGATACCTGTATAAATATACACACAGCATGTGTGATAATCAAACAATCAATCAATGGGCCAGTTGACATCACATTATTCTTAACTTTTTATTTATCAACAAAGTACGTATATCTAAATCAGGAAGTAAACTATTAGCAACTCATCTCGCTGATCATTCCCATCGCCAATATCAAAACATGATCCGGCCTTGTTGGCTTCCCTTATTATGATATAAAGCGAAACCGTTACATACATGAGTAAACATAATATTCAAGATCTTAAAGGGGAAGTACATGTAGCACGTTTTTTTCAAAATTTATATTTCAAAATTTCCCATTGTTAATGATAGTTTATGTCATTTATAGTTACTTCAGAGGGTAAATCATCTTATTACACAAACCAATTATCCGTAGTGGCAATAATTGTGTTGCGTATAAAGCAACAATTCCATGGCGGCCATTTTATTGTGAACACATTTTATTATTTCGAATGACAAAAACGATTTCCATGGCTTTACCGAACCATGTACACTCATTTTTAATTGATTTTCCGAAGAAAGAAGGGTGTTTTACTATTGGTGAATATCTTTTTCAACTACATTTCATAAACTTATTTGAGCGAAAAAACGTGCTACTGCCCCTTTAATATCACAGATGAAAAGTCATCCTAGATGACTTGATTTTCACCGTGTTATTGATGTCTACATGTACTGTTATATATATGGGAATATACATGTATAAAAAAACATCTTATGATTTTCTAGAATTTTACACATATCCATGAAAACACAAATATTTTTGTTAGACGGTATTTTGGTTATTTCCATGACATATTAAGACTTTGGGTTGGCCAATGTGAATGCAATGTATTGCGATGTCTGTAAAATGTATCTTTGGATACACATCAGGTATTTTAAGGAACAGCAATTTTTAAACAACACGTGCAGTACTTGATGTTGATTTGTTTAAAACACTGAAGACAATTTTCAGACATCGATGCCAAATGTTTGAAAAGATTTCAGATTCGGAGGCACAACATTATCAAACTAGACAGACAACATCAATTTGAAACTCTTAAAAACAGATAATTTCCCCTTCTCCCAATACAAGTCATAATAATAATCTCTCTAAAGCATGTAGCGCCATGTGGCTATCTATTGTAATGAAACCTGCGAGCATCGGCTTGAACTAGCTAACCATGGGTGCTACCTCACTGAAATTCAGTGTAGCATTGCACCCAAACCTAACTGCGTGTAGAACAGTTCTCTACTGCAGACAAAGTTGCCCTGGTGGGATTCGAACCTCGGACCTCTCGATCCGAAGCCGAACGAGCTAACCACTGCACTATCCCACCCCCTCATTCAGAAGAACAAATGAAAACATATATATCAGGATACATTTAGTGTTATATGAAGTCAAATGAAAAGAAAATGAGCATATTCAATTAACACAAGCAATATCAAACTGGCAATCATGCAGCGTTAAGTCAGAATGAACACACAAGACAGTCTTACTGAGAACAATCATTTCAGATGGATCAGAACTGTTGTAGTAGGGCAGATACAACATCTCCTCCTCTTCCCAGTGTTAGATGAGTCTTCTGTCCCAGATGTGGAGGGAAGAGAAGTAGAGATAAGCTCTAAGACTTGCAACACACGTGCCAATCCACCTTTCGGTATTCTCTGGATAAGTGCACTCATCAAGCGTTCAGCTTTAGTTTGAAGAACAGTTTGATCAGTTTTTACTACTAGTCTGTTTGCGTGAGATCCTGCATCTAACATCAGTGAGAGAACTGTTTTTATATATTGGCATTGGCACCATACCATCTTTACAGAATTACCAACAGTATAAATGAACTATTCATCCTCAAAATGATCAACTTAATATTCAACACTGTGTACTTTGGATCTTGCAACGGGTTTAGACCAACAAAATTGGCAACATGATTGATTTTATCACAGTTGTTACAGTGTTGACAAAGTACTACACATCTCTCGGACGTGGTCTGATAGCTACATTTGTTACACGACTTACACAGGACAAAATGTGGTGGAATCCACTTGCCGGATTCTCCCGGATTCTTAAGGATCCGGAAAAAATTGGGCTAATCCAGAATGATCCGGCCAATGGATTTGTGTCCTGTGTTAGGACCTTGAGCGTGTGTTGACTGAAAAGTGGAGTTAGTTATATTGTATTTTCTAGACTGACGACTACCCTTTTGCTATCTCTGTTAAACTGCATGTACAGGTGAGATACGATCTACAATATGAAGCTCCTGAATCTGAACCTGACAGTAGATTACATCACAACATTTAATACAATACTAAAGGTTACAAGGAGAGACAAGAATGTAGATACATGATCTGCACGTGCAGAGTCATGGCGTGCACTATTGTAGAGTGTGAGAGCAGTGTCACCGTTAAAACAGAACAAATCATTAGAACTAGGTCTACCCCTCTACATCGTGACCTACTATTACTATAAGCATCGTCTGACACAAGAAAAACATTCAAAGTCTATTTGCAGACACAAAACATGACTGGGCTTCCGAGGCCCACCTTGTGCCTTAGTGTAACAACAAAATATTTCTTATGATAACTAAGATATTTTATATTTGTTGTTCGAATGGTTTTGAGGAATGAAAGATAATGATGTGTTTGAGGGTTAGTTTGAATGAAATTACAATTCTACCAATAATAAAGCTTTTGAGTGCATGAGAACACACTGGTGGGTCTCAAAAACCCACCTTGTGCCTTTGAGGGTTAATGTATGTCATATCCTGTGCAAGTTAACAACACATATAACTTGTTCTGGGCGTTAATATTATGATACTCAAGGTTAAGTCAAGTTTATGTGACACTGCGAACTGTAAAACATGTTTCAGTTTAACATAAAACAAATATTTATAATATTTTACAGAGACGTCTTACTTTATCATATTTAACTCAACCGTTCAGGACGACATTTCATGTACAAGAATAACTATGAATACATGGAAGAGATGAGACTTTGAAAGGTGGAGGTTTTCCTCAAACATATTTTCACATTAAAGGGGCAGTAGCACGTTTTTCTCTCAAATAAGTTGATGAAATGTATTTGAAAACTAATATCACCAATAGTCAAACACCCTTCCCTCTTCGGAAAATCAAATTAAAAAACGAGTGGACTTGGTTCGGTAAAGCCATGGCAATCGTTTTTGTCATTCTAAATATTAAAATGTGTTCACAATAAAATGGCCGCCATGCAATTTCTGCTTTATACACAACACTGTTATTACCACTACGAATATTTGGTCTGTGTAATAAGATGTTTTACCCTCTTAAGTAAATATAAATGACACGAACTATCATTATAAATGGGAAACTACAATTTATAGAATATAATAAAATAGACTTTGAAAAAATAAATTTTACCAAAAACGTGCTACTGCCCCTTTAAATATTGCATAGACGAGTTGCCATGCTCTGTCCCAAAGTGTATATGTGTGTCTGTATCTCGTATGATAATGCATCTTTACCTAAACCAATTACACACCATTCATAAGTGTTATCTAAATACACAGTTGCAATGGCATTTTATTCAAATGCTTCTTGATAATAGTTAAAAAAAAGATCTGGCATTTATACCAGTTTCACTTGCACCTTTCAAACCGTTTACAATCTAGTGAATAGACACATTATGTAATCTTCTTACTAAATATAACAAAAAATATGTGTAAGATATAATAACGAATATATGATGAGACAAAGAAAGAAAGTAAAAGAACATATCTTCTATACAGAGACAGCGAGCAAATTATCTTAAATAAGACATCAATACAAACACATGATAAACAACTCAGCAAATCGGAATGTCTAGAGGCTTTATGCCTTACTCGTTCAATGCCTATGTTGGTATATTTTCGAGCTATATATTTACACTAGGGAGAGGTAGATTAAAATCACATTGCTATTTATTCCCAATTGTACAATCAAGTTATATTGAACCGAAGTCCTTCCTTATGAAATTATGTGACCATATACAAGATTGATTTACAAGCTGTTTGTTGACTTCAAACGTCGGAAAGAACATGGGAGGTTCAATTTTCAGAAGTAATAAACTTGAATTAATCTAAAATCTGAATTCTGAAATCCTTCAGGAACAGAAAATTCAATTAGGTAAATAAACAATTATTGTTGATTTATTCCCGAACTTCATTTCATCTACATTTCAATGTGAAGTTCTTGACAGGAATCCTGCATGTCTGAATATATTACATATAGAAGTTTTACCATCTACTCCGATACATTGATGACATAGATACATAGTAGCAGGTATTTTGCTGAAATAAGTCGATGAAATGTATTTGAAAAATAATGTCACCAATAGTAAAACACCCTCCCCTCTTAGGAAAATCAAGTTAAACATGGTTGTACATGGTTCCGTAAAATCGTGGGAATCGTTTTTGTCGTTCAAAATAATAAAATGTGTTCACAATAAAATGGCCGCCATGCAATTTTCCTTTATTCGCAACACCGTTATTACCACTACGGATAATCGGCTTGTATAATACGATGTTTTACCCTCGAAATACAAATGACATAAACTATATTTTTAAATGGGAAATTTGAAAAAATAAAATTTGCAAAAAACGTGCTACTGCCCCTTTAACACCCAGGTGGAGAATGTCCTGAGGCCTCCCAGCTGTCCCATAAAGATCCGATTGGCTGAGTTGCTCTGCTAACGAGTAAAGTGAGCTCGCGTTATTCATGTTCTTATAGCTGTATTACAGACACATTATGGATGGGCGATACTGATTTCAAACTGGGATGTTGTTGAAAACCAGATTTATGGAGTGGCGAGTTGTACTGGGTCTAAGATAAAATATCAAATGTGTAAATGGATGCCCAGAAAATATTGGCGATTTATGTCTCATTGTTCATTATGCTACATTGTTTTCATATGCACATACAATTAAAACCTCATGTTCATCGAGGGTGCAACTTAAAATAGATTTTAGCACAAGTTCTTATTTTATCGTCTCGTTGAGTGTTATAAAGCTGCGACTTGATAGCTCCAAAGAACATGAAAGCAGGATTTGACATTTATATTTCCTGTATTGGCACCATGTCTTTCTAAATGTTTAAAATGCACTATATATATATAATATATCATTACCCTTTAGATAAATTTGTTGAATTCTGATTGGTCAATAGCCAATGCATACGAAACAGTGTAGGCGGATTTTCCAGGGTGTAACCTCCGTGTGACCCATGAGACAGGTCTTACGGATGACCTTAACCTTAAATGGAATGCGGAAGTAAAACGGTTGCTCGACTCGGAATTTCAGGATCGAAACTTACCTTAACAAACATAATTACGGTGATTTCAACCTATATACATTATTTATTTTGTTTGAGTCAATAAACTAATTCAATAAAAACATGTGTCTCTCTATTATTCATCAGGTAATAATAATTTAAAAATCAATTATTTTTTAGCCGCAGAGTTATCTCCCTTGATATGGAGTGGTACACTCTTTACAGTGTTGTTGCTGTTTCACACTGTATGGAGTTTTTATCACAAACGGAAAAAGCTATGCAGTCTATATCTTTTATCGAAACATGAGTGAAATAAGTACAAATAATAGATCTCAAGAGTAACAAATTCGTTACACAGTGTTTTGACAGGGTGTACGGAACTGTAAGACCCTTGTATATTCCGCATTTCCTTCGGCTGCGCCTCAGGAAAATACGGAATATACAAGGGTCTACAGTCCCGTACACCCTGTCAAAAAACCGTGTAAATAATATTAAACAGACATTGCTTAAGAAAATGGTTATAATCTTATTGATGAATTGCTCCCATCCTTTCAGTTACCAGTAACACAAGCATATAGAAATTTGCAGAAAATTTAAAGTATGAGATAAAATCTTACGTAACTTTACAGTGTCGTACTACCGAATGTTTAAAAAGGGACTGTTTAAAAAGTTAACTAAACGTTACCTACATATTTGCACAATCTACTGATTAAATATCTGTGAGTTTATTAAGTTTGAGTTTCATTTAAATTTTAGGACTGCTCTGCTGAGTAATCCAACGCGTCTCTTGCACTTGTCATATATTGAACAGTCAGTGAAAACAATCGTATTCTGTCAAATCACCACATGGACATTCCCTTTACGATCCTGACGGGATAACATCAAATAGAGAAAGCTGTCAGCCATTTCATTTGTGCAAGGGCTTTGGTGATTAGAACTCTAGTATATGGGCGTAAGCACATTATTCTAAACTGACGGGCAAAAGAAAGTATATCACATACTTGTTTTCGATTAATACATGACCCCTACAATGTTCAAAGTGTTGTAAATGTGTGCAGGATGAAACACATTTATTTATTTTCACACAGAGTATGTGTTATATGTCGATGAGCAGTGGTGTTTTATCAAATTTAATTTAGGGGAATTTCAAAATTTAAATTTTTAATTTTGATCAAAAAAATTCAAACCGCCTAGAGGTATTCTTTGACTGATTCAATGTTTTGGACTAATTTCACAAACTAGTCCGTTTTTCAATACAACGTCGAAAACTCGAGATATTTGACTTTGAAAATTATACATATGATAGATACAACTGAGCCATATACTTTCTTTTGCCCGTACGTTTATGTGAACACCATTGTATGATCCATGTAAGTTTAAAGCAAACTATTCAAAACGTTATCACACATCATTAATATAACACAAACCATATTCAAGATCTTAGTTTTTGTTTTATAGCCATTGTTGTTATTATGGCCCGGGGTTCGAATCCCGCCAGGGTCACGGCAACTTTGTCTGCAGTAGAGAACTGTTTTACACGCAGTAAGGTTTGGGTGCAATGCTATACTGAATTCAACCGTAGTACCACACATGGTTCGCTAGTTCCAGCCGATGCTCGCAGGTTTCACCGCAAAGCATAGCCACATGGCGTTGCGGGCTTTCTCCCTTCCATAATACTAGCAATCGCGATATAAGTGACGTTAAATCCCAACTCACCTCACCTCACCTTTTCCTAATATAAATGTAAGTGTTACAAATGGCTAAATAATACTCCTCTATCAATAACAAATATTTCGTAAAGGAATGTACCTGTTTCTGTGTAGCCATGCGAGTCCATTACCCATCGAGCGGCCATTTTAAAGTGTTCACATTAAAATTGCCACTCAAAGGTAATTCAAGTGATCTGACTGATGAACCAATGGTAATGCACGCAGACTTTTATACATCGCACCATTCCATTCCATTACCGATAACCGTTGTCTACCGATGTGGCTTATCTCGTCGTGTAATGAGATGTTGTATCACATAAAGTAATACTATTTTGTGCACACTGTAATGATAAATGGCATATTTGAGGAATAAATATGCAAAACATGCTGCCTTTAATGTCACATTTTTACTAAAACTAAACCCTATACATAATTCCAGAATGTTATTCACCCTTGTATACTACACAGTTCATACGAATATATATATGTATATGTATATACATTATTTGATGTAAAAAGTGTGTTATGAAAGTATTGAATTGACGTTAATATGGTGCTTTGTGGACAATCATTAAGTAAGCTATAGATGCCCTTTAAGAAAATGCGTCCTTTTAGATGTGACATTTGGTATATAACTCTTCTAGAAAGTAATACAAAAACATAATTGAGTTTTGTAATGGAATAAACGCTTTTGAGTGCTAAAATTTGTATTGTATTGTGAAATTTGTTTTTAGGAGTCCTTGGTTTGCATCACATGATTCAGGCAGCTTTTAAATACTCAGAGGAGTAAGTGGTAGCGATTTGGCTTAAACACTCGAGAAGGTGTCGAGGAACAACCTAGAAATTCACTACCTTTTTCATGGTTTAAAATTATAATGTTTACCTTAGAGTGTTGTTGATCTGTTTCATCACACGAATGTGATGTGCATTTATGAGGTTTTAATAACAGTTGGAAACTGGAAACCATCCATACAGCCTCTCTGTTTCAATATTAAGCTCACACAGTTCTTCAGATCAAATAGAACAGTACTTCGTGACTGAAAACACTTGACAATATAATGTAACATACACTGATAGAGATTTACTCTTGACATAAGCTTTGAAGTTTATCTCATGTACAATGGATCTTCCTTTGTTGGTCACGCAAACGACCAACAAGTCACTGTTGCAAGGACCGAGTGGAGAGGTACTAAAAGAACTGCAAGGAGGAGATAGTCTAGACAGCATGTAGAATGTGACCCTACTTCTTGGCCATAAAGGTTTGATAGGAATCCTTTGATATGATCCTCTTAAGTATTCTGCAACCAGAAGAGCTTGCAATTAAAACCTGGGACATTGTTTATGGTACCATCAGCTCGATGCGGTCTTCATCTGTGCTGTGCGCATTTCCACTTGCACCGCGTATCTATTTCATTGTATAACAACCATGACTCTGTAATCAGAAGATCCTTCCGCCACATGGGTAATAAATATAGCAGGGACAATTACGTATTAACGATTTAGATAAAATAACATGAAACACTCTTATATAGTATATAATGTATCCACCCACCTGTCCCAAACAGTGGTCACTGCAGCACAATGTTATAATCCGACCTATTATTGAGTCATATAAGATTGCCATTATTCATCCAATAAGATTATACTTAAACGCGCTTAGTACTATCAATAACTTTAAAAGACATCCTGTAAAAAGACTTAAATGAATTGAAATATTCATGCCAAGGGTATCTATTAATCAGTTCTAGTATTTTGGATCTAAAAGGAGCTGCAAATAGACATTGCATCATTAAAATTGTTACAATGAAACCGATGGTTTCACAGTGGTAGTTGGAAGCACTATTTTTCACAATAACATTTATAGTTTACAGTAACCTTTGTGACAGTCAGATGTTTCACAGTCTGCTGGTATTGATGAACATGTAAGCACATTACTGGGCAATTTGCCTTTGAGAATACTCTTTATATAGGCCTGTAACCAAATGATTGCATTGTTTGTCTGTGGTATTATTTTGTCGGTATTATTCGATAGATGCAATTATATTCTTGCTGTTAGAATAAGATGACTGTTGATGTAAGAACATTTACTGCGTCCTGTACCAGCGTTTGTCTAATTATTATGATACAAGCACCATAACACTAATGTTGCCTCGAAAAATCATATCTAATTTCATATTATATGCACTTCATTAGCAAACTGTGTAGCCCTACTGTGCTTGTTGGTTTCTTTATTCATCGATGGGTGAAACGTAAATAAAGTGAAGTTATTCGAACACATTTATTTGTATATTCTCGTTATTTATCAATGATATGTTTCATAACTGTTTTTCACTGGATGTTGCATACACTTTGCTAAATCTATGACCAGTCATGCACATCATACAGTTTATCTTATGTGGTGACATTACCATACCAGAAGTCAAATCACAGTATTTGTGTTAAGGTTAAGGTTAGGGTGTTCATTGGAAACCAATGAATAAGGATTTTGGATGATACATAGAATCTCAGGCTCGTGCTGTACCCCCCATCAACTTGTGTCGATATATTTGATATCAAATGACACATCTGAGAGATTATCCATGGCCTTCTGTAGCTGAAATTAACATCATTTCCTGAATTGTGAGTCAGCATAACCAAAAGCAAATAGTTCGCCAATTCCTTTCATAACACCGTGAATAATACCTCCTGCAAATGATCTTGAAACATTTTACTGAAAATGTTTATATAATGAATACTTTTGGAAACGAACATTTGAATCAAACGAATTTCACTAAGTGCATTTATTCATGCGTAAAATAATCCCAGCTTCTTCAGGTGGTGTCCGAGCCTCAATCATTGTGCTCTTGACCTCGTAGGTCCGGGGTTCGAATCCCGCCAGGGGCACGGCAACTTTGTCTGCAGTAGACAACTGTTCTACACGCAGTAATGTTTGGGTGCAATGCTACACTAATTTTTCAGCATTGTACCACCCATGGTTCGCTAGTTCCAGCCGATGCTCGCAGGTTTCATCGCAATGCATAGCCACGTGGCGTTGCGGGCTTTCTCCCTGCAATAATACTAGCAGCCGCGATATAAGTGAAATACTCTTGAAAGCGGCGTGAAACACCAACTCACTCACTCCCTCACTCTTGACCTCGTCTCGTGTTGTCACTGGAAAATCTTTCTGTAAGTAAAAGGAAACAGGTGCTTACTTCAGTGTACAAGACCGTTACTAAATAATGTTTCCTTCTGAACAAAATAAGGGATGAATTAAAGTTAGTTGTGAATAGTTAAATGTGACAAGGACAGGCCGTCGTGCCTTAACCGATGCAAATAAAAACCGGATTAAGACATGATATTCTTCACAACCATAGTCGTAAAACGTCATGAAACATATCTATTAAAGCATGGCATTGGTGAATGTGTTATTAATAATATCATTTCATTTTTAATAGTTCCACTGAAAGATCAGCACTTTTTACACTCTATTGCTTATATCGGCTTATTTGACAGAGACAAACTTTCACAAAGAATAGGACATTTTCAAATACTATTATGCATGATATTATCAAGTGTATTTTCCTTGTAATGTCTTTATAAACTGAAATCTTCCCAAAATTAATTTGATTAATAACTGATTAAATTATTTTACCTACATGTACAAGGAACTGTAAGCATGGTTTACAAGAATGTCCTCCCAGTGGTTCCATTAGACTCTAGTTTAACTTTGTTCACTTGCTTTGGAGTATAGTGAATTCACGTTATTATAGCCACTCTTTTGATGAGTCACGTGGAGATGTAACGCGGGGATAGTCGATGTGGCTAACTGTAAAAGATGACAAGTGTCAATGGATTCACTGAAAATATTTGGGATTTTTGTCACGTTGTTCATTATGCTGCGTTATTTTGATATTAGCATACAGAAACATGGCATGTATATGGTGTGTCGACTTTAGCAAGCATTAGTTGTTATAAAGCTGACAATGCGACAGCGTTGAAGAAAATAAAAGAACTATGATTTGACATTTAATGCTTCCTGTATTGGCTGTGTGCCTCTTGAAACAAACTAAGTGTGTATAGATATTGTCGAATGCACAAAATCAATACATAAAAAAGTACGGAAGACATTATCAACGAAAATGGTTATTATCTTAATGAAAATTATCCTCATGTCATATTTGAATATATGGAAAGTGTCATTCTATTGTCATTAACAGAACGTTCATGATCAAACATAATTCACATGTAGACTAAGATATATCTTACTCTTCACTTCATTACTACAAATGTATTACAATGAATAAACAAACATTAAATGCAAGTTTATAAAGTCTATTTACTGAGGTTGCTGATGTGAATTCGACAGTTTTGTAAGTTATCAGATATACTTAGTAAAATTATATTAATTGTATAGTTCCTCTATTACCCGGCTTGCTTGCATGATAATAATAATAATATCATATATACTAATATCATTTATAATATATTCACATAAAATGACAATTAATATAAGCTGTCAACATTCCATATATACAAAGCAACACAGAATCAAAAAAGCATTAAAAGTTCTTGATCATGTCAATGTTACCTTTAGGAATTGACAAATGTAATTGTTATCACGTCGTTGTAATTGCAAAAAGTATAGTCTTTTACCATACAATGCTTATATATGGAAAGAGCTGATTTACACAATGCGCAATGAATAATGAGGAGATATCATTGTTTGTTAACGTGGCTTCATGCATATGCTTCACCTTGAAAACGTTCCTAGATCATGAGACTATGTTCTTTTTTAAATTTATTTCGAACAGATATCCTATAATTAATAAATATCACAGAAATCGTTCTTATCACAACATCATCATAAATATTAGCCTAACTGAATCTTGGTTCCGACTACCAGTCAGATTATCTCTCATGGTCCACCTTACTGGAAGGAGCAAGTGAAATGCATGCAAGTGACAAACACATCAAACTCGCATCACAACGGAGATTAGTTCAAAAGTTTCATTAAAGGGTGAGTGCTTACTAAGGGTATATATTTGTATAGATTTTGCTAAGTCTCCAGTATCTGAATCTCAAAATCAATCAATCAGCTACGTGAACTCGTTGGTGGTCAAAGGGTCATATTTTATTAAATTAGGTTTTCATTAACAAAGAACTCGCTCAATTGGTAAATCTATCTCGTGTGTCTGCTCAGTTGGGTCAATCCTGGGAGAAATGGAGATTATGTCTGTACTGACAATTCACATAAATCACTCATTTTCATTTTGTCAAAACCGTCAAAGCATAACATGCCCTTTCGATTTATTTATGATGAAATATTGTATGCAAGCCCTAAAACCAAGAATCATGAGCATGGATATAGAACAACAATTTAGCCTTCCCTGGCGTTAATCCTTGTATATTGTCTGCCCATAGACCAACACCCCCAAGGATGTCCTGACAATGAGTGATGGCGGTTCTATCTCTGACTTTGATGTCGGCATACACCCTCAGTGTCATGAGAGCTGTTTGTATTATGATAGTTAACATCGATCATATCCTTTCAGTCAAAACGTTAGTAATATTTTCGACTATATCACTTCCTTTAAAGTTGTGAAACTGATCAATATAAAATTCGCTATAAAAGCAAAATTTAGCCAAATCCACGGAGAGTTGATAGGAGAATGATTATTTCTGTAACCTATTCATCATGTTGATTCTGAATAGACCTTTGAAGTAATATACATAGTATATTACAGCAAACCCGTCGCTAGGGAATGCCCAATGCAACTCGACGGGCAAATAATAAATGAATTCTATATATGGATTTTCTTCAATTGGAGCCTTCAAAAAAGACACATATTATAGTGATTGAAAACAAAATTGCCATCATTTTATTGACACGAGTCGCATTTAATAATGGAGAAGTTATATTGTTTTTATAAGGGTGATAATCAAAAGTCCGCATTAAGCATATACAGACATAAACTGACAAAATAAAAATACTGCGCATATCAGATTCATACCTTATATAGTACATATAAGTATTGGATTGCAAGGAATTTTCAATTTTTTTCACATCTTGTTATGTAAATGTATCAACATATGTTACCATTAACCACTATCAACGAAGCAAGTTTCAATATGCATACAACATTTGTCATAATCAAACAATAATATTAGTTTACATCATATCTATTTGCAGTTTTTATTAATGAACTATGTGTATCTCAATCAGGAAGTAAACGATAAGCATTTCATGTGTGATCATTCCTAACTGCTCTATTAAAACATGATGTTGTCCGGCTGGTTTCCCCTATCATGAAATGAAAGGAAATTGTAACATAGTATTACATACTCCCTTTACGAGTCTGAGGGATGGCTTCAAACAGGGGAACCTAAGCATTATCTTTATGCTGGAGCTCTGGTGATGTGGGCTCTGCTTTATTGGATTTAACTACTCTATATTCTGTATGGATGTAGAAATATGTCAATGTTGCGATCACATCAATATAAAGATCAGAAAACCAGAATTGATGTATACAGATATGTAAAACTTTCTAAAGCAATGAAAGTTGTTCTTTACTTTGTCTTTCTTCCAATTTAGAAGAGGTAAGACGAGTTGGGGTTTAATGCCGCTTTTAAGAGTAATTCACTTATATCGCGGCTGCTAGTATTATGGCAGGGAGAAAGCCTGAAATGCCATGTGGCTATGCATTGCGGTGAAACCTGCGAGCATCAGCTGGAACTAGCGAACCATGGGTGGTACTTCGCTGAAATTCAGTGTAGCATTGCACCCGAACTTTACTGCACTGCACCGAACATTTCTCTACTGCAAACAAAGTTGCCCTGGTGGGATTCGAACCCCGGACCTCTTGATCAGAACTGTTGTAGTAGGGCAGATACGACATCTCCTCCTCTTCCCAGTGTTAGATGAGTCTTCTGTCCCAGATGTGGAGGGAAGAGAAGTAGAGATAAGCTCTAATACTTGCAACACACGTGCCAATCCACCTTTCGGTATTTTCTGGATAAGTGCACTCATCAAGCGTTCAGCTTTAGTTTGAAGAACAGACTTCTTGATCAGTTTTTTATTAGTCTGTTTGCGTGAGATCCTGCATCTAACACCAGTGAGAGAACTGTTTTATCTATCGGCATTGGCACTATACGATCTTTTCAGAATTACCAACAGTATAAATGAACTATTCATCCTCAACATGATCAACTTGATATTCAACACTGTGTACTTTGGATCTTGCAACGGGTTTAGACCACAGTTGTAACAGTGTTGACAAAGTGCTATACATCTCTCAGACGCGGTCAAAATGTGGTGGAATCCACTTGCCTGATTCTCCCGGATTCTTAAGGATCCGGAAAAAATTGGGAGAATCCAGAAGGATCCGGCGAATGGATTTGTGTCCTGTGTTAGGACCTTGAGCGTGTGTTGACTGCATAGTGGAGTTAGTTATATTGTGTTTTCTAGACTGACGACTACCGTTTTTCTCTCTGTTAAACTGCATGTACAGGTAGGATACGATCTACAATATGAAGCTCCTGAATCTGAACCTGGCAGTAGATGACATCACAACATTTAATACAAGCCTGAAGGTCACAAGGAGAGACAAAAATGCAGATACATGATCTGCACGTGAGTGTGGGAGCAGTGTCACCGTTAAACAAGAACATATCATTAGAACTAGGTCTACCCCTCTTCATGGTGACCTACTATTACTTATAAGCATCGTCTGACACAGGAAACAAATTCAAAGTCTAGTGGCAGACACAAAACATGACTGGGCTTCCCAGGCCCTCCATGTGCCTTAGTGTAACAACACAATATTTCTTATGATAACTAAGATTTTATATTTTTCGTTCGAATAGTTTTGAGGAATGGAAGATAATGATGTGTTTGAGGATTAGATAGAACGAAATTACAATTCTTCCAAAAATAAAGCATTTGAGTGCATGAGAACACTCTGATAGGCCTCAAAAACCCTTTGAGGGTTAATGTATTTCATATCCTGCGCAAGTTAACAACACATATAACTTGTTCTGGGCGTTAATATTGATATTCAAGGTTAAGTCAAGTTTATGTGACACTGTGAGCTGTAAAACATGTTTCAGTTTAACATAAAACAAATATTTATATTATTTTACAGAGACGTCTTAAATACTTTATCATATCTAACTCAACCGTTCAGGAAGACATTTCATGTTCAAGAATTCTATGAACACATGGAAGAAACGAGAAGGTGGAGGTTTTCCTCAAACAGATTTTCACAGTAGCACGTTTTTTCTCTCAATAAGTTGATGAAATGTATTTGAAAAATAATATCACCAATAGTAAAACACCCTTCTCTCTTCGGAAAATCAAGTTAAAAAACGAGTGGACTTGGTAAAGCCATGAGAATCGTTTTTGTCATTCGCAATATTAAAATGTGTTCTCAATAAAATGGCCGTCATGCAATTTCTGCTTTATACACAACACTGTTATTACCACTACGAATATTTGGTCTGTGTAATAAGATGTTTTACCCTCTAAAGTAAATATACATGACACGAACTATAATTATAAATGGGACATTTTAAAAAATAAATTTTACCAAAAACGTGCTCCTGCCCCTTTTAATATTGCATAGACGAGTTGACACGCTCTGTCCCAAAGTGTTTAAGTGTTTCTGTATGTCGTTTGATAATGCATCTTTACCTAAACCAATTACACACCATTCATAAGTGTTATCTGAATACACAGTTGCAATGGCATTTTATTCAATTGCTTCTTGATAATAGGTAAAAGAAGATCTGGCATTTATAGCAGTTTCACTTGCACCTTTCAAACCGTTTACAATCTAGTGATTAGACACATTAATTATGTAATCTACTGAATAAATATTAAACATATGTGTAAGATATAATACCGAATACATGATGAGACAAAGAAACAAAGTAAAAGAACATATCTTCTGTACAGAGACAGCAAGCAAATTATCTTAAATAAGACATCAATACAAACACATGAGAAACAACTCGACAATTCGGAATGTCTAGAGGCTTTATGCCTTACTCGTTCAATGCTTATGTTGGTATATTTTCGAGCTATATATTTACACTAGGGAGATGTAGATTCAAATCACATCGCTATTTATTCCCATTTGTACAATCAAGTTATATTGAACCGAAGTCCTTCCTTATGAAATTATGTGACCATATACAAGATTGATTTACGAGCTGTTTGTTGACTGGCAGGTTCTATTTTCAAAGAAGTAATAAACTTGAATTAATCTAAAATCTGAATTCTGAAATCCTTCAGGAACAGAAAATCCAATTAGGTAAGTAAACAATTATTGTTGATTTTATCCAGAACTTCATTTCATTTACATTTCAATGTGTAGTTCTTGACAGGAATCCTGCATGTCTGAATACATTACATATTGAAGTTTTACCATCTACATAGATACATTAAAGGGGCAGTAGAACGTTTTTTTGCTGAAATAAGTCGATCAAAAGAATTAGAAAAATAATGTCACCAAAAACCCTTCTCTCTTCGGAAAATCAAGTTAAACATGATTGTACATGTTTCCGTAAAATCGTGGGAAACGATTTTGTCATTCAAAATAAAATGTGTTCACAATAAAATGGCCGCCATGCAATTTTCCTTTATTCACAACACCGTTCTTACCACTACGGATAATCGGTTTGTATAATACGATGTTTTACCCTCGAAATACAAATGACATAAACTATATTTTTAAATGGGAAATTTGAAAAAATAAAATTTGCAAAAGACGTGCTACTGCCCCTTTAACACCCAGGTGGAGAATGTCCTGAGGCCTCCCAGCTGTCCCATAAAGATCCGATTGGCTGAGTTGCTCTGCTAACGAGTAAAGTGAGCTCGCGTTATTCACGTTCTTATAGCTGTATTACAGACACATTATGGATGGGCGATAGTGATTTCAAACTGTGGTGTTGTTGAAAACCAGATTTATGGAGCGGCGAGTTGTACTGGGTCTAAGATAAAATCTCAAATGTGTAAATGGATTCCCAGAAAATATTGGCGATTTATGTCTCATTGTTCATTATGCTACATTGTTTTCATATGAACATAGAATAAAACGTCATGGTCATCTATTGTGCCACTTAAAACATATTTTAGCACAATAACTTATTTTATCGTCTCGTTGAGTGTTATAAAGCTGCGACGTGACAGAAAATAAAAGCAGGATTTGACATTTTATAATTCCTATATTGGCACCATGTCTTTCTAAATTTTTAAAATGCACTCTTATATATTAAAGAGACATTGCTGAAGAAAATGGGTATAATCTTATTGATGAATTGCTCCCATCCTTTCAGTTACCAGTAACACAAGCATATTATAGAAATTTGCAGAAAATTTATGATTTAAAGTATGAGATAAAATCTTACGTAACTTTACAGTGTCATACTGCCAAATGTTTAAAAAGGGACTGTTTAAAATGTTAACTAAACGTTACCTACATCTTTGCAAAATCTATTGATTAAATATCTGTCAGTTTATTAAGTTTCAGTTTCATTTAAATGTTAGGACTGCTCTGCCGAGTAATCCAATGCGTCTGTGGCACTTGTCATATATTGAACAATCAGTGAAAACAATCGTACATTTATTGAACTAGAATATAGCATAACCCATGTGTACATCGATATAAACATGCCGACCAGGAATCACACAATCACACAAAGCAGTTGACACCACATCGATCATCAGTTTTAAATATTGATGAAGTACTTATATTACAGTTAGGGAGCTATAGATTAATCTCGAATTTCTCCTCATTCCCAACTGCGCTATTAACAATAATCTGGTTGACTTGCCTCACTATGAAATAAAGAGGAATTCTGTCAATTCACCACATGGACATTCCCTTTACGATCCTGACGGGATAACATCAAATAGAGAAAGCTGTCAGCCATTTCATTTTGCAAGGGCTATGGTGATTAGAACTCTACTATATGGGCTTAAGCACAGTAGTTTATGTGAACACGATTGTATAATCCATCTCAGTTTAAAGCAGACTATTCAAAACGTTATTACACACTCGTTTTCCAACAAAATGAAAAAAAAGGTATTTCAGCGTAGTACCACCCATGGTTCGCTAGTTTCAGCCGATGCTCGCAGGTTTCACCGCAAAGCATAGCCACATGGCGTTGCGGGCTTTCTCCCTGCCATAATACTAGCAGCCGCGATATAAGTGAAATACTCTTGAAAGCGGCGTTAAACCCCAACTCACCTCACCTCACCTCACATTTATTATGGGAATATTCGTGTTGCTGTTCTATTTCTTGGTCAATTTATTAATTTATTTATTGATGATGCCATATGAAATTAAATATTGTTTGTGTGTACATGCTATAATGGACACCTGTAGGGTTTTAATCAAGCTAATGCGACCACAAAACTACAAATCCATATCAGCAATGTACTCGTAATGGTGTAGACTGGCGTACCATGGTAAGTATTGAACGTAATTCTTTAATGGCGCTGTAGAACGCTGTTCTTACTGAATCAAAATGCTCTAATATAAATGTAAGTGTTACAAATGGCTAAATAATACTCCTCTATCAATTCAAATATTTCTTAAAAGAATGTACTTGTTTCAGTGTAGCCATGCGAGTCCATTACCCATCGAGCGGCCATTTTAAAGTGCCACATCAAAATTGCCACTCAAAGGTATTTCAAGCGATCTGACTGAAGAAGCAATGCTTAAACACGCAGAGTTTTATACATCACACCATTCCATTCCATTCCATTACTGATAACCGTTTTCTACCGATATGGCTTATCTGGTCGTGTAATGAGATGTTGTACCGCATAAAGTAACAATATTTTATGCAAACTGTCATGATAAATGGCATAATTGACGAATAAATATGCAAAACATGCTGCCTTTAATGTCACATTTTTACTGAAACTAAACCTTTACATAATTCCAGAATGTTATTCACCCTTGTATACTACAACGTTCATACGTGCGTCCTTTAAGATGTTACTTATGGTATATAACTCTTCTAGAAAGAGATAACAAATTTAACTGAGTTTTGTAATCGAATAAACACTTTTGAGTGCTAAAATGTGTATTGTATTGTGAAATTTGTTTTTAGCAATCCTTGGTTTGCATCACATGATTCAGGCAGCTTTTAAATACTCAGAGGAGTAAGTGGTAGCGATCTGGCTCAAACACTCGAGAAGGTGTAGAGGAACAACCTAGAAATTCACTACCTTGTTCATGGTTTGAAATTATAATTTTTACCTTAGAGTTTTGTTGACCTGTTTAATCACACGAATGTGATGTGCATTTATGAGGTTTTAATAACAGTTGGAAACTGGAAACCATACATATAGTCTCTCTGTTTCAGTATTAAGCTCACACAGCTCTTCAGATCAGATAGAACAGTCTTTCGTGACTTGAAACACTTAACAATATAATGTAACATACACTGATAGAGATTTACTCTTGACATAAGCTTTGAAGTTTATCTCATGTACAATGTATCTTCCTTTGTTGATCAGCAAACGACCAACAAGTCACTGTTGCAAGGACCGAGTGAAGAGGTACTAAAAGAACTGCAAGGAGGAGATAGTCTAGACAGCATGTAGAATGTGACCCTACTTCTTGGCCATAAAGGTTTGATAGGAATCCTTTGATATTATCCTCCTAAGTATTCTGCAACAAGAAAAGCTTGCAATTTAAACCTGGGACATTGTTTATGGTACAAGTAGCTCGATGCGTCTTCATCTGTGCTGTGCGCATTTCCACTAGCACCGCGTATCTATTTCATTGTAAACCAACCGTGACTCTGTAATCAGAAGATCCTTCAACCACATGGGTAATAAATATAGCAGGGACAATTACGTATTAACGATTTAGATGAAATAACATGAAACACTCTTATATAGTATATAATGTATCCACCCACCTGTCCCAAACAGTGGTCACTGCAGCACAATTTTATAATCCGTCTTATTATTGAGTCATATAAGATTGCCAATATGCATCCAATAAGATAATACTTAAACACGCTTAGTACTATCAGTTACTTTAAATGGCATCCTCTAAAAAGACTTGAATGAATTGAAATAGTCATGCCAAGGGTATCTATTAATCAGTTCTAGAATTCTGAATCTAAAAGGAACTGCCAATGTAAAATAGACATTGCATCATTAATATTGTTACAATGAAACCAATGGTTTCACAGTGGTAGTTGGGAGCACTATTTCCCTAATAACATTTATAGTTTACGTTAACCTCTGTGACTGTCAGATGTTTCACAGTCTGCTGGTATTGATGAACATGTAAGCACATTACTGGGCGATTTGCCTTTGAGAATACTCTTTATATATGCCTGTAACCAAATGCATGGTTTGTCTGTGGTATTATTCTGTCGGTATTATTCGATAAATGCAATTATCATCTTGCTATTAGAATCAGATGACTATTGATATAAGAACATTTACTGCGTCCTGTACCAGCGTTTGTCTAATTATTATGATACAAGCACCATAACACTAATGTTGCCTCGAAAAAACATATCTAATTTCATATTATATGCACTTCATTAGCAAACTGTGTAGCCCTACTGTGCTTGTTGGTTCCTTATTTATCGATGGGTGAAACGTAAATAAAATGAAGTTATTCGAACACATTTATTTGTATATCCTCGTTATTTATCAATGATATGTTTCATAACTGTTTTCACCGGATGTTGCATACATTTTGCGAAATCTATGACCAGTCATGCACATCATACAGTTTATGTTATGTCGTGACATTACCATACCAGAAATCAAATCACAGTATTTGTGTTAAGGTTAAGGTTAAGGTGTTCATTGGAAACCAATGAATAAGGATTTCGGATGATAAATAGACTCTCAGCCACGTGCTGTACCTCCCATGAACGTGTGTCGATATATTTGATATCAAATGACACATGTGAGAGATTATCCATGGCCTTCTGTAGCTGAAATTAACATCATTTCCTGAATTGTGAGTCAGCATAACCAAAAGCAAATAGTTCGCCAATTCCTTTCATAACACAGTGAATTATTCTTCCTGCAAATGATCTTGAAACATTTTACAGCCTAACACATGTTTATATAATGAATAGTTAAGATAGAAACGAACATTTGAAACAAACGAATTGCATTTATTCATGCGTAAAAAAATCCCAGCTTCTTCGAGTGGTGTCCGATCAATCATTTTGCTCTTGACCTCGTCTCTTATTGTCACTGGAAAATCTTTCTGTAAGTAAAAGGAAACAGGTGCTTACTTCAGTGTACAAGACCGTTACTAAATAATTTTCCTTCTGAACAAAATAAGGGATGAATTAAAGTTAGTTTTGAATAGTTAAATGTGACAAGGACAGGCCGTCGTGCCTCAACCGATACAAATAACAACCGGATTAAGACATGATATTCTTCACAACCATAGTCGTAAAACGTCATGAAACATATCTATTACAGCATGGCATTGTTGAATGTGTTATCAATAATACCATTTCATGTTTAATAGTTCCACTGAAAGATCAGCACTTTTTACACTCTATTGCTTATATCGGCTAATTTGATAGAGACAAACTTTCACAAAGAATAGGACATTTTCAAAAACTACTATGCATGATATTATCAAGTGTATTTTCCTTGTAATTTCTTTATAAACTGAAATCTTCCCAAAATTAATTTGATTAATTCAGCTAATAACTGTTTAAATTATTTTACCTATATGTACATTGTTGTACAAGAAACTGTAAGCATGGTTTACAAGAATATCCTCCCAGTGGTTCCATAACACTCTGGTTTGACTTTTTTTCACTTGCTTTTGAGTATAGTGAATTCACGTTATTAAGCCACTCTTTGTATGAGTCACGTGGAGATGTAACGCGCTGATAGTCGAGTTGGGTAACTATAAAATATGACAAGTGTCAATGGATTCACTGAAAATATTTGGGATTTTTGTCACGTTGTTCATTATGCTGCGTTATTTTGATATTAGCATTCAGAAACATGGCATGTATATGGTGTGTCGACTTTAGCAAGCATTAGGTGTTATAAAGCTGACAATGTGACAGCTTTGAAGAAAATAAAAAAAATATGATTTGACATTTAATGTTTCCTGTATTGGCTTTGTGCCTCTTGGAACAAACTAAGTTTGTATAGATATTGTCGAATGCACAAAATCAATACATAAAAAAGTACGGAAGACATTATCAACAAAAATGGTTATTATCTTTATGAAAATGATGTCATATTTGAATATATGGAAAGTGTCATTCTATTGTCATTAACAGAACGTTAATGATCAAACATAATTCACATGTAGACTAAGATATATCTTACTCTTCATTTCATTACTACAGATGTGTTACAATGAATAAACAAACATTAAATTCAAGTTTATAAAGTCTATTTACTGAGGTTGCTGATGTGAATTTGACAGTTTTGTAAGTTATCAGATATTCTTAGTCAATTATATTCATTGTATAGTTCCTCTATTACCAGGCTTGCTTGCATGATAATATATCTAATAAAATATTCACATAAAATGACAATAAAGATAAGCTGTCAACATTCCATATACAAAGCATCACAAAAAAAAAGTTCTTGATCATGTTAATGTTACCTTTATATTTAGGAATTGACAAATGTATTTCTTATCACATCGTTGTAATTGCGAAAAGTATAGTATTGTACCATGCAATGCTTATTTATGGAAATAGCTGATTTACACAATGCGCAATGAATAATGAGAAGATATCATTGTTTGTTAACGTGGCTTCATGCATATGCTTCACCTTGAAAACGTTCCTAGGTCATGAGACTATGTTATTTCTAAAATTTATTTCGAAGAGATATCCTATAATTAACAAATATCAAGAAATCGTTCTTATCACAACATAATTATAAATATTAGCCTAAGCCAATTAGACTACCAAAGTCAGATTATCGCTCATGGCCCACCTTACTGGAAGGAGCGAGTGAAATCCATGCAAGTGACAAACACATCAAACTTGCATCACACCGGAGATTAGTTTTAAAGTTTCATTAAAGGGTGAGTGCTTACTAAGGGTATATATTTGTATAGATTTTGCTAAGTTTTAATTATCTGAATCTCTAAATCAATCAATCAGCTATGTCAACTCGTTGGTGGTCAAAGCGTCATATTTTATTAAATTAGGTTTTCAATAACGATGCTTTGCAACAAAGAACTCATTCAATTGGTAAATCTATCTCGTGTCTGCTCATTTGGGTCAATCCTGGAAGAATTGGAGATTATGTCTGTACTGACAATTCACATAAATCACTCATTTTCATTTTGTCAAAACCGTCAAAGCATAACATGCCCTTTCGATTTATTTATGATGAAATATTGTATGCAAGCCCTAAAACCAAGAATCATGAGCATGGATATAGAACAACAATTTAGCATTCCGTGGCGTTATTCCTTGTATATGGTCTGCCCATAGAGCAACACCCCCAAGGACGTCCTGACAATGAGTGATGGCGGTTCTATCTCTGACTTTGATGTCTGCATACACCCTCAGTGTCATGAGAGCTGTTTGTACTATGATAGTTAACATCGATCATATCCTTTCAGTCAAAACGTTAGTAATATTTTCGACTATATCACTTCCTTTAAAGTTGTGAAACTGATCAATATAAAATTCGCTATAAAAGCAAAATTTAGCCAAATCCACGGAGAGTTGATAGGAGAATGATTATTTCTGTAACCTATTCATCATGTTGATTCTGAATAGACCTTTGAAGTAATATACATAGTATACTACAGCAAACCCGTCGCTAGGGAATGCCCAATGCAACTCGACGGGCAAATAATAAATGAATTCTATATATGGATTTTCTTCAATTGGAGCCTTCAAAAAAGACACATATTATAGTGATTGAAAACAAAATTGCCATCATTTTATTGATACGAGTCGCATTTAATAATGGAGAAGTTATATTGTTTTTATAAGGGTGATAATCAAATATCCGCATAAAGCATATAAAGACATATACTGACAAAATAACAATACTGTGCATATCAGACTCATACCTTATATAGTACATATAAGTATTGGATTGCAAGGAATTTTCAAATTTTTTCACATCTTCTTATGTAAATGTATCAACATATGTTACCATTAACCACTATCAACGAAGCAAGTTTCAATATACATACAACATTTGTCATAATCAAACAATAATATTAGTTTACATCATATCTATTTGCAGTTTTTATTAATGAACTATGTGTATCTCAATCAGGAAGTAAACGATAAGCATTTCATGTGTGATCATTCCTAACTGCTCTATTAAAACATGATGTTGTCCGGCTGGTTTCCCCTATCATGAAATGAAAGGAAATTGTAACATAGTATTACATATTCCCTTTACGAGTCTGAGGGATGGCTTCAAACAGGGGAACCTAAGCACTATCTTAATGCAGGAGCTCTGGTGATGTGGGCTCTGCTTTATTGGATTTAACTACTCTATATTCTGTATGGATGTAGAAATATGTCAATGTTGCGATCACATCAATATAAAGATCAGAAAACCAGAATGGATGTATACAGATTTGTAAAACTGTCTAAAGCAATGAAAGTTGTTCTTTACTTTGTCTTTCTTCCAATTTAGAAGAGGTAAGACGAGTTAGGGTTTAATGCCGCTTTTAAGAGTATTTCACTTACATATCGCGGCTGCTAGTATTATGGCAGGGAGAAAGCCTGCAATGCTATGTGGCTATGCATTGTAGTGAAACCTGCGAGCATCGGTTGGAACTAGCTAACCAGGGGTGGTACTTCACTGAAATTCAGTGTAGCATTGCACCTGAACCTTACTCGACCTTTCAAAGTCTCGTCTCTTCCATGTGTTCAAAGTTATTCTTGTACATTGGCAGTAGCACGTTTTTTCGCTCAAATAAGTCGATGAAATGTATTTGAAAAATTATGTCATTAATAGTAAAACACTCTTCTCTTTTCGGAAAATCAAGTTAAATATGATTGTACATGGTTCCGTAAAATCGTGGGAATTCAATGGTTGTCATTCAAAATAATAAAATGTGTTCACAATAAAATGGCCGCCATGCAATTTTCCTTTATTCGCAACACCGTTATTACCACTATGGATAATCGGTTTGTATTATACGATGTTTTACCCTCTAAAGTAAACACAAATGACATAAACTATCATTTTAAATGGGATATTTGAAAAAATAAAATTTTCAAAAAACGTGCTACTGCCCCTTTAACACCCAGGTGGAGAATGTCCTGAGGCCTCCCAGCTGTCCCATAACGATCCGATTGGCTGAATTGCTCTGCTAACGAGTAAAGTGAGCTCGCGTTATTCACGTTCTTATAGCTGTATTACAGACACATTATGGATGGGCTATAGTGGTGTCAAACTGTGGTGTTGTTGAAAACCAGATTTATGGAGCGGCGAGTTGAACTGGGTCTAAGATAAAATATCAAATGTGTAAATGAATTCCCAGAAAATCATTGTTCATTATGCCAAATTGTTTTCATTGTTGAACATAGAAAAAAAAGTCATGATCATCAAGTGTGCCACTTAAAACATATTTTAGCACAATATGTTATTTTATCATCTCGTTGAGTGTTATAAAGTTGCGACGTGACAGTTCCAAAGAAAATAAAAGCAGAATTTGACATTTTATATTTCCTGTATTGGCACCATGTCTTTCTTAATGTTTAAAATGCATTATATATATGTAATATATCAAACAGACATTGCTGCAGAAAATGGTTATAATCTTATTGATGAATTGCTCCCATCCTTTCAGTTACCAGTAACACAAGCATATAGAAATTTGCAGAAAATTTATGATTTAAAGTATGAGATAAAATATGAGGTAACTTTACTGTGTCATACTGCCAAATGTTTAAAAAGGGACTGTTTAAAATGATAACTAAACGTTACCTATATCTTTGCAAAATCTACTGATTAAATATCTGTGAGTTTATTAAGTTTGAGCTTCATTTAAATTTTAGGACTGCTCTGCTGACTAATCCAATGCGTCTGTGGCACTTGTCATATATTGAACAATCAGTGAAAACAATCGTACATTTATTGAAATATAATATAGCATAACCCATGTGTACATCGATATAAACATGCCGACCAGGAATCACACAATCACACAAATCAGTTGACACCACATCGATCATCAGTTTTAAATATTGATGAAGTACTTATATTACAGTTAGGGAGCTATAGATTAACATCGAATTTCTCCTCATTCCCAACTGCGCTATTAACAATAATCTGGTTGACTTGCCTCACTATGAAATAAAGAGGAATTCTGTCAAATCACCACATGGACATGCCCTTTATGATCATGACGGGATAACATCAAATAGAGAAAGCTGTCAGCCATTTCATTGTGCAAGGGCTTTGGTGATTAGAACTCTACTATATGGGCTTAAGCACAGTGGTTTATGTGAACACGATTGTATAATCCATCTCAGTTTAAAGCAAACTATTCAAAACGTTATTACACACTCGTTTTCCAACAAAATGAAAAAAGGTGTTTATGAATATTAAAGAAACCATATTCAAGATCTTAGTTTTTGTTTTATTACCATTGTTTTTATTATGGCCCTTGGTTCGAATCCCGCCAGGGGCACGGCAACTTTGTCTGCAGTAGAGAACTGTTATACACGCAGTAAGGTTTGGGTGAAATGTTACACTGAATTTCAGCGTAGTACCACCCATGGTTCGCCAGTTCCAGCCGATGCTCGCAGGTTTCACCGCAAAGCATAGCCACATGGCGTTGCGGGCTTTCTCCCTGCCATAATACTAGCAGCCCCGATATAAGTTAAATACTCTTAAAAGCAGCGTTAAACCCCAACTCACCTCACCTCACCGTTATTATGGGAATATTCGTGTTGCTGTTCTATTTCTTTGTCAAATTATTAATTTATTTCTTGATGATGCCATATGAAATTAAATATTGTTTGTGTGTACATGCTATAATGCGACACCTGTAGGGTTTTAATCAAGCTAATGCGACCACAAAACTACAAATCCATATCAGCTATGTACTCGTATTGGTGTGGACTGGCGTACAATGGTAGGTATTGAACGTAATTCTTTAATTGCGCTGTAGAACGATGTTCTTACTGAAACAAAATGCTCTAATATAAATGTAAGTGTTACAAATGGCTAAATAATACTCCTCTATCAATTCAAATAATTCTTAAAAGAATGTACCTGTTTCAGTGTAGACATTCGAGTCCATTACCCATCGAGTGGCCATTTTAAAGTGTTCACATTAAAATTGCCACTCAAAGGTAATTCAAGTGATCTGACTGATGAACCAATGGTAATACACGCAGACTTTTATACATCGCACCATTCTATTCCATTACCGATAACCGTTGTCTACCGATGTGGCTTATCTCGTCGTGTAATGAGATGTTGTATCACATAAAGTAATAATACTTTGTGCAAACTGTAATGATAATTGGCATATTTGAGGAATAAATATGCAAAACATGCCGCCTTTAATGTCAAATTTTTACTAAAACTAAACCCTATACATAATTCCAGAATGTTATTCACCCTTGTATACTACAACGTTCATACGAATATATATATGTATATGTATATACATTATTTGATGTAAAAAGTGTGTTATGAAAGTATTGAATTGACGTTAATATGGTGCTTTGTGGACAATCATTAAGTAAGCTATAGATGCCCTTTAAGAAAATGCGTCCTGTAAGATGTGACATTTGGTATATAACTCTTCTAGAAAGAAATACAAAAACATAATTGAGTTTTGTAATGGAATAAACGCTTTTGAGTGCTAAAATTTGTATTGTATTGTGAAATTTGTTTTTAGCAGTCCTTGGTTTGGATCACATGATTCAGGCAGCTTTTAAATACTCAGAGGAGTAAGTAGTAGCGATTTGGCTTAAACACTCGAGAAGGTGTCGAGGAACAACCTAGAAATTCACTACCTTTTTCATGGTTTAAAATTATAATGTTTACCTTAGAGTGTTGTTGATCTGTTTAATCACACGAATGTGATGTGCATTTATGAGGTTTTAATAACAGTTGGAAACTGGAAACCATCCATACAGCCTCTCTGTTTCAATATTAAGCTCACACAGTTCTTCAGATCAAATAGAACAGTACTTCGTGACTGAAAACACTTGACAATATAATGTAACATACACTGATAGAGATTTACTCTTGACATAAGCTTTGAAGTTTATCTCATGTACAATGGATCTTCCTTTGTTGGTCACGCAAACGACCAACAAGTCACTGTTGCAAGGACCGAGTGGAGAGGTACTAAAAGAACTGCAAGGAGGAGATAGTCTAGACAGCATGTAGAATGTGACCCTACTTCTTGGCCATAAAGGTTTGATAGGAATCCTTTGATATGATCCTCTTAAGTATTCTGCAACCAGAAGAGCTTGCAATTAAAACCTGGGACATTGTTTATGGTACAAGTAGCTCGATGCGTCTTCATCTGTGCTGTGCGCATTTCCACTAGCACCGCGTATCTATTTCATTGTAAACCAACCGTGACTCTGTAATCAGAAGATCCTTCCACCACATGGGTAATAAATATAGCAGGGACAATTACGTATTAACGATAAAATAACATGAAACACTGTTATATAGTATATAATGTATCCAGCCACCTGTCCCAAACAGTGGTCACTACAGCACAATGTTATTATCCGACTTATTATTGAGTCATATAAGATTGCCAATATTCATCCAATAAGCTTATACTTAAACACGCTTAGTACTAGCAGTTAAATGGCATCCTGTAAAAAGACTAAATATTCATGCCAAGGGTATCTATTAATCAGTTCTAGAATCTTGGATCTAAAAGGAACTGCCAATATAAAATAGACATTGCATCATTAAAATTGTTACAATGAAACCAATGGTTTCACAGTGGTAGTTGGGAGCACTATTTCCCCAATAACATTTATAGTTTACAGTAACCTCTGTGCCTATCAGATGTTTCACAGTCTGTTGGTATTGATGAACATGTAAACACATTACTGGGCGATTTGCCTTTGAGAATACTCTTTATATAGGCCTGTAACCAAATGATTGCATGGTTTGTCTGTGGTATTATTCTGTCGGTATTATTCGATAGATGCAATTATCATCTTGCTGTTAGAATCAGATGACTGTTGATGTAAGAACATTTACTGCGTCCTGTACCAGCGTTTGTCTAATTATTATGATACAAGCACCATAACACTAATGTTCCCTCGAATAATTCCAGAATAATATAATAATAATAATTATATCTGATTTCATATTATATGCACTTCATTAGCAAACTGTGTAGCCCTACTGTGCTTGTTGGTTCCTTATTTATCGATGGGTGAAACGTAAATAAAGTGAAGTTATTCGAACACATTTATTTGTATATTCTCGTTATTTATCAATGATATGTTTCATAACTGTTTTCACCGGATGTTGCATACATTTTGCTAAATCTATGACCAGTCATGCACATCATACAGTTTATGTTATGTCGTGACATTACCATACCAGAAATCAAATCACAGTATTTGTGTTAAGGTTAAGGTTAAGGTGTTCATTGGAAACCAATGAATAAGGATTTTGGATGATACATAGAATCTCAGCCTCGTGCTGTACCCACCATCAACTTGTGTCGATATATTTGATATCAAATGACACATGTGAGAGATTATCCATGGCCTTCTGTAGCTGAAATTAACATCATTTCCTGAATTGTGAGTCAGCATAACCAAAAGCAAATAGTTCGCCATTTCCTTTCATAACACAGTGAATTATACTCCGCAAATGATCTTGAAACATTTTACAGCCTAACAAATGTTTATATAATGAATAGTTTTGATAGAAACGAACATTTGAAACAAACGAATTGCATTTATTCATGCGTAAAATAATCCCAACTTCTTCGAGTGGTGTCAATCATTTTGCTCTTGACCTCGTCTCTTGTTGTCACTGGAAAATCTTTCTGTAGGTAAAAACAAACAGGTGCTTTCTTCAATGTACAAGACCGTTACTAATTGATGTTTCCTTCTGAACAAAATAAGGGATGAATTAAAGTTTAGTTATGAATAGTTAAATGTGACAAGGACAGGCCGTCGTGCCTGAATCGATGCAAATAACAACCGGATTAAGACATGATATTCTTCACAACCATAGTCGTAAAACGTCATGAAACATATCTATTACAACATGGCATTGTTGAATGTGTTATCAATAATACCATTTCATGTTTAATAGTTCCACTGAAAGATCAGCACTTTTTACACTCTATTGCTTATATCGGCTAATTTGATAGAGACAAAATTTAACAAAGAAAAGGACATTTTCAAAAACTACTATGCATGATATTATCAAGTTTTTTTCCTTGTAATGTCTTTATAAACTGAAATCTTCCCAAAATTAATTTGATTAATTCAGCTAATAACTATTAAAATTATTTTACCTACATGTACAAGAAACTGTAAGCATGGTCTACAAGAATGTCCTCCCAGTGTTTCCGTAACACTCTGGTTTGACTTTTTTCACTTGCTTTTGAGTAAAGTGAATTCACGTTATTATAGTCACTCTTTGGATGGGTCACGTGGAGATGTAACGCGGCGATAGTCGATGTGGCTAACTATAAAAGATGACAAATGTCAATGGATTCACTGAAAATGTTTGGGATTTTTGTCACGTTGTTCATTATGCTGCGTTATGTTGATATCAGCATACAGAAACATGGCATTTATATGATGTGTCGACTTTAGCAAGCATTAGGTGTTATAAAGCTGACAATGTGACAGCTTTGAAGAAAATAAAAAAATATGATTTGACATTTAATGTTTCCTGTATTGGCTTTGTGCCTCTTGGAACAAACTAAGTGTGTAAAGATAATGTCGAATGCACAAAATCAATACATAAAAACGTACGGAAGACATTATCAACGAAAATGGTTATTGTCTTTCTGAAAATGATCCTCGTGTCATATTTGAATATATGGAAAGTGTCATTGTATTGTCATTAACAGAACGTTCATGATCAAACATAATTGACATGTAAACTAAGATATATCTTACTCTTCACTTCATTACTACAGATGTATTACAATGAATAAACAAACATCAAATGCAGGTTAATTAAGTCTTTTTACTGAGGTTGCTGATGAAACATCTGTGAATTCGACAGTTTTGTAAGTTATCGGATATTCTTAGTCAATTATATTCATTGTATAGTTCCTCTGGTACCCGGCATGCTTGCATGATAATATATCTAATAATATATTCACATATAATGACAATTAAGATAAGCTGTCAACATTCCATATACAAAGCATCACAGAATAAAAAAGCATTAAAAGTTCTTGATCATGTTAATGTTACCTTTATATTTAGGAATTGACAAATGTATTTGTTATCACATCGTTGTAATGGCGAAAAGTATAGTACTGTACCATCGATGCTTTTATATTGAAATAGGTGATTTACACAGTGCACAATGAATAATGAGGAGATATCATTGTTTGTTAACGTGGCTTCATGCATACGCTTCACCTTGAAAACGTTCCTAAGTCATGAGTCATGTTCTTTTTTTAAATTTATTTCGAACAGATATCCTATAATGAACAAATATCAAAGAAATCGTTTTTATCACAACATAATTATAAATATTAGCCTAACTGAATCTTGGTTCCGACTACCTAAGTCAGATTATCTCTCATGGTCCACCTTACTGGAAGGAGCAAGTGAAATGCATGCAAGTGACAAACACATCAAACTCGCATTACACCGGAGATTAGTTTGAAAGTTTCATTAAAGGGTGAGTGCTTACTAAGGGTATATATTTGTATAGCTTTTGCTAAGTTTCCCTTATCTGAATCTCTAAATCAATCAATCAGCTCGTCAACTCGTTGGTGGTCAAAGGGTCATATTTTATCAAATAAGGTTTTCATTAACGATGCTTTGCAACAAAGAACTCATTCAAACTATCTCTTGTGTCTGCTCAGTTTGGTCATTCTTGGGAGAATTGGAGATTATGTCTATAGTGACAATTCACATAAATCAGTCATTTTCATTTTGTCAAAACCGTCAAAGCATAACATGCCCGTTTGATTTATTTATGATGAAATATTGTATGCAAGCCCTAAAACCAAGAATCATGAGCATGGATATAGAACAGCAATTTAGCCTTCCCTGGCATTAATCCTTGTATATGCTCTGCCCATAGAGCAACACCCCCAAGGACGTCCTGACAATGAGTGATGGCGGTTCTACCTCTGACTTTGATGTCGGCAGACACCCTCAGTGTCATGAGAGCTGTTTGTATCGTGACAGTTAACATCGATCACATCCTTTCAGTCAGAACGTAAGTAATCTTTTCGACTAAACCATTTCCTCGATACCTGTGAAACCGATCAATATAAAATTCTCTATAAAAGAAAACATTATCTCAATCCACGGAGATTTGACATGAGGGTGATTATTTCTGTCATCTATTCATCATTTTGATTCTGGTTAAACCTTTGATGAAGCATACATACATATTATATATTAGTTATAACGTCTCTAGGGAACTTTCAATGCAAGTGGGCTTGCAAATGATAGATGAATTATATATCGGCATAATTGTTAATTCCTACCAAAGCGGGCACAGATATGCCGGGTATTAGTTTTCATAATGGTCATGGGAGTTACAGTTTTTCTAAATATAACTTGCATTTTGATTGGTTGACGGAACTACTTTGCCCTCATTCATGAATTGCTTAGCTCTCCTGTTCACATATATAAAAAAAACCACATAATTGAACAATTTCGAGCATACTTAATTGAAGTTACACGTCAGTAAAACATATTAAATATAAAATCATGTTCAACCTATGTCTCCGAGACCGTATTTACAGTACTAAACTTGTAAGGCGAAGCAAAAGTCGCCGACTGCATTGCCGTGACGTCATTGCTTTGTAACGTCATTAACCATGACGTCATTTGGTGACGTAATTGCACTCCTATCTTGCATTCCATCAGTGCGATTATCAGTTCACGTTTTCACAAATTGTCTCTCATTCTGCGACATTGTTTACAATATGAATGAGTTGTTTACTACGTCAGTAAACCATTTTGGGAATAAAATTCAACAGTTACTTTAGTATCTTTATGAGAAAACTATTTAGATGTGCGCATCTTCAAGATGTGAGAGAGTTTATGAATGGCGTATGAGTACAATTCAATGTATTTTGCAGTCTAATCAAAGATCGCGAATACGCGTCTTGTTTTTCTATTTTTATGCATTAAAATGATCTTGGGTAAGAAAAAGAATAACCAACTCGGTTCTCAGAATTGCGAACTATCCGTCTCTCGTGAATTATGTCAAACTCCTCGCTAAAGCTCGGAGTTTATCACAATAATTAACTCGGGACAGATAAACCGTAATTCCTCGCAACTCGTTGATTATTCTTATATTAAAGCATTCAAAGAAGTTATTGTTTTACCGAATTGAAATACAGAGATGGTATAACTATATAGGTACTTAACAAATTCAATGCTGGAGAACCTGTACTTAAAGGTTATCCAGTATTTAAAACAATAATCAAATACCCGCACATTGAACCATTCAACAGAACATGTGGATATTAAGGATTAGTCAAATTGTGTCATGTTTTTTTTGTGTAAACATGTATCAACATGTATTAAATTGACGATATTAACGATACCTGTATCAATATACATACAGCATGTGTGATAATCAAACAATCAATCAATTGACCAGTTGACATCACATCATTCTTAACTTTTCAGAAAAGTACTTATATCTATATCAGGAAGTAAACGATTAGCAACTCATTTCTCTGTAACATTCCCATCGCCAATATCAAAACATGATCCTGCCTTGTTGGCATCCCTTATTATGATATAAAGCGAAACCGTTACATACATGAGTAAACATAATATTCAAGATCTTAAAGGGGAAGTAGAACGTTTTATCACAATTTATATTTCCAAATTTCCCATTTTTAATGATAGTTTATGTCATTTATAGTTACTTCAGAGGGTACAACATCTCATTACACAAACCAATTATCCGTAGTGGTAATAACTGTGTTGCGTATAAAGCAACAATTCCATGGCGGCCATTTTATTGTGAACACATTGTTTTTATTTCGAATGACAAAAACGATTTCCATGGCTTTACCGAACCATGTACACTCATTTTTAATTGATTTTCCGAAGAAAGAAGGGTGTTTTACTATTGGTGAATACCTTTTTCAAATACATTTCATAAACTTATTTCAGCGAAAAAACGTGCTACTGCCCCTTTAATATCACAGATGAAAAGTCATCCTAGATGACTTGATTTTCACCGTTTTATTGATGTCTACATGTACTGTTAGAGACTGGAAATATACATGTATAAAAAAACATCTTATGATTTTCTAGAATTCTACACATGTCCATGAAAACACAAGTATTTTTGTTAGACGGTATTTTGGTTATTTCCATGCCATATTAATACTTTGGGTTGACCAATGTGGATGCAATGTATTGCGATGTCTGTAATATGTATCTTTGGATACACATCAGGTGTTTTAAGGAACAGCAAGTTTTAAACAACAAGTGCAGTACTTGATGTTGAATTGTGTAAAATACTGTAGACAATTTTCAGACATCGTTGAATAATGTTTGAAAAGATTTCAGATTGCATTAATGGAATCATAAGCAAAGCTATAGGCAAACTTTCATATTATAAATTAATATTATCATGTTTACAATACTCATCATGACAGGTAGGCATACAATGATTCTAAATTTCGGAGATAATGTGCTTTGGTAACTCGATATTTTCATAGTGTGTCATTCAAACATTTTAAACTTGTTAACCATCAGTGAAGTAAAATGTCCTGTCATAATCAACAATCAACGAGATGAATTGCTTAAGTTTGGCCGGAATTTATTGGACACGTCAATATTATTCTCATATATTTACCAAGCTTGTGCCCAGACGTTCAAAAGACACTGTTTGCAATAAACCGACAGATATGTACAGTTATATAACCATCTTTTATTTCTATGGCGCTATTATAATATTGATACAATCAAGGTATACACCTAGCCAAAAGTTAACCAACCCTCTATGTTCATAACTTCAATGTGATGCTGTGGAAATGGGAGGATAACTTGACTGAATGAGTCATTGTCAATATGGAGAACGTCGATTTTGTGACTAATTTCCAAGTTTTTTCCATGTTGACATTTGAAGAAAATTACGATTGAGATTCTAATGACACTGATGTTTTTAAAGATTAACTATGTTTCTTGTGCCGACAATACACGATACACCATTGGATTCAGAGGCCAGGATCGGCATTGCTATTACCAGGTTGACCTTCACAGATCAACACTTCTTTTGCTTATCTGAAATTTCACCCCTTTATTCAACATTTTATTATTCAACACAATAAGGTTACAATCATACGATCAAGAATCGTCAATGGGATTGTTAGGGTTCAATCCGTTATAATTATTTAAAAGCTTTTGTTTGATTTACAGGAACCAATACAGTTATTACTGAACAGATTACGTCATTAGGCACTTTTTCCTTAATTGTCTTTTTCCAAAATTGTCAAATTTAAAGGTTAACACCGCTGCAACCAGTGACTTTTGGTAAAACGAAGTTACTAAAGCTATGATCAGGTTCACTCGACAGAATAGATTTACTCACATTACAACAACCAATATTGACTTTCATTTCTCTGTATAACTAAAGATGTCTTTGGACATCAAATAACCCCAATTTTTATAAATGCAAATATCCAGAAGTAGTGAAATGTTATCTGAATGAATATTTCCTTGTTAAACTGTTAGGTAATGATTTTATCATAAAATACAATAGTTCTTTTCTGAAACCTTGTTTTTCTTCTTAGCAGACAACGTTTGCTGGGGAAAATCCTAAGGGTTGCATAACTTTAATCCAGGGTTATATAATTACATACACTGGATATAGTAAAAAAAACACTGTATTACTGATGGCAGGGATACGATACATTATAATGAGATTGTTAGAGCAGATTGGCTTGCTTCTTAAAGATGAGTCAGTGTCATTTGAAAATAGCTGCAAGGTTTTTCATTAACTGCACCACATAGAAAGTTGATGCATACAAAATTGTAGCTGTCAGCTTTATTAAAATAAATTAAAAACTATGTACACGAACGTACGTCTGGTTCCGAGTCCTCAGATCCATATTTCACATTAACTTTTGTGAGTCACAGTGACTGACAAATGTCTGAGTCGCATTTCGCTCGTATTGATTCCACATTATGAACATGTTAACAAATGACCGCTCAGTTTCATCTGTAGACAACTTGCAAACAAATGATTGTTCGTTAACCTGTGGGAATAGGTGAGGTGAGGTGAGTTGGGGTTTAATGCTACTTTCAAGAGTATTTCACTTATATCACGGCTGCTAGTATTATGGCAAGGAGAAAGCCCGCAACGCCATGTGGCTATGCATTGCGGTGACACCTGCGAGCAGCGGCTGGAACTAGCGAACCATGGGTGGTACTACGCTGAAATTCAATGTAGCATTGCACCCAAACCTTACTGCGTCTAGAACAGTTCTCTACTGCAGACAAAGTTGCGACAAAGACAAAGATCGAACCCCGGACCAAAGCCGAAAGCGTTAACCACTGCGCTATCCCGTCCCCGGGAATATGTGGTAATATGTATTAGGAGTATATTTATCTGTCAGACTGTGTGTCACATATGTTTGTAATCACATCGCATTGCAATGAATATAATAAGGTATCTATGGTATTCGGAAAACGAATGATGATATAATTGAAATGATGCATTGAAAGCGAATTTAGGCATCGTTTTACATTCCAACTGTCATACACAAAGTCTTGCTATTTAAAGTTTATAAAGTTTCCACTTAGGAATGTAGGACGATATCTGAAGCGTTAACCATTACAGAATATATTCAATATAACACGTAACAATATGCACATTACAAACGTACCATTTACAATTTTACCCCTTGTTTAATGAAAACAGCACATGCACGAATCACTAGCGCTGATGTTGTCTCCATCAAGACTAACGTGTCCCCATTATGATTGTAGAGGAGACAACGATACAATTACACGCCTCGTTTTAACTCAAACACAAGTTACCGTGTTAACATGTAATCACTAACTACCCAATCGATCTGTCTGGTTTGTTCAATAACATGTTAGAAGTAATTAAAGTGACACAATCACTATGGCCAATAAAACGCATTTGAGTCGAACATAAACACAATCGCAATACTTAACAGAGACATATGTTTTACTTTACTTAATTCTAACCTAGCGAAAACCTTTCATGTACAGGACTAACTATGAAAACATGGAACATGCCTACCGTTCAAAGAGACAAAAACAGATTTGATGTGATGTCGCACATTATTTGATAGATAGACGAGTTGATATGATCCGTCCAACATGTAAAAAGTAAACACTTGTGACAAAACCACAATCTATTCCATAGGTTATTTATCTCATTAGGACTACACTGAAGATATAAAAAAACTTGTCACCCTAAAACTGAAACTCGATGAAATCCACTGTCAGAAATTGGATAATTGTCATGATTTACCACATATGAATGCATTAAACATGAAACTATTATGAGTTTTCATTTTTATTTTAGAGTCAATCAAAAAAGGTGACAAGTTTCTCTTGATCTGCAGTGTATATTTCCTTATTCATCAACCATCAGACTGTTATTTTGAATGCTGAGCAGAGCTGCAATAACACGGGCTTACATTTCTAAAGACGTGGTGTATTGACACCAACTACCAACGCCAACATGAGCAGAACAAAGTTAGAAAGTGTATGCTAAACTTATTATGCTGATTCAAGAAGTGAGAATTATCTATTTGAACTGTAACTTGAGAATTAAAGTTCTAGGGTCATTTTGTTAAATTCTATGAAGAAAGTGAAGGATGAGTGATCACGATGACGCCGAGATAACACATTAAATCACCAATCTAACCGCAAAATCATAAATTTATTATCCACAACTTAAAGGTGCATCCATTGTGTTTCATAAAATTTTATTTGGCTTTTATACGTTCCAACTCACCACATGTGATGTCTACAATACAAATAAATTCACTCAGCTTGCATATTTATCCCCAATAGCCAAATATATCAAAATGACTAGTTTCCAATCAAAATTGAGAAACATCATTATGCATGTGCATAAACCGAAAATGCACGTACCATTTACATGCATAGTAGTAATGTGACCTATTAAACATCATCAACTAAAAATTATCTTTTTGTTTGTTATACATAAGATTCCAAAATAACGTTTGAGTCATTGGCGCGCACCACACGCTGTGCATTGTCCTGTTTTCGATCAGAAATCACTACTTTTGCCTTCATATCGTCAATATGCTAAGTCTACTATCATCAAAATGGTAGATTTCGGCAACACTCGGTACTTCTCGATGAAGTAAAACCATTTATAACGTTTCCAATATGTGACCCCCAACAACACAATGGATGTACCTTTAATGATCAATATTGTATGATAGTTCAACGACTTCACCTTTTCCTTAGCGAAAAGGGACGCAGCGAATTACAGCGTGGTGATCGGAGGGAGAATGTCCATGTCAAACGACCGGGTGAATACTGCTATACGTCAGTAATATGTGTATCAGTGCATCTTCTTCCTGGTCTACTGTATATCCCTCTCACTCTAACTTTCCCAGATGTCATTCCGTGAGACTGCACAGCTTCTGTAAATGAGCACAAATTGACATCTCGAGATGACCGAAATGTCTCGGGGCAGTCAGACCAAATTGGGAATGGCTAGTGTCCAGTTGTAGAAATCGCCCAACAAAATTCTTGGGTTGCAAATTCACGAATGAGTTATTGCATTAAAAGGACGCACGATTTGAATGCATAGTTAGTGCGGTGCTGATTTACTGTTGACTCATCAAGTGAATTAACACAAAGTGATGTCTTGTTAACTTGAGATAAAACCTCCGGGGACTTGTGTTCTTGAAAAAGAGGAACATGCATTGATGGCGTGACTGTGGGAATGAGTGTGGTCGTGTCGCTAAACGGAGCCCTAATGAAGTGAAACCTTCAAAAAACAAGGACTGCTTTTACGAAAAATGACTATCACCATGCCATTGTTGCAGCTTCTATTTATAACTTATTAACACTTCACTTAAAGTTTCCGTGTTAAAGTAAAGCGCGACTCTACAGAAGTGATGATTTTCTTGTGCATTCTGATCTTTGTAGTCATGGCTCATGATAACTTTGCGATGTTATAAACAGTATTTATATCTCGCAAGCAATAGGTTTAAGTTTATATTTCGAAGATATTTATATTAGAGAAACAAGAACAAATTTAATTCAATAAATATTATTTACTGAAACATGATCCTTATAAGTTATTTTCATCTCATTTTCTTCACAAACACCCAATGTAATTAATTAAATTTTCTAAATACCTTAATTTCTTCTAGGGGTTCTAAAGTATGTGTAGTAAAAGTAACTAGACGGCGATTTTTATAACATTTTGAGAATATCACATTAGTTTGAACAAGTTCCGAACTCTCATATTTTGACATTTAAAGTTATCATCAAGGTAAGATGACAACGGCTGTTCCAGACATGATTTATCAAGTTAAGAGAATGTATTCACTAATTCGATACTTAATGAAATTTTCGAAATGGCAACTAAATCTATAAATATAATATATACAAAGTTATAATGGCGAAACTTTCTATTGCAGGAAGTTTCTTATTACAAATAGACATAGTTATTGATCTCCAGCCCAAGTAACTTCGCCAAGTGTCGAGACACATACATTTCGCCAAATTTGGTACTTTTTTTTATTGGATAACTGTACAGCATACATATTAAAAGATGTTGTGAATTTGGCAACCGACTTAGTCATAGGCTTAATCCTTGTAATGATAGATACATTCAAGATATACATCGTACAATATATTGGAGCGTGCTATCATTTAGACGTTTGAATCTAATACTTGCAATGGTAATATAGTCAGATAGTTAAGAGATAAAAACTAAAACAACCGATTTGAAAAATAACACATTCGAGTAAACTACAAATGTACAAAAGAATACTGCAGACAAAAAGGAAAAATAAGTCGGTGTGTGTTACAGAGTTGTATAAAATATTTTAATTACAATTGACAACTGCAATAGTGGAGGTAGGGTTGAAACATGAAGAAAATACTCATTGAGTCTGTGTTTACTCTGGAGTGAACGTATATCTACATTTTGCCGATTTAGTAAATACTACAAAAAGTTTAGTATTATAAATAGTATTATGCAATATTCATGTATATCACTGAACATAGAACATTGAATTCAGATATATCTATAGGATAAACAAAATCTGTTTGACTATTAGTGCACTTGTATTACAAGTCACTGTTAGTCACGATTAAATCCTGATTGTTAAAGTACAGTTCAAACAGAGCGGGGCACATGGTTAACGATAGGTTCGCATGGCGAAGAATCCGAACAGCTGCATTATAGATTTCACAAAGATCCTGTCACACTAATTAGCCTAAGCTGCAGTTCTGTCAGGAAAAGAGACGGGACGTGACACTCAATGCAATCAATTAGAGTTGATCATTTCAAATGTCACACGGACATTGTCCAGCCTCGCTGCATTTAAACCGACTAGCGTGACGTCACAATGTCCTTTTGACCCGAGTCTCAGTGGGGAAATTAAAGGTTTCAGCTGATTAAAATTCTGAGTGCTTTGACTGATGACGATGCAGTGATCAGCTGGGGACAATGATATTTGCTTGACCATTACATCGGAAATATCACCAATCCATTAATTCCATGATGACCCTATCAAACGCCACTTCGTTTCCACTCAACTGAAACCACTTGATATAATGTATTCCTGGCTGAGGAGAGATGGGAGTTTAAAGTGGTTCATGTTTATTTATCTTAATAGGGTCATGACGTTCCTTTTCTTTATTGTCAAGTAGACATGTTGCTTTAAATTGTTATTACATTTATTATATGCATCACAGTCTAAAACGTACTGTAAACCACTAACAATTGCACCCCAATCCGAGAAATTAGTAGATATGTTTATAGAATGAATTGATGTAATTTCATCCAGAAATGACATCTGGGACAAAGACTAATTCACCAATTCACTATTTTTATATTTCCATAATGAAGATAAGGCAATACGGTTAAAAACAAGAACATAAACTATTCCGTGAAATCAATAGGTATCTGTTTAGGAAACATACTTCTTTTTTGCGGAAAGTGTGGTACATCACTCAGGAAATGGAATAAAAAGGAGATATATATATATAAAATGTGAATCTGTTTTTGTTAAAGAAAAGAACCGTTGTTACGGTTTAAAAATTAACATGGCATTTGCCGTGTGCTTTTTGTTTTCTATTATGAACACGGCTCACATATATACAAATGAGTCCACAGGGGTTAAAACTATTTCTTTTGCCTATCTAACGTAAGATTAAAGCGTGATGTAACGGTTGTGCAGAAGACTATTTATTATATATTGAGTCACTAACAATCCATTTATATACTAAAAGATGTACAAACACATACTTTGATTAAGGGTTAACAAACTGAACATTATTTTATTTAATTGTTTGAAATTCAAATAATTTAACGTTAAATACAGCCATTGGCTATGTAGATCATCAGGCAGTATTGCCTTATTGATTATCTCTAGAACTACAATGTAGCGTATAGAAAGCAGGCACGTTTACACAAACATATCCAGACTTTGAAAATAAAGCAATATACTCTTTGTTCATTGAGTTGAATAATGTCATGTGATCGGTAAACATGATCATAAACAGGAACCTGGTAGTTGAAAAAGATAACCGTCACAGTTTTAGGGTTATACTGAATAACATGTAGGCCTACTATATCTCTGTATCTTTGTCAAATAATGACAATGCTATCATATGCTGTTTTCGTATGTATACGTTTAGAATACACAGTTTAGTTGAAACTTATAATAAAATTGCTCGTTAGAACCATCAATTGCAAACTTATTTGTTCCCTGTGAATTACGTTTTACGAGTGGCAACTCATGGGTAATGTGGTACTATTGTAGGCTGAGGGGTTAAAGGTCCATCCATTGTGTTGTTTGGGGTCACAAATTCCAAACGTTATAAATGGTGTTACTTTATCGAGAAGAACTACCATTTTGATGACATTCGACTTAGTATATTGACGATATGAAGGTAAAAGTAGTGATTTCTGATCGAAAACCGGACAATGCACCGTGTGTGGCGCACGCCAATGAGTCAAACGTAATTCTGGAATTTTATTTAACACAGACAAAATAACAAATTTGGGTTGATAATGTTGAAACTACTGTGCGTGTAAATGGGATGTGCACTTTCGGTTTCTGCACATGCAAAATGATGTTACTCACTTTTAATTGGAAACTAGTAATTATGATATATTAGGTGATTGGGGAATAATATGCAAGCTGAGTGAATTTGTTTCCATTGTAAACAGCACATGTGGTGAGTTGGAGCGTATTAAAGCCACATAATTTTTATGAAACACAATGCATATGGATGCACCTTTAAGCGCCTGATTAGGACAAGACTAAACGGGACTTAACATTTTTCTTAATACTGACCATGTTTTTCATCTATTTTTATTTTTTTTATTGATTTAAGGATTAAAACATGTTTGAAAATGTTCGTTCATATAAGAAGTTAAGGGGAAGTCGAACAAGTGAAACGTTTACGGACGACGGAGGGACGCCAAAGGTCATATCATCATCCTATCTTTTTATTATTTTTATTATATTTGAGAGCAGGAGGACAGCGTGCCTTTTTCAGAAAAAGAGAGTTTGACACAAAATTGAAACAACCTTTTAAGCGGATTAAGACATTAACCCCGCACAAGAATTGGATCGTTCAAACTAATGATTGTTTTTGCTTCCGCTTTGGTAAATGTGGTAGAGAAAAAAAAGACTTCTCTAATGCAAATGGCGATGGAAGTATCCTTCACAGCTCGTAAGCTAAACTGTTCGAAGTCTTCCTGTTATTTCTCTCACTTATACGTGTCATATATGTAGCAGGACACTTAATTGGCGATAATGAACATAATCGTCATAATAGAATTGAGCTTGTGTTAGATTTTAAATATGGTAGACACCAGGAAGTTGAAAAAATTTTAAAGCCTGAGTCAACTGACCCTGACACTACAGTAACAACTAAACACGTCTAGCTAACCAGTCACACGAGATCGCATATTTGATCAGATGGTCATTTCAACAGACAGCAGATGTGCGGACCTGGTCGACGGTTGGGTCAGATGGTCGGGTAACATGACGGCGGCTATGGTTGCACTGCAACCGGCTAATTTATTTACGCTCACGCTCGATTAGAGCGAATGTCATATCGCAAGTCATGCAAATATTGTTGGACTAACAGAAACTTCATATCCCACCGGGCCATAAGCTATGCATGTTTATTCGATTTGGTGCTGGCATTTCAATTAAATGGGGACCTTTAAAATATTCGTAATTTGGAAATGCAAATGTCGGCGATTTCTTTTCTCAATTGCAGGATTTGTATTGTTGAATATTTTTTTAAAAGATTAAATCATATGCTAATGATATTGCCATTATTTCTAAACAATGGTTTACTGTCACACTGACATCGTTTTGATAACATGTAAGTAATATCAGTATTGTTCCAGAACAGCTTGCCCGAGAGACCCACGGGGCTCGAGGAAAACATATCTTGGTATTTACCAATGCAACAAGGAAACTATGGTACTAACTGACTTACATCTTACTTATTCCGAATGAAATAAATTGTAAAAATAAAAGTTTGAAAATTATAAAAAATGTCCACAACCTTTTTGTGGCCCCTTCACCGGGTTATGAATGAAGCGCGTAATACTATGGATGTTCAGTTAGATCGGTTTTAGCACGTGCTTCTCGCGTGTCAAATTGAATACAACAACCAAATGTTCGGAGATCGTGCAAACAATGCAATCCATTGCAGTTTTCACGACATGTACATTTCGAGGCGAGGTGAAGAAAGAATAGAACGTACATCTGTGTTGCACAGCGCCAGTGACATTTTGAGAGTGGATTCTTAATAGAAATATATTCGCTCGGACTGTCATTATTTAGGTAATATTTTGGTATGTATAACTATTATTCATTAAAGCGTTTTATGTTTCAAACGAGTTTATTCAATTATTTCCAGATTAACATTTAATTTACTAAAATTGCGAATGTTGTGAATAAAGTTTTATCAGTACCTATGTTTATTTGTTCGTTCATTTCTTTCCAGCGTAATGTCTGCAAAATTCAATTGAATTATTTTTTTTAGATATTATTGGTAAATGAAGAATTAAAATTCGTGTTCTTGCCTCATGATCTTATTCCGTGAAACATATAGATCATTGTTGATGTCTTTGTCGTTGACATTTTTTATTTAACCTTATTAAAAATTATATTTAAAAAGTGTCCGTGTATCAGATATTAGGACTCTTTAACCCAAAAGATCCTTATATCGATAATGAACAGGACACTTGTATGACGAACAACGAGGTCTAAGTGGTATTTAATAACGGATGCAACATAATCATGTACAGACATTCGCAGGAATCAATAAACCAAACACTACCAGTTATATTAAAAATGAATTTTGTTTGATACTTTTACAAATCATACATGATTGTTTTCCTTAATACAATCACACTTTCCGTTTCAAGAAGAAACCAATTACATCGAATCAATTTTGGACAAACACGAGCCTAATTAGTTAGATCAGGTTTCCTGTGTAGATTTAATGAGACCCGGTTACCAGTGTATAAACATCATTAATATCAACTTCACTGTTTAGACTTTAATAATTATGTATAATAAGAGACTGTCGGAAGTCATAAACGTTGTTTATATACATGTAGTTAAACGTCGAGAAACTTTCGTTCAGGTTTTCATGTAGATGTACGGCATGCACGATCGAATTTAAAGGGGCAGTAGCACGTTTTTCGCAAATTTTATTTTTTCAAATTTCCCATTTATAATGATAGTTTATGTCATTTATATTTACTTCAGAGGGTAAAACATCTTATTACACAAACCAATTAGCCATAGTGGTAATAACGGTGTTGCGTATAAAGCAACAATTGCATGGCGGCCATTTTATTGTGAACACATTTTATTATTTCGAGTGACAAAAACAATTTCCATGGCTTTACGGAACCCTGTACACTCATTTTTAAACTTGATTTTCCAAAGAGAGAATGGTGTTTTACTGTTGGTGACATTATTTTTCAAATACATTTCATCAACTTATTTCACCGAAAAAACGTGCTACTGCCCCTTTAATTGTGATAAAGCTTATTTGGCGAGTTGTTGTATCCGTTAAAGTAATATTTGAGTATTTAAACATCGGTCAAGTGATATTCATATTGGCATATGTGAGTCCACAAGACAATAGGTTTTGATGAGTTTGGTGATCATATTATGACATTATATTTTTCTAACAAGTTTAAATACTTCAGAAATAATGCGTCAACATAGGTCAAAACCTAGCCACATGATGTGTTAATATTTTACTTACTTGATACATTTGAATTAATTGTTCCAATTTGTTGTTCGGCATTTCAATTGACAGGAGCAGACACCACCAAAAATGCTCATCATATGCTTATGAAAACGGGAGCATAATGTTTTGTGAAGTTTCTGAAAATCGTATTTCAATTATTTTATATTTTAATTTGGAAGCTTCAAAATGAAAACAATTACTACTATTTCACAGGCAACGTTCTCAGTTTACAGTTTAATACTGATCATTATATTTTATTTATAACGTATGCTACATTTACCAACGCACACCTTCCTCATTACATGTAATTAAGTGTCATCAAGATATTGTTTTTTCGCCAACCACCTGCACATGAACCAAAATTCGAATTCCTTATCGGAGGAAATGAGAATGAGTACATGGCTACCTACAGTTATGCGGGAATGAGGTCTGATTCTAATGATCTTTTATAATACAGAACCAAAGAGCCAAATGTCGTATGAAGATGTTTGAAGAGTGACATATTGAGCAATTTATCCTATTCATGTATTTCCGTTGTGAGTATTGTCCACTTATTTAGCTTAACAAATTAGAAGAACGTCCTTTTGAAATAATTCGAGAGATCATAACATTAAATATGTGTAACCTTACTGCAAGGTGCTAAGCGATGTACCAGAAGAGTGACAAACAAGGTGCAGTGTTGACACTACTAGATATAGACTATTTATCTTAGCTGTACAGCATTCTCTGTCTCTTTAAAGGGACACCGCGTCGAGGATAAATATGGAATGAGATGTATCTACCTATGCTGATTAACGTGTCTGGTAAATAGTCACAGACCCCTTATTTCAGACAATTCAAGTAATTAGTAATAAAAACTTCTTCATGTAGACAGTAAAGCGAAGCGTAACTCCTTAGCAGACACGTTAATCAGCATAGATAGATAAAAGTGAACTCATTTTTATCCCTTTTTGTGTCCCTTTAAGGTATCCTGTTTATTGAACACCTAAAACGAATGTTCTTTGTAAGTATCGAGAGTGAATCCTGTAATCCGCTATAAGCACAAAAGTGTCTTTCAAAATGTGGGGCGACTGTTATGGATCGATTAATACTGTGATAAACACAGAACATCGGACAGACGTGATGACTTAGTGTGAGGATCAGAGTAGATTCTTCTCTCAGACTGCGATTCACACTTTTAGGTAAACAATCACTCAAGCATTGGGATGGATAAAAGTTCTGCATATTCTTTAAATAGCCTTCATAAGAATGATCACATTCTAATGTTTCACGTGTCACTTAACATTATCGTGTACTTCATTTCAAGTTGATGCTGAAGTTGTCCTTCTGACTTACATGTTTTGGTTCTTCTGTGAAATATAATGCTCCTAATCAGTATGCGAAATTCATGAGGTTAAAAAGTATTATGAACCAAGATGATTCAGACAGTTTTATTTGTACTTGAAGATCGTACTTAATGCCACTGAAAAGGTTCATATAATACCCTTTTCTATCTAATTTGAAAATAATGTGATCGTTTACCATTCTTTCTAATGTTTAGCCAGCAAATGAAAAGGTTGTTAATCTTACCAAAGACAGCGATCAAGTTTGTTGAATACATGGTGTAATATTCTTCTCGTATTTTGATATCGCAATGTTCTCAATGTGACTATATTGATATTTGATGATAAAAGAGGCCAGCTTAATTCTATAATGATGAAAGCCCAAAGGCCAAATCGGTGATACGACTGGGGAAATTAAATGCTTAGTGCAAAGAGGTTTATAGCGAAAGACAATTGGATGAGTGAACACTAGCAAATACTTTTATCCAGCAACACTGTCCTCAGGGTTTCTCGGGCTCAATACTGTTATCTCGTTTATGATAAAATCAGATAAACTCCCTGCAGTGGTAAAGTATCAGAAGTGTATTAAAGGTTTGTGTATTGTCATTCAGAACTTTTGAAACATAATGCAAAAATTGAAACTAGAAGTTCATCATTGAATGATATGTTAACGTTGTGATTCACTGCAATTAACTTATACACATTTTGAATTATTAGCGGCACAGATATGAAAGAAGTGAATATATTTGTATCTATATTAATTAATTAATTATATTTAAGAAATTAATGCATCTTTCATTTTTAGGAACATAAAATAGGCATTTCTTTTGGCCGGGGGTGTAAATGCTAATATAGATAAGTAACAGAACATATCACATTTACGTTCATATCAATGGGGAATCGTGTTTGCTTCCAGACTGAGTGAATCATGTAATCCGCTTGACGTACAAATATAAGTATGTATCAATATGTGGGGCGACTGTTATGGGTCGATTAATACTGTGATAAACTCAGAACATCAGACAGACGTGATGATTTAGTGTGAGGATCAGAGTGGATTCTTCTCCCAGACTGTGATTCATATCGGTAGGTAAACAATTCCCTCTGGTATTCAGTTAGATAACATTTGTGGATATTCTATAAATAATCTTCATATTAATAATAATAATAGAAAATATATAAAGCATGTATATCCATGCAGAAGTATGCGCTACAGAACACAGTGTAAAGATTGAAAGAGATCTTGAAGAGTTTTAGTCCAGAAAGAAAGGAGAAGTCAGTGGAGTCCCGAAGAGACTGGGGAAGATCATTCCAGGCTGAGAAGGTTGTGTAGGCGAATGTCCTGGTACATAGTGAACACTGTTTACTTTTGGAACAAGCAGAATATTCTTATCCGGAGAGCAGAAGGATCTGGCTGGTTTATATTATACAAGAAGGTCAGAGGGATAAGATGGTGCACTTCCAGACAGACAGCGGAAGGCGAGGCACAGGAGTTTGAAGCGAATCCGGTACTCGATGGACCATATAGGGAAGCGTTTCAATTATCCAGATGGGTTGTTATGCGTGATAGGGCAAGAGACTTTGCTGCATTCTTTGTCAGGTGCTGCCTGATTAAACTTATGTTGCGTAAAGTTTGCAAAGCCAACCCTGGAGAGATGGGCTATGTGATTGTCCAGGGAAATGTTAGAGTCAATGATGACACTAAGATCTCTTGCATTGTCGAGAATGGGATACTTGCTCCATCAAACTCAGAAGTATTGACAAAAGACTGTGAACGACGTTTTGCGGTTGCACTCTGTCTTTGTACTGTTTAACTTGTTGTTGAACATCCAACCCTTTGTTTCGTCACAGCATTGTTGAAGTTTCACCAGTGCACTACATGTTTGATTTGATATGAAGAGCTTATAAACTTGGGAATCATAGGCAAAGTGATTTAGTGTCAGATCAGAGTAGATTCATCTCGCAGACTGTGATTCACACTGGTAGGTAAACAATCACTTGGATGATACAAGTTCTACACATTCTTCGTAAAAATATTATATTCTATTGTCATTTGTCATATCATTTAGTTTTACATTATCTTGTATGTCATATCAAGTTGATACGGAAGGTGTCCCCCTGACGTACATGGGTTTTTTTGTTCTGTAAAATAGAATGCTCCTAATCATGCAAAATTTATTACGTCAAAATATAACATGAACTAAGATGATGCAGTTTGATATGTAGTTAAAGTTCTTTCTAAATGCCATTGAAAAAGGTTCATATAATACCCTGAGTGATATTTAAGTATATAAAGCTAACACCACATCTCATGAAACTGTTTCAACACTAAACTTAACATGGTACGAAATTATGATTGGACAACTCATAACAAGCGGTGGATGTTATGAGAATAGGGCATAATAGTTCTACTTTCGCACACATCAACATCAGTCGTTTAATAAGAACAAATTAAGTTACTTGTAACAATATCCTTGCGTAGGTTATTGAGTATATGTTAATTTTCAAATCACCAAAATTTGCAAATATCAATTTGCACATATTGGCTTATTGTTTAGAAGACCATTGCATGTTGGAAACAAGCACTGCAAGTTGTTGTTGAATTATTATTTCTACCGAAACAGTGCCAAAACCTAAATTAATTCCACGTTCTACAATGTAAACTATGAAGAACACCTCTTCTCCTTCAAATCTGATTTTATAAGTAAGTCATAAGTCATGTGCCCTTTTGTGATGCCAGTATTTTAACGCGAGACTGATCTAAATTAAAGGCACATTTGAAGTTGTTTTTATGCGCAAAGTGTTTATCATTCTAGGTCATATAAGTGCATATACTCCAACTATAGCTTTCTGTCCATGCGATAAAATGCTTATCGTTCGTAGGCTACAACCGACAATGAAAACACTGAAATGATCAAAGTCACTTTAGAAGATATTCCAATAATCGTTAGATTAGCTTGTATACAAAATGGGAAATATAGTGTTCAAACGGCTCAACTAGGATTGTCTGCAGCTTTTCAATATACCTCTTAATTGACAACAATGAAATAGTATTCAGTAATATATATCTGTAAAGTCACTAATTTCTAATACACAGTTTAAGCATTGCTGTTGCATTAACCATAGCCGTTGCTGTTTTAGGTCTCCAGATTGTGTGCAAAATTGTAATGTTGCCGATCATGCGGATTTTATGCAATGTTGCATTAATTACTTCCGGTCTTTTTAATATTATTTAAAACTGAATTTATATACATTTTGTCGAAATAACTTATATGCTACATTACATGGTGGTATTTCTTTTGTAATATCGAGAGATATGCATTATCTGTGAATTATTTATATTGTTAATCAATTAGCTTCAATTGTGCCTAATGATTCATGATAAGAACGGGCTTTTACAGAAAAGCTGGCAAAACCAAGCATCAAGACTTCTTCTACATTAACCGCCCTCTGCTTTGAGTATATTTCTTGTCTGAGCACCCGGAGCTATCATTCAATTAATTACAAATACTAGTCAAAGTTACGTGCATTTTCAAAAGAAATAAAAAGTGCCATAAACAACATTAATTATCCATTTCCCCTTTACGTGAAGATGTTTTCAAGATGCTTTTTGTAAACAACTTTATCTCATTAAACCGTATAATCTTCTATAGCACCTGCCACTGGACCTCTCAATCCATCCTCAAACCTATTGAACGTGAAAGTAGACTACTCTTTTAAAACATTATTATTTGTGTTACATAGACACATTCTCATGACATATATCTTAAATGCAGTGTTAATGAGTTTATGTCTCGGAATAAATGGAAATATTTAGCATTAATAGATATATTCTCATGGAAATAATCAGTCAATTCGTTACACTGTATTGATATACCCGAAGCTGCTTTGTTGTGGTTGTTTGAATGAAACAAGTTACTCAGAACACTACTCACATCACAGAGTATAAATACCTTAGATATAGAGATTATTACCCGAGGAAGTGTGTCATATGACTTTTACGAAACGAGTGTGAATTTTTGTATTACCCGAGCGAGAGCGAGGGTTAGACACATATTCGCACGAGTTTCGTAAAAGTCATATGACAAACTTTCGAGTGTTATAATTTCTTTATTACCCGTTCTATTCCATGTGATTCGCGTAAATATAGTCAGAAAGCAGCCCACTTGTTTTGCGACGGCAAGCAACAGTGACGTCACGAACAATCCTTTTATGACGTCGCAGACGACAAAATACGGGAAGCCGCGGTGAATCAATCGTTACTAGGCAAACGTGATGTGTGCACATGTGCTCATATCAATAATATTAACTGGGTTATTTTCAACCATATGGGTAATAAACTCAAATACGTATCTGCATGAACTGTTATGAGGAGTGATAGTGCCTGTGAGCAGCTGCCGCCTTTAGGCCTGAATAGAAGACACCACCGTAAGAACTCAAACTGCTTCTGTCAAATGAGCTTTTAACAGATGATATCAAGGAATTATCACTTTTTCAATGAACATTGACTGACAGAAATAAATAATATAAATATAGATAATAATATTTTGGAAAAAAACTCTATAGACTGTTAAAAGATCCTTAGTGACAGTAGATATGATTCTATGGATCTCTACTCAGTTGATGATAAGGATGAAGCAGTACATGAACGGAAATTATACTAATAGTGTACACACATTAGTGTAGTTGTGGACTGTTTCATGCTTAGGTGCATCTTGTTCATCGTCTAGATTTGTTAACCACTTTTAAAAGTTACTGTACGACTAAACTGTGTTTATTCATTAAATCATATGCGATTAAGAAATACAAGTATTCCGGCTACCAGAGAACTAGACTTCTTCTATCAACATGGAAACGACGACAGTTCCTAAAAAGTGTTATCAATAAAGCACACTAAGCTTACTTCACCAGTGAACATTATAACTTGTTTTTACACTATCCACAGTGACACGTCTAGATTGAAGGTGACCTCGAAGCAGACATTCAAATTCCCGAAGAGGCAAACTTAAACTAAAAACTTAAAAGGAAAAGGTTTATAACTGACATGAAAATACTGATTTAGACGATCGTTATTTAACCCAAATACAATATGTGGTCATCATGTGAATGCAACGTAAAGCATGTATGCAGTCCAAAATTATATTGATGAAGTTCATCTAAAACTTATGATTAAAAAGAATGATTAATCAAATCCATATATATATAGATGACCATTAGTACATGGTATCCTATTTGTAATTAATATGTATATGTAAGATCACATTCGCATTTGTCAACCAAAGAGAATCGTATATGCATGTTACTGTTTAAGGCTTTTTAGACTTTTAGAATTTTTTTTTATAGAAATATGAAGATATTTAATGTGTAACATGTGGTAACTCTGAAACATTACAATCTCTTCTAGATTATGTATAATATTTATTTACTTATATGTTAACGTATACTCTATCCAGAAATTGTTGATATTTAATATCTGAAATAATAAAATGATGTTTAATACAATCATTATGTTAATAATTCAGCTTATTTGTATTGACTGTGTGTGGTATTATCTTAATACATCTTATTGTTAGTACTAGCTTATTAACTTGCGTTGATAGATCTAACTTGAATGGAATATTGTAAATTATGTAATTATGTAACCTTTTAAAATACAATCAAAACTATTTGAGATATTGATTGATTTTATTTAATAACACGTAAATAACAATAAAATAATGACCTAATAAAAGGTTACTAGGCATTGCTATATGTGCTAATATCTTCATCATATCAGTATCATGTAATGGTCATCAAATTGACTTTCGTATGAGCAATAATTTAATAATGGATATTAACAGAAGTTTGTCTGTTCGATATAATAGGATAAATTATCTACTTATATATGTTGATGAATATAACTAAAAAATGTTTTCTTTTAATTGACACAGTCTGACCTCGTTTACCCGGACCCCGTTTATCCGGTCACTCGACCATCGACGCAGTATTTCAAATCTTTCCTTGCATTTATATGCAAATAATGATTCGCATAGAACCTGTCACTTTTGTACATCATCTGTCTGTGATGACCTTCATTTTTTTACCCTACTGCCCAGCACTGAATGCCATTAGAAACCAATATCTCCCCCATTATGTTTGTCAACATCCCAATATTGAAAAAAAAATGATTAAATGAAATGTGATTATTCACCACTTAACTCAAAAGTTGCCAAATTTATCAAAACTGGACTCTGTACAAGGTTTTAATACTTTGTAAATGCTGTTTGTTCTCTGTGTCACTATATGTGATTTTGAGAATAAAAATTCTGTTCTGTTCTGTTCTGCTTATCCACACACCTTGCTATCAGAACGAGTTTCAAATGTAACGAAATCGCGAGGATAAACGGGATCTCTCTGTTCTCTGCTCTGTTGGAGCAAAACTATATACATAGGTTTGGCAAATAACAGACAACAAATAACAGTTTGAATCTGTATGTACACATCATACTGGGGCTTGGCTAACTTCGTAATGAGTTTCTATTACAGAACATTATTGCAGGAGTCAGTGTTGTAACACCTAATTTAATGTCCGTATCAAATGGAATGTCGTGTCTATTTGGACATTAACCTACTGTCAATCAGATCTAATCGTTCTACCTCGTTTTCGCTGTAGCACAGCATGGTCAAAGTCGCAAAAAGACACAGACGGAATTGGTGTCTCTGTTTGTCGTTTTAACACAATTCAATGATATTATCAAATATAGTTGCAACTATCTTATTGACAAATTCATTTGATTTTTTTCTTGTTCAGACAGTTTTGAAAATAAGAAAAAAAGAGTCTCATAAACATTTATGTTTAGAACATTAATAATAATAATGTTAACCTTTTCCCCAAAGACAATTTTATAACATTTCCAAAGTCAGACAGACATAACTTAAAGGATAGATGAAATGCATTTTTCTCAAGAATGATTACCTCTACGTATATTGTATATCGGAATCAATTGAGCATAAAATCGAGACAATATACACTTGCAATTGATAATTAAGACGATTTTAATTCACCCATTTTAACACTATCGCAATTTGTTCGGCGAATCCTTTTGAAAATGCTCACTGAGGCGTGGCTGTGATAAGCGATAGGCGGGGCGGCTAGATAGCTTCTCCGCCGGTGTCTCGTTAATTAATTAATGATAATTATCACTGCCGCTAAATGAATTTATGAGGTGTATGACATCGCCAAAAAGACATGTTTATGTAATAATTGTGTAATTGTCATCTGCGGAATTACCTAGTTGGATATCTAAATATTCGATATATGGGAAATTTAAGTTGGTTTATTGAAGCTATCTTTGTGAAATTAACAATCAAAATGTTGCGAAATTACGTTGAATTGTGACTATCGCTGAAAATCAAATTCCTCCACATACGTCACAGAAGTCATCCCTTCACGGGTCACACCCCCGCAGACTTTCATTCTGGTCGCCGGGGCTAAATCAGGCGGTTTTTTAAAAAGCCGTATATAAGTAATTTATGGACCGATTTCAGAAATTTAAAATCGAGCAATTGTCAAATTGACATCCCATTTTAATGAATCCGATTTGGACCATATGTCATTTCATCCATCCTTTAAATAGGATTTCTGAAAACTGAATTTTCGATGTAACTGTGAGTATGGTTATTGGTTGGTACTACCCACACTGATAACGCTCTTTAACCAAGTGGATGACTGTTTCAAGAATATGGTTAAACTAGATCTGTGCTCAGACATCTTTATTTGGAACGGTAATTTTGCGATAGCTTAGATCTATCACTCAAAAAGGTGCCATCAAACATTAATGTAATTCGAATCATCATATTGAAAAAATACATTTTGTTTAAAAGTAAGAATTGTGTACAAATACAGTATTTGTTGATGCTAATTTGACAGATCCCATTGATGATTTTAGGAAATATCATGACACATATAGTTCATCCCTGCACTATATGTTACTACATGTATTGTATTATGTATTTAACTAATAATGTACGGCTTTGTATTAACATTGGACATCTAGTTTAATGAAAAGCTGCAGTGAATGATTTTCAGGTTTCCATTCCAACGAAAATAGTATGTAAATTTGTCGCAGTGTGTTAGCGACTTCCTTTTATTACATGATTTAATCAGGTACCAATCCGTCAGCTAGAAATACATTAGCTGAAAAGCTAATCCATATTTGACACTATTTATGTCCATATGAAAGGATAACATTAGTAACAGTGCCCTACATTCTGATTACAAATAGAAACGTATTTGTTAACGTTTATCTCATAAGACAGATTACATATTCACCGGACATGGAACGCCGACAGTGGAGAAAGTTATCATTACATTACTTGTCTGTGAATCCAGTAGAGATTGTGTGTTCCAGATAATTACATACATGGAATTGTTTGGTAATAAATCACAATACTCATGATTGTTCTACTTCTACTGTCATTTCCTTTTCTGTCAATGTGTGTGTTCATGATAACCTGCCAATGTGTGTTTGGGAAGATGTACTTTTATGTTTTGCGTGTGTTTAAATGAGTAAAATATATAACAAAAAACATGTATTTACATGAAGTGGAAAATCGGGTTTGTTTATACTGAGTGAATCATGTGATCAACGTGAAGTGTTTATTAGTAGGTTGTGCCACTTCTATGGGTCAATTAATATAGTGAGAAAATCAGACAGACGTGATGACATAGTATTAAAGTAGATCCTTCTCTCACACTTGTAGGTAAATACTCGCTCAAGCATTGAGATGAATAAAATAGTTTTGGACATTATTTTAGTTGTATCAGAATATGGTCTAAGAAATCTCATGTATATATAGATGTATAAACAGCCCTTTTGAAATGTAACTACTCACTCAAGTTCTGTCATCGACTGAAAGTGAACAAACTCCTCACGTGCTGAACACAATAATCGAAATCAGTCATCCGGGAAAAACAGAGACCTCAGATAATGCCATTACCAACTGCACGTGTGTTGTCATGGTGAGTGATGGTTGGTGTGAGGAGCTGTCTTCCTTAATCACCATAAGAAGACATCTGTGTGAACTCCCAACATCATTTGCTTAAATGTTCTTTTACAGTTGAGATCAAAGACCATGATGATCAACTTTAAGAGTGACTTTGACCGATCTTCTTACATTCCACTTATAGAACAAAACAGCATATTACAAAATTGTATTATCATAGATGTGTCCAATGTGATGTACCATATATACATGTAATACGGTAAACGTTGCATTAATTACATGTACTGGGTATACCATTCATTACACAATGAAATGTTGATGAATTTTCAAGTAAAGTGTCTATCATTGACTCATTACTGCTTTTAAAGAGTTCAACATAGCAATAACAGTACTACGGAAATCCATTAAGCTGACACCACAACTGAACACTATAATCTGCTTTCCAACTGTCCACAGTGTCGAGTTTAAATTAAATTATTGAAAGTGCATGTCCGTTTTATCTAAATATCTGTAACTTGTCATGAAATGATTAGAATTGTGATGCCAGTTCCGATCTTAATCCGTGATTATCTAACCCTGACAAGACACGTCTTCAAGGTTTGAACCTTTTGAAACTTTTGAAAAAGTGTATTATCTTATAAGCAGTAGAGAATTTTTTAAAAACGTCTCCAAAGAATTGCATCATGGTTTAGTGCAAAATTGCATTTTTATTTGCATATTTAATTTAATTCAGTTGTATCTGCTAAAACTAAATACACCTTACAATTACAATATCTGAAATAACAATATTATTGTACAATTGAAAACTGATAACTGCCGATAATGTATACCATATTAGCATGTGTGCAAACTTATCAAGGTTAAGTAACATCAATAACTTTTATTTCCGAATATCATTGTTGACTGATTTGTTTGATCAAGGATTTAAGTATAGCAAACAAACAAACAGCAAACAGTATAAAGCAATATTATTGTCTTGGAAATGTACCATTTAATGACAATCTTGCGAAATAATAAATACATTCCCTATTCAAGAATTGAGTGGGCTGGTTATAGATGTATCAAATGTTTATGCATTTTTTCAATTATAAATATTTCTATACATGTAAGTATTTTGCCATTGATCCCATGGGAAATATAAATAGTGGCTGAATATGTTGTTACTGAATGCCTTAAGTAGTGTAACCATATTTATCAAGTTAGGTCATTTACAGATCGTATTATGTTTGTGCATAGTTTGATATGCAATTCGTAAGGTATTGAAGATTTCCATAACTGTGTCGGGTGTAAAATAATACAACAACAAATCATGTTTACATTTGATACTTAATGGAATGTCGCACATGGTCATTATCTTTGATGCACACGTTTAACACTTTAATTTAATTTAATTTAATTTAATAGTATATTTATAATGCGCACATATCCATGCACAATGCATGCTCAAGGCGCTACACAATTATTACCCTGAAGGAACTTTCGGTGCCGCCTATGAAGCGCTCCGCTCGACCGTATAGGTGCATACATTCCCATGTTGAGGTACCCAGTTGTACAGCTGGTTGGACTGAGTGCAATGTGGATGAAGAGCCTTGCCCAAGGACACAAATGTTTGGTGTCTCCACCGGGATTCGAACCCGAGCCTTTGGCGTGAGAGGCAGACATGCTAACCACCTCAACACTGTGCTCCACATATAAAATATATATAATGAAATGTTGTCAAAGTAATGTATCCTTAATTTCGATTTCAGAGATTGAAACGTTGGTGTCATGTAGACCACTAAAGATAATACTATCGAGTAGATAGTGAAACAATATATGGCAATGATAGGATATTAGTTCACGGCAATTTAGTTGAAGAACAAGTACAGGTTTAATTTTAATAGACAAGTCAGACAGACAAGTTTTTTTTATTTAAGTCTCGCCTCAACATGGTAAAGATATATAATAAATACATAAGATAATGTCACAGTAAAACGTTGAGCCATTCCATATGGAATTATGAGAGACAAATATTTCATAAAAATATACACAGAAATAAAAATAAATATTGTAAAATACTATAAAACAGGTAAATATACATTTACGATATCTACAAATTTACACTACGCTTTTTAAGAATATTAAAACAGGTTTTGGCAGATAAAAACGATACATCTGGACAGCTACATGTAAGAATAAAACTAACCTCATCTACATCATCCATTTCTAAAAAATTATCTAACATACTTGTACATTTTGATAAAAGCTGAAGTCGTTCATCGACATATAGAGGACAATACAATAAAACATGACATTCATTTTCAATTAAATCTTTACAGTGAAAACAAGTTCTCTCATTTAACGAGACATATTAGAACTAACATAAAATTCACAGCCAAAATCAGATTTAAAACTACAGTATGTGCGTAACTTATTACCACCCTTTCCACTAATACTACCAACTTTTAAGAGGTCTTGTTGCCATTTACAAACAAAATCGTTAAAAACAACCTCAGAAACTTTAGCAACTATAAAAGGAATATGATACACTACGTTAATATCCTTAAAATGGTCGAGATTAAGATCTGACAACTTCTTACCAACTTTAAAATTCAAGTTACGTTTACCTCTTAAAGCTAAAGCATGACTCCATCTAAAAATCTTACTAGTAACTCGATTACGATCAAGATGACAAAGACGTCTAAAAAACCTCGACACATTCCTCCATTGATTTACAACTGTAGGATACCAGCCCATATCTCCGATAACAGCATTATTGGGGGCAAACTTACGCAGACCAAGGAAAAACGCATAGCACGATTATGAACAGCATTTATATATACCCCATATTGCCGAACCATACTCGATAGTAGAGCATACCATAGAATAATATAACTTAGAGTAAGTTTGATACTGCTTACCGCCTAAAACCTTATATTTAGTTATAAGTAGACCCAGAGCTCTACCAGCTGAATTGGCTACAGCTTTAGCCATTAAACCATAATCTAAATGCTCCGATAAAAGAAGTCCAAGGTAAATATACTTATCAACAACTTCTAATTGAATATCGCCACAGAAAAATAAAACTTTAGTTCTACCAAACGAAGCCCCTCTAAAATGAATAACCTTAGACTTAACACAATTCACCGTCATTTTATTACCAACAGTCCAGTTATGCAAACACTCAAGCATTACATTAAGATCACTTTCACACGCAGCAATGAAAATATATCATCTGCATAGGCTAATATACCTACATTACAACCATCAATATCAATACCCAAAGACAAACTGTTAACGGTAGTAATAAGATCATTAATATACAAATTAAAAAGTAGTGGCGACAACAGGCAGCCTTGCTTTAAACCTGAGTTTTCATCGAACCACTGTGTGTAAAAACCATTAATGTTAACAGCGCATTTAACATTTTTATAAAGTGACATAATTGTTTAGAACATCTTTCCATTCACACCGATAGAATCCAGTTTACTCCAGAGCAGTGTTCTGTCAATACAATCGTATGCTTTCTTAAAGTCAATAAAAGCAGTGAAAGTGGATTTACGTTGTATCTTTCGGGTTTCAACTATAGAGGTAAGGCTTGAGATATGTTCAGTGGTTGATCGTTGCTTTCTAAACCCATTTTGGAGATCATGAATAAGGTCATTATCTTCTGCATAGTGATACAGTCTATTATTCAGGATTCCACAGTACAGTTTGTATGATGCACTAGCAAGTGTGATCCCGCGGTAAGACATCGGGCCCCTCGCGTCGTCTGCTCCGGACTTCGGGATAGGGGCGATAATCCCCTGGGCCCAACTGGAGGGTACATAACCAGACTTATGACATGTTGAAAAGAGTTTATGGAGATAGTCTATACAAACGTTATTTTTTAGAACATCAGCTGGGATGTTATCGAAACCCGGTGATTTTCCTTTCTTAGCTTGACTTACTACAAGTCGCACTTCTTCGATAGTGATAGGGCTGTCAAACACACTTTCCTCGTCTTGACAGTCGTAAGTACGTGTATCCTCCGCCTCAGGTGTTGTACAGTTTCAGAGATCACTATGTGCTTTCCGCCAAGTGTCAAGTACCTCCGTGACGTCATTAGAGATGCTTCCGTCACTGCGTTTCACTTCCATCGGGACTTTCTTCTTTCTGTCAAAACCGACTCCAACTCGCCCTATCTTCTTCCAGAAGTTACCGGCGTTAGCGTCGCACATGTCTTCCAGATCTTGAAGTGTACGTTTGGTGTTGTCCCGCTTAGCCCTCTGAGCATGTCGGTCGAACAGTTGTCGTTTAGCTACGTATATGTGTTTCAGAACATGTTTACGGGGTCCATGACACCTACACCAACGCCGCTCGGCGTCACACATGTCGCTCCAGAGTTTAGAGAGATAGTCCGACCACCACGCCTTCTTCTTTCTTCCTCTTTTACGACTTGAATTAGTAGCCGATGTTTTAACCACAACTTTCGTAGGAAGCCTATTAACCATTTCTGACGTAGTGTTCTTAAAAACATCAAAGGCATGGTCTATATCTTCTTGGCCCTGAAGAGAGTCAGACAACTTATCAATAGCGACATTAAGAGAGTCTAAACATTGCTCTGATGACATAAAATCAGTTGGTATAGATGCAATATCACATTTCACTACCGTTGCTGTCTCACAGTTCTCGGGTAGGTTTGTCGTGGAATTACTTGTATTAAGCTCAATGTTCCAGGTAAGTATGGAGTGATCCAGTTTCAGAATGATGTTAGCACTAACTACACCGACAGTCAGATTTGTCAACAAAAGAGTTAGGGCGTATGACACGAAAATTAGAGAAGGTGTCGAACTGTTCATATGGACATAAACAGTAGTCCACCACTGATACGCCCCTTGAAGACACATATGTATAGTCGTTATATTCACTTCTTCCGTTTAGCATACAGTAATTGGCACTAATAAGAAAATCTATTAAAACACGACCCTGTGAATTAATTACTTTATCTAAAACAGTTCTCCCAGGGAGCACATCCACACCATCCACAAAGTCTGTTAAATCCCCACACCTACTATTAAAATCACCACAAATAAAAGAAGTACCTTGTTGGTAATATTGATGAGTCTGTTATAATAGTGTGTCGAAGAATTCCGTCGCATCTATATTCCTGCTGGGGTTTTCTGGTGGAAGATAGCATACACATGCTATAACACTACAGTCAGTAGCAAACTTATGAGACAGTTTAAGCCACAGAATACCTTCGTGCGAATTGTCTAAAACATTAACATTAAAACCATCTAATAAACATTTCTTAATTAAAATTCCCACGCCACCTGAACCACATTTAGCGTTTGCGTGAAGCTGAGTTCTATTGTGGCCAAACCACATGTAATTATCTAATAAAAGTTTATTATTTCCGGTAAGATGTGTTTCCGCCAGTCCTATAATATCTAAATCCGTCGATTGCAAACATGGTTATCAGAGTCTACAGAAGCTGACCATCCTGCCACATTCCAAAACCCGCATTTTACCTATTGTCTATGACCTCGGTTGTCACGTTGGCGCTCATCGCGGGTGTGACCTCGGTTGCTGTATCCTCGATCCTGATTGGGTGAGCGCGGCCTGTTTCCGTCACGTGACCTTTGTTGGTAAACATTACCACGTGGGTTGTACTCGGATCTGTAACCATCACCGCCGCGTGTGTTGCCGACTCTGTCATCGTCGTGTCGCTGATCACCGTCACCCAACTTCACGATCCTACTGCCGGAGAGCCTCAGCTTGCCCTCGCCCACATTGTCAACCAGTGTCTTCATGTTAGATTCAAACAATCTTTGCTGCAGGGACTTGTCACTAGAAATATATACATTATTAAAGTTTCTGCTATTTTTCAACTCACGTTTCGTTGTAAGTATACGATGTTTGTCTTCTCTCGACTTACACTTAGCCACAATGACTCCAGCGTATCTGGCATGTCGAGATTCTTTTCTCACAGCTTCTTCCACCACCACATCTCTCAGCTTGAGTCCCTCCCTGATCAAACTATTCACCTTGTTGATAACATCCTCACCTCTCGACTCAGGAATATTTTTCAGAATGATGTTAAGTTCCTTGTTTTCACTCGATGATCCCACTGCCTGTGCATAAGTGCGAGTATTCTTCATATCAGCAACATCCTTCTCCACCGTTTCAATCATCCGAGCGTGATTGACCCTCAAGTGACCAACTTCACTGTGTACTTTATCGAGACTCGCCCGCATCTCCTCACGAACTTTACACATATCACTGTCAATCATCGACTGCACCTTCTCAATTAATCGTGATTCAATTATGTCAAATCTATTTTCAAAGTACACAGTTTGTTTTTCTATTGCCCGTAGCACGTCTGCTATGGTCTGTGTACGTTGACGGGTGTTTGCCTCGTTTTGGCTTGGGTCAACCGCTGAATTTTCAATATTGTTCATCGCACTGATTTTTACCTTTTTATGTCCGTGTTTCTGATTAAGATCACAATCGTTGGATAGATTTCTTTTCCGACCGTTTTCCTTGTCCTCTGGTCGGTCACTCGCCTGTTCGCTTGTAGCCTCTGTCAATGGCGGGCACATCACACTATTCACAAAGTCAGTGTCCGTAGGACTGGCCATCGCGAACTTTTTTCTCGTGTTATCTTCTTTAAAAGTCAACAAGGTAACTTACTGTATATATGAGAGAGTAATCCGCATCGATTAACCACTTCTTGACGTGTACGACTACTCAGATTTAATATGTTTTGTTTTCTTATCGATTTTGCTGATTGGCTGATAAAAACGTTTGGCGGCTGTGTTAATGAAGTATTTTTAAAAAACGTTTTTTTTTCTACTATTTTGGGTTGGAGTTGTTATCCAATACTTTTGTGTCGTTATTCTTTACTGTTGTCAGAATCATTTCCGCGAAACCTACCCCCTGAGGTAAAACTATCTTTAAGTGCAAACACATGGACTTATTATTATATATTGCATCAATATAAATTCATGTCAGTACAAAAGATGACTATGACAAATTCACAAAGACGTCTCGCTGATGTTGATTAATGTTCTATCTGTGTACTCTATTCGTACATACTTTGAGTATATTTGTTTAAGATCTCAACAGTGTTAATGTTTGATGTTAAATGTATTAGGCGATTATTGATTTCATTGCATGATTCACTGACGATTTTGAAATAATGTTGTTCCTCTATTGAGTGAAATGATGTATAACGTTGAAACAAGTATGTACACAAGTGTACTTCCAGTTTACAGACTGAGTTTTAAAATCGTTGTGCAATGGTTGGGCATGTGTAAGCATACAAAGTAATGAACATATATTTCCCACAATGTGTACACATTGTTTCCTGTCCCTGTGCTTTTATTGAATAGTGATCAATGACCATGCAGGCATCTGCTGTATGATATTGCAAGGAAGCAGTACAGATAATCCCAATAGAATGTGCCTGATGAAATGTGAGTTCGTAATATTGATAGTAATCGAAAATCAAATGGATGGTTCCCTATACCAAGATGTTTATTATTTAAAACAACTCTTGCAAGTGAATTTAAACAGAACGACGCAACTAATGTCACCGTTGCTGTCTCCATTAACAGAAACGTGTCTGAAGTATGATAAACAGAGGCAGGTTCATTTACATGTCTCGATCTGAAAACATACCTTAAAGATCTCAGTATGACATTTTGAGCTGTCCACCATATGTGTTTGTTTATTGTTTATATAAACGGGTTTTAAATTGCCCTGACTCTAACAAATCGACAGGTATTAGAAGAGGCGCATGTTTAGCTCTATCTTTAATATAAGCATGGTCGACAGGACGAAGCGTTCTTAAACAATACAATTGACAAGTCAACGTGCATCGCTATAATCGCCATAAAATGGACAGGATAACATGTGATTTTATCTTGTGATATTGACAGTCATCAAGACTTTTCAAATGCATGATCACATGTACCAATACGCATATTGCGTATAACAACTTTTGCCAGTGAATCTAAACAGAACGACCACCATCAATGTCACAGTTGCTGTCTCAATAAACAGAAACGTGTCTGAAGTATGACCCTTTAACAGAGGCAGGTTCATTTACAGGTCTCGGTCCTACTGAAAACATAACTTACGTATGTCAATATGTCATTTTCAGCTGTCCACCTCATTTGTATTGTTTATTGGATAACAGGATTTAAAATTGCCCTGACTCTAACACATCGACATGTATTAGAGCTAAACAGTCCTTACCTCTTTTCTATCTTTAATATAAACAAAGTTGACAGGACGAAGCGTTCTAAAACAAAACATGTTCCATGCAATAACATGTTCGTGGTTTATATTGACGGGGTCCTTTCATTTGCTTCCTATTTTGTCAACATTCAGCTGTAGACTGTAGAACTTTGATTTATGTGTTGATGAAATAGTTTAATCTTCAATATTAACCATTACACCCAAGATGTACCGAAACATTAAACCTCAAGACAATTAATTATAATGAGTTCCTCACTTATTTACAGTTATTCAATGAATTACTATAACTTGCAATTAACACTCTAACATTTTAACCCCAATAGAAACAGAACCAAATGTGAAATATCAAAACAAAATGTGAAAAGTTGGCCTTTTTCCATTTTTCAAATTGTGTTGGCACCTTACTATTGTAATAAAATGCACAACCTCATCACATTTACTCACTCCTTCATCAGGTGGAATTCCTGTACATACTCACTCCTTCATCAGGTGGAATTCCTGTACATACTCACTCCTTCATCAGGTGGAATTCCTGTACATACTCACTCCTTCATCAGGTGGAATTCCTGTACATACTCACTCCTTCATCAGGTGGAATTCCTGTACATACTCACTCCTTCATCAGGTGGAATTCCACCTGATGAATGAGTGAGTATGTACTCCGAAACGTCGTGTATTTTCACATTAAAGAAGTTGTTATCCAGAAAATCTTCCTGTTCTTACATTCTGTGTGAGTGTGACTGCATGGATACTGCGAATCGTGTTGTAGATAATTTAATGGCAATACACCTCAATGATCAATTGTAAACTTTTCATAATCAACTTTTAATTTATCTGTGATAATTGTCTAATGTTCTCCGACGTTCATATCATTTCATCTTTTCTTTTGCAATATGTTCATTATTAGGCAATTAAATCAAATTTCTTGCCGCTAATGAGTGTCATATAGCCCTAGTGGCGTTAAACAATAACTCACTCACTCTCTCCAAATGTAAATCCTTTTTTATATCCGAATCCCATTTAATGCTCATTGAAGACATGAATATGAATCGAGTACTACGGCGGCACATATGTGTGGTAAATTGACGATATACCCTTCAACCTGTTAATAACCATACATCAAATATTAACGAGTACTATCCTATGGATAATGAATTGTTAGACGTTTAATGTTTCTGTAGAACGTCAGCTCGAAGTTCGCGGAATATTAGAGATGAAGAGAATAATGTTTCATCAACTTCATATAGCAAATTAACTTTATTAAACCCAAATGAGGTTTCCCTTCTTATATTCTAATTGCAACAAACAGGTGAATTGTGAAGTGAAAGTTGACAGTCTTGTGTATGTTGTACACAGAAATGTGGGAAAATGCTGTACACAGAAATGTTGTACACAAATATGTGACGACTACCAGCTTAAAGGATTATTAATGTTTCCTAAACCGTATGAATGCTAAAGTCATTGTTGGCGTGTACACTTACGGTTACATTGGACGTTACATTAAGGTTACACTATTTTATTTGACGTTGAATCGTCCCAAAATACCATATGTGATGATTTCCACATAAATATACTCTATTCCCAAGCGCTAAAGCTGAAAGTTACTTGCATCTTATGTTAATCGAGTAACAGCCTTATTAGTATGCACAAAGAGAAACTACCCGTCCTATTGCATGTACAAAACTTATATATTATGATCTATTAAACATTACCAACACAAATCTGTCTTTATGCCTGTTGTAGAAAACTTTTTTAAAATTACGATTGACTCGCTCGCGCTGCGGTGCATTCTGCAATTTTTGATCAATCACTACTTTCACCGTTGTATCGTCACTATACTGAATTGACTAGCATAACAGCGATGCTTTACGTTATCATATACCTATCAATGATATGGGTTGATTTACACATGTGATAGGTATAGGAAACTGTACCCATATTGCTGCCCAGTTCGGAAATCCATATCAATATAAGCCCATAGGACGTTAGGTTAAAGTGATCTTCCTTGGCGCACAGTCCCGCTTACACGGTAACGTCACAAACGAAGCACTGTCAGAGTAAGCCCTTATAGTTTCTAAACAGGGGTGTCGTTGACGTTTTAACTTATTGTTTATCAACATAATTAAATATATTATTAATTGGAAAAAAGAGGCACGGCTTACATAGTCTTTAACAAACTTATATAGTGGAGAGTTTATTTATCTTGATGGTCCTTCGTATTGAAACATCATATTCGTAATATTTCTTTCAGCATTTTGTCATGCTTTAAGAATAAAGTATGAAATGGGGGGTCTAAGGCTGATATTGGGTATGGTATGAACAATGACACGTTATAACCTATTAGTAACAGTCCGTATTTCTCGATTGATTAACATCAATTATAACATATGACAGGTGTGAATGAAAAAAATAACAGTTGATGTCCGTTTAAGACTGATATAGTAACATGCCTTTTTGAACTTACATAGCATGGCCATGACATGTACAAAGACATTTCTATTCTATCAATCCACTTTTTACTGATATAACAATTTTAAAAGTCTATGGGTTATAGCCATTCTCTTCCCACAGAGGTTACTCCTTCCAGATTTACGATCCTAACCTCTGTTATTTACGCTTGAAATCGAGAGCAGAAGGAAAGTCCCCTAGCGGTGGAAAGCGAAATCTCCGACCGTATCCCTGCTTTTGAACCAATGAATACTAATCTTTAAGTGACATGTCGACCGAGTGACTTCAAAGATCTAGGCATTTTACAATGACGGGTCTTGCTCATTAGCATGCCATTCGAATATGTCTGATGTTGATAACGCAAATAAACTGTTTTTGGTATTTGTCTCTGATTTCGTCTTATTTATAAGCGCGTTTAAGATCCATAGTTTTCACATAACCAAAAAGCATATTTCGAGGAAAACGTTGGTCTTACGTTTATTTTATCATGATGATGTGTCATTGGCATATGTCACTTTTACAACGATGTTGCTGATTGCACAACTACTGTAGATTCAATTGCAACCAATCAGGACACTCCCTTTCCGCTCCCGATTTCAAGCGTTAAACAACAGAGGGTATGATCTGAAATCTGAAGGGAGTAACCTCTGTGGGAAGAGAATTATAGGTTATAACGTGAAACCTTGACGATAAACAGATGTTGCAAAAACTGTTGAAATATGGCTACCTATTTATGATGGTTATTGTTTGATAGCTTCTTTTAATTGTCGCAGTTGCAGATACAGTTGCTATATCAAGACAAGAAAATACTACATGTACATAGACAATTTACATGTACGTAGGCCACTGAACAAGATGTATCGTCATTTACGATGTCAGGTTGATTAACAATCTCTATGTGTTATAAATGTTCATAAAGGCTGTAAGAAGGTAAAATCAGAAGCAACATTATACAATTTACAATATATTATATTCTTCTAACTAATCAATAGTAAGAGAATTCAAAGGAGTCATTTGGTTCTACCTAAAACAGTTAAAGGTCAATAGTATTCGTTTTGAAGATATATTTTTGTCTTAATAAATCAATGATGAAAACTGAACCCATTAAGTTTTGCATTACTAGACCATAATGTGATGCTGTTGATTCTTGACTCCCGACTCTAAATAACGTTAACAAAGTCGAGTGACACAAGTTCATAAATCTTCTGATGAACAAAGGCGTTGTTGTATCATATGTTTATTCTTACTTTCGCGTATTGCTTTGGGAAATACTGAAATCGTATGACAAACGTATATTTGTCATATGTATCAATGTATCAACATTCGTTCCATAGACTAGTTTTTATACAAATAGAAACAAAATGAATATATAATAAACAGAAAATAAAATAACTATGTTTTATTAGAATAACGTGAAACATGACAAACATACAAAATCGTCACGATGATGATGAAGTGAAACTTGTAGTTAAAAAATCAATGGTAATTTCTTATACATAATATAATCTGTATAGACTAAATCTCTAAAAAAAAAATGTGCTTCATCGTTCAAAAAGGTTATTGTCTAAAAACATTTCTGATAACAATTATACTATTTTAAACTAATTAACTTGTTAACTAGGAATCCAAATAGTATCCAGTTCAAAGAACCATTGTGGGAACGCCTGTCTGGTAAAAAAATTTTGGACCAATGTATTATTGACTAAACATCATAATTAATTGATTGAGAATTAGACAGTTTGTAAAGAAAGATCTAATAAGACCTCCAAAGGTCTGTCATATCTATAATATAATGAGTTGTGCCAGAATAAGATAGAAAGCATAAAAAGAGTTGAAATTCCTTTTGGAGACGAAGAAAATAACATTGCCAGAAGTATCAGAATAATCCAATAAAACAACAACCCAATTATAACTGATAATAATTGATAACTGATAAATACATGTACCAAATGTTTGTTCACATGTGTATCTTAGTGCAAATATCGTGTAAATTGACCTTAATATTTACGTCAATAAAATTACAACATACAATGACATTGAATCATCATATATACCCAGAGTATAACGTATCAATCTCAAACGTATGCTGTGATCCTCACGGCAGTGGTGCATTTTTATGAACTTGATGAAATGGCCATTAGGTCAATTTTTTCAAATTAAAATTTCATCAATGTTGGAATGACATGTCATACACTTGGGTGTTCATAGAATAACGATGTCAGGGATCATATAGATACAACATTGACTCAGGTGTTACCTATTATATTAATGTTTGTTTAAGCGTTTATACATTAGACAACATTTACGTATCGTCTTTGTACATGTTGAAAGTTAGCATTTGTCTTTTGGCAGTGTCTACAAATTATCGATTACGATATAAAATGCATTAGCTGCCAGTCTTGAATTTAGAAAAGAAATAGTGGATACTTCCAGTCAACAATTTTAATTATTGTACTACATTAACAGGCTCTCGTCCATGATAATAAGGCAAATAAGAATAATATAGTACATTATGTTAATCCTGTTGTCCACGTACATTGGACTGCTATCTACAGTGTGTATGAATTATTTGCACAACTCTGTCAATGTATATATATTGAATAAATTACGCTTGTGTGTGACAAATTGAAAGTGAAAACAATATGAACAACCTGATCACAATAACTGCGAATATGTGATAGAAAACAGGGAAACTGCTCAGGTCACAGAGAATTGAGACCTTAGATAATTCAATTAGCAACTGCAAATGAGCTGTCATCATGAATGATGGATGCTGTGTGGAGCTGCCATTCTTACGCACGTCAAGAAGACATCCGTGTGAACTCTCAACATCGTTTGGTTTCTTGATCATTTGATGTTTGTGACTTAAGGGTTTTATCAATAACGTATTGCCAAAAAAAACGACAGGTGCTTTTTCCAAGATTTACTTTTTTAATACCAGATAAAAATAGTAACATTAGATATTTTAATTTGTTTAAAATTTTTAAAACGTCGCTTCGCCTTTTACTTGATAAGATTGTCATGTTGTATATACTCTTGAACCAGGAATATTATTGTAAGACGCATGATCATTTTGCAAACGTCACTGATATTTTTCACTTAATGTTTGTATTACTGCGTATCATATTTCTACACATACAGATACAGTTGTGTCCACTGTTTACGAGAACTATCCATTAAACAAGAACTTAGTCTTGTAATGGTTATTCTTAGCGTGCAGACAACGCTGTAACACTTCTAAATACGAATGTAATGTTAGCAATGCCGGTGAGGTGAGGTGAGTTAGGGTTTAACGCCGCTTTCAAGAGTATTTCACTTATATCGCGGCTGCTAGTATTATGGCAGGGAGAAAGCCCGCAACGCCATGTGGCTATGCATTGCGGTGAAACCTGCGAGCATCGACTGGAACTAGCGAACCAAGGGTGGTACTGCACTGAAATTCAATGTAGCATTGCACCCAAACCTGACTGTGTTTCAGGTTGCCGTGCCCCGGGCGGGATTCGAACCCCGGAACTCTTGACCCGAAGCCGAACGCGCTCACCACTGCGCTATCCAGCAATGACAGAACAATGGATGTTTGTTATGCTGACCCAAAAAACAAAACAATAATCCGCTCTCCAACTGTCCACGATGCCAAGTTTAGTTTGAAAGTGACAACGACGCAGACATTCAAATTCCTGAAGATTGGAGTCCATGTTATCTAAATATCTGAAACGTGTCAGGCTAGGATCAGATTGACATGTCAGTTCCGATCTTAGGCAGTGATGATCTAACCCGGAAGTTGTCATGATGCTAATGTAACTCCGGCTCAGCCTGACGTCAAGCTCTAACGAGTTGACAAAGATTTAGTCACCATGTAATGCAAAAGAGACAGTGTTGACATTTGCAAAGCATGTACTTTTGAAAAGCTTTTTCGGAAAAAAGAGTAAGGCATTTTGGAAGATACTACTTTGGTATCATGATTGAGTTCACGTAAACCTCAAACATCATTGTTCTTTGTTTGTCTAATGTACATTTATATTAGTGAATAACAATCAAAGATGATCATTTATGTTCTTTAATTGCATCTTGAACTAGTTTACGTTTTCCTGCATATACATATACACGCTATTAGATATTCGTAATAAAGGACAGTTCAACATGTTGTTTTCCTAAACTCTACAATATTGTTCTGCAAACCAATAAATACCAATTTTGCAGGCTATGATATCTATAATAATGATGTTTAATACAGATATTGATTTATTTGTTTAACCTAGCTTAGTAGTATGTACGAATAAATATAACTTGAATATCATGTTGTGTTATATATAAATCTGATTTCAGTTGGTGGCTGATTTGTTTGAAAACCATTTGCAGTTTTCAAGGATTAAATATTCTGTCGTTTCCATGGAAAGGTCATTTTTGGACATTAATAGTTTTATAGCGACACGTTTTCTCAGAAACAATGACCCGTAGAAAAGTACACCTTATAATTACCATACTCCTGATTCGAACACAAATTCCGAAATATTATTGTGTATGGAATATGAAATTGAACTTTATGCAAGAAACTTCGTTCTTGTTCAATGTGGATAAGATTTCTTGGAAACTATAAGATGTACAGTGTAGGTCAATGAAATTTAGCATGTCGGTAGTCTTGGAACTCTTGATCAAATTTAAATGACATTTCCGAAATGCCCATTCCGTGAAATTGAACTGGTTGAATTTAATAGTAAAACAACTGATGTGAAGCTCAAATTAGACAAGTTTTCTGCGAAAGTATTATACCTAGGTGATTAACTTTTTTTTTGTGAAATTTCAGTCAAGATCAAAAGCTATTATTTTTAAATCATGCTTGACGAATTGTCGAAATGACATTGCTTAAATTTGTATTATAACTTTGTTCTATTAACATCAATAGAGACGGATAGTCATGCTCATTTTCATCTCACATCCCACTAAGACCTCGTTGCCTGTTGTAACCATTAATAAAAGTGTCCTGTTATTATCGATATCAGGACTGTTTCGTCAACATTTGATACATGGACACTTTTCAAAACCACTTTTTAACAAAACTAGTTAAAGTTTATCAACGACAACGGCATACAAATGTGGCTATACATTTGATTGACTAAGATCAAGACGTAAGAAAAGGAAGTTATATGATGTAATACTCAATAATGTTGGGACTTAAATACTTGAATCAATTGATTGACCTCAGGCAAAGGATGCACGAGAAATAATAGACCCAACAAATAAACATGACTTTGATATACGTTGTACCACGAATTAACAACCAAAATGGTTTCAAAGTTTTGTTAGAAATGATAAAGGAAGTTTGAAGCACAGAAAATAATATCCAATTTATAAGAATGTTCGAGTTTATATTGAAATTCCAAACGACTTAACTCTATTTAGAAGCCACCTTTAACTTCCACCGACACACAGCCAAGCTAATAAGGCTACCCAATTCTTTAAAACCATACTAGAAATTGCAACTGTGAAATTTCGGCACCTGTATGTTCATAAACGGCAGGAAATTCCACGATCTTTGAACATTAGTTTGTGCGCCTTATTTGACACGCGAGAATCCAAGTGCTTAAATCGCTCAGTCTGAACATCCGTTGTATTACCATTTCATTCAAAGACGTTCTCAAAAAAGGAAACACAACCCATATCTCAATATCTGACAACATCCCCTGAACAAAAATAGTGAACGTAAATTAGCATGTTTTGCCATGTACTCCTCTGACACGCACGGTGTCATTTTATCCAATTCTAAAATGTGCGAAAACGTCATGTGCATAATGCTAAAGGTCGTTTGCACGTGCAAGTCAAGGAAAACACAGTTGATGAAGAGGTCTATAAAAGAATTCATTGTTTTTCAATTCAGTCATTTCATTTACTCCGAAAATCCCCCGGTTGAGTACAGCAGATCGAAATATTGCCAATGGTTGCATTGAGACTGGGAAAAGTTTTGAACAGTTGCCCGTCATCTTAATAAAACAACAATCTCACGACTTTGGAATCGATTAAAAACAGATCCATGCAACTGAGACCAATCCAGAGCATTATAGACCAAGGATCACCACACCGGCTCAGATTCACTACATCCGGGTCACATATGTAATCGGCAGGCCACACTAACCGTCACTGCAACAGAGGTGGCTGGTTTAAGGAGAGTGTCGGCCCAAACCATCAGGAACTGTTTACGCGAGGCCAAACTTGGTACACGAAAACCATTTGTTGGACCAATCACCAGACGCCAGCATCGACACCAACGTCTCATGTGGTTCACTAACCTAAGGATATGGACCTTACAAACCTGGAAACAAGTCTGGTTCAGCGACGAGTCCAGTTTCCTTCATCACTGGCGTGACAGAAGGCAACGTGTCTATAGACGAGGAAATGAATGTTTTGCTCCGAACTTGGTTCGACACATCTTGTCTCAGGGTGTAACGTATACATTCTACTCCACTGTCATACCCCGGGTGCACAGGCAGCTCCCAACGCGAGATATCATATGGTCCAGCCAATCAAATTGTTTTCTCGCCATGGTTTGCGATAACATTTCAGCCAATCACGGAGAGTCTTTCTAAATGCAGTAGGCTTTCGCACTTCCGCTTCACTTCTACGTCCACTTCAAATTGTCTCAGACGCAGACCGATGTACTTGGCCACTTGTATGCTGGTGTAGATGTTGTCTGATCTATAAAAACGTGGGGTGTTATCAATCCTACCCGATAAGAATTGCGACAAAGCAGCGAGTTCTCATTATTAGCCATGTGATTGCCATAATGAAAAAACAAGTCAATTATCTTCGATCTCTGAATTTGAATGCTGGTTTTGTGGGAGAAAGTGGAGACATTGATGAAAGTATTGTGAATGGAATCTGTCAGTATGTGTATGCTTCACCCGAATCGGCCTTAAACAACTCAAGATGGAGGTCCTATTGGAATAGTGACTCGAGTATATCTACCTTTGGCTTACTCGAATGACGAAACACACACACAATCTTAACTGTTATGATTAAATGCTATTCCTCTTAATTTATTCTAAAGAAAATGCAAGTATTATCGTGCCTATTCAGAGCACTATGTTAAACATATATTTCAGTTAAAATGTGTCCGTCTCTTCACGGTATATGTAATTGTTGGATACATATTATAATATGTACAAGGGCCACCCCTTCCCGTAAATTTACCAATTTACCAATCAGAGGCAAGCAATGACTGAATGACCTATTAACTTCGTATAGCGGACTTCCGGAAATGGGACCGAGTTTAGTATTAGGTTGCACAAACTCGTCAATAAATGGGACTTCATTGCGACCGCAGCGTCGTGTTTAACCTTTGTGACGTCACGTCAATCGAAAGCATGCGATGTTATTTCTATGCTGAAATTCAGTGTAGCACTGCACCCAAACCTTACTGGGTGTAGAACAGTTCTCTACTGCAGACAAAGTTGCCGTGCCCCTGGTGGGACCTCTTGATCCGAAGCCGAACGGCTAACCACTGCGCAATCTCCCCAAGGGCACCTGGTGGTTGACAAGTGTATCATCGTCTAATGGTATTGATTTCAACTTGTGAACATATAAACAAATGGCTGCCTTGATTCCCATTGGGATTAGGCTGCAGTGTTCTTCATCCGAGATTGGAACTATAATCAGATTTGTGTTGATGTAAGCATTCTTCTGTGTCCAGTACCAATATATATCTATTTCAGGGACTTGTGTGGAAGGGACATCTATCACCTGAGACACAACATTGATCATTGTGAAAAAAAGCCAGTTCATGTATAGCTTTAAAATCAACTTTTCCTGTTTAAAACGAAGTATGACAGACAGACAGAACATTTTATATCTCAACCAACCAACGGCAGTACATGAGAATATGAAATATATACATAAAGAAAGAAATATATACATGGCAAGTGACTGGACACTTCATTTGAATTTTATTTAAAGAATTCACTCAGAAATAATTTAAAGTTCTTTAAATGCTTAGTACCTCTATTGCATAATAGTTTATTTACCATAGAGGTTTTTTTAAGGGCATATATTTGTTTCGGAAGGTAAGTATCTCGCTGTATTAAGAGGGCATCCCATTTAAAAATATAATGAAACTCGTAGCCAACAACATTAGCATTACATAGTTTCCACAATCGTTCTTCTTTAGGGGTTGAATTCCTTGGGCCTGTTTCAATTGGTAAATTATTGTTATGTTCTGAGCCTGAATATGACACTTTTAGTACATTGGAAGAAAGGTGACATTTCATTTCTAGCAATAACAGATGATTTAATATTTTGGTACATGTACATATTTCTAACAAGAGTTAAGAATTTGCCTTTAATACCATCTCGTAGCATTTGTTACCACTATCCTGCGCGCCACACAGTATCAAAGACTTTGGTAAAATCAACGAACACACACTAGATATAACGCCTAGACAATATGAGTATTTATAAAACTATATTAAAACTGAACATATTGTCGACAGTCCAAAATTATTTTCTAAACCCTGCTTGTGCAGGCGTAGGTACGTTATTGGTTTCCGTGAATAGTGATAGTCTTTCATTCAGAATGCGTGTAAATAGTTTTCCAAAGCAGCTCAATATCGTTATAGGTATGTACGAGTTTGGATCATTTCTATCGCTATTTTTCCTATAAATCGGTTGAATGATAACACAGAGCCAGGATTCTGGAATGTGTGCCATAGTCAGGACCAGGTTACAAAAGGAGTGTTCGAAAATATATCAATCCATAATATAGTTTGTATGCTCTTTATTGATTCATACATGTTCTATCAAATTTGCTCTAATTGTAATTCAGTGGTTAGCGCGTTCGACTTCAGATCAAGAGGTCCGATCAATCCCGCCAGGGGCACGGCAACTTTGTCTGCAGTAGAGAACTGTTCTACACGCAGTAAGGTTTGGGTGCAATGCTACACTGAATTTCAGCGTAGTATCACCCACGGTTCGCTAGTTCCAGCCGTTGCTCGCATGTTTCATCACAATGCATAGCCACATGGCGTTGCGGGCTTTCTCCCTGCCATAATACCAGCAGCCGCGATATAAGTGAAATACTCTTGAAAGCGGCGTAGGAGAAAAAAAGTTGAAGAATCAGATTGTTTAACCAGGCTTTTCGCTGATGACTCGTCCCTTGGATATTCTGCAGCAGATTATAAAGTTATAGAAAGAAACCTGAATAGTAATTTGTATAAATTAAATATTTGGGGTAAATCATGGCTAATCAAGTACAATCCTGACAAGACCGAAGCTGTCTTGTTTTCTTCAACAAAAAAAATTACAAACCACAACTTTACTTAGATGGGGTAGAAACAAAAATGGTGGAGACACATAAACATTTAGGAGTAACGCTTGCGAATAATGGAAAGTGGTGGATTGAACATATTGATGGTATTATAAAACGTGTCTCTAAAATGATATGTTCATTGAGACTTCTGAAATATGTATTGGGCAAAGAGACTCTAAGTAAAAGTTATGTAATGTTTATAAGACCTCATCTTGAATACGCATGCGAAGTCTAGGACGGGTGTTCTCTTGAATTAATAAACAAATTAGAGCAGATTCAACTGCAAGCAGCAAGAATAGTTACTGGATTATCAAAATATATATCACAAAAACATTTGTATTTTGAAACAGGTTAGGAAACATTACAAGCACGTAGGAGAAAAAAAGTTGAACTTGATGTATACAATTCAAAATGGATTGTCTCCCCAATACCTTGCTGATCTGCTTCCTCAGAATGTCGGTTCTAAATCTACTTACAACTTAGGTAACTCACATAATATATTTACTCCCAACTCAAGACTTAAACTTTCACAAGATTCGTTCTTTCCATCAACAATACATTTACATTCTTGGAATGGTCTACCAACCGCGCACCGTCAGTCCAAATCAGTTTCAAATTTTAAATCATGTATTACTCATCGTGACACCTTTGCACCATATTATTATTCATGTGGCAAAAGAAAACTAAATATTATTCATACCAAGTTACGTTATACTGTTAGCTCATTGAATTATGATTTGTATAAAGTTGGAATTAAAACAAATGCTAACTGTATATGCGGTTACAATGTAGAAAACGCTTATACATATAAACAACAATATATAACATACAATGCATTTAATTGAAAGAGACGTGTTATACATATGTTTTGATAAAAGAACGTCTTACAGTTTGTACTCGATTTAGCTGGGGCGGGATAGCACACTGGTTAGCGCGTTCGGCTTCGGATCAAGAGGTCCGGGGTTCGAATCCAGCCAGGGGCACGGCAGCTTTGTCTGCAGTAGAGAACTGTACTACACGCAGTCAGGTTTGGGTGCAATGCTACACTGAATTTCAGTGCAGTAGCACCCATGGTTCGCTAGTTCCAGCCGATGCTCGCAGGTTTAACCGCAATGCATAGCCACATGGCGTTGCAAGCTTTCTCCCTGCCATAATACCAGCAGCCGCGATATAAGTGAAATACTCTTGAAAGCGGCGTTAAACCCCAACTCATCTCACTTCGATTGAGCTCATGTGGAAAAGCTTTCCGACAGCTCCATATTGAAAAGATTCATCACCAAAAGTCAATGCAAGTAACTTTAACAGTCCTATCAATGTAAAATGAGTTTAACAATCAGTTGTTCGAGCTTTTATCTTCGAACCCGGACCTCTTTGAAACTCTAATACAGGGCTACTGTAAAACTAGTTGTGGACCTCGTTTTTGTCAAGGTCGAGAAGGGGATAATCTGTTGGGGCATCAACATGACATCTATCTTTCAGTTGCTAAATAAATTATCTGATCTCTCTTAAGCAGGGATATGTTGTATTGAAATATTCATCGTTGCCAATGAAATACTTTAACCTAAACCGCGAGGTGAGATTACCACGAATACAATAGAACAATATGAAACCCTGTCTGATATCAAGTACAAAAGTCTAATACTTGATGGTGTTATTTGCAAATTCATTGAGTGATACTTTAAATGTAACTTATATCAGACAATCGGCCTCTCTGAAATTATCATGCAACTTCGTGGAGAGTTTCTATTACAGAACATTGCCATTGTTATTACCCCTAGATTAATGTCAGTATCAAGTGGGGAGTCGTGTCTATGTGGACATTAATCTCATGTTAGACAGATTAAGTCTAATACAACGTCCCATCTCGTTTCCTCTGCAGCTGTCGTTATTTAACAGTGAGTGTTTATTGACTACTTGTCTGGCCGTGATGCCGGGATCACCAAGGACAATGGTCTATTACATGAAAGGTTGGCGTCATGTGTGACAATACAGGTTTGCTCGTTTAACTTTATTGTCAAATGTATTCACCAATATAAATCCGTCTCAATTTGATAAAAAATGATTATCACTTACAAATTGTATCCTTTGCCCTGATTATGGTAGGTACAAATATCCAACTTTGATTTTCACCTTAGGAGGTTTCTGTTTTACAAATTAAGACAACTAAATGATATCATCTTATAACCATCCGAGTCTCGTTGAAAGTTGTTAGAAGATGGATTGAATCAGATGTTGTGGTAGACAAAATTACAATCTTCCATTTAGTTATCTCTCATATAAGAGTGAAGTGAATCAGTCAGTTTTTTTGTGTTGGATATGTGAGATGTGAGATGTATACTAATATATTAAAGAAAATAGAAATCAAGTTTGCTCTCAGTGGATGTGTAATGGCAGGATTTTTAACCACAAATGATAGGATATTCCTTTGAATTAAGGTTTGAGTAAAATTGATTGAATATGTTTTACTCAGCTAGGTTTCTACTTTGTTCGTGCAAGGGAAATATTAATATCACTCATTTATTTCATATTCATCAACATTTGTATATATGTTCATGGTTGAATTATTAGGCATAGCAACGACCATTGACATTCCTTCTTTAAACACCCTTCTAAGAGAGAAAGAAACCATTGTGTATGAATATATAATGTCTTGAAAGGGGCAGTAGCACGTTTTTTTTCAAATTTTATTTTTTCAAATTTCCTATTTATATTGATAGTTTATGTCATTTATATTAACTTTAGAGGGTAAAACATCTTATTACACAAACCAATTTTCCGTAGTGGTAATAACGGTGTTGCGTATAAAGCAAACATTGCATGGCGGCCATTTTATTGTGAACACAATTTAATCATTTCGCATTACAAAAACGATTCCCATGGCATTATCGAACCGTGGACAGTCATTTTTAACTTGATTTTCCGAAGAGAGAATGGTCCTTTACTATTGGTGACATTATTTTTCAAATACATTTCATCGACCTATTTGAGCGAAAAAACGTGCTACTGCCCCTTTAAAGAAGTCTGTATTTACGTTGTCAAGATGTGATAAACTTTCCAACTTTGATGATGAATAGCGTTGTATCAAATATGTTATGATGTTAAGAATAACTGATTTATGTATGCATTCCAATTGGATATATCTTCTGAATACTCGATGCAAATGTTTCATAGAATTTGTTTTGTTTAGATTAGTTTACATGATTAAAAATCAATAAGTTTGGTATAGAGAGAGATAATGAATAATAGGATATATCGAATGATGACAACATGACACTGTTGATTCTCGTTTTCTTAATCTAAATAAAGTATTCCCTTATTAACACATGCACTGAGTCCCGAAAACGTTGTACATGTTCCATGACAGACAAATTATTATCATTATTAACTTAACTGATTAACTTATTATGATATCAGCAAAAATAAGTCATATTTGTGGAAACAATTGCAAATCATTGTGCCATAGAAGATACGTGCATAACATGACATTCCTCTATACAATGATATATAAACATTATTATTATGAGAAATCCTTCCTTCCTGATAGCGTTAAATTATTGTATTCATTGCCCACCGAACACAGAGATCCACCATGTAGTGGTTAGCATTGCTGCCTGTCACACCAACAGCCCGGGTTCGAATCCTGGTGGAGACATTATACACTTAATTACTCATGAGGTCATTATGTGAAATACAAGGACTCGAGACCTGACTCCCGAGGAGGTCTGACGTGACCGAGACCGCAGGTCGAGGTCAGGTCAGACCGCCGAGGTAGTCAGGTCCGAGAGTCCTTGTATTTCACATACTGACCTCACCATGAGTAATCAAGTGTTTTATTATACCGAAATTTTAGTTTTTCTTCTTCAGACTATAGTATGTATTTTCCTTATTTGTCAAATCGAACCCATCAGCTGACGCCATCTTGAAAGCGAACGTCAAAACAAACAGTCACGCGATAAATCATGAGTCAATATCTCAGGTCAATGACAGAAATTTCTGTCACAAAACTGACCTCATCACTGGAATCGGAGATCAATGTACAAATATATGTTTCGATCACATGGTGTGAACTGGCCAATGATATTCTTACACATTTAATAGAGGTATAATAACAAAAATTTGTGACCTGGGTCTTATACTGTGCAGTGTCCATGATCAAGGTACGTCATCCACATTGCACTCAGTTCACCCAGCGGTACAAATGGGTACCCGGACATGGGAATGCATGGACCTATACAGTCGTGTGAGGTGCATAATATGCGGCACCGAATGTACGATTCCTTCAGGGTAATAATTGTGTAGCGCCTTGAGCTTGCATTGAGCATTGATATGTCTGCATTATACATATGCTACTATTGTTATCATTATTTTCTAAATGTCATTATGCAAAATGCCGACACATACAGCCATTTTGACTTTAATTATGGCATCAATTTTCTCAAATCATACATTCTCATCTCGGACTGCATTGACCTTAATGCTCATAAGTATGAAAGACTTATTCCTCAAAATCCGCCTGTTTTTGTGGCTATAACTATGCAGATTAAATGCACTAAAAATATTCTTTTCATGTCCTCGTTACAGTGAGTGAAGGGAGTATATGTTTTTTACAACAGAGGATTTGATATGAAATATGTTTTATTTAGAAACCCAAAATACTGTAGGTAAAGAACTTTTAATTTCTGTACACTCTTTAACAAATTCAACAGGAAGATATGTCCATTTACCTGTTTAAATGACATATCTGGATTTCTTTAGAAATATTATCCTTTACATTGTTACATCTTTGATGGGCATTCTAGAAGTTGAGATGATGAAGAATGAAGAACAATTTTATGGATACACAACTTCTTTATTCTGTATAGGCGACGTTTCGACATAGATACTAATGTCGTTGTCAAGCAGGTGGTACAGTTGAACAGCATCTGTCCCGACTCCTCGCTCCCCTAGGAAAGACAGCCAAATCCTTCATCGCCGACTCCAGTGAGTTTAGCAGAAATATTAGCACTATCAACAACCCTGGCATCATGATCAGCTACGACGTGGTAGATTTATTTACCAATGTTCCCCGTGAAGAAGCCCTCGCCATCATCAAATCCAGAGTAGAAGAGACCCACCCCAGCCTTGATACCCACCTCTCCCCCGACAGCATCATAGACCTAATCAACGCCTGCATCAGCTCAACCTACTTCACCTGGAAAGATCAACTTTACCAACAGACTCATGTGTTGCCCATGGGTTCCCCACTATCTCCTATCATCACAGAGATCAACATGATCCATCTTGAAGAAACCGCCCTCCAGACCTCTCCCATCCAACCTGCCTGCTGGTTCCGGAAGGTAGATGATACCTTTGTCATCCTTCACCCATCAGACGACCCAGACAGCCTCCTCCAACACCTAAACGCCCAACATCCCAGAATGCAGTTCACTATGGAATCAGAAAGAGACAACAAACTACCCTTTTTAGATGTCCCTATCCACAGAATTGACAACAAACTCAACACCAGCGTCTATCGAAAACCTACCCACACTGACCAGTATATCCACTTTTCCTCCAGCCATCCAGTCCAAGTCAAGAGAGGAATCATCGCAACCCTGACAAGACGCGCTAAGAACATTTGCTCAACACCTCACTCCCTGGCTACTGAACTCAACCACCTCAGACACGTCTTCCACAACTACAACAATTACCCTGCCTCCTTTGTCGACCAGACCATCAAGAACACCCTCGACCCAGTCACCAAGCCCCCACGACAAGAAGCAGCCCCCTTCTCCATCAGTCTACCCTACATAGGACCCACCAGCCACAAGATTCAACGACTCCTCAAGCAACAAGCAAACATTGATGTCACCATCCAAAAGGGCCAGACCATCCAGAACCTATTGCAGGCCATTGGCAGACCTACATCATCAAAGAAGTCAGATCCCTCCGGAGTTGTATACCAGATAGATTGTGAGTGTGGCGACACCTACGTCGGTGAAACATCCAGACCATTGACCCTCAGAATTAAGGAACACCAAGCATCCGTCAGAAAAAATGACTCCAAGTCAGCCATCTCTGACCACACCAAAACCAACCCAGACCACAACATCAACTGGAGCAACATCAAGGTCCTAGAAAAGAACCAGGCCAACTACAAAGTAAGGAAATACCTCGAAGCCATCCACATTAAGAAAATAGCACCAGCGCTGAACAGAGACGAAGGATACTACATCCCAAACGCCTACCATCACTTGCTACGTTAATCACTCATATTCATATTTACCTCATCTTTAATCACCATATTGCTGTGTACATCTCCTAATTACCCTTAATTATCAATAATCATGTTGTTAAATCATCTATATCCTTAAACAACCTCTGTTCTTAATCTCCTTAACAAGCTGTGTACATCAACCTCATCTGCTGTATAAACATTGTAAATCATTCTCTCTGGCTTCTACTCAATATGTGTACATCAAGCCTATCTACTGTAATAAAAACTCAAAATCTTCTCATCCTCCTCTATTGTATAAACACTACTTGTATATAAACCCTGGGAATTTGTTCAACTGTACCACCTGCTTGACAACGACATTAGTATCTATGTCGAAACGTCGCCTATACAGAATAAAGAAGTTGTGTATCCATAAAATTGTTCTTCATTCTTTACATTGTTAGTATATTTTACTGTACACGCTATTTACAAAGTTGCCAATACAGTGAAACTATTCCCATATTTGCACAACTTTTATCTCAAATAAGATTTTATCATAATATTGAAAAACATATTTCTGGAGACAATAGTGAATTCACCCAAAATGGGCCCCCTTGCAAATGTAGATTGATCCAAACTAAACCAATGTCACATCACTCCCCGTCTATGCTTCCGACTTTCCCTTTCTTTCTTATCCTTTTCTCTCTATCTATTTTGTTCTTATAATAGGTCAATTAAAACTGTCTGCTTATTTTAGATTATGTCTGTTTATGTTCATCATGCAGGGCCTAGTTGATATACATATAAAAACGAAATAAATAATAGTTCAATTTAAGAAACTAAAACTTGAAAAGAAAATATTATAACTTATATATGTATAACATCATTAGAAACTTCTGATTATGCTCAATGTAAATTACTCATTGGGAATATTCTGAAGTCAACAGGACTTAAAAAACATTTCCTCTTTTAATTAGACATTTCAAAGGTATTCATTTCAAGTAGAGAATAGGGGATATCTAGAATACAATGTTTGAATCAAGAAGTTATTGATTCAACATTGCTCTGAGGCAATCCTAAAGAAAACAGTCAATGAAATGTTACACTCAACTATAAAAAGTTATTGTCAAAATGTGGGATATTTCTAAAAAGTATATCATAATAGAAATATATTTGAATATAAGCTTCAGGTCATCATGGATATGATTTCATATATAAAAATATATTCGAAAATATTCTAGACAACTATTTACGTTAGTGTGGTTAATCAAATGATACTCTGCATCAATGATATGAATACTTTAATGATATTCTCACATCAGTAATTCGTCTAGACATCCAATTACTTAACACCACATGGAACACCTTCAAAGTGTAGAAATGTTAGTTATTGAAAATGAACATGTACATATTTAATCCCTTTTTATTAGTTTATAGTTAAACATGAATATAAAACAGTGGCCATGCTTCATTTAAAGAGAAGCATATTTATAACAATGAATTAACTACCATTGTCATGAAAGGATTGGATGGTTTTATAATCAATGAGAGAATAAAGGTTAGATACCAATATAGGTTTCACAAATATGGTATTACATGCAACGAAGTTCATTATATGTATCTATTGCTACATGTAAGTCATCATTTCCAAAATAAAACAATTCAGTTTACAAAATGAGTGCACTACACATACATTTTGTAACTGAGCTATGTGTATGAAACATTCCCCTTTGCTTGCCAATTTAAAAGCTGGGTGGACTGGAAGCAATATCATAGGACAAAATGTGGTGGAATCCGAATTCCGGATCCTTCCGGATTCTCCTAAAAATTTCAGGATCTCGAAGAAGTACAACACAGTATAACACGCATGTCACAAATATTTGGTGTCTCAACCGGGATTTGCATGCATGCTAACTTAATGACTAAAGTTGTAGATATAATGTGCATTGACGATGGACATAATGTTAAAAATGACCCTCAACATTATAAACAAGAACAAAGTGAGCATGGCTCACATACCCCCGCCATCCGCTATCCGTCCATTGAGAATTATAGATGTGAAGGTTAGGCCTACTATGTTTAAAAAACAGCTTCAAGCATCATAATATTGTCCAAAATAATTTTAGGAACTGACTGTTATTACAAATTTCATTCACCCAGATGTAATATTTTTCAGGTAACTTATTTTTTCCCATTAGGGCATCACACCGGTAATTTGTACCAAGTTCAATTACAGATTCAAGGGCTTCATAACTCCGTAAAAAATAATAATTCGGAACTGGACTGTGAACTCGATGAAGAGTATCATCTGGACTACCTACATGTAAAATTTCATTCACCTAGATGTAATAGTTTCCGAGAAAACTAGTCCCAATTGGAGCATCACAGCTCTTTTGGTACAAAGTTCAATTTCGGATTCAAGGGCCATAACTCCATAAAAAATAATATTTCGGAACTGGTTTTCGAACTCGATATAGAGTATCATCTGGACTACCTCCATATTAAATTTCATTCACCTAGATGTAATAGTTTCCGAGAAAACTTGTCCCCATTGGAGCATCACAGTTCTTCTGGTACGAAGTTCAATTTCGGATTCAAGGGCCATAACTCCGTAGAAATTAATATTTCGGAACTGGTTTTCGAACTCGATTAACAGTATCATCTGGACTACCTCCATATTAAATTTCATTCACCTAGATGTAATAGTTTCTGAGAAAACTTGTCCCCATTGGAGCATCACAGTTCTTCTGGTACGAAGTTCAATTTCGGTTTCAAGGGCCATAACTCCGTACAAAATAATATTTCGGAACTGGTTTTCGAACTCGATAAAGAGTATGGTCATGAGTACTCACAACCAAAATTTCATTCACCTAGGTTGAACAGTATCCGAGAAAACTTGTCCCCATTGAACACAATAAAACTAAGTCCAAAAAGTGACGTTTCCATGGAAACGACAAAAAATATCAATCTCAGAAAATTGAAAATTGTCTGTGCGCGATCGGAAGAACATGGTTAACAACTGTACAAAATTTGGTTGATGTACCTTTGACGGTTTTTGAGAAAATTTACCGGACGGAAGGACGGACAGACGGACGGAAGGACGGACGGAAGGACGGACGGAAGGACCGCTATATTCCCCCGCTTACTTCGTAACGGGGGTATAATTAAAATATACGGTTATATTAGGCGAGAGATTACTAAATCATTGTAAGAATACTAGCAACGATTATATAATATCTTTTGACCTTGATTTAGTCTGTTGGCATTATTCCAGAAACTGAAGTCAGATCAAGGTCATGTTTTTATAAACTATTACCATTCCCTGATTGTGTCACCGGTCTGTCGATTCAATGATATCTGCGTTTATATAGCAGTTACATACGTCACACCCGTGGTCATCTCATGTTTGCACAGCTAGTGGCTCTGTTTTCCTTCCATTATAATTACGAATGTTATCCATGGAATTTCGGTAAAATGCATTGGTATAAAAGGTGCTTTTAGTTTTGGTGTAGAAAGGTATGTCTTCTATTATTGTATCCAATTGTAAACTTGGTCCAAGGATGTTTGGTATTCAAACAGTTTTTAGTCTCAGTGTCTACGTGTGTAGAGTAAAATAATAAGAGTTATTCCATGTAATTTTCCTTTATAATACCTCATACAAAACCTAGACAGCAATTGACAATTTTGGCATTTCTCTTCGTGTTTTTGTAGGTCTTAGTTCATATTACTGGAATAGCAATATATAGATAGACTCACACGAATATAGTAAACAAATGATTATGATTGTGTAGATACTCGTAGTTTCAAATAATGTCTGGAAGAATTATTTTGTTTTCTTTGAACGTGATACTGTTGAAATTGTGTTTAAGCACAAGAAATGTTAGAAAAAATCATGCAACTGGCAACAGAAATATTTCAATTAAATGTTAGTGGCAGTGAAATGATTTCCCAGGTATCTTCAATAGTATCCAGTTACTGGTGTACATTATTTTGCAAAGTACACACAAGTGATGATATATCCGTGGAAATCAATGTATACCCGTTCTTGATCGCTGCGTTAGATATTAGATTTTGCTTCTGAAACAATCATTCAATCAATTCAGAAAGAAAGCAATTTGATGACGGCAGCCATGTGTACATTTTTAAAACTTATAATATAATAAATAATAATCGACTTAACAGTCAATTTGAGTGAAAGATGAATTCAAAAGTTAGAAGACCCTAGGTGACCAGTAGAATTGGTAATCACAATATGTTATTCATTTTGGTAAGATCTATTGATTTACAATGATGACTTTTCTATTTGTATTTTGAAAATTTTAAATGAACGAAAAAAGCTTTGCTATGCAATAATTCCATAATATATAACACGACAAATTAATACACACATCGTCACTTTTGATATTAGATTTTGCCTTTTCCTTTCCAATTCATTCAAAAGGAAAGGAATATAAAAATGGGTTAAAGGGTCCATGTGTACATTTTAAAAACATTTAGTATAATACATGATAATCGACTTAAAAGTCAATTTGAGTGAGGCATATATTTAAAAGATAGCACAAATATATGATCCTCGTGACTGTTAATTAGTCATTTGATAAGATCCATTGATTTAGAATTATGATAATACAATTTGGTTTTTGAAAATTTGGAATGAATTGAACGACTTTCCTATGCAATAATTTACGTCTGCCATAGATACAACTCGTTTAATTAATATACCATGGGGCTCCTACACTACTCTGTACAATAATTTGATGAGTGTAGAACCTATTGAACGAAATCTTAAGTTTGATAGTTTGCCCCAATTTTGAGTGGTATCAACTATTTTATGATATGGATATAACACAAACGGTTCAACTGTATCACGTTTTCCTTAAAATGATTCTCGCATCTACACGTTTAAATATTTAGAAGAACCTTCTCACTTAGATAAAACTTGCAAACATTTTCACTCTGTGAAATGAGGACTATTGTTTATATTCTTCATTGGGCAACATATCTTGATTAGAAAGCTATTGCAGTTTCATAGAGACACTAATTGATACTGTTCTTAATGATATTTTAAGCAGCATGTGGTTATGTACTTTCATTCAATTTAGTGGTTAGATAGGTATTTAAATCGATTTATATAAAACGGCTATTATTGATCTCTGTCATTGTAATGCAGCTTACTTAATGTGTTTTTGTAGCAAATACTGGTTTGAAATGACACAATTTAATAAAGTTTTCAATATTTTTTTGAAACCTTTTTCTTACAGGCAATTTGTACGCTTTCTAAAAAGGTCATCTCTCATTTGTTTTAAAAACATTGCTTATATTGAAAGATTGCCTTCTCTATTTATCAGGGAAATATAGTTTCTTGAAGTGATAATATAATATAGCATAATGTTTATTGGCCATATGATAACATGAAGTTGTCGTATAATCAATCTGAATTCGATTAAACACCTTTTCAACTTTCGATAAAGAATTAGTCCCTAAAATAATACTTGCCATTGTGTGCTTTGTGTTGGGTGTGTTCGTTGTCGATAGCCGATTGGATAGAGGGAAGTCTACAGGAACTACACAGGTTTCATATACACACTAAACTGTTCATGTACAGCAACAAAAATGATGCAACATATTGATACACATAGTAACACATTACTTGCATTTTAATACAAACTCATTTCCAAACAAAAAGGTAACATTAATTAGATGTTATAGATAGATTCGATGTTGTAATGTTCTGTCATAGTCACATTCTCACGATGTTAAACCTAATTGGACGTCTGAACAGTTCCAGGTCTTCGATGTTTTGGATATTTGATCGTATGTTGTTCTAAAGACATGGTGCTGCTTTACAGAACTGTGCTGTCACCGAACTTCTTTTTATTTGTCGATTGAATGTCTAGCACTCGTGATGAGTACGATAGACGGGTTATGCCCGAGTACAAGAGGGATAAGAAGCACGTGTCATTTACATTGACGACATACCTAGTTGCAGGTTCTACTGGAGAATTTACAGATCCGACGAATCAATGATTCAAATTTGTGAAATGAGTTCAATAAAACAGTTAAGCAGCAATCAGATTCTCTTTCTGAGAACTTGGAATGTTTGGATCACAAAAAGGCATATCTATATCTGAGGTCAATATGATACAACTGTGTGATCAGTGCATCCCAATGTGAAGGTCTACATAAGTAAACAAGCAGTGGTCATTGTGTCACTTGGCTTGTCTGCTAACAATCAATAAGCCTGATTATTAGATGGGAAAACAATATAAGGTTAATAAGCAAAACCGCGTTGTTATACACGAAGCTGACCTTTGATGTAACAGACAAATGTGGTTAGTGTTCCATTATTGATAACAGGTAAACAAGGAGTTCAACGCTGTCAACTAAGATATTGTTCAGTGATAACTGCAAGGGAAACGAGCTTTGAAGTTACATTAGAGTAAATATACCTGATGTCCACAAAAACACGACTCCCTACTTGATTCAGGCATTAATTCAGGTGTAATAACGACGGCTGCTGTGGTAATGTTCTGCATTAGGAATTCATCAGGAAGGTCCGTCTAGTTTTCTGAAGTTTATATTCAACAGCTGTTCAGTAATTAGACACGTTTTAAAGCGTACACAGTCACAAGGGTCATCACCAACATCTGAAGGTTTGTTAAACCTTACCATTGCTACATTTAATATCTAGTTCTGTTTTTTTTTTTAACTTACTAGTTAATCGTTTGTATATATCCGGAGCAGGAGAATTTACGTTTAGACGTATTGGTTGTTAAAATGTGTATTTTTATTGTCCAAATATCGTTATAGCTGTAAGAGTTTTTTGCATTCATATTTCAATCTAATGGTTTCAAAAGATGAGGTAATTATGGTATAAAACAGAATTACACAATACTGTATGGAAAACTTAATCAAAGCAACACATATTAATCGTTTCCAAGAAAAGTCTTTCGTAGATTATCCACTTTGCAATTATCAACACAGCCTTGTTTGACTTCAAGTCTATGAACATCAGTAGTAAAATATCACGGTTTTTGTAGCTACTGTGATGAGGTCATCATCACTAATGACAATTGCAAAAACGAGTGAGTGAGTTATTCTTTTACGCCACTTGGGCAATAAACAATAACAGCCATTAGCGGCGAGAAATTTGATTAAATTAGATATTTAAAATGATAGAAAAAGCATACAAGAAGGACACGAAGGCCGTAAAAACATCAGCAACTTATCACAATTTGGTTAAAAGCTGATATGGAATATACAAAAGTATGTTCACCGAAGTGACTAAAAATTTGAGCAATTGAAATATTGGGGTAAAACGTTTCCCTGATATGTGCAGTGTCCCAATACAAAAGCGAATAAAGTCACAAGTGAATCCTTCGAAGATAAATTAATTCAGTGTTTGATGTTGATAATATTTAAAAAAAACATGGAAGTCCTGGAACTACAAGATTTAACCAGTAAGCTATCACTGATTCTAATGAAGTAAAGTGATAAAATGTAGACATCTTTTAAAATATTAATGAAATGAGTTAAATGAAAATTCAAAATTTCATCTATCAATAAACTGTTCAAATTAGAGAGAAATCGTTGAATAGATAAAGAAATAAAAACTTTCAACCCTTCCATATTATACAAATTATCACTGTAAAATAAGCTAATTAATAATAATAAGCTTAGCGAATTTGCATTGTCTATGTGAAAGCAAGATACTGTAATGAATCAGCTACAAAATGTAATACGTACTACTCTCTAGTGAAAGTACATTCAGAAGGGAAGATTAGTTAGTATGGTCAGAAATGGTCATAAATTAGGGCTGAAACCAAATTGCAGCTAAGTTACATAACCACCGAATTAACACAGATTTACTGTTTTGTTTGCATTGTTACATATACATTTACATATTATATACATATATATAATATAAATATGATATGTGTCAGACATGTAAGTAAACACATCAATCAGGCAACATGACTGCCACAGTCATGTATGGACAAGATAAATAATTACAAATAGATGCAGAAATGAAAGACATTCTTTTCTACACCAAAACTAAAAGCACCGTTTATACCATTCCAATTTCAATTTCCGAATTCCATGGATAACATCCGTAATTATAACAGAAGATAAACATAGTCAATGGCTGTTCAAAAATGAGATGAGCGCGGATGTGACCCATGTAATTGCTGTAGAAACATTGTGTTTTATTTCACCCGTCACTGAATACAGAGACCAGAAACACTTTCAGCGAATGGTAATAGCTTATAAAACATGACCTTAATCTAACGTTAGTTACTGGAATAATGGTAACAGACTAAATCTGGATGTCACAATAACTGGTTTACCGAAATTCATTCTTAATTCATTGATGGGGTCGTAAATGAAACAAGCAAATGTCAACTAAGTGTAATCTTTGAGATTTTTTCCCACAAGATTGTTATATAGCCGTGACTAGTTTTATGATTATGAACTTGATCTCTTGCCAGATATAAACGCAAATTGTAATTTATAAACATTGCGGATAATTTTTTACAATATGTTTTTCACCAGTGCACTTTATATCTACAAATTGAGTCATTAATGTCAATCAGTCGTGCAATCAAGTCCTCATGTTGCCATAAATATGCATGATTATTGCCAATTTCAATAATAAGGCAGAGAACGCAGAACTGAATAGCGAAATTGAATAACAATTCAAATATGGAACTAAGAATTATTATTGATTGTTCACTGTGTATTTTGAGCTAAGAGCTCAAATTAGCCCTTTAGCTGCATGTTCGTGAACGGTTGAACCGTCCGTTTTATATCCAAATGATCAAATAGTTTATACCAGTTAAAATTTGGGCGAACTATCAAACTGAAGATTTCGTTCAATAGGCTCTGCACTCAACATTATCTTGTACATTTTCTGTATAAGAGTTCATGATAAAAGCTCTATACCATGGTATATTAATTTGCCTTGTTATATATATATGGAAGAAATTATTGCACATCAAAGCTTTTTTAATTCATTTAAAATTTCAAAAAACAAAAAGAATAGTCATCATTGTATATCAATAGATCTTACCAAAATGAATAACATATTGTGATTACCAATTCTACTGGTCACCTAGGGTCTTGTATCTTATGAATTTATCTTTCACTCAAATTGACTTTTAAGTTATTATAATATAAGTTTTAAAAATGTACATATGGACGCCATCGTCATATTGCTTTCTTTCTTCATAAATTGAATGATTATTTCAGAAGAAAATCTAATATCTAACGTAACAATCAAGAAAGGGTATACATTGATTTCCACGGATATATCATCACTTGTGTGTACTTTGCAAAATAATGTACACCAGTAACTGGATACTATTGAAGATACCTGGGTAATCCTTCCACTGCCACTAACATTAATTGAAATATTTCTGTTGCCAGTTGCATGATGTTTTTAAACATTTCCTGTGATCAAACACAATTTCAACAGTATCACGTTCAAAGAAAACACAATAATTATTTCAGACATTATTTGAAACTATCTACACAATCATAATTATTTGTTTACTATTTTCGTGTGAGTCTATCTATATATTGCTATTCCAGTAATATGAACTAAGACCTACAAAAAACACGAAGAGAAATGCCAAAATGGTCAATGGCTGTCTCGGTCTGGCATGAGGTATTATAATGAAAAATTACATGGAATAACTCAAATTGTTTCACTATCCGCACGTAGACACTGAGACTAAAAACTGATCTTTGAATACCATACATCCTTGGACCAAGTTTACAATTGGATACGATAATAGAATACATGCTTTTCTACACCAAAACTAAAAGCACCTTTTATACCAATGCATTTTACCGAAATTCCATGGATAACATTCGTAATTATAATGGAAGGAAAACAGAGCCAATGGCTGTGCAAACATGAGATGACCACGGATGTGACGCATGTAACTGCTATATAAACGCAGATATCATTGAATCGACAGACCGGTGACACAATCAGGGAATGGTAATAGTTTATAAAAACATGACCTACATAGAAAACTACATTAATTATTCCAGACCTTATGTGATACTAAGACTTTTGGTTTTTGAGTTTGACAATTTTACAGTGTAAGACTAAATCATGATCTACAGAAAAATAGTTGTTTGTTCATTACTTTTTTCTTCTGAGTCTATCTTTATATTGCTATTTCAGTGATATGAACTACGACCTACACACACACAACGATTTTTATAGATTCTTATCGATTGTTGACAGTCAATGAGTCATATAAACATATTTTGATTTCCAGATGAGGTGTTTTCTCTGTCATAAATTTAAACCTATCAACATGAATATCTTTAAATATATAAATCTTGAAACAAAAATATTTACAAACTTATTGACACATGTTGTATGTTTATTACGAAACATCAGAGCGATCTACATTCACAATATTAATTCAATATACCGACAGAAAGACCATCAATAAAAAAAATAACTGTTTACCAATCATGGCAGACTTTACTGTAGTTTTGGTCTCATTGGGCCTAAATTTGATCTTAACATTAAACTGTCAACCTATCTTTACCAACATCTATATATGAAGATAATTTGTCATAAAGTGCTGCTTCAAGTTACATATCTTCGGTGTCGACTTTCATTGACCTTCTACACCTTCTCTTAGATTATCTGTGTGGCAGATAAAATTTGACATGTTCAGTCGGAAGGGTTACTGTCGATTGTCTGGAATAAAAAAAAATTCAGACTTTGGAATATCAGTTTCTTTGTCATATTCTGTATTTCATATAAGTATTTATAAATAATAGCTATCTTCACTCATCAGTCATGGTACTGATGTGATAAAAATGTCCAATGTATCTTAGTATGACATATTGGTTGGGTTTCCTCAAAATCATCTAACAGTTATTATTCATCTGTTAAGAAATGCTATGAATGCCATATTCTATCATATGTGCATTATCATGTTGGTGGGTTCACATATATGTCCAATGTTATATTTTGTATTATACAATTTAGAAGTATCAACGTTAATCGAAAAAACTGTTTAAAGTTAATCAGTTCAGTATAATGAAAATGCAACGATTCAATGTCATGGTTTTGAAAAGCGAAAAATGGACCTTGGCTTGCTGCAGCCATTAAGTCTTAAGTAATTATATAAAGTAGATAGGAAGACAGATGTGCTTCTTTGGAGTTTAATAGAGATCTTATAACTAGTACTTACGTGAAATAGTCATAATTGTCGGCTTTTACACATGTATGAGACCGTTCCTTGGTTTTCATTGAAACATATAGATATTTGATATATTAAGCATTCGAGAGTGAATATGGAAGTCGAGTAAGAAGATATAACCTTAAGCAGCACCTATTGTAATTTGGTACATTTTAGAACCAAATATAATATTATGTTTCTTTAACATTGATGTTCTTTTATTGGATTATTGGATTATTAATGAAGTTGACACTATCAATTAATGTCATTTTTATCAAATAAATAGAGAAGACATGTTAATTGGTTTGAAAATAAACAGTTGACTGTTTATTTACATGTAGGTAAGATAGGTAGGATATATCTTATCTGCTCAAAATGTAGTAAATTCTGATTACCAAATTTGCACTCACAATTTCCAAACGTATTCCGATTTTAAAATACATGTAGAAAAGACCAACTTTATTGAAAAAGAGAGAAACTTGTTTGTGAATAAATATCGATAATGTGTTTAAATAATCTGACCGGTTTTCTCATATTTTAAAAATTAACATTGTTCAACCCTAAACGTCTGCCTGAAAATAGAAATTATTTCTCATCTTCATTATATAGATCATGCATTTACGTTGGTACATGTTGTACCAGATCAACCGAAATACATAACTAATATAAACTAACTGAGAGAAGAAGGGTACTCCCAATAAAGATAAAGGTGATGTCGGAGTATGTGCCAATGAGGAGAAATACCAAATATTAATGGTTTTCATCTTCACATCCCAAAACTTATTATGTCATAACGTGGGATATAGTCGTCGGCCTGTCCGTCCGTGCGTCCGTTATCATTTCGTTTCCGGAGCAGAACTCGAAAACAGTTCATGATATGTGGTTGAAAATTTCCATGTGAATTACCCACCAACTGAAGTGGTGCCTTTTGATATTTTGAGATTTCTGAAACAAAAAATGTTTCGTTTCCATAGAAACGTGTTTGATTTGGACTTTTTTCAGGGATAGATCTGATTATGTAGTATAACTCCAAAACCCTTTATCATGCATCAAACTCAGCATGTGTATTACCCCTTACTGAAGTAATTGATATACAATTATCTGTCAAAGATGTGTTTTACAAATTATGTGGGACCGGTGGCATATGTCATCTTCTGATGACTCTTGTTAATATAACTTGACTTTATTCATGTATACTCTGCATACATCAAGAAGAGGTCTGTTCTACAATCAACTTCATTTTGTTGATAGGCATACCGTTTAAATGTGACTTGAAGCCATTGCATGTACATTACAAAAAGTCACAGTAACCTATGTTCTTCATGTGTGCTCAAGTTGTGTTTATGTACACTGTTGTCAGACTGACTTATCATAAAACATCATATGAACATATTTAAAAGTTTATTATACCCCAGACAAATGAAATTTGATAAAGATTCAATCAAATTCAATTTGCTTGAAGCAAGTATAGTTGTGGAACTAATATGAAATAAATAACGACATGATACAAAGGTCAGTTTGCTATTATTTCTTTAGCTGAACACTGAAAACCACATGAAGGAAAACTGTTCCTGGCTAGTGTTTCACTGTCTCCTTTCAACTTAAGTTAAATTCATCAATTATGTGCCTATAAAGAAATAAATACTTATGCTGGGGAAAAGTCGATATTGGAAAAAAGCGTTTTTACAATATTGAAACTTTCTTTTTAGAATCAACTCATGAAATTATCTTTATTACTTATATCAGTTAATGATTATCAAATATCGGTATAAGTTATTGCAATTGCTATTTTAATATTTAAACCAAAGACACAAGAACAAGAACAAAGAAAATCATGTTTAAAATATCAACTCTAAATAATAAAAAATCATTTGGACCTTGGAATTGAAACCGATAAAAGGCACAACAGCACCATATGGGTTACTTCCATACCAAGTTTCCAAGTCAAATAGTTTTTGAAATATGCTACGGAAACGAGAGAAAGTCCAAAAATTGGACCCTTAATGGTCAAAATTAAAAAATTATGTGAACTATGGAGTGGAAACCCCTAAAAGGCACAACAGATATGCTCCGGAAACGATTTGGGGGTATAACAAAAGGACAACAGCAGTCTAGACAGCAAGTTAAAATGTTGTTAAATCGTTCAAAACACTGCTCATCAGGAGGACATTGATATCTCAACTAATGTGTTGACTTCTTGGCATAACATTGTTCTCGTATTTAAAAAATCAAAATCAGCCATCGATGTGTATATATTCATCTTTAATGATACAGGCCAGGCCAGCTTAATTCTTTAACACAAAAGCCCAAAGGCCAAGTTGATGACATGACTGGGGAAATCATATGCTTACTGCTGAGAGGTTTGTAGCGAAAATAAATTGGATAAGTGAACACCAGCAAATATTTTTATCCGCTTGAACCGTCCTCAGGGTTTCTGAGGCTCAATCGTGTTCAACAATATGGTTCACTCACATACATCCGTTGACACCTGCAACTGGGAGCAATATTTCCCAAATAACTTTTTATTATAAATTCTTAAAGAGTCATTAGAAATGCACGCATTTAGATAGTGAACAAATATAACAAGGTTACATTTGGTATAACACTACCTTGAACAGTACACAATCTTGTACTTTTTTCGAGCTGAGTCCCATATGCATGCGCGATTCGAACCCACCCCCTTTGAGTAAGGGAACTATCGCCAGCACTGACCGTACCAGCAGCTTACCACAGGACCATTTCGCCTTCAAAAAAGTACAAGAATTTGTACTATTGAAGGTTGTGTCATCCAAAATGTAACCTTCTTAAAGAGTCATTAAGAAGTTAGTTAGAGAGATGAGATGTAGATTATAATTTTCTTTTTAAAATTTGTAAATCCTTCGAATTCGTAAATCCTGTAAAGAGCAATAACAGGATGAAGTAATATGGTTCCAGAAAGTATTCAGTTACAGTTGCCATGATGGAAGCAAATCTCATTGTTTACTTACATCGATTCAGTTGTTGAAACATAAGCAAATGACTGCCCTGTTTTAGTTCGAGTAATTCGAGTTTAGAATATTCATTGTTCCACGGAACGTTTGAATGAAATGTTAAGATGAGAAACATAACATAGCTACAATAAATGAATCTCGAATTTCATTATTAGATGATAGTTAACATTGTGATTCACTGAATTTGACATATACCCATTTTGAATTATTAGCGGCACAGATATGAAAGAAGAGAATATACTATTTTTTTAATTAAGTAAATGTGATCATGTCTCATAGTTTCCAATATGCGTGAGTAAACAAGTGACTATTTCAAAGGTGCAAGTCCAAATAGTATTTGCCTTTGGGTCTTTCTATATTCAGACTACAAAGGGGACAATAACGGTCTAAAGCTGACCTTAAACAACAGAATACATATATAATGGATATATATATCAGCAACGCGGGATCTTATCACTTTACCATGTGTGAAACCTGCGATTTTTTTTATTACATGTTATCATTTGACCTGTGAGTTTTATATCTACTTCAGCGACCATTTACTTACTCATGACATGATATTTTTGTGGTCTGGCGTTTGATAGTTCGTATTTGTCATTTCAATTTACAAACTGAACCAATGTTGTGTATTGTTATTCAATTTTCCATATTCTGAAATCTGACCTCTGTTATGCTTTGTTTGTGTTCACATCTACGGGAAATCGTCCTTGCCGCTTGAAGTACAACTAATATAACAGTGTATCAGTATGTTGGATTACTGTTATGGGTCGTTTAATACTGTGATGACCACAGAACTGATAGACGTGATGAATTAATGTGGGGATCAGAGTTGATTGTTCTCGCAGACGGTGACTCACACTGGTAGGTAAACAATCACTCAAGTATTGGGATGGATAACAGTTCTGCACGTTATTTAATTGCAATGTCGATTATGTAGAGCACCTCTCCTTCCTCCTTTAAACCTGACCAAAGGCACATGTGAATGCTTGACATGTTCAAATTAGCTATTCTAGGTCATATAAGTGTATATGCACCCACTATATCTTCCTATCGATGAAATAAAATAATTACTCTATACAATAAACCTACAAACGATAATAAAAACACTGAAATGGCCGAAATCACAAGATGTTACACAAATCGTCAGAGTTGTTTGTGTACAAAATATGAAATATACAGCTGCATATGTATTCACCTACAATCGCACTAAGACACAACAATGATGTAAATTGACGTTCATTGTAACGTCAAAACGATTGCATAAGATACAGTGGCAATGAAAGATCATATCTGAATGAACGTTTGTGTATAATGATCATTTCCTGAATATTTCAAAAGTGAAAACTGTAGTTATTGAACCCTGGCCGAATTTGTAACTGTTTACTACAAGTCGTTTATCAGATTATGTCATGGGACACTCAAGTGTCTTCTGTTAATGTCAAAATGCAAATTGATCAGTCGCCAACGAGTCCGTCCGTCCGAAGACAGGTTTTTGTCCAATCGATTACAGAAAAACTATCTCACCCTTTGTAAATTTGGCACATGTTTTCCTCACCACTAGGAGAGGTGCAGTGCGACATTTAAACCGACTTTTTGACTTTTTGTTTTTGTTGGCGATTTTTGTTTTGTTTTTAACTTAGTCATATTCTGAGCATATTTTGTCGGATCAATTACAGACAAACTATTCATCTCATTGTTTTCAAATTTGGCACATTTCTTCTTCACCACTAGGAGAGGTGCAGTGCGAAATGTAACATGATGTGGTGAATTTTTTTATTTTTGGCGAATGTTTTTTTTTATTGTTTTACTTAGTCATATTCGGTGCTAGAATGAATGAAGTTGCTTCTGTGTTCTTGTTGGTTTTACGAGTTAATATTTCCACTGGTTATATTTTGGAAAAGTTAAATTTTCTTTCTTTTCAGCCATAAACTGCTGTATATCCCTCACTGTGCTTACAGGTGTGTGCTTCCTTGTACCTGTTCTTTCAAGACACTCGAATGAATCATTATGATGAATTTGTTTCCATAATAAAGTTGAAATCGGTGGCAATGGCAGTAGTGTATCATCCCTACCTTTTCAAGTTATTCGTACTCCTACTTTCCCAAAACCATGTACTTTACATGAAGAGATTTGTCCTATCCTTTTCACAAAATACTTTGATCATACCTATTACAATTCAAAGCTTATGCAGACACCTAATAATAATAATAATAATAATAATAATTCATTTATAGAGGGCCTAAAATCCACCATCAAGATGCTCAGTGGCGCTATAACTTCACATTATTACCCTGGTATAAGGACAAACATAGTTCCTTTTTCATTCTCAACTCCCTTTGGAGTATGCAACCTGAGCTACCAATTAAGGCGCTCGAAGAATATCAGTCACATTGCCTTCACTTACAAACCAGGTACCTCTATAAGAATAATAAAAAAGTCAAACTTTAAAAGACGGTGGTATTTATGAGTCACGCTCACCTTTTGGCTTGTTAATGTAGCCTTAATGCAACAGCGCATTAATTACTGCCTGTCTTTCAAAACTTAATTTAAAACCTTAATACGAACATATTTTCCAGATCCTTTGTAATATCGAGAGCTGTAAATTTATATTGAAAAACAATTAGCGTGCAGCTGTGACTGAAACACAATTCAGGATAAACACGTGCTGTTGCAGAAATAGGTTTCGTCAAATGAACTTTCATAATATGATTTCAAGGAACTAAATTATCACTTTTACAATGAACATTATAGAACAAATATAACTAATCCTAAAAGATAATATTTTGGAGGGACTGGATAAACTGTTAAGAAAATCTACAGCACTCCGTTATTAATTGGGGTGAAACAGGACACATGAGCTCCACGTTAAATCATTATACAATTATGAAGTATTCCGGCTACCGGACACTTCTTCTCTCAACGGCTACAGTTCCTAAAAGTTTTATCAAGAAAGCCCATTAAGCTTGCTTCGCGAGTGAACATTATAACTTGTTTTTACACTATCCACAGTGTCAAGTTTAGATTGAAGGTGACAACGAAGCAGACATTCAAATTCCTCAAGATGTAATCAATTCCTTCTTATCCAAATTTCAGGAACATAAGAAAAGTTAAAACTTGCCGTCTAAGTTCTGATCTAAGACGATGGTTATCTAACTCTAATACAATATCTAGTCATCATGTGAATAGCACGTGAAGTATGCATGCAGTCCAAAATGATATTTATGATATTCACCTAAAACTTAAACTGTTTGGTTATTAAAACTTAATTAGTTTGATTAACATAACACAAACATATTTATATACGTTGATGTTCCTTATTGTATATGTTTATCCTATTTGTAATGATTATGTAATTGGGGGTTAATTTGCCTTACATGAAACAAATCACAGGACAAAAAGTGATGGAGTCCGCCTTACAAGATCCTTGCGGATCCTGTCTCATCCGCTGGAAAGCGGATTCTTCTACCTTTTGACCAGGGAATGTACGATCATATTAGCATATGTCCATCAAAGAAAATCGTATATCCATATAACTGTTTAAGGCATTTTTGACACTAGAAATAGTGATTTTCAATATGTCAAACGTTGTAATTATGAAACTATAAAACATTATAATCCCTTCTAGATCATGTTCGATATTTGTTTTTACTATTATATGTAGAAATATTCTCTAATCAGAAAAAAGTAGATATTAAATATCTGAAATAATATAACGATTAAATACAAACCTAATGTTATTAATCTAGCCTATTTGTATTTAGAATGTGTGGTAATATCTTAATACACCTTATTGTTATTATATATATATATATATATATATATATATATAGTGGCTTATTATCTTGTGTTGATATAGAACTAACTTGTATGTCATTTTATTATGAAACATCACAATCCAATCAGTTTCAGATTTTGGTCGATATTTGTTTAATAACATGTAATAATATTCTATGATAGACCAATATCTTGATTGAGTGTCATGTAGCGGTCATCCAATTGACTTTCGTTTGAGCAATAATATAACAATGGATATTAACAGAAGACAGTTTGTTTAGATTTTAATACAAATATCGATATAATGTGATAATTTAGTTTATTTATGTGTTTAGATAAATCCAACCAGACAATCTTTTCATTTTATTATTTTATATTCTTGGCTAGTGACCTGTTTGAGCAATACGGTATACATACGCTTGGCTAATAACTGACAACAAATAACAGCTTGTTTCTTATTGTAAACACCTTAATAAGGCTGAGCTAACTTCGTAATGAGTTTCTATTACAGAACATTATTGCAGGAGTCAGTGTTGTAACTCCTAATTTAATGTCCGTATCAAGTGGAGTGTCGCGTCTAGTTGGACATTAACCTAATGTCAGACAGATTTAATCTTTCTACCTCGTTTTTGTTGTGGCATAGCATGGTCAGAGACGGAATTGGTTTCCCTATTTTTCATTTTAACTCAATTCGTTCAATGGTATTTTCAAATAAAGTTGCACTTTTCGCATTGACGAACGTTCTTGTTCAGACAGATTTAAAAATAATTATAAATAGAGGATGTCTGTCTTTCCTTGACAAATACCATGTTTATCTCATTGAGTTAGGTAGAACAGTAGGTATTTCACAAGTGGCGCAGCCACGAGTGAAAAATATTAACTTTTCTACCTTACGAGATGAGATAAACATGGTATTTGTCAAGGAAAACAGATATTCTATTTATTATATCATTATTTCTGTGTTTTACATTGAGTTGATTTCAACGGCAAACGTACAGCCTTCGCAAGCTGACAATATGACGTCATAACATTGTCCTGATGACGTCACGCGAGTGGTGATAAAGTTTATCCTCACTCAATAGAGTGGTGATTAAGGTTATCACCACTGTAGCTTGATAGAGGGTTTATTTCACTGATAGAGCCGAGTATCTGACTCCAAATTATGTAATAAAAAAGAGTCTCGTAAAAATTAATGTTTAGAAAATTGGTAAAAGTTAAACTCTTCCGCAAGGACTATTTTCTTTAAAAGCGATCCAAAGCCAGACAAACTTATCTAAATGTACTAAGTAAGATATCATATCTGAAACCCGAATTCTTGGTGTAACTGTAAGTAAGGTTATTGGTTGGTATTATCCAACACTATTAACGTGTTTTGACCAATGGACTGGGTTTTGATTGAAACATGTTTATTCAAGAGAAAGGATTGGGTACAAGTTATGCAACTTAATGAAACCCCCTTCTATGTACAATGTTGGCATATGATATTGAAATGTAACATAACATTATATAAAGAGACATGTTTATATAGAAAGATGAGGTTATTTACGACTGGGTGTTTCATTAAGATGGTTAATTATAAACTAGCTGTAGACCTTTGCTAGGAAATATTTAACTGGGACCGATAATTCTGTGATAGACTATATCTAGTAGTCAGCAAAGAGACATCAAACAAGAAATTAAATCGTACAGATAATAATTATTTTGAAAATATATTTTTAAGAATTTCTAACAAATAGAGTATTTGAAGATGTCAGTGACATTGATGATTTTAGGAAATGAGATGAGACACATATTTAATCATTGCAATATGTTACTGTGATAAACAGTAAATGTTGTACATGTTTGAGTAATATCGTACGCCTTTGTAATAACATGAGGCATCTAGTTAATGAAAAGCTGTAGTGAATTATTTTCAGGTATATCATTCCAACAGAAATAGAATGTAAAATTGTTCGTATTTTGTTAGCTTCTTCCACTTAAAGGATTTAATCAAGAACCAATCCGCCAGCTAGAAATACATCAAAAAAGCTAATGAATGTATGACACAAAGACGTTTCCCTATGTAAGGTGTGCTCTACATTCTGATTACACATATAAACGTAATGGGTATTAAACAGACACGTATCACGATTAAAACTGTGATAAACACAGAACATCAGATAGACAGACATGATCACTTTGTGTAGGAATTACAGTAGAAGCTTCCCTCACACTGTCATGCACACTGGTAGGTAAACAAACACTCATGATGAAGCATAGGGATGGATAACATAGTTTTGGATAGTATTTAAATAGTATCAGAATATGATCTAAAAATTATCACTTCTGATCCCTCGTTGTATAGCGTTGGCTTTGCAGGTTTATTGGGAATGTGATTTAATTTTTTTGCATGTGCGTGTACCATGAACTCAGTTTATAATCCACCGAGATGATACAGGAATGTTATGCAATGTTAGACATTTCATAGATCCATTTCAATTAGAGAATTACTGTGTTTGTCATGTTTTACTGCTATGTAATAGACAGAAAGTTATATTGGATCCAACCAAAGGCGTTTCTTCAGTGTTTTAAACCCAATAACTCTTTCAGATATATGCTCCTTGTGATGTTCGTACCTTTTTCAGATATTCACCTTGCACACATGAATACTAGACATAAATGCTTTACAACTAAGCTTTTGTATTGTAAATACCTTATTTGTTATGTAATGGTTTTTTGATTATAACTCAGAAAATATTGGTTTGAAAAATGTGTTGGTGTAATATGTAAATGAAGCTGTAATCTATAACATTAATTTCTTGCGTCTATGATAATGTTACCATTTTGTTAGCAGTTGGCAACGTATAATGGTCTAATATCTTACAAATCACAAATAACTATAGATTTTATGTATACATAACCCTTTTACAACACAGTAAAAAAAGTTAAGCACCCCCTTCTTTTTTTTGATAGGGGTATGTTTCAGAGACCCATTATAGCAAAACTAAACATCCCACAGGGGAGAAACGAATTTCAGGAGCAAGTGTAATTAACTGTTTTATTCTTTGGCATTTGTGTGTAATCTTCAGAGAGTTCAAATGACCAAAAACAGGAAACAAAAATTCACTGGAAAATGGTGAAAAACACAGACTCGTAAATGTATTGTCATTTCAAGTTTGACGGCTGAACATGATGAAGAAATCATACTGAATAACCCGTGCCGTTGTCTTAGGAAGGATTTAGTGTCAATATCATGTGCTGCCACCGCGTGCCTGAAGTACTGCTGTCAGTCTTCTAGGCATACCCCTGACAAGGTTCTTTAATTCTTCCATGGGGATTCGCTGCCACTCATCGTGAAGTGCGGCCTCCAGTTGTCTTAGATTGTGTGGAGCAGGGTTCCTTCTCTGTAGACGTCGACCAATCATGTCCCAGACATGCTCGATGGGATTCAAATCTGGAGACAATGCTGGCCAGGGGATACGAGAAACAGCATTGTTCTCCAGATGTTGAGTCACAGCTCGTGAACAGTGAGGCCGAGCATTATCATCCATGAACAGGGGTCGAGTTGCAAGTCTGTGATCACAAATGGTCAATCACAACTGGATCCAACACTTCTGCAATGTAGCGGGCGCCGGTAAGTGTGCCTTGTAGTGTCACCAAATCCAACTTGCAATCGAAAGAAAAGCAATTCCTCCACCATGTTGAACCCTTTGGAAGAATGTTCCTTGGTGTGTATCGACTATTCTTGACTCTCCAAACTCTGATTCGCCCGTCAACGGTATGGAGGAGGAAGCGACTTTCGTCTGACCAGTGGATACGTCTCCATGACCTCAGGTTCCAACGCTGCCGGTCACCACACCACATCCTACGATCCCGTTTATGACGATTAGTAAGGTTTGGACGTCTGATGACACGTCGAGACCTTAAACCTGCTGCTTTGAGGCGGTTCCTCACCGTCTGATTGCTGATACGTCTATTGGGTAGCCAGGCTTGTTTCAAGACTGTACTTTACGCAAACGGTTGACGTCGTTGATGACGCAATAGGTTCATGTCCTCTTGCAATGTGGTAGCTCGGGGCCTTCCGGAACGTGGTCGATCGAGAACATGGTTAGTTTGGGCATGTTTCCTCACTAAACGACTGATGACCGAATAGTGGTAACCAGCTCTTCTCCCAATTTCCTTGTACGAGAAACCTGCTAAATGCAGTCCAATAATTTGCCATCTTGTAGCCTCGGACAATCTCCTTCGTGGCATTGTTCATGAATTTTGTGTATTGAACTGACATTGAAGCCGTAAAAGGCGTTTATTTAGCCATGGTAAGTCGAAGGGTGAAACTGCATTTTGCTGAAATCATGGGTTGCAAGATATGCATGCCAATAGCTCCGTTCGTGAGAACCGTTCCATAACAGAATCCACACCAGTTCCCATCCAGAATACCATATTTTGCCCGTCTATCGAATTGAATAACATGATCATAAAATCCGAAATGGTATACAACTTTTAATTTGGGGATGCTTAACTTTTTTTTACTGTGTATAGCTCTTCAGTCATGTACTGTCAACTGAAAGCGAACACACTTTTGACGTAATTTTGAAAATAACTGTGAATGTGTGATCGGAATCAACCATCCGGGAAATTAGTCAGGCAACAGATCACAGAGACCTTAGATAATGCCAATAACAACTGCACGTGTGTTGTCATAATGAGTGAGTGTTGGTGTGAGGAGCCGTCTTCCTTAATCACCATAAGAAGACATCTTCGTGAACTCCCAAGAGCGTTTGCAGTTTACAGTTGAGATCAAAGACCGTAATACTCAATTTTAAAGGGGCTGTAGCATGCTTTTTGCTAAAAAAAAAATATTTTAAATTTACCATTTATAATGCTAGTGAACATGATTTATATTTACTTTAGAGGGTAAAACATCTTATTACACACATTAATTATCCGTTGTTGCTGTTGCGTATATAGCAAACATTGCATGGATGCCATTGTAATGTGAACACATTTTATTATTTGGAATTACAAAAACGATTCGCATTGCTTTACCGAACCATGCAAACTTGATTTTCCGGGTGTTTAATGATACATAGTGACAGTAAATAGTTCTATAATGGTGAAGAGTATCTGTGAGTTGGTTGGTCTTCTTACATTCCACTTGCAGAACAGAACAGAACAACACATTACAGACTTGCATTTTCATAGATGTATGCAACGTAATTTGGTGAACATACAAACAATAAGGTAAACGTAACATCGGTTAAATTTTGACAGCAGCGAATCTGTTGTGTATACAATGCATTTATTACACAATGAAATGTTGAATTTTCAAGTAAATTGTCTATCGATGGGTCTTTACGGTTTTTGAAAAGTTCAACATAGCAGTGACAGTACCACGGAAACCCATTAGGCTGACACCACAACTGAACACTATAATCTGCTTTGCAACTGTCCGCAGTGTCACGTTCAAATTGAAATTAACAACGGAGCAGACATTGAAATTCCTGAAAATACTAGTCCGTGTTATCCAAATATCTGTAATTTGTCAGCAAAGGATTAGATTTGACATGTCACTTCCGGTCTTAGACAGTGATTATCTAAGCCTGACAAGGCATGTATTCGAGGTTAGAACGTAATTCCAACACCTGTGTTGCCCACGCTAGAGAGATGACATTGGTATTGTGATCATATAATAAAACCCTGATTATCTAATTTCATCTGCAAAACCAAATGAACAGTATCGGATATAACAATGAATAACTGAAAATTGAAAATAAATTAATGCTGATACTGTACATTATAAGTATGTGAGGAATTAACTTGCTTAAGTAAAATTAATAACTATTATATATTCATTTGTTATAGCTGTATCAATGTTTATGCTTTTTTGCAATTATCATTGTTCTTTTGATAATTTTGATAAAATATTATAATGTGATTCTACAAGATGTCGAAATGAAAGTGTATTGACATTCGCTCATTTTCATTGATTCAATGGATGCATTGGCTGAATAAACATTTCCACTCCACGTAGTGCAATCATATTTATCAACTTATAATTTACAGATTGTTTTAAGTTGTGTTCATAATGTGATATTCAGTTAATAAGGTAATGAAAATATCAATAAAAGGTCTTACATATCATACACTGTAGTGTCACTTACATCAATAGAGGAAATTAATTAACAACAGTTAACAGCTGGTATTGATTTCACGTTATGATCATGTCAACAAATGAAATCCTGTTTTCCAATGAGAATACATTGTGAAGTCTGTGTGTGTGTCTGCGTGTTCTGAATTCAGGTTGATATATATTTCAGATATATAATAACTCGATTAGTATTGAGAAATAACACATGAATCATAACTTTTATTATACAATGGATGGTGTTCTCGGCAGAATAAAGGCAAAGGATATTTTCGATATCCGTTGGGGTCATATACGAATAAAGATGCAAAATGTGACGGGACTCCTTTTGAAATGACGTCACATCAACATTTCGAACGCCTCTAATAACGTAAAATTGCCGTAACAGTTTTAACATTGTAACAGCATCAGGTAAATATACATGCTTCATTTCATATATATTAATTTGAGAAATGACAAAACAAACATTGTGAGGCAAAATTTATTATGATCAAGCAGTGAAACATGTCCATCGCGAGTTGAAATCTACCGAGCAAACACTTTATAAATATTAGGCTACTCACAGGTAACAAGGGCAGTATGAGTCACATATTCATTTACCGAACGTCATTTTTCTGTTCCATAATCTCGGTAAGGGTGATGTTAGAATTAGCTTCTTAATATTCAGTTTTAATAGCTCCCAGTGTGATATGTGAGTCACCATTTGCAACCAAGCGGAAGGGAGGCAACTCTCCCTTCGCGAGATGGGGTCACAATTAGGCCTACACGAAAGCAAAAGGACGCGAGTTCGAATTTGCCGTCCTTACGTTAAATATTTGTCATTTGAAGAACGCATTTTGAAACGCATTAAAACATTGAAAATTAAAATCATTCCAAAATAACAATTATTTTAACTGAAAGCATAATTTAGGAGGCGTTATTTTGTGTCAGTTTACCGTAAGAATAGCACGCTGTTAATTTGCATATATCAATACGCGTAGTTAAAGAAAAGTTCAACTTTGAAGTTAATGTTGTCAAGCTGTTTTACGCAAAATAAATGAAGAATGACATTGTATGATAAAGAAGTTATCATGCTCGTGTGTTTTGGGATGGTAAATATCCTGCATTAGGAATAAAAACTATGTATTTAGCTCGCCAAGGCTCGAAAATACAATGTTTATACCTAATGGACTTTTGGAGTAGATCCTTTCTCCTATGCAGATGACACTCAAGTCATAAAGCAAACATCTCTACCTACACTACGCACTGATTTACAGACAGTGGATGCCTGTGTCACTGATGTGAAACAGTGGATGACAGATAGAATGTTGAAACTAAATGATAATAAAACTGAGATCACCATATGTGGTAGTAGGAAACAGATCAAGGAGGCTGCTGTTAAAGAGGTTCATATTGGATCGTCTATCATTCAGACTTCTCCTTGTGTTAACGATCTTGGGATCTTCATTGATAATGAGCTGTCCCAGATGCACAGGTCAATGCTATCTGTAAGACCTGCTATCACCATTTGAGGGTGATTGGCACTCTGCGCAAATACATCACAATGGAGTGTGCTCACAGGCTCGTTCAGGCATTAGTGGTATCCCGGATGGATTACTGCAATAGCATTCTATTTGGTCTAAACAGTAAACAGCTCATGAAACTCCAGAAACTCCAAAATTCTGCTGCCCGTATCATATGCCTTAAGTCTAAGTTTGACCACATTTCTCCAACTCTTAAACTATTACATTGGCTACCCGTAAGATTTCGCATAGATTTCAAGATCCTGTGTATAATCTACAAGTGTCTAAATGGACTGGCTCCAGACTATCTATCCACCCTTCTTTCTGTGTACACTCCATCTCGTGCCCTCCGCTCACAGTCTCAGTATCAGTTGACAGTTCCACGTTACAGACTGGCATCCCAAGGCAAAAGATCATTCCAGTTTGCAGCTGCCCATCTGTGGAATCCACTCCCCACAGAAATCAAACTTGCTAACTCCCTTGACTCTTTTAAATCATATCTCAAAACATATCTCTTCAATTTTGCTTCTCCCTAGTTTCTCATTTCTTCCACGAGCATTCTCCATCATTGTTTGTATATATTGTATTTATATTTATTTTCTTTACTTGTTTGTATCTCTCAATAATGTAGCGCCATGAGCATGCATCAGTGTATGGAATGGCGCATAAGAAATATCCAATATTATTATTATTATTAATGCAGGGTATTGACTACACTCTCATGATAACCTCTATTTACGTTGCTATGAAAAGAACATCTGTGTAAGAACAGATATTACATGTACAAACAGAATGTCTCGGGTGTAAAACAATACACCGCTATTGTCATTTGAAATCATTTTCACATGTGTTGATTATTTGATTGTCGTACAAAGTCAATATCTTTGACGTATAGTTTTAACAGACGTAAATTGTGTAAGTTTTCAATGGAGTGATACATTGTTTAAGTTTTGCTAAATTATTTTATTCCTAATTTCGATTTCAGAACTTGAAACACTGGTGTAAAGCAGAAAAAGCATTAAAGATAGTACTATCAAGTAGGTAGTGAAACAATGAATGTTCTATCTGTGTTACCTATTCGTTCATACTTTGAGTACATTTCTTTAAGATATCAAAAATCCAAATGTTTGATGTGAAATGTACAAGATCATTATTGATTTCATTGCATGATTCACTGACGATTTTGAAATAATACGTCTCTGCCATTGATCGAAATGGTTTATAAATATCTAAAACCAGGGCAATGTTGAATCAAGTATATATGTAAACAAGTAATTGTCACAAACGTGACCATGTCCCCCGCCGCAATTAAGAAATGAGTTAAAAGAATGGACACACAGCTTGTACCGAATAGTGACATTTACATGTTTGATTCAATTATTGTTATATCGGGCACAAATTTTAAAATGGTCAAAGTCTTGTAGGTCACCAAAATCGATTGGTGTCTGCGTATTCCCCAAATGAAGACAGGTACCAAATTTGAAGACTCTAGGTACAGCAGTTCATGAGATATCATGCTAACAACATTTGACAATCAGTCTTGTAGTGACCTTGAAAATAATTTCAAGGTCAACCAAATCGACTGGTATCTGTATATTCCCCAAATGAAGACGGATACTAAATTTAAAACCAATAGTTCTAGCGGTTAATGAGGAATCGCACTAACAACATTTTCAAAACTGGTCAAGGTCACCGAAAACTTTTCAGGTCTACGTTTTCCCCAGATGAAGACTGGTACCAAGTTTGAAGACTCTAGGTCAAAGGGTTTATGAGATATTGCGCTAACAACATTTTCAAAACTGGTCAAAGTCTCGCCGTGACCTTGAAAATGAGGTCAAGGTCACCGGAGACTTTTCAAGTCTGCGTATTCCCCAGATGAAGACTGGTACCAAGTTTGAAGATTCTAGGTTGAGCGGTTCATTAGATATCGCGCTAACAACATTTTCAAAACTGGTCAAAGTCTCGCCGTGAACTTGAAAATGACGTCAAGGTCACCAAAAACTTTTCAGGTCTGCGTATTCCCCAGATGAAGACTGGTACCAAGTTTGAAGATTCTAGGTTGAGCGGTTCATTAGATATTGCGCTAACAACATTTTCAAAACTGGTCAAAGTCTCGCCGTGGCCTTGAAAATGACGTCAAGGTCACCAAAAACTTTTCAGGTCTGCGTATTTCCCAGATAAAGATTGGTACCAAGTTTGAAGATTCTAGGTTGAGCGGTTCATTAGATATCGCGCTAACAACATTTTCAAAACTGGTCAAAGTCTCGCCGTGACCTTGAAAATGACGTCAGGGTCACCAATAACTGTTCAGGTCTGCGTATTCCCCAGATGAAGACTGGTACCAAGTTTGAAGATTCTAGGTTGAGCGGTTCATTAGATATCGCGCTAACAAGAAGCGGTATGGACGTACGGACGGACGGACGTACGGAGCTGAATACCATGTCCCCCGCTCCGCGCTTCGCGGCGGCGGGGGACAAAAATAATAAGACGTCAATGCCAGTTTAATATACACCAGACGTGCGAAACTTTGGGCATGTGAAAAGTATACAAAGTAATGAATAAATAGCAATTGCTTTGCGAGAATCTGATACGCTGAACACTCTCACAGAGATTCAGTTCATATCTGCATGAACTGAATTTCGTGACGTCACATCCCATTTAGCCACGCCCCAATGACGTCAGGTTCATGGCTAGTTGCGTTGTGCATTTTCATTGGCTGATAAACACGTTGTAGGCGGGGTTAATATTTGATGACTTCATACGCGTAAATAGTACAGTTCTAATTGTTGCAACTTTGTCTATTTGTACCAATGAAACCTTTTCAAAACATCAGGTACGAATATATTTATTTATAAGTATTGACTTCAAAATTTATTAAGTTCATGGAGGTATAAACTTTCAAAACGCTGTGCAAACTTGGCCTAAATCCGGTACGCGGATTACACAGTTTGCACAGCGTTTTTTTTAAGTTTGCACTTAAAAATGCAAAAAGAATTTTTTTGTTTGTTTGATGAATGTATATTTTATGTAAATATTTCATGTACATAAAAGATAATATGTATTTACTTGGATCTGTATGTGTATATTTGTCTCTCTCTGCTGTCTTGATTAATTTATGTATATATGTTTGTATAACTGTATTGCTCTTGTACCACCGTTGGTGGAAATTGAGCTTAATAAATGAATCTTGAATCTTGAATAAATTTTGAAGTCAATTCTTAAATGAATATAGATCTCCCACATTGTGTACACAGTGTCTCCTGTACCTGTGGTATTATTGAATAGTGATCATACAGTTATGAACATTGCAGTGAGTGAGTGAGTTATTGCTTAACGCCGCTTCGGCAGTATCACAGCCATTTGCGGCGATATGATCTTGCAAGGAAACATTACAAATTTCCAACTTGCATTATTATAATCCCCATAAAACGGGCCTGATTCAATGTGAGTTTTATCTTTTAATATTGATAGTAATCCTGATGTGTCGAATGCATGGGAGGGGCGGGATAGCGAAGTGGTTAGCGCGTTCGGCTTCGGATCAAGAGGTCCGGGGTTCGAATCATGCCAGGGGCACGGCAACTTTGTCTGCAGTAGAGAACTGTTCTACACGCAGTCAGTTTTGGGTGCAATGCTACACTGAATTTCAGCGGAGTACCACCAATGGTTCGCTGGTTCCAGCCGATGCTCGCAGGTTTCACCACAATGCATAGACACATGGCGTTGCAGACTTTATCCCTGCCATAATACCAGCAGCCGCGATTTAAGTGAAATACTCTTGAAAGCGGCGTTAAACCTCACCTCGATTGCATGGTCCCATAAATACAACGTTTTTTATTTAAAAAAACCTTTTGCAAGTGAATCTAAAGAGAACGACGCCATCAATGTCACGGTTTCTCTCCCAAGAGACGGAACCGTGTCTGAAGTATTGCAGTTGAATAGAGGCAGGTTCATGCACAGATCTCGCTCTTAATGAGTGCATAACTTACATCTGTATGCCATTATGAATTGTCAACCTGCATTTGTTTTGTCTATTGGACATTTCCCTCTCTAACACCTCGATAGGTACTACAGTCAGTTGCTTTTTTTTTATCTTTAATATAAACAAGGTTGATAGGACGAAGCGTTCTAAAACAAACCGTGCAGTAACACGTTCGTTGTTTACAGTGACAGTATTGTCTTTACACATTACAAAGCAAAGGGTTCGTTAGCTTATTATTTTGTTAACGTCCAGCTTTTCAACGACTCTAGAACTCTGATTTGATTTGATTTATTTGTTGATGTTGATGGAATATTTTAGTCTTTAAGTTCAACCATTACACCCACACTCTACCGAATTGACTATAATGAGAATGTACATCAGTTAAGTACAGTAGTTCGACCTAAAGATGGTCGAAATACTTCACAGTAATTATTTTGAAAAAATAAATAGTTAAGCAACTCAATGAATTGCGATAACTTGAAATTAACACTCAAAATCTGTAAACCTAACAGTCACAGGACCAAATGTGAAATATCAAAACAAAGTGTGAAAAGTTGGCCTTTTTCTAATTTTCAAATTGTGTTAGCACCTTGGTGTTGTAATAAAATGCACAATTTCACCATATGTACTATAGATTACTTCTATATCAAATATCAAGTTTCTCAATCAATTATGAGGCAATGTGGAACAATTTGGGTGTTTTATAGTTTGTCACAAATGTGAGATACCCTTACCCTTTAAAGCTCAAAAACAGCCACAGATGTAACTTTCACTTGTAGTTTCTAAATCATATAGTTTTAGGAGTGAAGCTTGGGGAAGAACTTTAACCTGAGTATATATATAAATATATATATATATTGTGATCTCACATTATTGAATCGAATGAGTAATAAAAGTAGTTATTACAGCTCAAAGTGTGTCATATGACAGACTCATACAAAAATGTGTATCCTTGGTTTCGTTCAGGAAATACACATATTTGTACTAATTTTGTGAAAAGTCATATCACACAATTCCCTAGGAAGCAATCTGTATGTATTTGTTACTTTAATCAACTCATATTAATATATTTATCAACTTGGGTGAGTTTCTCTTTTATCATTATCATTGTAGCACAACCCTTATGTCCTACTACAAACAGTGGACATGGAAACAGATTGAAAACCAAAACTTCATTGATAGTTGCTCATATTACAGGTATTCAATCAACTATATAATAAATAGTGTTTACATTGCACAATGACATTCTTATCATAACTTAAATTCATGTCACAAAAGCAATTGTATTTTTTCATTGATTGATAAAAGCTGAACAAACCAATATGGTAATTTAGTTTTCCCTTTTTATTCGTCATCATCTATTGTTATCATGTATTTATGTTTGAAGATTTCGCCATGCCTGGTACAACCTATCAATCTCATTGACATTGATTATATGGAAGGGTTTCATTGTCCCCAGTGCGGCGTCACACCTTCCACACTGATCATGGATGGTGTGACGTTAGGCTTGAAAAAAAGAGCCATGGGCTCCGTAGCTCATCAGGATTTTATTGATGTATTATCTAAGGTTGAATATCTAAGTTATCTCAAGTAATACATTGTTAACAAGCAAAATAATATTGGTTTTAGATCATGACCGATGTGACCCACATTTGGAGTCACAGGGTCACCAATCCTACAATTATAAGATAAATAGTTGCGTTTGTAAAATTTCCGGGATTCATTTCTATTCAACACCCGCAAATTTAGTTTAAAACGGTTGATCACTATGACGTCATGCCATAGCAACGGCATTCGGTAATCAGAGCCGCATGGAAGAAGGCGTAAAATTTGGACAAATCTTACTAGTTAAACACATTTTATAACGTGAAACTACCCGGTAATTAACTTTGAGAGTTATTTGTGACATATACTGCTATACACAAGTTATAAAATGACAATGCCACCTGTCAAATTTGAGTAAGGAGCACATATTAAGAGAAATATAAAAAATAAATTTTGAGTCGGGCCGAATCTTGTGAACACGATGTACATGTTCGCGGTGATTCGCCCCAAGTAAATTGCGGGTATTCATTGTCATTCAACATAGGCAAATCAACCAATCAGAATCAAGGATACACCGAAATCATGTTACAATTAAGAATCACCTTTGACCAAAGAATCTCTACACATCTCAATCTCTACCTTTCTAGAGCTTTACATATAAACTGAAGAAGATGAACATAGGTTTTTCGGTCATGACCCGTGATCAAGATTGTGGTCACAGGGTCACAAAATCTACAACTTAGAATCCCCATTGGCCAAGGAGTCTGCACACAACTTTTCAGATCCCTAGAACTTTTGGAACTGGAGAAGAAGATGAAAATAGGTTTTTAAACATGTGACCCCTGTGACCCCATTTGGACGCCATGCCATGCCAAAGGTCCATCGGGCCTTTCAGGCCTGATGAGCTAAAAAGCAATATTTGAACTGTCAGATGCCAGAGACAGCTTCAAAGCAGCTAGATGGCAGATACGTTTCCTCCTATTTATTAACATTAATTCTACCACTTTATTCTATACTCGATTATGTTTGATACACGTTCGGGTTTCAATTTTTAATTTATTTGCTATCATTCCAGTATAACATTTGTCTCTTCTTGAAAACATCTTATGATAGTCATGTCAAAAGTGCTCAATGCAAGTTCTGAAAGATCACTTGTAAAACAACCCTAAAAGCATGGATATTATAATATTTAACTCCTATTTTTTTTTGTAGTATGGAACTTTTCGAGGTTTCAAGCCCTACCCATGAACACCACAAACAGTTTCCCAGTATATGGTACTTCTCAAGAAAAGGTATCTTCCAATTGAACATTATATCAATGGCATTGTCTTCATTGATTTACTAAGCACAACGATCGCATCTTTATCCCTGGACTGAACTGTAGGAAAATCTTAGTGCAGTTCTGCACAACTGGCCTCAATCCAGGACAATTTCAGGAGCTAGCGACATATTGTCCTGCACTGCTACCTTTTGTTAATGAGTGCGAAGAAACAAATCAGAAAAAGAAGTACCCATCCTTATATATTACCTTTATTAAAAATCTTGCCATCCCATACCCAGTTTCTGCATTCATCCCTATGGATCACACGCTTTTTACCATCTTAGAAAATGAATAACAAATGGTAATTTTAGGAAAAGTGTGGAGAGCTCATTGCTACTTGAAATAAAAGTCCCTGTTTTGTGTAATTTGCTTTCAAAATTTGAGGAAACCCCCCCCCCCCCCCCTTTTTATGAAGCCAGTATTGAGTGCTCTTGCCAGCTGTGTAAGGAAATTCCAGCTTGTCAAAGAGCATGACTTAAACGTAAATAACAGATTGCGTTCTAATGTGTATGTCCAGGTTCTTTTATTTTAGAACATGGACATGGAATTGGAGTATTGCCTAATAATGTATTGTTAAGTCTTCAAAATAGATAATTAGTCATGCACCGACTTTAAGGGACAGAACCAATGAACCAAATTAAAAATATAGTAAATAAGTTTTCATTAAACGTATTATCTTCTTGATTATATACTGCAGAGTATACAGTCATTGATCTTATTTGTAACATAGAGACATATTTGTTGATAAGTTAATGCATCATTTGTATTAAATGGGTTAAAAATTCACTTCCATAGAGTCACAAGAAAAACATGAATACTTTCCATGTCTACCAAAAGTAAACAGGAGAGGGACATATCTTTACGACAAAAAGACAACCCCAAATGAATGGTCAGTGTCGAAAACAGTCCGCGCGACATCCCACTCTTTCACCTGGCCTTTTCACGATGGTCCTGTGAGCATGGTGGGTTTTTTTTCTCCTCAGATCTATAAGGCCAAACAGGCTTATTTCAACTTCATCATTCAATGAATTGTTGCAAAATAATACAAAAATTCCCAGTTGGTATATCTGTATGCCATAGCTAAAAAGGGTTTTCATAAGTTGTATAACTAATCAATTTCTTAAATTAATAAAATATGTTTTCAATCAATCATTTAAATAGGTATATTAAGGTTAATTTCAAACTTTTAAATGTTTCAGGATGCCATGAGGGTTATAAGATGTCAGCCTACAAGCAGCATCACAAACTAAACTCCCAAGAGGCAGAGCAGAGGAACACAACACTGAAATGCCTGAGATCTATGTTGTCTTATATTTATCTAAACAAACTTCATGAATCATTGTAAATTATATATATGGTTCCGAACAAAGGTGACATTGGCTGCCATGAAGAATTGTAACAATACTCAATACTCCTCGTTTTTTAAAAGATTGTCGGAATTATATTCAACAATGTAAAAATTGCATAAATTGATGACACACGACAGTTGTCTGGATGAAGTAATTTCAGTGATATTTTTAGCTCATCAGCCTGAAAGGCCAGATGTGCTTATGGCATGGGCCGTCGGCATCCGTTAACCTTTCACATTTTTTACTTCTCCAACAGAACCGCTACACCCCCAAAGCTTAAATTTTGTGGGGAGGTATCTTGCAAAAAGTGAAAAGAATTTTTCTCCGAAAGCGCTTGATATAGAAATCTGAAATTGTTCATAAACATTTTTGTGGGATGGAGATACAAGTTTGTAAATCTGATTGAGATAAGTTATGAAATATGGTTAACCATTTTGTTAACATTATGCTAACCTAAAATGTTAGCAATATTTATATTTGTATAAAAGGTGTTTTTGAGAGATTTCTAACGCAACTTTCATTATATTTTTATCATATAAATTAAGCAAGCTAGAACTTTACAATTTCACTCTATTTTCTGTGTATCTGTCAGAGCAGATGTTATACTCGGAGAGTGATGTGCTGGGTGGCACAGGGGCTTGTATTGTCGAAACTAGCAATTAAAACGAATATGAAGTCGACGATCCAGCCCCATATACTATAAAAAAGTAAAGGGATGTAACGGGGTCAACACCCCATGTGACCCAGTTACAAAGCCCAGTATTTGGTGCATCAGATCGCGCAAGAATTATAACACGGGGTGCACTGTAATTGACGTACCAGAGATTTTAGATGATCTCAAGTGTGTTTCGAAACATCGTTTGATAGTGAGACGTCCATATTGAATGACCTTGGCATTGGTCTATTTTTGGTAACGAAATGATGTCATAGGGCTATTTGAGGCCCTATGACATCATTTCGTTTCCAAAAATAGACCAATGTCAAGGTCATTCAATATGGATGACTACTAGACAAACGATGTTTCGAAACACACTTGAGATCATCTAAAATCTCTGGTACGTCAATTACAGTGCACCCCGTGTTATAATTCTTGCGCGATCTGATGCACCAAATACTGGGCTTTGTAACTGGGTCACTATTAGCTGACAGGATATTATAAAGTATTTTATAATAATTTTTTCAAGCGAATATTTTATCATTTTTGTGGGCCAGGCAAATGGCTTACATGAGCAATGTGCTAATATTTTTGGCTTTGAAAAATCATATCCTTGTTATTATCCGTTCGATTTTTACGTTTGATGGCTTGTTTTAAAGACAAATGTATTGGCTTTGCCGTGATATATAACATTGAATGATAATATGATGACAACATTCTGAAATATAATTTCAAACGGACATGGGGTGTTGACCCCGTTACATCCCTTTACTTTTTTATAGTATATGGGGCTGGATCGTCGACTTCATATTCGTTTTAATTGCTAGTTTCGACAATACAAGCCCCTGTGCTGGGTGGGAATATCAGGTTTCACTGGAGCCCACTCACTGTAGAGAGAGTCATTGTACTGTCATATAATAGGAGTTCAGGTTTCTGTTTATGTAAGAGACCAAGCTCAGTTAAAGTTACAATTACCCTACGCATAAAAAACGTCTACTGCGCATAACCGTGCGCATCGCAATTCGATCGATAGGAAATTTACGACAATTGCTAAATTTACAACATTGAAAAACTTACAAACTCAAAAGTATTATTTATCATAACTATAACATAATTATGTTTATTAGACCATAGATTCTCAAATTCCTGATCAGCCTCGATCAAGACATCGGCCGGTGAATCCGATACCTGTCACTTGATCTTGCCTGATTTGAAGAAATTGGAACATCATAGAACCAGAAGTGAAAATAAACTACAAACCCCGTATTTGATTGAATATTCAGAGGTGTTTTCACGGAAAATTACCAAACGCATAAATTATAGAAATCCGGCCTGCGACGGATGTGCGAGCTTGGTAGCTGGCAACCGATGCATGTTTGTTAAGCATTTGAATGATTGGTACAACATATGAGAAAATGCTTTTATGGCTTTAAAAGACGTTGTCTAAGCTATATATTATTATCCCCCGTCCGTCCGTACGAAATGGATAACTTAAATAATATTCACTGCATTCTCTTCATATTTTGGATATTGGTTCATCATGGGAAGAGTAATGTTCCTACAGAGGTGTTTACCTTGACCTTCATTTCAAGGTCAGAACGAGATTTTGTCATTTTATCCTTGTCAGCGGGATATCTCAAGAACCATTCACTGGATTCTCTTCATATCTTATAATTAGAGCACAGTCAAATGCTTTCGTCCAATCATATGATTGTATTGTTGTCATGTGGAGTACAATTATATCCCGATAGATGTACACTTGTCTGGTTGCGTTCGGGTATCATGCTCATTAAACTGGTTCACAGAATGTTATTAAAAACAAACAATGCCAAATGATTGTTTTATTTATGTGGATAATACACAATTAAACACGTTTTACAATGGCAACTGAATTGCTGTGTTCTCTTTCCGAAAGGAAAATGTCGCTTGAGATTCCTAAAAGAAGAAAATAAGCATGTAAATAAAGCAAGTAATGTGAGGGCAATTGAAAGTTTTCAAGTGTATTTAATTTTATCTCGAAAGTAAGAGAAACAGTGACACGCCTCAGCTAATGTTACCACTGTTTGAAAATATAATAGGTTGTTTTATTTTCTGTTTCCCCCCACGATATATAATAATAAGTATTCAGAAGCTATACAGAACGACATACAAATTAGAAGAAGGTGACATAAAGTTGTCTACCGTTTTGGGGTGTAAGCTGATAGATGCTGCAGGGTCGATCGTCTCGCCGAAACCTTGTATTTTAACTCCACGTTCGTGCGAAGTCCAGTACGACGTTACATACTAAATCCCTTCCCATAGACAGTTTGAGCACAATTCCGTTGCTGCAGTAACCTGAAATAAGTTATTAGCATATTACCAACCCATAAATTTATAAATATAGCTTTAAAAAACAGCTTAACATGACGGTAAAAATAGTTGAAATACAAAAACAAAAACTGTTACTAAATAAACCTGTTTCATGAAAATTAGTATTGAATTTTTTAAATACACATTTTAAAAGGTAAGGAGTATAAAGGTATAGTTACCTCTCTGAATGAATAGTGTACTTGTCCTTCGACCGTCCATGATAAAGCCATTGTGTGAACTGATTCATTCTAAAAACACTCGGTCTTTATAGGCAATGAGATGTATTAGTGCTCAATTTTTCTAAATAAAAACGTGCTTAAACCCGTACATTTATATCCCGATAATGCACTGCTACTCGTCCTCTATCTATTACATAGATTCTCCAAGGAAAGGCAAAGGGCTGATTAGATTTTGGTGACCTTGACATTATTCTCAAGGTCACAGCGGAACTTTGAATTTGTTAATGTACATGTAAAGCTTGTCAGCGGGATATCTCAAGAACCGTTCGCTGGAATTTCATCATATCTTAAATAGAGCACCTCCTAGGGAAGACAAAGGGCTGGTTAGATATTTGTGACCTTGACAGTATTCTCAAGGTCACAGCAGAACTTGAATTTGTCAACAGGTTAAGCTTGACAGGGGCATCGATATCACAAGAACTGTTTATCGGATTCCCCTCATTATCTTGTAAACATCAGTCGTTCTTTTGGGGAAAATTCAGGGCCTAGTCAATTTTGCTGATCTTGACATTATTTTTCAATTTTGAAGTATTAATTTGCGGCGGGGGATCATGTCACCTTAGTGACAACTACTTTTATTTGTAGACAGTTTTATGAATGAAGAATTATGCTTGACCAGTTGACAACAAATTGTAATGCTCTTCCTGCCTCCCTGTTTTGGGCTGATGGTTGGTCAGGGAAAATACAGATGTAGGGGAAACATGGTAAAAATATTTCATGGTTGCTCCACTGATTTTTTTTTTATAAAGGTCAAACGGAAAACTGTATTGAAAGCAAAATCTGCTGAACTTTTTAAATTTGTCCACAACAAAACATTTTGTTTACATATGTATAGTAGCTAAAGTACCTGATGAGCTGCAGAACCCTTGACTATTTCTAAGCTTTTCTAAAATGGTTAGAAGATAATTGACTAACACTGCCACTTCAGTAACAGAGCCGCAAGCTCTGCCCTTCCTGACCGTCCCACCTCTTGTGGGGAGGTAAGACGTTCCTGGCTGACAGACCAGTTATCCATCTAGAAAAATACACAATATATTACAGAGGTTACACAACATATTACAGAGGTTACACAAACCTAACATTGACAACTATATTGGACAAAAAATAGTCCGAAATTGAGGAAATCTATTATCTGAGAGTCGGTATGAATCTGTTCCTAGAACCCAACTAACAAAATATTTGACTTGGAAATTGCTATGATTGTAACTTATGTGGTGGTATTGTGCCTTATAAGGATTATACTGCAAGTGCAAATTATTGCAGAACTTGAAAAGTATGTGACTTGAGAACTCAACAGTGTCCATTGAAAATTATACTCATTCACCGACACGAGTGACTACTTTCAAAGTAGTTAATGCTTTTTGAAGGTGGTCAAAATTCAGACATCACTATTTATCTGTGCTTTGCTTTGTTAACAAGAATAGTTTTTGTGTAATATTTGTTTAATGTAGTATAACTATTGCCATGATTGAAGTACACCTACCTTTAACAGCTGTCTGGCAAACATGTTTGTAAATACTCCACAATCAAAACCATTGGTTTGTCTTGTTGTCTGAAAACAAAATATAAGTATGTCTTTTTAATTATATTCAGTTTGAAGTTTTCATTGTATTCAATAAATATCCATAGAGAATTCTTAACAATGTCATACCATATAATTGACAATGCTTTAGTATCTAAGTAGTGAAATAGGCTCTTGAATTATGAGTTTCATTTTCTCCGATTTAATTATATAAATGAAAACAGATCAATAAATTCATTTATGAAAACAATGAAGACTTTTACTCAATTTTGATTATAACATTATATTTTTTAGCACATCTGGCCTGAAAGGCCCGATTGGCTTATGGCATGGCATGGTGTCCGGCCGTCCACCAATCCGTCTGTAAACTTTTTGCATTTTCATCCTCTACTCCAGAACCACTTGGTCTAGGGAGCTGAAATTTTGTGTGCAGACTCCTTGGCTAATGTGACCCCATGACCTCAAATGGGGTCACAACCTTAAAAACCTATTTTCATCTTCTTCTTCAGTTCCAAAAGGTCTAGAGAGCTGAAAAGTTATGTGCAGACTTCTTCGCAAATGGGGATTCTAAATTGTAGATTTTTGTGACCAGCTGACCCCAAATGGGGGCACAGGGGTCACAACCTTAAAAACCAATGTTCATCTTCTTCCAAAAGGTCTTATCATTTGATGTTACTCTTCAGCCTTAGAAATATATAATAGATCATGTAATAACTGATACTAAATACAGAGCCACTTTTTACAAAAACAATGTATTACCTGTTCACATTTTTTTCAATTTCCCTGTATGTTCCTCCCATGACTCCCTCAGCACCTTCTATGAGGAACCAATGATTTGTAGAAGTATACAAAGAATATAATTGTATTTGATGAAAGAGATTGATGTCAATATGAAATCTGAAATGAATTCTTTATGTTGTTTAATTCATTCTTACTCTTTAATTTAAAACAAATTTAGATATATAAATCCTTTTCTTAATATTGATGTAAGTACATGAATTTATGTATTATTTATTTACCTCTCACATATCGGCAACATGTATTTGTTCTTTGGCAGTGTTCCCATTCTTCTGCAAAAGTAAAATAAAAGATAATTTATGACATTCAGAATAAATATGAGGAGATAGATAAAGGAATTAATAGTTATTATGTCAGATTTCAATGGCGAGAAAAATTGATAATTCAAGCAGCCAATAGGGGTAGACAAGAAAACAACAGAACTAAAAAATCTGTGAATTAACTGCAATAAAATAATATGAAACCATACTTTTGTTTATATTTTTTTTTACCCTGTATTGTACAGTAAATCTGGGTTTTTTCTAACCCAAAGCTCTAACTATCTGAGTACGCAAATCAATGAAATAACTCAAGGCATTGTATAACTTCTACAAGAGGTGAATATATATAAATAAATATGAAATATTTAAGTATTACTTATTGGAATATGTCCCTAGTTCTGAGGGTATGTGCTGTTAGAAATTGATAAAGCAACACCTGAATTTGTTCAAAGTAAGATTTAAGAGAAAATAAAGAATACAACCTGTCAGGAAAATAACCAGTGGTATTTTAGATATATTAGTGGTAGAACAATGTAGCAGTGTTGAAACGAAAGGTTCACTCAACTAAATTTTTGTTTTGGATTTTATGTTTACAATACTAGCAAATGTTCTCATACCTTAAATCAAGGTTTGGCTGTTGCAACAGTTGACCTGTGCTTGACGGCAGGATGTCAACAGTTGGGTCCAACGGATCCCTGTAAATCCTGAAAGTGATATTAATGATTGTTATAAATTTATGAAACATGTATTGATCTGAATTAACTGTGCAAGTTGTATTAAATAAAAAAATTGACATTGATGCCCACACATTTCTTCACAGGTTCTTCACTCTTCCCAGAACTTTTAGTTTCATGTAAAATAACAACAATAGTACCGGTCACTCTGCATAGTTTAAAGGGGCAGTAGCACGTTTTTTCGCCCAAAAAAGTTGATGTAATACAAAATAATAAATTGTGTTCACAATAAAATGGCCGCCATGCAATTTTTGCTTTATACGCAACATAGTTTTTACCACTACAGATAATTGGTTTGTGTAATAACATGTTTTACCCTCTAAAGTTATACATATACATACTATCATTATTTTGCAAAAAACGTGCTACAGCGCTTTTAATCAGACGGTAACATATCTCAGAAAATACAATGTCAGTGATTAAAATGTTATTGTTTGTCACGCCGTAGGAACGTGTACGCCTGGAAGTTGTTACTCAACGGAAGTGAACGAATTTCTGTGCGAGAGTCTAGTTTGTTTTTGTGCATTTTGTGTAGGAATTTGTTAGATTATATTATAATTAATTCTAATCAAAAGAAAAGATAATTCAAATGACTCATTGGGCTTTGCTTAAAACAGCTAAAGGTCAATTGTATTAGTTTCGAAGACTTACTCTTCTTCTAAATAAATCGATAAATCAATAATGAAAACATAAATAATTCAGCTTTGCATTGTTAGACCATAACGTGATACTGTTGAGTCCTGACACCTGTCTCGACGTTAACAAAAGGAAAGTGTTTTTATGTCAAGTGACACAAGTCCACAAATCTTCTGATGAAAGTCGTAGTTGAATTATTTGTTTGTTCTTACTTCGCGCATATTTGTCAACACTCGTGCCATAAAAAGGATGTGCATATTATCATGATTATTCACCTCTATTACACAGGCAATAAATATAATATAAACATAAAATAAAAGAATTAAGTATTCATTAAATGTATGTGAGAAATGACAAACATACAACACCTCCACAATGATGATGAAACGCAAACCTGTAATAAACAATCAAATAATTATTGCTTACTGTTTTTTCTGCATCGACAGACAATAGATTTTAAAAAAAATATGCTACACAGTTCAAAAACGCTATTGGCTCGATATAAAGAAGCACTTCTAATAACAATTACAATATGTTAAACTATTAACATTGTTCACCAGGAAACCAAATATTATCCATATCAAAGAACCATCATGGGTACGCCTGCCTGGAAGAAATTTGTTTAACCATTATGTTATTAACTACACAATGTAATTAATTGATTGGGAATTAGACGGGCTATACAGAAAGATCCAATAAGACCACCAAAAAGCATGTTGAGTTAGTTAGTTACGACAAAGTATAAAACTAGATGAGCGTTTGCGGGAAACCGCAAAAGCAGAGCAGCCCCGAAACGTTGGGTCTCGCCTTTCCCTGTTCCGCCTTCTCGTCAGCATACATAAAATGGGAATCTTTTTTTATAGTCTTTTTTTTCATTATTCAAGTCATTCTTAACAAGTTGAATGTGTGACCTTGACTTTTAAAGGTCAAGTCACGAGTTCTGAACTAGCTAAAAACACGATAACTTGAAAAATATTTGCGCTATCATGCTCTTATTTGGTGTATATCAACTATGGAGAAGATTTTAAAAGGTTTTCGCTAACATCCGTCAAAGGTCAAGGTGACTGTGAGGTCAAAACTTAAGCATGCAAACAGAACAAACTTGTGAAAAGTGACGCTGTTCAGACGCTGGCGTGCTTTTTCAATAGCTTTTGGTTTAGTAGCTCCATGAGAGTAAAATCTTGGGAAAACTACGGACCACACAAATACGGTCTTGGGCAACAGTTGCCCGAGGTAATATATGTCGCTCACTATCCTGTAAATAAGCTTCCCTGTGCTTGTGGTGACCAGGTCGTTGGACCCGAGGTGTAAAAGTATAATAATGCTAGGGGGTGGTAACCGCACTAGCAGTGTTTCTACATCATTCAATAGTTGCTACCATCTCATACCTCTTTGCCGAACCAATGTTATTGAAATCCCAAGTGTGTTAATCTTAGATTATTTCCAAGTTAAGTTTATGTGCTCGGCGTTCAGCCCAGTGCAGTAAAGATGAACCAATCATCCAAACACCTGTAATGAATAATATGTGATTAAGTATATAGTTAGATGATTGTTGAAGTGTTTAGTTGATTTTGTTAATAAAATGATTGATACGGATGTATGTTGAGTAGGCGTTTGATGTTTAACGTCCCCATTGTTGTATTACATTAGGTGGGACTCCCATGTTGTAGCAGCTCCAATCCTGAATAAATGTGATTTAAAATTGCAAGGATGAAGACCTATGAACTGTATGCACTTTGTGATCACAGCTTAAAACTGGTATCCTGTGAGCGGGAGGAGATTATTGTGACACAGTAAATAAAGGCGAACCCTTGGGTCAATTGGAAAGATAATTCTTCATTGCTCACACTGGGAATACATCGCTTGGTGGATTGGCCTGAATATGCAGCACACATCCTTTTGCTTGCTGGTCAGTTTTGGACGATCTAACTAAGACTTCCATAGACGATTGAAATACTGTTATGTCCGAGATTTTGAAAGGACGTTACGTGTGGAAAGTCATCTGTAAAAACTAATTCACCCACCCTCATGAAGCCATGGAATACTAGAGAATATGCAGCAAAGAATAATGACGTTTCGTATACATAGAACTACATGTTGCTTTCAGAGCATTTACACAAGATGAATAAGTTATTGCAGCTCTGCCGTCTTTATTCCTTCTGAGACGTCTAGAGCCTTCATGCATCTTTCTGATGAAAAAGTTATCTGTTGGGTAACTTATCTGCATTATCTTGTAATGGTAGCTTATTGCAGAAATATGCAAAGACTGTGAGGAGTGCGCTAGACCTTTCAATGACAGGTAAGCGATGTAGTTTGCAAGTTATTCAGACGTGGCTGGCCATACAGGTGAAAAATAAAATAGGGAGAAACTATTAAGTGCTGCCTGATAAGCTTTCTTAGTGCTCTCAGATAATGACAACGAGATGAGATGGTTTATTTCTATTCCCCAATCCTCCAAACTAAAGCTGGGATCTCTTCTGGCGCTGGTGCTGCTCCCGATGCTAACTGGTGGAACCTGACAAACTGAAAACGTGAGAGCGTCAGCTAAGACATTTTGTCCTTGTATGTATTCTGCTCTGAAGGTAATATTCCAATCTAAGCATCGTAGGACAAAGTGTCTCAGAAGCATCATTACCTGATGTGAAGATGTTATTTTATTGAAGACACACTGGAGAAAACATTTACAGAATCGACGTATCAATAATTCAAAACACGTGAACAACGTTTAATAAAACGGCTTATTAAAGTCCAATAGCTCGTATCAATAAGCTATGATAAATTGACATGTTTTGATCACAACCCGGCATATTTATACCTGAAGTCGACATGATACAAATGAGTGACCAGTGCATCCAAAAGTGAAGGTCTAAATTAGTAAACAAGCAGTGATCGTTGTGTCACTGGGTATGTCTGCTAACAATCAATAATACAATAAACAATATAAGGTTAATAAGCAAAACTGTTTTGTTATACACGAAACTGACCTTTGATGTAACAGACAATGTGGTTAGTGTTCCATTATTGATCACAGATAAACACGGAGTTCCACGCTGTCAATTAAGATATTGTTCAGTGACAACTACAAGGGAAACTAGCTGTGAAGTTACATTAGAGTAAATATACCTGATGTCCACACAAACACGACTCCCTACTTGATTCAGGCATTAATTCAGGTGTAATAACGACGGCTGCTGTGGTAAAGTTCTGCATAAAAAAATAAACAGGAAACTGTCTAGTTTTCTGAGGATTAGTCTCAATAGCTTTTCTGTTATTAGATACTTCTTAAAGCATCCCCAACTACGTGAGTCACCGCCAACATCTGAATATTGACAACAAGTAATATATATATCAAAGAAGTAATAAATTAAGTTAGTGAAATATTGTCATTGCTACATAAATTGATAACTCAAATGTTTTGTTTTTCCTTTCAAACTTCTCTTTTTTTAGTCAATCAAATGAATATATCTTCAGCATGAGAATTAACGTTAGAAGTAATGGTTGTTAAGAAATTTCAAATATCATAATAGCTGTAAAAGCTATTTGCAGTCATATTTTAGTCTAATGGCACTATTGTAAGATTCAAGTGAAAAGGTTAACATCAATAGTAAAATATCAGATGTTCTCTGAAGCTCTTTTGATCACGTCATCATCAGTAAGTACAATTACAAAAATGAAATATAGTCACAAGTGATAATAAAAGGATTAAGCAAGTTATGTTGATAAGCATTTGTCAAAATAACAAAAGTATCAGATTTAATCAAGCTACATGTTGCATAATTTACTTATTTTTGCTCGCATTGCTACATGGCATCTTTTTAACCAAAGCTATCATATAGCATGTAACGTTTGGTTGCTTTGGTTGTAGTTTTTATTTCTAATATGCTGAATACATCTCAATCTCAATTGGGATCCAACCCATTAGGACTGAATCTTCAAATATTACATCTGTATGAAAGGGCATGGAAGAATACCCTGAGTATCTTCAATATATCATGAGTGTAAGTAGAAAGACCTGTTTAGCAGAATATATCATACATACAATGTGTTGAGAAGTTCTCCAGCTGAATTGTAATAAAACTATTAATATAAAACTTATGTCTGTCTGTCAGATTAATTTAATATATATTTTTCACATCCCAAATTATGTTAACGGATTGACGTTTGGACAAACACATATTTCTAATGGCCGACTGTTATTGGGCGATTAACTTAAAATTGACACACAAAACCAGACACAATGTGAAAATGTAAAGTAAAAGACATATATAATGGGACAAACATACATATCAGACGTTTATACTGAATATCATATTCATCCTTGGACAAGCTTTACAAATGCTGTGAAAATGGAGGACATACTTTTATACACTAAAACGGAAAGCATTTTTATATATCAATTCAATTTACCGAATTCGATCGATAACATCCGTAATTATAATGGAAGAAAAACAGAGTCAATGGCTGTGCAAACATGAGCTAGCCGCGGATGTGACGCATGTAACTGCTGTATAAACACATAGATTTGGTGTGTTCCATTTCAAGCGTCACTGAATACACAGACTGGTGACACAATCAGTGAACAGTAATAGCTTATACAAATGACTTGATCTGACTTTAGTTTCTGGAATAATGCCAGCAAACTAAATCTGGATGTAACAAGTATTGTTTTGCCGTAATTCGTTGATGTGTTCATAAATGAACCAAGCAAAATGTCAACTAAGTGTAATATTTAGGATTTCCCCCAAAGAATATTATGAAGCTATGGTTTGTTTTCTTATTATGGACTTGATGTAATAATATCACTTCTGATATTAACGTATATTATACTTTATAAACTTTGAGGATAATGTTTTACAATATGTTCGTCAGTGCATTTTATATCTGAATAATTCAGTCATTTATGGCAATCAGTGATGCAATCAAGTTCTCGAGTTGATATAAATATGCATGAATCTTGTCAATGTCAATAATAAGGCAGAGAACGAAGAACTGAATAGCAAAATTGAATAACAATTCAAATATAGAAATAACCGTTATTATATATTGTTCATTGTATATATTTCAGCAAAGTTACACGACTCAGAGAAGGCCTTCAGTTTTATGTTTTTGAACTGATATTATTGTAACATCCAAAGACATGATCTAGTTTTGAACTTTCATGACATAATTGTTTTTACCTATTTCATAATATTAGGTTGATTATAGTTTTAGCAAGCAAAGAGAACTGTTTCAAACACAGAACTCAGTTAACTGAATTGTTTTTAGTTTGGCAATATTGCCCTGGAAATAGATAAATTAATAAATTATGTTGCATGTAATAGCATAATGTATTTATGAAACTTATGAAAGATATTGGTATCTAACTTTTCTCTCTCATTAAGAGTCACACCATATCAACTCCTTACATGAAAAAAGTAGCTAATTCATTGGTATAAATATGCTTCTCTCTACATTATGTCTGTTCACCTTACAAACTTGCTTTTTACATTTGTGTTAAACTTTATACAGTTAAACAGTGATTAAATATGTACGTGTTCAATTTCAACCACTAACCTTCCTCCATTTAAAGGTCAATCAATGTATAACGTTGTTATTGAATAACATATTCTCAAAGTAAGTATAAAGCAAGTTTGTCATAATTTTTCTGAAGACATTACGAGTTTTCTGATCTATACAGCTGCTGAATAAAAGTTTATTTAACTATGCAAGATTTCCTACGTAAAATCGTCATTTTTTGAAAACTTCAATTTGGCACTTTTTCTTAACAGAACACATTATGGATAATATTTTTGGACAATATGTAGAGAAATAATTTTTACACTACATATACAAGGGACAGATATGCAACATGCCAGAAACAATTTTGGCGTACAAAAAAAAAGACAAGGGGTCAAAATTAGAAAATTTAGATTTCATTGTTTCTGCAATAAAATATTAATTAAACATAATGACTGTAAAATTTCGACAGTAATAGAAAATATTGGTCAATGTGATGATAGGAATTATGTTTTTTCCCTAAATGATTAAAAAAATGACAATTTTATAAAACAATATAAATTTTTGAGTTTGGGATTTTTGGACCCTAGGAATATTAGTATCATCTTTAGGTATATGATACAGAAATGATTGTTCTACGTCTAAACAAAGATTCATTACTTTTGCGGGCATAATTAAGGAATAAAGCAAACTTAAATGAACACGGAATTACACGATAGTTGCATTGAGTTCGGGACACAGGTAAACAAACTTTTGTTCAGGAGCTGTACAACAAAAAATAGAGGGAAAGAGGGAATGTGAATGATCGTTGCTATTATTGAACCATCGTTACCATGAACATATGCACATGTTTGAGTGATATTAATAATTCCCGTGCAAGAACAAAGAGGAAAAAATAAGTTGAGTCAAATACATTCAATCAGTTTTACTCAAAGCTAAATTGAGAGGCATGTACAATTATTTCTGCTTTATTATCCTGGCATTATTGCAATTGAACATCCACTGACAACACACATGATTTAATATTTGTGTATACATCAAACGCGAGTGTCATGAACAGAACAGGATCACATATCCATCTAATTCACACAAAGCTGGTCTGATTCACTTTACTCTTATCAGGGACATACTTAAATGAAAGATGGTAATTTTGTCTACAACAACATCTGATTCAATCTAACTTCAAACAGCTTTCAACGAGACCCAAATGACTTAGAGAATGATATCACTTTGGTTTCTCAATTAGTAAAGCAGAAACCTCTAGACGTGAAAATGAAAGTTGGATATATGCATCTGACATAATCGTAGCCAAAGATAAAAGTTGTAAGTGATAATGTCAATGTTTATTAAATTGAGTAAGCTGTTGTATATATGAAATAGATTTGAACAACAATTACATTAGACTAGCAAACCTATATTGTCACTCATGAAGACAACCTTTCATTTAATAGACGATTGTCCTCAGTGATCGCGTCATCACGGCCAAACGATTAATTCTATGTTGTCAATAAACACTCACTGTTAAATAACGATAGCTACAGAGGAAACGAGATGGGATGTTGCATTAGACTTAATCTGTCTGACATTAGATTAATGTCCACATAGACACGACTCCTAAATTAATACTGACATTAATCTAGGGGTAATAACAATGGCAATGTTCTGTAATAGAAACTCTTCATGAAGTTGCCTGTGATAAGATTGGTTAATTTAAGACAGGCCAATTGGTTCTTGGCCCGCCCTCCTCGTGGGAGTTCCTGACTCCTTGTCCCATTTCCACCAATTTGGTTGTGATGTAATCACCAACCAGTTCATTTACAATCTTTGATAGTAGACTACTAGGAACACCAGTCATATATTCTTCTCTTGAAGTTCATATAAGGGTATAACTCATATATATAACTCATGCAGCAGTAACTTCCATCTCGAGACGACGGTACATTTGTCATAGCGAAATTAACAAAAATCTTAATAAAACGTGACTCCATTTTCCACCTCACCCATTACAAAATACAACGTCAATCACTCAAAATGGTGCCATCATACTAGGGCCCCCTTTCACAAAACAACCTTTACTAAGGTTAACCTTATCTCCCATTTTTTGAACATTGCACTAAGATTATCTTAGTGACTTACGATCACGAGTGCTTTGTAAAAAGGAGGTCCAAAGCAACACAGTATATAAAAAAGGGCTGATGTTCTTCTTTGTGACCTTGGGTTGGAAAGTTCTACGTATCCTTCAACATTGAAATCATTCTTAAAATAACAATATTGTTTTAACTCCCGACAACACCCATAGCACTTGACTGATGTGCTATTTCCCGTAATTTGGATTTTAGAACACAGTTGTGGAAAGTGGAAATACTTAAATTTAAAAAACAATTTTTGTTCTTCCAAGATCAATGTAAGTTAAGGATTCCTTGGAGTAATTTGTGACTTTGATTTTGTGATACAATAGTTACATGTATTTCAAGCCTTTCACAAGACTGATATCTAGAATAAATGAATAACACTAAAATTGGATAGGTCCTACAAAGCAGCTTATTTTATCACTGAGCATGCACTTAGTGTAAAGAAACATACATAATTAAAAAACAACACTACATGCATAACTAATTATATAAAACTGAATACATGTTTTAGAGACAATCAATGTACAGAGGTGCATTTATACAGATATAAAGTCACAATTGAACCGCTCTATATTGAAAGTGATACAAATACTACTTGCTGTTTATGAATGGAAGATATATAGAGATCATTACCCGAGGAAATGTGTCATATGACTTTTACGAAACGAGTGTGAATTTTTATATTGCTCGAGCGAGAGCGAGGGTTATACACAAATTCGCACGAGTTTCGTAAAAGTCATATGACACACTTTCGAGTGTAATAATTTCTTTATTACTCATTCTATTCCATGTGATTCGCGTAAAAATAGTCAGTAAGCGGCCCACTTCTCTTGCGACGGCAAGCCACAGTGACGTCACGAACAATCGTTTTATGATGTCACAGACGACAAAATACGGGAAGCCACGGTGAAACAATCGTTTCTTGCCAAACGTGATATGTGCACATGTGCTCATATCAATAATATTAACTCGGTTATTTTCAACCATATGGGTAATAAATGGATGTCCATAATGATGATATCAATTTGAACGGGGTTTCAGAAGCACATTAAAACTTTGATAAATATACTCCAGCTACTTCATATCACGCTGTTTTGTAATGGAATCGTTGTTATAACCAATGTACAACTAAAATATCCCTGTTTCGACCTTTCAATATTTAGTTCTAGACTATAAATATACATGCATTTGACAAATTAAAGACACAGCCTTCAACCCTCTATTGACCATATATCAAATATTAATAAGTGATCTCCTCGCATCAATGAATTTTCTAGACGTTTACTTATTCAGTACACACTTAGCAGGAAGTGAGGATATTACTGAGAATGAAATGGACATGATCGTCCGTCATCAACATTATGTAATAAATAAAGGTATCAGTAGATGAAGATGAAGATGAAACGACAATACAGTGTTTCAGATACAGTAGAACACATTCTTGTTCTTAATGAGGACAATAATGAACTAAAAGAGCTTTAATGTAAAGGATTGACTTTAATGAAATATGAAGTTTTGAATGTATAGAGCAAACTGACCGAATCTTGGACACCACCAAACGTCACCCGAAGTTCAGACACTTTTCACTTGGAGCAATAATAACTGCAACTATAATATGTTTATTTCAAAATCTTTCTTTTCAATATGTTCTATTTATAATTTCTTTTTATAGATACTTGCTAGATGGATTTTATTTTAAAAACTAACTTTAGCTAACAATTAACAGTTTTATGAAAATAATTGGAGAAATATTGGTTTTAATCTAAATGTAAGCCCACATTTCAGAACATATAAGATGGGGCGGGATAGTGCAGTGGTTAGCACGTATCAAGAAGGGGCAGGGGCACAGGAACTCTGTCTGCAGTAGAGAACTGTTCTTTATTACTCACCAGTTGAAGATATCGCAGTTTAATAAATCTACCGTGTTATTACACTTAGTGTAATAACATCGCGTGCTACCAATTGACATGACGTCATAATGACAGAAATATGACGTCATAATATCAGCGCTGCGGTCGCAATGGAGTGTGTCCCATTTATCAACGAGTTTCTGGAATCAAGTGGCATTTAAGTCAGTGAGTAATAAATAAAATACTAAACTCGTTTCTGTTATATAACATATTTATGAAACTCGTGCATAAAAACTCGTTCATAAATTACTCGCTTTCGCTCGTTAAATACAAACCACTCACTCGCTTCATAAATATGTTATCAAACGGAACATCGTTTAGTATTCTCTATACACGCAGTAAGGTTTGGGTGCAGTGCTTCACTGAATTTCAGTGCAGTACCACCCATGGTTCGCTAGTTCCAGCCGTTGCTTGCAGGTTTCACCACAATGTATAGGCGCATGGTGTTGAGGGCTTTTTCCCTGTCATAATACTAGCAGCAGTAATCTTGAAAGCGGTGTTAAAACCCAACTCACCCCACCTCACCTCAGAACATATAGGACGCTCCGGAATACATCAAATTTTATGAATATAAAAAGGACACTAACATATTACACTGACTTAGAATATTGGTACTTTAAATGCAATTCTCTGATTAATTATTGAGATTATGTCAAAATTATCTCGCTTTAGACAGTTCTGACCATGTTTCCATGATACTGTTACATTTTCATTGTAAACACTTACATTGTCCTAAATGAGGAAACATTACAGTTTCACATATGACAAAACAATTAAGAAGTTTGAATGCTGTTAGTATGTAAATATCTGACCAACACACTATCTCTGCTTTTTACAGGCCTTGTTATGGGAACATTCACATTGTGTTTCTTTTAAGTTATATTTATTAGTTTAAACATATTTTATTCAATAAGAAAAGGATCAGGAACAAGTTCTCCAACTTAGAACACCTTCTCCTTGGTATGTACATAGATAATTTACATTATTACAAATAAAGATGACAGAAAATGGACAAGAAAGGAGAGAAAGCCAAAAAGGCTGACATAGATTATTACTAATATAATATGCTATACAAATCGTTTAGTTTCACTGATAAATAATTGCACTGATTTAAACACATTTGTATTTTGACATGGTGATAGGTCTGCACTTCCTTCCAGCATAATTGTAAGGTTAACTGGAATACGCGCTGATGTACAAATGCGCTCTAAAGCCAACATAAGATTCACTCTTTGTTGTTTGTACAAAGGACATTCAAACAAGTAGTGATAAGAATTCTCAACAGGATAACCACATGCACAGCTGGGATGACTTTTAATTCCAACTTTATATAAGTCAAAGTTTAAACTACTGACTGAATAGCGCATTTTGGTATGAATTATGTTTAAATTTCTTTTACCGAACGAGTAGTACTGTGGCGCCTGTAAGTTATTGACACTGATATGTGGTTTGAATTCTGAAATACTTATTGCATTACGAGCAGTGATTGGTAAATTGTTCCAAGAACTTATAGTAGATGGAAAAAAGGACTTAGTGGAATGTGTAAGTCTTGTGATAGGAATTGATATATTTTGTGAGGTCCGTAAATTGTAATTTGATTTAGAACCAACACTATTTGGAAGCAAATCATTAAGATATAAAGGGGTAATTTCATTTTGAATCTTAAACATCAAACATAATTTTCGTCTTCTTCTACGTTCTTGTAACGTTTCCCAACCAGTTTCATAATATAGAAATCTATGTGATGTATATTTTGGTAAACCAGTAACTACTCTTGCTGCTTGTAACTGAACTTGTTCTAATTTACCAATCTGTTCTTGAGTACACCCGTCCCAAACTTCACTTGCATATTCAAGATGTGGCCGAATGAACATGATAAATATCTTATTGAGAGTATCCTTGCACAATACATATTTCAAAAGTCTCATGGATGCAACCATTTTTGAAACTTTTATTATTATTGTTTCAATATGTTCAGCCCATTTTCCATTACTGGCAAGGATTACTCCAAGATGTTTATGTTTGTCAACAATTTTAACTTCAACACCATCAAAATATAGTTTTGGCATTTCGGTTTCGTTTTTCATCGTGAATAAGATAGCTTCAGTTTTATCAGGGTTGTACTTTATTAACCACTTTTTGCCCCAAAGATTTAGCTTGCATAAATTGGCATTAAGCTTTATTTCAATTAGTCTAGTTTCTGGTGAAGCGTAACCAAGAGAGGAATCATCAGCAAACAAGCGTGTTAAACAATCTAATTCGTCTGCTATGTCATTAATATATACAATGAATAGAAAGGGACCAAGCACTGACCCCTGAGGGACACCAGCGTTTAGAGCTCTCAGCTTGGAGAATGATTCATTAACAAATACACTTTGTTTTCGACCAGTTATGTAACTACCAAGCCATCCCAACAAATGTCCACTTATTCCATAACTTTCAAGTTTTAAAAGCAATCCCCTGTGCCAAACACGATCAAATGCCTTAGACACATCACAAAATACCATACATAAGTTTTCTTTTTTGTCCAATGATTCACAAATCTTGTGATAAATTTCAATTAACTGATGAACAGTGGAATGTCCTGGTTGAAAACCAGATTGATATTTATACAAGAGGTTATTGGCATGAAAATAGTTAAACAAATGCTTAAATACAACTCTTTCAAATACTTTACCAACACAACTTATAAGAGATATAGGTCTATAGTTTGAAGCAAGAGATGGATCACCTTTCTTAAAAAGAGGCATGACATTGGCAATCTTCCACTCAGATGGATACACACATGTTTGTAATGACATATTGAACAATAGACATAACACATCGCTAATTGAGTATACAACATTTTTCAAGAGTTGGTGACTTATTTTGTCAGGACCAGACGCTTTCTTCACGTGTAAACATTTAATGATATCTTCAATCTCAAATTTAGAAATAGTAAGTGTGTCAAAAATGGCACCCGTTCGTTTGTTGAAATATGGTAAACAAGCGTTATTGTCATGTAATGTTGAAATTGATTTGAAATATTCATTTAATCTTTCAGCTTTTTCATAATCAGAAAAACAAGATGGGCTTTCTGTATCATTATCAGATTTAAGAGGAGGTATGCATGTACTCGAGCCGGATTGTTTTACTAAATACCTTAGAAGTTTCCAATATGAAGTTTTATTTTCGAGATAAGAGTCAAGTAGGAAATTATCAACATTGGCATAAAAGTTTTCCTTTGCATAATACTTCATATTGTTAACCTTTTGACGTTGCTTTTTGAACTTCGTAATGTCACCCAATACTTTAGTTCTTCTTGCTTTTCTGCGTAACCTATCTCTTTTCCTACATTCTCTTCTTAAACTTGAATCAAACCATGGTTTGTCATTTGGTCTTATAGTTACTTTCTTCGTAGGGATACATGATTTCAGATATGCATTCAATTTATGGTAAAATATTTCACATGCTTGGTTAACGTCCTGAGAATTTAAGAACAAGTCAGCCCATTGTGTTTCATTGATAAGTGAATTAAGAGATTCATAATCACCTTGCTTATAGCATAATATCTCTCTTGTATATGCCATATGAGTGTTTACTGAAGTAGTAAGTGTCACAAAAGTGCCTTTGTGATCGCTTATTGAGCTATCAAATTCAACAACTCCACAATCGAATGTTTGGACATCATCACTAATTATGATTGGATCAAGCAAAGTACTAGAATTTTTAGTTATTCTGGTAGGTTCTGAAATAATATTTTTCAAATTCTTTGTTAACATAATATCTCTAATATATTTACCCTTACGAGACAGCATGTCTGCATTTAAATCTCCAATTATAGTGATTTGATCAGTTATATCAAGGGCATTTTCAATGCTAAAATCTAAACGTTCCCAAAATCCCAAGGAATTATTCTCTGGTCTATAAGCTAAACAGATAATAAGAGGTTTTACTGGTATGTATATTTTGATCCAGATTGTTTCATCATAATTATTTTCTAAGTGTTCTATTCTCTTAAATGCTAGGTTCTTTTTTATATAAATAATAACACCCCCGCCAAAAGAGTTTCTATCTTTACGTATATTTATTTCACAGATCCCCGTTAATTAATATATGTTAATGTAAATAAATATGGTTATCATTGAAGGCTATAAAACTATTAAGGTCCAACAATAAGGTTTCCATGAAAACGACTTGAATCCCTAAAACCTGCAAATGGTTCCATCATTATATAGATACTATGGTTAACAGTTTTTCAGAAAAAGGCTTTTCAAAACTATATGTTCTGCTAGTGTCAACAGCGGTCTCTTTTGGATTACATGGTGACTAAGTCTTTGTCGAATATTTAAGAGTTTAATGTCAGACTGACAGGGAGATGCATTAGCATCAGGACAACATGAGGGTTAGATCATCACTGCTTAACATTGGAACTGACATGACAATTATAATCCTTTCCGGGCACGTTTGCAATTCTTGGATAAAAGATATTTGTATCTTCAGGGATTTGATTGAGTCGTTGTCACTTTCAAACTACACTTGACATCGTGGGTAGTTGGAAAGCAGATTATTCTCTTGGTTTGGAGTATCAGACTAATATACTGCTGTTGTAGTGTCATTGCTATGTGTGTCTTGCAATGAAAACATAACGTTGATATTTAGAAGCATTAGAGCAAACGTTGCCTGCATGCTAAGAATACCCATTAAACGACTATATACTTGTTAAATTGATATACTCGTATTTTATACTCGTTACCAACTGTTACCAACACGTGCACTTCATGCGAAGTACAATTCCTATGACCACCTTTAGGGAATATGATTCTCCAGATGAGAACACAAATGTGGAACATGTTCATGAGTTAGTAAGATTTAGAGACACATTTAGTGTTTAATATGTGCCAATACATTTTAACCAAAACTTAGTATTAGGTTATTTGTTTTAAAAAAACGAATAAATGTGCATGCATTATCAAAGAATACAATAACATTTTGGCTCACTTTACGACGTTTCCATTTTCTATGATCGGAAATAGGACAATTGACCCCAATCATGAAACTATGGTGATAGCATAATTTCCATTCACAAAAGGCTTAACTTATGGGATGTTAAAACACAACAAACCATGTTCCTGTTTGCACTTAACTTTGTTATGATATTTAATTCAAATTCTTTTGACGTTAAGTGTATGTTTAATCTATGTACATTAACAGAGTTGTTCACAGAATATATATACACTGTAGGCCGCGGTCAGTTTAAAGTTAGCAGTCCATAGTATGTGGTCAATTTTAAGGACACATACACCAAGTTGGTATATACCAACAGAGTTGATATTAACAGAATGTGTACAAATGTAACTAATTTAAATGCCCAAGTTAGTAGACAATACTATCTTCACAAGTGAAACAACAGCTTCGAAAACTTTAACCTTGTCATTATTCAATGAACGAATGTTATTACAAAACACTTTCATGCAAAACTGACAGCTAATGTGTTTAATATCATAATCGATCGTTCGAACGACAAATGTTCACTTTCAAGATTTGCACAATGTTTGGTAATTACAGACTCAGAAACAAACATTAATAATGTAAACACCTGAGTCAACAAGGAAGACTTTCTGTAATTGTTGAAGATGAAATGATAGTTCCATTCAGTTGTTCTGAGATACCCTTAATTTCGTTTTTCTAATAACTTTTCACAGACATTAATGTATCTTTTAATAAGGTTATAAATCAGCAGGTTTGCAATAGATATAATGTTGTTTTAGGTACATTAATGTAATTTTAAAGTGTGTTGTCTGTCTGAAGATATTAAAATACTATTTTCTCTAACCTAAATGCTCGTTTCTCGTCTTTATTGACAACACCGACCTCCTGACACATATATTTGTTTAGGACCGGAAATATAGAGTACACATATATAACGTTTGTGAAATATTGGTGCGCGTTTTGACATGAATATATACCGTTAACAATTGACAAGTTTTCTCAACTTAAATATGTGGTACAACACAAAGGCTAGCTAAAACAACATTTTTTCTATTCAAAGTTGTTGAATCGTTTCGGAAGTTATGATGATTTAATTTTAGGAAATATAAGCTTCGGTTTAAATGCCATACTTAAATTCTATATCGAAATGTACAAAAGTTGATGACGTTATTTCATATTTGTTTATTGTTGATATATATATATATCTTTGCAACTCTAAACTTTTTGGATGAAATTGTTCAATCGCGATCAATAGCACACTTTCAATGGCTTATTACAGCAACGAAGAACATTGTGTACGTCTCTATACTTTATACCTATACTTATATTGGTTGGTTATATTGGTTTCTCTGTTCTGACATGATGGCATATTATTTACAGCGCTCTCTAAATCATCAAAATCAGGATTATTGTTATGCAAACTTGTATACTAGTTTGTAGTTTGATTCACACATTGCATTACACGTTAGGTACAAAGCCAAGTTACTTAATCGAGAACTAAAGAGAGACTTGTATTATTATACTTACTGATATGACTCTTCTATTAACTTATTCTCTACATACCATGCGGTGCTGATTTATCTTCCTAAAATCATGTTCAATAATTTAGAAGAAAAAAATTCAACCCTTGTATAAACTTATGCCGCTATAATAAGTCTTCTATTGGCAGTGTCATTCTTTATTGATTGGATGTGTGTGGATGAAATTGTTCAATCACGGTCAATAGCACACGGAGAACATTGTGTATGTCTCTATACTTTATACCTATACTTATATTGGTTGGTTATATTGGTGTCTCAGGCAAATATTTGTCTCCGTGGACATTTATCATGTAGGCATGTATATCTTTATGTAACTGATTTCTCAATATTGCCTTTGTAATTATCAAAATTCATTGTCTGGACTTTATCATTATCAATTGTAGGCAGGCATCTTCACTGACCAGACTATCAACAATATAAGTTTACGTACATGTTTGCAGTCAGTGAGAGTGATATTCTATGACTTATAATTACTACTGTATTCTAATGCAACCTTATTTCTAAAATAGCATAGAGTACAATGTACATGTATTAATTATCAATTATAATCAGTGATAATTGATCAGTTCTTTTCTTTGATTTTTCGGATAATTCAGCCGTAATATCATCTCCTTCGTCCCAGATAGGAATTCCAACCCTTTTTCATGCAAAGATTGTGGATTTCTATCGGATTATGGCACAACAATTTTAGATATGACAGACCTGACATGTGGGAAGAAGGCAACAGTAAGCCTGTAAGAAAACTTACTCTCAGTTGCCTTATGGCCATGTCAATTACATCTAAGGTAACAAGTTCGAGATATCTTAACTAAAGAATTATATGAGATATTTAAAAAGCGGATGCTTACTATGACAGCCTAACCTTATACAAACACTGTCTGAGATTTGAACTGGCATCTTTAGTAAGAAGCATTTCCTGACAATGGACAACGACGAGACAGATTTGCAGGCATGTGTATGTCTGCTTTGGGTTTTTTTTTATCACGGAGCAATCAGTTACCGCATACAGAAAAAAGATAGTCATGTTTGACAAGTAATGTATATAAGCAAGAAGTAACATGTTACTCTTAAAATGTGTTCTGACATGATGGTATATTATTTACAGCGCTCTGTAAATCATCAAAATCAGGATTATTGTTATGCAAACTTGTATACTAGTTTGTAGTTTGATTCACACATGGCATTACACGTTAGGTACAAAGCCAAGTTACTTAATCGAGAACTAAAGACAGATTTGTATTATTATACTTAATGATATGACTCTTCTATTAACGTATTCTTTACATACCAAGCGGTGCTGATTTATCTTCCTAAAATCATTTTCAATAATTAAGAAAAACAAGGAATTCAACCCTTGTATAACTTTTGCCGCTATAATAAGTCTTCTATTGGTAGTGTCATTCTTTATTGAGTGGAAGTGTGTGGTATTGATTAAACTGACAACTAATTATGTCTGTGGATAATGGTTTTTTTTTATAATTTGCTGTAATGAAGTAACTCAGTATGCTTTTTGGCGGTTTTATTTGATCTTTCTTTAAAGTCTGTCTAATGCCCACTCAATTAATTACGATGTATAGTCAATAATATATTGTTCCAAACATTTTTTTACCAGACAGGCGTTCCCTTAATTATTGTTCTTTGAAATTGATACTATTTGGATTCCTAGTTAACAAGGTCGATACATAAAAATAGTATAAATATTGATATCAGCCAACTACTAACCATGTTTTGTTCTAGAAACAAAATATATCGTACGTTTCCATCGAAACAATTCCATTGTCCAATGAAGTTTGTTAAAAGAAAACCAACAAATAAACATCTACACGCGATGATTGTTTCGCAGCTCGGCCTAGCCCAGATTGACGGACAAATGGGCAGAAGTAATTTCTATATCTCTTAAGTTTGTTCTTCCGGGGGATAATAAAGGAATATTCTGACTACAATGCTGCCGCTACAATTCAAACATTCCCTGGATCAAAGACATTTGATAATTCAATTAGCAACTGCAAGTGAGTTGTCATTATGACTGATGGTTGCTGAGAGGAGTTGTCGTCATTATTCACAACTAAAAAACATGTGTGTGAACTCTGGAAAGTGTTTTCGTTAATTTGTCATTTCACAGTTTGAGATCAAAGACCGCCATTATCCTTTATAAAACTAACACTTACTGATAGAAACCACTCCAGGCTATAGTTTTAAAAAGTCCAGATATATGATCAAATGTAGAGTGGCAGTTCTATGGTTTTAGGCATTCATACAAGTTTCTTCTTACACTTGTTACAAACCCTTTTACATAAATTGATATACAATCACACTTTGGTAGACGAACCAATCAATTTATCTTAATTTCAGATTATATAAACTGCTCAAACGAGTTTGGTGTCCAGCTGAGATTGGTATGACGGACTTGTTAACATACACTCAAACAGATCAATATTGACAATTACAAAGGTTCTGTTTGAGGACATTCTTGTAATTGATTAGTGCATATTGTAAAATGCCATTGTGGTACCATGATTGAGGATGGCTGACAATTAGACCTTTCGGGTGAAGCAGTTTTAAAGTCTATACTCAAGACTATAGTGTCATTTAATTTCACAAATATACAACACGATTCGAAATTTATTTAATGTTGTGTTACAATACGAAAGCTGATCTTAAATTTGTATGGAAATTGCACTTAGAGAGTTGTTTATAATAGCTTCAAATAAATACGTAATGTATCTTCCAAAAAAATACTCAATTGAGTGTCTCATGGCCTTCTTTCAAAATAAACCCTTCTTCTTCTCTTCTTCCGTATATGTTTATCATTATTTACTATTTTAATAAAAACTCATGATGAAATGTTATGCCTTCAACAAGCATCAGAGTGCACGATATAAATATCCACTTTTAAAGTTATTACATGGTTTAACTCAACTCTCATCCATATTTATTGGTCTAATTAATGTGTGGTTGTATGTAGCTTGCAAACACGGATATAGCTTTAACACCTATAGTTTGAGGTACACCGCTGTGGTTGAGTATTCAATTTTAAGCTTTAAATAAAAGAAATTGTTTGTCACAGCTTCCATCACAGCACACGACTGGTTTCGTGATGAGATTAGATTGCAGATCGTTACTGCAACTGTCATCGTGTTACAGGTACATTGATATCAGTATCATGTAGAACTCATGTTTGTGAGAACATCAACATAATGCAAAAGAGATTTACTCTTATATACCTTTCAAGCTTGTTTCCCCTGTAGTTGTCATTCAACAAAACTGTATTGACGTCATGCTGCCCGATATTCAACGTTATTACCCTTTAGATACATTTGTTGAATTCTTATTGGTCAATAGCGAATGCATACGAAACCGTGTAGGTGGATTTGCCGGGTTGTACCATCCGTATGACCCGTGAAGACGGGTCTATGATTAACTACACAGGTCTTACGGGTGACCTTGACCTTAGATGGAATGCGGAAGTTAAACGGTTGCTCGACTCGGAATTTCAGTATCGAAACTTACCTTAACAAACATAAGTCCGGTGATTTCAAAATAAATTATACACATTTTTTATTTTGATTGCATCAATAAACTAATTCAATTAAAACATGTGTCTCTCTATTATTCTTCAGGTAATAATACATTTTAAAAAACAGTGTGCAGAGTTTTGATCACAAACGGAAATAGCTATGTAGCCTATCGGAAATGAATGAAATGAGTACATATAATAGATCTAAAGAGTAATGAATTCGTTACACGGTGTTTTGACAGGGTGTACGGGACTGTAAGACAAGGATCTTACAGTCCCGTACACCCTGTCAAAACACCGTGAAACTTATAATATAACTATAAACACAAAGGCCTGCTTCGTGTAAAACATTTAATGTTTTCCTACTTCATCAATGATAGCTAAGAACTTGAGGTGAGGTGAGATGGGGTTTAACGCCGCCTTCAAGAGTATTTCACTTATATCGCGGCTGCTAGTATTATGGCAGGGAGAAAGCCCGCAACGCCATGTGGCTATGCTTTACGGTGAAACCTGCGAGCATCGGCTGGAACTAGCGAACCATGGGTGGTACTACGCTAAATTTCAATGTAACATTGCACCCAAACCTTACTGCTTGTAGAACTGTTCTCTACTGCAGACAAAGTTGCTGTGCCCTGGCGGGATTCGAACCCCGGACATCTTGATCCGAAGCCTAACGCGCTAACCTCTGCGCTATCCCGTCCCCCTAACAACTCGACCGACATTGCCTGTTAACTTATGTAGCAACGGACATTGGGAGATATTCAGTTGTATTGGTTGTATAATTCGTTTACTTACAAACCTTATCATTGTATCATCTGGCACAAATCGTAATATGATAAAAGTGATAGATCTACAAAAAGCATGTACGTGTTTGAATATTAATATAAATCGGCTCAAATTCACATTTCAATTACACAATTACAAAATAATCCAAAAGAATGGATCTGCCACGAAAAGATCGCTTTTAGGGACTACATGTCAGGGAGGACCACCTGACCTTATCTGGGTTTGATGATCGCTGTCTGAGATCGGAACTACAGGTCTAGAGAATTTCCTGACAATGGACAAGGATGACCTTAGATATTTGAATGTCTCCTTCGGTGTCATTCCAACCATTCCTTTTCAGCTTAAAGCAAAAGGTATTTTGTTGACATTTGCATATTATGATTTTCTCATGTCATGAATATTTCACTTGGAATTGATACGTATTCATTTCATAATACTTTGTCAAAAATAGAAGTTGTGATTTCAAGATTTGTGGTCATTTTCTTGAATAATTAACAATAGTGTAATACAATACAACTTCATGAATAAAAGTTTGTGAGTCTAACTTTTAATCATTCAGATGTTCATGTTTATAGATATTCCCAATGGCCCGGAGTGTATTTAATATAACCATGATACTAAGGGTAGATTCAATTCGAGTGTATGAATGAGATAGAGATTTCAGTTAACAAACAGACGTGAATGTTGTCTATGTAGATAATTACAATTAGATATATACTCGTTTTTCATTTATAGCTTTATTCACATTAAATGCTAAATAAAACTTTATGTGTTTATTAGTATATGTTATAAGGATGCTGTATTACAATATTAGTGAAAACGAAATTGATATGTTTCCTGATGATATACTTGCTATTAATATTGATAATATTATTAATATTGAATAGTCAGTCGTCTAATATATAATCTGAAACGTTGATTTAGCAGCTGTAAAATAAAAAAGGAATCTATAGTATTGAGCGAGGGTGAAGCGATGGTGATGACTGGAGTTGGGATAGAGGAAGCATCTGAGGTGAGGCTTACGAAGATGCTGGAAGCTGGTGATTCGGGTGATGTAGTGCACACCTTTAGAAGGTAAGGTTCATTTCATTTTGTCAGTTGTCTATAGGTTTCAACATCGATCCCACAACTCAATTTATCACATAATGTACATACAACGCATAGTGCCATGGTTTATGAAGAATGACTTCATAAATCATTTGTGTACTGTTTATACATGTACCATCAGTGCTTGTTCACGTTGAAAATCTATGAAACATGTACGAATTATCTAGGAATCACTAGTAGATGATTCATCAACATCTCTGGACAAAACATTCGTCACGAATGCCACGAATTGGAGGAAAGTGGGAAGCATTTACGGTTTCCACGAATTAATCACGAATAACCTACGGCTTTTTGTGATGGCTCGGAAGAATTCGGGTCGTAGTGAAAGAGTGGTATAACATTCAACAATTTTCAATTATCAACATTCATGTTGAATTTTTGCTTACCTTAATAATATTTCCAGTTCTACGAACTCAACGCAGTCTACGAATCAACCTGGTATATCTACGTCAAATATCCTTTTGATTATCATAGAGAAGGACTTTGATCTAATTCATAGTAAAGTAATTGTTCATTGTGTGTATATTGGGTATCATAGGGTCATGGAAGAGCAATATATCGATAGACTCACACAAACATTTCTGTAGATATTGACTTTATTTGACACTATATAATTGTCAAAAACTGAAACTCAAAAACCAAATCATTAACTAACGATTCAAAATAGATAAACAATAATGCTTACCTTATAAATGTCTGGAATAATTAATTTTGTTTTCTGTGAAAGTGATACTGTTGAAATTGTCTGTCCACACATTAGGCACAATTCTGCTAAGAATGTAGAATTAATAGTCATTTCTAGTTACCGCAGTCCACACTATCTTGACAATGGACACGAGGTGAAAACGTATGGTTGAAACCCAAAGACAAACCTGTTAGATTTATGATAAAAGAACCACGCAAAGTAGCGCGCAGTTAATCTAACTTGGAATACACCCTTTTCAGATAGTTCACATTACTTAATAGAGTATACCAAAATCAAGGTAAACCCATAAAGGGAGTTATTAGATCAATTAATCAATGATTCTTCATAGTTCACAACAAGTAAACCAATTAACTTTGAGAGTACGATGTTGATTTAATCAAGGAAATCAAATCAGGATGGATCTTAATGATCATTATCGCAGAGTTAACGACTTATCATTATTTCCAAAACTTTGACAAGCTGAACGTTTGAATAAGTTAATGATGTTTTCTGAAAGTCGTCAAGTGTGGCTAGATAAAATGTTTTTGTACAGTAGAGTTTAATCATCATCAGTTCTCTTAAAAAACTACAAAACTGCACTATGACTTACTCATTATTACTATTCAATGTTTCATATGTGTGAAAAGAATGATACATGGATACAATTATTTTTGGAAGACACTTATCCAATGATATTGATCTCTTTCATTGTAATGCAGCTTACTTCATGCGTGTATTCCAGCAAATATTTGTGTGTAATGACACAATTAGATAATGTTTTGAATATTTTTTTGGAAACTTTTTTTCTAACAGGCAAATTTTACGATTACATTTCATATAAAATAAAAAAAGGAAACAGTTATTCATAGCATGTTTTTATTGAGGTTTAATTCATTTGATGTCATCTCTCCTTAGTTTTAAAAATGTTACTTGATTGAAAGATTGCCTATTGTTTATTAGGGAAATATTGTTTACTGAAGTGAGCATCTTGTGTGAGTTAATGTTTATTGGCCATATGATGACATGAAGTTATCGTCTAATCAATCTGAATTCATTAAAACAACTTTTCAACATTCGGTAAGGAATCAATACCTAACATATGACTTGCCATTGTGCTTTGTGTTGTGTTTATTTGCGTGTCAATAACCGATTGGATAGAGGATAGTTTACAGGCACTACACATGGTTTATATGCACAGTTAACAGTTCATGTCAACTGTTGTAATGGTTTATCATAGAAACTCATACTCACGATGGTGAACATTATTGGACATCATAATTGGACAATATTGACAGGATGGTGATAAGAACCTTTACAAATCAATTGATTCTGAATTTATATACCACACAATACAGTATCTCAAATATGTATGAGAGTGTGTACAGTATCCAGATATTGAAAGTAGAAAGGTGAATCAGTAATATTCTCTGAAACGTGATTTATCATGATAGCAGACAGACTAGACAGAGATATTCATGTTGACGTTGATGTGACGTTCCATCATATACTCTTCAACAACAAAAATTGACACTGACTGAAAATTTGATAATTTGATATAGAACATTTTTTTGTGGAGAGAGGACACAGAAATAATCACTGAAACCGCGTTTGAGGAACCAAGCACCCACTGCTGCAAACAATAATCGTGTCTCCCAGCCAGATACACAAACACTATAGAGTTAACTTCACAGGGGTACCGGAATTGACAATCCGGCCTCCATTAATCCCTTACGTTCTGTTTGATCTGAAATTCTGCGTAGCCCAGGAATCTGCGTTCCTGTAGACGCCGCAATTGAGTGCGGTCTTGAAGGCGAATCAGTCCGATATATTGATCTTGTGCTGCAGTTGTCACCCTTGGTTTCCCTGGCCTTGGTCTGTTTTAACGCTGTTGATATGGTAGTACCGTCCAAAATGAAGAAATTGTATGTCTGGATTCGTCTAAATGTCTGGCCACATCTTGCTGAATTGCACCAATTGCAATCTGCCAATGATGTTGTTACGTTGAGCTCTATTCAGATTTGGCAGCCTGAAATTGTGTCTACTGCCGTTATACGGTCTGCGTGAAAACCCGTTGATGTGGCGTTTCATACTCTTTGAGCAAGCTTTGAGCAAGGGTTCCTGCATGCATAATCGTGCAGGGTCGTGTGATGCACGTTTAGACAGCCAGTTACTTTTTTTGGAATTAGTTAAATTGTTCTCCAAACGTTACGTTAGTGCGGTTTTGATTATTGTGAATCTCGGAACACCAGTTTTTTTGTTCATCATACTTTCAAATATTTTGAGGAAAGTGGTTTTACACATATGTCCAGTCTCTAATTTTGAAGAGTATATATTAAAATAGTTTGGCTGGTATACCTTCACTTTCACAATCAAGGCCTGGTGAGGTACTGAAGGCATACTATCTGCACACCACTACCACCAATTACAACAAACAGTGCGGCACCACGGTTAGCTTGATTTTGATTCGAAAGAGAACTTCAAATGCAGGGTTCATATCAAAACTAAGGCAATAACCACAGGACAAAAGTGGTGGAATCCATTTGCCGGATCCTTCCGGATTCTCTCAAATACTGACGAAACCTAAAGAATCCGGAGGTATCCGGCAAGCGGATTCCACCACATTTTGTCCTGTGGTTATTGCCTTAGTTTTGATATGGTCCAATACCACAGACTCATCCTATACCTTCCGATATCACAGACATATACTATGCATTCAAATATGGCCGACACATAGTGTAATGTGAAGCTGTTCCTGTACCTCTCCTCATTATCCCGCCTAATTATCTTCCTGGAAGAGATTAATTAACATGTCTTCAGGTCTGACACATATATTTGGACATTATGAAGATGAAATAATGACTCTAAATTACATATGTGATTATGTAATGAATACTGTCTCAGAAATATCGTGTCCTATAGGCCTGACTGTAAACCGACTGTAATAAGTGATTAAGTGATTCACATTTAACTTGGAAGTGATATCGCATTTTCTAAGATATATGTCACTGCTCAATTGTCAGTAAAATTCACGAGATAAGATATGAATATCTGGCACACACACAATCTCTACAGTTTACTGGAGACTATTCCCTGTTGGTATTACATTTCTTACTTTATCTCCACCACTAACATGAACAGTCCCTGGACAGCTCCATACTGATACTCCACCTGTTCCTCTATGACGTTATTAAGGAATGTAGCTGAGAAGGGGCAGTAGCACGTTTTTTGCAAAACTTATTTTTTCAAATTTCCCATTTATGATGATAGTTTATGTCATTTAAATTAACTTTAGAGTGTAAAACATCTTATTACACAAACCAATTATCCGTAGTGGTAATAACGATGTTGCATATAAAGAAAAAATTGCATGGCGGCCATTTTATTGTGAACACATTATTTTGAATTACAAAAACGATTCCCACGGGTTTACAAAACCACGTTAACTCATTTTTTAACTTGATTTTCCGAACAGAGTAGGCTGGTTTACTATTGGTGACATTATTTTTCAAATACATTTCATCAACTTATTCGAGCGAAAAAACGTGCTACTGCCCCTTTACGGTCTGATATATTGAAATTAGATCCATAACATACATGTATCATGTGACAAAAACATTAATTCAAATTTCAACAACACAAAGCTTTAATTAATGATTAAAATATACATGAAAACAGAGGTTGAAGGTTTAGAGGTTTATAACTCAGAGATTAAACCCAGACCTATCATATAAATTGTCACTTGTGAATTCACATTGTCCATGAAATAACCAGATGCAACTGATCATCGACTTTATGTCAATACCGTGAGTCTCAACATGAGTGTAAATAGAAAGACGTGTTTAGCAGAGTATGTCACATACACATCGTGTCGAGCGGATCTACAGCAGAAACTTATAGAACTATTAATACAAACTTATGTCTTTCTGCCAGATTGATTGAATCTATTTTCTCATCCCAACTACTAGTGAATCAGAAACTGTAAACGGCCTGAAGTGTAAACAAACAAGTGTTAATAATGGCCGACTGCTATTGGTCGATTTACTTAACATAGACACACAACGCTGAACAAATGTTAAAAGTAATGTGACAGACATATATAATGTGATATGCGTATATAACAGACATATGTGCAGTATGTTTCAGACATGTCCATTAACACATCAATCAGACATCAATCGCGGTCTGGTGTGAGACATATGAACAATGACATGAAATCCTCTCATTATTTTACTCTCCGCGCCTACACAATGACATATAAGAGACTGGTGTTCGGAAACCATACATCCTTGAACGAGCTTTTCATGTGCATACAAAAACAAAGGAAATATTTTTATACACAAAACTAAAAGCACTTTTTATACCAATTCAATTTACTGAAACTCCATGGATACCATTCGTAATTAGAATGGACGAAACAGCCAGTGGCTGTCTAAACATGAGATGAACACGGATCTGACGTATGTCGCTGCTGCATAAACAGAGAGATTTGTTGTGACCCATTTCACCCGGAATACACAGATCGGTGACACAATCAGGGAACAGTATTAGCTTATAAAATCATGACCTTGATCTGACTTTAGTTTCTGGAATAATTGACAACAGACTAAATCTGGATATCACAATAAATGGTTAGCAGTAAATCACTGAAGTATTAGGGAATAAACCGTGCAAATGTCCATCAAGTGCAATCTTTGGTATTTGTGTAAAAAGAATATTATATAATCGTGGCTTGTTGTCTTATAATAGACTTAATATAAACGTATATTATAATTTATAAACTTTAAGGATAATTTTTGGTTTAAACATATTTTATTCGTCAATGAAATGGATTGGCAAACAAGCTCAGAGCTTATGTAAATGCCGCTCCAAAATTACACGAATTCAACAAATAACATCCAAGGATAATGTTTACAATATTTTTTTCATCATTGCATTTCATATCTACAAATTGAGAATGTCCATCAGTGGTGCAATCAAGTCCTCAAGTGGCTTTTAAAATGTACGTTTCTTGCCAATTTCATTAATAAGGCAGAAGACGAAGAACTGTATAGCAAAAAGTAATGCAAATATGTGCAAAAAAGCATTATTGTTTATTGTTCATTGTGTATATTTGAGGAAAAAAACACCCACTCAAAGTACATGTAGGCCTTCAGCTCTATGTTCTTGAGCTGATATATTGTAAAATCAAAATCAGTCACTATATATTCAGCCTCTGTACATGCTTCAAACTCGAACTTTCATGGCAATATTGTTTTTACCCTTTTTATAATGTTCTCTTTAATGAAGTGTCATTAAGCAAAGGAGATTGTTTCATACACATAACTCAGTTATGCGTAATAAGCTCTTTTTGCAAACTGAATTGTTTTTTTGAAACTTTTGGCTTAGCAATAGAAACATTCATAAACTTTGTTGCATGTAATAGCATATTTGTGAAACGAAGATTTTGGCATCTAACTTTCTTTCTCTCCTTTGTTATCAAACCATTCATTCCTTTAATGAAAATGGTACGAAATTCTTTTTTCATAAATATGCTTCTCTTGACATTAAGTCTGTTCACTTTAGATACTTGTTTGTTTGCGTATTGTTTAATTCTACCATTACATTTTAATATCCTTGCTTTTGATTGGTTCATTTTATCATCAGACGCAGGTTTGAACACGATTTTGAGTGATCGGCGATTTACTGTGTTTGGACACATTATGACGTAAAATTCTTGGCTAAACTATGTCATTGAAATAGGATAAGATAATATATTGATTTCAAAGGTCAAAGTCTGTAACTGTACGACCGCAATAATTTGAAAGCGAACCGGTTTACATATGAAATACAATGACGTCATAAACACAATCAGTTATGACGTCACAGGGAATAGTCGCGTCAATTTGACAGGTGTTGGAGGACAGAATTTCAAGGCGGTGAAACATGTTAACATATTTAGATAATGTGTCAAAGTCGGAAAATTGAAGTTTGCTGGCTTCTGAACACAACTATGTTTCAGACGTATTAATCATTTGTTGATTAAAATATGTTGCCTTTTTGATGGTAGCGTTTCTTTTGGCCGCTAGTTTATATATAAATTCATTTTGGTGTGACATGAAGCTCATACATGTATTCAAATAAACTTCAATTATTCTATAGTTTTTAAAATATCACAATTTTGGACACTGTGGATAACGATTTTAGGCTGCAGACATTTCATTGGCGGTTGTCCTGGAGATAGCCTCGAAGACTTTGCAGCCTGAAGTAATGACTCCTTGACTCAAATATAGTTTTCTAAACGTCCTCATTCTTTCCTTGAAATTGATATGTCTTGTTAAAAGGGGAAATGTTTTTTGAAGTCTTGTAATTGACTTCAGAATATATCCAATTTCGAGTCAGTTACATTGAACATATTTAATTTTTAAAGTCAAAAGTCTAACGATGTTGTGAAACAAATATATTGACTATGCTTGGAAACAAATAGATGTATAAATAATAATCTTTTATTTTCTAATGAAAGGTGCAATAATTGTTTAGAGTTTAGAATTAGATATATTTACAATGATAAGTGCAATATTTCTGAAGAAATACAAAGTTTACTTGAGAAATAGATTTCATAATGTGTTTGTTCACTGGCTTATAAACGTTTTGAAAGGTGCAAGTTAAACTGGTATAAATGCCGGAGCTTGTCGACGGCATTTATACTACAGTTAAACTTGAACTTTCAAAACATTTATAAGCCAGTGAACAAAAACATTATTAAATATATTTTTTATAATTCAAACTTTGTAATTTAAGCGATTTCTAATAAGTAAGTAAACTTTTGAAAATAAACAATTCTTCAAAAAATGTTCAGTGCATGATACAAATTTTAGTATTGTCTGAGATCAGGCGCTAGGCTCCGCCCACAATAACACAGCATCACTTACATGTATGTGTCACCACGCGCAAAACCTAGTTCACAAGAAATATGATTAAAGTATAAAATGTTTGGTTCTAACATGCTGTTTAATCAAACATTCAGTCTAACTACAATTAGAAATCACGTAAGATTTTTCAAAAGTTCAATCAAGAAAAGAGCATGTGATAGCAGTGTCTTAACTGCGCAGTGATACAGTGGTAAAGTAGTACCGCAGGTTATTTTTTGTAAACGTCAGGTTATGAAGGTTATCTTTTTCAGCTTTCAATCTTGTGTTTATGAGAATGTATACCGGTCACATGACCTTGTTTAATCCAATCAGCAGATCAGAGAGCATATCGCTTTAATTTCAAGGTCTGAATTTATAGTAATACATTGTATTTACAGTACATGAGCATTTAGGTTACTGCCGTCTGAGATGAAAATGTATGATTTGAGAAAATAGTTTGCATTAGTTTAAGTAAAACTTGCTGTACGTGTTAGTATCTTTCATAAGAACAGTATAACTCTATAACGCTGGTGTTCTGTCGGTAATGAATTCAATGAATTACCAGTATCGGGAAGGGAGGATTCGCATAATTCGCATTAATCATTTGATAAAAGAAAGTAAGTTTATGAACGTATCTATGGCATAATGATTTACAATGGGTTTCCTCAATTATAACTTATTATGGTTGATGTCATAATAAATTAATCAGAAGGAAAATCAGGAAATGAAAAATAATTTGTGCTTCAAGGAATGTTATCGTCAATCAATATAAATCCTATTACTGTGTTTTTCATAATTGATTATTCGATTTCATGGCTGAATAAACTGAGAGTTTGAAGGGTTGAATCCCTACCCCACACAGAGAGTTGTGCAGAATTTTGGTGTTACCGTGGGCAAGTGACTTCATTCATCACATTATGTTTCTCATGGTTAAGATAAAACGCATATTAAAGTGTAACATAGGAAATGGTGTGCTTTAATTTCAACTCAAGTATATGTTATCGTGTTTTAGTTTGCCTACATAATTAATGCGTTATGTTCTTCTGAATATTCAGGAATTAACTCCAAAAATGCTTATTTTCGGACCCCACAACCACGTTTGCGATGTTTGAAGTTAACTAATTTCTTGATGAAAGGGGTCAACATACAAGTTGTAGATCTAATAAGTGTGATTCCGTTTGTATCGATTATAAGTTAAGCCGTTGTGACTTTATATATTGTGATATATATATATGCATGAATACCGCTCCACTGTACATAACTGGCTCTATAATTCACATGTAAAAGTTTTCCTCTGATCAGGTGTTGAATTCGTAGTGAAGCAATTTTCGAAATATTCTGCCCTCTCGCTATGCCGTCGTGTCTGTTTACCGATACGGTATAATAGTTCAACTCAACAAAGCAATAAGATCGTTCGAGTGGGTATCGACTGCAGATTCAGGTTCACGGTTTTGTGGTCAATTTTCGAGTTTGAAGAGCTATTAAAGTTATCTTAGGGATGACATATATATGTAAATAACCCAGGTTTTCCGACGAAATGTAGAATTTGTGAATGTCACCAATTCTTAGCTTATGACCTGATATTGAATGGATCCTTAGATTGGCAAAATGGCTTACCTTACTCATTTACTCGAGTTGATATCGGGTGTAGGATGTTTTACCTAGCTTTTATCTACGTTTTAAATACGATTTCCAGTTCTTGTGGCTTTGTCACATAAATAATTGAAAAGTTACACTACATGTAGTAACAAAGTATATACAACTGAATACATGTTCATACAATTCATTTATACAGAAATACGCGTAGCAGATTTACGCCAAGTTTGCACAGCGTTTTTTAAGTTTATACCTCCATGAACTTAATAAGTTTCGAAGTCAATACTTATAAATAAATATATTCGTACCTGATGTTTTGAAAAGGTTTCATTGCTACAAATATACACTTTTGCAACAATTAGAGCTGTACTATTTACGCGTATGAAGACACCAAATATTAGCCCCGCCTACAACGTGTATATCAGCCAATGAAAATGCACAACGCAATTAGCCATGAACCTGACGTCATGAGGGCGTGGCTAAATGTGATGTGACGTCACGAAATGAAGTTCATGCAGGTATGAACTGAATGAGTGTTCAGCGAATCAGATTCACGCAAAGCAGTTGCTATTTATTTATTCACAATTGAACCGCTCTATTTTGAAAGTGATATACTCCATGCTGTATAGTTAACTCTGAATACATGAATGAATGTCCATAAAGGATGATATGAATCTAAACTCGGACCAAGAAGTGCATACAACTTTGATAAATATTCTCCAGCTGCTTCATGCCAAGTTTTTTGACAATGAAATCTTCGTTATCACAAATGTACAACTAAAATATTCCTGTTTCAACCTTTCAATATTTAGTTCTAGACTATAAATATACATGCATTTGGCAAATTAAAGACACAGCCTTCAACCCTCTATTGACCATACATCAAATATTAATAAGTGATCTCCTCGCATTAATGAATTGTCTAGACGTTTACTTATTCAGTACACACTTCGCAGGAAGTGAGGATATTACTGAGAATGAAATGGACATGATCGTGCGTCATCAACATTATGTAATAAATAAAGGTATCAGTAGATGAAGATGAAGATGAAACGACAATACAGTGTTTCAGATACAGTAGAACACATTCTTGTTCTTAATGAGGACAATAATGAACTAAAAGAGCTTTAATGTAAAGTATTGACTTTAATGAAATATAAAGTTTTAAATGTATAGAGCAAACTGACCGAAGCTTGGACACTACCAAACGTCACCCAAAGTTCAGACATTACTGAGAATGAAATGGACATGATCGTGCGTCATCAACATTATGTAATAAATAAAGGTATCAGTAGATGAAGATTAAAATGAAACGACAATACAGTGTTTCACATACAGTAACACAAATTCTTGTTCTGTGTGGGGACGATAGTGAACGAAATGAGCTTGTATACACATAAGCATATTTTCCAACGATCTGATTTGTCGATAAACGATCACGTGACCATCGACAGAAAAGCATATTGACTCCTACCCGAGTCCGACCAAAAGTCGTATTGACTTGAGTGACATCAAACGATTGTTGCATGACGTCATGCTATTGTTATGACGTCGTTTGACCGTAGTTCTGACGTTTAACATCAAATTACATTTTTTACTGTATTTTATGGTTTTCCTATCGCGTCTGTATTAAATAAATACATAATAAAACAATTATGGACTTGGACTTTGGTCAATACCTTTTTTAATAGACCCGAGAAAACAATAATAACTGCGGACTTCGTATTTGGTCATTATTGTTTTTTCGTGTCAATAAAAATACAGGTATTGACCAAGGTCAAGGTCCATAATTGCTTCATTATGTATTTATTTATTACAGACTCGATAGGAAAACCAGTCACCAGTTTATAATTGAACAGTATTGATTTTAATGAATCAAATGAATAATGTCAGTAACAATATTTCTGCTTTCACAGGTCTTAATATTGAAACATACATTATGTTGCTTTTACATTTTATATAATCTCCCCTGTTGTCAATGTCATGCGAACGCTTAGTAATTTTGCTTTTACTCACATGGTTTTATTTACTTATGAGCAAATTTGCTCATGGGAGTAAATTTAATGCATGGGAAAAGTGTAAATCAAGTTTACATTGGCAACTGTTGAAGGAAGGATTCTTGGTATGTTACAATTTCTTGATCAGAATTTACACATTCTACAATTGGCAAAGTCAGATATTTTATGAAATACACAGACTACGTGTTAAACAGGTATGATCAACTGTGTGATAGATGTCCCTTCTAAACAAGTCATTACAAATCCCTGAAAAAGATATTTATTAGTACGTGACACAGAAGAAATGCTTAGATCAACACAAATTTGATCTATTTCGGATGCAGAACACTGCAGCCTAACCCCAATGGGAATTCAGGCAGCCATTCGTTTACATGTTCACAACGTGAAATCAATACCATTAGATGATGATACACTTGTCAGTCATAGAGGGATATGTACCATCAGTTGCGATTGATCTCCGTGCATTTTAGATTGTTTACTCGATGAAACAGGAAAGAGGTTACTGAGGTAGTTATACCCCATTCAGCGACCTTCTTTTCCATATTTCGTGGTGCAGCTTACATGACAAAAATAGATACATATAAATACATAAATCAATAATTGACTGATATATTTCACTTCAGTAACTAAGATTATTTTGATATTGTCCTGGAAGCTTATTCCAACCATAATATTTCAATCAAAATGGAATTGAAACTTGTGTAACAGTGACACAGTATCATGATCTTTTGTAGACTAATCATAAGTTTGTTTTATCTATATTCATTTATATTCCTGAACAACAGGTGAAGAATTCTGCTAGTATTAAAAGCTACAAAAGAGTTTCAGATCCATCTAACAAAAGGTTTGAATTGTCTATTAACTGTGATAGAATAGTTATTGTCTAATAATTGTGATAGAATATATTCCAGGTTTAATTCACGTTTAGGTTTCACGACACAACAGAGGTATCTGCAGTGCTACTAGTTATCTCTGGCGACATCTTCTACTTACTTTAAAGGGGCAGTAGCACGTTTTTTTGCTCAAATAAGTTGATGAAATGTATTTGAAAAATAATTTCACCAATAGTAAAACATCCTTCTCTCTCTAAAGTTTAAAATGAGTGTACATGTTTGGGTAAAGCCATAAGAATCGTTTTTGTAATACAAAATAATAAATTGTGTTCACAATAAAATGGCCGCCATGCATTTTTTGCTTTATACGCAACCTAGTTTTTACCACTACAGATAATTGCTTTGTGTTATAAGATGTTTTACCCTCTTAAGTTAATTTAAATGACATAAACTATCATTATAAATGGGAAATTTGAAAAAAATAAATTTTGCAAAAAACATGCTACTGCCCCTTTAAATGGAGTGAACTTAAATCATTGTGATGTTATTCCATAAAGATATTGTAGCATTATGATGATTCAGTTGGTGTGATATCTACTATATGCTCATGGAGATACTGCTTGTGTCACATGAAGCATATATACTATGGTTGCCAGTTGTGGATAGTGTAGAACAAGAACACATAGAAACTGAAATGATCTGTTTGTTTTTCAAGGTACATGTTCACGGCTGTCTATGCTTCAACTAAAACGGAAACGAGGTAAGAAAAACAATTTGTCTGAATTGAGGTTAATGGACACGCTTCAATGTCGGATACGGATGTCAATACTGACTCATGCTGTGATGTTCCACAATATAAATTAGTTCAGCTTATCTTTAATGATGTGACCGACACGATAAAAGTGACCATGGCATCAGCAATCCGTCCATGAGCACTATAGATGTAGATGTCAAAAGCACTAAGTCTTGGTACAGATTCAAGCAATGTCATGATTTATAAAAAGAATGGCTTTCGATCTTGACTGAATAAATTAATTTTCAATTATCTTATATGTCAAATAGTTTCGGAAAAAACTTGTTCTATTTGAGCTTTACAGCAGTTATTTGTGCTATTTAATTCAACCAGTTCAAGATTCATCGGAAATAATTCGTTAAAAATACGAATTTCGGAAATGCCATTTAAACTTGATCAGGAGTTTCAAAACTCCCGGCATGCTAAATGTAATTCACCTACGTGTTATAGTTCCTGAGACAATTTGTCAATCATAGAGGTTTTTTGTACAAACTTCAATTTCATACTAAAAGATGCGAACGCTGTACAAAATGTTATTTCGTAATTGCGTGTTTGAACCCGATCACAAGAAAGGTCCGGTATACTCACACCCATAATTTCATCTTTTTACTGAGAAAAAAATTCCCTATTGAACGCTATAAAACTATTACGTCCAACAATTAGGTTTCCATGGAAACGAAAAACTCGAATCCCTGAAAACTGCAAATATTATCATCATTATCGAAATAATATGGCTAACATATGGGTTAACCGCACGTTCTAAAAAGCTAGATTATTAAATATATGTTTTAAACATCATTATTTCAGACATAACTACCAGCAGAAGTGGTATTTTTTGGTTTGGAAAAATAGCCCGTAGAACTGGGTTTTATTTAGAGAATTAATTGCATGTATGCAGGAAAAGGTACACTAATTCACAGTCAATGGACGATGCAATTAACGAACATATTTGATCATATGTGTTTGTAATAGAAATGTACATCAGACAAAGAAACATGGGTGTTACACGTTTTGCTGATCTCAATCATACAACTAAATTAATATCCTCGGAGATATCTTACTCGTTTGCTAATGTCAACACTGTCACTTTTGGATTACATGGTGACTAAGTTTTTGGTGACTCGTTAGAAATTGATGTCAGACTGATAGGGAGTCGCATTATCATCAGGACAACATTAGGATTAGATCATCACTGCTTAACATCGGAACTGACATGTCAATTCTAATCCTATCCTGACACGTTGACAATATTTGGATAAAAGGTATGTGTATCTTCAGGAATGTGAATGCATGCGTCGTTGTCACTTTCAAACAAAAATTGACATTGTGGAGAGTGTGAAAGCAGATTATTGTTTCGGTTTGTAGATTTAGGCGTAATTACATTTAGTTATTCTCCCTAAATGCGATTATCAAAACCATTATTACTCTTTGTATTAATTTCACTTCCCTCCAAATTACTTCCCTATTTTCTTTCCTTCACCTGGCACCCGCAATCAATTGCGCTGTGCTATCCAAGCGCAGCGCAATTTAACCAGTTTTCTTAATCCCTCTAAATGACGTCACTTGGTTACCGATGACGTCACGTTAAATTCTCAACGGCTGCTCAGCTTCATTCTCCCTCGCTTCGCCGACACGATCACAGTGTCATATATCTTCAAATCAAATCGGATCAATCTTGTGTCGCTATGCCGGGAAAAAGAAAAGCTGCTCTTAACCACCGTCTTGTACGGACAAAGGGAACAAAGCAAACAAAGAGGACAGAAGTGGAAAGTTCAAACGGTGAGTCCGGTATATCCTCATCTAATAATGCCGTTACATCACCCCATCTGCACCGCTTGATACAGTTCAAATTGCGGATTTTACATCCTCGGTTTCCAGTACTGCTCCCAACATATCGGGACAACTTGAATCTATTCTCAATATTCTTTCTCAAGGTAAGTATACCCATGTTGCAGCATTTCCCGTTGTTTCTAATATGCCAATGTCTTCTTCCTCTCCGTCACCATTAACTAATGATGCTCAGGAAATCAGTGCACATGTTAAACAGGCGGTACGTGACAAGATCTTCAATGGTGAGTATGTTGATCTTTCATCGCTACTCCCCAATGTAAATTCTAGTAACGAAAACCAGGCGAAGATGAAGTTGATTGCCGACAAAGACGGCAGCGTCACCCTCGTCTCACGTAAGCAATCTCACGGTAAGCCTATCACTCTCGGGGCAAGGACATCAGCTCGATGTCGATTTACATGTCCAAACATTATTGTTTATAATCATTATAAATTCACGTTAATTATTATAAAAAATATACTCATATAATCATTATAAATTCCGATTAGCCTGCAGTACGTTAAAATCTTAGCACTGAAAATACGAGGGTTGAGGTCAAGGGCGGAAGGAGAAGATACGTATTGTTTATTATTATTATATTATTAATATTTTCATTAATACAATCCCGTTGTACTGACATTCCCTGTTGATCTTGTTATGAAACATTACGTTGGTATTTAGAAGTTTTAGAGCAACCGTTTTCTGCATGCTAAGAATAACCATTACAAGACTGAATACTTGCTTAATGGATAGTTTTCATAAACAGTCGAAAAAATTGTTTTTGTATGATTCAGAAATATGAAACGTAAACATGCATTTAGTAAAGGATGACAGTAGCTTTTTGTAATCTGATTATGAGTCCTTCAAGAGTATTACTGGTTTAAGAGTGTATACAAAAGGACAAATCTTAACAGGTACAAGACGGAACGACGTTTTAAAAAACTTAGACCAGATGAAAATATCTGATGTAAATATTAATAACTGGTATTATAAAACAAATCTTGGGGAAAAAATCTCCTTTCGATTTTTACAATACGCTATTGATAAAACCCTTTAGTCTCAAACATCAAATGAAAAAGAAACCAAACACTGTTGAGAGTTCACACGGATGTCTTCTCGACGTGCTTAACAATGGCAGCTCCACACAGCATCCATCATTCATGATGACAGCTCATTTGCAGTTGCTAATTGAATTATCTAACGTCTCAGCTTTCTGTGACATGAGCATTCTTCCGGATTTCTGTAGGCCGCTGTCAGTTCAAAGATAGCAGTCCATAAGTACGTGGTCAACAACAAAATCATACATACATGTACTAATCTTCATGGCTTATGATCATGGACCAGTGCCTTTAATTATAGTGTAATAATTAGAATTGTTGACTGGAGGCAGTGCTCAAGATAATTTTTAGACCTATTGGGTATTTACCCCTTGTTTTTGTTACCATTGAGTAAATTCGATTTTGATTGCGTATTCAGTAAAATGAAAGTCCTCCGATTTCTGACAATTGGGTATATTATATAAAAAATGGGATTACATTACACTCAAGATTGTATATGCTCAGGTTATTTTTACTATTGAACATATATCTTACATGTATTAAAGATGTTGAAAGTAATTAATGTATACGTACTTCTTCAATTTTTTCAATATTTTTTGAAAGAGTAACTGAAATAATTGTATCTGTTGTCATTTAGACTTATTTTCATTCTTTCACGTTTGCATGATGATGACTATTTGATGAAACAATTGTCTAAATTTAAATTAATGTTGTTTGCTTAGCTTGTAACAAATTGTTACAAAAAGAAAGATTTATGACCACCGACTGACAGTGCAAATTTAATAATTTACATGGTGATAGTAAAACAAGTAACATTATTGAGAAGGCTTCGTTTCACACAAACAAATACTGTTGTAAAGTTTCATGAGATTTATTGTTCAGATTCCCCATTATCTAAAACAACAGAGAGACATCGGTTTATATATGTCAAACACTGACGGTAGGGCTTTCATATCAAATCGTGGCAAGTGTATGTTCAAATACGCTTGTATTTCAAAACTAGTGTGTACATTACGACATATATTATGCTTGTATTGAGTTTTAAAGAAAATGCCTGCGTATCCAGTGTTTTCTTTAAATTTTAAGTTTTTAACAATTTAGTGGCGTAAAATACGCAGATACGCAGCTTATCTGAAGCACTGCTGGAGGTATCCGGTATTGCTTTTCTAATTTATGAACAAACACACCAAATTGGTATACAGCATCAGAGTTGATATTATCAGAATATGACAAATGTACGTAATTTAAACGTCTAAGTTAGTAGATAATACCATCTTTACAAGTGAAACACGAGTCTCAAAAACGTTAACCTTGTGATTACTCTGTACGATGAACGAATGTTATTACATAACATGTTATGCAAAACTGACAGCTAATGCATTTTATATCATGAAAGATCGTTAGTAGACATTGCCAATCACCAAAAGACAAATGTTCACTTTCACAAGTTAAAGACGTAAATGTTGTCTCAATTACAGACTCAGAAACAAAGATTAAAATAATTGTAAAACACATGAATCGTCGGTGGAGTTTGTTTGTAAATGTTGAAGATGAAATGAAAGATTCAATTCAGTTGTTCTTGGATACCCTTAATTTCGTGTTTTCTAATATCTTTTATCAAACAGTAATGTATCTTTTAATAAGGCTCTAATTCAGCAAGTTTCTGCAATAGGTATTGATATTTTAACTACATGAATGCCACTTTGAAGTCTGTTGTCTGTCTGAATATCTTCCCACGGCAAGGTGAAAATGTATCGAGATCTCTCCATTTTTACCCTGCCTTCAACCTAGCCAGAAGTGGTGACATGAATCAGTGACACCTATTGTGATCACGAGTTACGTCCCTTACCATCTGCTAACATACAGCCAATGAAATCGCCGTTTACATTCGGAACCAATTCAAAACTAGAAATATGCGCATGTGATCCACTGTGATGTCCCCCGCTCCAACTTTCAATCCAACCTAGTCATATTACCCTTATTTTTCACTTATGCTAAGCACTAAGTACAATACTGCATTAATAACGAGAAATAAACAATTCAGAATAGCCAAAGTAGCAAAAGGCACCACTCTATCACTAGGTCTAAGCAAATACAAAGTTTGGTTAAAAGATATTGAACTGTTTTGGAGATAGAGGCCGGAAAAGGTCCCTACCCCCAATATGCACTAAGTTCAAAATGTTTCCATGGAAACCAGAAATTTTTTTAAAAATCAGAATAACCAAAATAGCAATAGGCACCACTCCACCACTAGGTCTAACCACATACCAAGTTTCGTAAAGAAATACTTGATAGATTTTGGAATAGAGGCCGGAAAACGTCCCTACCCCCAATATGAACAAAGTTGAAATTGTTGCCATGGAAACCAGTAAAAATAAAACAAATTCAGAATAACCAAAATAGCAAAAGGCACCACTCCACCACTAGTTCTAACCACATACCAAGTTTCGTGAAAATATATTGAACGTTTTTTGAGATATGGCCCGGAAAAGAAAGCATTTCGGAATAACGGAATGACGGAATAACGGAATGACGGACGGAGGCGAAAACATTATGTCTCCCGAAAATTTGTTCAGGGGACATAATAAGCGACGATCGAGACAGTCACAAAGGCAATACAACTGTCTTCTGATTGGCTTATCCGATTAGCCTACAGTACGTTAAAATCTTAGCACTGAAAATGCAACATAGTCCTCCTTAGAGGATATTTATAATACAGTTGTATAACGTTTGTGAAATAATAGTGTGCAACCTTAATGAGATCAACAGATAAATAAATACTTGTTAACGATTAACAAGTTTTCTCAACAACTGTCTTCTGATTGGCTTATCCGATTAGCCTGCAGTACGTTATGATCTTAGCACTGAAAATGCGAGGGTTAAGGTCAAGGGCGGAAGGAGTAGATATGGAAATCGTTTCGTTACGCCTGTGACGTTGTGAAGATGAAAGTTCTCATGCAGTTCGTTTCACGTGTCTTGTTACAACATAGTCCTCCTTAGAGGATATTTATAATACAGTTGTATAACGTTTGTGAAATAATAGTTTGCAACCTTAATGAGATCAACAGATCAATAATACTCGTTAACGATTAACAAGTTTTCTCAATAACTTAGTTATGTGGTACAACACAAGGGTTATCTCAAATAACAATTTTTCTGTTCGAATTTATTGAACCTTGAAGTGATGTGCTTACATCAACGTTTCAGAAGCACACGCATAAGTTATGAAGATTTCGTTTTAGAAAAATCAGCTTCTTTATTAGTGCCATATTTAAATGCAATATAGAAATGTACAAAAGTTGATGACGTTATTTCATATATATTTATTGTTAATATATATATTTGCACCTCCTAAAAACTTGGATGAAGTTGGTGAATCGTGGTCAAAAGCACACCTTCAATAGTGAATTACAGCAAGCTTTGTGTACGACTCTATACCTTAACAAGTTCGAGATCTGTTATCTAAGGAATAAGAGATGGTTAAAAACGCACGCTTACTATGACAGCCTTCGCTTTATACAAACACTGTCTGAGATCGGAACTAGCATCTTTAGTGCAAGGTATTTCCTGACAATGGACGAGAAGGATTTGATGACATTTGCTTTCGTTTTTTCATGAACTAATCAGTGTCAGCATCAATCAGAAAGTAGTTACAGTTAAGCAAGAAACAAAGTATCCCCTTTCTAGAAAATTCTAGAAAATTTATAGTGCGTATCTAGAAAGTTTCTAGACTGTTTGACAGTAAGCAAGAATTCGAAGTTATACCTTTGTCTTTAAATGTATTCTGACATGATGACACGGCACTCTGTAAATCATAAAAAAACAGGATTAATGTCTTACAAACTACAAGTAGTAGTATGATTCACACATGACATTGAACATTAATAACTACACTAAGTTATTTAATATAGTACTTAGGAAAGATTTGCATTATTTTTAATGATATGACTCTTCTATTAACTTATGCTGCTTTAATAAGTCTTCTTTTGGAAGTGCCACTCTGAATTTGGAAGTGTGTGATATGGATGAGACTGACGACTAATTATGTCTTTGGATAATATTTAGCAGCCCAGGCTTAGTCGGGGCTGCTATCAGTTTTTTGCGCAGTTGCCATCGCTGTCGCCGCTGGCGCTTTTTGTATTGGCTATAACTTTTTTCCTAGAAGGTTTTGAGAACTCGTATACATAACTTCTTACTTGTGCCCCTGGGGAATTTGTTTGACATGTTCATATAAGGTCAAAGGTCAAGGTCACGAGTTCTGAAATCGCTAAAAAAAATCCTTGTAAACATGATAACTTGTAATAACTTGTGCTATCAGGCTCTTATTTGGTGTAAATAAACTATGGAAAAAGGTCAAGATTTGACAAGGTTTTCGCTAACATCCGTCAAAGGTCAAGGTCATAGCGAGGTCACAACTTAAGCATGCTTTTGCGAAAATGTCTTATTGCAACTATTAACACTTTGAATCATTACATGATTGTGATATACAATGAAAAGTGATCACTGAATGTGTGACCTTGAATTTTAAAGGTCAAGTCACGAGATAGGGTCAAGGTCACAAGTTCTGAACTAGCTAAAAACACGATAACTTGAAAAATATTTGGGTCACTTTTCACAAGTTTGTTCTGTTTGCATGCTTTAGTTTTGACCTCACTGTCACCTTGACCTTTGACGGATGTTAGCAAAAACCTTTTCAAATCTTCTCCATAGTTGATATACACCAAATAAGAGCATGATAGCACAAATATTTTATATAACGTCATCAACTTTTGTACAGTTCTATATTTCATTTAAATATGGCACTAATAAAGAAGCTGATTTTTCTAAAACGAAATCTTCATAACTTATGCGTGTGCTTCTGAAACGTTGATGTAAGCACATCACTTCAAGGTTCAATAAATTCGAACAGAAAAATTGTTATTTGAGATAACCCTTGTGTTGTACCACATAACTTAGTTGTTGAGAAAACTTGTTAATCGTTAACGAGTATTATTGATCTGTTGATCTCATTAAGGTTGCAAACTATTATTTCACAAACGTTATACAACTGTATTATAAATATCCTCTAAGGAGGACTATGTTGTAACAAGACACGTGAAACGAACTGCATGAGAACTTTCACCTTCACAACGTCACAGGCGTAACGAAAAGATTTCCATATCTTCTCCTTCCGCCCTTGACCTCAACCCTCGCATTTTCAGTGCTAAGAGTTTAACGTACTGCAGGCTAATCGGATAAGCCAATCAGAAGACAGTTGTATTGCCTCTGTGACTGTCTCGATCGTCGCTTATTTTGAATTGGTTCCGAATGTAAACGGCGATTTCATTGGCTGTATGTTAGCAGATGGTAAGGGACGTAACTCGTGATCACAATAGGTGTCACTGATTCGTTTCACCACTTCTGGCTAGGTTGAAGGCAGGGTAAAAATGGAGAGATCTCGATACATTTTCACCTTGCCGCGGAAAGATGGAGAACTTTACGTTAGAGAAAATCGTTTTTTAATGTCTTCAGACAGACAACAGACTTCAAAGTGGCACTCATGTAGTTAAAATAACAATACCTATTGCATAACTTGCTGGATTAGAGCCTTATTAAAAGATACATTAATGTTCGATAAAAGATATTAGAAAACACGAAATTAAGGGTATCCCAGAACAACTGAATGGAATCTTTCATTTCATCTTCAACATTTACAGACAAACTCCCCCGACGACTCATGTGTTTTACAATTATATTAATGGTTGTTTCTGAGTCTGAGTCTTTGAGTGTAAGTGAACATTTGTCTTTTGGTGATTTGCAATGTCTACTAACGATCTATTATGATATAACATGCATTAGCTGTCCGTTTTGCATAAAATGTTATGTAATAACATTCGTTCATCCTACAGAGTAATCACAAGGTTAAGATTTTTTGAGACATTACATTACTGTCTGTGAAAAGATATTAGAAAAACGAAATTAAGGGTATCTCAGAACAACTGAATGGAACTATCATTTCATCTTCAACAGTTACAGAAAGTCTTACTTGTTGACTCAGGTGTTTACATTATTAATGTTTGTTTCTGAGTCTGTAATTACCAAACATTGTGCAAATCTTGAAAGTGAACATTTGTCGGTTATGATATTAAACACATTAGCTGTCACTTCTTTGAGAGGCAATAATGTACCACTTGCTTGATAACGGTGCTAGTATCTGCATCGAAACGTCGCACTCATATCAATAAAGAAGTTGACTATCCATAGAACTTGTTCTTATTCACATTAGCTGTCAGTTTTGCATGAAAGTGTTTTGTCATAACATTCGTTCATTGAATAATGACATGGTTAAAGTTTTCGAAGCTGTTGTTTCACTTGTGAAGATGGTATTATCTACTTACTTAGACGTTTAAATTACTTACATTTGTGATATTCTGTCAATATCAACTCTGATGCTGAATACCATTTTGTTGTGTTTGTTCATAAATTAGAAAAGCAATACCGAATACCTCCAGCAGTGCTTCAGATAAGCTGCGTATCTGCGTATTTTACGCCATTAAATTGTTAAAAACTTAAAATTTAAAGAAAACACTGGGAGTACAGATACGCAGGCATTTTCTCTCAATCTCAATACAAGCATAATATGTATCGTAATGTCAATATAGTTTGGAAACACAAGCGTATTTGAACATAAACTTGCCACGATTTGATATGAAAGCCCTACCGTCAGTGTTTGACATATATAAACCGATGCCTCTCTGTTGTTTTAGATAATTGGGAATCTGAACAATAAATCTCATAAAACTCTACAACAGTGTATGTTTGTGTGAAACGAAGCCTCCTAAATAATGTTACTTGTTTTACTATCAACATGTAAGTTATCAAAATGGCACTGTCAGTCGGTGGTCATAAATCTTTCTTTTTGTAACAATTTGTTACAAGCTAAGCAAACAACATTAATTTAAATTTAGACAATTGTTTCATCAAATAGTCATCATCATGTAAACGTGAAAGAATGAAAATAAGTCAAAATGACAACAGATACAATTATTTCAGTTACTCTTTCAAAATGACATGACAAAAAATATTGAAAAAATACGTACGTATACATTAATTGCTTTCAACATCTTCAATACATGTAAGATATATGTTCAATAGTAAAAATAACCTGATCATATAAAATCTTGAGTGTAATGTAATCCCATTTTTTATATAATATACCCAATTGTCAGAAATCGGAGGAGTACCATTTTACTGAATACGCAATCAAAATCGAATTAACTCAATGGTAACAAAAACAAGGGGTAAATACCCAATAGGTCTAAAAATTATCTTGAGCACTGCCTCCAGTCAACAATTCTAATTATTACACTATAATTAAAGGCACTGGTCCATGATCAAAAACCATGAAGATTAGTACATTATGTTTTTGCTGTTGACCACGTACTTATGGACTGCTATCTTTGAACTGACAGCGGCCTACAGAAATCCGGAAGAATGTTCAGGTCACAGAGAGCTGAGACGTTAGATAATTCAATTAGCAACTGCAAATGAGCTGCGTCCGTGTGAACTCTCAACAGCGTTTGGAATCTTTTTCATTTGATGTTTGAGACAAAAGGGTTTTATCAATAGCGTATTGTAAAATTCGAAAGGAGATTTTTTTCCCAAGATTTGTTTTTTAATACCAGTTATTAATATTTACATCAGATATTTTCATCTGGTCTAAGGTTTTTAAAACGTCGTTTCGTCTTGTACCTGTTAAGATTTTATTTTGTGTATACACAAGGACTCATAATCAGATTACAAAAAGTTACTGTCATCCTTTACTAAATGCCTTTTGTATGTTACTATTACTACGTATCATATTTCTGAATCATACAAAAACAAATGTTTATGAAAATTATCCATTTAGCAAGTATTCAGTCCTTTAATGGTTATTCTTAGCATGCAGACAACGGTTGCTCCAAAACTTCTAAATACCAACGTAATGTTTCATAACAAGATCAACAGGGAATGTCAGTACAATGGGATTGTATTACTGACTCCCCAAACCGAAACAATAATCTGCTTTCACACTTTCCACAATGTCAATTTTAGTTTGAAAGTGACAACGACGCATGCATTCACATTCCTGAAGATACAAATACCTTTTATCCAAATATTGTCAACGTGTCAGGATAGGATTAGGATTGACATGTCAGTTCAGATGTTAAGCAGTGATGATCTAATCCTGTTGTTGTCCTGATGCTAATGCATCTCCCTGTCAGTCTGACATCAAATTCTAACGAGTCACCAAAAACTTAGTCACCATGTAATCCAAAAAAGACAGTGTTGACATTGGCAAGTAAGGTATCTCCGAGGATATTAATTCAGTTGTATGATTAAGATCAGCAAAACGTGTAACATCCATGTTTCTTTGTCTGATGTACATTTATATTACAAACAGATATGATCAAATATGTTCGTTAATTGCATCGTCCATCGACTGTGATTTAGTGTACCTTTTCCTACATATACATGCAATTAATTCTCGAAATAAAACCCAGTTCTACGGGCTATTTTTCCAAACCAAAATATACCAATTCTGCTGGTAGTAATGTCTAAAATAATGTTTAAAACACATATTTAAATAATCTATCTTTTTAGTGCGTGCGGTTAAACATGATTTGTTTTAGTCTGATTTCAGTTGGTGACTGATTAGTTAAAGCAATTTTTACATTTGTACATATGTAAGCCATATTATTTCCATAATGATGGAATCATTTGCAGTTTTCAGGGATTCAAGTTTTTTCGTTTCCATGGAAACCAAATTTTGGACGTAATAGTTTTATAGCGTTCAATATGGAAATTTTTTCTCAGTAAAAAGATGAAATTATGGGTGTGTGTATACCGGACCCTACTTGTGATTGGATTCAAACACGCAATTCCGAAATAACATTTTGTACAGCGTTCGCATCTTTTAGTATGAAATTGAAGTTTGTATAAAAAACCTCTATGATTGACAAATTGTCTCAGGAACTTTAATACGTAGGTGAATTACATTTAGCATGCAGGTAGTTTTGAAACTCCTGATCAAGTTTAAATAGCATTTCCGAAATTCGTATTTTTAACGAATTATTTCCGATGAATCTTGAACTGGTTGAATTGAATAGCAAAAATAACTGCTGTAAAGCTCAAATAGAACAAGTTTTTTCCGAAAATATTTGACATATTTGATCATTGAAAATGTGTTCAGTCAAGATCGAAAGCCATTCTTTTTATAAATCATGACATTGCTTGAATCTGTACCAAGACTTAGTGCTTTTAAACATCTACATCTATAGTGCTCATGGACGGATTACTGATGCCATGGTCACTTCTTTGTGTCGGTCACATCATTAAAGATAAGCTGAACTAATTTATATTGCAGAACATCACTGCACGAGTCAGTATTGACATCTGTATCCGACATTGAATCGTGTCCATTAACCGAAATTCAGACAAATTGTTTTTTTCTACCTCGTTTCCGATGTAGTTGAAGCATGAACAGCCGTGAACATGTACCTTGAAAAACAAACAGGTCATTAAACGAGTTTCTATGTGTTCTTGTTCTACACTATCCACAACTGGCAACCATAGTATATATGCTTCATGTGAAACAAGCAGTATCTCCATGAGCATATAGTAGATATCACACCAACTGAATGATCATAATGCTACAATATCTTTATGGAATAACATCACAATGATTTTAATTCACTCCATTTAAGGATGTTCGCTCCTCAAATTTATAGAATTAAACTTTTTTTCTAACTTATATTTTTTAAAAGATCAAAGAATATGATTGGAAAATCAGTCGAGATATGACGCCCGTAAGATAGTGGGGTGAAGTACAATTTTAACATGGGAGTCTATGGGGAAATGAGAAAAAAACTGCTAAAAACTTTAAAATACTACATTTCTAGTATTAAACTTGTTTTTACTTTTTTTGATATGTTAGAAAGTTCATGTTACTCTACCGAAATTGATGAAAACATATATATGGTAGTGTGGTTTTTTTTAAGCTTTGACACCTGAATGCACCTGAAAACCCCATTTTTTAGTCAAATTTAGGCCATTTATGCTGTTTAAGCACTTTTTAGAGGTTCTAAAGTCACATTTTCTTTATCTCATATGTTTTTTAAAAGTATGTAGATGATGTAGAATATCATGAAGTAAATAAAGATGAGAAAAAATCTTTACTTAATCATATTTAATTTTTGAAGTTCTACAGGAAGGAGCGGACATCCTTAAAGTAAGTAGAAGACGTCGCCAGAGATAACTAGTAGCACTGTAGATACCTCCGTTGTGTGTCGTGAAACCTTAACGTGAATTTAACCTGGAATATATTCTATCACAATTAGACAATAACTATTCTATCACAGTTATTAGACAATTCAAACCTTTTCTTAGATGGATCTGAAACTCTTTGTAGCTTTTAATACTAGCAGAATTCTTCACCTCTTGTTCAGAATTAAAAATGAATATAGATTAAAACAAACTTATGAATAGTCTACAAAAGATCATGATAATGTGTCACAAACACGTTTCACTGTTACACAAGTTTCAATTCCATTTTGATTGAAATATTATGGTTGGAATAAGCATCTAGGACAATATCAAAATAATCTTTATAACTTAAGTGAAATATATCAGTCAATTATTGATTTATGTATCTGTATGTATCTATTTTTGTCATGTAAGTTGCACCACGAAATATGAAAAAGAAGGTCACTGAATGAGGTATAACTACCTCAGTAACCTCTTTCCTGTTTCATCGAGTTAACAATTTAAAATGCACGGAGATCAATGGCAACTGATGGTACATATCTCTCTATGACTGACAAGTGTATCATCATCTAATGGTATTGATTTCACGTTGTGAACATGTAAACGAATGGCTGCCTGAATTCCCATTGGGGTTAGGCTGCAGTGTTCTGCATCCGAAATAGATCAGATTTGTGTTGATCTAAGCATTTCTTCTGTGTCACGTACTAATAAATATCTATTTCAGGGAAATTTGCTCATAAGTAATAAAAACATGTGAGTAAAAGCAAACTTACTAAGCTTTCGCATGACATTGACAACAAGGGGGATTATATAACATGTAAAAGCAACATAATGTATGTTTCAATAATGAGACCTGTGAAAGCAGAAAGATTGTTTATGACATATATTTACATACTAACATTATTCATTTGATTCATTTGTAAGCAAAAAAACAAAATCCAATGAGCAAGTATCATTTATCAAAAGAAATTACAAATAGAACATATTGAAAAGAAACATTTTGAAATAGTACATATTACAGTTATTGTAGTTTTATTGCATCCACTCAAAATGAAAAGTGAACTTTGGGCAATGTCAGGTGTATCTGAGCTTTTGTCAGTTTGCCCTATATTTTTATTTTGCATTAAAATCAATACTGTACAATTATATACTGGTGACTGGTTTTCCTATCGTGTCTGTACATAATAAAGCAATTATGGACCTTGACCTTGGTCAATACCTGTATTTTTATGGACACGAAAAATCAATAATGACCAAATACGAAGTCCGCAGTTATTTTGTTTTCTCGGGTCTATTAAAAAAGGTATTGACCAAAGTCCAAGTCCATAATTGTTTTATTATGTATTTATTTTATACAGACGCGATAGGAAAACCATAAAATACAGTCAAAAATATAATTTGATGTTAAAAGTCAGAACTACGGTCAAACGACGTCATAACAATAGCATGACGTCATGCAACAATCGTTTGATGTCACTCAAGTCAATACGACTTTCGGTCGGACTCGGGTAGGAGTCAATATGCTTTTCTGTCGATGGTCACGTGATCGTTTATCGACCAATCAGATCGTTGGAAAATATGCTTATGCGTATACAAGCTCATTTCGTTCACTATCGTCCCCACACAGAACAAGAATGTGTGCTACTGTATGTGAAACACTGTATTTTCGTTTCATTTTAATCCTCATCTACTGATACCTTTATTTATTACATAATGTTGATGACGCACGATCATGTCCATTTCATTTTCAGTAATATCCTCACTTCCTGCGAAGTTTGTACTGAATAAGTAAACGTCTAGACAATTCATTAATGCGAGGAGATCACTTATTAATATTTGATGTATGGTCAACAGAAGGTGGAAGGCCCTGTCTTTAATTTGCCAAATGCATGTATATATATATAATCTGGAACGAAATATTGAAAGGTCGAAACAGGGATATTTTAGTTGTACATTGGTGATAACGAAGATTTCATTGTCAAAAAGCTTGGCATGAAGCAGCTGGAGAATATTTATCAAAGTTCTATGCACTTCTGGATCCGAGTTTAGATTTATATCATTCTTTATGGACATTCATTCATTTATTCAGAGTTAACTATACAGCAAGGAGTATATCACTTTCAAAATAGAGCGGTTCAATTGTGAATAAATAAATAGCAATTGCTTTGCGTGAATCTGATTAACTGAACACTGACACAGAGTTTCAGTTCATACCTGCATGAACTTAATTTCGTGACGTCACATCACATTTAGCCACGCCCCCATGACGTCAGGTTCATGGCTAATTGCGTTGTGCATTTTCATTGGCTGATGTACACGTTGTAGGCGGGGGTAATATTTGGTGTCTTCATACGCGTAAAAAGTACAGCTCTAATTGTTGCAAAAGTGTATATTTGTAGCAATGAAACCTTTTCAAAACATCAGGTACGAATATATTTATTTATAAGTATTGACTTCAAAATTTATTAAGTTCATTGAGGTCTAAACTTAAAAAACGCTGTGCAAACGTGGCGTAAATCTGCTACGCGTATTTCTGTATAAATGAATTGTATGAACATGTATTCAGTTGTATATACTTTGTTAATGTAGTGTAACTTTTCAATTATTTATGTGAGAAAGCTACAAGAACTGGAAATCGTTTTTAAAAAGTAGATAAAATTAAAGCTAGATAAAAAAAAAACTACACCCGATATCAAATTGAGTAAATGAGTAAGGGCAGCCATTTTGCCAATCTAAGGGTCCATTCAATATCAGGTCAAAAGTTACGCTAAGAATTGGTGACATTCACAAATTCTACATTTCGTTGCAAAACCTGGCTTATTTACACCATATGTCACCCCTAAGATAACTATAGCCCTGTTTATACGGCGAACTTTGCACATATGCAATATTGCTTATGGTAGTAACATACACACGTGAGTAAAAGTATTTTTACTTTGCGTTCATATGCGTTTAATTTCTGCCTAAGTAAATGGACTTCCAACTCTTTTAATATATGAAAAGATAATTCCTAAAACATGCCTTATTAATATTTATTAGATGTAAACTAAAGAAATGACATTAATTTATATTTGCCAACATTGTTTTGACTATATCGCCCTAATTATATTATGAAAATCGGAGAGTCTAATAGATTTTGAAGGTCATCGCGTGCATGAAGGACATTATCCAATATAGAGAATTTGAAAAACAATATTAAGAGTTTCTAAAGTTCTCTAATATATTTTCTCAACCAGTGTGAAGTCACTTCGTCTGTATAAGACGAACTTTTACTATACTAGAAAAGTGAAAATACCTTATTTACTCACGGTAGTAAACATTTGCACCTGCCCCTTACTAGGTGCAAATTTGCTTACGGTAGTGAACAATTTGCTTACGGTAGTAAAATATAGATATGTGTAAATGCGTCCATACGGCAAATTGTGCTCATATGAGCAAATTTGCATATGTGTAATGCTTTACTCATATGCAAACGCTCGCCGTATAAACAGGGCTTTTAATAGCTCTTCAAACTCGACAATTGACCACAAAAACCTCTCCCGTTAACGTTAATCTGCAGTCGATACCCATTCGAACGATCTGATTGCTCCGTTGAGCTGAACTATTATACCGTATCGGTAAACAGACACGACGGCATGGCGAGAGGGCAGAATATTTCGAAAATTGCTACACTACGAATTCAACACCTGATCACAGGAAAACTTCAACATGTGAATTATAGAGCCAGTTATGTACATTGGAGCGGTTTTCACACACACACACACACACACACAAACACATTATATATATATATATATATATATATATATATATATTTACCAATCCAATGTTTTGTGGAAATTAACAATGTTTAAACCAGAACATTGTAATTTTTCGAAAATCGCAATTTTCAGCGAATTTCAAAGGTTCATAACTGCTTCACTAAATCAGATATTGAAACGTTATTTCCACCTATGTATGCACAATTTCGAGTACAAACACGTGTATGCATCTGTCATAGTTTACGTGTGAGAGGTCAGAGAAAATTGCCAATATTCGAAAAACGTCATTTTTAACACAATTTTAAAAGTCACAACGACTTAACTTACAATGCAATAGAAACGGAATCACACTTTCTAGATCTACAACTTGTATGTTGACCCCTTTCATCAAGAAATTAGTTAAGCTTCGAACATCGCAAACGTGGTTGTGGGGTCTGAAAATAAGCATTTTTTTAGTTATTTCCTGAATATTCAGAAGAACATAACGCATTAATTATGTAGGCAAACTAAAACACGATAACATATACTTGAGTTGAAATTAAAGCACACCATTTCCTATGTTACACTTTAATATGCGTTTTATCTTAACCATGAGAAACATAATGTGATGAATGAAGTCACTTGCCCACGGTAACACCAAAATTCTGCACAACTCTCTGTGTGGGGTAGGGAATCAACCCTTCAAACTCTCAGTTTATTCAGCCATGAAATCGAATAATCAATTATGAAAAACACAGTAATAGGATTTATATTGATTGACGATAACATTCCTTGAAGCACAAATTATTTTTCATTTCCTGATTTTCCTTCTGATTAATTTATTATGACATCAACCATAATAAGTTATAATTGAGGAAACCCATTGTAAATCATTATGCCATAGATACGTTCATAAACTTACTTTCTTTTATCAAATGATTAATGCGAATTATGCGAATCCTCCCTTCCCGATACTGGTAATTCATTGAATTCATTACCGACAGAACACCAGCGTTATAGAGTTATAATGTTCTTATGAAAGATACTAACACGTACAGCATTTTTTACTTAAACTAATGCAAACTATTTTCACAAATCATACATTTTCATCTCAGACTGCAGTAACCTAAATGCTCATGTACTGTACATACAATGTATTACTATAAATTCAGACTTTGTAATTTAAGCGATATGCTCTCTGCTGATTGGGTTAAACAAGGTCATGTGCCCGGTATACATTCTCATAAACACAAGATTGACAGCTGAAAAAAGATAAGCTTCATAACCTGACGTTTACAAAAAATAACCTGCGGTACTACTTTACCACTGTATCACTGCGCAGTTATGACACTGCTATCACGTGCTCTTTTCTTGATTGAACTTTTTAAAAATCTTACAGCGTGAATTATAATTGTAGTTAGACTGAATGTTTGATTTAAACAGCATGTTAGAACCAAACATTGTATACTTTAATCATATTTCTTGTGAACTACGTTTTGCGCGTGGTGACACATAAGTGATGCTGTGTTATTGTGGGCGGAGCTTAGCGCCTGATCTAAGACAATACTAAACAAATTTTATCATGCACTGAACATTTTTTGAAGAATTTGTTATTTTCAAAAGTTTACTTACTTATAAGAAATCGCTTAAATTACAAAGTTTGAATTTATAAAAAATATATTTAATAATGTGTTTGTTCACTGGCTTATAAACGTTTTGAAAGTTCAATTTAAACTGTAGTATAAATGCCGTCGGCAGGCTCCGGCATTTATACCAGTTTAACTTTCACCTATCAAAACGTTTATAAGCAAGTGAACAAACACATTATGAAATCTATTTCTGAAGTATATTTTTAATTTCTTTAGAAATATTTCACTTATCCTTGTGAGTATATTTAATTCTAAACTCTAAACAATTATAAACAAAATTGCACCTTTCATAAGAAAATAAAGGATCATTATTTATACATCTATTTGTTTCCAACCATAGTCAATATATTTGTTTCACAACATCGTTAGAGACTTTTGACTTTAAAAATTAAATTATGTTCAATGTAACTGACTCGAAATTGGATATATTCTGAAGTCAATTACAAAACTTCAAAAAACATTTCCCCTTTTAACAAGACATTTCAAGTATATCAATTTCAAGGAAAGAATGAGGACGTTTAGAAAACAATGTTTGAGTCAAGGAGTCATTACTTCAAGCTGCAAAGTATTCGAGGCTATCTCCAGGACAACCGCCAATGAAATGTTTGCAGCCTAAAATCGTTATCCACGGTGTCCAAAATTGTGATATTTTAAAAACTATAGCATTATTGAAGTTTATTTGAATATATGTATGAGCTTCATGTCACAACAAAATGAATGTATATATAAACTAGCGGCCAAAAGAAACGCTACCATCAAAAAGGCAACATATTGTAATCAACAAATGATTAATACGTCTGAAACATAGGTGTGTTCAGAAGTCAGCAAACCTCAATTTTCCGTTTTTGACACATTATCTTAATATGTTTCACCGCCTTGAAATTCTGTCTACCACCTGTCAAATTGACGCTACTATTCCCTGTGACGTCATAACTGATTGTTTTTATGACGTCATTGTATTTCATACGTAAACCGGTTCGCTTTTTTATTGCGGTCGTACAGCCTTGCATTCAGTAACGGCGAGCAACCCGGGTTGTTCGCCAACGTTCGCGAACAAAAGTTACTGAACGCATCTGAGAGGTACTCGCCAGCGAGACAGAAGTAAACAAATATGGCTGCCACACACTACCGGTGCTCGGAATGCAGTCATTTCTTTCTTGATTTGACTGCATTCGCACGACATGCCTGCTTCCAACGTAAGTATATCAAACATAATGATGAGAATGTTCATATTACTATATGATATGACAACTATATTGAAGACGGGACACATAATGATGATTTTCGCCCGATCCGTAGCAGTCGACAGAATTAAGCCTAACAATAACACAAGATTCAGACGTGTGTACTCAAAAACAATAAAAGTATTCATCAAAATTAATAACTACTATCAGACATGAACTACAGCATAGCGTATATCATGCATTTATATTCAATTTATTGTCAATTTGTCTTCTAGTGTGATTGTCAATAGAGAAAAACAATTATTCAAGCGCCTGTAACAAAATAATATAACACAGCAATAATCGTATTTTTTACTGAGTGATTATACAGGCGCTTTTGGTTCAGTAATTAAATATTAAATGCATTTATGGTAAGGGCTTGAAGCCTGTATGTTTGTTTGTTTTTTGCTAATGAAAAACAGTACTGGCAGTCGTAACCACATGATATCATAATATTATGTGTAAGTTGATTAACAGATCTATTAGCCTAATTGTGATAAGAAGTCTTATAAAGGAAGAATTTTGATTTCAAAGGTTTAGACATCTTTTTAAGTTTTTAGGTCCATAAAGTATTGAAGTTTTTTTTTAGCTACAAGGCCACCTGCTTATAAGATCGATTTTTAATTTGTGGAAAAAGTATAAGCCCCTCCAAATGGCCTTTTAAATGAAGACATTCCTATGTTTAAATTCACTATCAGTTTTACATAATTTTCAGAACAAGCTTTCACTGACACACAGTCATCTACAGCAACAGTAACTTCGTCATTATGTAAGTATAACTTTGAGCTTAGGTAAATCAACAATTGAAGATTAGGGCACCTTTGTACAGTGATTTACTGTAAAGCTATGCACCTAAGAGATACAGGATCAATTGTAACAGTAAACTGTGAGATATGTGAAAAACCTTGGTCATTGTGAAAGATTAAAGTTCTAGTGATCAGATTTATAAATTTATGTAGTTATGCTTGTTGGCAATTGAAGGCTAAAAACAAGTTAGTTAATAAATGAATTTGAACAGTATTTTATTTTTGTAAATATTTCTGCATTTAGGATTTCTCTTTCCCACCTTCATACTTACAGCAGCCTAATTGACAGAATTAAATATTTCTATTCATAAGCCTCATTACATAATAATTTGCAGCACAAAATTCCACAGTCAACCCCCAGAACCATTTTGCAACAAGGAGAGCAGCAGCATCAGCAACTTCCACATTATGTAAGTGAAACTGAGCTTTTCTTTATGTCGGTAACTAAATAGGCTCAATTAATCATAATACAATGTATATTGAATTCATTGTAACATTTTAGGGCAATCGGTTTATTTCAGTTTAGTGACAACATTAAAGCATAAAAGTAAGTTTCAACCTTATTTAAAGTTAACTATTTGATAGTGTTTAATAAGTTATAGGTTTATATAACATTGTACCATTGACAATGGAAAGGGAAAGTTTGGTTTTGGCTTCTGCACTCACTGAAAGCTGTTCCTCTACTTTGTTTTTATTGACAGCATGAACATGTATTTGCATTATAAATAAATTGAAATGATGTATGTGCTTGTTATGCAGCAAACAGATCTGAAGAAGTCACCCCTACAGTTAGTGCTGAAGGTAGGTTATTAAATAATGGAATTTATTACCATTCTGTTGAAGATATCACTGTTTAATAACTCTATTATGTAAGCATGATGTCATATCACATTTAGTATATTTATTTTTACAACTCATTTTCTTTGCCCTAATGTGTATAAAAAATGATAATCAAGCTGGTATCCATTTTATTCCAGTTGAGAATTCTGATGTCAATTATGCTTTGCCTTCAGTGAATAACCGTAAGTCAATGTATTTTTTACTCATTTTGTAATTTAAGTAAAAATTCTTAGTATCAGGGATTGGGAAAGATTCCTTTGATGATGGATCATTTTGTCATTTTCAGAATGTTAAATGGGCCATTTCCTTTTGTAGCAATAGTAAATTTCAAATTTTAATGGGCCATTTTTTAATCCAGTGTGCAAAATGGCCCATGGCCCTTACCTTTCCTAATCCCTTTAGTATTGTGATTTCATTATTTCAATAATAATAACTGTAAGTAATCTAAGTAATACAGTAATAATCCTTAAAAAATATATATACTGTTACAAATATTCAGATATATATACTGTTACAAATATTCAGATATATTACCTTTCTACTCCACTCGATGATATTACATGGTATTAAGACAGATATCCTCTTTTTAATGTGAAATCGTAAGTATGAGACAATAGATCTATTATTTAATTCAGTAACTTTTCTATTCTTTACTTCTATTTTACTCCTTATTTCTAGTTTCACCATTTTATGTCACCTCATTTTCATACTTATTTTAATTTATGTGTGATAGGAAATCACACTTTTTTAAATTTCAGTTATTGTCAGTGAGGGAAACTGACAAGATTTTTATTTGATATTATTTGTTAGTCATGTATGATAGGTCATCACACCTTTTCTCACTTCAGTTATGGTCAGTGTAGGTAACTGACAAAAGATATATTTCACACTTGTCTTTATTTTGCTTGTTACAGAAATTGTAACATCTTTTATTTTCTATCTCCTGTTTTTTTAGCATTTGAAGTATAAAATTCATGCTAAACAAGATCATGAATGATACAGCTTTCGTATGGCAGTCATTCGACGTTGGTTCAATTCCGACCGAAAGCAAAAATGGAATTGATGGTCACAGCATGAATTTGCTAATAATCGTTTATTGCAAACAGTTATTTTATTAGAGTCAGCGCTCCGAAAACCGTACGTTCCCCTAAGTTCCGTACACTACATATAAATAAACATACTGATTAATCCGTTGCGTCAATGCATTTATTCGATCGCCGATGCTTTTCAGTGGTTTCCGGTCGTTATTTATAGCACTCAATCTGACAGCTATCACATGATCAATTTATGGATCTTCATTGGCTAACTTCATTGGTGGCTGCGCAGGCGCGGTCTTTTCGATTTCACCGGACAATCCAGCAAGCCACGCCTTCATAACTTAGACACTTGTTGATTGATTACGGTACGTACAAAAAGTGAACATGGATACTGGAAATGTATCTTAAACGACTAGCATTTTTTTAAAAACAATTTCATAAATGTTAAAGAAGTTTCATACAAAGTTTTCCAACAATTATCAAAAATTAAATGTACGGTATTAGGCCACCCGATTGCAAGAGAGAAATCAACATTCTCCTAATATCGTACACTAGCTATCTCTGGTTATTTTTACATCAGTTCTTGATCCTGTTGAATAACGTAATGGTATTGAGTGAGAAATGGGGTTGACAAATAAATAGTCATTCAATGACATTATAAATACAGTATTGTCAAATATTCAACATAACATTTTATGTAAAAATAAAAAAATAAAAATAAAGGAATAGTCAACGTAATAGTTATCAAAATATAGTTCATGGTAATATTGGTTGTCACCTCTAATAATTATAGAAAAGAAAAGTTATATATACAACTTTAAAGTGAACTTTTACGTGTCATTTTCGATTATTTTTTGTAATATATGTTAGTATATTATGTACTCTTGTGAATAATGTCATTGAACATTTGCTATTGTGCAACTAATACAAAAATAATCGATAAAAGTGACTAAAAGAAAAACATTAATTCATTCAAAAAATGTGATTTCCCGATATCTTGAGATCCTGATATTGGTACATTGATCAGTGTGCTTCTATTGGTTCTGTTTAATAATGGATAGTTGTATCTGAAGAATTTTTGGTACTAGAAACCAATTTATACACAAGACCTTTCACGGAGCCTTATTCGATAATAAAATATAAAATACATGCACTGTATAGTGTATAGTTTACATGAAGTGTTTGTGCAATTGGATGTCGAAAATACCATAAGTTTGATCAATATTAAGAATCCTTGCATTTAAAAAGCTCATATCAGTTTTCTGTAAAGGGGTGTCAACCATTATTACCATAGTATATTAAAATGAATTTTGATTGTAACAATGTTAAAACCCGGAATAAATCAGTATAGTTTAGATTATTGAGGTTTTGACAACAAAAGCATTATACTACATTGCAGATGGCACTGCCGATCAAAGTTAGAGACCAAGAAGTTTTTTGGGGAAACATTACTGCTGTGGAAATAGCGAAGATTGCCTTAAGGAACAAAATTATTGACGATTTGTATTTTGAGGACGAATGGAACTGCCTTTATGCAGTGTAGACGATGTTTGTTGTGGGAAGTATGTGGCCTGTGTGATCTGCGATGTAGTAAACCATCAAAAAGAGACAACAGATGAAATGTCCATGATGCACCTTGCACGTCGCGTTATCAGTAACATTGAAGACCATTGCCCTGATTACACTCTTCAACAGGATCTTAGGGCTGTTGTAAAAATACTTGAACACTGTGGTTGTTATTAATATATTAAATGAACATTGTCTTCAAACATTGTATTGTTGTTATTGGAGTTTGTTATTATACTTTATAGATGGGGAAGAAAAGAGCCTACTCGAAGGAGGCCCTTCAAAGAGCAATTAATGAGGTAAATATGGGAATATCCTACCGCAAAGCTTCCAAAATGTATGGTGTCCCTTCAATGACTATCTCTGATCGGGTAAAGGGGAGATACGAAGGTGACTTACATCTTGGAAGCCCCCCAACCATCTCCGCAGACGTAGAAGACCAGATTTCAAAGAAATTAAAAGCAGCATCTCTACAGGGATTTGGTGTTACTCGCCGACAATTGATAATAAAAGTGGCCCGAATATCAAAAAAGCTAAGGATTAAGACTCCATTTAAGGGGGGGGGATACCTTTGGAAAAAATGGATATCAGGTTTTCTCAAACTTCACCCAGACGTTCAACTCCGAACATCGGTGGCGTTGTCGACAGTCAGGGCGAGGATGTTAAATCCAGTAGTCGTTGAGAACCAAACTTTAGATGAAGTTCTCACTTTACTTGGCCTCCACAGCAAACCCAAACTCATTTGGAACATTGACGAGACGGGTGTTCCACTCACCCACGGGCCGGCGAAAGTTTCCGCGCAGACTGGTATTAAAAATGTACCAGGCAGGGTTGGCAACGACAGGGATCGTGTAAGTGTTTTAGCTTGTGTGAACGCTGCCGGGAACACCATTTAGGCCAGTAGGAATTTCCCCAAATTTAAATGAACCCGGACATTTTCGATAACAGACAAATAACTGTAAAAAATGAAAGAATGCATGTCCCTTACTCTCAGAAAAAAACCCAACCAAAATCAACCATTGGCAGAAAAAGTTATGACCACTTGAAAATGTCACAGAAAGGTGTGCTGAGATTTCCTGATGTAAAATGAGTTGTATGACGAATACTGTCGGAGTTATCTCCCTTCGTAGCAACTGCTAAAATGGCTGACATTGTTGTTGACAACAGAAGTTTGAAAGCGGTGAAATATGATATTAAAGGTAAAAACAGTGAGTATTCTATAGTGAAATACATGAAGACATTCACATAAAAGTATTAGACTTCACAAGATTCCTTAAAATTTTCAGATTTTCAGTGTTTGATCAATACAAATTTTAACATGGTAAATTTATTATTTTGACTCCAAAGTAATTCAGAAACTCGCAAAATATGCCTTTTCAACTATGATTTGTAATATAATAGTAATGTAACTGATGAGTAGAAGATTTTAGGAGATGAATTAAATTAAATGTCAAGTGAAACATAGTGTATATAAATTGTTAAAAAAATTATTTAATCAGCTGGGCATGCAATCATACTGATACTACTTTCACGTTGACTTATTTCATATGAAGAATGCGTCTGTTGATCAGTTCATTTTAGGGTGATTTTAAGTTAATAATAAATAATATTTCAAGAAAACTAAAAGAAGTTTTTCAATGCAAAAATAAGAGATAGTGTTTACCGCACAATACATCATTGGTCTGTAAAGATTAAAAGTTCATCAATTCATGATCTGGATATATTAGTAAATCATTCTATTTAATTCAAAATAGTCATTTGTTTTCTGAAATTTAAAGAACGAATTAAAAAATATCAATTGACGAAGACCCAAATAATATCACTTAATTATATAATAGCTAAATATTAATTACAAACAAAATTATATATGGCCTTAGTTGTGGGAAAATCATATGACAGAATGTTATTTGTCACTTTATTTTATTCAATTACACAAAAGCATTAAACTTTTTCCTGTGTCATGCTTTTCATTAATGTCAGAAAATGGTTATCTTATCATAAAATTACATAACTTGAAAAATTGCATAAACAAAGCTTTTTTAATGCACAAATTGAGTTAAAACTTTCAACATGCTAACAGACAAACAAAAAATGTTTACATCATAACAAATTACATATCATTTACATAGAACATACACAATACTATTAAAATTTGATTGAGTCAATATTACTCAAACTCCTCTTTCTTTACAGAAACATGAGTCTCAAATTTATAGTTCTCCAAAAATGAGTTGCCACCCATATAAGAAAACAAACAGAAAACAAAAGCCAACAATAATATTACCTAGTGGATTCTATACTTATGAAAGTATATTTGGAATGTTTACTCAATTTGATACTTAAGCAGAAGGTATCATATACATGTATGAAACAAACTGATAATTTGTATCATTAATCAATTTGTTTTTCAATTCTAAAAGGCAGCTCTCTGTGTCATTTGTGAATCTAACCACAGGGGCGTGTATCACTTAGAAACAGCGTTTGAAAGACATATACCTATATAGACCCTAGGGTAGGGTCTATATAGGTATATGTCTTTCAAACACTGTTTCTAAGCGATTCACGCCCCTGTGAATCTAACAACCGAAGAGACTTTGTGCTGTTCTGAGTCTGTCAGATCTTAGAGAGCTTTTGAACAATTATCATAGTCTTAAACATTGTATAAGATTTTGAGGTGTGGTGAGGTGAGTTGTGGTTTAACGCCGCTTTCAAGAGTATTTCACTTATATCACTGCTGCTAGTATTATGGCAGGGAGAAAGCCCGCAACGCCATGTGGCTATGCCTTGCGGTGAAACCTGCTAGCATCGGTTGGAACTAGCGAACCATGGGTGGTACTACGCTGAAATTCAGTGTAGCATTGCACCCAAACCCAACTCCGTGTAGAACAGTTCTCTACTGCAGACAAAGTTGCCGTGCCCCTGGAGGGATTCGAACTCGGGACCTCTTGATCCGAGGCCTATAAGGTTTTGATGAATCCCGGGAAAGAAGTTACACTATTTCAAACTTGAAAAACATTTCCCCACCATAAAGATATAATAAATAATCTGTACTTGAAGATACACACTGAGAAAAATCCACCGTCAAGGGTTTTAAGCCTGGTGAAGATAATACAAGCAGTTGCAGTCAGATACCATAAATAAGTTCGGGTATTTACAATCCCTAACAATATCAAACAAGAGTCAAATTCAGGACAATCCCTAGAACACTGACCAGGAAAACTGTGCTAATGACTTAAAAACAATCACATTTGTCAGCAACTCACTCTCCATGCAGTATGTGCATCTGGATTTCTTCCGTCCTATCTTTCACCACAAATTGAACCACTGTTGATATAATATATACAGAGGAGAGTGACCGATACAACTGTAGATCAGAAAACATTTTCCTACCAATTTCAAGAGATTTTTTTATTTGTCCCCTATATCAGGCGTCTTCAGAACAGGTGTGATGCTCTGACAGGCGATACAGCATCTTTTATGAATGTCCCTCTCTTGGATTTGTGCATTTTATAACCAAGTTATTGACTTTAAAAATCGTGTATGAATCTGAATACTATGAGTTTATAATGTCAATTAGTCCTAAGTTATAAATGTTAAAGAAATAAATTCATTATAAAAACTACATGTACTTTCTTATCTTTTTTTGAGTAATTTTACTCAAATATTATAATTTTCTCAAAATTTTGGCTTGGTAATCCACCGTTAGTACCCTTCTGGCGTTCACTTATCCATAAAATGGACTTTTCCTAAATGTAATTCTTCAACAAAATATTTAACAATTCTCTCACTTTTGAGTTGTTTTTGTTAGGTTTCAATGGCGAATAAGTGCCCCATGTAGGTTCATATTTCCCAAAATGTTCTTGATGTGGCATAAATATTTCTGTTCACAAAATATTTTACGATATTCTCATCATTTTTGGGGATTTTACCCCAAACTGACAAGTTTACTAAGATTGATTTTCGTTGGATTTTCTACAGTGAAAACGTATCTAATTGAGGTTCATTTAGTGATAAAAATGTCTTGTTGTACTACATGGAATTATTTTCACAAAATATTTTGCTATTTTGTCCTCCTTTTTTAAAGGATTTTACCCCAAAATAAAAAAGAATCCCAATGATTTTGATGGAAAAGTAACACATTTGGGGTCTTTTGGTCATAAACTTGGCTTGTATCCTAAACATTCCATTCTAATCACCACAACAGTGTATTATGCAACATATATATTTTTAAAGAATTTTTTTAATTTTCTTTAATTTTTCAAAGTTTTTGACCCAAAAACAGACATGGTGTTCAGCCAAGAATATCAATGATAATTAGAAGTATGCCATAGTGCATGATCTACGATACAAGTCACTATAAAAGTGTATTATGCAATAGTTATATTTTTAAATAAATTATTCCCATTTTCTTTCATTTTCCAAGGTTTTTTTACCAAAAAAACCGATATGTTGTTCAGCCAAGAGCATTAATTACCATTAGAAATATGCAATGGTGCAATATATTTCATTTTAATTACCACAAAAGTGTGTTATGCAACAGATGTACTTTTTAAAAAATTATTCCAATTTTCTTTCATTTTTTAAGGTTTTTTTTTTTTTTTTTTTACCTCAAAACAGACATTTTATTGACCAAAAGAAGTATGCAATGGTGTATGATCTATTGTTTTAATCATTAGACATGTATTTTATGCAGCAGACACATTTTTAAATTAATTATTCCAATTGTCTTTCATTTTTTAAGGTTTTTGCCCCGAAAATGCATTTTGCCAATGGTTGATTTTTTCATGGTTCATCAGCACTGTCATAGGGACCATTTAAAAACCAAATTTGTCTGTTATCGAAAATGTCCGGGTTTTTCATAATTCCTACTGGACTAATTCCACCAATGGCAATTGTAAGGGGCAAAACCCAAAGATGTTTAGGTGCATACAACACTAAACTTGGTGTTCCCGGCACCGTTTACACATACCAGGAGAGAGCTTGGATGGAGGATCAGCTGGGGGAGAGATGGTTTGAAGACCACTTCCTCAAGCACTGTGGTTCAGAGAGACCCCAGCTGATCATCCTGGACAGCCACTCCTCTCACGAGACACTGGGTTTTCTGGAGAAGGCACGTGAGAACAATATTACTGTTCTTGCGTTCCCTCCCCACACAACCCAGTGGCTCTGTCCACTTGACAAAAGTGTGTTCAGTTCCTTCAGTAGGGAATGGAACTTCTGTTGCTCTGAATACATGAGCACCAACCCAAACAACACAGTTTGTAAGTGGGAGTGGCCAAGACTATTTAGAGTTGCGTATGACAAAGCTTTCACCCTGACAAACATTACAAGCGGCTTAAAAAAATGTGGCATATTCCGGTTCAACCCCACAGCCATCCCCCAGTCCGCCTTTGCGCCATCCCAGCCCTTTAAATTTGACGGTGCAAAGCAAACCCCAGGAAGCTAACCTCTAACAGAATACTTACTAGTGAGCACATCATTCTCATGAAACGAGAGAAAGTTGAGAAAAAGTTAAAAGATGAAGCAGGCAAGAAGGCTAGAAAAGAACAGAGAGAACTTAAACTCAAACTTAAGAACCAAAAGAAATAACCTGATAGGTGCTCCATACTGTTGCTGTACTTGTTAGTTACACCTTTAAATCAATTTCCTTGTTTTGTGATTTCTGTGTGAAACTTTTGAAATCATAATTTACATGAATGAACCGTTTTCAGTTAACTGTTATACTGAATCAGCGTGAACTGTTATACTGAATCAACGTTTAAATCAATTGTGTACTTGTGTGATTTCTGATGATAAACAAGTACCGGTTCCGTATTAAAATTATTACTGATTGAACGTTGTCATGTTTTTGATGCCATTGATCCGTGGAATCACATGTAGATAAAATAATTATATTATAATATAATTCAGTCATAAGCACACACATATCCAACGACTATATAATTGGAGATATTGACCTGCTGAAATCTAGATATGCATATTTATCTGACTATCCTTGAAAGGTTATTATGTTAATAGTAAGTTGTTCGTCAATGGTTAAGACCAAGGCAAAACGGTCTTCATGACACATCCTCACTGTGCCTGATTGGTCAACGACGAAATACAACAATGTTTTCATTTCTTTAATTGACATGTACCCCACGTGATTCGACGAACTACGACTGTGAAGTAAACTCGCAAGCACATTGGCATGCATACATTGACAATTGACATTTATTATTTCAGTATGAAAAAAATTGGTGCGCATTTCATGCATTATTTATAAATTTTATTGATAAACAACACAATAGTTATACACAAAAATAACACCCTATCATGAAATAGGCTAAATGAAATTGGTATCAAATTATGAATAATCTTTGTGTGAAATATAAGCCTATAAGAAAATGTGTAACCAAGAAATAAATGGGTAAAATAACAGTCGGACGACAACATTCCAATTGATTTTATTCTAAACCAAGCTAGAAGATTTATTTTCATAGGTTCTAACTATGACCAAAGCGTTTTGTGATAAAATTCTGTGTCAGAAAAAAAAAACGATTTTAAATTTTCGCTGTCGGTACAGTACAGTCCGAAGGCAGTACTTTTTATTCAACTGTATGGTAAAACAAAATAGTATCATATGTTATATCATATACTTGGCCGACAAACGCTAGGTCTTAGTCATGCAAAACATTCCATGTACGGTATTGAGCACCCTGTACGATATTAGGGGTTTAGGTGTACGGTATTACGGCCATTCCGTACGGGATTAGGGGTATAGAGGTTTGCGTGGAAAAGTTAACGGGGACAATAAACTGAAACCGGTATAACAAACCGGTTCATTAATTCATGCTAGTCATTGGATGAGCTTCATTCTGGTATATAACATTCCACAACTGGTAACGGAAGTAAGCAGCGCACGCACAGCTAGACCAAAACCGTACGTACTTAGGAGCACTGACTCTACTTCACTGGAATCTCTGCATAGTGGTCATTTATAACATTACTTAATTTGAATTTTGATTGTTTTAGCAGTCTTTTGGTCTCACGAGGCCATCCTGCTCCTGGTACGAAGCTACCAGGAGCATCAAGAGCTCTTCAAGTCTCCAGTTGTAAAGAAGATGGAGGTTTGGAGAAAGATCTCCAACAAGCTGATGAAGGAAGGACATAACTACACCCCAGTCGCATGCTACACAAAATTTCGTTCTTTGAAGTACAGATTTGTACAATTTGACAATTTATAAATTAATATTCATCCAAAACTGACACCCACATTAGATGTGTGAGAACAAGCAATACAAGCAATATCGCAACAATCAAATCGTCTTACTCATGTAACATCATCATGTAGAAATATTTCATATAGGAATATTTTCGAGTCTATATATGTAGCAATTTATGTAGTTAGTTTCTTTTCTTTTTAAATAATAAGTTTAGATTTTCTGAGCATTTAAAAATCCAACCCGATTTCTGGAGTAAATTACTGGCTGTGGTACATATCTTTATATACATGAATATTTCTGAAGCCTCTCTACTTTTAAATTACTTATCATATTGGAATTTATTTTGATGAACAGTCATGAAGCATTTAATTAACAATATTATATTTTAGGTACAACGCCATCAGTGATGGCAACAATCAATCAGGGCGAGGGAAGAGGGCCTGGGGATATATGGATTTGATGGGAGAGGTGCTAGAGGGAAACCCAGCTGTCAAACCAGTGACTATTCTAGCCTCCATGCCAGGTAAGAAACTCTTTCATTACTAGGCCATCTCATCAGGTCTGTAAGGCAAGATTTGCTTATTATTGGCTTCACTGATTGACTGACGGGGCATCATCATTAAAACTTATCGAATTTGATTTACATGTATTGGAAATGTTGTGAGACATGAATATTATTAGTAATTATAAATCTATAAATCTTTTACAGCAAAAAAATCCCATGATGTTCCCTCACGGACAAGCAATGTTGAAAGTAGGTTTTAGAACAATAAAATAGAAATCGGAATGTGCAATATTATTGATTTAGATTTAATAAGAATAATAGCCCAAATAGATTAAAGTTAAAGCAGATTTTGCTATAATTTCAATCATCAATTAAGGTTTTAAACATAAAAAGTCAGATGAGCTACAGAGCCCATAGCTCTATTTTTTATATTAATTTAATTCTATACTAAGTATGAGTGCTATTGTAAAGAGTCAGGTATGCATGGTTGGGGTTGTTATTGAGCCTATTAAATTGTGAATAGTTTCAGCTCCATAGACTACAAATGGAATTTAAAACATTTCTGGTTACTATCATAGTTGCATCAATTCATTATGCTGATATTTAGCAGCTCCGGCTAAGTCGGAGCTGTTATCAGTTTTTGTGCAGTTTCCATCGCCGCCGCCGGCGCGTTTTGTATTTACTTTAACTTTTTTCCTATTAGGTTTTGAGAAATTTTTTTGACATGTTCACATTCAAGGTCAAAGGCCAAGGTCCCGAGTTCTGAAATCGCTATAAAAAATCATTGTAAACACGATAACTTGAAAAATATTTGTGCTATCAGGCTCTTCTTTGGTGTATATCAACTACGGAGAAAGGCCAAGATTTGAAAATGTTTTCGCTAATATCCGTCAAAGGTCAAGGTCATAGTGAGGTCACAATTTAAGCATGCTTTTGCAAAAATGTCTTATTTCAACTATTAACACTTTGAATCCTTACATGATTGTGATACACAATGGTAAGTGATCACTGATTGTGTGACCTTGAATTTTAAAGGTCAAGGTCACGAGATAGGGTCATGATCTCTGTAAACTTTTTTCCATGAAGGTATCAAAACCTCATATATATAACTTCTTTCTTGTACACCTGGGGAATTATTTTGACATGCTCACATTCAAGGTCAAAGGTCAAGGTCATGAGTTCTGAAATCACTACAAAAATCCTTGTAAACACGATAACTTCAACTTCTGTGCTATCAGGCCCTTACTTGGTATATATCAACTATGGAGAAAGACTGAGATTTGAAAAGGTTTTCGCTAAAATCTGTCCAAGGTCAAGGTCACAGCGAGGTCACACCTTAAGCATGCAGTTGCGGACATGCATTATTTTAACTATTAACACTTTGAATCATTACATGATTGTTATACACAATGAAAAGTGATCATTGACTGTGTGAGATGAGATATTGGTTAAGGCCATGTTAATCCTTTGATCCCAATTTTGAAATCAGAAATAGGTTTTAAGAAAAAGTTTGTGAAAAGTGACCTCTGTGATGATTCAACTTGTTAGAATAACTTGAATAATAAACAAATTTTTGTCAAAAAAAATATTCCCATTTAATTTATGCGAAGGGAAAGGCGAGACCCAAAGTTTCGGAGCTGCTCTGCTTTTGCGGTGTCCCGCAAACGCTCATCTAGTTTAATTTGTTTTTCAGAACTAGCATCAAGAGCCGAACAGGGAATTGTTCATGCAGCGCCAACGCAAACCCCAACCCCAACACAACCCTCTTCACCTACGCCAACGCCAACGCCAAAAAAAAAAGTGAAAAAAAATTATATGCCTGAATGATTTGTTGATTTTGCAAAAAAGCAAGTTTCACAGCTTGATGACATAAGAAAAATTCAGATTGAGTCACTAGTTGTTGCTAAAGAAAGAAACGAAATTCTCCGGGCATTTACCCAAGCATCATCTCGTAGAAATGAAGTTAAATTGATAATGACTGGGTAAATGCTCTGATTAAACTTCACAGCCAATGGGAGAATTATCATGTACACATGTAAATGTGTCATCCCAGCAAGTCAATATGTTAACTTCTGAAATTCTCATAACCATATTAACCATCAAATGCCAAACAAAATATATATTAAAAAAACTGACTCTCAGTCTACATTTAACAATGCTCTCTTAAAGTGATACTATGTTATGAGACTATGAGTGGTTTAATTTTCTTGAAAAGAAGCATTTTACAGCGAGTATTGGCAAAAGGATACATAACAGCATTATCAGTGGAATTAATTGTAAACTTTAAATGGAAAAGTGGCATTCAGCCATAGGATTTTTTAAAGCACATATGGTATTTTGGCAGGTATTTTAAAACACTTAGTGTATCTTTAAGCCTGATCGAGGGATTCAGCGATGTCAGATCGCTTTTGGTAAGCATTGCCAACAGCAACATCATGAGCATCTTGCTGAGGTTGTGCTAACCAATGATCTACATGTAAATCTGCATTTTGCAGATCTTCATCCAGGAGAGTTTCCCTCTCCAGGATGAAGTTGTGCAAAACACATGCTGACACAACAGCAGAGGGAAGTTCTGACAGGGACCGCATATCAAGATATTTTAGCCTCCGAAATTTGCATTTCAAAAGACCAATGGCCCTCTCTACATCTTACACGAGTGGAAGAATGTAATTTGTTGAACTTCTTCTGTACAGATGTGAAATGGCCATTGTCTTTGAAAGGAACCATGAGATAATTTTTGAGAGGGTACGCTGAAACCCCAAGCAGGTGCATTTCTCCCGGAAGAACGTTCCTCTCCAGCATTCGTTGGAGAGGACTGTTCCTGAACACCCTGGCCAACCTACATAGACATCAGTGAATTTTAATTTCGAATCACATACAACTTAGAGCTGTATGCTTGGGAAGCCCTTTCTGTTGATATAGGAATCCCTGTGGTCTCCTGGTCCTGTCAAATAGAAACAAATTCATTGTACAAATACCAACTTAATTTTCAGCTCAATGGGCAATGATTTCTTGTAAAACAATCTCATTTGAAATCCGATCAAACCTTTCACTCTAACCTCACTGCTCTTGATCTGAATCCAGTGACATAGGATTCATGTCAAATTCATCACTTTTTTCTCAAAACACAACATTATACACTTCCATGCCTAAGTATATTGGAAATGGATGATTAGTTATAAAGTTAGGAACCGAACATGATGTGTTGCGGACAGACGTACGGACCGACGGATACCACTTTAATAACCAATGCAACTTATTGTTGTGGGGATAAATATTACTTACCAGGAATGGCTATGTGGGTGCCGTCTACTGCTCCAACAACACCAGGAAACCCAAGCGCTCTTTGAACGCATCCACTACCTTGGGAAGGTCCTGTTCTTGTGACCATCGAATGTAGTCCTCCTGTTTGGAAGAAAGGACTGAGCAAATGTTCATGATGACGTAATGTAAATTTCCTTTGCTTACTCCAAATCGGTCGGCAACACCTCTGAACGATTCCTGATAACTCAGGAGCCATATCGTTGATAGCAGCTTCTTTTCTACAGACATGTGCCGCTCCCTCACATATCTCCCGATCCCGAGTTGAAGTTCCTAAAGAAATGAACAGGAATGAATAGCTGTTTTGCTAAGGGCATCTTACATATTTGCAATTCATTATATTGGGGTCTTGCTTAAAAACCTTAATATTTTGTCTACTCTCAAAACTATTGTGAACACGTCTTGTATTGTAGTTGTAACAGGCTATGGTAACCTAAAGCTACTGTTTATATTTTGCATATTGGTATTATGAATTGGATGAATTTGTCATTATTATGCATTGCATAAGATTTACCCACGATTTAACCGTAGCATAATGTTTCACATTGGTCAATTACAAATTACATCATATTATATATATTATACATTTATTCTAAAAAATTCTATTACCTCAAAAGTACTCCTTCTCATGCGGAAATGGGATCTGAAATCGCTATCAAAATAATGGGGCACTATGTCCTCAACATAGCGTTCCACACGAGAGGAAGAAGCAATGTTCCCAGGCAGACAAGCTGCAAGACATGCTGTGGTTGTCGCGGCAGTCTGTTGGATGGCTGAGAGGACACTATCCCCACTTCGGCTAGCTCCTCCAGAGCAACTGTCAGAACCATATATTCCACCATGGAAGCTGCATCTGTGAATATGTATCAAATCAAATCTTACTACAAAACTAGTAAAAACATATGTATTTCTTTAAATAAATGGATTGGTAAACAAGCAAGTACAATATTAATACTACCAAAATGGAATACATGGTCATAATATCAATACCTACTTCATCGCAGTCATGTATCATGTTATTTCATTCAGAGACAGAATGTTAACATGATTTTGATTATCTCTTAATTAAATTTAAATGGAGTTTTTTTATGTTTAAATTTTTTAAAATATGGTATTATTAATAGTCCCAATTCAGTGGGGAAAACAAGTTTCCATAAAATATAAACAAATGTTTATGTTGTGAGTAGAGACTATAATGATTGCTTTCGGTCGGAATCGAACCAACGTCCATACGAACTACCATACGAAAGCTCTTAATTGTTGACCCTAGTTTAGTATTTTTAGTATGTGAGTGGATTAGAAAATGTGTTATGGTGTATGAAATCAAATAAGGAATAAAGATGTTGATGTCAGATTCTCTGGCACTCATTAAAATAAAACAAATATGATTTCCCATTACATTGGTTAATTGCATAAGTGTTACAAAGGAAACTTAGAATAATTAAACAAAATTAACTTAAAATCAAAATAAAAACTTTGTCAGTTTTCTTCACTGACAGTAACTGAAATGACAAGTGGTGTGATTTCCCATCACCTATAAATAAAAATGAAAAGTTTGTCACTTTATATAAATGACAATTACTGAAAAAAGGAGTTACAAAATTAATAATACATGAAGGAAACAGATAAATATAAAATTATATTTTGATTTGTATACTTACACTTTCACAATATTTTAATTTATGCAAATGAATACTGTAAAGACACCTCAAAAGTATCTGTATTACAATAATTACTGCAACAAAATTATCTGTAAAAATTCTTTATCATTTGTAGTACATGAAAAACTCTTTACTTGACAATAAGGTCTTTTTTTTTAATTAAAATATAGCATATCTTGGATGAGACAGCATCATTAATTAATCTTCAAGATAAAATCCAATCGTTTACCTTTGTCCCTGTCCATTCTTCCCCCATCTGCCATACTTCTTATCTGTTCCTTGAAAAAATGTACCAATATTACTCCTGGGATACATATGTGTAAGTACACATTAATTAATATCAGGGTTCAATTTGATCCTTTAGTATAAGACTCACTATAAGTATATTAATTAAAACTTAAATAATTAGTTAATAGATCAAATAATATGGTACCATTCATGTGAGTGATAAATTTTGCTTGTCATTAACCATTACTAACAATGTGAACATGATGAATTTCACAGAATTTCATATTATGCAGAGCATTGCAGACATACCTTGGAAGTTTGAATCTATAACTTCTCCGGGATGTTGTAGGAAGAGTCAAGTCAAGTAAAGTCAACCTTAAGAACTGAAGGGAAATAGTATTTATATCATTAATTATAATTAATGGTTATGCCAACAAATATACTAAACACTTATGCAATATACCAATAAGTTTAAAGTTGCCGTCAATAGGACAATGGAAATACAAGTTGTACATTTGATGTTTAAACAAGTTTTATTCAACTGGTAGATATATTCTGTTCCTACTTTCCTATATATAATATGATCCGTAGGTGTCAAACTTCTACTGAAAATAATATTCCAGGTGACATATATCATATCATTAAATAACATCACAATTGATAATCAAACTGACTGACTAAAAACACATGATGTTTGAAAACAAATGACTCGACGATAATTAAATATTTTCAACAGAAAATAGTTTAGTTATACATATATATATATATATTATTATATTTGTCAAACATTCAATTTCATTATGATTGATTGTAAACTTGTTTTCCTGGATATAGTCACTTAAAATAATAAGACCCACGAGGATATACCTCCTTAACATATCTGCCAGTGCCAATTGAATGTCATATTGGATATGCTAGCAGTGTAAAGAAGCAGACGATAGTTGTGACGGCCATGGATCGCTGAGTAATTTAACAATTGTTTTCACTATTCGACAGAGATATTATGTTCAGACTACTTACCTGTAAGAAAACGACCCTGTTTTTCAATGGATAGATTTCATCGGCGAATGCGTCGTCTGCTCTAGTTCCTTGTTTACAGTCGCCATGTTGGAAGTGCAGAGGATGTACAGCGCCATCTACTGACGAGCGAGAACGTGCCGTTTCGGCGTTCAGTAACAGGAAAACTTTTTCGCGAACATTGTTTGCGAACAAAAGTTTACTGAACGCAAGGCAGTTACAGAGTTTGACCTTTGAATCAGTAAATTATTTTATCCTATTTCAATTACATAGTTTAGCCAAGAATGTTACGTCATAATGTGTCCAAACACAGTAAATCGCCGATCACTCAAAATCGTGTTCAAACCTCCATCTGATGATTAAATAAACCAATCAAAAACAAGGATATTAAAATGTAATGGTAGAATTAAACAAAACGCAAAATAAACCAAGTAGAATGCATGCGAAAGTCTCACAATATTCTCAAGTCTAGAATACTCAATTGTATATCTTATTCAAGAGAAGCATATTTAAGCCAATGAATTTGGTACCATTTTCATTAAAATAATGAATGGTTTGATAATAAAGGAGAGAAAGAAAGTTAGATGCCAATATCTTGGTTTCATAAATATGCTATTACATGCAACAAAGTTTATGAATGTTTCTATATCTAAGCCAAAAGTTTCAAAAAAGCAATTCAGTTTGCAAAACGAGCTAATTACGCATAACTGAGTTATGTGTATGAAACAATCTCCTTTTCTCAATGACACTTCATTTAAGCAAACATTATAAAAAGGGTAAAAACAATATTGCCATGAAAGTTCGAGTTTGAAGCATGTACAGAGGCTGAAGATATGGTGACTGATTTGGATTTTACAATACATCAGCTCAAGAACATAAAGCTGAAGGCCTACATATACTTTGAGTGGGTGTATTTTTCCTCAAATATACACCATGAACAATATACAATAATGCTTTTTTGCACATATTTGCATTACTTTTTGCTATACAGTTCTTCGTCTTCTGCCTTATTAATGAAATTGGCAAGAAAAGTACATTTTAAAAGCAACTTGAGGACTTGATTGCACCACTGATGGACATTCTCAATTTGTAGATATGAAATGCAATGATGAAAAACATTGTAAACATTATCCTTGGATGTTATTTGTTGAATTCGTGTAAATTTGGAGCGGCATTTACATAAGCTCAGAGCTTGTTTGCAAATCCATTTCATTGATGAATAAAATATGTTTAAACCAAAAATTATCCTTAAAGTTTATAAATTATAATATACGTTTATATTTAGTCTATAATAAGAAAACAAGCCACGGTTATATAATAGTCTTTTTTAAACAAATCCCACAGATTGCACTTAATGGACATTTGCATGGTTTATTCACGGATACTTCAGTGATTTACGGCAAACCAATTACTGTGTGATATCCAGATTTAGTCTGTTGTCATTATTCTAGGAACTAAAGTCAGATCAAGGTCATGTTTTTATAAGCTAATACTGTTCCCTGATTGTGTCACCTCTCTGTGTATTCAGGAAAGGGTGAAATGGGTCACAACAAATATCTCTGTTTATGCAACAGCGACATACGTCAGATCCGTGTTCATCTCATGTTTGCACAGCCACTGACTGTTTCGTCCATTCTAATTACGAATGTTATCCACGGAGTTTCGGTAAATTGAATTGGTATAAAAAGTGCTTTTAGTTTTGTGTATAAAGTATTTCCTTTAGTTTTGTATGCATATGAAAAACTCGTTCAAGGATGTATGATTTCCGAACACCAGTCTCTCATATGTCATTGTGTAGGCGCGGAGAGTAAAATAATGAGAGGATTTCATGTCATTGTTCATATAATGTCTCACACCAGACATCGACCGCGATTGATGTCTGATTGATGTGTTAATGGACATGTCTGAAACATACTGCACATATGCCTGTTATATACGCATATCACATTATATATGTCTGTCACATTATATATGTCTGTCACATTACTTTCACATTTGTCCAGTGTTGTGTGTCTATGTTTAGTAAATCGACCAATAGCAGTCGGCCATTATTAACACTTGTTTGTTCACACTTCAGGCCGTTTACAGTTTCTGATTCACTAGTAGTTTGGATGAGAAAATAGATTCAATCAATCTGACAGAAAGACAGAAGTTTGTATTAATAGTTCTATACGGTTTCTGCTGTAGATCCCCTCGACACGATGTGTATGTGACATACTCTGCTTAACAAGTCTTTCTACTTACGCTCATGTTGAGAATCACGGTATTCACATAATGTCGATGATCAGTTGCATCTAGTTATTACATGGACAATGTGAATTCACAATTGCTTCTTTAAAGTGACAATTTATATGAAAGGTCTGAGTTTAATATCTGAGTTTTAAACCCATCAACCTCGAGCTCTGTTTTCATATATCTTTTAATCATTAATTAAAGCTTTGTGTTGTTGAAATTTTAATTAATGTATTTGTCACATTGATACATGTATGGTATGGATCTAATTTCAATATATCAGACCTTAAACGTCTCAGCGGCATTGATTAATGACGTAATATAGGAACAGGTGGAGTTTCAGTATGGAGCTTCTCAGGAGCTGTTCATTTTAGTGGTGGATAAGACATTAAATACCAACAGGGAATAGTCTCCAGTAAACTGTAGAGATTGTGTGTTTGCCAGATATTCATATCTTATCTCGTGAATTTAACTGACAATTAAGCAATGACATATATCTTAGAAAATGCGATATCACTTCCAAGTTAAATGTGAATCACTTAATCACTTATAACAGTCAGTTTACAGTCAGGCCTATAGGACACGATATTTCTGAGACATTTTTAATTACATAATCACATATGTAATTTAGAGTCATTATTTCATCTTCATAATGTCCAAATATATGTGTCCGACCTGAAGACATGTTAATTAATCTCTTCCAGGAAGATAATGAGGCGGGATCATGAGGAGAGGTTCAGGAACAGCTTCACATTACACTATGTGTCGGCCATATTTGAATGCATAGTATATGTCTGTGATATATGTAGGATGAGTCTGTGATAGTGGACCATATCGAAACTAAGGCAATAACCACAGGACAAAATGTGGTGGAATCCGCTTGCCGGATACCTCCGGATTCTTTAGGTTTCGTCAGTATTTGAGAGAATCCGGAAGGACCCGGCAAATGGATTCCACCATTTTTTGTCCTGTGAACCCTGCATTTGAAGTTCTCTTTCGAATCAAAATCAAGCTAACCGTGGTGCCGTACTGTTTGTTGTAATTGGTGGTAGTGGTGTGAAGACAGTATGCCTTCAGTACCTCACCAGGCGTTGATTGTGAAAGTGAATGTATGCCAGCCAAACTATTTTAATATATACTCTTCAAAATTAGAGACTGGACATATGTGTAAAACCACTTTCCTCCAAATATTTGAAAGTATGATGTAAAAAGGACCTGGTGTTCCCAGATTCACAATAACACATCAAAAGCGCACTAACGTAACGTTTGGAGAACAATTTAACTAATTCCCAAAAATGCAAATGGCTGTCTAAACGTGCATCACACGATCATGCATTTATGCATGCAGAAACCCTTGCTCAGAGCTTGCTTAAAGGAAATGAAACGCAACATCAACGCGTTTTCACACAGACCATATAATATAACGGCAGTAGACGCAATTTCAGACTGCCAAGCCTGAAAAGAGCTCAACGTAACAACATCGTTGGCAGATTGCAAGTGGAGCAACTCAGAAAAATGTCGCCAGGCATTTAGACGAATCCAGACAGACAATTTCTTCATTTTGGACGGTACTACCATATCAACAGCGTTTAGACAGACCAAGGTCAGGGAAACCAAAAAGAATGCAGCACACAATCAACAGATCAGACTGTTCCGCCTTCAAGACTGCACTACGACTGCGGCGTCTACAGGAACGCAGGTCCCTGGGCTACGCAGAATTTCAGATCAAACAGAACGTAAGGGATTGCTGGAGGCCGGATTGTCAATTCCGGTACCCCTGTGAAGTTAACTCTATAGCGTGTGTATCTGGCTGCGAGACACGATTATTGTTTGCAGCATTGGGTGCTTGGATCCTCAAACGCGGTTTCAGTGATGATGTCTGTGTCTTCTCACCAAAATTTGTTTTTTATATCCAATTATTTAATTTTCAGTCAGTGTCAAGTTTCATTTTTTGAAGAGTATCTGATGTAACGTCACATCAATTGTAAATCTTGAACATGGATATCTCTGTCTAGAAGTAAATATGTTATCATGGTAAATCACATTTCAGAGAATGTAACTGATTCACCTTTCTACTTACAATATCTGGATACTGTACACACTCTCATGCACATTTGAGATCCAGTATTGTGTGGTATATAAATTGGGAATCAATTGATTTGTAAAGTTTCTTATCATCATCCTGTCAATCTTGTCCAACAATGATGTCCAATAATGTTCACCATCGTGAGTATGAATTTCTATGATAGAAAATTACAACAGTTTCAATGAACGGTTAACTGTGCATATGAAACATGTGTAGTGCCTGTAAACTATCCTCTATCCAATCGGTTATTGACACGCAAACAAACACAACACAAAGCACAAGGGCAAGTTATATTTTAGGTAATGATTCCTTACCGAATGTTGAAATCTTGGTTTAATGAATTTAGATTGATTAGACGATAACTTCATGTTATCATATCGCCAATAAACATTAACTCATACAAGATGATCACTTCAAGAAACAATATTTCCCTAAAAAACAATAGGCACTCTTTCAATATAAGTTATATTTTTAAAACTAAGGAGAGATGACATCAAATGAGTTAAACCTCAATAAAAAAAATATGCTATGAATAACTGTTTCCTTTTTTTATGAATCGTAAAATTTGCCTGTAAGAAATTTTTTTCTCCAAATATTCAAAACATTATCTAATTGTGTCATTACACAAAAATATTCGCTGCAATACACGCATGAAGTAAGCTGTATTACAATGAAAGAGATCAATATCCCTGAAAAAAATGTCTTCCAAAAATAATTGTATCCATTTATCATGCTTTTCACATATATGAAACATTGAATAGTAATAATGTGTAAGTCATAGTGCAGTTTTGTAGTTTTTTAAGAGAACTGATGATGATAAAACTCTACTGTACAAACACATTTTATCTAGCCACACTTGACGACTTTCAGAAAACATCATTAACTTATTCAAACGTTCAGCTTGTCAATGTTTTGGAAATAATGATAAGTCGTTAACTCTGCGATAATGATCATTAAGACCCATCCTGATTTGATTTCTTTGATTAAATCAACATCGTACTCTCAAAGTTTATTGGTTTACTTGTTGTGAACTATGAAGAATCATTGATTAATTGATCTAATAACTCCCTTTATGGGTTTACCTTGATGTTGGTATACTCTATTAAGTAATGTAAACTATCTGAACGGGGTGTATTCTAAGTAAGATTAACTGCATGCTATTTTGCGTCGTTCTTTTATCATAAATCTAACAGGTTTGTCTTAGGGTCTTTGAATTTGGCCTAATGTGTGGACACACAATTTCAACAGTATCACTTTCACAGAAAACAATATTAATTATTCTAGACATTTATAAGCTAAGCAATATTGTTTATCTCCTAGGAATCGTTAGTTAATGATTTGGTTTTTGAGTTTCAGTTTTTGACAATTATATAATGTCAAATAAAGTCAATATCTACAGAAATGTTTGTGTGAGTCTATTGATATATTGCTCTTGCATGACCCTATGATACCCAATATACACACCATGAACAATTAATTTACTATGAATTAGATCGAAGTCCTTCTACCATGATAATCAAAATGATATTTGATGTAAATATACCAGGTTGATTCGTAGACTGCATTGGGTTCGTAGAACTGGTAATATCATTAATGTAAGCAAAAATTCAACATGAATGTTGATAATTGAACATTGTTGAATGTTATACCCCTCTTTCACTACGACCTGAATTCTTCCGAGTCATCACAAAAAGCCGTAGGTAATTCGTGATTAATTTTGTCCAAAGATTTTCATGAACAACATTTTCAACGTGAACAAGCACTGATGGTACATGTATAAACAATACAAAAAGGATTTATGAAGTCATTCTTCATAAACCATGGCACTATGCATTGTATGTACAATACGTGATAATTTGAGTTGTGGGATCGATGTTGAAACCTATAGAAAACTGACAAAATGACTGTCATGAAATTAACCTTACCTTCAAAAGGTGTGCACTACATCACCCATATTATCAGCTTCCAGCATCTTCGTATCCATTATATCAGATGCTTCCTCTATCCAAACTCAAGTCACTACGATCGCTTCACCCTGACTAAATACTATACACTCCTTGTTTTATTTTACAGCTGCTAAATCAATGTTTCAGATTATATATTATTATCAATATCAATAGCAAGTATATCATCAGGAAACATATCTATTTCGTTTTCACTAATATTGTAATACAGCATACTTATAACATATACTAATAAACATATAATGTGTATGTAGCATTTATTGTGAATAAAGCTATAAATGAAAAACGAGTATATATCTAATTGTATTTATCTACATAGACAACATACACGTCTGTTTGTTTACTGAAATCTCTATCTCATTCATGCACACGAATTGAAGCTACCCTTAGTATCATGGTTATATTAAATATACTCCGGGCCATTGGGAATATCTACAAACATAAACATGAACCTCTGAATGATTAAAGGCTAGACTCACACACTTTTATTCATGAAGTTGTATTGTATTACACTATTGTTAATTATTCAAGATAACAACAAGTCTTGAAATCACAACTTCTATTTTTGACAAAGTATTATTAAATGCATATGTATCAATTCCAAGTGAAATATTCATGACATGAGAAAGTTCCTTTCAAATGTCAACAAAATACCTTCTGCTTTAAGCTGAAAAGGAATGGTTGGAATGACACCGACATTCAAATATCTCAGGTCATCCTTGTCCATTGTCAGGAAATTCTCTAGACCTGTACTTCCGATCTCAGACAGCGATTATCAAACCCAGATAAGGTCAGGTGGTCTTTGTTGACATGTATTCCCTAAAAGCGATCTTCTCGTGGCAGATCCATTCTTTTGGATGATTTTATATCACCATCATGACCCCTACCATGATCAAAATGTTGTAAATGTGTGCAGGACGAAGCACATTTATTGATTTTCACACAGAGTATGTGTTATATGTCGATGAGCAGTTGTGTTTTATCAAAATTAATTTGGGGGAATTTCAAAATTTAAATTTTTAATTTTAATAAAACAAAATTCAAACCGCCAGAGGTATTCTTTGACTGATTTAATGTTTTGGACTAATTTCACACGCTAGTTCCAGCCGTTGCTCGCAGGTTTCACAGCAATGCATAGCCACATGGCGTTGCGGGCTTTCTCCCTGCCGTAATACTAGCAGCCGCGATATAAGTGAAATACTCTTCAAAGCAGCGTTTTTCAATACGACGTCGAAAACTCGAGATATTTGACTTTGAAAAATATACATATGATAAATACAACTGAGCCATATACTTTCTTTTGCCCGTACGTTTACCTCATTGAGTAATTGACATGTGCATTTTATCCGATTTATATTAATATTCAAACATGTACATGTGTTTTGTAGATCTATCATTTTTATCATAATTATTACGATTTGTGCCAGAGGAAAGGTGAAAGTAAGTATCTCTCCCTGACGTTACTGGAATTATGGGATGTACATTCTACTGCAGATACTTAAGTTAAAGGGGCAGTAGCACGTTTTTTCGCTGAATTAAGTCAGTGAAATGTAATTGAAAAATAATGTCATCAATAGTAAAACACCCTTCAATCAAGTTAAAAAAATTAGTGTACATTGTTCCGTAAAGCCATGGGAATCGTTTTTGTAATTCGAAATAAAAAAATGTGTTCACTATAAAATGGCCACCATGCAAGTTTTGCTTTATACGCAACACCGTTATTACCACTACGGATAATTGGTTAGTGTAATAAGATGTTTTACCCTCTAAAGTAAATATAAATGACATAAAAATCATTATTAATGGGAAATTTTGAAAGAATAAAATTTCCAAAAACGTGCTACTTCCCCTTTAACAGGCAATGTCGGTCGAGTTGTTATCTATCATTGATGAAGTAGGAAATCAATAAATGTTATATGGAAAGCCTATATTGTTTTACACAGAGCAGGCCTTTGTGTTTTATAGTTCTATTATTGAATATCGGGCAGCATGACGTCAATTCAGATTTTGTTGAATGACAACTACAGGGGAAACAAGCTTGGAAGGTATAATAAGAGTAAATCTGTTTTGCATTATGTAAATGTTCTCACAAACACGACTTCTACTTGATACTGATATCAATTTAACTGTAACACGATGGCAGCTGCAGTAACGATCTGCAATCTAATCTCACCACGAAACCAATCGTGTGCTGTGATGGAACCTGTGACAAACAATGTCTTTTATTAAAAGCTTAAAATTGAATACTCAACAACAGCGGTTTACCTCTGACTATAAGCGTTAAAGCTATATCCGTATTTTGCAAGCAACATACAACCACAAATTATTTAGACCAATAAATATGGATGAGAGTTGAGTTAAACCATTTAATAATATTAAAGTGGATATTTATATCTTGGACTAGTGCACTCATCCATGCACTGATGCTTGTTGAAAGCATTACATTTCATCATGAGTTTTTATTAAAATAGTAAATAATGATCAACATATACGGAAGAAGAGAAGAAGAAGGTTTTTTTTTAAAGAAGGCCATGAGACATATAGCACAATATATGTATTATTTTGGAAGATACATTACGTATTGATTTGAAGCAATTATAAACAACTCTCTAAGTGCAATTTCCATACAAATTTAAGATCAGCTTTCGTATTGTAACACAACATTAAATAAATTTCGAATCGTGTTGTATATTTGTGAAATTAAATGACAAACTATAGTCATGAGTATAGACTTTAAAACTGCTTCACCCGAAAGGTCTTATTCTTAGCCATCCTCAATCATGGTACCACAATGGGATTTTACAATATGCACTAATCAATAACAAGAGTGTCCTCAAACAGGAGCTTTGCAATTGTCAATATTGGTCTGTTTGAGTGTATGTTAACAATTCCGTCATACCAATCTCAGCTGGACACCAAACTCGTTTGAGCAGTTAATATAATCTGAAATTAAGATAAATTGATTGGTTCGTCTACCAAAGTGTGATTGTATATTAATTAATGTAAAAGGGTGTGTAACAAGTGTAAGAAGAAACTTGTATGAATTATTTACACCATAGAACTGCCACCATACATTTGATCATATATCTGGGCTTTTTAAAACAATTGCCTGGAGTGGTTTCTATCAGAATGTGTTCGTTTTATAAAGGATAATGGCGGTCTTTGATCTCAAACTGTGAAATGACAAATTAACGAAAACGCTTTCCAGAGTTCACACACATGTATTTTAGTTGTGAATAATGACGACAACTCCTCTCAGCAACCATCAGTCATAATGACAACTCACTTGCATTTGCTAAATGAATTAGCAAATGCCTTTGATCCAGGGAATGTTTGAATCATCAGCATCAGCATCATTGTAGTCAGAATCTTCCTTTATTATCCCCCGCAACAACAAACAAAAAGAGATTTAGAAATTATTTCTGCCCATTTGTCCGTCAATCTGGGCTAGGCCGAGCTGCGAAACAATCATCGCGTGTAGATGTTTATTTGTTGGTTTTCTTTTAACAAACTTCATTGGACAATGGAATTGTTTCCATGGAAACGTATGACATATTTTGTTTCTAGAACAAACCATGGGAAGTAATTGGCTGATATCAATATTTATACTATTTTTATGTATCGACCTTGTTAACTAGGAATCCAAATAGTATTAATTTCAAAGAACAATAATTAAGGGAACGCCTGTCTGTTAAAAAATGTTTGGAACAATATATTATTGACTATACATCGTAATTAATTGAGTGGGAATTAGACAGCTTTAAAGAAAGATCAAATAAAACGGCCAAAGAGCATACTGAGTTACTTCATTACAGCAAATTATAAAAAAAAAACATTATCCACAGACATAATTAGTTGTCCGTTTAATCAATACCACACACGTCCACTCAATAAAGAATGACACTACCAATAGAGGACTTATTATAGCAGCATAAGTTTTTACAAGGGTTGAAATCCTTTTTTCTCAATTATTGAAAATGATTTTAGGAAGATAAATTAGCACCGCTTGGTATGTAGAGAATAAGTTAATAGAAGAGTCATATCATTCAGTATAATAATACAAATCGTTCTTTAATTCTCGATTAAGTAACTTGGCTTTGTACCTAACGTTTAATGCCACGTGTGAATCAAACTAAAAACTACTATACATTTGTTTAACATAACAATAATCCTAATTTTGATGATTTACAGAGCGCTGTAAATAATATGCCAACAAGTCAGACCACATTGTAAGAGTAACATGGTACTTCTTGCTTATATAAATTACTGTCAAACATGACTATCTTTTTTCTGTAAGCGGTAACCGATTGCTTAACTGATTGCTCCATGATAAAAAAACAAAGCAGACATACACATGCCTGCAAATCCATCTCGTCGTTGTCCATTGTCAGGAAATGCTTCTTACTAAAGATGCCAGTTCCAATCTCAGACAGTGTTTGTATAAGGTTAGGCTGTCATAGTAAGCATCCGCTTTTTAAATATCTCATATAATTCTTTAGTTAAGATATCTAGAACTTGTTACCTTAGATGTAATTGACGTGGCAATAAGGTAACTGAGAGTAAGTTTTCTTACAGGCTTACTGTTGCCTTCTTCCCACATGTCAGGTCTGTCATATCTAAAATTGTTGTGCCGGAATCAGATAGAAAGCCACAATCTTTGCATGAAAAAGGGTTGGAATTGCTACGAAGGTGATGACATTACGTCAGAGTTATCAGAAAAATCCAAGAAAAGAACTAATGAATTATCACTTATTATAACTGATAATTAATACGTGTACATTGTACTCTATGCTATTTTGAAAATAGGGTTGCATTAGAATACAGTAGTAATTATAAGTCATAGAATATCACTGCCAGTGACTGCAAACATGTACGTAAACTTATATTTTTGATAGTCTGGTCAGTGAAGATGCCTGCCTACAATTGATAATGATATAGTACAGACAATGAATTTGCATAATTACAAAGGCAATATTGAGAAATCAGTTACATAAAGATATACATAAATGTACATACATGATACATGTCCACGGAAACAAATATTTGCCTGAGACACCAATATAACTTACCAATATAAGTATAGGTATAAAGTACAGAGACGTACACAATGCTCTCCGTTGCTGTAATAAACCATTGAAAGTGTGCTATTGACCGCGATTGAACAAGTTCATCCAAGTATTTAAGATTTGCAAAGATATATATCAACACTAAACAAATATGAAATAACGTCAACAACTTTTGTAGATTTTGATATAGAATTTAAGTATGACATTAATACGGAAGCTTATTTTTCCTGATATTAAATCATCATAACTTCTGTGTGTGCTTCCGAAACGATGATGTAACTGCATCACTTTAAGATTCAACAACTTTGAACAGCAAAAATGTTATTTTAGCTAGCCTTTGTGTTGTACCACATATTTAAGTTGAGAAAACTTGTCAATTGTTAACAGTATTTATTCATGTCATAACGCGCACCAATATTTCATAAACGTTTTTTATGTGTACTCTATATTTCCTGACCTAAACAAATATATGTGTCAGGAGGTCGGTGTTGTCAATAGAGACGAGAAACGAGCATTTAGGTTAGAACAAACAAAAGATATTAGAAAAACGAAATTAAGGGTATCTCAGAACAACTGAATGGAACTATCATTTCATCTTCAACAATTACAGAAAGTCATCCTTGTTGACTCAGGTGTTTACATTATTAATGTTTGTTTGTAATTACCAAACATTGTGCAAATCTTGAAAGTGAACATTTGTCGTTTGGTGATTGGCAATTTCTACGAACGATCGATTATGATATAAAACGCATTAGCTGTCAGTTTTGAATGAAAGTGTTTTGTAATAACCTTCGTTCATTGAATAATGACAAGGTTTAAGTTTTCGAAGCTGTTGTTTCACTTGTGAAGATAGTATTGTCTTCTAACTTGGACATTTAAATTAGTTACATTTCTACACATTCTGTTAATATCAACTCTGTTGGTATAAACCAATTTGGTGTATTTGTCCTTAAAATTAGAAAAGAAATCGCGTATAGCTCCAGTCAACACTTTTAGTAATTACACTACATTTAAAGGTACTGGTCCATGATCATAAGCAACATGAAGAATACTACATCATGTTTATGCTGTTGACCACGTACTATGGACTGCTTACTTTAAACTGACAGCGGCCTACAGTGTATATATATTCTGTGAACAACTCTGTTAATGAACATATAATAAACATACACTAAACGTCAAAAGAATTTGAATTTAAATATCATAAAAAGTTAAGTGCAAACAGGAACATGGTTTGTTGTGTTTTAGCATCCCATAAGTTAAGCCTCTTATGCTAAACTTACAGATTTGAAAATGTAAATGATGTTATCGCCATAGCTTCATGGGTGGGGTCAATTGTCCTATTTCCGATCATAGAACAATGGAAGGGAATTTTATTAAAAACGTCTTAAAGTGAGCCAAAATGTGATTGTATACTTTGATAATTCTTGCACATTCATAAACAATGAAATCAGTTACGTTTTCTAAACACAATTCCATGGTTATGAAATCACAGTTTTAGTTAAAATGTATTCCGACTGTTTAAGGAAGTTTTGGCACATATAAAACACTAAATTTGTCTCTCAATCTTACTAACTCATGAACATGTTCCGCATTTGTGTTTTCATCTGAAGAATCATATTCCCTAAAGGTGATCATAGGAATTGTACTTCGCATGAAGTGCACGTGTTGGTAACAGTTGGTAACGACTATAAAATACGAGTATATCAATTTCACAAGTGTATATAGTCGTTTTATGGGTATTCTTAGCATGCAGGCAACGTTTTCTCTAAAGCTTCTAAATATCAACGTTATGTTTTCATTGCAAGACAAACATAGCAATGACACTACAACAAAAGTCTATTAGCCTGACTCCACAAACCAAAATAATAATATGCTTTCCAACTATCCACGATGTCAAGTTTAGTTTGAAAGTGACAACGACTCAATCAAATTCCTGAAGATACAAATGTCTTTTATCCAAATATTCTAAACGTGCCCGGAAAGGATTAGAATTGGCATGTCAGTTCCGATGTTAAGCAGTGATGATCTAACCCTCATGTTGTCCTGATGCTAATGCATCTCCCTGTCAGTCTGACATTAAACTCTTACATATTCGACAAAGACTTAGTCACCATGTAATCCAAAAGAGACAGTGTTGACACTAGCCGAACATATAGTTTTGAAAAGACTTTTCTGAAAAAGAGTAAGGCATTTTCAAAGATATCATTCCAAGTCATATGATTGAGTTCAGCTAAACGTATAACATCCATCTTTGTGTGTCTGATGTAAATTCATATTTGCGAATTACAATCAGATATGATCAAACATGTTCGTTAAGTGCATCTTCCATTGATTGTGAATTAGTTTACGTTTTCCTGCATATAGATGCAATTAAAGTCTCGAAATAAAGCACAGTTCTAAATATTTTTTTTCGAAACTCTAACACATTCTTCTGCCAACCAAGGTATACCAATTCTGCTATGTGTAATGTCTAGATTAATGATGTTTAAGGAGAGATGGGACCCAGAAATCGAACTCGCTTACGGTAACATTTTGCGACAACAACTTATTGTAGTGAATAAGTTTCAAAATATATGGGCAATGTTGTTTGGGGCATACATGTATGCTTATCCATACACTAACAGGAATCGCTTAAAATTGCCGTAACGCCTTTTTAACGGTCAGTTTACGACATGCCGCATAACGTTATCGTCACCTATATTCGCAGTAAATATGTTACTGTGTGTGTTATTCGAATTACATACGTATCTTTTGTTACTGACGAATTTAATTCACCTGGTATAATCAACTGATAGTTATTCTTTCAACATGCACTCTTAGATTGATAGTATGTTCGATAATGATTACACGATAGGCCGTCAAAGTTACACTTTAAACCATCAAAATTGCAAAAGGTTTTTACGTTTATGAAGGTGATTTAGAAAATGACGTTAAAGTGATGAAAAACCTCCGGTGACCCCCTATTTTTATTTCTGAATTCGTTTGTTTATTCAATTGTGTACATTATATTGTATTTTTAGCAATATCTGAAATATGTGTGTCAGTGAGAAATCCTGTTGAATATGCGAAACACGATGAGAAAAATGCCATTTTTAATTAAAAAGTACTTAATTTAATTTTGTTTCTCTTTCCAGTGTCATTAATTTTCAAAATATAGACTTGCTATTCATTCCCGTATGTAACTGAAATGTATTTGAAAGAATTCTGAGCTTATTCGTTGAAAGCGAGCGCTTTATTTAAATAGATCAAATCAGTAAAAAATGGCGTAATTTGCCGACGGGAGTATTATTATTAATGCCAATAACTCTTTAAATCGTTTGGTGACCCCCACATTTTCTTACATTTTTGGATAAAAGACACAATAAACCTGCTATTTTAAAAAAATAAACGAATTCTAAAATATTTTGTTTGATCGTCCCATCTCTCCTTAATACAAATATTGATTTAGTTTATAATCTAGCTTATTAGTAAGTCCGGTTAAATCTAACTTGAATAACATGTTCTGTGTTGTATAAGTCTAACCACTCCGTTATCCCGCCCCCATCCTATTATTATTGCTCCAATTGAAAAATATCTGAACTACGGGCGGCCTATGGTGGTGTCCAAGCGTCGGTCAGTTTGCCCTGTACATTCAAAACTTCATATTTCATTAAAGTCAATCCTTTACATTAAAGCTCTTTTAGTTCATTATTGTCCTCATTAAGAACAAGAATGTGTTCTACTGTATCTGAAACACTGTATTTTCGTTTCATCTTCATCTACTGAGCACATGTGCACATATCACGTTTGCCTAGCAACGATTGTTTCACCGCAACTTCCTGTATTTTGTCGTCTTTGACGTCATAAAACGATTGTTCGTGACGTCACCGTGGCTTGCCGTCGCAAGAGAAGTGGGCCCCTTCTGACTATTTTTACGCGAATCACATGGAATAGAACACGTTATAAAGAAAGTATTACACTCGAAAGTGTGTCATGTGACTTTTACGAAACTCTTGCGAATTTGTGTATAACCGTCGCTCTCGCTCGGGCAATATAAACATTCAAACTCGTTTCGTAAAAGTCATATGACACACTTCCTCGGGTAATAATCTCTATATATCTTCCATTCATAAAGGTTGCTTACTCAGAGGTAATAAACACCAAGTAGTATTTGTATCACGTTCGATATAGAGCGGTTCAATTGTGACTTTACATCTGTATAAATGCACCTCTGTACATTGATTGTATCTAAAACTTGTTTTCAATTTTATATAATTTGTTATGCATGTAGTGTTATTTTTTAATTATGTATGTTTCTCTACACTAAGTGCATGCTCAGTGACGAAATAAGCTGCTTTGTAGGACTTATCTATCCAATTCTAGTGTTATTCATTTATTCTAGATATCAGGCTTGTGAAAGGCTAGAAATAATGTAACTATTGTATCACAAAATCAAAGTCACAAAATAACTCCAAGGAATCCTTAACTTACATTGATCTTGGGAGAATTTATTTTTTAAATTTTAGTATTTCCACTTTCCACACCTGTGTTCTAAAATCCGATTTACGGGAAATAACACATCAGTCTAGTGCTATGGGTGTTGTTGGGAATCAGTTAAAACAAATTTGTTATTTTAAGAATGATTTCAATGTTGAAGAATACGTAGAACTTCCCAACCCAAGGTCACAAAAAGAACATCAGCCCTTGTTATATACCATGTTGCTCTTGAACTCCTTTCACAAAGCACTTAGGTGATCGTAAGTAACTAAGATAACCTTAATGCAATGTTAAACAATAGGAGTTACGGTTAACCTTAATAAAGGTTGTTTTATGAAAAGGGGGCCCTGGTATGGTGGCACCATTTTGAGTGAAAGACGTTGTTTATTTTGTAATGGATGAGGTGGGAAATGAGTGTCACGTTTTATTAAGATGTCCATTTTGTCTTAATTCTCGCCATGACAAATGTACAGTTAGGGTAAATATTACGTCCGTCGTCTCGAGATGGAAGTTACTTCTGTATGAGTTGCCAGGCCACCCTTATATGAACTTCAAGAGAAGAATATATGACTGGTAACCCTAGTAGTGTACTATCAAAGATTGTGATGTAATCACCAACCAGTTCATTTACAAACAAATGGGTGGAAATGGGACAAGGAGTCAGGAACTCCCACGAGGCGGGCGGACCAAGAACCAATCGGCTTGTCTTAAATTAACCAATCTTATCACAGGCAACTTCATGAAGAGTTTCTATTACAGAACATTGCCATTGTTATTACCCCTAGATTGATGTCAGTTTTAATTGGGGAGTCGTGTCTATGTGGATATTAATCTAATGTCAGACAGATTAAGTCTAATGTAACATCCCATCTCGTTTTCCTCTGTAGCTATCGTTATTTAACAGTGAGTGTTTATTGACAACATATACTTACTCGTTTGCCGTGAAGCCGCAATCACTGAGGGCGATCACTGAGGACAATCGTCTATTAAATGAAAGGTTATCTTCATGACTGACAATAGTGTTTGCTAGTCTAATGTTATTGTTGTTCAAATGTATTTTATATAAACAACAGCTTTCTCAATTTAATAAACATTGACATTATCACTTACAACTTTTATCTTTGGCTACGATAATGTCAGATGCATATATCCAACTTTCATTTTCACGTCTAGAGGTTTCTGCTTTACCAATTGAGAAACCAAAGTGATATCAATCTCTAAATCATCTGGGTCTCGTTGAAAGCTGTTTGAAGTTAGATTGAATCAGATGTTGTTGTAGACAAAATTACCATCTTTCATTTAAGTATGTCCCTGGTAAGAGTAAAGTGAATCAAACCAGCTTTGTGTGAATTAGATGGATATGTGATCCTGTTCTGTTCATGTCACTCGCATTTGATGTATACACAAATATTAAATATACTAGAAATCAAGTGTGTTGTCAGCGGATGTTAAATTGCAATAATACCAGGATTATAAAGCAGAAATAATCGTACATGCGTCTCCATTAGCTTTGAGTAAAACTGATTGAATGTATTTTACTCAGCTATTTTTTTTATCTTTGTTCTTGCACGGGAATGATTAATATCACTCAAACATATGTATATGTTCATGGTAACGATAGTTCAATAATTAGTGATAGCAACAATCGTTCACATTCCCTCTTTCGACTCCCTTTAAAAAGAAAAAAAGTAATATGTATAAATAATGTCTTGAAGGAAGTCTTTATTCACTTGGTCAATATGAGATAAACATTCCCACTCCGATTATGGATCACGTTGTATTAGAGTTTGCTATTATGATGATTAACTTTTACTGATACATGGATCCACGAGTGCCTGAAGTTTGTGAACTGATATTTGAAAGAACTGATTACTCCTTACAGCCCAGAAATACAGCTCCGCTCTCGAACTCAGCATCTGCTCTCTGTACCTCGCTACAACCTTGAAACATTTGGAAAGAAATCCTTTGCTTGTTCTGCCCCTCTACTCTTGAACTCTCTCCCCTTAACCATAAAATCAGCACCTGACTTTTCCTCTTTTAAACATGTTCTGAAGACTCACTTGTTTGCCGCCCACTACAACTAACTAACTTTCCTGTCTGTATACATGTATATACTGTGTTGTGTCAGCGCTTTGAGCATGTGCCTTGTACATGGAAAAAGCGCGTTACAAATTCACAATTATTATTATCCTTAGCATATACCAAGGATTTTTCTTCAATAAATGCATGTCAGTCAAGTTTGAAAGTTTACAGCAAAATAGTAATATTTTATGAAGTACCTGACAGGATCAAGTGGATATTTTATAAGTTTGCAGACGATCTGACCAAAGAGACAAATTTAGTGTCAAAACACGAGTGTAGTGGTCGTGGGACATAAGTTCGTGATCTTTGATTTAATTCTGTTTTTTTTCAAGACTAATTATATTTGGTAAGTCAAGTATGGTCATCTGTTGAACATGTTTCTTCAAAAGTGAAGGCATTTATACAATTTAAAATATTGTTTTTGCTGTAGAGATCAGAAAACTCTTAATGTCTTTATTTTTCAGAAAAATTATGACAAACTTGCTTAATACTTACTTTGAGAATATTTTATTGAATAACAGCGTTAACATTGAATGACTGACAACGTCATGTGAAGAAATAGCCAATGGCTAAATAAATGCATATGGAATTAGATAATGATAAATATTTCTATCAACCAAGGACATTTGTTTAGAACATTAGCATTATAAGTGTAAAATTGGTTAAATGTTACTGCAAGTTGTATCAATCAATTTTGTTTGAGTTTGGAAACAATAGTCCGGACGTTTCGGATTTTTTTTGCCCAAGTCATAGGGGAGCGCGCACATGTGTAAATGACATCATGAACTTAGGGTACAGTCAATGAAATGTTTAAAGACTAACATTTAAACTTCATCCACAATGTCAGTTATTGTCAAAAACTCTGATATTTTAAAAATGTATATCATAATAGAAGTATATTTGAATGTATACACAGAAATATAATTAAAATATTCAAGACAACTATTTGCATTAGTATGATTAATCAAATGATACTCTGCAACCACGCTAGAATACTTTGATAATATTCTCACATCAGTACTTCGTCTAGACTTCCAATTAATTAACGCCATGTATATGAACCACCTTTAAATGGAGTAAGGTTAGTGGTTGAAATTGAACACTTACACATTTAATCACTGTTTATCTGTATAAAGTTTAACAAAAATGTTAAAAGCAAGTTTGTAAGGTGAACAGACATAATTTAGAGAGAAGTATATTTATACCAATGAATAAGCTACATTTTTTGAGAGTTGATATGGTGTCACTCTTAATGAGAGAAAAAAAGTTAGATACCAATATCTTTCATAGGCTTCATAAATGTATGGTATTACATGCAACGGAATTTATTAATTCATCTATTGCTAGGCCAACATTGCCAAATTAAAAACAATTCAGTTGACTGAGTTCTGTGTTTGAAACAGTCTTCTTTGCTTCCTAAAACTATAATCAACCTAATATTATGAAAAAGGTAAATGCAATTATGTTATGAAAGTTCAAGACTGAATCATGTCTTTGGATGTTACAATAATATCAGTTCAAAAACATAAAACTGAAGGCCTTCTCTGAGTCGGTGTATCTTTACTGAAATATATACAATGAACAAAATATAATATCGGTTATTTCCATATTTGAATTGTTATTCGATTTTGCTATTCAGTTCTTCGTTCTCTGCCTTATTATTGACATTGACAAGATTCATGCATATATATATCAACTCGAGAACTTGATTGCATCACTGATTGACATAAATGACTGAATTATTCAGATATAAAATGCACTGACGAAAAAAATATTGTAAAACATTATCCTCAAAGTTTATAAAGTATAATATACGTTAATATCAGAAGTGATATTATTACTTACATTATAAGTACATAATAAGAAAACAAACCATGGCTACATAATATTCTTTGGGGGAAATCCTTAAAATTACACTTAGTTGACATTTTGCTTGGTTCATTTATGAACACATCAACGAATTACGGCAAACCAATGCTTGTGACATCCAGAGTTAGTTTGTTGGCATTATTCCAGAAACTAAAGTCCGATCAAGTCATTTTATAAGCTATTACTGTTCACTGATTGTGTCACCGTTCTGTGTATTTAGGGACGGTCTGTGTATTTAGGGACGGGTGAAATGGAACACACCAAATCTATGTGTTTATACAGCAGTTACATGCGTCACATCCGCGGTTAGCTCATGTTTGCACAGCCATTGACTCTGTTTTTCTTCCATTATACTCACGGATGTTATCCATGGAATTCGGTAAATTAAATTGATATATAAAATGCTTTCCGTTTTAGTGTATAAAAGTATTTCCTCCATTTTTACAGCATTTGTAAAGCTTGTCCAAGGGTGTATATAATATTCAGTATAAACGTCTGATATGTATGTCTGTCCTAATATATATGTCTTTTACTTTACATTTTCACATTGTGTCTGGTTTTGTTTGTCAATTTTAAGTTAATCGTCCAATAACAGTCGGAAAAATTAGAAATATGTGTTTGTCCAAACGTCAATCCGTTAACAGAATTTGGGATGTGAAAAATAGATTCAATTAATCTGACAGACAGACATAAGTTTTATATTAATAGTTTTATTGAAAGACACAAACAAATGTACTTTCTGTAAAGTATCTGTAGAAACTATAGTGCACATTTTCTATGATTGCCCGAAAGTGAATAACATCTGGGATAGACTGAAGACATGGATAGAGCAGAAAACAGATTCAATATTAAACCTATCAAAACGAAATATATGCCTAGGATATCCGGAAAGACGAAATATGATTCTAAATCTTATTATAACAACAGTCAAATATAATATATACATATCAAAGTTAAAGGAAACTGTACCGCAATTTAACATTATAAAACAAGATTTAAACAATGTCTATGAAAACGCATCTGTTACTCAGATTGCAATTATTCGAAGTTCTGGTCTGTATGCCATAATCTTTTTAAAGATTGACACTCTGCAACTTCGGTGAAAGTATGGAAGTTCCAGGTCCATAAACACTTGAACAAAATCATCACCTCTACGTTTTATTCAATTGAATTTGCAATGTATGCTTGCAGTTGCTCTGTTTCAATATTTGGACCTATTTATATTTTAAAAGTTTTATTACAATTCAGCTGTAGAACTTCTCAACACATTGTATGTGTGACATTCTGCTAAACAGGTCTTTCCACTTACACTCATGACATATTGAAGATACTCACGGTATTCTTCCATGCCCTTTCGTACAGATGTAATATATGAAGAATATTACCCATATGGGAAGACGGACACAGGGTAGTATTTTTCCTGTAAGTCACATGGGAGTTACACCTTTTTCTGGCTTTTGATTGGCTGTTACAGAAAAATAAGAATTTCATTGGTTGCCGGAACTACTTCATTCATCTTTCTTACTTTTCCCGACTAACTTTAGAAACTGTCTTCTGCACTTTAACATGTTTTATTTGTTTCCCGCAGTTGAAATTAGCGTTTTCGTACATGTGCCGACGCATCAAATGTCGGAGGAAGCAGTTAAATTGTCTGAAATTTAAAGAAACTAGCGATTACTGCTTGACTGTATAACCACGGAAAGCTTCAAGAGCGACGGCGATCGTTCGTATGTAATGACGTCATAGGCGCGAGCGGTTATGACATCACAGTGTCGAGTGTAATGTCACAGGGCTTTTCACTTTGAGCCGAATTGTTTTTGAGCTTCGCACACCTCTTGATATGGATGTTGCAATAACTTATATGTATAATCATGGATTCATAGTAATTGGCAGGAATACAAAACTTTCAACTAAAGCCACAACTTTCTTTTATTGTGAAAGACATTTTCGCAGGGGACGTTTTAATCGTGCGGAGTAAACAAGGATAGGTACGTAAGAAGTGAATCCACGTTGCACGCGTATGGATATGGAGATTCATCTCCTTCTCGGGTCCTTTTAGAGAAGCTATTGGCTTTTATTTGCGTTTTTACTTTAATTTGTCATATGGGTAATATAAACAATAACCAACTCGTGACGGGGAATGGCAGATTATCTTTCCCTCGTTATATCAATTGTGTGTAATTCTCTCGCCAAGCCTCGAGAATTACTCAAATGATATAACTCGGGAAATATTATCTGTCATTCCTCGTCACTCGTTAGTTATTGTCTAATTCAGTCCTTAAGGGTTGAATCCCAATTGAGATTGAGATGTATTCAGCATACTAGAAATAAAAACAAGCAGACAGAGTCGGCCATATCCGCCGCCTTTGGAACAAGATGTGTTTGTTAAACACGGATGCCCCCGGATATACCAAAGTTATGGCCAAGGTTAAAGTTTTCTGAATATTGTCCATTGCGGCAAGGTCAAGGTCACAAGGTCAAATATGATGACCTCATCTGAAAGGTCTCATCACAAGGTATGCACATGCCAAGTATGAAAGCCGTAGCTCTGAGCAATCTAAAGTTATGGCCAAGGTTAAAGTTTACTGAAGATGTCCACTGCGGTAAGTTCAAGGTCACAAGGTCAAATATGATGACCTCATCTGAAGGTCTCATCATTAGGTATTAACATGCCAAGTATGAAAGCCGTAGCTCTTAGCAATCCAAAGTTATGGCCAAGGTTAACGTTTTCTAAATATTGTCCACTGCGGCAAGGTCAAGGTCACAAGGTCAAATATGATGACCTCATCTGAAGGTCTCATCACAAGGTATGCACATGCCAAGTATGAAAGCCTTAACTCTAAAGAATCAAAAGTTATGGCCAAGGTTAAAGTTTTTTTAAAATTTTCATTGCGGCAAGGTCAAGGTCACAAGGTCAAATATGATGACCTCATCTGAAAGGTCTCATCACAAGGTATGCACATGCCAACAATGAAAGCTCTAGCTCTGAGCAATCATAAGTTATGGCCAAGGTTAAAGTTTTCTGAAAACGTCAATTGCGGCAAGGTCAAGGTCACAAGGTCAAATATAATGACCCCATCTGAAAGGTCTCATCACAAGGTATCCACATGCCAAGTATGAAAGCCCTAGCTCTTAGCAATCCAAAGTTATGACCAAGGTTAAAGTTTTTGTGGACAAACAGACAGACAGACGGACAGACAGACAGACGGACAGGTGAAAAACAATATACCCCCGGAATCTTCGATTCGGGGGCATAAAAATTTATTGAAGAATAGTTGTTGAAAAACAGTGACTATGAACCTTCTCCTTATAGCCTGATGTAGCAGGATGGATGATGATTTGTTGGCTCAGCAGGGCAGGGATGCCACACCCTGTAAGGTTTGTAACATATTAAAACAACCTTAGCCTACCCTACCTAAAGTTTATTGCAACTGATGGTTATCGTTTGCTAATGATCAAGATGAAAATAGTTTTTTTAGGTTGTGAGCAAAGCCAAGGAGTTTGCACACAAAATTTCAGCTCCTTAGACCAAGTCGTTCTGGAGAAGAAGACAAAATGCGAAAAGTTTACAGACGGACGGACGGATGGATGGACGGACGGACGCCGGACACCCTGCCATGCCATAAGCTAAAAATACATCCATGGCAGTTTTTTTAGTTCTGCTCCGGAAATTAATTATTAAGTTATGTATCCATGGAAATGGTAAAAATTAAACAAATTAAATTAAAAATTGTAAAGAGGTTGAAAACCCCAAAAGGCACATCTACACATGATGATTGTTCCACACACAAAGTTTCGTTGAGCTATGTCTTATAGTTTTCGAGTTCTGATCCGGAAATTAAATTCTAAGTTACATTTCCATGGAGACGGTTAAAAAAAAGTAGCTAGAAGAAGTTGAAAACCCCAAAATGCACATCTACACATGATGATTGTTTCACACACCAAGTTTCGTTGAGATATGTCTTATAGTTTTTGAGTTCTGATCTGGAAACGAAATTCTAAGTTACATTACCATGGAAACGGTAAAAAAAAAACTCGAAGAAGTTGAAAACCCCAAAAGGCACATCTACACATGATGATTGTTCCACACACCAAGTTTCGTTGAGATATGTCTTATACACAGGAGAAAATACAGTGATTTCCTGAAGTTTCCTGAATAGTATACGTCGGGTATCCAAACCAGTATACGGCAGTATACGTCGGGTATCCAAAAATATCCTGATCAGTATACGGCGGGTATCCAAACTCAGGATACTCTTGGAAACTTTTGTTAACTTTTGTATACTCTTGTATACTCTAGGAAACTTTTGTATACTCTTGTATACTTTTGCATGAACTATTTTATATTGAATTAACTACTTCAGAGTGCATTTTACACTTTAATAACATTAACATAATAAGGAATGAAGTTTTGGAATGAGCATGAAAATTTATATCCTTCATGAATGTAGTCTGATAATAATAGTAACTTAATTAATGTTAATTATACAGGTTTATTTACAATTTTTACAAATATGTATGTTGGTGGTTGGGGTTGTGGAGTTTTGAGGGTAGGTGACTGGGTGTGGGGTGCCGTTTTTCAGAGTGAAGTTCGTCATCAAGGATTACTAAGGCAGGGTTTGGTAGCGGCATGGTAAATTACTGGGAATGGGGACGGTGATGTAGGAAGGATGTAAGTGAAGAGTTATGCTGGGAGCTGGGGATATATGTACCTAGTGGTAGACTCGGGTGACTATGCTGAGATGCACATTGTCTAAGATGTAAAATAAGAAAACAATAATTAGAAAAGCAAGGTGGAGTCATTTCTATATGTAACTACAATGATATAGCGCTACATGTATGTTGCATATTTATGGGAGCATTAGTCGGATTTGTGTGTGATTGAAGTAACTAACTTTTGTGTAATGTGTCAGTCATTATGTTTTAAGATACGTCAATGTGGCTAAGTATGGTTTCTATTGTATGGTTTGCTTATGTAGATTGAAGTCGCTGAGTCGTATCTGTTCATAGAAGTGTTTCTGTGAATGTAAAGGGACAGTTGTTTAATATTCCACGGTCCCGTGATATGGTTTATGTATATTACGTAAGAGCCTGCCTGTCGTTGCAGGAAACTTTTGTAACAAAGATGCTTTGTTTACTGTGTAGTTGAATTCAGTGAACCTTATAGATGATTATGGATGTGACACATGATTCAAAAAGTATTATCAAACTACAGTAAAACATACAGTAGTAATTGTTAAGATATATCATAGATATATCAACCAATGTTCGGTTTGGGTAAAAAATATAATGCTGATGGCGCAAATCATTTCAACCTGGAAACAGTTACAAAAATGGTAACATTGCGTTCTTATATAATTCCAAAGGTTACAGACCCATGCTAGACTTACAATACAACTATGTATAAAATCTAAAAATAAAGTGAATATGATATGTCTTTCATAGGACGATTTATCATTATTAATTATTATTATTAATCATTGAACTTATCTTTGTAATTATTTACTTTCTTTAATGCGTGAATGGTGGTATAGTATGTCATCCCAATGTTACAAATACAAAGCTACAAACTGTTTACTCAAAAACAACGTTCGGTAGTACAAAAACATTTACAGAAGTACAAATTACAAGCACGCGTCTGTAGTCAGTCAATTGATTAAAATAAGTTAATTGAATTATACATGGATAAATAACAAACCAAGTACAGAAATACGGCATACTTTGTAGCTGTATGATAAAACTTACGATATAATTAATTAATTAATTAAATATTAATATATAGTCTGATTCGTGCTAACTAATGTTTAATATGTACCAAACCAATTGTATGTTTGGATAACGGTGTTGGAAGTGTGAACTGCATTGACTCTGATCCCGAGTTTATTGTAGCAATAAATTAATTAGGTGTTAATTTCTGTGTAGTGCGGTGATTAACGAACCGTAACGGGATTGTGAACATCCTTTTTGAGAGCGAGTTTATTGGGGCAGTAAATTAATTGCAATTGAGTAAGTGATAGCTTCACTGTAAATCAACTGTGGGTTATTAGTTTGAGTAAAATGGGTGAAGGATTTTAAAATGTCAATGCAAAATGCCATATGAACCAATGAATAAAGTGCTTGTGTTCATATACTGAAATGCGACTATATATATGTGTAAATAATACAAGTATTTCAATCACTAGAATTAGTTAGTTTTGGGAGCATTTTTCTCATATAAACATTAAAATTACGACTTTGCTTTTACCAATGTGTAACTCTTCAAGCATGAAGCATATATGAAGTCATGTGTAACCTTGTTTAATGATACAAATGTGCATACAAACGATTTTAGTTATGATAATCTTTATTTCTTATACTTAGAGGCCACAGGCCTATAGTACAAAAACGTGCAAAGATTCACATGCAAACATAGAAAACACCTGTTTGGAGGTACCTAGTAATATTTTGGAATATTATTTGTTCTCAGGACAGTATACAAAGGACAAATTAAAAGAAAATGGTATTCGTCTTCAACACAATTAAGTTTACACAATTTACAAATTCTATTTTCTAATGCCATATTGTAATATCTTCCTGTCTCAATTACTAACTCGTGGGATGAGCACCTGAAACGTGAAACTGCATTTAGGAATTTCCTTATATCTAACATACTCAAATAATATTCTCTTTCTGTGTGATTTAAACATGTTATAGTCAACACATTTGTTTGAAAGTGACAGCGATGTAGCCCATTCCTGTGTAAATATATCTTTCAGTCTTTGTGTAACATTATTTACAAAATTTGAATTGAAATCCACGTTTTGACTCTGCCATATATCCCCAAAACTAATAGTATTTGATAACTCACAAACGTTGGATACCCAATTTGCCTTTCCTCTCTTATCATACAGAATCTTCATATCATAACAGGGTATCTATTAGAAGGCATATTTAAGAAATTTTATCATTCCAGCTTTGGCAAATATATGAACTGGGAATCTGCCACACTGTCCATACACCATATTACTGGGTGTGCTTGCCTTCACTACTAGAAAGTTCTTACAGGTATAAAAGTGTATCTTTTCAATAATATCATAATGTTTAATTCCCCATACCTCTGATCCATACAATAATAGTGGAAGAATTTTTTAGTCAAATATTTTGTAAAATGATTTGCAATCAATACATTGGTTGTATCTACTAGTTTATAAATATTTTTGAGAACACCAATTAACACCTTTTTGGCTAGTGTGGAACAATGTTTTGCATGAAAGGCATAAGCAATTTGAAAAGTTTACTCCAAGATATTGATATGCGGCTGACCTTTATAACACCACTTTTCCGTTTTAGACAGCTTACCTCCGTTTTTGAATACTATAACTTAACTTTTCTCCATGTTGACAGTCAATCCTGCATTTTCTCAGTAATGTTCTAATTCATTTATATGCCGTTGTAACCCGATGACGCTTGAAGAAAATAAAATCATATCATCGGCAAACATTAATAAAAACAATTCGTCAAATAAGAGTGTAACTGGATGCCATGAGAACCACTACTTTGAATAATCAAAAATTCATTTATAAACATTGAAAACGGAAACGGCCTTAAAATGCATCCCTGTCTAAGACCAGAATTGCAGGTAAAAGAATCTGAAATGTCATGGTTATTTCTGATACAACTTTGACTTTATCATACATATTTCTGAACAATGTATTCATCTCAGGGCTTATGCCATGTTTCTCCATTACCTCCCAAAGTTTTATTTTTTGTATCGAGTCAAAGTCTTTTTTTAAGTCAATAATCAGGGCATATAGTTTATTACCTTTTGTACCAAGACACTTCTGAACTATCAATTGCAATATAAAAATATTATCTACTGTGCTATATCCCGCCCTTAAGCCTAATATCTATTTTATCTAGTGTATCAGCCCAGAATGTTAACCTATACTATAATTCTTCAAGCTCATAACGTAAATCGCCAGTAACTCCCGTAGTCGAGTTTACACTGAAAGTGCTATCTGTTTCCTTTCCGATAGACAAAAACATATGTTTGAAATGTTCATACCATTCTTTATTGCTTATATTATACTTTTTGAATTGCTTACCCTGCAACTCCCGAAGGATGGACCAAAACTCTTTGGAATTGATATTATTTTCTAGCTTAACTGGTTTCTGCTTATAGTATTCCTTTCGTTTCTGTTTAATTTCAGTGTTATATAAATTTCTTGTTACGTGGTAATCATCTAAGTGTTGCTTACATTTATGTTTTCTAAACTGGTTTAATATTGTGACAACGCTCAGCTTTCAAACTTCTACATTCAGAATCAACCCATGGACTATCCTTTCCCGCATTTCTAAACGACAATTTTCGTTTCATATTTGCTGCAACAGTACACATCTCATCTGCCACATATTGTACACTACGATTGATATCACTGAATACTGAATCTAGACATTTATAGAGGAATTCTTGCACACTATCTGAAAACAAATTTTCTCCTCAGACCGTTCTGCCTTCCATACAAACTTAAAGGTACATCCATTGTGTTGTTGGGGGTCACATATTGCAAACGCTATAAATGGTATTACTTTATCGATAAGTATCGACTGTTACCGAAAACTACCATTTTGATGAACGCAGACTTAGCATATTGACGATATGATCGAAAACCGGACAATGCACAGCGTGTGGCGCGCGTCAATGAGTCAAACGTAATTTTGGAATTATATTTATAACAGACAAAAAGACAAATTTGAGTTGATAATGTTTAATAGGTCCCATTATCACTGTGCATGCAAATGGGGCGTGCAGTTTCGGTTTCTGCACGTGTATAATTATGTTACTCAATTTTAATCGGAAACTAATAATTATGATATATTTGGCGATTGGGGATAAATTTGCAAGCTGAGTGAATTTATTTGTATTGTAGACAGAACATGTCGTGAGTTGGAACGTATTAAAGCCAAATGTTATGAAACACAATGGATGTACCTTTAAGACAATGATTAACTCATTTCTTATTACATCATCGGTTTTAAATATGTGAGAATTTAAATTGAGTTATACATGAATATATGGATAAATAACAAACCAAACACAGATACTTACTAAACATCTGTTAGCATATTTTGAAGCTGTATGATAAAACTTACGATATAATTAATTAATTAATTAATTAGATAATAATAATTATAAAGTCTGATTCGTGCTAACATATAGTTTTATATGTACCAAACCAAACGTACATTTGGATAACGGTGTTGCATTGACTCTGATCCCGAGTTTATTGTAGCAATAAATTAATTAGGGGTTAATTTCTGTATAGTGCGGTGATTAACGAACCGTAACGGGATTGTGAACATCCTTTTGGAGAGCAAGTTTATTGGGGCAATAAATTAATTGCAATTCAGTAAGTGATAGCTTCACTGTAAATCAACTGTGGGTTACTAGTTTAAGTAAAATGTGTGAAGGATTTTAAAATGCCAATGCAAAATGCCATATGAAATGCGTTTATGTGTAAATAATACATGTATTTCAATCACTAGAATTAGTTAGTTCAACATTTTGGGAGCATTTTTCTCATATAAACATTAAAATGACGACTTTGCTTTTACCAATGTGTAACTATTCAAGCATGAAGCATATATGAAGTCATGTGTAACCTTTTTTAGAGATACAAATGTGCATAAACGATTTTAGTTTATATATATATATATATATATATATATATATATATATATGTGAGAATTTAATGGGGGAGGGGGGTACAGAGCCAACTTACATCCAAACGGATAACCAAGGGAGAGTTAAATACATTTATGTTCGTGCAGGTACATACTTATTATCGCTAATGACAGTTATGATTAGAGGGTACCTGGTTTGTGTCATTTACTCTCCGTGCATTTATAGTTGCTTGGTTTAATCACTCTAAGTACATAATAAAAAGCATATTTACCGTTAACGATATGATTCATGAAGAAAACAATATTCCACATTTTATGGTATCATTCATCAATACGATATAGACTAGGTTTGACAAACTTGATCTTGATAAATAAAGTTAGGCACATACAACAATACAAACAACAATACAAATTTAAAAAACTATTGAACAAAGATCCACATTTGTTATCTTATGATGGTTTACCTCTAAAGTATAACAAGGTGTATTGTCTTTTCAAGCCTCCAACTTCTAATAATATTAACATTATTAAAATTTCACAATTCGTTATCTATTCCATGTATTTCATCGAGATGAGATGATATGATATGATGAAATCAACCGCCTTTCTATTCAAATTATTGATGATCGAACTGTTGTATTATTATGCATGAAACACAAATCGATATAGACTGCAGGTCTAACGTCAACGTTATGATATATCATACAACAGAATATAATTTAGGGGTTAATACATGTCCGAAATGCACGTACTACTTCACTGCCCGCTGTATGAATGTGAGAGAGAATATTTAGTTGAAATGTGCAATATGTTTAATCAAGAGTTTTGTAGTTTTAATGATTTAAAGAAAGTGGGTTTTATACTATCAAATGTTTATGTTTTTATGATTGCTGCCAAAACCTGCCAAAATATTTTGTTGAAGAGAAAACAGGTTTTATACTCGTAATTTTACCAACGTTTTTCTTTTACTCTAGCCTTTTACGTAACAATGTTCTATTTATGTGTATATATATTTTAGGTATATTTTAGTTATAGTCTCTCATAATCCCACTTGTGGATGGCCCTTTTTATGTATATATTTATTGTATGTTTTATATTGTAACGGGGTGAGACTCTAATAAACACATGTCTGTCTGTCTGTCTGTCCTTATACACACAACGGTTCATCCCCTGGTTTGTCGGATGGGAAATTAGCTACTTTTATTATCCAAACAATCAACCTTTTAAATAAGTAAACCTTATATATCTCCCAATGTATGTTGATGTCATTATAATTGTGTCATTTTCAATTATATTCTTTATATCTTTACTTGTTAGGTTGTTAGTTAGGTGACAAAAGATCCTTTTCACGGTCGGCCCACCATTAACATCTTTAATCTTGAACGCAATTTCCAATGAAGTCAATTAACAAAACACATACACAGCGCAGTTTCAACACCCTGAGACATAATGAGCAGTAATTACTTGACAGTTAATCTGGTACATTCTCACATTTGTATATTCACGTCATGGTCAAATGATGCAATTTGCTAGAAGGTTAAACATGACAGCTAGTGTATCTGCTCACTGCAACGGATATCAAAATTGCAAAATAGCGACATATTGGCAAATACTGTATGAATACTGTATACTGTATATTATTTGAATAATTACGTCCACGTGCTAGATGCCAATGGATAACTTGAATAAAACTAGTTAGAAACTTCACCTACCACAAACAGATCAAATACATGAAGGAGATGGCTGTTAATAAAGTACTATCGTTTTTCATAGACCATATAATTTCCATATATATTTTATTTTATATATGTTTACATATTTTTTCAGGTGTAAGATTGTACTGTCGGACATGTAAGACAAATGCTTTTTCGACAATTTACAAGATTATCATATTTCATAATAAAAAATTACCGATGTCGACTAACCATCGACCTATTCTGGTATATTCACTGCAATACCGCCATATAAAACTTCTGAAACGAATACGCACGTTATTTGATAGCATAATTCCAGCCTCATCCAGCTTATTATTGTTAACATGTATCCATTGAAAAATATATTTCACTTATGTCCATCACATACAAACCAATATTAGTTAGATTTGCTTTGCATAACAAACGTGAATTTCGTATGCTCCATCAAATTTTGCGTTATATTCATGTATATTTGTATATATGTCATTATGTATACCTTACCAGATTTGACTTCATAACAATGAACCAGTTCATTAATTGCTAAGTGAACAGTAGTATGTTATACAATAGGTGACGCTCTGCATTTAGTGAAGGCGATACGAGGAGTTTTGGGGATGTAGGCAATATGGGGTGTAGGCCAAGCTAACACATTTCAACAGGGTCAAAAACATACGGTACAAAGTCTTTTGCGGTAATGAAGGAATTGCGAGAATCATACAAAACAGCGCCTATAGCAAATTGCAAACCGTTTAATACGTACTGTACACAGTCTGGACAAGTATTATGCATAATTATAAGCACGACAATCATATCCTTGGTTAAATTATGTCAAAACTACATGTGGCATGTGGTCAAATACTTATTTTCCATTATCCCTAGTATTTCTGTAAGAAATGGATAGTTATTCAATGTTTTAAAAGATAAATTCTGCAAACATAGTGTAGTGACATTATCAAATATACTCTGCTGTCATTAAGGATTCCCCATGTTTTGATCAATATGTTATAAGGAACGAAACCAATATGGTGTACAAATCAATATTGTAATTCTTAATTTGCCGGTTGAAAAAGGTCGATATCACAATCCCTCGTCAAGAACGAGTATATACATTATATAATTCTATCTAGATTCGTGATGAATTTCATTATTTATTTAATTGTAATGCTTTATCAAATCAACGCTTATATTTGATAAATAAATATCCATACACTTTATCATCTTGTGTGTACATTGGAATGCATAAGTGCTAAAGAATCACAATCAAAAACAAATTTTTCCGTCTTACTGTAAATATTGAATTAACTCATGTGCTGCCGTTGGCAGAATATACGAGGTAGTAACCTTTTAGTCTGTGGTCCCATGCATTTACGTCACAGGGAACAGGAAGTTTGATAATAAACACAGATAAGTCAATTGTTTAATTTAACCGGACTAGCCACAGATATCAAACATCAAAGAATCGAGCGTAAATGCATTCGGCTTTTCAAAACGAAACAACCAATGGGCTAGTGTAACAATTATACAATTAAGATATTTATAGAATGTGAAAGGAATATTTGATATGATCATTATAATGACCTTTATTTAAATGATCTCTCTAATTTGTAGGAATAATAATTAAAATATATAGATAAATAGTGTTTATATTATCAATATGCCTTAACAAGTTTACATTTACACTCCATGTGTTCTGTGATATAAATTTTACTATTTCCTAAACCATAATTTATTTTAGATATATTCTCATTTATGTTATTCACGTTTAAGACACATCCACTTTCTTATCACAAAGTATATATTGATATTTACAAGGATAATGATGTATTTTCATTCAAATATTGATGAAGTGATTAAATCTTCGCAACATTTTTAGATGTGAATTATGTAATCAACATTGTCCTCTTATGCCGTAGCAAAGCTTTCTACACTCGCCATTGTTTTGGATTTTGTAATGAATGTACGCTAGATTTTACAAATCAATGAATAATAATATCACCCTTATTAGCTTGGAACATGCAGTCCATTCTAAAACCATCGAACCCTCTCTTTTTACCAAAACTTTGATCTGGAACATTTCGACAGCCTAATGTATCTTACTTACGATCTGTTATCTGTACCTCGATCTTAAAATCAGTTCATTCATCATACATTATACATTGACATGAGAAGTGACAACGTACCTTTGATAGAAATCCATTCCTCAGGACTTGGTAAACACTTGTGCAAAATAAATTGCAGGAACCAGGAGGGATTAACGGAACTGAATATATCTATGAAGTGATTTGGACTTACAGAGAGTCCCAGTTTAAATAGCCACGCATTATGTAACGGTAATTAATTGTGGGCAATATGTTTCCGTGGTGGTTAATGGTCACTTCTCAAAGGGGTATAGGTCTAATTAGTGTAACCACTGTTTATTCACGCGCAGAGAGTGACACTTTAACAGTCGGTAAAAGATATGTTCAACCAGACATTGCGTCGCCACTGTCATCAATTGCCGGCAATATATCGGCGCTTTATCACACCTAGTTTCAAGTCTAATCAGTGAAAGTCATCAATGTGTATTGAGTGCTAACTTTTTGGATGATCAGTACTGGGCGTGTGTAATGTCATACGGTTCATGGCCGAGAAACCTGAATTCGAGATAAGTCACACCTGAATGGGCATGGCACTTAATCGTTTTGTTATTCCTGAATGAACACTGTGCGTGATGTGCAGTTGTTCATCATAATACTTGATATATACTTTCTGGCGAATACATATTTCTAAGTAATATAGTTAACGGGTATATACGTCATACTTTATAGTATACATTGTATACCAGACATGGGCACTTTTTTACTTTTGACAGACAAAACAATACAATATTGTCCATTTACATTTTAAGAAAGTATTAGAAGCTCAGTCAGGTGACCTGCGTATGTTATGAGTCACATTTGCTACATACATAGCCTTTTACAAAATGCACATAATCTTTCATCCTTTTTAACATAGTTCTATCTGTTTCATTCGGGAGTCTACGGTTACAGGTACTTATTGTAAATTCAATGAAAAGTATATTCGATGTAGAAAGCTTAAACGTATTATAATAATGGCATGTGGATGATTGTGTTTCACATTCGTTTTAGTGATGATGAAATGGGTTACATAACTTAGCTTTGACATTACTGTTAGGTAACCGGGAAAAATGGCAGAAAAAAGTAACTGTTTTTGCTTGAGAAAAAGCAATAGTTGATTAAACAGTATTTTATTCCCAAATAACATATAACACAAAAGAAATTATGAGAAGTTTAATTTTAAAAAAGGATTAGCAAACAGGCTATACACTAGCCTATATAAATGCTTCTTCTAAAACAAACTTAAAACAAATCATTTGTTAATACATTTGTGGGAATACATTGAAGTTCATACACATGTTTAGTAAACTCGCAATAGTTAAACATAAATGATTGCCTTTGTACAATGTATGTATTTAATTTGTGAGGTGAGACTTAAATTTATCATCTTTATTTTTGATCATTTCTAATGAGAGAAGTTCTCAGATGTCACGGGTTATAATCTTCGCAATGATTCGAATCTTCAGATTATACATTGTAAAACTGAAAGTTATGCGAGGTCCTTTCCCCACAGATATCGATGCAGTTAAATTATTGAATTCATTGCCACCTGAACAGAACTGAAATACAGCCAGTTTCAAGATTTCAAACTGCCATTCTAAACAATACTAATATTTACAGCCACTTTTGACTTAAACACCGGCATCAGATTTTGTCAAATAATACAATCTCGTCTCCGACCAGAATGTACTGATCATAATGCACATAAATATCAACGGTTTATATCTCCAACACCAGCTTGCTCTTGTGGTTATATCTTTGAAGAATATTCATTAATTCCTTGTATGTCCTCTCTATAGCGATATTCGTTATTATATATCGTTAAGTCTGTATTATTATGCAAAGGGATTTGATCTGAAATCAATTTTGTTTGGAAGTCACATTTCTTGCCCAGCTGTAAATATGGAACTCTTAAATTCAGTTCATTCATTTATAAATTTAACAGGCAGATTTGATTTAAAGTAGTGCTTCTATGGCACAGTCATAATTTGTATAATCAGATTGTATCATTTATTTGTATTCATAATTATACTGTACATGTCATGTTTTGTATTTGGTTGTATCCCGGAGCGCTTTGTATAAAAGCATTTTCTTACCTACCAATCCGGTTCCTTCTTTTTGGAAATAAATATGTTTAAACAGAGAGAAGTGCTCTTACAGCTACAGCGTTTACTAAATTAAGCTGAACATAAGCCTCTGCTTAGGCGAGAGGGCAGAATTAAATCCCAGTGCATTAAAGTATCTACTGATAACAAGTTTACTTTACAAAATGTAATGTTATTTTAGTTTAAATAGTAGTCTTAATGATAACTTTTCGGGATTTATGAAGACCAGCGAGGTGGACGGACAAAATCCCCACTGGACATAATCCCCAAGGAAAATAATCCCCTATGACAAAATCCCCAGTGGATATAATCCCCCCACCCAAAAACAACAAGACACAGACACCATCCCCAACACAATAGAATGTGTCTTTGATCTTTATGTTATTTCTAATAAGTAGGCTTAAAATGATCTTTTGTTATAGAGCGTTGTAGAGTAGTTTGTACAAAGTGAATTTTGAGAAATTTTTGTTTTCATAAATAGTTCCAATTTGTCTTTGATCAGTAACAGTAAAACAGCTTGAAAAAGTGTTGTTTTCATAAGTAATTCCCTTTTTGTCTTTGATCAGTAACAGAACAAGAGTTTGAGAAATTGATGTTTTCATGAATAAATCCGATTTGTCTCTGATCAGTTGCAGCATTTTAAAAAACCTCTGCCTGTCATTTCGTGATGCAAGAATGGGGATTAAAATGTTTATTATTGTGAAAAGTTGAATCATAAATAACGAAAATATATCTTTGGATTTTAACTTTCTAATGGAGACATACTTTCGACTTAAAACTTGGTGCTAGGGAAAAAGTAACAGAAAAAAGTAACAGAAATAAGTATCAGAAAATAGTAACAGTGTTTGCTAAGAAAAAAACAGTTTTCAACAGTACAGTGAGAGTTTGTCATATACCGGTAATATACAAGCACAACGTCTTAGTTCAAAGCACGATGTCACCTTTAAAGACATTTAAAGATAAACTGCGAGTCTGTTTACCAATTCTTGTTTGTTCCTATAGGTTTACTCAAAGCTAGCTGATCAGGTTAAGATATATGTAGGAAAACAAATAACTGAAATAAGTAAAACAATTGATATAAAGAAACAATAAGAGTATGGTATTGAATTGAATTCTTGTAATTTAAGAAGATTATGAAAACTACATTGATAGTAATTTTAAGGATACATTTCCTGTTTAAATCCTGTTATTACAGATAACATGTATACTTAACTTTGTTAATTTATCCTTAATAATAGTAGTTATTTACATATCATTTGATCTAAAGTAAACATATATATGGATATATCAACTAAAGCTGAATGTTCGTCTTCATATGACAATGAGGATGCAATCACACTTATTTTTATACGTAAAATAAAAAGTACAGATATTAGAAACAATGAATTGTGTTATATTGAATACGGTCAACTATTCCTTCATTTCAGTGGTGATTGTTTCGACTGAGGATGTTGACCTACATATACGATGCGTCCCATTACCAATTTATTAGCGATTTCATCCGGTCAGGCAGTCTAAAGAAAAGAGAAAAGCAAAAAAAAAACCCAATGAAAAGTAACTGCTAGCCTTATGTAAGTTCGTTTTGTTTTGCACATACTTTGTTGTTATTTCATTATCTATATCCTATATGCTATTTGTATATTATGTTTGTACTTGTGAAGTGAAGTCTGAACAAAAGCAAACTTTACAAAATCATATCGTTTTGCATAGCTATTGTCCGTTTATATTTATATTATTTCGCGCAACTTAAAACAAATTTTTTCACATAAAACGGCAACAGGTGTACCAATATTATAAATTTAATAACTTAATTATGAATAATCTCATTTATATTCTTTGGATTATTTAACAGCACTGTTGTTGCTTCACCATAGATATCCTGTTTTTATGTACATTTATCTCATTTATTCTCACAATTTAAAAAATCCCAACGTAACTGTGATGCAGTAATATCATGAAGCTATGTCCTGGTCTGTATGATATGTTCCATCTTATTTTAGTTCATGTTCTTCTTAATACATAAATTTATGGTTAAATGAGTTGAATAATTATTGTTGTTGGTTATTGATATAACGCTTTTTTGTATGCCCAAAGCTAGGTGCAACTAAACAATTGTCTGTCTGTTTGAGGGACAACGCATGCTTAATTAGCATTTATTTAAACGAAACTTTTAGCCACTCAGGCTAGTAATTAGCTGAGAGACCAGTTGTGCGTTGAAGAGCTTGACAGGTGTGTTGTATAAACATACAGATGACCTGGCGACAGGCTAATAAACACTATGTCTGTCTGACTATGGGCTTCGCGCGTCTGGTTGGTCATTTAAAGTTAGCCAATAAGAATTAAGGCCAAAACTAACAACCAATAAAATACATGATCATGAATATTTGGACATGCCTTTACCAGTTACCCCCTCAGTTGAAAGACTGCGCCATCATCATTAGCAGTTACTGTCAAACAAATAACGTAACGTTGATGTTATCTCTGTGTTTTTCGACATCAGTTGTGACCCAAACACATACGTTTCGATTAGGGATTTACTGTTTCAAGTTGTGTTCTTTTGACTATCTGGATATTTATAATTTTCCTCCGGATATGTTCGTCGACAAAGGTAAGTCTTCAATAATGCAATATATCCATTGTCACATATATATATATGAGATGTTTAAAGTGTGAAACGTCTTGTATGACGATAACACACTTTCACACATTTTGCGAATTATATATACAATGATGAGACAGTCTATACTACAGTCCATTAATTGATGCTGTATGAGTAACGACAAACCACGATCACAATTGATACTAACTGAACAGAGAATTTAAATCCGATATAAGTAACCAGTGCCTATAATCCAATGCATACCAAAGAGGATACAATATATCGTGTTTGCTATTAAATACATAATTCTCATAATGCCTTTCTGCTGATCACGTTTACATTTGATCTGCTTAAATAATCACGTAAATATAGTTTTATTTATTTGAATGCATATATAGCTATTATCAACTTTGTCACACGGACATTTTCATCTTATAAAACAAAAGACCCAAGACAAGTTTGTCTAGCGTAGTTCAATCTGATATAATTAAGCCAACAGAGAACACCTATATAAACAAACCAACAAATATATTTTCATTTCATTTGTAATAAATTATGACACATACTATTATATAGTGGAGTATACTAGAGTATACTGGGGTATACTGAGGTATACTGGGGTATACTAGCGTATACTGGGGTATACTGAAGTTTCCTAAGCTTTGGAAATGTCTCGTATACTGATTAGTATACGCTAGGAAATTAGGGTGGTTGACAAACCAGTATACGCCAGGAAATTAGGGTGGTTGACAAGACGTATACTGGTCAGTATACTAGCACTTTTCTTGCGGTGATAGTTTTTGAGTTCTGATCCGGAAACGAAATTCTAAGTTACATTTCCATGGAAACGGTAAAAAAAAAAACTCGAAGAAGGTGAAAACCCCAAAAGGCACATCTACACATGATGATTGTTCCACACACCAAGTTTCGTTGAGATATGTCTTATAGTTTTTGAGTTCTGATCCGGAAACGAAATTCTAAGTTACATTTTTTTTTTTTTGTAAATGTTTTTATTCACTTCAGTTCGATACAATCAATGGTTGGTACAATTGAGATGGAAAACAAGACTTTATGACATAATAGACATAAACAGATGACAAAGTATATTTTACAATCAGCATTCGGAATAGAGAATAGATATGAAAAGATTTATTCCTCATAGGTGATCGGCATTCATTAAATCAAATGTTTAAAGGATATCTTTGAGACACATCCATTTTCTATCGAAAGAATTCATGTTAAAATTTTTCCGTGCAATATATTTCTCGATGTCAAAAACATCTTTTAAAATCTTTGTAAATATTGTAAAGTTTGGTTTCAAACGTTTGATATTCATAACAAATATATGACGTTTAGCTAACAATATTATGTGATTTAGCAAGTTGCTATTGGTTGCACAGAATAATATATCCAGTGTTGAAATTTCGAATTTTTGATTGAGTGATCTGCTAAAGAAGTTGGCGATTTCGTTCCAAAACATTCGAATGATTGGGCATTCCAAATATACATGGTAAATATTCTCACTTGCTCCACATGATTCACATATATCATTATCAACTAGTTTCATTTTTAACAACTCCCGTTTCGTATAGATGGCTCTGTGGATAAACTTGTATTGGAATTCCAAAAGCTTAGTATCTTTGGTTGATTGTCTATATTTCAAAAATGTTGAATTCCAATTGATTAAATCGTTTAATTCGTTTCGCCATTTGTTGCATACGTTCGGTAATGTACCTGTTGCATCAGATATAAGATTGTCATAAAATAATCTTGATCCCTTTACAGGTGCAATAAGATCATTCCAAGGAGAATCAAGTGGCATATCCCTTATGGTTGACAAGTCAAATGAGCGAATGACATCTTTCCCTTTTCTTGGAATACTAAGGATGACTCCATTAAGATCAAGCACTGTGCCTTTAACATCATATTTTGTTTTGATTTCTGCAAATGTTAAGAATTCATGATCTTTGCAAATGTCTTTTACATGAACTATACCTTGTTTGAGCCAGTTATTGATGATCAGATTTGGATTGCAACTCTGGTGATTTAACCAGAGAGGTTGCATACGTATTTCATTAATATTATCATTGACTACATGACATTTTATATACCTATGCCAAGCATCGAGTGCATCCTTCCAAAAGGGGTTTCGTGGTTTGTATTTTTTATTGATGTTAGCTCCTACCTGGGGAATATATCTAATGGGAAAACCGGCTAGGTTATAGTCGTTTGACCTCGAAACGTATTTCTTCAAGCAAGAGATTTTCAATGCATCAATAAATGATTTGATGTCAACCATCCTTAGACCACCATCTTCATATTTTCGCATTAAGTTTATTCGTTTTATTCTGTCTCTCTTTCCGTCCCAGATAAAGTTGAAAAATAATCTGTTCAAGTTTGTTATAAAATCTGTAGTGGGATTTGGAAGAGAAGCAAAAATATGAACAATAGTAGATAAAGCCAATGTTTTTATAACAGTTATTTTTCCTATCATGGTTAAATGTCGTTTTTTCCAGTTCAAAAGAATTCTTTTTATGTTTTCTAGTCTTTTTTTTGTATTGATCACCCAAAGGTTTTCTAAATTTGCATTCAATTTTATTCCCAGAACTTCAAAGTTTTCCTTATGCCAGTCTAGATTATAATCAGTGGATAAAGTTATATCACTGCCAGCCATTGTTCCAAGCCAAACTGCTTTGGTTTTGTCCATATTTATTTTAAGACCAGACATGTGATAAAATGTTATGAGTGTCTTCATGGCTTCATTAAGAGAGTTATCCGAACCATCTAAGAATAATTCCGTATCGTCGGCGTATTGACCAATGATATATCCAATTTCGTTGAGGAGAATGCCTTTTATATTTTCATTATTTCTTATCGTTATTCCAAGTATTTCAGCGACAAATAGGAATAAATACGGAGAAATAGGATCGCCCTGTCTACACCCTCGTTCATTTTCAAAAAATGTTGATAGATGTCCATTTTGAACAATACATGACGAAGAATTTGTTATAAGAATATTCACCCATTTTTGCATGTTATTGCCAAATCCAAATTTATCCAATACCATCATTACAAATTGTTTTGAGACTGTATCAAACGCTTTTTCAAAGTCAATCAGAATCAGTAAACCTTTTTTGTTTTGTAGTTTAGTTTCGTACATGATGTCGTACAGAAGTCGAATGTTTTCTGTAATGCATCTGCCTGGGATAAAACCCGTTTGATTTTCGTGAATAAGAGTATCTAGGGTCTTTTTCAGCCTGTTAGTAATACAGGTACTAATAATCTTATACAGAGCATTAAGGAGAGAACGCCAGTTTTTGAGAAAACGTCTATCTTTTCCTTGTTTGGGTATACATGTGATCACACCTCTATTCATTGTTATTGTAAGGGCATTTAGCTTAACCCATATTTTGAGATCTTTCCAAAAAAACTTTAAAAATTCTATAGGAAAACCGTCTAACCCTGGGCTTTTGTTATTTTTCATTGATTTCACAGCAAGCGCAATTTCATCAAGACTAATATCGCGTTCTAGTTCATATGACTGATCCTTGCTTAAAGAAGGAGTTTCAATATTTTGTAATAAATCTTTACTTTCGTCGTCCATTTCCTTATTTGATTTATAAAGGCGTTCGTAAAACATCTTCTGTTCTTTTAATATTGCAGTTCCCTCTATTATTTCAGAACCATCGTCCATTATGAGGGAATTAATGAGTTTATTTGTATAGTTTCTATTTTCTAAATGGCAAAAGTAATTTGTGGGCTTCTCACCCTCTTCGTACCATTGAATTCTATTGCGAATCTGTATTCCTTTTATTTCTTCTTCTTTAAGTTGTTCTAATTCAATTTTCTCTTTAGATAAATTTGAGAGAAGGGTTTCATCGACATTTTGGAAATCTTTTCTTATTTCATCTTCTAATTGACATATATTCTCTTCCAGTTGTTTACATTTATCAATCCTTGACTTCTTAAGAGACGACGAATATGAGATCGATTTACCCCTTACTTTCATTAAAAAAGTTTCCAAAAACAGCGTGTCATTAATTGTTAGTGGTAGATCTGCATCTCCAATCTCATCTATTTCGTCAACAGTATACTTAGGGTGTGCGTATTCATGCTTAGTATTCTTTAGTAATTCAATAACTGATTCTATATATTCTTCGCGTCTTAATAATGATGTGTTAAATTTCCAATAGCCACGTCCCTTTTCTTTACTTTTCTGTGTTGATAAAGATAGGGCTACTGCAGAGTGATCACTTTTATAGCCAGGTAATATTTGTATATTTGTGCCTATGTTAAAAAGGTCTTCTGTTACTAGAAAGAAATCAAGTCTAGCTTGTTGTCGAGGGTTTCTTTTCCACCATGTATCTTGCCTATTATCAATATTTACCTCTCTCCATGCGTCTAATAAATTCAAAGTTTCTATGTTGTCCAAAACAATTTGACGGGCCTTAGGATTGTTAATATTCTTATAATTTTCTAGGTCTAAGGAAGGATCTAAAACAAGGTTCCAGTCTCCACAAATTACAATTGAATCATTACCCATACCTATAATGTTGCTAAATAAGTCTTTGTAAAAAAGACGGGGAGTCCAAATTGGGTCCATATAGATTAGTAAGAGTAAGTCTAATACCGTCAATCGTTATATCCAAAATAATGTAATTCCCATTTTCATCTTTAGCAATCTTATGTATTTCATAATCAAAAGTATTGGTTAATAAAATGGCTACTCCTCTCGAGTTTGATTTAAAGGGTGCAATTACACAATCTAATCCCCATTCATTTTTCATTACATTCTCCTGTTCTGTCGAAATATGGATATCCTGAAGACATATGATAGAGAATTTCTTCTTCTTGTATATATTCATAACTTCTTTACGTTTTCTTTTATCGGCTAAACCTCTGCAGTTGGCTGACACAATGTTAATTTTTTTAAAGGACTCCATGACTAGTATTCACAAATAGTACCCTATACATAAGTTGTTTTCCAGAAGTGATTATTGTATCCAAGTGAGTTTTTTTGTATTTAAATATAACAAAAGAAAGAAAGGATAAAAACAAAGAAATTTTCCTTGATGCCATGGGTAAGGCTTAGGGGGATGGGTAATGACTTCGCATCCCCATGGATAAAAGAAATGATAACTACCAAGTAAATTGACTTGTTTGAATATCTCCGATTTACATTAACGATTATACATAGAAGTATCTTCCCTGTATCCAGGGTTTTATCTACATATGAACTATCGAACACAATTTGTAAACATATTCTCACTCTTTGTGAATGTTTGGCAAAAACCATATACAACTTATAACATAACACACCTGTGCCCTTATAGTCAAAATAGACTCCTCAGTCCCCAAAAACAGAAACATAAAAATGAACGATAAGCAAAGTTCTCATGATTGCCGGACCCTTTTGTCCATTACATCATGCTATATATACAATGAACCAACTTATCAACTAATTATTGACTAGTTATTGCAATAAAGGTTTTCAAAATGATGTACTTACAATCTTAGAATCCTTTGCTGAACACAAACAAATATCCATATGAACATCACACACGTGCGTTTTGATAGCGCACATAAAACAAGATTCACGTGCTCGCGACAGCGCGGCGCACTCCATGACCCGATAAACACTGTATCTAATTATAGATGAAAGGGCATGGAGTGCAACATATTAGCAAGTCGTATGCGTCTTTGCAAAAGAATGTAAATATAAAGGTTCATTTAACATGTGAAAGTTCAAGACAACTGTGGACGTATCCAACATGCAATGTCTATGCATTTCGTACTCATACACAAAAAGAACCCTACTTTGTCAGGTGAATATATAGTATAGTTCATGGAAAGGGAAAGGGAGATAGTATTCATAAGCATGTAAACAATGACGTAATGGGACAATGTTTATTTTAGCGATTCAAGTCTCGTCCAGGTAGATCCAGGTTCGCGGGGGTCCCGCGATTCCAAGACAACTTCTGTGCCGACCACTCTGACCCGTGTCCAGACACCTTCTTTCTCGCGTATTTCGGCGGCTTCACGGCCCAAGATCGCCCTTTTCTTCTTCATGAAGGGCGGGAGATCTGTTTGGATGCTCATTCCAGATTTTCGCAGAGATTTTCTTGCTTCGTAAACTGCTTCGCGGTCTGGCATGTAAGAGAATGAAGCAATAATGCTCCGCACAGCCTTGGGGTTATTTGCCTTTTGATACTCTGAAATCGGCAGGCGATGTACGATTTTAAAGTATATGTCACTCACTCTTGATTTTGAGAAGTTCAGTTTTCCCATGAGAAAGTTTCGTAGCGCTATCTCCGTGTCTTCTTGAGTGGACTCCGGAATACCATTGAACAGTAAATTCTGCCGCCTGTCATGTATATCCTTTAGGAGATGCTGGCGTTCGAGTTTCGCGCGTTCCTCCCGTTCGAGTCTAAGCTCTTCTCGGAGACTTTTAATGTCCGTTTCGTTTTGAGAGACGCTAAATTCCACAGCACTTACTTTCTCTTTCATTTCCTGTATATCCTGTCTCACCTCGTTGATCGACCGTTGTAATTCCTGTTTAGTGTTAGTGATTAGGTCTGCAATTCTCTTCTCAGACGCGAGGATATCCTCCACACCAACGACCTTGTTACGAGTAACACGTTGTGTTTCGTTCACTGACATTATTCAAGTTCAATATTCTCGAAATTGCAGTAAAATTGCAAATAAAGTTTGAAAGTATTGTTGCGATACTTTAATTCACAATTTTGACATTATTATATGAACATATATCTTTGAAACTGGTGGATTACTTGGATTTTATCCATGGGGTAGCGAGAGCCCGCGAAGATACGTCAAGCCTTCACCATGCGCAACCGGAAGTCATCTTCTAAGTTACATTTCCATGGAAACGGTATAAAAAAAAACTCGAAGAAGTTGAAAACCCCAAAAGGCACATCTACACATGATGATTGTTCCACACACCAAGTTTCGTTGAGATATGTCTTATAGTTTTGAAGCTTGAGGCCGGAATGGAAAAGCCGGGACGCACAGACGGTGAGAGAGACAGACGAACGGACGGAGCTCATTTCTATATCCCCCGCCAACTTCGTTGTGGCGGGGGATAACTACAACTAAAGCAACCAAACGTTACATGCTATATGATATATAGGCAACTTTGGTTAAAACGATGCCATGTATCAATGCGGGCAAAAATAAGTAAATTATTGTATTTCAATTAAAATCGAATGCAACATGTAGCTTGATTAAATCTGAAACTTTTGTTATTTTGACAAATACTTATCAACATAATTTGCTTAATCCTTTTATTATCACCTGTGACTATATTTTATTTTTGTAATTGTACTTACTGATGATGACGTGATCAAAAGAGCTACTACGATCATCTGATATTTTACTATTGATGTTAACCTTTTCACTTGAATCTTACAATAGTGCCATTAGACTAAAATATGACTGCAAATCGCTTTTACAGCTATTATAATATTTGAAATGTCTTAACCATTACTTCTAACGTCAATTATCATGCTGAGGATATATTCATTTGAATGACTAAAAAAGAGAAGTTTGAAAGGAAAAACAAAACATTTGACTTATCAATTTATGTAGCAATGACAATATTTCACTAACTTAATTTATTACTTCTTTGATATATATATTACTTGTTGTCAATAAAACAGATGTTGGCGGTGACTCACGTAGTTGGGGATGCTTTAAGAAGTATCTAATAACAGAACAGCTATTGAGTCTAATCCTCAGAAAACTAGACAGAGTTTCCTGTTGAATTCCTTATGCAGAACATTACCACAGCAGCCGTCGTTATTACACCTGAATTAATGCCTGAATCAAGTAGGGAGTCGTGTTTGTGTGGACATCAGGTATATTTACTCTAACGTAACTTCAAAGCTCGTTTCCCTTGTAGTTGTCACTGAACAATATCTTAATTGACAGCGTTGAACTCCGTGTTTAGCTGTGATCAATAATGGAACATATATCACCTTTGTCTGTTACATCAAAGGTCAGTTTCGTGTATAAAAAAAACAGTTTTGCTTATTAACCTTATAGTGTTTATTGTCTTATTGATTGTTAGCAGACACACATAGTGACACAACGATCACTGTTTGTTTACTAATGTAGACCCTCACTTCTGAATGCACTGGTCACTCATTTGTATCATGTCGACTTCAGGTATAAATATGCCGGGTTGTGATCCAAATATGTCAATTTATCATAGTTTATTGATAAGAGCTATTGGACATTAATAAGCCGTTTTATTAAACGTAGTTCACGTGTTTTGAATTATTGATACGTCGATTCTGTAAATGTTATCTCCAGTGTGTCTTCAATAACATAACATCTTCAGATCAGGTAATGATGCTTCTGAGACACTTTGTCCTACGATGCTTACATTTGAATATTACCTTCAGAGCAGAATACAAACAAGGACAAAACACGTCTTAGCTGACGCTCTCTCACGTTTTCAGTTTGTCAAGTTCCGCCAGTTAGCACCGGGAGCAGCACCAGCGCCAGAAGAGATCCCAGCTTTAGTTTGGAGGATTGTGGAATAAAATAAACCATCTAATCTCGTTGCCAGTGTCTGAGAGCACTAAGAAAGCTTATCAGGCAGCACTCAGGCAGTTTCTCCCTTTTCCGATTTTTCATCTGTATGGCCAGCCAAGTCTGAACAACTTGCAAACTATGTCGCTTACCTGTCATTGAACGGTCTTGCGCACTCCACAGTCATTTTTCTGCAATAAGGTACCATCACAAGATAATGCAGATAAGTTATCCAACAGATAACTTCGCCATCAGAAAGATGCATGAAGGATCTAGACGTCTTAGAAGGAACTTATTCATCGTATGTAAATGCACTGAAAGCAATATGTAGTTCTATGTACGGAACAACATTATTCTTGGCTGCATTTTCTCTATTATCCAATGGGCAGCTAAATGCCCTTGTTTCAGTACCGATATATCGTGTATCAAGAAAAGTGTGACTGTATCTATGACGTCACTTATTTATCAGCCACTGTTATTTTAAACTCTCGTGAAGCAGCAGGGCGGTCCAAGGGCGGAGCTGACGACCTTGCGTAAACACAACAGTGTTGCAAAACCAGCCGCTCGGTAAAACGTTGTCCATTGGATAAAACAGATACATGATGACACAAGTGGTGTATACCCAATATCATCTTGCTACCACTTACTCGGGGGCTCGATGATATTTTGTATACACCACTTGTGTCATCATGTATCTATTACGTATTCCATGGCTTCGTGAGGGTGGGTGAATTAGTTTTTGAGGATGACTTACACACGGAGCGTCCCTTCAAAATATCGGACACAGCAGTATTTCAATCATCTATGGAAGTCTTAGTTAGATCGTCCAAAACTGACCAGCAAGCAAACTGATGTGTGCTGCATATTCAGGCCAATCCACTAAGTGTTGTATTCCCAGTCCGAGCAATGAAGAATTATCTTACCAATTGGCCCAAGGGCTCACCTTTATTAACTGTGTCACAATAATCTCCTCCCGCTCACAGGATACCGGTTTTCGGTATACAGTTCATAGGTCTTGATCCTTGCAATTTTAAATCACATTCATAGAGGATTGGAGCATCTACAACAGCTGCCGACATGGGCGTCCCTGCTGTAATACAACAATGGGGACGTTGGACATCAAACGCCTACTCAACATACATCCGTATCAATCATTTTATAAACGAAATCAACTAAACACTTCAACAATCATCTAACTATATACTTAATCACATATTATTCATTGCAGGTGTTTGGATGATTGGTTCATCTTTACTGCACTGGGCTGAACGCCAAGCACATAAACTTAAACTTGGAAATATTCTAAGATTAACACACTTGGGAATTCAATAACATTTGTTCGGCAAAGATGTATGAGATGGTAGCAACTATTGAATGATGTAGAAACACTGCTAGTGCGGTTACCACCCCCTGGCATTATACTTGTACACCTCGGGTCCAACGACCTGGTCACCACAAGCACTGGGAAGCTTATTCACAGGGTAGCGAGCGACGTATATTACCTCGGGCAACTGTTGCTCAAGACCGTATTTGTTTGGTCCGAAGTTTTGCCAATATTTTACTGTCATGGAGCTATGATCCCAAAAGCTATTGAAAAAGCACGCCAGTGTCTGAAAAGAGCAGGTGTAAAAGCCGTGAAGTCCTGGGGTGGTCGCTATCATACAATCAAAACAGCTGACATAGGACTTTTCCACCGAGATGGCGTACACCTATCTGATATCGGGAATGCCCTGTTTGTAAACACCATACAGGAAGCACTTGAAGTAATACACAATTTTTGTTTATCCCCCGCCACAACGAATTTGGCGGGGGATATAGAAATGAGCTCCGTCCGTCTGTCCGTATGTCCATCTGTGCGTCATGGCTTTACCATTCCGGCCTCAAACTTCAAAATTATTCAATATATTTTGCTGAAACTTTGTACAGGTATCAACCAAGTAGTCTAGATGTGCCTTTTGCTATATATAAATTTGAGAATATTTTTTTTGTTTGTTTACGAATGCAAATAGTCTGGACTTAGAACCAAGAAGAGGGAAAACTATATTCCGGCCTCAAACTTCAAAACTATTCAATATATTTTGCTGAAACGTTGTACAGGTATCAACCAAGTAGTCTAGATGTGCCTTTTGCTATATAGAAATTTGAGAATATTATCTGGGTTTTTTTACGAATGCAAACAGTCTGGTTTTTTTACGAATGCAAACAGTCCGGACTTAGAACCAAGAAGAGGGAAAACTATATTCACGCCTCAAGAAAGTAAATGCATTATATATTCAAAATGCATAAATATATTCACAATTCCTACATGGCGGGGGATATGGCCGACTGTGTCTGCTTGTTTGTTTTATAATTGCCTCAACTGCCACCCCAATTGAAAAAAACCGTATTGTGTATAAACAAACAGACACTGTTATTTGGAGAGAATAGGCCACGGCTTTATATGACAAAGTGAGATGATACATGAACAGAGATGGAGGATATTTGTAGGTTAGGAAAAGTGCAACGACTGAATGACAACCCGAAGCTGCACCGGACAAACAGCAAACGCGACTCTGAGGGTAACCCATACAGAGTCAAAGATGGGGCCCACACAGGGTGAACCATAGTGGGGCAAAAAACCATCTTACCACATTTGGTGACAATAGGGTAAAGCCTGCAAAGTCAAACCAGAACATGTACCTGCAAGTAATACGCCACGTACTATGGTAAATATAACAGACCTCGGAAAACAATAAACCTTCACTCTTATTTATTCGTCAAATAAGCAATTACAACTTAAATACTTCTACTACAAAAGTTGGACCTGCTTTATGGGTTCTGACAGTTCGTTTTACAGTCTGTGACATTTCAAACATTTTCAAACATTTGAATATCTTCGTTCGTGTATCATTTAATCGTTAAAGCTTTGTGCTTTTGACATTTGAATTGATGACTATTGTTTTGTCAAATGATGCATTTTAGAGCTTTTTTCAATATATCTGACCTCAAACTTCTCATCAATATTGCTATATAACATAATTAATTTAACATATGAAATATCATTGCATAAGCAGTTCAATTCAGTGGTAGAGATAGAGTAAGACATTTAACACCAACAGGGAACCGTCCCTGGGAAACATAGAGATTTTGTGCGAGTCAGATATTTACATCTTATATCGTAAACTTGACTGAAAATGAGCAGTGACATACATAATTTAAACTGAGATATTACCTCAAACGTGTATACTTTGGTTGAGTAGACACCTCATTTTGTACTAAATTGATGCTTTATTTCGCTGCATACAGTGAGAACTTGATCGGTATGATGAATGAAGCGGAGGCGTGTTTGACAAAATAGTTAGAAAGCATTCACTCAAACCTATGCTACTAGACAAGATTCAATGTTTCATTTGAATGTCCAACTCTATGTGAAAAACCTGAAGACAGGTTATTAATCTCTTCCAGAAAGATAATGAGATGGGATGAGGAGACGTGAAGGATTAAACTCAACTGTTGTAAAGAACTTCACATTATAGTGTGTGTCAGTGATATTGGAACCTACCTAAACTAAGTAAATAACTATGTATTTGTAGCTCCTTTTGTGGTCAACACCAATCTAACTCGGTGGTTCTGTTTGATGTAGTTGATGGTATTGATAGAGTGATACTATGCCTTCAGTACCTCATCAGGCCTTGGTTGTGGAAAGTGAAGGTACCAGCCAAACTATTTTTAATTGAGGATGGAACGTCACATGAGTTTGAAATCGTGAACGTAAATAATCCTGTCTGGAAGCAAATCTGCTATCATGACAAATCACATTTCAGATAATGTTAATGATTCATCTTTCTACTTACAATGTCTGGATACTGTAAACCTCTCATACACATTTGTAGTCCGAAAAGTATTATTTCGTATATAAATTCAGAATCAATTAAGATAAGATAAAATAATGTCTGTATTGTCCCAAGGGAAATTTGTTTTACATCATATATACAGTTCTCCAGTTTCAAACACACATCGCAAACAAAATATACATGATAATATTATTTTGCATAATAGAATTTGACTAATTAACATGAACACATCCGAGTTAGTCACACTCACAATTCACTTGATCAAATAAAAATATGACATTATTCAATAAATAGGTCATTGTACGAACGAACACTGTTCACTAATTGAGGTACTTATCACCATCCAGACAATCTTGTCCAACAATGATGTCCAATAATGATCACCATCGTGAGTATGTCTCTATGACAGAACATTACAACAATGTTTTTTGATAATACGAGTAACATCTAAATTAATATACTTTCTAGTTTGAAAATTGTTTAGAAATACAAGCAATGGGTTACAATGTGTACTAATATGTTACATCCTATCCCTATCTTCAAATATAATTATATCCATTAATCATTGTTTTCATAAATACGACACATTTGCAGTGTGAGTTAATTATAGTGCTGGTTTTGCAGTTTTTTAAGTATTGCATGAGAACTGATGATTAAACTCTACTGTACAAACACATTTACCAAGCCACACTTGATGATTTTCAGAAAACACCATTAACTAATTCAAACGTTCTGCTTGTCAAAGTTTTTGAGATAGTAATCAGTCGTTAACTCTGCAATAATGACCATTTAGACCCATCCTGATTTGATGTCCTTGATTAAATCAACAACGTACTCTCGAAGTTTATTTGGATTAGTTGTTGTGAACGATGACGAATCACTGATTAATCGATGTAATACTTCCCTTTATGGGTTTACCTTGATGTTGGTATACTCTTTTAAGTAATGTAAACTGAACTGGATATATTCCAAACATGTAAGATTAACTGCAGGCTATTTTGCGCAATTATTTTATCATACATGTAATACATGTAGGTTTAAGGGCGGGACGCGTATGGTTTCGGATCAAGAGGTCCGGGGTTCGAGTCCCACCAGGGGCACGGCAACTTTGTCTGATGTAGGGAACTGTTCTACACGCAGTAAGGTTTGGGTGCAATGCTACACTGAATTTCAGCGTAGTACCATCCATGGTTCGCAGGTTTCACATGGAGTTGCGGGCTTTCTCCCTGCCATCATACTAGCAGCCGCGATATAAGTGACGTTAAACCCAAACTCACCTCACAACACCTCACCTGTACGTGGCTTCGGATTTCTATAAAACTTATCAATGCATGTGTATTGACAACATACTGTCGACTGCTAAATATTAGATTTGACTATTAGATCTACATTCTAAGCAGAACGTGTTAATATTTATAAGATAAATGCTGGTGTGTGTAAAGTTCCGGGATTTAGTGCTATTCAACACCTGCAAAATCAGTTTAAAATAGAAGGCGTGCATGTGGGTGTTAAAAAACAATGAACCTTTTAAAACGCAACTGCTTTATATCTTTATAGTAAGATGATCGTTAGTTATCATATATGCTAGTTAATCTTAAATTTGCGATAGAGCATTGAATAAGTGGTGCCAACATTTTAACATCAAATGGTTGATTATTATGACAACACACAATGGTAACAGCATTCGAAAAAGCCGTCCGCATGAATGAAGGCAGCAAATCTGCATAGATTTAGCAAGTCGATGACATTTTACTTACCTGAAACTAATTCATATTTGGAGTAATATCTACGGGTAAACAAGTTAAAAAAAGACAATTACAGTTCTTCTACTTAAGTAAGGCACGAGTATCAAGTGACACAGAAAAAATAAATCTTGAGCCTGAATCTAGTAAACAAGATGTATCAGTTCGCAATGAATCGACCTAGCTAATTTACGGGTTTTCATTGTCAAGCAATGTAGAGAAATCAACCAATCAGAGTCAAGGATGCACTAAAGTCATGTTCCAATATAAAAATGTACTGTATGTTAAATAATCTAATGTAAAAGTATTGAAAATAGAAACATACCGAAAGCAGGATATAGATGAACTGTACATTTTCTATCCACATGATAAAATATGTTTATACCACTGACATATTGAGGCGAACTATCAAGTGTAAGATTTCTGTAATCGTTCAACAGACTCTGCTCTCAACATCTTGTACATTTTTCCTATAAGAGTTCATAAAAGCCTATTAAACAAAGGTATATTAATTTAATTCGCTGTATATATGGAGGACTAATTATTGCATAGGAAAACTGTTTCATTCATTTCAAATATATCCAAAACCCGAATAGAATTGTCAACATTCAAAATCAATGGATCTTACAAAATAAATAATATAATGTGAATCCCAATTGTACCGTTCACCTACGGTCTTGAATTTGTGCTATATTTTGAATCTATGCCTCACTTAAATTGACTTTTAAGTCAAATATTATTTATTATATTATAAGTTTTTAAAATGTACATATGGACCCTTTACATCTTTATATTCCTTTATTTCTGAATGAATCGATTTTCTGTTTTAAAAGCAAAATCTGATACCAAACGTGAAGATCGAGGAATTGTTTACATTGATTTCTACGGATATATCATCACTTGTGTGTACTTTGCAAAATAATTTACATCAGTAACTAGATACTATTGACGATAACTGGGAGATCATTCCACTGCCACTGGCGTTTAATTGAAATATTTCTGCTGCCAATTTCAACACTTCATAAAACATTTCCTGCGCTAAAACACAATTTCAACAGTATCTCTTTCACAGAAAACAAATTTAATTATCCAGGACATTTTTTCAGCTAAGACTTATTGTTTATTCATGTTTGTTATAATTTGAATTGTTAATTAATGCTTTGGGTATTTGTTTTTTGAGTTTTGAAATTTTACAGTTTAAAATTAAATCAATATCTACAGAAACGTAGTTATTTGTTAATTAGTTTGTCTATTGATATATTGCTATTCCAGGGATAAGTTATGAAAGTAACCTTACTTGCAATAGGTATGTACGTCATCCCCCGAGTCATCAGCTTCCAGCATCTATAGTCATCAGTCTATCAGTCATCTCAGATGCCTCTTCTATCATAACTTATGTCATCACTATCGCTTCACCTTCAACATGAACGCTCGAGATTATACATAAGACGACTGACTATTCAATAATTTTATCAATATCATTAGAGAAATATAACAGCAAGAAAAATGACTATTCCTTTTCCACTAATATTAAAATATCTAAGGTACAGCATATATTTAAACTACTAATAAACAAATCAAAGTGTTTGAAGTAATTAATGTTTCAGTTCTCCTTGAACGGCCAGATTTGACACTACTTCTTACAAGGACTAAGAAGCATGGACAATCACTTTTATATTTTGTTGATGTTCCTATACCAGGGACATATTGAAAATTTAGTGAATAAAGTAAAAAATTAAAACGGATATAGATTTAATTGCATTTATCGACATAGACAACATACAACTCTGTCTCAATCATCATCATTCATTGCACTTGAATTTATTCTACCATTCTACCCCTGTCAGTCTCACGGTGTACAAATTGCATGTACCCCGTTACTATAATAACAGCTCAAAGCTAAGAGTAGGTTTCGCATTACGGTCAGATGACGTTATAAAATGACGAACGCGTGTACAGAGTTTTGAACGGGCGGTTTACGGGCCTTACAGACTCTTTAAGGACTTATTTTTTGCAATAGCTGCTGCTTTGTTGGGAAACAAATCTTATTTTGCATTGCTTGCACACTCAATTAAAGGATAGATGCAATGACATATGGTCAAAATCGGATTCATTAAAATTTCGAAAATCGGTCCATAAATTACTTTTATATATACGCCTTTTTTAAAAACTGCCTGATTTAGCCCCGGTGACCAGAATGAAAGTATGCGGGGGTGTGTCCCGTGAAGGGATGACTTCTGTGACGAATATATTCTGATATCGAATGTTTAGATATCCAACTAGGTAATTCCGCAGATGACAATTACACAATTTTTACATAAACATGTCTTTTTGGCGATGTAATACACCTCATAAATTCATTTAGCGGCAGTGATAATCAATTTTAATTAATTAACGAGACTTGGCGGAGTAGCTGTCTAGCCGGCCCCGTCTGTCGCCATTTTGTTTGCGTTTAGGGTCAAGATCATTTAAGCGAAATCAGCTGGTCCGTCATCGGCAGTCAAAACGTCTACTGTAAACGTCAGTCTAAAATTGTTTTAAAGTTTTGCAGATTAAAAATAACTTTCGACATAAAAAAAAACCTGACACCCACATTTACAATTTTCAGTCATTTAAACTAACATGTAGACATAAGAGAATTTATTTTATTTTTAACATTTCTATTTATATTGCTGTTTTATAGAGATGTTTTAATTTTAAATTTGATGTGTCAATTTTTCCTGAAACAAAAGCTAATTTTAATGTTGAGAGAATCCAAGATGGCCGCCCTTATATGGTCATTTGATTCAATGCATTTTACTTTAAATTTGTTTTAGAGGGGTCTTAACCTTCCCTTCAAATGCTGAATGTGAATCAGGTTGAAATTGATAAAATAATAATTGTTTGGAAAAGTTCAAGCCCCACATGTGTGATTATTTTCCAAATTGTAAGAACAATAGTCGAGAAATTCACTATTTATTAAAAAGTGAAGAAAAAAATTCCCAACTCTTGATTTTTCTTGTTTTGTTTTGTGTGTGATTAAGTACATATCAACAAATTATTTTAGACAAAAATTGGCCTGTTATCAGAAATGTCTAGGTTCACTGAGGTTTCTACTGGCTTATGTGTATTTGAACAGATATAAACATAAAAGTATCATACTCTAATATCTGAAATTGTGAGTACTACATTGTACTTTATACATGTAAAGAATGTGTCTATCTCCGACATCAATATGTAATTTTGAACCTAGTATCAATTTAAAAGGACAATTATTTCAACGCCTGTCTGGTAAAACTGTTGTGATCAATATATTTTTGACTATATTCATCTTAATTGATTGAAGATTAGACAGTCTGTAAAGAAAGATCCTATAAGACCTCCAAAGAGCATGTTGAGATGATTTGTTACAACAAAGTATAAACACATTATCCACAGACATAATTAGTCGTCAGTCTCATCAATACAACATACTTCCGCCCAATACAAAATGCCCCAAAAGAAGACTTATTATAGCATTGTTAAGTCCAAACAAGGATTGAATTTCTTTTTTTCAAAGTTGTTGAAAGTGGAAGAAGTGGTATTTAGAGAATACGTTAATTGAAGAGTCATATCAATGTTTTCTTTAGTATTTTATTAAGTAACATAGCTTTGTAACTAATATGTAATGCCGTTTGTGAATCAAACTACACACTTGTATCAAAATTGGCATGACAATAATCCTGATTTTGATGATTTACAGAATGCTGTACACAATAATAATGTCATGTCACAACACATTTTAAGAGAAACGTATTACTTCTTGCTTACTCTAAAATATATGACCTTTCGCTTGATCCTGAGAATGATTGCTTCACGATAACACCAAAGCAGACATACAAACGTCTCTAATCCATTTCATGGCGGTCTATTTTCAGGAAATGCCTTGCACTAAAGATGTCATTTCCGATCTCAGACAGTGTATGTAAAAAGGTCAGGCTGTCTTGGTAACCATCCGCTTTTTAAACATTTCATCAAATTCTTTAGATAAAATGTCTCAAACTTGTCACCTTACATATAATTGACGCGCCAGTGAGGCCACTGAGGGTTAGTTTTCGTTTAGGTTTACTGTTGGTTCTTCCCACCTGTCAGGTCTGTTTGTTATATTTATATTATTACAAGTTGTGCTGGAATAAAAAAAAGAACAATTTTGTATGAACAATGTTTGAAATTCCTATTAGAGACGAAAGAGATTACATTACAACAGCAGTATCAGATGTATCCAATAAAAGTTATCTTTCCTTACAGCAAAATACTTGTTTCTGATTGGCTAACGGTCATTAATTTTTTTATTTTTTGTACCCCAATCAGTCTCACGGTGTACACATTTCATGTTACCCGCTAACATAGTTAAGAGCTCCTAGCTGAGAGTAGGCGTCACATCATGGCCAGATGACGTTATAAAATGACGAACGCGTGTACAGAGTTTTGAACAGGTTGATCGGCGGTTTACGGGCCTTACAGACTCTTAACAGACTTATGTTTCGAATATCTTATTCGATATTATTATATCTTATTTGTATTGCTTGCACACTCAATTAAACAAAGAATAACTTGTTTTAAGGCATTTAAAAATTTGTAGTAATACATTATACGATTTTTAACAATTCAGTCAAGACGGTTGACACCATTTACGTTTAGAGTCAAGGTCATTTATGCAGTATCAGCTGATCAGTCATCGGCAGTCAAAACGCAATAAATATAATAATACCAATTCTAATCACAGAAAGATAAAAACGTTGTATACTTCTCCCTCAAGTAATACGGTTTCCTGTACCATCTTTGTTCGGGTGTCGCCCGAGTCTTCTGGCGAGGGATGACATTGGTATAAAAATAGTACATGAGACCGTATTAACCTCGTGAGAAGCATACAAGTTATAATATATTCAAGTATCACTGATAATAACTGATAATTGGTACATGTACTGTATGCTACGATGAACAAAATGAAGTTGCATATAAAAACAGTCAACATTTCTATCAAACACTTGAATGTTCATAGAATAACACTGCCAATGACTGCATACATGCACGTACACTTATAATGTTAATAGTGTTGAGATGCCTGTCTACAATTGATAATGATAGAACTGATAATAGATTTTGATTATGATAAAGGCCATACTGACAATTCAGTAACATAAAGATAATATTATACATACATGATAATATCCAAAGCTTACCGTTGTTGTAATGGCCATTGAAAATGTGCCAATGACCACGATTATTTAATCAGAGTAGCAAAGATATATATCAACAGTAAACAAATATCAAATAACGTCATTAACATTTGTACATTTCTATATAGAAATTTTAGTATGGCATTAATATAAAAAGTTGTGATGAATTCACTTAAGAAAAATAACCTATGTGTAAATAAATACATACTCAATGTCCATTTTGTACATTCTTTCAAGATGAGTACCAATGAGTATCCTTATTTGTCAAAATGTGGACTGAGCGTCCTGAAAAAACTGTTATTAAACCTAGCCCCTGTGTTGTGCCACATATTTAAGTTGAGAAAGCTTGTTAACTTTGGTAGTTATTGATCTCTTTCACAAACGTTATACGCATGTACTATACATGTCCTGTCCTAAGGAAATATATGTCAGGCAGGAGGTCTATGTTGTTAATAGATACGAAAATCGATTTAGGATTTATGTTAGAGAAAAAAGTCATTTCATGTCTGCAGACGGACAACACAACGACACTACTGTACATGTAGGTGGAATAACAATCTTTATTGAAGAGCCTTATTGCAAGAGCAATTGTCTGTAAAAAAAAATCAGAAACAAAACAAATTAAGATTATCCCAGAGCTGCTAAATTGAATCAATCCTTTCATCTTCTAAATGTAGACAACTTAATATTAGACAATATTAATGATTGTTTCTGAGTCTGTTAATACGAAAACATTGACGTATCATCTGTGCAAATTGTGCCAATGAATATTTATCTTAAGGTGATTGGTGATATATGTTAATAGTTAATTATTATATACAATGCATTAGCTGTTTTGGATAAAAGTATTCATTGTACAGAATAACTAGGTGTACGTATTTGAAACTCGTGTTTAACTTTTGAAGAAGTAAGTATTATCTACTAACTTACATGTAGATATTTCAATTATGCACATATGTCTATATTCTGTAGACATAAACCCTTTTGTTGTATGCAAAATTGGTGTATTTATACCTCCCAGAAACTAGGACAATTATTGCACTACACTTAACAGGACACTGGTCCATAATAGTATATGTATATGTATTCTCTGAACAACTCTGGTAATGTACATGTATAGCTAATTTGGCGTGTTGATCTGAAAGTTGAAACAATATGCACATCCACAAAATCCGGAAAACGGATCAGGTCGCAGAGAATTGAGACCTTATAACTCAATAAGCAAATGCAAATGAGCTGTCATCATGATGATGGATGTTGTGTGGAGCTGTCATTCTTAAGCACTTCCAGAAGACATCTGTGTGAACTCTCAACAATGTTTCGTTTCTTGACCATCTCATGTGTGTGAGTAAAGGTCTGTATCAATAAAGTACATATAGTGTTAACACCAACAGGTGTTTTTACCATAAGATTTGTTGTTTAAATACTAAATATTTATATTGACATTACATTTTGTTCATTTGGTTTAGGTCTTTCACAACATTGGTTCTTCTTATACTTGTTAAGACTTGTCCTTTTATACACCATCTTAAAACAGTAATAAACTTGTAGAAGTGTTAAGCCTATTCCAAACACGTCTGTAATTTTGTGTTAGTATAACTGCGTATCATATTTCTACATCATACAAAAACACAGTATGGTACTATTTATGAAAACGTATTAATCTATCAAGTATTCTGTTTATCAGCAGTTATTAGTTAGACTATGGCTTCTCTAAAACGTCTCACTCCATAACAAATAGTTTCTTTACAAGACCAACATAGCAATGACAGTACAACGGAAGTCTATTAGGCTGACTCAACAAACTGAAACAATAACCTGCTATACAACTGTCCACGATGTCAAGTTTAGTTTGAAAGTGACAACGACGCAGACATTCACATTCCTGAAGATACAAATAAATGTTTTATACAAATATCTGAAACATGTCCGGAAAAGGATTAGACATGTCAGTTCCGATCTTAGGCAGTGATGACCTAACCCTAAAGTTGTCATGATGCTAATGTAACCCCGGCTCAGCCTGACGTCTATCTCTAACGAGTCGACAAAGACTTAGTCACCATGTAATCAAAAAGAGACAGTGTTGACATGTGCAAAGCATGTACTTTGGAAAGCCTTTTCGGAAAAAGAGTAAGGTATGTTTGAAGATACTACCTAAGTATTTGGATTGAGTTCAGCTAAACGTATAACATCATGCTTATTTGTCTAATTTAAATTTATATTTGTGATTTTCAATCAAAGATCTTCCATTGATTTAAATGTCTTTACGTTTTCCTGCATAAACATGCTATTAAATTGTCGAACTAAAGGACAGTTCTTCTTGCAATTTTCAACATATTGTTCTGCAAAGCAATATATCAATGTTAACCATTGTGAAAAATGCTCTTTATGTATAGCGTTAAACAAGGTGCTATAGCAGGTTCTTCTTACTGCAATAAAGGGATTTTACGAAAAGGTAAAAAGGTGTTACCAATGGCCAGATAATATTCTTCAAAGAAAGTTCTAAAACGAATGTATATGGTTCAGTTAAGCCATGCGAGTCCCTTTCCCTTCAAATAGTAGGGGTGACTATGGACCCAAAGAGACTATTGCGATAGCGATAGTCTATTGCCACTTACTATTGCGATAGCGATAGACTATTGTAACTCACTATTGCAATAACTATTGCGATAGGTTTTTTGGTACAAATACACAATAATCAGCTAGATATCTTATTTTTTAGTAGAAATGTTTAATTGATGTAAGGACTATGGAACAAAAATCATTAAAGAAATCATAAATGAAAAAACTTTTTGTGATTTTGCTATTTCCTATCTCTAGTTCTTCCCTTTTGACCTTCTAAAATGGAAAATCTTGAATTTAATGTAGTGAGGCTTGTGTAAATCATTTATAATTAAGGGAAAGTTAATAGTTTCGATATTATCGATAGTTAACCTTACTATTGCGATAGTGATAGTATTTTTGTATATACTATCGATATAGTACTATTGCCAAGCCAACTATTGCGATGCGTCGATAGTTCGATGTATTGTTACACCCCTATCAAATAGAAATGTGATTGATGAAGCGATGCCTAAACACTCAGAGTAAAATTTTAATTATGGCACCATGGCTCCTAATTTCGCATCAGGCCTACACATCTATAGCAGGGGAGGAATATATTAATATTATGCAGAATCGTGCACTTTGTGACCAGTTCTTGAAATTTTGCATGATGATAGGTATGGGTACAAGGTTTTCAGAAACCATCGCAAACAAGGTGAGATCGCCCTCTGGTGGCCTGTTTGCACAAATCCAAGATGGCCGCCGCAAAAAAACTGAATGGTATATGCAACTGTTTTTGTAATCTTTTCAAATGTGTCATGTTATATATCAAATGAAAGCTCTAATTACAGGCTTTATAAAAAAATGTATAATGTAATAGGGTTCAGCCCTTTCATATGTGTACTATTTCAAGAAAATGTTCCAAAATATATGAAAATCGTTATCGACATCCAAATCTTCATGTATGCTACAATTAGCATTGATATATATCTATTTAATCCATGAATAATTGTTTTTAAAACAATACATGTAACTTGTTATATTTTATTTGTTTTTAAATAAAATAAGAAGAATTCCTTAGAGGTCCTTAAATTTGTAATTGACTGGCGTATGCTGTCATATTCTCGGTCATTTTAGAGGGGAATATGGTCGAAACTTTCATTTTAGTATTTCAGTGTATCCGAATTACTAATTTAACACAACAAATATACAAAATTGCAAATTTGCGATAAATTGAAATTTTATTTCTTCAATATAAATCCAGCAATCAGATAGTAATGTGCACCTAAACTGAATTGAGTCAGTTATATGTTTATAATAACGGATATACACTGATGGGCATAAACAACTTTCCTTTATATTTTTTTCATCAACTTGACAAAAATAAAAAAGTATTTTTTATTTGGCTAGTATTATTAAGAGCACGGATTGTGTCTGGTGTACATTTACGACAAAACGCAACATCAGACAACTTCTTTGAGGTATTTTGCGAAAAGCTCGTGATTTAACATTTTCGGGGGATGCACGTGCAGGAAGGGTATAAAAAAACGGTGGCAGACACAAGAATGACACCTGCAGTACAAGAAAAACACAAAAGAATGCCACGGTTGACGACAGCAGAGAGAGAAAGGGTCATTCGAATGCTGTAATTCGGAGCTACAACTGGTCACATTGCAAGAACGTTCGTTCAGTTGCTCTGTTGTAACTGTCTGGAATATTCACCAACGCTTTCAACAAACAGGGCAGACCTCAAACAGACCACGGACAAGCAGACCCGGATAATGACAGCGGGGAAAACCAGTACCTGAGGACGTTGCATCTTAGGAACCGCTTCCTGACGATGACGTCATTAGCAACGGCAATGGTTCACCCCATCAGTCAAAGGACAGTTGCTGGAAGACTCCTTGCCTTTGGTATCCATACTGGGGAACGGACTATCCTGGGACACTTAATCACGACGTTGGCAGCTAAGTCAGTTGGCAGTTGAAAGTCGTTTTGCTATATCAAGAGCAGATAGAAGAATGAGGATTTATAAGCAGGCAGGTGAAAGAATGGCCAATTGCTGTCGGAGTGTGACCTTATAGCGGTGGGAATGTACATCGACCAGGTACTGAGATCAGTTGTCCTACCATTTCTGCAACGGCAACAACATTGAGTCCTTTCCAACACATTAATGCTCCACCATATGTTGTGAAGATGGTTCATAAACTCAACAACGTCAACGTCATGCCATGGCCAGCTCGATTTCCAGACCTCTTACCGATTGAACATTGGTGGGACCACCTTGACAAGCTAATTCGGAGTCGACAAAACCCTCCAATCAACCGACAGCAGATGGCTCAAACTCTCATCTATGAATGGAGATGTGTCTCAGCTTACGTCATCAGACGCTTTCATGACTACTTGAGCCCGAAGACGCGTCTTTGCCGGTATCAATGCCAGAGGTGGTCACACTCGGTATTAGTGACTCAATTGGCTGCATTGTCAAGCCCCAGATATCGATATAATTTTCATGAAATCTACATTTTGACCCCATGCTCATTTGTCCATATCGTATGATTAATCAAATTGTACAATTTTCCAATTTTTATTTCTTACAAATGATTTGTTTGAGTAATTAAATTTTTAAAACTCTCATTGACTTTGTAGTTTTTTATCTATCTAAATCTAAAGGGGAAGTTTGTTGTTAGTCCAAGATACACTGGTTAAAATACACATATGAGTCAGCTATGTGTATGTTGTTAGTACTGATCATGTTGCCACAACATTGTTTGTGCGACCTCCTTCACGCTAAGTGGTCCACAGCGAACATCCAATGTGGAGTATCAGTGTGCATCCATGGCTGGTATCTGGTACATATGTTAGGGATTTACAACTGTCATTGACAAGACTGAGAAGGATTTTGAGGTCTCGCAAAACTTGTTCTGTTCTGTTTGTTGTTGAGAGAATGCCTTTTTCATAATTCCTCAATGACCCACCTCCTCCTCCTCTGGCTGTCCATAGAGACCCTTAGTTCCACTATCCCTCTTCAAGAATGTTATGCTATACTCTTGGCTCTGTTCAAGTGCCACGAGGGAGAACTTCTTGTCACTGTGACGCTGGGTGGAATTCTGGCAGGGAGTGCATCTCTTTCAAGAAGACAGGCATCCAACGTGAATAATTTGTGTGTCCAAAAGCAATGAAACATGGGCACAAGTCAGTGCAGGCATTTAGAGTTAGTGGCCTCGAACAAAGCAGTATATGGTTAGGAGGTAATCTTGAATTGTTCTCAAGTAGCAGGTGGTAGGAGCTCTCTCACAATCTCCCACATACCCCTTGATTCATGAGGCCCATAGCTACCTTGGCAGTACTCATTATATGCTTGTACCTTGAGTATATGAAGCCAGGCAATTGTCAACTGATATGCATACTGTGTACGCTTGACATGTCTGCCACCAAGAAGAGATGTTGAAACCCAGGCGTGAAGTTCTCGTGAGGGAAAACATCCGCTCCCATCCAGATTCAGTCAATTGCTCCCCCCACATTCTTGGGACGCCATCGCAATGTGAGGAAATCCATATGGCACACCCCTTTGGATTCACCAACTTCATCTGGGTACTTCCATTGACACTTCTACTGCTGGATATAGATGGGGGCAATCTCCGATAATCACTGAAACCTGATCAGGGTTTAAAAAGTCAGTTGCCTCATGGTTACAAGCATGGCCATAGAAGATGCCTTCTCATAGAAGATAGGGAAAATCCAAACTGTGGCTCTTGGTCTGACTTTGGAGATGACAAGTAAGAACAGTAATTTGGAAAGTATTATCTCATTTCAGAAGTTTGCAAGGAAGACCCTACCCTACAAACTCAGTACTCTTAAAACTGCAATTATCAAACAAATCATTTTCGTGAAGTAACCTTATTTCCATCGAAATGTTGCATAAATCACCAAAATTAATTACGTCATATGTGTAACCTTGTTTTGGAGCCACGAGTGCACTTCCTGTTCTACTTGGAGGATGACATATGCCAGTCAATTATAAATTTAAGGACCTCATTTTCTCATTTTAGTTTTTAAAGAAATATATAACAACTTATAGTTTTAAAAACAATTAATCATTGATTTAATATATGTAAATCAATGCTAATTGTAGCATAGATGAATATTTGGATGTCGATAACAATATTCATATATTTTGGAACATTTTCTTAAAATAGTACAATTATGAAAGGACTCAACACTATTAAACTATACATTTTTAGAAAGCCTGTAATTAGAGCTTTCATTTGATATATAACATGACACATTTGAAAAGATTACAAAAACAGTAGCATATACCATTCAGTTTTTTTGCGGCGGCCATCTTGGATTTGTGCAAACAGGCCACCAGAGGGCGATCTCACCTTGTTTGCGATGGTTTCTGAAAACCTTGTACCCATACCTATCATCATGCAAAATTTCAAGAACTGGTCACAAAGTGCACAATTCTCTCAAATTGCCTCCCCGCTACTAGGTCTCGCACTGAAGTTCCACACCATTGTCGCTAGCTACAATTGCACAATTTTCTTCCAGTACAGATAACCATTTTCTATGGATACGGTTTATCAGGTCGTGTAATGAGATGTTTTACCCTCTAACGTAATATATGGTAAAAAGCTTTAATAATAAATGGTAGATTTTAGAAAACAAAATTTGCGAAAAACGTGCTATATCGCCTTTAAAATCAACCTTTCTTGCTTAAAACGTAGTCTGTATTTTTCATGAAAGTATCGTTTACCAATTTCATTCTTTTCGCACAGGCTTTCACCAATTGTAGGATGTGTAAATTCTGATCAATAAATGTATTATACCAAGAACACTTCCTCCAACAGTTGCCAATGTGTCCTTGATTCCATTGTCATAGATTTTCAAGCTGAATAGGGCCTCCTTTCTTAAAGTAAAGGTTCAGATAATTCATTAATGTGAGGAAATAGGCAGACTTTCAATGTACTGATTTTGTTATAAATATTATTCACGCAAACAACACTTCATTGTCATTAAGGTCAGCAGTTTCTCGTGGTAGACAGAGCTTCATTGATAATGATAAAATGCTGATAATTTAGAAATAAACTACGACAATGAAGACTAGCATTGAACGAAGCCTGTCGTGAATCTGATTTGACAAAACAACGTCTTACAGTTGTTACGCGATGGCTGGCAAGCGTTACATATTTCGAATAGCTCAATATTGAAAAGATTCCAGATTTTGTCTGTCAGGGTGTTATTGGCCGAGTGAGTGCTTTAATGACTGTCAATGCTTCCTTTCTCAGGGAGTGTTTGAATTCCTCAAGGCACTCGTCCCGAAAAAGTATAAGAATTAGTAATATTGCGTATACTATTTAAGATCCAAAATATAATAATATTACATTTGTTCATTAACCGAATGCGTTATTTAAATGCGTTATTTTAAGGATTTTCGGGAAATGAACTTCTTTAATGTGAAAATACACGAGGTTTCAGAGTAAATACTCATCATCACTTGCTAATTAAGTTATCTGAATTCTCTTAATCAGGTATATATGTTGAATATAGCCGAATGCAATAAGGTGTATGTATTCATCCTTGGTACATTTGTAGCTACCAAACTTAACATCTATCACAGGACTACTGTGAAAATAGTTGCTCGACCTCGTTTTGTCATGGTTGAGATGAGAGAGTTGATAAACTGTTGGTGCATCAACATGACACCTATCTTTCAGTCGCTAATTGAATTATCTGATCTCTCACTCAGGGATATGTTGTATTGATTTATCATCGTTGACACCGATATAAGAAATACTGAACCTTAAACAATATATACACACAGAGAACTTAATCAAGCACCACCTCATATTTTCAGATTTGTGTGACTATGCACAACCACTGGGAAATTAATCGAAAAAATGCTGTTATTTTATGAAAGTGCATCATCTTAGCTAAACAAAAAGATATAAAGAATAAAACATAGCAGAGAGCATAAAACACTCAGCCCTTCGTGTTTTATGCTCCCTGCTATGTTTTATTCAACGATAAAGCACGCCAACTCGTCTTTTATTTCTTAAATATTGCCAGATGAACATGAACAGTGGTTTTACTTGAAAACTCACTCCTGTACAACTATTGCTCTGAGAACGATGAACATGTTTGTTAAGCAGTTGGACAATGTTGTTTGTTGTCTTAAGTAAAAAAATGAACATCACGTTATCAATAACGGGTGTATCCGCAACGTGCCTGGATGATTGCTTCAACCATCATCCACATGCTTGTGGCGAGTCGCTTGATTAGCTGCAGAGGTAACAGCTGCCACTCCTGATGTCTAGATGCTTCTAAACCGACTAACTCCTGTACTGGTGGGTCCATGGCTTGCACTCGGCGTCCAATCATCTCCCAAATGTGTTCCAGTGGATCGATATCCGGGCTCATGGCAGACCATGGAAGTTTGGATACTACATTGTTCTTTAGAAAATCAACCACAGGTCGAGAACGGTGAGGCCGAGTGTTATCTTTCATGAATACAGGACAAAATCGCCAATGGATGAATTTTGCCGAATTTCCCGGATGTAACAATCGCCATTGAGATTACCTCTCACAGTCATCAAATCGAGCTTACAAACTCGAGAGATGCGTCCCCAGACAGATCCACCAACGAAAGGGACTGATGCGTGGATGTTCTTTGGTGCATATGCTGAGGATATTTCTTGAAAAGACCGCTTGTCACAGTGTGATGAATGTCCAACTGTCGCCCAATAGCTCTACAAGACATTCCAGTGGAACTCATTCCAATAATTTGCCATCTTTTTGCTTCAGCGAGTCTCCTTCGAGTCATGCTCAGAGGTAATGACACAATCATTTGAAAATTTCCAAGATTTATACTGATTTCAAGAACGATTTAAAACTGCAATTTCAGAAATTCGTGGGTGGTGTGTTTTACATGCATTGCGGGGTGTGTTTGTGCGATTGACCTCACAGAAAACCCGAACACTGTTTAGAGGAAATGCAGTTCAATAGCAATTACCATCTAACAATACATATCCGTAACTATGTATATTTGTATCACTGAAAATATTAGGTGGTGCTTAATTAAGTTCTTTGTGTATACTGTATGTCATGGTTTACTTGATGTGGGCAACCTGGTTGAGCCTTTCTATCTTTTTATCAGTAAGAACAAAATATATTTTAACAGAAAATAGTTATTAACATAAGATAAATATATAAAACAAAGTATATATGCCTACCTACAACTACCTATTTATGACATCATGGACGCAAATAACAAATGCAACTTACAGTTTTTCGGTATTCACATAATCCAAGAATTACACAAACACTTATATTCCAAACATTTGTCCAAATGAAACAATCCGAAACAATTTCACAAGTCCATATTATTCACATGTCCAGATAGGTATGTTATCCTATAATAAGTCCAAAAGTTGATTGAAGTCCAAATCCTGATGCGGTAGGGAGTCCATAAATAAAGATGGTCATGTTCACCAGGGTCATCCCGTAGGAAGCGTCCTCCTAAAGTATGGAGCCTGGTATCATCTGGCATCTAGTGCATGAATGTTATCATAAATGATAATACCTCAAATACACACAAATCAGTTCATCCAAATGAAATCATTTAAACAACGTCATAATTAATAAACATTCTTTTGTAACCTCAAAAATAGGTTTTAATACATACATCCATGCTATAAGTATAATCATTTTAATTATTATAATATTTTAATAATGTTACAATTTTCACACATTACACTCTTCAAAATACGTAAACCAACACTTTAACTCAAGAAAACACATACAAACATAACGAAGACAAAACCATACTCACAAGCTGTCACCCAGGGCTTTACTGTGGCACAATGCGCCGAGACATCGCCTGTCGCCCATTATATAGCTAAATCAGTATGTGCAGCACGTGCACCTTGCCCAACACCTGCTTCAGATAGCCCAGTCATATTTTCGTTCACTGAGTCTCACTGTCAAGTACTGGGTTCAAATGATAATAACCTGACAATACGTCCCAAATAAGAAGATAATACATTATCTGATAACATACAGGAAAACAACTAAAACTGATCCAAGAATGTTTACAACCAAACTAAACAAACTGCGGGTATCTCACTACAACGGTGATGTTCACTGTATTCTGCTCAGGTAATCTGCTCCAACGTTATCTTTATCTTTGATGCACTTCACTGAAAACCTGTACGGTTGAAGACTCAAGGCCCATCACATCACTCTGGGGTTCTGAAGCTTTACCTTAGACAGATATGCTAAAGGTTCATGGTCAGTCTCTATCACAAACATCTGTCCGTGTAGATAAGTTGCAAACTTCTTAACTGCCCAAACAACAGCCAAACATAGTAAGATTACAACGGATACAACATAGCAATTATGTTAGAACATGTAAACTTGTCAAATATCAAGTGCTGTACTGCATTACTGGAGGATGGTACTTACAATATTTACAGATTTTGTTGAGTGAGACTTTAAATGTAACTTCGATCATCGATCGGCTTGTCTGAATTAACCAATCTTATCACAAGCAACATCATGAAGAGTTTCTATTACAGAACATTGCCTTTGTTATTACCCCTAGATTAATGCCAGTATCAAGTGGGGAGTCGTGTCTATGTGGACATTAATCTAATGTTAGACAGATTAAGTCAAATGCAACATCCAATCTCGTTTCCTCTGCAGCTGTCGTTATTTAACAGTGAGTGTTTGTTGACAACATTGAACTACTCATGAGGCCGTGATGCCGGGATCACTAGGGACAGTCATCTATAAAATGAAGGGTTAGTTTCATGTATGACAATATGAGTTTGCTAGCTTAACTTTACTGTTCTTCAAATTTATTCAATATATAAGTGTACGTCTGTTTCCATTTGATGAACATTTATCTTTGGCTTGAGGGGGCGGGATAGCACAGTGGTTAGCGCGTTCGTCTTCGGATCAAGAGGTCCGGGGTTCGAACCCCGCCAGGGGCACGGCAACTTTGTCTGCAGTGGAAACTGTTCTACGCGCAGTTAAGGTGCAATGCTACACTGAATTTCAGCGTAGTACCACCCTAGTTCCAGCCGATGCTCGCAGGATTCACCGCATTGCATAGCCACATGGCGTTGCGGGCTTTCTCACTGCCATAATACTAGCAGCCGTGAAATAGTCTTGAAAGCGGCGTTAAACCAACTCACCTCTTTGGCTTGATTTCCCCTCAAGAGGTTTCTGTGTAACAAATTAAGAAACCCAAGTGATATCATTCTCTGAACCATCTCAACTAAGGCTAGTTGAATGTCTTTTGGGAATGGATAGAATCAGATGTTGTGGTAGACAACATTATCATCTTCCACTTAAACCCTCTGAAATGAGTGAAGTGATTGAATAAGACAAGCTTTGTGTGAATTCGAGAATGTATGTACCTGTTCTGTACTTAACACTCGCGTTTGGTGTATACTCAAAACTAGAAACTTGAAATCAATTGTGTTTTCCGTGGATTTGCTATTGCAATAATATCAGTATTATAAAGAACAAATAAATAGACATTCCCACTCTGATCATGGATCACGTTGTGTAAGAGCATGCTATAATGATGTGATGAATAACATTTAATGGTCCATGTATTTGTTAAGAATTACCATAACTTCTGAATAATCGATGCAAATGAGGATTCATAGAATTAGTTTAGATTAGTTATTGGTGATTAAACGTCAATGGGTTTGGTATCAAAAAAGAGATACAGAATTGGTAAAACAAGTTTCTGGAATGTTCAATGTAGAACTATTCTGATGTCCATTACAAGATTTAAAAAAAACACTTCCCTGTTTAACAAAACATTTCAAAGTTATCAATTTCAGGGAAAGAATCGGAAAACAATGTTTTAATCAAGAAGTTATTGATTCAGGATTGCAAAGTCTCTGAGGCAAACTCCGAAAAAACCGACAATGAACGTTTTCCAGCTTTACATGAAAAAGTTATCCACAGTGTCAGTTATTGTCAAGATCTGTGACATTTTAACATGTAAATCATAATAGAAGTATATTTCAATATAAACTTCAGGTGATCAGGAACATGAATGTATATACATATTCAACATATTTAAACATATTCGAGACACCTATTTAAATTAGAATGATTAATCAAATGTTACTCTGCAACCACGCTATGAATACTTTAATAATAGTCTCATATCTATAATTCGTCTAGACATCAAATTAATTAACACCATATGGTACATATTTAATCATTGTTTATTTGTACATAGATTAACGAAAATATAAAAACCAAGTTACGGAAGTGAAAAGACTTCTTTTAGAGAGAATCATATTTATACCAAAGAATTAGCTACCATATTAATGAAAGGAGTTGATGGTTTGCGACTAAATGAGAGAAAGAAAGTTAGATAAACAAAACATATATAGTACGTTTCATAAATATGATATTACAGTTCTATTACTAAGCCAAAATTGCCAAAATTAAAACAATTCAGTTTACAAAACAAGTGCACTATGCATAACTGAGATCCCTTTTTGAAACGGTCTTCTTTGCTTGCTAAAACTATATTTATCCAAACATTATAAAAAGGTAAGAGCAACAATGTCACGGAAGTTCAAGATTGAATCATGTACGGAAACTGTACATTTTGTGACTGTTTAATCCCTGGCTTTTACAATATATGAGCTCAAAAACATAAAGCTGAAGGCCTACATGTACTTTGAGTTGGTGAAACTTTGTTCAAATATACACAATGAACAATCGTTAACAATGGTTATTTCCATATTTGAATTGTTATTCAATTTCGCTATTCAATTCTTCGTGTTCTGCCTTATGATTGTAAATGGCAAGAACCATGCATATTTATAGCATCTTGAGGACTTGATTGCACCACTGATTAACATTAATGACCCAATGTGCAGATATAAAATGCACTGACGAAATACATATTGTAAAGAAATGCTCCTCAAAGTTTATAACATGCATTAATATCAGGGGCAAGATTACTACTTCAAGCCAATAACAATAAAACAAGCCACGGCTGAATAATAATATTGGGGAGAAAATCCCAAAGATCACACTTATTTGACATGTGCATGGTTGATTTACGAGCACATCAATGAATTAGTGCAAACCAATTATTGTGACATCAACATTTAGTCTGTTTGCATAATTCCAGAAACTAAAGTCATGTCATGCTTTTATAAGCTATTATCATTCCCTGATTTTGTCACCGGTCTGTGTATTTAGGGACAAGTGAAATGGAAGACGCTAAATCTATCTCTTTATACAGCAGTTACATACGTCAAATCCGCGTTCATCTAATGTTTGCACAGCTATTGACTCTGTTGTTCTTCCATTATAATTACGAATGTTATCCATGGAACTTCGGTATTTTGATTTGGTATAAAAAGTGCTTTTAATTTTAGTGTAGAAAAGTATGCATTCTAATTTTGTATGCATATGTATAGCTCGTTCATGGGTGTATGGTATTCAGACATCAGTCTCTGGTATGTCAGTGTTTATAAATGAATAGAGGTTATGCCATGTCATTTTTCATATGATATCTCACACCAAACCGAGACAGCCATTGATGTCCGATTGGTGTGTTTATGTACATGTCTGATACAAAACATATATACGCCTGATATATTTGCCTATCATATTTTACATATCTGTCACATTACTTTTCAGATTTCTCTTGCGTTGTGTGCCTATGTTAAAGTTCATATGTAATGCATTTTCCTCAAGAATGACATAATAATACTTTCATGTTCATTATATATCGGAATCAATTGATCAATGATGACATATTTTTTTCTGTACAATAACCAGAGAAAAAACCCTATGTCATCATTGAAGCACATACTTCATGCAACATGTTTGTCAATAAATCTTGAATTGTTATTAGAGGGAAGTGCAGACCTGTCATTTTGTCAAAATGAAGATGTATTTAAGACAGTTCATTCCTTCATTCATGAGACCAAACGATCTGTGTAACAGATTTACATTAATGCACCATTTCTTTCTTGTTATTTCATCTTCTTATACATTTCTGTCTTGTCCAGTACCTGTCATCTTTTTAAGAAATGCAATGTTATATACTGTAAATAGCAAGAAGTGGTTGTCCTAAGTTGGATAACTTGTTCCCAATCCGTTTCATCATGAATAACATATGTTTTAACTAAACTAAACTAATCGATTGATCTTAAAATCGAGACAATATACACTTGCAAGTGATTAAGATGATTTAAACTACTAATTTTAATCACCAACAGACGAGACCCGCTAGACAGCTTGTCCTTGGAGCCTCATTAATTAATAAGGTTTGTTTTCACTACCGCTAGATGAATTGATGAGATGTGTTAAATCGCCAAAAACACTTGTTTATGCAATAATCATGCAATTGTCATCTGTGAAATTACCTAGTTGGATATCTAAACATTCGATAAATGAAAAAACTAAGTTGTTTTATTGAAGATTTGTTTGTTAAATTAACGATCAAAATGTTGCGACATCATGTAGAATAATGACTATCGCCGATAATGAGACTCCCCTTCTGACATCAAGGGAGTCATAACTTCACAGACCACACCCCAGAAGATTTTCATTCTGGCCGCCGTTGGTAAATTAGGCTGTTTTTTAATGTGACATCTAGCCTTTAAGTAAATCGACCAATTAGAATAGGCCATTAGAAACACATGTTTCTTCACACTCCCATCCGGTTACAGTTTCTGATTCACTAGAAGTTGGGATGGGGAAAATACATTCAATCAATCTCACAGACAGACAGAAGTTTATATTAAGTTTTATTACGATACAACTGTAGATCCTCTCGATACGCTATGTGTTGAGCTATACCGATATTTGGATTTGACTTACTTTCATTTCGTAACAACCATTACATCCAAGTGAATTCTCAAGCTGAAGTTATATTGATTTGATTGAGTAGCAATAGGAGTTTGAAATAAAAAAAGTTACCCGAGATTTATAAATATATAACATACCGAAAAGATACCAGATAAGAAACATACCAAATTTATAATTGTGATGATATTTCAATTGTTTTCAACATTCAATTTTTTTTATCATGACTCATGTTGTTCAGTATGCTTTAATATGTAAAACAGAAAAGCTGTTGAATATAATGCTCAGAGAACTAGACAGAGCTTCCTGTTGAATTCCTTATGATGAACATTACTACAGCAGCCGTCGTTATTACACCTGAATTAATGCCTGAATCAAGTAGGGAGTCGTGTTTGTGTGGACATCAGGTATATTTACTCTAACGTAACTTCACAGCTCGTTTCCCTTGCAGTTGTCACTGAACAATGTCTTAATTGACAGCGTGGAACTCCGTGTTTATCTGTGATCAATAATGGAACACTAACCACATTGTCTGTTACATCAAAGGTCAGTTTCGTGTATAACAACGCGGTAATGCTTATTAACCTTACATTATTTCCCCACCTTATTGTAAGGCTTATTTATTGTTAGCAGACAAGCCCAGTGACACAATGATCACAAATGTAGAAATTGGTCAGCATTGAACTCTTAATTGTAGCATGTCGACTTCAGGTATAAATATGCCTGTTCGTGGTCAAAACATATCAATTTATCAAGAAAGAGCTATTAATTGTTACTAAGCTGTTTACACGCTTTGGAATAGTGATAAGTCGGATCTGTAAATGTTATCTCCAGAATAATCTTCCAGGTATGTCGCCAATGTCAATGATTTGATTTTATTTGATTTGATTCCCGTACTCTTTCATAAATTGCACTATGATAACCATGACAGACCTAGGAAAACAAGAAACCTTCACACTTACATATTCACAATCTTCACATAAGCATATCAATTACACTTTAAATATGTACTCTATTGAACAGGAATTTTCTCTTAAAAGAGTTTGTGGATACAGTGTTACGGATCTCAGGAGGGAGGAAGTTCCATATTGAGGGTCCAGATCTTGAGAATGCTCGTTGCACCATAGCTGTTTTGGTCAGTTGTTGCTTCAGGAGAACTTCCCAAGACAAACGGAGTGCGCAATTCGGACAATAGCAGGGGAAGGGGTATCTGTGATATGTAGGAAAGAGAGTGTCGATTGAGGCAAGTTTGAAGTTGATCTGCACTGGAACAGACAGCCAGTGGAGCGTCTTGAGGACAGGACTGATATGGCTTGATTTGGAAGTTTTGGTGATGCATCTGGCCGCAGAGTTCTGTAGGTTCTGGAGTCTGTTCAGTGAGGTTTGTGGGAAGTTAACATACAGTGAATTACAATAATTAATCTTAGAGGTCAACTAGGCACTGCATGAGGAGTTTCGCCGTGTCAAGGTGGAGTAGGTGACGAATCTTACTGATGTTAAACAGAGAAAAGTAACAAGACTTGCTAACAGCTGTAATGTGGGGAGCCATAGACATGGTGAAATCAAAATTCACTCTGAGGTTTCTGGCTTCGGTGGCTGTGGGTACTTTAGTGGCCTCGAGGTTAAGGGTTGCAGAAATGGGAATTTTGCTGCTTGGACCAAAAAGTGAGAATTTTGTTTTCTGCGTTTAGTGTCAGATAGTTGTCTGTCATCCACTGAGCGATATCATGTATGCAGTCATGAAGAGCAGACGGGAGGCAACTTCAGCAGGTGTGATAGAAATGTACAACTGGTTGTCATCAGCGTAGAGATGGATGTTCAAGTTCACGGATAATAACGCCAAAAGGCAGTTTGTAGATTGTAAAAAGTAAGGGTCCTAGAACGGATCCTTGGTGGTACACCGTAATGAAGAGGAAATTCATCTTAGGCAGCATTGAGAACATTGACTGATTATGAGCGACCGGAGAGATATGACTCCATCCATGCAAGAGCTGATCATGTGATGCCAATTCTGGTTTGCAGCCTTTGAAGTAAGATTGAGCTGTCTATCGTGTCGACCACAGCAGATTGGTCTAAAAGGACAAGCAGAGTCTGTAGGTTATCCATGGCAACCAGAATGTCGTTTTGGACACGAAGCATGGCAGTTTCCGTACTGTGATTTTGCCTGTAAGTAGATTAGAATGACTCTGCTAGGTTGTTAGCGTTCAGGTGTTTCATCAGCTGCTCAGCCACTATCTTCTCAAAGATTTCAGATGTAAACGATATAGGTTGGATATTGGTCGGTAGTTCTTCAATGTGTTGAGCCAGCTTTCTTCAGGACAGGTGTAATCAAAGCCTCTTTGAACTGACATGATACTTTCGAAGTTAACAATGAGCAGTGGGTGCTGCAGCTGCATGAATGATACTCCTCAACAGCCAGGTAGGCACAGGGTGGAGTTTTGATGACTTGGAAGCTGAACACTCCGAATGATATGAGCTTCATCAATTGTTCTGTTTTCACACACTTAAAGGAGGAAAGAGGTCCGCCACAGAAGTCTTTTTTAAAAAAAAGATTGCAATTTGTTAACACTGAACACTGAATAAATGACATATTTTGATATTGTCCCCTTTCTTTAAAAAATAATGTTATCTATTTATGATTGTTTTCACAAGTATGAAACATTTGCAGTGTGAGTTAGATAAAATGCAATTTAAAGTACCGTATGAGAACTGCTGATGAATAAACTCTATTGTACAAACACAGTTTATTCCGCCATACCTGAAAACATTTCAGAACACGTTATTAACAAATTAAAACGTTCAGTTTGTCAAAGTTATGAAGATAGTGATCCGTCATTATCCTACCTTATGTAAGAATGTCGATCCCTGATTCGTCCATGTGACCATTATCAAATATTAATAAACACCGTCAAACGGATTGATAAATCTTCCCGAGGGTGATCAATGTTTTATATCCCGCAACATGAATAAAGCATGCATCCACGTCAATCATTCCTTGTCACGTGACACAAGTTAAATTTTCTTTGTTTGTTTTAATGATATTTTGAGACATGCGGTAAGATAAATACGTTATAAAATTCAGTTTGTTTGGGTGACATCGTAATTTATCAGACCCTTGTTAGTGTTTATTCAACTTGACTACCGCTCGTTGGAAAAACATGAACGCGGGTCTGATCAATTACGATGTCACCCTCCACTGAATTGTATAACTTATATTAACTCTGCGATATAACGGTAATTAAGACCCATTCTAATTTGATGTCCTTGATTAAGTCAACATCGTACTCTCGAAGTTTATTTGATTTAGTTCTCGTGAACTATGACGAATGTATGATTAATTGGTGTAATAATTCCCTTAATGGGTTTACCTTGTTATGATCTACACCATCAAGTACAACTTCCCAATGCAAGGCATAACTCTTGCCAGTCTCCATTACTGGCTGATTTAGGCCTTGCAGTATATCCTTAAGAAATCTGTGTTTAGAAATCCAGGCCCGCTATGCATTTCCAGTGCAGCGATTCACTGCCTCGACACAAGAAAGCGAGGGAAATACCGCAAGGGTTAAATCAGCCAGTAATGCAGACTGGCAAGAGTTATGCCTTGCGTTTGGAAGTTGCATCAAGTAATGCAAATTATCTGAACCGGGTATCCAAACGTGTTGGATTAACTGCATGCTATCTTGAGTCGTTCTTTTAACACACATCTAAGAGGTTGTCTTCGGTTTGCGACAAAAATTGTATAACTTCATGTTCATTGTCAAATAGAATAAACTTTAAAGAAGTGATTTGTAAGACTAAAGAACTTAAATATTCATCTAAATTACCTATCTGGCCGGTGAGTGAGTGAGTGAGTTATTGTATAACGCCGCTTCGGCAGTATTGCAGCCATTAGCGGCGACCGATGAGTTGAAGGAAAGGACATAATCACATGCAGCTTACAATAGTATTAAGTATATTACAGATTATCAAAAAGTGTTATCTTAATAAAACGGTGAGATGGTTCTTCTAAAGAAAAAGGTAAATGTGCTGAAAACAGAAACATAAGGAAAGAATGATACAGTTGAACTGTTCATTTTAAATCCAAATGACTAAATATTCTTTATACCAGTTAAAATTGGGGCGTAATATCGACTGTGAGATTTCTAGAATCTGCGCTCAACATTATCTTGTACATTTTTATTATAAGAGTTCATAATAAGAGCCTCTTAGACACATGGCATATTTATTTAGTTCACTGTGTATATGGAGGATTTAAATTATTGCATTAGAAAGCTGTTTCATTCATTCAAATTCCAATACTACTGGTCACCTGGGATTATATAAGTGTGCTATCTTGTGAATATATATCTTACTCAAATTAACTTTTAAGTCGATTATAATTTATTATATTATAAGCTTTTAAAATTTACAATGGACCCTTTAACCTACCTGTATATGCCTTTCTTTCTGAATGAATCGAATGACTGTTTCAGAAGCAACATCTAATAACACACGTGACAATCAAGAAAGGTTTACCATTGATTTTCAAGGTTATTTTATCACTTTTGTGTACTTTATAAAATAAATTACATCAATAACTGGATACCATTGAAGATGACTCGGAAATCATTCCACTCCCACTAACGTTTAATTGAAATCTTTCTCTAGCCAATTTCAAGATTTCTTCAAACATCTCCTGTGCTTAAACACAATTTTAACAGTATCATGTTCAAAGAAAACAAAATTAATTATTCCAGACATTATTTGAAACTAAGCTTATTGTTTATTCCTGTTTATTTTAGTTTGAATTATTAGTTTACGGTTGTGTTTTTTATGTTTTGCCAATTTACAGTTGGATATATTGCTATTCCAATGTCATGAACTAAAAACTACAAAAAAAGCTAGGTTTGTCTCAAGAAAACCAATGTCAAATTGATTCATTAAATAGGAGGCCTTCTAAAATGATAAACAAAAAGGATATTTGATATAGATAGACGAAATGATGATAATTGATAATTGTTCAATGTTTCAGCCACATTTCACTTGGACCGGAATTATCTCGAATCATCACGAATACGAGATGTAAATTCGCTATGATCGTAAACATTGGGCAAATTTCATGAACAGCAAATACATTTGTACAAAACTTTAGCTCATAACTCGTTAGCTTTTCATTTTAAATTATATATGTATAGTAATTGTCTACGAATTATAAGAAATAAATAAGAGACAGTTGCTATTTTACTACGGATTAGTAGATGCACATTTGAGTAAGGACAAGTGTATGGATGTCAACATGCTTGAAAACGGTACAAGAATATGTACCGAAACGTCGCAACCTCCGAATAAAGAGGTTGTCATAATAATAATACTTCCATTTATATAGCGCTTTTCCACACATTGAGCACGCTCAAAGCGCATCCTTATTTGACTTCCAACTTCTAAAATGCCACTCAAACAAGTTAGATGTACAGTTTCAATAAATAGACTTGAAATCCGGCAGATAATTGTTGTGTTCTGTCATTCCATTTTGAGAATGAAAAAGTACTTTTTTTAATTAAAAAGTTTGACACGAGTTGACAGATTAGCAGCTTCCGGGAACTGTGTCAGTAGTATAGCCTTTAAATGGATAAAACAATGATGTTTCCTCCTTTGTTCAGAGACACTAGTGCTTTCAAATTGGGACATAAACACTATCTATAGTTGATTTATTCATGTTAATCCATGTAATCAACTGTACAAACACATACGGTACATGTATCTACATTAGAAAAAGGATATATTACGTCATTCTACATTAACAATGGCAGTATGTGTGTTCAAACTAGATAATATATGATATAGTGAGTTGTCGGATTGCTATTGAAACATACAGACAAAATACATTTGATATGAACCTTACTTGCAATACATGTTGGTACGTACAACATCCACCAAATCAACAGCTTGCATAGTCTATGTATCAATAATTAATATATATAAATAAAATAAATAAAAATGAAAATGAATAATGATTTATATGCATTTATCCACAGTTTATTTACATAAGTCTCTACCTCAGCCATGCTTGAATTGAAGCTACTCTTTGGTATCATGGCTATAATAAAACTACTCTGGGCCATTTGGAATATCTGCAAACATAAAAAAGAATATCTAAATGAATTATGGCTAAACTCGCTTATATGGCTATACATGAAGCTGCAATGTATTATACTATTCATGATATTGACAACAATTCTTGATATCATTTATTTATTTGAGAACATATTATGAAATGCAAACATCTTACTTCCAAGTGAAATATTCAAAATTATGACCATGACCCTTAAAAAAAGCCACTGCATTTATTGAATACCTTGGTCAAAGAACTTAACTCTTTCATTTAGCGACTACAAAATGTGTATGTGTATAATGCGTATATTATGACTGATGGTTGCTGCGGGGAGATGTGGTCATTAGTCACTTCTTGAAGACAACCGTGTAAACTCTCGACAGCATTTGAGATATGATCAATTCAGAGTTCAACTTCCAAACGCAAGGCATAACTCTTGCCAGTCTGCATTACTGGCTGATTTAACCCTTGCGGTATTTCCCTCGCTTTATTGTGTCAAGATAGTGAATCGCTGCACTAGAAATGCATAGCGGGCCTGGATTTCTAAACACAGATTTCTTAAGGAAATACTGCAAGGCCTAAATCAGCCAGTAATGGAGACTGGCAAGAGTTATGCCTTGCATTGGGAAGTTGATCAGAGTTGAGAACAACCCTTTTTTATTGACTGATATGATAAAATCAACTTCAAGACAGTGCATATGTTATAACTACACTTTCTCGACACTGGACCCTCTATCCTTAGGCTCGCAAAAACTACCTAATGCGTGATAAGGAGAATCCGAAACCGTTTATAGGATATCTGTCCAATAAAATTTCTTTACACAACATTCCAATCAAATACAATTAATCAAACTTCAAACAAGTATAACGTTACTTAATGTCGTTTTTAGGACACGGAATATGTCATGCCACCAGAAGTCATATTACTTTCTATGACAAAAGCATAATCTTCCTTGCAAATGAAAGATTGGTTGAAAGTGAGCCCAAAGCAGACATACAAATATCTAAAAATCCTTCTCATCCCTATCTTTTGTCAAGAACTTCTCTAGCCCGCTACTTCCGATTTCAGACAGCGGTTATCAAACCCTGATAGGGTCATGTGGTCTTAGTTGACATGTATTTTCTAAAAAGCCTCATCTCATGTCAGGTTCATTCGTTTGGGATTATTTTATTTCCAAGAGACTATTTTAGATGTAATTGGCGTGTCAATGTGACACACTTTAGAATTAATACTTCACTGATATTCATACATGCTTTTTGTAGATCTTTCTCATAATCATATGACGATTTGTGCCAGAGAAAAGTTGGCAGAAGGCACCCCTCCTTGTCCTCAATGGAAGATGGAATGTATTTTCTACTGCAGACACTTGATATCACATTTACAAATCGCACAAAAATTAAAACATATGAACAGAAAACTTGTGTTCATTTAGGTAGGGTCAAATAAAACCTCTTTGAAAACGTGAATAGCCTTGAGAAATATATTGTAAAAACATGATTCGGTGTGTAGAAATGAAGTCTACAACTGTTTCAATGTTCATGGGCACTGATGATCTCCAGGTGATTGGAGTCGTCAGCTATCACTGAAGAATAAGGAAAACCTATATTGTTATACACGAAGTAGGCCTTAATTGTAAACAATTTCGTGCTTACTGTTTCATCAATGAATATGAGACAACATGCTGGCAATAAACATGGTATTCAATGACAACAGGGGTTACGACCTGGAAGCTGTAATAAGAGTAGAACTGTCGGACATTACCTTAGACTTCTACTTGATACTGACATTAATGTAGGTGTTAAATTGTGACGGTTACAGCTGCAGTAATAATCTACAATTTCAATTTCCTCACGAACCAGTTTGGTGCTGTAATCTAACCTGTGACAAACAGTGTTTGTTATTAAATGCTGAGAATAAAAAACACAACCAAAGCAGTCACCTCTAACTATCTGTGTTAAAGCTTTATTCGTGTTAATCAAGCTACATACAATCACAAATACGTTGATGATAGTCGAGTTAAAAATAGTTTATAATACTAATAGTTGACACTTATTTCGCGCACTATTCCATGAAATAATGCTTGCTCAAGACGCTACATTTCATCATAGGTTTTTATAAATTATATCATTTTCATAAACATTGACGTCAATGATTAAAACTAGAAAAAGTGCATAGTATTAGAGTTTCACGAAGTTGTACGACCCAATGATATGATCCACTATCGACTAAGGGTTGGCTATACTGGGGGACCTATAACATTCCAGCAGTTAACAGTATACACAGCCGTGCAATGGGATATTTAATGTGCGTCAGGCGATTTACTCATACGAATAATGTAGGTGGCGATAAATATCTATCTATCTGTCTGTCTATCTGTTAACAAGTCAGCGTCATCCATCTCAGCTGGACGACAAACGTGTTTCATTTACAGATACATTAACTGATTATTCTCCTGAAGTGTAATTGTAAATACATTAATGTAAAGGGTTTGTAACAATTGTACGAGGTAAAACGTTTGACTTTCTTACACCGTAGAACTGTCACTTTATATTTAATCGTATATCTAGACCTTTTACAATAGCCTAGAGTGTTTTCTATCAGTTAGTGTTAGTTTTATAGTGGATAACGGCGGTCTTTGATCTCAAACTGTGAAATGATAGATTTACGACAATGCTTCCTAGGAATCACACACATGTCTTTGAGTTGACAAAATATCCCCTCAGCAGACATCAGTCACAACATACGTGCAGTTGCTAATATCCTCGGTTACCCATGGTTTTATATATGCTCCGTTACTCTCCACTATATCACCCATGGGAAACATTATCAGGGGAATCTGTTCTCTAATTACCCGCCCTTGGCCAGCATGACGAAGTCAGTAACCAAAGAAAATGCTCAATGGGATAAGAAGGAAATGATCAAGGGAGATAACCGGTGACGGATGGCTATCACATTGACCTCGCTTGCTTTGAAACGAAGTGATATGAATTGTCATTGGCTCGCAGGTCAAAGCTGCGTAGCAGTTTGATTAGCTCACGCCGGCCAAGGGCGGGTACATATTCTCCTGATAAGGTTTCCCACGGGTGATATAGTGGAGAGTAACGGAGCATATATAAAACCATGGGTAACCGAGGATGAGTTGCTAATTGAATGATACAAGTTCTTTGATCCAGGAACTGTTTGATTTTGTCATTATTGTAGTCAGAATCCTCAGTGGTTGGCGGCAGGATATATAGAGATGACCTGGGCCGGTCCGTCCGTCAGTAAAAGACTTTAATGTCAAAGCTTAGGTTAAACACATGTTTTAACACACACCATCATCATCAACCTGTCCAACCATTTTAATTTCTTAGATTCATATAGATTGTTACCAGTCGTCGATTCAAATACACAAATGTGAATTTCAAGACGAGGTGTTTTCTCGGTCAGTAATTAAAACGTATCAACATGGATGTCTCTTAATATATTATTATCATTATATATTAATATATAATGTTCACGACACTTGTATAACGTCCATGACTCAATTATCTGCATTCACAATATGAAATCAATATACCGAGTGAAGAACCATCAGTAACAAATTGCGGTTTATCAAACGCAGCAGACGTCACTGTAGTTTTGGTCCTATTTGGCCTAAATTTGATCTCAACATTAAACTGTCAACACATCTTTACCAACATCTATAAATGACGAAAAAATGTAATAATTTGATGCTTCAAAGTGTTGCCTTTCAGTGACCTTTTACATCTTCTGTTAGATTACCTTTGTCGCAGATCAAATGTGACATGGTCAGTCGTAGGAGTTACTGTCGATTGTCGGAACTAAACAGAATTTCTTTGTCAAATTGAACGATTTTATCACCCCAGACATTTATGAAAATGTGAAGGTACTGAATGTTTTCCTAAAATAACTGTTGTCCTAGACGAGAAACTACACTTCAAACTTTAGAATTAATTTATTGTAAACAACATATATGATACAACAATGTACCAAGTTGACGTTCACACTTCAAAACATCTTTCATCATGCATGATTAGAAAACAGACAGACAGACATTACAGTTCCATGTTAACGATAACTGAGAAAATGCCTACAATCATACGATCTGTGAATAAATTGGAGATTATTTGAGTCAAATCTGGTCATTAAACACTTTAGATAGGCCAATACCTTATTTTTTATCATTAAGAACGGTTTTTTTTAAATTGTCAGTTTCATGAGTTTGGAGGTGCATACTGCTTTAATGAGTGACTTTTGTAAAAAAAAAGTCAGTTAGTAAAGTGTAATCACTTCACTTGAGGTGAGGTAAGTGGGGGTTTAACGCCGCTTTCAAGAGTATTTCACTTACATCGCGGCTGATAGTATTATGGCAGGGAGAAAGCCCACATGCATGGCTATGCATTGCGGTGAAACCAGCGAGCATCGGCTGGAACTAGCGAACCATGGGTGGTACTGCGCTGTAATTCGGTGCAGCATTGCACCCAAACCTGACTGTGTGTAGAACAGACAAAGTTGCCGTGCCCCTGGCGGGATTCGAACCGTGGACCTCTTGATCCGAAGCCGAACGCACAAACCACTGCGCTATCCCGCCCCCACTTCACTTGAAAGAATGACACTAATCACATTACAGCAAAAATAATTGACTTTCATTTCATTTCATACTGGAACTTGGATCTTGACACCAAAATACCAAATTTTGAAACAGCCGTTATCCAAAGGACAGTGAACCGTTATTTGAGTGATCCATGACCTTTCGTTTCAACACTGCTAAACGATTGTTCTACCTAAAATCACTAATCGTTGTCCTGATATATTGTCTTCTTTCAAATCGGAACGAATTTGCTGTTAAACAAATTGGGTGTTGCTTAATTAATTTCCAAGTGTATATATTCAACCACAGTTTGTTGACATTTATACATGACAAACTAGTCACTGTAACCTATATTTTTACGTTGAGTATATGTACATTGTTTTCAACCTGAATTATCTTGAAACAACTTATGAACATATTTAAAAGTTGATTATACCCAAGAGAAAAGAAATTTGATAGAGATTCGATGAATTCAATTTGATGGAAACAAATAATGGCACTAATATGAAATAAATATGCACATAAAACAAAGGTCAGTAGGGTATTATTTCTTTAATTGAACACCGAAAACCAACTTTAGTGAAATTGATCATGTATGTGCCTATTGAGAAAAGAATACTTATGTTGATAAATCGATATTAAAAAAAAACACGTTTGCATACATTATTAAAACTTCTTTTTCAGAATAACCTTATAAATTTAAATTCATTACTTTATCAGTTGATGATAATTGGTAATACCATGGTAAGAAGTAGTTTTGATTTAAACATATTTATCCAATTGAAAGGATTGGGTACAAGTTACACTACAAGAAGTAGTGTAGCATTTCAATGTTTTATACATGTTTTCATATTTAATTAATTATCCATTTATAAAGTAAATTTTCAGAATGCATAGTTTGTGATTTGTCACATGATTTCAATTTCATTACTTTCTTTGCTTGTTCTAAGGGTAATTTAACTCAGAAAGTTTAGAGGCTAAAAATTAATTGGTTTTGCGATAAGCAGAAGATTTAAGTTATTTTACACGTGTGAATAAGAATAGAGTGTGAAGCACAGACAATTTGAAATGGAAACTTGACATTGATGTCACTTTTGAGAAAGGACAGAACCAAAGAATTCAAACTTTTTCAAACAAAGTAATTTTATTTCATGCAAGCGTTAGGTCTATTATGATAAAGCGTGGAGCACAGTGATGTAGTTGTTAGTATGTCTGCCTCTCAAATATGTAGACATAGTGCATGATTAGAATGTCAGTACAGATGGTTATTAGTGTCTTTTGTATGTAAGCTTTTTTGTCATGGGAGATGCCTGGTACATGTATATACAGGTATTTACCAACTTCGTTAAACAAGTAACTCCAATTTGACATAAAAAAATACACAATCTATACAGATGTTGACATATGAGTTTTGTTTACAGAAATAGTCACGGTTATAAAATCTTACATTACTGAGTCAGAGACATCTGCTATCTCCTTGTTATTTCCTACATTTAAGCATGAAGGTCATGGATGATAATTGATTTATATAATGCCTAATATCCAGGTTATCACCTGTTCAGCGGTGCAACCTTTCCATTATCATCATGACAAAGAACAGACATGCAAGTTTCAAGGTCTCAACCAGGTAGATTTCTCAATTGCACCACCGTCGAAATAACGAGCAACAACAATAAACAATATCAATTAAATAACCAATTAAAATCAGACAATACTTACAATTTTATAAAACACATCTTGAAATCAATTTTGGTTTTTCTATCAGCCAAACGAAATGACTTATTCATCAGCAGTTATACCAGACATTATCTCCATCACCTACCTATTTAAAATATCAAGACATTATACACATGACATATCTACCACTCCGAGTGGTCTCAGAACTAAATTTATGCAATACGTCAATCACATTAAAAGTTAATCAAGAAATACAAATATTAAAACATAAATATGTACATGTAAACACCAGCACTACAAGCAAATATGATAATTTATAATTTAATAATAATTTTAAACATGTGTCAACAAAGTTTTTTTGCTGCAAACAAAGTTGTAACTTGTGCAGGCTGACTTACTTTCGTTGTCATTTTCAGGCGTCAAACTGCAGCAAGTTTCCATGCAGTTTGTCTTTGCTTTCAGCAGAGCACACATAGTTGAGAGTTTCAGCTGTTATTTGTGCTCTGTGTAGTTTTTTTTAACCATGCTGAATGTTCATTCTGATGCTGTATTAGAATTTGACTGGTTAGTAGGCTTTATCTAGAGTGCTAAAGTTGGGAAACATTAGTCTCCCGTTGTATGAACTTTTACATTTGCTAAGTCATTCCACATCTACTCACGTGTACCCTCTGGAATTTATGTGATAATATTTCATGGATATGTTTACAATTAAACATTCGAAAAGAAACTAATTTATTATACAGAAAATAACTTCTGATATACACATGTTCAAAACCAGATTTTAAGCTTAAGCTCTATATGTCATTCCGCCAAAGACTGCACTTGCAGTGGCTATGTTGCAAATAGGAACATATACATGCGGGATTACATCTCGTCTAAGTTTAGAATCAAATGTTCTTGACAACATGTCAAGCATTTCCTCTCCTCCTTTCTCATTACTCTCATATTGAGATTGAGATTATATAAGATTGAATGGTTGATTTGTGCACTGTATTGTAACGTCGTTATCAGAAGTAATAATAATAATATAATAATATTTATATGCGCGCCTTATCCACATCAATAGATAGGTTCATGGCGCTACAAGAGGGAATGACATTAGATAAATATATACAAAGTTATTCAAGGGTTATTGGAAATACAATGAGAAAAGATGGGTCTTGAGATTGCGTTTAAATGAGTCCAGACTGTTGGCAGATTTCAGGTGGTAGGGGAGTGAGTTCCACAGAGTAGGTGCAGCGCGATAGCCAGACAGTTATTAAAACATTCATACCCATCATTGAAGTAATATAAATGTACAGAAAATAATAAAATCAGATATTGGAGTAATCAACTTCATCCATAACATAATAACGTATGGGTACTTATAATATATGTGTGTAACATATAGATGAATGCTCAATATTGATCTATTCTAATAATACAAATGTGTAAATTAACATTGTAACACATAATATAGCACCCATTTTCCAAACCACAGACTCGGCATGTCTGAATGTTGATCCTTAAGAGTAGTATAGAAACTGCCGTTCCTGGCCCACCCCAGCCCATGCTATCTCTATGGGAGTTTGGGTATCCACACAGGGTATCCACACGATGAGGAAAACCCATCTATTTATGGTATCTGATGTCACCTTCCTATAACGAGCCGTGGAATCCCCATCTATTTATAGTAACCGATGTCATCTTCCTACGACAAGTCTGGACATGTTGAACATGTTAAATTTAATCCGCGAAGTATTTGAGACTTATGTTATTGTCATTAAATGGGGACATGTCAAGACATGTTGGTCTTTTCCGCGAAGCATATCATCTCTATAAATAAGCCAGGTTTTCAAACTTCCCTCATTTCTCAGCTGCACCTGGACCTGCACACATCACTCTGAAGAATCTTTGTGAAGCAGATTTCTTGAGAACTTTTCCAGTTTATTTGGTGAGTTGCCTTAATAGTTGCCTTAATTTTACTTCAATTTTACTTCACACACTTTAAAGTTTAAGCTGTCGGGGGCCACTTTTTGTTTGCGTGAATGTTTGGTAGAAAACAAGCTCATTACTCAGTCACTGATAATAACTGGGTTATATAGTAAGGAGAAAGGTCTTTTCAATGATCACGAGTGTGAGATGACTAGGATATATCAATTAATGAATATTTCATACTTTCAAAACATGAATTATAGTTTTAAAAGCTTTGATATTACTTATCTTTATATTGTGATAAATTTATACTATTATTTTATCAAAAAATAACTTTGCAGTGACGATAATAACTGGAAAAATATATCTCATGGAAAGAGTTATCTACCTTGGCCGAGGGGCCGTCTGTTTACATGTCTATTTTTAGAACACCTCCGGCGTAGCATTCATTCGACCATTCAACCACATTCTGAGTGTTAGGATATGCAGATAGAAACAAGATTCGTGTTGATTGTAGTTGAAATAAATGTTCACTTATCAAATGATATACTGTTCAAATTCGATACTATGTGACTATTTAATAAATTGCAATAACAACGAACTGAAGTGTCATATAAAGGGACATAACTCGTCATCTGAACATTCATATCTCGCCCCATATGTTTACATACATATTAATGCGATCTATTTTGTTTAGATTTCATGACTTTTATTGATAATACTTCTTGTTATTTACTCTTGTGTATCTATGTTTTAGTAGTTGCATATGAGAGACAACATGAATAAATGATAAATGTTTGTTTTTATCAGACAAATTTAACATGCTATTGTCATTTCTGTTTACACAAATGATATTGTTATAATATATGTAAGGAATCTTTTTTTTTTCATAATATATAATTTATTAATGTTAGTACTTGAATGTGTTCTTTTGCTCATATGTGTTATTAATTATGGCTGAAAGTATCAATATAATACTCAGTGTAAACTATAATGATACTAGGGTTTCTTTTATTTATTTGCAGAAACATGGCATCTCAAAGAGTCAACAAGACCTTCACCTGTAGCGAGTGTGAGGAGTCGTTCACTCACAAACCAAATCTCTATAGACACAAGCGAACCCATCATAATACTGATAAACATCAATGTGACCAATGCAACCTCACCTTCAATAGGAAAGATAGCTTAAAACGACATAAGATGCTGAGGCATGCTATTCAAATGGGAGGTGGTACTGAACAAGACAATAGAATTGAAAATGGATGCAATTTACAGGCTTTAGGAGGTACAGTACGAGTTATAAAAATACCAGGAGAGGGTGTGGGAAAGTTTGACCCCATGATGTTTTTGAAAAGTCATTACGAGGAGGTGAAGAGGGTATTAAAGACGGGGATCAAGGAGAGGAGGGGATTAAAATGGTACTTAGCCATCAAAGTGAAAATGACTCGTCGCCAAGGAGATGCTATCAACACAGCAGAACCCGTATTCAGGGGGAAATGTCAAATGTCTCTTAAACTTGAAGATCTGGATGAGGGGTTGAGGGAGTCAGTTAAGAAAATATACACTTCCTTCATCGAATACCAGCGACAGGGAAGTAACTGGACAGTGGATAAAGTATTAGAGCTGACCATCCACATGGCAAAATATCGACCACTCAGAGCCTCCAGTTACATCCCACTTCCAATCAAGTTGAGATCAAAACATGCTATCATTAACGTGAAAAACAGAGATAAGAAGTGCTTCATGTGGTCTGTACTGTCAGCTCTATACCCAGCAGAGAAACATACATACCGAATGAACAAGTACAAGTCCTACACAACTGATCTGAACTTCACGGGCATCAACTTTCCAGTCAAGTTAAATGACATTCCCAAGTTTGAGTCCCTGAATCAAATCTCTATCAATGTGTTTGGATATGAGAAAGGACAGGTATACCCTCTACATATTACTAAGCAACAGTTAGAGAAACATTTGAATCTGTTGATGATCTCTGATGCTAAGAAGACACATTATTGTTGGATAAAAGATTTAAACCGTCTTCTGTTTGATCAGAAAACTAATGCTCACAGACATTATTTCTGCCCCTACTGTCTCCATGGCTTCACTCGTCAAGATTTATTGGAAGACCACAAACCTTATTGTCAAACCCATGGCCCTCAGCGCATTGAACTGCCCAAGGAAGAGGACAAGTGGCTTCATTACAAAGATGTTAGAAAGCAACTCAAAGTCCCCTATGTTGTCTACGCAGATTTCGAGTCACTCCAAGTCCCTATCTCTGGTTGTTCTAAAAATCCAACCACCTCTTCAACAGAAAAACTAACAAGACATGTAACATGTGGATTTTCGTACAAGGTGGTGGGTCTCACACTAGACCACTGCAAAGCTCCAGTGGTATACCGTGGAGAAGATGCAGGAGACAAGTTTGTTGAGGCGATGGTCCAAGAACAAGAAGAGATTGAGAAGAAATTCAAAGAAATAAAACCATTAACCATGACTGGGCGGGACTGGCAAACCTTCAAAACAGCAACACACTGTCATATTTGTTCCCAACCCTTAGGTCAAGATCGAGTTCGAGACCATTGTCACGTGACCAGTAACTTTCGTGGAGCAGCACACAGTGCTTGCAATATCAACTATAAATTCACGGGCAGAATACCGGTCATACTGCACAATACCCGGAGCCATTGGAAAAGTCAAGAATAAAAATATAAACTGCATCCCTAACAACATGGAGAAATACATTGCCTTCTCCTTAGGGTGCATGGACTTTATTGACTCATTTCAGTTTATGCCCTCATCCCTCGAAAAGCTGGTCACCAATCTAGCCAAAGAAGGTTCTTCTAAATTTCATCACATGGAGCAGCAGTTTGGACAAGACAGACTTCCCCTTCTGTTGAGGAAACAGGTATACCCTTACGAGTACTTTGACTCTGTAGCAAGGTTTACAGAAACTCAACTCCCTCCAGTAGAAGCCTTCTACAGTACACTGTCTGGTGAACACATCTCCGCAGAAGACTATCAACATGCAGAATTAGTATGGGAGACCTTTGGAATAGAGAACTTGGGTCAATATCATGACCTGTACGTCTTAACTGATGTATTAGCACTAGTGGAAGTTTTTGAAAATTTTCGAAATATCTGTTTGGAAGCATATCAATTGGACCCAGCCCACTTTTACACTAGCCCAGGACTGGCCTGGCAGGCTGCTCTAAAAATGACAGGCATTCAACTAGAGCTTCTCACTGATATTGACATGCATCTGTTTATCGAGCAAGGACTGCGGGGAGGTATTTCCATGATTACACACCGTTATGCCAAAGCTAATCATCCTGGAGTTCCTGATTATAATCCAAACCAGACAAACAAGCACATCATGTATTTAGATGCCAACAATCTCTATGGATGGGCCATGTCGCAAGCACTTCCAATCTCTGGCTTCAAATGGATAGATGAAATACCTAACCTGAACCAAATACCAGATGATGCCCCAGAGGGATATATATTTGAGGTGGATTTGGACTATCCACATGAGCTCCATGATAGCCATAACGAATATCCCCTAGCCCCTGAGAAGTTGATGGTTAAGGAGGACATGCTCTCACCTTACGCAACTCAACTCTTAGAAGAGCTCAAACTCAAAGGAACCAGCACAGAGAAACTTGTTCCGAACCTACAATCAAAACAGAAATATGTGGTTCACTACAGAAATTTAAAGTTTTACCTCTCTTTAGGTATGCGAGTTACCAAGGTGCACAGAGTGCTGAAATTTAAACAAGAACCATGGTTGAAGCCATACATTCATTTTAACACAGATATGAGGAAACAAGCCAAGAACGATTTTGAGAAGGATTTTTTCAAACTCATGAATAATTCTGTGTTTGGCAAGACGATGGAGAATTTGAGAAAAAGAGTGGATGTCAAGTTAGTTAAGGGTGAGAAAAAGGCTCAGAAACTAGTTGCCAAGCCCAACTTCCATGCCTTCCGCATCTTTAATGAGGATTTGGTCGCTATCCACATGCTGAAGCAACGCCTCTATCTCAATAGACCAATTTATGTGGGATTTTCCATATTGGACATCTCTAAGATTTTGATGTACGATTTTCATTACAACCACATCAAGTCAACCTATGGTTGCAAAGCCTGCCTGTTATTCACCGATACAGACTCTCTGTGTTACTGTATCCAAACTGTGAACATCTATGATGATATGGCAAAGGACCAATATCTGTTTGATACATCGGATTACCCTTCTGACCATACTTTGTACAGCTTGGAGAACAAGAAGGTTTTGGGGAAAATGAAGGATGAGACTTGTGGTCTGCCCATCTACGAGTTTGTGGGTCTAAAGTCAAAAATGTATTCTCTCGTCCATGAAGTGAAGGATAAAGAGACAGGTAAAATATCATTGGTGGAGAAGAAAACTGCCAAAGGTATTAAAAAGTCAGTGATCAAGAGAGACACAAAACATGATCATTATAAACAGTGTTTATTGGAGAAGCAAACACATATGTCGAAAATGACTCAGATCAGGAGCTATGGACACGAGCTCTACAACATCCAGCTCAACAAGCTAGGATTAAGTCCCTTTGACGACAAGCGATACCTCTTGGATGATGGGATCACCAGCTTGGCCTATGGACATTGGAGAATCGATCAACTATAAAGGTTGAGAATATTAAGGGTGGCATCATTTAAGTTCTGAACGTCAACCCGTCAACATGTATTCCTGTCCAATATGTACAAAGGATTTTTCAAGACCATCCAACATCAAACGTCATATGAGAGAAGTACATTTCATCCAACAACCCTCAGCATCTTCCACTTTTCCAGCCAATAATGAGACAGTTCCTTTAAATATCTTAGGTCCTCATCAATCTCCTCAAGCTAATGCTGCTCCTCCTCCTCCTCCTCCTCCTCCTCCTCCTCCTCCTGCAGCTCGAACGACCCCTTCGGCTATAAAAATTCTAAAGCATCCCTTCACCTCAACGGTTTCAGGACCTACTTCCTCTGGAAAAACCCATCTCATGAAACAACTCCTTCAAAATGCCAGCATTGAACCTTTTCCCCAGAGAATCATATGGCTTTACAAACGATGGCAGCCTTTGTACGACATCATTATGAAAACTGTTCAACCTCATGTTGAATTTATACAGGGAATCCCATTAGAATTGGAAAGTGATCAGTTTATAAATCCAAGAGATAGAAATTTGATCATTCTTGACGATCTCATGTCGACAGCGAGTAAGGATCACCGTATCAACGATCTTTTCACTGAAGGGAGTCACCATAGGAATCTCTCCATCATCGCAATTAACCAAAACTTGTTTTATAATAAGGACCCAACTCAGCGGAGGAATAATCATTATCTAGTTTTATTCAATAATCCCATTGACAAACAGCAGGTGATGACATTGGCAAGACAAATGTATCCTGGAGAAACGTATAAGTTCATGCAAAAGTATGAACAGGCAATTGCTCAACCTTATGGGCATCTGTTAGTGGACTTGAAACCATTCACACCTAATGATGAACGATTATGCCCGAATGCCCTGAGAATCGAAACAGTTGGCTGTATAAAGGGAACAGATCAACCAACAGAACTTCATTCCGTATCAGACATTAAGACTGAGCAGACGTGTGACGAACAGTTCCTCGAGATGCCTTCATGTGATGATTGTGGTTTAGTGTTTCAAGATACTCATGATTTGCAACGACACCTTAAAACCTGGTGCCCTGAGGGGAAGGGAACAAAAAGAAGATATGAAAGTGAAGAAGAGGAAGATAGTTCACCTAAAAAGCAGAACATGAATGATGCTAGATGGTTTGATTTTTATCTTGATAAGAGTTGGGAACATGGAGCTGATCAATTGAAAGATGATATTGAATCAAAGAAACAACGATACCTATCCCAAGGGAAGGATCCCGTGTGGATTCAACAAAAGCTGACAAAATTCATGGAAATGGAATACTTTGATAGGATTAATAAAGGAGTTTGTACAACGTTCTATCTGTATGAAAACCCTATTGTTACCTCTATAATCAAGCAGCTAAGACTATCAGGAGAGCCTACTTTTCAGTTTTATGAAACCCTAGATTCTGAAGTAAAACGATTGCTGAGACCCTACAAGGCCAAGATCTTATCTCATATGGATATGGATTTGATAGATTCTGATGATGAGGAAGAGGAGGATGAAGAAGAAGATGAGGAAGAAGAGTATGAAGGAGAGGATGAAGAAGAAGAGGAGGATGAATGAACTGTGTATATAAGGACATACTGTATATAATCTTTCCCATTTGAGAGTAGACAGTCAGCGAGTTAACATGACCTGGGAAGAGTATTTAAAGAAGATCTACTACGACCCTTCATATCCTGCTAGCTTATCTGGCCCTGATAAGTTATATAGATATGTAAGAAGAGCTGGAAAATATGTTTTGAGCAAATACAAGATTACAAAGTGGCTACAGAGACAAGAAGCTTACAGTCTTCAGCGTCCTGTTAGAAGAGCATTTGCTAGAAATAAGATAGTCGTTACTGGGATAGACGACCAATGGTCAGCTGATCTCATGGATATGGTCAAGTTTTCAAAGTATAATAATGAAGTAGTCTATGTACTAGTAGTCATTGACGTGTTCTCTAAATACCTTTGGCTGAGACCCTTGGAAGATAAGAAAGGTCGCACTGTTGCCAAAGCCCTTGATAACATATTTGAGGAAGGGCGACAACCTACAAGAATAAGAACAGATCGAGGTCAGGAGTTTCGTGCTAAAGAAGTTCAGTCACTCCTGAAGAAGAGAGCTATTAAACATCTACTCACAAACAATGAAACCAAAGCCTCAGTGGCTGAACGTGTGCTGAAAACCATCAAGACTCGATTTTATCGTTATTTCACACACAAACAGTCCTATAGATATTTGAACCAACTACAGAAATTTACTGACAGTTACAATGAAACTTATCATAGAACGATTGGTTTGGCTCCGTCTAAAGTGACCAAAGGCAAGGAAACTAATATCTGGTGGCGTATGTATTGGCCCAAGAAAACTAGTACCAAGAAAATGATGAAGAAGCCTTTCCGATTCAAACTAGGAGATAAAGTTAGACTCACTCATCTCCGGAATATATTCAGTAGAGAATACAACGAGAAATGGACAGGGGAAATATTCACCATCTCCCAGAAAATACTACGGGATGGACTGCCTCTGTACAAGGTCAAGGACTATGATGGTGATGAGATCCAGGGCACCTTCTACCAATCCGAACTTCAAAAGGTGAACATACGAGATGATGATGTATGGAAAGTAGAGACAGTACTGAAGACCAGAGGAAGGGGACCGAATAAACAACATTATGTTAAATGGCTTCATTGGCCTAAGAAATTCAATTCTTGGGTCAAAGCTTCTAATGTCCAGAAACTGTAAATAAATACTATGTAAAGGTGCACGAGGATGGTCCCCTGACCTTTGTGCACTTGTATGTACGGGGGTAATAAAATGTAAATATAAATTGTATAATCTTGTTGTTGATCATATATATGTGAAAGAAAATGTTATAACCAGTCAAAGTACTAGACAACCTCCAAAACAAAAACGAATCACATGTACGGTACATGTCCAGACTTGTCGTAGGCAGATGACATCGGTTACTATAAATAGATGGGGATTCCCCGGCTCGTTATAGGAAGGTGACATCAGATACCATAAATAGATGGGTTTTCCTCATCGTGTGGATACCCTGTGTGGATACCCAAACTCCCATAGAGATAGTATGGGCTGGGGTGGGCCAGGAACGGCAGTTTCTATACTACTCTTAAGTAGTCTCTACGTAATGTAGAACAAAGGTCCATACCAGCAGCACCGTATTCAGCGGTCGACCGTGTCCATTTGGTGGATGATACGCACGATCTGCCGCTAATTGTAATACATATTATCAATTGAGCCGTATCAACTGTTCAATCGGTGAATTCTTAACGAATAATTAGCTTATAGCTGCATAAATGAGAATGTAAAACGTACCGTAGCTTTTTATGCATCGGTATATCTAAATTTACACAGAAAAGTATGCAAAAGTACCATAAAGACCAACGCATCAGTTTGTGGTCATGTTCACTAGTTTTCTTGATACAACATATACTTATTACAGTCAGAATATAGTATGAAAATTAACAAATCTAAGAGGATATTACACAACCTATACTTATGTAAGAGGGCAAATCAATGAGCATGTGTGTAACACAGCTACAACTACGTTTGTATCTAGGAGGACATGGCGTAGCAATTTGCATTTCTATCATTCAGTTGCGGACTCGACGGAGTGCATCCACAGAACAGATTTTGCCGGGGTCAAGTGGTCCATGACTTTTCAGACAGATACACTGTTAAGCAATGAACACCAATACCCTGTAGTGACCGTGCATAGCGATCTGTTGTTCAGTCATACACTAATATACATGTTCAATCATTAAAACAACTAAGATATCTATATATTCCTGAAGATTATCAATGTGCCGGTGTCTCGTCTGAATCAGTCCGCATTCGGGTCTTTGTGGGTCATTTAGAAGTGGCATACATGAGAACAGAAATATTTTCATCATTATATGTATATAAACTGACGGGCAAAAGAAAGTATAACACTCACTTGTTTTCGATTAATTAAATATTTTAAAGAAATGAGATGCATTTGAGTATGACACGACACAATACTACCTTTCGGCAGTAGTTTGAATGATTTAATTGGTGACTGTTTTATTTTTTAACTAAAATATCATTATTTAAAGTAGACAGGGGTAAGAAGTCAAATTTACACCAACATGACCCTTACCATGTTCACAATGTTGTAAATGTGTGCAGGACGAAGCACATTTATTGATTTTCACACAGAGTATATGTTATATGTCGATGAACAATTATGTTTGATCAAAATCTATTTGGGGGGAAAATTTAAATTTTAAATTTTAAATTTAAAAAAATCAAACCGCGTAGAGGTATTCTTTGACTGATTTAATGTTTTGGACTAATTTCAAGAAGTAGTCCGGTTTTGAATACGACATCGAAAAATTTAGTTATTTGAAATTATACATATGATAAATACAACTGAGTCATACACTTTCTTTTGCCCGTCAGTGTATATAAATGGATCACATCTTGTTATATCGTTACAGGCCACCTAATGGAGGCGTGAGTATATACTCCGAAAATGGTATTCAGAAAATATTCCTGTTTCAGTCTGCATTGCTTGCTTTTACACTTTTTGATATATAGTGGTTAGCTTTGAAAAGGGGACAATTGTCATGAGTTGTGGCTGGGACACACCAATATTCCAACATTTGTAGACAATTATAAATTTGATAACATATGAAGATTTTGTAAATATCAAAAGTTCTGACATTTTCAAATGCTATTCTACTTCCATGGAACTGCAGACATGCCCCTGGGGATATTATTAATTCTTAGTAAAATGATGTTCTTAAAGGACGGACTCGTCTAGACAATTAATTAACAACTTCACCTTTGACGTTAAAGGGGCAGTAGCACGTTTTTTTCGGTGAAATAGGTTGATGAAATGTATTTGAAAAATAATGTCACCAATAGTAAAACATCCTTTCCTTTTCAGAAAATCAAGTTAAAAAATGAGTCTACATGGTTCCGTAAAGCCATGGGAATCTGTTTTGTCATTCGAAATGATAAATTGTGTTCACAATAAAATGGCCGCCATGCACTGTTTTTACCACTACGGAAAATTGGTTTGTGTAATAATATGTTTTACCCTCTAAAGTGAATATAAATGACATAAACTACCCTTATAAATAGGAAATTTGTAAAAAAACGTGCTACTGCCCCTTTAATCTCTAAAAGTTTATGTGATTTGAAGTTGAACTGCAGTGTGTATGTTGACGACGAATTTTCACTTCATAATTGATTACATAATGTCATTTATGATATTGTCTGATATATTGAAACAAGACAATGCTATCTCATGCGTAAGATTTCATGCATGTTTCTGAACACTGACATATCCTGCCTCACATTGTAATATTAGAGTGAAACACGCCACTGTTGATCCTCAATAGCACAATGGTTACCTAAATTAATTAATTAAATTTATTAATTTATATAAGAATATATAGTTGCGCGCACATGTACTCTACACTAGTACAGTCTCCATGTAAATTTGACTGAGTTTGTTGAAAATTCCAGTTCATGTTTTTGATCTTGAAATAAATATTCTTAAATCCTGTAAGAGCGGTGAATATGGTTTGCAAAAATTACATTACATACTATATAAAACGTTTTAATGGGGAACATTACATTAAAGTTATGTTGTATACGACACAATGTCACGATCACCTATACTGTAATATTGTAAAGTCACACTGGACTTCGAATAACACTTATTTTTTATTGTATAAATTAACAAAATCCCTTTATGATCATCATTTGTGTAATATAATGAGTTAAACAAGCATTTTCGCGATCGCTACAATAGCGTCAATCCGCCAGTCACCAGTCGCCAGCAAATATGTGGAGAAAAGCTATAAAAACTCAATCTTGTAACATTTAAATTGTTAACGAATAAGAATCACTCAAACTAACCGTGAACTAACCGTGAACCGTGACAGGGTTACTTCTAGAAAACTGTACAGTGGAAAATTGGTTGTTGAAGGTGTGCAACATCCGGTTTTCCTGTACAGTCGAATACCCCCTGTGTAGTTGATGTCGATCATCTATTTCTGATACAATGTAGTATAACCAACTGCGTTCAGCCTGTATGTAAGACATATCAGCATTTACGTAGAGTTTTAAAGGGGCTGTAGCACGTTTTTTGTAAAAAAAAATATTCAAATTTCCCATTTTTAATGATTGTTTATGTCATTTATATTTACTTTAGAGGGTAAAACATCTTTTTACACAAACCAATTATATGTAGTGGTAGTAACGGTGTTGCATATGAAACAAAAATTGCGTGGCGGCCATTTTGTTGTGATCACAGTTTATCATTATGAATTACAAAAACGATTCCCATGGCTTTACCGAACCATGTACACTCATTTTTTAACTGGATTTTCCGAAGAGAGAAGGGTGTTTTACTATTGGTGACAATATTTTAAAAATACTTTTCATCGACTTATTTGAGCTACTGCTCCTTTAACAAGCAGCATGTGCTAGTTCGTGATTACAACGTAAACTCAATCAGATGAAGCTTTATCTCTGAAGAATGCAGTAGATGTAATAATCAATTTAAGACAAATTCAAATGATTTGGAATAAACTGACAACAAAGGATGACACGCGGCATCACGTTTTATTGCTTGATATAGTGGAATGTCACGTTCAGAAGGACAAACAACTTTCACTACCACAGGTGAGAAGAAAGTTGGAAATTTTGAGATCAGTTGTAATTTTTGACATTGTTGTATGCTGCAAGCATTTTGGTTGCACTCGGCTAACAACCCGAGCCTTTGGGCACACCTGACATGTTGTGGAGCCGTACTGAGGCTGGTATCTTCCATCAGGACACGGGAAACAGGGAACCAGACCTGTCGGGGAAAACGTCTCCGGTCCACATTGCTCTGGAAGATAATTTAATAAGATAACAATATTTAATTTGAATATCATACGTACAATCAGTTCCGATAGTTCCAAAGTAACAAAGGAAGGATTTTATCGAAATGGAAACGAACCAAAACAGAAAAACATTAAATCACCAGATTACTGACATTTTAGGAATGGTGATATGCATAACACAGTAATTGAAACACTGAATAGCTGTAAATTGAATACCATTTTGTCCTGTTTTGGACTTTACATATATTACATATTTTTGAAACAATTTAAAAATGACACTTTTAAAAGACAAATCGCAATATAATTCTCTGAATTACGCTTTCTATCAACTTTCTTATAACGTTTCTTTCTGGGTCATTCAGGAGGACATGACAGGTTGGTTCTGGTATGTGTTCAGAATACAAGGTTTGCACGTGTTGGTCTTCACATCAGCGTACGATCCGGCAGAACAAGGGACTGTAAGAGGGAAAAAATAACAGTTTATTAGGGATAAGACAGTGACTTACGTATTGATTCAATATATGCACATGCACATTCTACATAAGAATTAAAACATCCACGATAAGTGTTTACTTGAAACGAGAAGAACTACGTGTTTCTCCACATCTGTTGAACTTGTATCACCCACAGAAGGGTCGAACAGATTTAGTGATACATTTTGGTGAATAAAGATGAACACATTTAAGCCTGGCTCAATGATGAGCACAAGATCTATCATCTATCATCTAACTTCCTGTTTTGGTGATGTTTTTTTATTTGAGTTTCAATAGGTTTAATCGATATCCATTATCATATCAATCATAAATGGACATGGTTGGACATGTGGAACAGCAAACTATCAATTTATTCGCATTCAACGCTCACGTATTATAAGCGAATAACCTCACACACCATTCTTATCTTTAAAGGGGCACGTTTTTTCGCTCAAATAAGTCGATGAAATGCATTTGAAAAATAATGTCACCCCTAGCAAAACACTCTTCTTTCTTCAGAAAATCAAGTGTACACGTTTCGGTAAAGCCATGGGAATCGTTTTTGAAATTCGTAGTAAAAAAAGGTTTTCACATTAAAATTTCCGCCATACAATGTTTGCTTTATACACAACACTGATATAACATTGGTTTGTGTAATAAGATTTATACGCTCTAAAGAAAATATAAGTGACATAAACTATCATTAAAGCAGGGAGATTTGAAAAATATAAAATTTGCAAAAAACGTGCTACAGCCCCTTTAACCTTCACACTCACCACAAGCTCCTGCCTCAGTCTGTGCGTAGCCCGCTTTACACTTCACTGCCATCTTCCCAGTGACAGTTTTAGCCTCAACCTGTTTGACAACTGCTTGAGTAATGGCTGCAGATCGAATACTAGCTCTGCAAAACATGTGATACAACTGCTTGAGTAATGACTGCAGGTCGAATACTAGCAGTGCAAAACATGTGATACAACTGCTTGAGTAATGGCTGCAGGTCGGACACTAGCTCTACAAAACATGTGATACAACTACTTGAGTAATGACTGCAGGTCGGATACTAGCTCTACAAAACATGTGATACAACTGCTTGAGTAATGGCTGCAGGTCGAATAGTAGCTCTGCAAAACATGTGATGCAACTACTTGAGTAATGGCTGCAGGTCGGATACTAGCTCTGCAAAACATGTGATACAACTGCTTGAGTAATGACTGCAGGTCGAATACTAGCTCTGCAAAACATGTGATACAACTGCTTGAGTAATGGCTGCAGGTCGGACACTAGCTCTACAAAACATGTGATACAACTGCTTGAGTAATGGCTGCAGGTCGGATACTAGCTCTGCAAAACATATGATACAATTGTCTTTCAAGAGGACACTTTTCTAAAGGTGTTCTTGCCAAAGACGTTTTCACTGGGACTACGTTCAGAACTCCAGTTAAGTCTTTATATTAAGTGATGTTTTGATTAGAGAAAAGCACACATTGCATTCATTTGAAACTCACACTTTCATGGCCACGGGTCGGATATTCCCCATCCTTAAGATGGAAGATGTCCTGAAACAACACATATGGAAATGTTACACATTATTCTGAGACAAACATAAAACAACTCGTTTGCATTAATTGTTTCTGACTATACCAATACAGTCAGACATCGTTTATCCGCACAATGTGGTTACAGTTGAGTCAAATGGAGGAGGCGCTACATACATTGGTTCCATTACGTCATACACTTAGCGAGAGACAACTTGCCAAAATGGTTCTGTTAATGTCATGTCATGTCTTGTCCAATTTAGTAAATTTGAAAACCTCTGCAACCAAATTATTCCGATGTGCTTGTTAACACACTATTTATTCTCTGCAACCAAAACAGTATTTGCCAAGGTAGCAATAATGATGAATAATTGCTGTAAATAAATTTATGTGCAGATCCATATAGGGGTATGCAACCAAATACACTAAATACGATGTTTCAAGTACATTTCTGTCCTGCAACCAATTTTGGATGTCAGATGTGATATGTCATGTTTTAGAAAATCATCTCTGCTATTAATGATCACTTACTCTTACTTTAGAAGCATTTAAACATCATTAAACATCGGACCCTTCATTAAAAATGTACCCGATTGTAGGAATCTTTGGAGCCAATGTTTTCGACAGCATGGTTCTGGAAAGAAGGAGAAGTCTTTAAATGAGATTTTCAAAACTCGAATGAAAAACTGGTCATCAATAATACACCTTTAGCTGCCTGGAGTGTAGATTTCCTAAAAGAAGACATGTCTTTTACCTGAGAACCATTGTATTACGAAAACATGCCATTGGCATTTTGTTGTCAAATTCTTTCTTATACCTCATAGCAGGGTTTTTGGAGATCACTTTCTTAGATTTGTCAGCCATAGACTTCAACAGAGCATCAGCTGCTTCAGGGGACAGAGTTCTGAAGCACAGAGGGTTCCAATTAAGAGACGTATGTTTGGCGTTCACGGTATCATTTCATAAAGTGTATCGACCTCAAGCAGATGCAACTCAAGGATTAAAATACTGAAACGTAACAGCTTACAATACATATTCATCAAGGTGACGATTCCCAATAACTGCAGCATAATAAGTATATACATTGACATGCACAAATAATTTAAACAAGTAGTTGTCACTAAGGTGACACGATCCCCCGCCGCAAATTAATACTTCAAAATTTAAAAATAATGTCAAGATCAGCAAAATTGACTGTCAAACATGTCGAAAAAGTCAAAGCTCCAATGTGACCTTGAGAAAAATGTCAAGGTCACCAAAATCTAATCAGCCCTTTGTCTTTCCTAGGAGGTGCATTATGTAAGATATGATGGAATTCCGGTGAATGGTTCTTGAGATATCCCGCTGACAACCTTTACATGTACATTAACATGTCGAAAAATTTAAAATTCCACTGTGACCTTGAGAATAATGTCAAGGTCACCAAAATGTAATCAGCCCGTCGTCTTCCCTAGAAGGTGATTTGTGTAAGAAAATATGGAATTCCGGTGAATGGTTCTTGAGATAACTCGCTGACAAGATTTACATGTACATTAACATGTCGAAAAATTCAAAGTTCCGCTGTGACCTTGAAAATAATGTCAAGGTCACCAAAATTTAATCAGCCCGTCGTGTTCCCTAGAAGGTGCTTTGTGTAAGAAATGATGGAATTCTGATGAATGTTTCTTGAGATATCCTGCTGACAAGCTTTACATGTACATTTGTACATTAACATGTCAAAAAAGTTCCGTTGTGACCTTGAAAATAATGTCAAGGTCACCAAAATCTCAGCCCGTCGTCTTTCCTTGGAGAAGCTATGTGTAAAATATGAAGTGAATCCAGCGAATGGTTATTGAGATATCCCGCTGACAAGGGTAAAATGACAAAGTCTAGTTGTGACCTTGAAATGAAGGTCAAGGTCACAAACCTCTATGGGAACATTACTCTTCCTATGATGAACCCATATGCAAAATATGAAAAGAATCCAATGAATAGTATTTGAGTTATTCCATTTCGTACGGACGGACGGACGGACGGAGCCGAATACTATATCCCCCGCTTCGCGCTAAACGCGCGGCGGGGGATAACAAGTAATTGTCACAAACATGACCATGTCCCCCGCCGCAATTAAGAAATGAGCTAAAGAATGGACACACAGCTTGTACCAAGTAGTGACATTTACATGTTTGATTCAATTACCGTTATATCGGGCAAACAATTTAAAATCGTCAAAGTCTTGTAGTGACCTTGAAAACGGGGTCAAGGTCACCCAAATCGACTGATGTCTGCGTATTTTCCAAATGAAGACAGTTACCAAATTTGTACAGGTACAGCAGTTCATGAGATATCGTGCTAACAACATTTGACAATCAGTCTTGTAGTGACCTTGAACATAATTTCAAGGTCAACCAAATCGACTGGTATCTGGATATTCCCAAAATGAAGACTGATACTAAATTTAAAACCAATAGTTCTAGCGGTTCATGAGAAATCGCACTAACAACATTTTCAAAACTGGTCAAAGTCTCGCCCTGACCTTGAAATTGAGGTCGGTCACCAAAAACATTTCAGATCTACGTATTCCCCAGATGAAGACTGGTACCAAGTTTGAAGACTCTAGGTTGAGCAGTTCATTAGATATCGCGCTAACAACATTTTCAAAACTTGTCAAAGTCTCGCCGTGACCTTGTAAATGAGGTCAAGGTCACCGAAAAAACTTTTCTGGTCTGCGTATTCCCCAGATGAAGACTTGTACCAAGTTTGAAGATTCTAGGTTGAGCGGTTTATTAGATATCGCGCTAACAAGAAGCGGGACGGACGTACGTACGAACAGACGGACGTACGGAGCTGAATACTATGTCCCCCGCTCCGCTCCGCTCCGGCGGGGGACAAAAACAAAACAACGAGCAATCTAGCCATCACTTAAAGTGTAAACATTTGATACGACATGACAAGATTTTAGATGCTTGATAAATCATGAGTAGTTGATACTTGGTTGATACAGTGCATATTTGCAGGATATCATAATTAATTTTTATATTAATACTAGTTTGATGAGTGGTATCTTTCATATTTCACATATCATGTAGAAAACTCGTAACTCTATGCCTTTAACATGTAATAAACCAACCTGTTAGTGTTCTTCACGTGGAATTTAACTCGAACACGAAGAACCCGCTTTTTAGGATTGATGCCACGTTTTCGACTGAACCCGAAGTCAGTTGATTCCATCTTGTCACCACAATCCACCTGGATGTCGTCCACAGAACACACGTCAGTCATACACGGGGAGATCCCGATAGAGTTGAGATTGTCGATGAACTGCTGCTTGATAGCATTCAGTGCCTGCAGGTCCGAGCAGTCGCCAGTGAAGTAATAGAAGTCAGTTGGGAGGTAGTAGTCATCGGGGAAAGACAGTTCTGTAAATGGACAATTGGTTAGCATTTTTAATACACCACAAGGAAAACATCTAGTTAGTTAACAAATGCATTTGTGGTTGCCTGCTTATAATTACAATATCTTCAACCACACGTCTCTAACACATCGCGACGTTTGAAATGTAAACTTAACAACTCATATCCTAAATATCATTAAGCGTTTTAATCCGACTAAGGTTTTCATGAATCACAGATATGTTCTTTAACTATTTTCTTTTTACCTCATTTTTCCTTTTGAACTAGGAATCAAGAAATATGACAATGAGCTTTACAGACACAGAACACATTAGTTATTTCATAAATACAATAAACAAGGTACTTATACAATATAGACATTTGTGAGTGCAAATCCTCTTGTGAGCATTAAGCACGTTAATAATTAGGTATTTCTGTTTCAAAATACTGCAGAACTGGAAGCGTTGAGTTTAAAGTTTTATAGCAGGAAATCTTTGGGTTTTTGGAACAAATTGTTTACCTAGTGCAATTCAAACAGAACTTGGGCATGAATTTAAAGGACATTTAATAATTTAGTTTTTAAATATTTTTTACACTTTGTGTATTTAAAATTCATAAGTCAATTTTAATTTGGCATCAGTATTTATATATATTATTTTGTTTATACTTGCCTAGGCAATCTGGAGCAGTGTTTCTTGGTTTCCAGGAATCTGATCCAGTTCCACAGAACAATGTATGGGACTTTTCCCCGAATGATACGTCATAGTTCTCATTACACTGGATCTGACAGACTGTTCCTCCCAGCTGCTTGTCACATACCAGTGCTCCGTTGTTGGGGTTGTTGAGGGAAGGGCACCTTCGTCCTAAAGAAATCATGTCAAGTCTACCAATGCAATGAAAGAGAAGGGTTATTAGCAGCTCCGACTAAGCAGTTTCCGTCGCCGCCGCCTGCGCGTTTTGTATTCGCTATTACTTTTTCCTACAAGGTTATGAGAACTCATATACATAACTTCTTACTTATGCCCCTGGGGAATTTTTTTGACATGTTCATATTCAAGGTCAAAGGTCAAGGTCACGAGTTCTGAAATCGCTAAAAAAATCCTTGTAAACACGAAAACTTGAAAAATGTTTGTATTATCAGGCTCTTATTTGGTGTACATCAACTATGGAGAAAGGCTAAGATTTGAAAAGGTTTTCGCTAACATCCGTCAAAGGTCAAGGTCACAGCGAGGGCACGACTTAAGCATGCTTTTGCGAAAATGTCTTATTTCAACTATTAACACTTTGAATCATTACATGATTGTTATACACAATGAAAAGTGATCACTGATTGTGTGACCTTGAATTTAAAAGGTCAAGGTCACGAAATATGGCCACTGTCACCAGTTCTGAAATTACTAAATAACCTTTTCCCAAGAAGGTATTAACACCTCATATATATAGCTTCTTTCTTGTACACCTGGGGAAGTATTTTGAAATGCTCACATTCAAGGTCAAAGGTCAAGGTCATGAGTTCTGAAATCACTACAAAAATCCTTGTAAACACGATAACTTCAACAACTTCTGTGCTATCAGGCCCTTACTTGGTATATATCAACTATGGAGAAAGAATGAGATTTCAAAAGGTTTTCGCTAAAAATCTGTCCAAGGTCAAGGTCACAGCGAGGTCACAACTTAAGCATGCAGTTGCGAAAATTCCTTATTTTAACTATTAACACTTTGAATCATTACATGATTGTTATACACAATGAAAAGTGATCACTGATTGTGTGACCTTGAATTTAAAAGGTCAAGGTCACGAAATATGGCCACGGTCACCAGTTCTGAAATTACTAAATAACCTTTTCCCAAGAAGGTATTAACACCTCATATATATAGCTTCTTTCTTGTACACCTGGGGAAGTATTTTGAAATGCTCACATTCAAGGTCAAAGGTCAAGGTCATGAGTTCTGAAATCACTACAAAAATCCTTGTAAACACGATAACTTCAACAACTTCTGTGCTATCAGGCCCTTACTTGGTATATATCAACGATGGAGAAAGAATGAGATTTGAAAAGGTTTTCGCTAAAATCTGTCCAAGGTCAAGGTCACAGCGAGGTCACAACTTAAGCATGCAGTTGCGAAAATTCCTTATTTTAACTATTAACACTTTGAATCATTACATGATTGTTGTACACTATACAAAAAGTGATCATTGACTGTCTGACCTTGAAGATCAAAGGTCAAGGTCACAAGAAATGGTCATGCTGACCTGTTCTGAAATCTCTAAGTAACTTTTTTCCAAAAAGGTATTTACATCTCATATACATAGCTTCTATCTTATAAATCTGGTGAATGATTTTGACATGTTCACATTCAAGGTCAAAGGTCAAGGTCATGAGTTCTGAAATCACTAAAATAATCCTTGTAAACATGATAACTTCCAAAAATGTGCTGTCAGGCTCTTATTTGGTGTATATATCAACTATGGAGGAAGACCAAGATTTGAAAACGTTTTTGCTAAAATCTGTCAAAGGTCAAGGTCACAGCAAGGTCACAACTTAAACGTGCTAATGTGAATATGCCTTATGTTAACAATGAACACTTTGAGTCATTGCATGATTGTTATACACAATGAAAAGTAATCAGTGATGGTGTGACCTTGAGGTCATGAGATATTGGTTAAGGCCATGTTAATCTTTTGATCCAATTTTGAAATCAGAAATAGGTTTTAAGAACAAAGTTGTGAAAAGTGACCCCAGTGATGATTCAACTTGTTAGAATAACTTGAATAATGAACAAATTTTTGTCCAAAAAAATTCCCATTTTATTTATGTTGAGTAGAAGGCGGAACAGGGAAAGGCGAGACCCAAAGTTTCGGAGCTGCTCTGCTTTTGAGGTGTCCCGCAAACGCTCTTCTAGTTGTGTATTGAATTCACTTTTTTCCTTTAATCCTTAAGTGGTTTGGGTAAATAAAGTGAGAAATATGGAGGTGTTGAATATAAACAAAATATGATGTTGATAATCCTTATTTGTTATCGTTCTTTAGCCTTTTTTGGTGTATGGCAACGTCCTTTTGCTTCAGTACTACGTTAATGCTTGAGAATCATCTCCAGTCACTTACTATTGCAGGTAGCCATTTGTCCCTCTACAGGTTCCCAGTACGAGGTGTTGTTCTGTGACTTGTCCTGTGCACAAGCGATGTATTTACTGCCCACAACACGAGCTCCAGATTTGCAGGTTAACTGGCAATACGACTGGGCAGTGAGACCATTGCACTTGAACTGGATGTCTGTGTCGGTTGAGGACGGCTTTGGGCAGTCGGATTCTGGTTTTATGACATTAAAACGATTATAACTAAAATGGATGGAATTATCATGAGGACGCCCTCTCGTGCTGACGACGGGCGAGTATCACTTCGTTTATAAGTGACGTCACTTTAGAATCTCCTCTTGAAATTTTAACAAATATGGCGATCAAATTGATTATTTCAATTTCATAATGAGTTCAAAGTTCATGGAAGATTGAAAAGTAGTGAAAGGAAGACTGAGGTATTTGGGGATATCACAACTTGACAGAACAATATTCATTCGATATCATTTTAATGATGACTGGATGCGTCGCATTTAGACTTGTCTACAAGTCTTTTCAACAGTGTGGAGCTTGTGTTCTAATCAAGCTAACCACTTGTCACTTACCAATCAATCAACGTCTATTGCACATTGTTTAAGCTACCTATATATTCGCCATGTTGAAAATGCTCCACACTGTTGAAAAGACTTGTAGACAGGTCGAAATGCGACGCATCCAGTCATCATTAAAATGATATCTACAGCAAATGTCGTCTGAAGTATTTTATATATATATATATATATATATATATATATATATATATATATCTCAAATAGAGATGGTACCAAGAAAATCAAATTCTCTTACATAACATTTTGTGACAACATTTTATTGTTATAGTGAACCCATATTCGTAGTACATATAGGTTCCGCAGTACATATGTTATTACATAAGAACATGAAGATTTTCTGGATAACAACTTCCTTAATGTGAAAATACACATTGTGTATTTTCACATTAAAGAAGTTGTTATCCAGAAAATATTCAAGTTCTTATGTATACCACTTCTAAATGCCCTTCAAAGACCTGATATGTTATTACGATTGTTACTCTAATGATATACTTCTTACATAATTCTTACATGAGTGGTGAATTTGATCTGCCTTGTATATTCAACTGATATTTATGAATCCACTATGTAGTCTCAGTTTGATAGAGTATTCAATAATAATTACAGGATAGGCCATCAAAATTACACTTGAATTGATCAAAATTGCACTGACGTCGAATTTTTACATATATTCAATTTTGTTTTTCCTGACATTGTCCTTACTTTATAGAGTATAGACTTGCTATTATTTGAATAAAAGGTATGCACTGAATGGATTCAGATTGAAGAACACTTTTCATTTGATTTGACAAAATTTGCAAAAAAAATTGCCAACGGTAGTATTTTCATTAATGCCTATAACTCTTTAAATATTTAGGTGACTCCATTTATTCTTACATATTTTAGACGTAGTTACTTGGGGTTTTTTTTATTTAAAAAAAATTAATTCCTTCGTCCCATCTCTATTGAAGACTACAGCTGCATACCAAGAATTGTTCGTCTACATTTGTATCTTAGTGCAAATAGCATGTACATTGGCGGTTATTATAACGTCAATAAAATTGCATCACATACAATGACAATAACTGAACTGCTTGTTTTCTCATCAAATCGAATGCGCCAAGGATTTTTGGTCCCGGAATTCTCGATCGGCAAGCATACTATTTCACAAAGTTCAGCTGCACGGAATCTAGGAGTGATATTTGATTCTTCACTGTCTATGAAACTTCAAGTCAACAGCATTTGCAGAGGGGCAAATTACCACATCGGCAACATCAGCTTGAGAAGGAGATACTTGGATCGCACATCAAAGATATCCTTAGTCCAGGCATACATCACCTCCAGATTGGACTACTGTAACGCCCTTCTGGCTGGACTTCCTCAACATCTTGTCCTGATGTTACAGAAAGTGCAAAACACGGCTGCAAGGATAATTACTCGTGGCAAAAGAACTGATCACATGATCCCTGCTTTGCTTGATGTTCATTGGCTGCCAATACAGGATTGACTACAAAATCATTATCCTTGTATACAAGTGCCTCCTTGGTCTTGCACCACCTTACCTAGTCTCCCTCCTGAGAGAATACAAGCCAACAAGATCTTTACGCTCACAAGACAAGTTGCTACTGTGTGTACCCCAAAGTAGAACAAAAACATTTGGAGGTAGAGCATTTGCAGTAACCGGGCCATCTCTATGGAACAGTCTGCCAGTTCAACTGAGATGTCAGACAGAACTAATAACATTTCAGAGACAGCTCAAAACCCATTTATTTCATGCTGCATTCAGCTCGGATGTAGACTTGTAATGAAATCCATCAATATTGTGTGGCTCGTTAAGCGCTTATGAGCAGTTCACTGGTGTCAGCGCTATATAAGTTCTTGTATAGATAGATAGATAAATCATCCTGTATCCATGAGTACACTAACCATTCACGTGATCATCCTGTGATCGTGACGTCAGTGGTGCATGTTAATGAAATTTGGCATAATGAAATAGACAAAAGGAGTCAAAATTACATTGAATGAATATACGAGGAAATATTTTTATGTATGTTGATCACTTACTGAATATTTCGCAGAAGAAAATAAAAACAGTAGGTTTGAAAAGATTGACCCCTGGTCACTTCAAAGAGCTGCCAAAATTATAACTGTTTACCGTGAGGCATCAAATCAGATTATGTTGTGGAACACTGTACTGTCTTCCTATAAAGTAAACAATGCAAAGTGATCAGTTTACGTTTGATATGATGCTTCAAAGACATGCCAAATTCCATGATATTTGCACTGAAATACACAGGTAAGTGAACACACTTTCGGTATGCAGCTTCACATCAAGACACGTGCATCTAGAAAAAGTTATAAATGATTCACCATGTACTGACTTTTCAATTCGATGGCAAATGCACAGGATGCGGAATTCCCAGACGGGTCTGTTGCCACATACTTGATGACATGTGCGCCATAATCCATCAGAGAACCTGGAGGGGGACCTTGAACTTGTTTAAATGTCACTTGTCCAGTATTGTCTGTTGCTGTCACTGTCCATTTATACCTCCTGTCTATGGTGTTAATCTTCTTCGTGGGACACTTGGTAAATACAGGCTTAGTAGTATCTGTAAGGTAAATAGACATTAATAATACAAGAAATTTAATCCAGAAGTATGACAAAATGACCAATGTGAAAGAAAGAACGTATAGACAATACAATCATTGGAGATGTAAAGCTAATTATACTGAATTATATATTTTGTTTCAGGAAATAAGTATGATTCAGATATATGAAAAAAGGGACATAGTCTAACAGATGTGCAATTCAAAATATATTTGACAAAAAAGGTTGGTAAGTGCGTTGGTGAATTGTCTTTGTAAAATTTAATTTAGAGAATGAAATTCGTAATAAGCATGCAGGTAATCGTGAACAACAAACCTTCACAAGTGAAGGAGACAGGAGACCATTCCCCATTTTTTTTACAAATCACTGAATTTCTCGGCTGATATCCCTTAGAACACACAGGAGAACACACGCTCCCATACTTCGCGTACGCAGAGGTACAGGAAACAGATTTGGCGTTTTGGGGCACTGGAGGTGGTCTACAAGAGGTGCTCTGAATATATCAAAGAATGGTTTATTTTAGTTTGCATGTGACACTTTAATTATTTATAGTTTAGCTCATAACCTGTTAGTATATATAGAGAATCTCACTGTCTTCTGATATCAAATATACGAGTTGTGATGTCATAACTTTGTGATGTCATAACATTGTCAGGAGTGTTCTCAGTGATGTCAAAGCCTTGTGATGCCATTAACTGATGATGTAATAAGATTGTGACGATTTGATTCTTGCGATATCTACCATGTAGATATCGCTACCATGTAGATAACGCTTGTAGATATCACTTGATCTCACATAAGCAATATTTTGACTTTTATCAACGAGTGTTGATATATTTCATACCACAAGACACGAAGGCGAGATTGTATTTGGCATCCAAAATCATTCTTCATTAGTTTTTAATGACACACTAACATATTTGAACACAAAACTGCCATTTGGCTTCCAGTGCTGTGACATAACATGGTGACGTCATCATGATAATGACGTCATAGCATATTGATGTCATTACTTGATGATGCAAAATCATTGTGATGTCATGTAGCTGAGGGCATTGTTCAAAATCCACCGTCAAAGCGATACTTCCTTGGAGACATCGCGTGATCTCATACAAGCGATATCTCCCGTGGAACCCAGTTTTGGATGATTAAAAGGTGCATCCATTGTGTTTCATAAAATTTAATTTGGCTTTGATACATGCCAACACACGGTATGTGATGATTTCAGTTCAAATAAGTTCACTCAACATGAATATTCATCTCTAATCGCCAAATATATCATAATTAGTAGTTTCCAATTAAATTCGAGTAGAATCATTATACAGAATTATAAATCATATGTACAGAAACCGAAACTACAAGTCCCAGTTACATGCACATACGTTATAGGATCAACTCAAAGTTAGCATTTTGACTGCTGTATACAAGTTTCCTAAACTCTCTAAACTTTCCTAAAATCGATTCGTTTACCTTTATATCGTCGGCATACAGAGTCGATTACCATTACAATGGTAACCCTCGGTAACAGTCATTATATCATAACATCATTTATAACGTTTGGCATATGTGACCCCAACAACACAATGGATGTACATTAAACTTACCCATTGTGACAATCCCACTGTAAGGCAAACGATGGTCATGTGACCAAATCCAAATTGGTTTCTTCCCATCTCAATGATGTCCTACAAACTAACAAGCGTTCATAAACAAGGAGCCTGTTATGCATATATGTATATATGTAAATACGTTGCCGTATTAGCTAACACTAAAATGAGAGAAAATATATATACTGATGGAAATGAATACAGGAACACATAAACTGTGAAAATGTCCTTAGGGTATAACACCATGTCAGTCCGCCCAATACGCCTAACATGTTACGAGGGGCGTTCAATAAGTGTTGCAAGCGGGGCATTGGTGTTTACATAAACAGTGTCAGCTTATAGCAGGTGTAACTATAGTCAAAACATAACATTGACACATTGTCAAAACAATTTCTAGACATAACAATTATTTAGATATAATAGCTGCGCTGACCTAGGGGTCTCCATAATCATGGATTCTCTCAAACATGAACAACGCGCTGTGATCAAGTTCCTTACTAAAGAGGGATGCAAAGCTACAGAAATACATAATCGTATGTGTAATGTGATGGTTAAGTATGCTCCTAACTTTTCAACAGTTTGTCGCTGGTCTCTTCAGTTCAAGCGGGGCAGGGAGTCATTAGACGATGACCCACGGTCAGGCAGGCCATCTGAAGTCACCCGACCGGAAGTTATTGCCGCTATCGAAAGACGAATTTTAGCTGACGGCGTGTTAAAGTTTCTGAACTGTCTTTGGAATTTCAGATATCAGTTGGAAGTGTTGAAAAAATAAGTTGCATGGAGCTCCTGGATCGGTTTAATGCGGATGAAGCCAGGTTTTTGTCTCGTCTGGTGACAGGTGACGAAACCTGGATCCACCACTGGGACCCGGAAACTAAACTGGAATCCAAGCAATGGAAGCACCCGAGTTCACCGCCTCCCCTGAAGTTTCGCACTCAACCATCAGCTGGCAAGGTTATGGCGACAATCTTTTGGGATGCAAAAGGCATATTATTAATTGATTACTTGCCAACCAAAACTACAATGAATGGTCAATATTATGCCAACCTAATGCAAGAATTGCGAAAGACAATTCGACAGAAACGCCGTGGAATGTTGACACGTGGTGTTCTGATTTTGCATGACAACGCTCCAGTCCACAAGTCAAGAGTTGCACAGGCCGCTTTACGTGATTGTGGATTCGAACAGCTTAACCACCCACCCTACAGCCCAGACCTAGCCCCCAGTGACTACTTCCTGTTCAGAAACCTGAAATCCGCCCTACGTGGAAGGCACTTCCGGGATGACGAAGACGTCAAAGCTGCCACAGAGGCGTGGTTAGGGGGGCAAACGGAAGACTTCTACAAAAGCGGCATCAAAAGTCTTAAAGAGAAATGGAATAAGTGTATTGAGGTGAAAGGTAACTATATTGAAAAATAAAAGTAAAAAATGAACTACGCGAGTTGGTTTTATATTGAAGTTGCAACACTTATTGAACGCCCGTCGTAGGTCGCTACATCACACACATACCCTGACTAGAAGCACGTTCATGTTCATTTTGAATTGAAAATCATGATTACCGTTATTTGTAAATGCTTTAAAAGTCTTCTGTGACACCTATGAACGATGCTAAGACGAAACCTGACAAAGACTCAAAAATGCCATAGGCCAGATCAATTGGGGAACGTTCATTTGCCAAATAGCCCGGGAAATCCAAGAATGTGATTTAAATACTCTGAAACATCTATCGACAGAAGTATGACGTTAATATGAGACCTAGTCGGTTCCGTCAGATTACTGGTGCACAGGTGTCAAATTGGACTCTGAGAATTGACTGAAAGCTACAGGTCTGAAAACATGACGTCCATATGTTGGTGTGTGTATGATAGCTCAACACAAACGTCTGTGAATGGGTGGGCTAGAACCCAATCGTAGTCATCTGCTGCAACATTGGCGTTACCTGATGTTTAGCGATGAATCTCACTTTAACCTGGACTTACAAACGGACAGATTTGCGTCTTGAGGAAACATAATTAGCGTTACGTTGCATGTACTGTCCAACAGTATGATTGGTATGGGGACGGCTCTGTTATGGTGTGTGGCCGGTTCATGTACGATGTTAGATCTTAACTCTTACGTGTTGCAGTCAGACCTATTGTTGTTCGTTACAGGAATGAAGTGTTGTTGCTCATCGATGTGCCATAGAATCAACGCGTTTGACGTAACGTTTGGTTCCAGCAAAATAACGGCTAGCCCAACACAGCTCGAGTTTCAATGCAGTATCTGCAGAATAACTTTCATCCCTTAGAGCATCTCTACGACGATCTGGATCACAGAGTTCGAGAACGCCAAATACAGCTCCAGAACCTAAACCTACTGTATGACGTTCTTGTAGAAGAGTAGCATACTTTTCTGAGAGATATGACCAGGAAGCTCATACAAAGTCTACCAGACAGGTGTTCTGCAGTAATTAATAAACTTGGGGGACACACATGAGACTGACTTTAGACAAGTTCCAGTTCTAAGTTTCTGTTACACAGCGTTCAAACTTCCTCATACAGGATCATTACAAATTCCTAAAACTAACTAAACGTTCCCATATTCATTTCTCTCAGTATATATACATTAAACGCACATTCGCTAAATAGCTCTTTCGGCTATGTTAGCTTCATCAGGTTAGGCTAGGAATGACATTATTAGTCACGTTGATTGTGACGTAACGCTTTTTATGACCTTGACTTTAATAGGCAGGAAAGTCGAGAGCATAACTTCAAGGAAAATGACACTTTAGCGTTCAGTAAAGGCTTAAATTTTCTCAATTAATTAAAGGAAACAGGTTGTATCTTCCACAAGAACAGTTTTCCAAGTGTTTTAGTCATTAACAGATTGGGTTGTTTTAAACGAGAACGACGCATTCTGGTTTCTATCAGATTTTAAATAACCTGGTCGGAGTATGCAGATACTAGTATCGAGCCTTATACTCCAACGATGTGAACACCCCATAGCAACTCTTACAGAATATTCTTATAAAATAAATTGTACACAGGAATCCACAGCTCCCGCAAAGCATAAGTGATCGGAACACTCTTTCAGAGGATATTGTGAACTGTGAAACTGTTGAATACTTTAGAACGTCCCTCAGGAAGGGAGTGGAAAAGGGCTCCACGCATGCGCACACACCAACACTGGCAAGTTATGTTCGCCAGCGATGTAGGCCAGACCAACTATACAGATACAGATACAGATACAGATACAAATGTTTGCAATTCTCAAGTGACAGCTTTCTTTGTCATCTGAACACTTTTGGTGTATGTGCGCTTGGGCTTGTTTGTTGTTGGCTGTTTGGCTGATTGGCGGCATTGGTTGTGTTTTGTCTATGCGTTCTATACAAAGAATGAAGGTTTTTTGAACAACGCCATTGAAGTTATTTCAGATCTAGAACATAGTATTAAATGTTTTTAAAACTATTCCAAACATACAACTTTAGCGCTCTTTTATAAAAATTGCAAGTGTCCAGATGATGTATTCATGTCAAGAATATTAAATAACAAGCATCAAGTTAGTTACTAATCAACATAAAAGTCAAACTGACTAAACGCAATATTGCATTGAATTGACTCTGGCTGACGAATGTAGGGTTACCAAATTATTTTGCGAAAACCTACAAAGTTCGCTTAACAATGTATATCTCCATCCATTGTTATTATCAAAACGCGTGGTGTGGTTTCGTAGTCTACATAAAAATAGATTACTGAATCACATCATCATTTGCAAAAAGGCATATCTATATGAGCAATTTCAATAACATATTTCCCAATGTGACTTGTAGATAAAAACTCTAAAACAAACGTAAATGATTTAGAAAAATTGGTCAGAAATGGGGCCCACTTCTCCAAGTACTTTCTTGACCTCAAACCGTAATCATATGTAAATGTGTATGATATCTGTATAAGATATGTACACATTAATCATACCTGTTCATCTTTTGTTTATACCATTTAAAAACGGTTTACTTCATGACTCGGTATACAGATTTTGTACATGTCATTTTTGGAACCAACAACAAACATGACTGAGATAACTGTGGATATTAATGAGAGATCGAGTATGTTGATTAAGAGTGCAGAAAAGTATCAAAAATCTATCTCACTTATATATATACTTGATATTTTGCAGATGTGTTCGACTCAAAATAAACGGACCAGTCTAAATATAGATCAAGTCTATTATTTTTAAGTGCAAAGCATTGTGGTCTAACTCAAACACTGTAAACAAATACAAGAAAGAAAACAGTTTATGCGTACTAAAATACATTGACATAAAAAAAACACTTGTTGGCGTTTATTATTAAGTTTTTCATTCAATTATGCATTTCGTACATACGGTATATTGAAATAAATGTTTTACTCAAAGAGGTATTTAAATTTCATAATCAATGAAAATATATACATAATATATTTGTCATATTTTGATGTTGTTATCACAAAAAAACAATATATTTCAACAGGTTAAATGTCAATAATGTGTATATTCTCAGAACATTAAGAAACATGTTGAAACAATCGTGACATTAAGTAATGTGCGACAAGGGTAACTTGCAGGAGAAAAGCGTGGGTTGCTATGGCGACTTGCAGAAACGAGTGTTGTTGTGTAGTACGTTTTATAGAATAAAGGGAAATCTGTTTATAAGACGTCAGATTCTATTGACGCGCGTTAATCGAATAATTACTTGTCTTTGAAACTAAATTTCGTTGGATTGTCGTGACTTGATTTTTTTTTATCCTATGTCATGTTTTAGATAACATATTTCTCTGGCGATTAATATCATAAGTATGTTTGTTAAATATGTTTGTTTTTTAAACACTATATATATGATGTCTCTTTAAATAGCGCAAGAACGCTAGAATTTATTGTAACAAGTTTGTCAATTATCATAACAGTAGATGCAGGAGTTTTCGCTGTACGGATATGACTGTTTATATGCCAATAATGACACATTTCTCACTTTTCAGGCTGTGGGCCACGGGGTTTTAATAAGAATTACATGTTACGATTAATACCTTCACAGTGTACAGTCCCATACAGTGCAAACCGGATATAGTTCGCTGTAAGCTCGTTCATTGGTTCATAACTATGTTGACACGGGCTGCTTTTTCTCGTTTTCCATTTGTGAGAGTATAATTCACGCACACAAATTTGCAAAATACTTCTTCTCATACTTATACAGAAGAATTCACTGCGATATTCAATCATGACCCTCTGAAATCTTTCTCATATCAAAAACGCATTGCCGACCTTGCTCCTCCGCTAAGCGCACCACATATAATGTCGAAATGCTCTCATAGTATTTACTTTGTGGATACAACTTGATAATATATAAAATTTATGATCATTAAACTTACAGATGGTCTTTAACATAGTTAATATAGAGCATTAGTTTGTTTGACATGAGAGGAAAACCTCACCCACCTATGTGCCATTACCATACAGTTTGATAGCCGCAAATACAGTTGGTTGATAGCACTTCCAACAGAAATCACTGTATGGTTTATAGTTCCAGTATGTAAGTGCATGGTTGCTTTTTTTTTATAAATCGACACTCGTACTTATTTTGGGTTATTTTGTTACAGGTGAGGTGCATCCATTGTGCATCCATTGTGTTTTTTTTAATTAAGTTACAGGTTTCCAATTACAATGGAGAAAAATCATTATACACGTGCAGTAGCCGAAACTACACGTCCGATTTACATGCTAGGTAGTTATATGATTTATTTAACATTAGCAACCCAAATTTGTCTTTTTATCTGTTGCAAATAAGTTTCCCAAAGTATGTTTGATTGTTAGATACACGTCAGTCGCGGTGCATTGTCCGTTTTTCGGTCAGAAATCACTACTTTTACGATTATATCGTCACAATACTGAGTCGACCAACATAAAAATGTTAATTTTCAGCAACAATCAGTACTTCTCGATAACATAACGTCATTATTAACGTTTGGTATGTGTGACCTTGAATTAAAATCCGTCTGCTGCTATTGTGACTTTCAAACAGGGAATGAGAAAGTCTCTTTCACACAAATGATGTCAAAATCATCATTGACCAATGGCCGTCTAGAACAGAGGTTAGGATCTGAAGGGAGTATACCTCTGTGGGTAGAGAATGACGAATCAGAGATTTCCCTGACAATTGTGATCTCTTTTTGAGAGCTTAGATTGGGGTACCATTACAGAACTGATGCTTCCAGATGTTTTACATAACTTCAAACAAGTTGGGCAGGATATATTTCTGAATTGTTCAATACTAGTAATTTTCAATGCATTCCCATTAGACACTATTGCTTACATGCTGTTTTCAAAAGGCTTATATTGGTTTTCGCTCCACAATTACAAAACCGTCCAGATGACATACAGTGATGTTACCAAACATTTTGGAGAACTGATTGGTTTTTTTTAAAAATCATCTTGGGCACGAAACATAACTGAAGCAGTGTCAGAAGAAAACTTCCAAAGGTGAATGTACGTTCCAACTGATTCCCAAATAAACTCTCTAAATTCTTTGAATTCTGTTATATATAAGAATAATCAAAGAATTGCGAGGAATTATACGATTCTGCCTCGTGTTAATTATTTTGATAAAAATAGAGCCATGGGCTCTGTAGCTCATCAGGGTTTATATTGTTTAATGATGAAGACTGAAATAGATGTTTAGGTCATGGGTTGAGGCCCTTATTTGGGGCACCACAGGGTCACCATTTAGAATCCCATTTGGCCAGGGAGTCTGCACACAACTCTTCAGCTCTCTAGACCTTTTGGAACTTGAGAAGAAGATGAAAATAGGTTTTAAAGGATGTGACCCTTGTGACCCCATTTGGGGTCATGGGGTCACAAAATCTACAATTTAGAATCCCCATTGGCTAAGGAGTCTGAGCACAACTTTTCAGCTCTCTAGACCTTTTGGAACTGGAACAGAAGATGAAAATAGGTTTAAAAGGATGTGACCCTTGTGACCCCATTTGGGGTCATGGGGTCACAAAATCTACAATTTAGAATCCCCATTGGCCAAGGAGTCTGAGTCAAAATCATCATTGACCAATGGCCGTCTAGAACAGAGGTTAGGATCTGAAGGGAGTATACCTCTGTGGGTAGAGAATGACGAATCAGAGATTTCCCTGACAATTGTGATCTCTTTTTGAGAGCTTAGATTGGGGTACCATTACAGAACTGATGCTTCCAGATGTTTTACATAACTTCAAACAAGTTGGGCAGGATATATTTCTGAATTGTTCAATACTAGTAATTTTCAATGCATTCCCATTAGACACTATTGCTTACATGCTGTTTTCAAAGGGCTTATATTGGTTTTCGCTCCACAATTACAAAACCGTCCAGATGACATACAGTGATTTTACCAAACATTTTGGAGAACTGATTGGTTTTTTTTAAAAATCATCTTGGGCACGAAACATAACTGAAGCAGTGTCAGAAGAAAACTTCCAAAGGTGAATGTACGTTCCAACTGATTCCCAAATAAACTCTCTAAATTCTTTGAATTCTGTTATATATAAGAATAATCAAAGAATTGCGAGGAATTATACGATTCTGCCTCGTGTTAATTATTTTGATAAAAATAGAGCCATGGGCTCTGTAGCTCATCAGGGTTTATATTGTTTAATGATGAAGACTGAAATAGATGTTTAGGTCATGGGTTGAGGCCCTTATTTGGGGCACCACAGGGTCACCATTTAGAATCCCATTTGGCCAGGGAGTCTGCACACAACTCTTCAGCTCTCTAGACCTTTTGGAACTTGAGAAGAAGATGAAAATAGGTTTTAAAGGATGTGACCCTTGTGACCCCATTTGGGGTCATGGGGTCACAAAATCTACAATTTAGAATCCCCATTGGCTAAGGAGTCTGAGCACAACTTTTCAGCTCTCTAGACCTTTTGGAACTGGAACAGAAGATGAAAATAGGTGTAAAAGGATGTGACCCTTGTGACCCCATTTGGGGTCATGGGGTCACAAAATCTACAATTTAGAATCCCCATTGGCCAAGGAGTCTGAGCACAACTTTTCAGCTCTCTAGACCCTTTGGAACTGGAGAAGAAGATGAAAATAGGTTTTTAAGGATGTTAATTACCCCTGTGACCCCATTTGGGGTCACGTGGTCACGAAATCTACAATTTGCACCTCTCTAGACCTTTTGGAACTGGAGAAGAAGATGAAAATAGGTTTTTAAGGATATGACCTTTGTGACCCCATTTGGGGTCATGGGGTCACAAAATCTACAATTTAGAATCCCAATTGGCCAAGGAATATGCACACAACTTTTCAGCTCTCTAGACATTTTGGAACTGGAAAAGAAGATGAAAATAGGTTTTTAACGATGTGACCCCTGTGACCCCATTTGGGGTCATGGGGTCACGAAATCTACAATTTAGAATCCCCATTACCCAAGGAGTCTGCACACAATTTTCCAGCTCTCTAGATCTTTTGGAACTGGAGAAGAAGATGAAAATAGGTTTTTAAGGATGTGACCCCTGTGACCCCATTTGGGGTCATGGGGTCACGAAATCTACAATTTAGAATCCCCATTGGCCAAGGAGTCTGCACATAAAAGTTCAGCTCTGAGTCATTGGTTCTGGAGAAGAAGTCGAAAAAGGGAAAAGTTTACGGCTGGATGAACGGACGGATGGACGGACGGACGGATGGACGGACGCCGGACACCATGCCATGCCATAAGCCCATCGGGCCTTTCAGGCCTGATGAGCTAAAAACCGAGCTTTAGCGTGTAGTTTGACATAATAATTCACGATGGAAAATAATTCGTAATTTCGAGCACCGAGTTGGTTATCATTTTTCTTAGCCAAGATCATTTTAATGCCTACAAATTAAACATCGAAAAACTAGACTCAAGTTCACGACCTTATAGATTAGACTCTAAAATACAAATTATACTCCTACCCCATTCATAAAATTCTCACACCTACTAAATAGTTAATATATAATGTAAGATTATTATGTAATTGTTGAATTATATTCACAAAATGAATCTTAAATTATAAGAATTGTTGTATTGTAAATATAGTCGCAGAATGAGAAAAAATGGTAGTAAATAGTGAACCAACAATCGAGCAGTTGCAAGATAGAAATGTAATTACGTCATAATTAACGACGTCACAAATTAATGATGTCACGACAGTCACGATCAACTCGTGTATGCCGCTTCCCCCAGCAAATGTAGTACTGTAAATACAGTCTCTGAAACATGGATTGAACATGGTTATCTATGTAGTATGTGTTTCTGACTTCTGACTTAAAATAGATATCTTCCGAATTGATCATCTATGTGATTGACCTAAAATAGAACAGCTAAGCAATTGATAAATTGGTGTAAAATACTTCCGTCAACCAATGAAAGTGCAAGTTATATTTAGAAAAAACTGTAATTCCCATGACCATTATGACAACTTTAATTCCCGTCATATATTTGCCCAGAACATTGATATAACTCGTCATGATGTGTGATATCTCTTGAACATATGCTGTGACAACATATTAACACGTTAAATGTTGGTTAATATGTCAATAAAGACACATTTTAAACAAAATGAGATTTCATTACGTTGTTGAATTACGGGCTATATTCCATACAGCGATACACTACGCTTCGGCTATGAACCAGTACAGTCATGCTGCATTGTTGCTGCTAACATCTTTGATATATCCATATCTAGAAAACTTTGAAACTTGAAATTCTACACATACATGCCACAATCTATTAGGAATTCAATATTTAGATACATTTTGAGCAGCATGATTGTATCCGTGAATAAAATCGAAAACGCACGGGCGTTCGTAACAAAAATAATGTGTTTTCAACAACATACAAATATTTCTCAAGAACGTATTCACTGTACTTGTATGCATGTCACAAATTGATGAACCGGAGCCTATTTGCATACGTTGTAAAGCTGTATAATGACTTAAAATTACTCATTTGATCCAACGAACAATAAAAACACGACAGAGTTATGAACCAATGAACGAGCGTACAGCGAACTATATCCGGTTTGCACTGTATGGGACTGTGCACCGTGACCTTTAATTACACCAATTGGAAACTTGTAAAAAGATTCACGGGTCACAACAGGTCTTGGACTTTTCAAGATATTGTCAAAAAGGGTTCAGCCTTGATTTCATTAAGATATACTATTTGGCTTCATGAGTTAAAAACATGGGAACTGCCTTTGAACTAGATGTATTACATAACACATTGATAATGATTTTAAAGGGGCAGTAGCATTTTTTTTCTCTCAAATAAGTCAATGAAATGTATTTGAAAAATAAAGTCACCAAAAGTAAAACACCTTTCGCTCTTCACAAAATCAAGTTTAAAAATGCGTGTTTATGGTTCGGTAAAGTCATGGGAATCGTTTTTGTAATCCGAAATAATAAAATGTATTCACATGCAAATTTTGCTTTATACGCAACACCGTTATTACCAAAACGGATAATTGGTTTGTATTATAAGATGTTTTACCCTATAAATACATATAAATGAAAAGGGGACCCTTATCCTCTCAATTCATTGAAGAGCATTTTGAATTTCCTTTTCTGTGATCTAAGCATGAATCAAATAAGCCTACTTATAAAACTACGATTATATGTAAAAGCAATTCACTTAAAATATATACTTTTATTGGAAATCGAAAGTTTTAAAATCACACTATTCAAGCTGAAATGAAGCAAAATGGATTACCTGATGGTTAATCTTGTGCAAACATCAATCGCTTTGTGTTGCCACCGATATGTATACCATTTTATATCCGCTAGTATGTGCAACATGTGTGCTATATCCTGTTGTAGGTACAACACTAATCATCGATTATTTCAGGGGTATGTATAACGTATAGTAATATACTCACGTGCAAAGAAATGTATACAGTTTGTAAAGCTGTGTTTGAGTTTATACCTCCATTACCTTAATACATTTTAATTTCAATCTCAAACACTGTTGTACTTTTAAATGTAGTTTATGTCAGTTCAAATACGTCACTCTTTTGATGTTTTGCCAGAATGTTTGGCTTTTAAGTAAAACATTTATAAAATGTGGAAATGTATCAAATTACTCTTTTGAATTAAATTGCTGACTCATCATTCCTGTAGGACGTCTTAAAACAAGCCAAAAAAACTAAGTATAGCCATTCGAGTTAAGGAGATTTGAAAACGACGATTTCTTAAAACGTTTGTTCGTCAGAAATATGAACAGATATTGTTTTGGAATTTCAAATTTAGTTGATTTCTGAAGATATGCCATAATTCTGTTTCAGTCGTGGATTGATTTTATCTAGTATATTTTGGCGACATTTCTTTGGCACGTGAGTAAAAGTAAGTATAATTGGTAGGGTAGGGTAGATATGACTGTATTTATCTCTTTACGAACTGTAAGTTATACAAGCCCCTGTATCTAACACTATGGCTCCATTAGTTTCAAGCTCAAAAGTACCATAAACGAAACAAACATGCACTGGAAAGTGGATTCCACAGATTTCCAAGTTCTTTAGACATTAAGGAAATAAAGAAATGTTGTATGTTGTTGATAACAATTGATGACTTATTTGTAGACTTTTATCCATGAGGATGACATCTTATGTTAACAATCCACTGCCAAATGACTGTCCCGGTCAAGAGGTGTCAGGTTCTGAAGTTTTCAGTAACACATGTCATGTATGGCTAGAGAACATCTGTCAAGAATGATTATTTTGTCTGCGAACGTCCATATAGGATATTAAACATTTCAGATAGAACAAAGTGATGTACTGTATGAGCCTGGATCCGAACATGCAACTACGCACTTATATCCAATCGGCTATATAAGGCTGTTGGAAACAATATCATTATCTGGTAATATGAACCCTGCGTTCTCTGTGTAAAGCATGAGACGCACGCAACATTTCCGTTACCCGTGCATGAAAGAAGGCATTTTATGGTTGTTGTAGTTGAGGTTCAAATGCCCCATTAACGAGCACCCAACTTTAATATAAGTTATTTATTTTGCAACGTAATTGAAATGAAATTGTTCAAAATGCAAAAAAAAAACTAAAAAAACTGCATTATTGTTCAAAACATTACACACGATTAAGATGAAGAATGTATTTTCCATTACTCCGGTGAGGTATTAGATTCTTACAAGTGTGTATGTCTGTGCGTTTACATAAATAAAAAATAAAAAATTGTCAAAAGGGTTATTTTAAATATTTCAATTATTCAAAGTGTTCCTGCATCATGTATTAAGCGCATGTCCAAATGGTTAACTATCAATCAGGAAAAGCTTGACAGGTGATAAATGCAGGATATATCAGAACTAGATCAAGATATGAGTCAAATGAATTGGAGTGAATTAAAAACAACACATAAAAAGAGGTATATATTCCATAAAACGAGTGTAAGATAATACAAAAAGGTATATGGCATAACATGGACTAACAATATAATTCCACTAATACAGATCAGAATAAAGTTGTTTAATGATTCTATCTCTTGCAATCATTTCTGTGACACGTGTCTTGTGTATCGATCAACTTCAAATGACAAATGACCATAAAATGACAAATTATTATAGTAATTCTTATTGTGAACTACTGATTTACTTGTTTAGTGAACCAGATCCGTCGGGAATCGTGTTTCGGTACTTCATAGATACAGTGAAAACGACATTTAACTCAATTTAGTCTGAAAGCAAATGCTAATACCATCAATTTCAAAACAAGCTCTCAAAAAGGTGCCAACCTGTCCACTAAAAGCAGTATCCAGAGTGAGTGCGTGAGTTGGGGTTTAACGTCGCTTTCAAGAGTATTTCACTTATATCGCGAGAAAGCCCGCCATTTGGCTATGCACTGCGGTGAAACCTGCGAGCATCGGCTGGAACTAGCGAACCATGGGTGGTACTATGCTTAAATTCAATGTAGCATTGCAACCAAACCTTACTGCGTGTAGAACAGTTCTCTACTGAAGACAAAGTCGCCGTGCCCCTGGCGGGATTCGAATCCCGGACCTCTTGAATCGAAGCCGAATGCGCAAACCACTGCGCTATCCCGTCCCCGCAATATCCAGAAACCAACTGTATAATCTGGGTTCCGTTCCATAACAGCGGGCGCTTATAATCGCTCATTGATTGCTCAATGTAGCGCTCATTCTCTCCTGAACGACACGGTGCAAAACCTCAAAGTTCGCTCGCTTTGCTACGTTGTGCTACATTGAGCAATCGCTTTCAAGAGAGGTTTAAAAGTAATCGCTAATTGAGCGATTACTTTGAAATCTCTCTTGAACACGGTCCAGATATATCAAATGCTGCATAAAACGTAAATTACCCCTCCGTTTGACTTCATTCAGAGAGGTTTAGTGTGTCTCTATGTTCATAAATATCTGTGTCTAACATACACCATCACTTAAGAGATTTTAATTCTACATGTATTTTAAAAATAATTTGGAGGCCCCGTAGTACGTTTAGGCATATTATAGTTCCTCAAATTTGCTATTTATCATAATAGTTTATACAATATATTGTTACGTTAGAGGGTGCAACATCTCCTTACAAGACACGATAAGTAGTATCCATAGAAAATGGTTATCTGTATTGGACGAAAATGGTTTGACGTATAAAGCGACAATTTTTGAAACTCTTCAGTGTGAGAGGTACATTTGTAGGTCTCATGTGATTTTGAGAGTTCAGACAGCAAGAAGGTTGAACATTCCATCATGGTGCCATTTTAAAAACTCTACTGTGAGTGTTTAGGTATGGCTGCATCAATCAACTACCTGTGAGCGGCCATGTTAATGTGAACACCTTAAAATAGCCACTCGAAGGGAAATGGACTCGCATGACTTAACCCAACCATGAACATTCGTTTTAGAACTCTGTTTATAGATTCAGGTGTATTATTTTATTATTTAGCCATTGTTACCACTTATTTACATTTGACATGAAAGCGATTTGTTTTAGGAACTGTGTGCTATAGTGCCTTTAAGTATAAAACTGTAAATCTGAGAAATTAATACGTAATTACTTTTTTCTACAACATCATGATATGTTATACTATTTTGCTCTTTTAACTAACTGATGGAAATATCAACCATCATTCTATCATCATGGTATTTTACTTGCATCCGCTGCCCTTGATTTTATTATACGATTTTCTCTCATACAACATACAATGTTCATGTACAAACCGGTATGATTACTGATAAGGTGTAAATCCTGTTCCGTTACAGAACAGCTGTGGTTGATAATGGTTACACCCCTTCCACACAAAGGGCTCAGATTACAGTATTCATTACATGTGTGAATTAAAAAGCATCGATTATGAGCACGTGTAGAAGGTGTCATACGATTTCATGTGCTGGCACATTCGACTCTATAACTTCCTAGTTCAGGTTATATGAATTGAGGTGAGGTGAGTTAGGGTTTAACGCCGCTTTCAAGAGTATTTCACTTATATCGCGGCTGCTAGTATTTAGGCAGGGAGAAAGCCCGCAACGCCACGTGGCTATGCATTGCGGTGAAACCTGCGAGCAACGGCTGGAACTAGCGAACCATGGTAGGTACTACGCTGAAATTCAGTGAAGCATTGTACCCAAACCTTACTGCGTGTAGAACAGTTCTCTACTGCAGACAAAGTTGCCGTGCCCCTGGCGGGATTCGAACCCCGGACCTCTTGATCCGAAGCCGAAGGCGCTAACCACTGCGCTATCCCGCCCCTATATGAATTGACAGATGACACCTATATTTGTCACCTACAGTGAGCTTCGAATATGATACATTTCTATGGTTAATAGTGATCCACATTGTGACATTATACTGTCACGCTTTAAAGAGATTTTCTTGATGAACTTCTACCTTTGAACACGGTATTAAAAGGAGGAGGTTGTCAAGAAAAAAATGCGTCAACCTGTGGTTAACGTTTGCAAATGGAGTTAACTTCAATGTTTTTTTCTGATCCGGCAAACTCTTTGTGGTACTGAAATGTCTTACTAACTGCGGTGGCGAACAGTTGAACATGTAAAACATTGTAAGAAGAAATGAGCAGTAAAATGTTTTTCAGAACTTTCGCTTTTTAATTAACAGAAAAGAACAGGAATATTTTCTGGATAACAACTTATTTAATGTGAAAATACACAAAGTGTCAATGTCGGGACCATCCTATTATATATCCACATATCCACGTCGGAACATTTCAAATGCCCGTTTTCAAATGATTGGAGCGCCAAGTGCGCAAGTCAGAGGTTCACTCGCACGTGCAAAGTGTGGAAATACACTCTAACGCGATTTTCACGAGCTCTGTGGTATTGTTTTGATGTCAATCTCGTGTGTGACATGGGCTTCGTATGTGTGCTTTGTCCAAAACAATATAGTTCGCGAGAAAAAAATATTAAATTAGTTGATGAGATAAACCTTTACTAACGTATTATTGTTTGGCAATGATATAAGTAAGTGAGACCATTCGGGGCTTGTGGTCTAATCGTTGAAATGGTTAGTTAGACCACTCGTGGTCTAACTAACCATTTCAACGATTAGACAACAGGCCCTCATGGTCTAACTATTACTTAATCGTGTCATTCCTCCACTTCAATATGACAAATCAAAATAAACAACATCAATTACTAGCGCACACAACAGCTTCCCGTAGAAAGAAACGCGTAGGGATACATCGTCGCTTGATATAGTCCGGCTAGGCAGTATGGCCGCCGTAGACGTTCGTATACGTCCTCACAGAATATATACAGGTTTGATTGAACCAAACGACTTTTCTACACTGAGTTAGAAAATGAGCTATGCTCGCCCACTATTGAAGGTATTAGTGGCGATAAATAACCAACGAAAACACAATTTCGTTGTAGAATGACCCTGAAATAGTCAGTTTTTGCACATGAAGAAAACAAAATAAAATAATATGACCAATGGATATGCTATGTCCAGTTGAATTACAGGATATTATTCCGACTTTTAGGATTTGTCAGAATGTTTTATAATCAGTTACACATTATTGTTCATTAGATTTGTAATTCTACTGTTGAGCAGATGGTTAATTTATAAATATGCATGGCTTATATCCTTTTAAAAAATCTGTTTATCATTTTAAAGTTACAGAGACCTTAGGTAATTACTTTCCGATGTGCTCATATAAGACTTTTAATTATATACATGTATTTTGGGCCGGTGGCCGGTTACTGATTAAAATGTCTGTCTGTCTGTCTGTCTTTCTCAACAGATACTAGCCCTAGGGGACATTATCAGGTATGTGTATTCTATGTGAAGCCTGTGGTTCACTTGCGTTATGTAACCCATGAAGAGAGGGTAGATGAGGTATTCGAAAGATACTACATCGATATTCTTCCCCACCTGTGTATTGACTTTTGTTACGTAACATTTAAGTAATTTTTTCGTTAATGTTTTAAAACCCTTGTTTACTGCAAAAGTGAAATCAACTATCAGGCAGATGTTGCAATAACGTGTGATCTAATTCCACTGCCAGTCCAGTCTTACAAACTACATAATAAGAAGTGTTAATTTTAATCATAAGTGTTATTTTTCTTTTCTTATTAGCCGTGTTCAACTTAAGCTTGTCGTGATGGTAAGTAAATTGACTCTCATTACACTTGCTAGAGGAACCAGACTCAAATTAATCCGGTTCATGTTGGTGATAAATTGGCTCGGCATAATTTGATTCTTGATGAATGTTAAAGAGCAGTTGTACTAACAAAAACTGTATTCTGTGATTTATTTAAGTATCAGACATTATCAAATTGTATCATGCTAAAGTGTGTTCCTAGAATTAAAATCTCTTTGAAAATATTAAATTGGAATTTCAAATGTCTTTTTCAGATTTTTATAAGTTGTAATAGTGTGTCATAATTGCAGTAAAATGTGTTTGTTTCAAGTAAACTACATGTATCATACATTCAACATCGTGTTCAAAGAAGAACATTTCTACCATATTCTCTTGCATTTTGAACAGCTAATAGCAATAAGCATTTAATTCACGAGACCAAACGATTTGTGTAATACATTTATATACGTATGCTTCAGTTCTTTCCATGTTGATCATTTTTAGAGTTTTTCTTTCCAGTTCCTGTGGTCTTTTTCTCGATGGTTATGTTGTATACTGTAAATAACTTAATTAGCGTTTGCGGAACACCAAAGCAGAGCAGCCCCGCAAATTAGTCTCGTCTTTCCCACAGCAACAAAATAATGGAAATTTGTTCATCATTTGAGTTTTTACTAACAAATGAATCATCACTGGGGTCACTTTACACAAGTTTGTTCTTCAAACCTTTTTCTGATTGGATCGATTGGATCAGAGGGTTAAAATGGCCTTTACCAATGAACGATCAGTTTGCATTGTGTATAGTTTGTGTATATTGTGTTCATAGTTAAAATAAGGCATATTCACATAAGCGGGCTTAAGTTGTGACTTTGCTCTGACCTTGACCTTTGACGGCATTTCACCATAGTTGATATACACAAAATAAGAGACTGATAGCACACATATTTTTCAAATTATCGTGTTTTCCAGGATTTTATTTTAGCGATTTGAATGTGACAATGTCAAAACAATTCCCCAGGGGTATTAGTAAGAAGTTATGTATATGAATTCTCAAAACCTTCTTGGAAAAAAGTTATAGCAAAAACAAAACGCGGCGTCTGCGGCGACGGAAACTGCACAAAAACCGACAGCAGTCCCGACTTAATCGGGACTGCTAATTACTTAACCCGTCAATAACGCTGTTAAACAAATATTTATTTACAAAATAATACACCATAAATATTTTCAACCTCCGATTAAATCTTCATGAAGCAGTACTTAGCTATTAAAGCACAGAAAGGAGATTTACAATGACATGTGACCTCTGACCTAAGAGGAACTTGAATGTGATGGTCTAACGGAACTGGGAAAAGGCGAGACCCTAAGTTTCGGGGCTGCTCTACTTTTGCGGTGTCCCGCAAACGCTCATCTAGTTGAATATGAAATTGAATAGTATGGCTCAATCGACAACTCATGGTTGTAATTTCCTTCTCTGGTAAGAGTAGTAAGCCCGTAGATATGTTCATAGAATGAAGTTCAACATAAAGAAGAAAATAAACGTGAACGTAAATGGACATGTTGAATGAAGGGTTGTCGCATCCACCGTGTACTGTCAATTCGTTTAACACGCCACCATGTTGTCAGCAGTATAAACTTGACTGGCAGCCATAACCATGCTATTCAACAAACCATACACATGATCGGACAGTGTGGGATAACACCATGCCAAGTGTAAGTTGTGTCTGTGTGAAGCGAGGGACATGTAATAGTATCGGCAACATTTAGATTATTTATGTAAGTTAATACATACTTTTAGTGGTATGTCATAGAAAACGTCACAGGGGAAAATGAAAGACATGGAGATAACAATTCCACTGTACACATGTGCATAATTTACATTGCAATGCATGTGTGGAATGTTGATGAAGGACACTAAACTTTAAATGGACCTAAAGGTTAATGAAAGTAATTGAAATAAAACCACGCTGCAAATGGTGCACCCTACCATGGGGATAGTTTCATATGAATGTCTGAATTTAGTAAAATCTTATTTGCGTTTGGAGAAATCTCATTACTTTTCCCGTAAAAGTAATCGAGTACAGCATAACGGAGAGGTTCGCCCACAGGGCGTTAAAGGGGCTGTAGCACGTTTTTTGCAAAATTTATTTTTTCAAATTTCCTGTTTATAATGATAGTTTGTGTCATTTAAATTTACTTAAGAGGGTAAAACATCTTATTACATAAACCAATTATCCGTAGCAGTAGTAATGGTGTTGTGTATAAAGCAAAAATTACATGGCGGCCATTTTATTGTGAACACATTTTATTATTTCGAATGACAAAAACAATTCCTATGGCTTTACTGAGCCAAGTACACTCATTTTAAACTTTATTTTCCGAAGAGAGAAGGGTGTTTTACTATTGGTGAAATTATTTTTCAAATACATTTTATCAACTTAAATCAGCGAAAAAACGTGCTACTGCCCCTTTAATGCAGCACGTATTTCATCTTATTTCTTCTTATGAGGACCTACGTATACGTTATGTATCACAGCGCAGATCAATCGATTCCCATGTTGTAAGTATGTAAATATCTGATATTCACAATCTCTGCGGATTTACCAGACAAGTATGGTAATGAGAACATCCTCCCCTGTCGGCGATACGTGTCTATTATATATGTATTCTGACGTTAGAGGTCAGCTTAACACCAGAACTTTACTCTATGCAATCAACATCATGATCACGGTTACCCTTATTTTTCTTCAATAGGATTTTATCTGTGCTACGCTTGGTAGTCAACCAGTACTATGTTGATGGACTGATACATTCACGATGACCCAAATCCTCCCTTCTCTGTTAAATGTTGACAGCAGAGAGCCACATTTTTTTTATAGGCACTTAACTAGAGCTATTTACGTTTCTCTTACAAGTTAGGTTTGGTTATTAAGCAATTCCATAAGTGAGATTGAAATACTCGGTTCTATCAGTGAAAACGACCTCTATTCTCAGAATACGTCAGCGTGATGTCACTTGGACAGATCATGACGTCATTGGAGCAGTGCGACAATGTAGTAAATATAGTGATGAAATGGTAAACATTATATCCGTATTTATCATTCACAACTGTGCTCAAAAGAGTTATCTCTTTTGTGAAATTAAACGATAGGAGATATCAGGTCGACAGTAGATTTTGCACGAAACCCTGTCAATGACATCATGAACAATGTGACATTCCAATACTACATGTCATTGTTATAATTTATGTGAAATGAAGACAATCAATTTGTTTATGTACATGCACGTAATTCACAAGTCTTTGACGTCACAATCCTGATGACATCACATTGCTGTGACATCATAGATTTGACCACACTGAGGTGCTAGTCTACAACCAATGCTGTGTTAAAAAAGGAATGAATTTAGATGATACGGACACTCACCCTCGTATATTCTTATGTCAAATATATCAACACTCATTGATAAAAGTAAAACAATGTGTAACTTTAATAGTGTAGATATATTTTATACATATTATCTCACACACGCGAAATGTATTTGATAAGGGATAGTTTTGAATGATAACATGTCGTATTTCCTTCATTTGGCTTACTATCATGTCTGATTTCTTACCCTTGTCTGTTAAATCAGTGAGATTCTTGCCTGGTTATTGTCATAATTTATGTAGTTCCTAATATGAAATGTTGCGAACTCTCTGAAGTCAAAATTGATATCACCGAATTCAAAATTCAACCATAAATCTAATAATTACGAGATACATTATATACGAATTCAAGGATGTACGACAAACTGTGACCATTTAATACCCCCATCAAAAAATATTGTTGATGATACAACTATGTTGATCTAACTTCATCTTATCTAACTATATGTCTCAAGCTATATCCTTGATTCGTGCATACTAACTGTTTTTAAAAGCTAGGTCACGTTCAATAAGCTGTCTAGACTTTTCTCCTTCTTTTGGTATTACATAATTCGGTCATTGCAACAGTGATGTGTTGGTCGTTCGCGTGATCAACAAAGTGCGCAGGGAATGACCTGTACGTAGTGGCAGTTATAAACTTCAAAGCGTACACTACAGTAGATCACTATCAGTGCATGTTGCACTTTGTTCGTAATTGTTTCAGTCACGTCACATCATTAATAGTTTTTTTTAAAAACGCGTACGTGTTGCTCGTGGTTTCCAAAACATTGTGCGTGCCGAAGGATTAAATACGATAAATGTCTGATAGTATCTAAAGTATAATATACAATGATGAAAAAAAGTCACATGCGACAATAACTGGATTCAGTCCAAGGTAAGTTAGTGCATTCAATGGAAGCAATATCCTTAACTTTGTGAGAATTAAAAGAAAGGAGAAACGGTGTCAGTGAGGTTTGGAGGCTTAGAATATTCAACTCATGTAAAAGTTTTGGCCTTTCTTTAACTGATTAACTATATATAAGCTACGAGGTAAAAGATCTGGATAACACTTTCGGACTTGTTTTTTGTTTTTTGTTGTTGCTTTTTTTTAGTGACTGAATCATATATTTGCAGCATTCTCTGCAATTCACCAATCGTATTTTGCATCATGTTTAAATGATACCCTTATTGTCTCAGATCGGAATAAACTGTCCGCTACCGATTTTATTGTCCCCCGCCACAACGCAGAACGGGGGACTATGTATTCAGCGGCATCCGTCCGTCCGTACGTACGTCCGTACGTACGTCCGTACGTACGTCACATTTCTTGTTTACGCGATATCTTATGAAGCGTTGCATCCAAAGTCTTCAAATTTGATGTCTGTCTACATTGTGGGAAGACGCAGACACCAGTCAATTGTGGTGACCTTGGCCTTATTTTCAAGGGCACCACGATACTTTGACCACTTTTTGAACTCTTATTAACACGATATCTCATGAACCAAAGCACCCAAAGTCTTAAAATTTGATGATCATCATGGCACTTTTTACCAGTAATGCAATATATAAAGTAGCTCTGATATGTCTTACTAACTCAATGTCCCCAGCGGGGGACATTGCCATGTTAGTGGCAAACACACGTTATTGATGTTTTGCACTGTACAGCATTCTAGCAGTCCTACCAGATCATACATTTATCAATTCCGGTTTTCTGGTTATGTCTCTTTGACGTTGAAAGCTCACGGCGAAATACGTTTTATAAGTTCGCTAATGAAATGCAACACCAATGCTTCCTTTTATAAATGTACATTCAATGCCTCGGCCGAAAAGCTTCGCAGTTCTATTCCACATTAGGGCTATCGGCCTGTAAGGTTCGACTGTATGTGCTTCAAGTTAGATGTGACCTTTAGAATAATATCAAGGTCACCTTCATATCAACTCTTACTCAAACTTATACCATGACTCATGTAGAAATAGACAGTGACTTTGAAATTAATCTTTCGACATATTCGATCTTGTACGCTAGAAATTACGGAGAATTTTTTATTTAAGTATTTAAATGATTTACTTAAATATACAATACAACGTTAAAGGTGACCGGTACTCTTCAGGTAAGATTATGGAAATAATATTCGTGTTGCCACCAATAAGAAACATCAGGACTATTAACAATACACAACATTGGAGCCAGGATTGTAGCCAAGACGCGAATGAGACACCAATAAGGAACATCAGGACTATTAACAATACACAACATTGAAACCAGGATTGTAGCCAAGACGCGTGTGAGACACCAATAAGGAACATCAACTATTAACAATACACAACATTGAAGCGAGGATGGTAGCCAAGACGCGTGTGAGACACCGCATATCACCAGTACTTCGATCTCTCCTTCTTCCAATCGACAAGAGGATCCATTCTAAACTGTTTTCACAAGTTTACAAATGTGTTCAATGGGATTCTCCTTTCTATCCCAATGACTTAGTCACCTGATACACTCCAGAAAAAATACCTAAGATCAGGTGACAATGTACAGCTTGTTGTTCCACGTTGGAATATGAAGTCCTTTGACGGCAAACCATTCCATTCTGGTAGTTCAATTCTCCCTCTCAGTTTGGGAATGTCACGAACAAATGGAACTTTTAAGTTTATATGAGTTAAGACGAATCCCTTTGAGAATAAGTGAAGGACGTTGTATTTATCTCATGATCAGGGACTTTACAGTTGTTAGTGCTTTTCGCATGATTTATTTACGTTGCAATACAAGTTGTTTTATTGTTATTATTAATAGTGAGATTATTACTTAGTACGTTATTTCGCATTTAAACAACCATTGAAACACAGTCATATACATGTATGAAGCCAAAAATAAATGTAGACAAGTATTTGTCACAAAGGTGGTCATGTACCCAATCGCAATCAAGACATCAAAGAAAAGTATGGACATACATGTACAGCATACATCTCTAACGTTTCATGTTTGATTCAATAATTATAAATATTATATCGGGCTAACACTTTTTTTAAAACTGGTTAAAGTCTCGTAGTGACATTGAAAATGCGATCAAAGTCAATCGATTTTTGTCTGTGTGTTCCCTAAGTGAAGATTGGTACCAAATTTGAAGACTCAAGGTGCAAGGGATGATGAGATTTCAAGCTAAATATGTCGCTAAATAAAGTTTTAAAAATTGATTTATTATCAAATACAATGTTTTAAAAGATATGTTATAGATTGGGCCTTACATCATGTATGTACACTTTCTTAAGTAGAACTGACTCCAAACAGTCGCTAAGGTACATATTGGCGTTTTTGTTTTTATTTGCAATAAAAGTTAATACAATGTAGTGTTGCGTTAGAGGGTACAACAGCTCATAGAACGGCTCGATAAGCCGCATCGATATAAAACGAGTATCCGTATCGGAAGAAATGGTGCGACGGTTAAACCGACAATTTTGTGAAACTCTTTAGTGCAAGAGGTATATTTGTAGGTCTCATGCAACTTTGGGAGTTCAGGCAACAAGATGGATGGCCGGTACTATTCCATCATTGTTATTTAAAGCTCTACTCTGAGTGTAAATATATCGCTACATCAGCAAGAGCACTTGACCTTGAATGGCCACACGAACGGTAATGGGACTTAACTACGCCAGATTTTAAAAAGAAAAATCGAAATACCATTTTGGGCCCTCTGGGCTTTCGTACTTAACGGAACCATGCACATTCGTTTAGAACTCTTTTTTGTTGATTTAGGAGTATTTATGTATTGATTACACTTATTTACATTTTGTTGAGGACACTTAATTTAAAAAAGAACGGAGTACTACAGTGCCTTTAAATTTGTTTGACTGACGACACAAAGTTTTGCAACATAGAAGGAACACGCTCAATGAGGATCTCCACGCGAGTTGCGTGTCAAGTACAGATGAAGTACTCCTGTTCCATTACACTGTAACAAACTTGTTTTTTCTTTCAGACAACAAATTGGTTAAGACTTTACCAGTTATAACCAAGCACAGTGTGAGCCATGACATCGTTAATATGATAAACGTTTCGCTCATCATTCGATGGTTATCACTCATAAATATTCACACTATCAGCAGTCACTACTTCACCTATGATCAGTATACATCTACAGAACTTCGAAAGTTAAGGCTTTCTGGGGATGTCTAATGGAGACATACGACTTCTCTTCACGAATGTGAGGCAAAAAAGTGTTGATTGCGTAAAAAAAGCATGGACGAAACACTACATTGAAAGCCCATTAGACTAATTTCAAACGTGAACAGTATTTGCGTTTTAACTGTCACCTTTTATATTACAACAGACATTGCAACTCCTAAAGGTTCAAGTCCTTCAAGTAAACTAAACTGACTGAACCTCTCCAAAGCAGTTGTTTCTATCTGTCAAACTCCGTCTGTCTGACTGATTGTGGTCATTTATTTTACCTTGGGTTCAAGTGATAAGTTATCTTAGATCATAAATCACTCAACATACTGATAAGCTACAGAGTCAGTGCCTCCAATTTTTATCATTTAGTGTTTCCAATATGAAATACATCATGTATGTCTCTTGATTTGCAAATTCCTTGAAAATTACTCATAACCACAATGGTTTGTTTAGTTTTGTTCTAATGTAAATTACCCTAGCCTCTTGTGACCTACCTACTTGAAATAAGACACTTAAACGAGAACTATTTATATAATTCATATTTTCAAAATGTGCATATATCCCAAACTATATTAGCCAAGGTAAGATATCCCATACTGTGTTTATTCACTGGCTTATAAACGATTTGAATTCAACTCAAAGTCTACAATTTAGTGATATTGAATCCCTTAATAAAATGAAAATTACAAAAAGATCTATCATAATGTAGGGTGTTAAAACACATGATAGTGTTAAAACTGAAGCTTTGCGCCGCAAGACAATAGTACCGCATCAGTATGTGACATCACGTCGAACATTCGAATAAACTGTAGTTATCAAATGTGAAACCACACCATGCATTGTAAATCTCCTCTGAGTTAAAAGATACAATGATGTGTTGTCGATGGCACAACTGATTGCAGTCCTGGAAGTTACTTTGTATAAACCTCAAATAATGGAAGATCTCCTGAAGTTATTAAAAGTCCTTTTCATGACGTATGAGACGTATGGGAATCTAGAATCAGAATGAAGCATATCCTTAAATTTCAAAGTCATATTTCATATGACTGTATGTTAGCAAGTACAACCAATTGCTCGACATATCATGTTCATTGTGTAGGTGTAAATGTAATGTAAATGAGATATATCATTTTGGTCTAAGTCACGAAGATATCAGTGATTATGGGGATGTATCAATTTCCGTCGGTATTGCTTCTTTTCATCTTCGTAATGTAATGTAATGTCTTCAAATGATATGAAAAAGTAAACCTGAAATTGAGGCTCTACTTGTGACTTGCAAAATAAAGAACCATAACATGACGTTAAAATAATGATGAACCTTCACTGGTATGTTTCTTTATATAGCAAGATGCGAGAAGTAGCATTTGTTAGCATTTGAATGAAATGCCCCAGGCCTAGTGTGGTATGTTACCAACATTTCACTACTATATCACGATATCATTTTGGTCATAATATCTGATGATACGACCCCTGTTCTGTAAATACTCCTTATAAGGACATTATCCCTATTTTAGGAAACCTTAAGACAGTGGCGCGTGGTCAGATCTTAACGCGCTAATAGGATGAAATCAATATCCCCAGACTTGTTTCGAGTTAGTTGTGTGTCCATCAACAGCGGTCCCTTGGGGTTGTGTCTCAGATGAAGTAGGATTGTTGAATCCTTGTAATCCCCTTGACGGCGCAAATCACATACGTATAAAGAAGCTGCCATTTCTACTAATCTCTATCTTGATATCATATAAGATGATGATTTGTTCTGCATAGGTTGAATGCTAAATATACTCACTGGATGAAAAAGTCCTATTTAATCCGGATTAAATATGAATTAAAGATGTCATTTAATCCCCTTTACTCCCCTTTACTCCGGATTAAAGAAACAATTTACAACAGAGTAAAGGGGAGTAAATATCACATTTAATCCATATTTACTCCATATTTACTCTGAGATTAAATATTTGTAAAGGTGATTAAATAAGATTAAAGTTTTGTAAATATTCAGACAAGTTTTTGCTATGTTGTAATAAAAATAAAATAATTTCATAAATTTGACAAAAGTTGCTTTGAACATTGCCGGCAAAACATTACTCTAATTAAAAACTACTTCTATGAAAAGAAATGCTTTTAAAGAGAAAGTGACTTGAATGGAGAAATTGACTTTGATGAAGACAAAAATGATACTGATGAAGACATTGACTTTGATTGGAAAAAAGACTTTGCTGAAAAACATTTATTTTGATGAAAATATTTGCTTTAATGGATAAATTAACATTAAATGAATTTTTTTAAATCGAAATAGAGAATAGAGTTTGATGGAAAAAATTACTTTAATGAAATAAAACCTACTTTGATGAAGAAATTTACTTTGATGGTACAAATGACTGTGATGAAAAAATGTCTTTGATGAAAAATTGACTTTGGTGGTAAATGTTACTTTGATGATATATTTGACTTAAAAGAAAGAAATAACTTTGATAAAGTATTTGACTGATGAAATAATTGTGTTTAATGAAAAACATTACTCGGGTGAAAAAGTTCACCTTGGATTACTTGGATGAAAAAATTTACTTTGATGGGAAACAAATACTTTCATAACATAAATGTTAATTTAAAAATTGAATTTGATGAACATTGTTATTTTGATAATAAAATTTAATTTAATGAAAAAATTGCTTTGGTGAAAATAAACTACTTTGAAGATAAGAATGTCTTTAATAGAAAAATATGACTTTGACGAAAATATGACCAATTCGGAATAATGACTAACATGATTTAGTAACTTACAGAGATATTATAAGTATCATCTCATGAAAATATACATAAAGATAAATATAGTAAATCTATTGATGAGTTTGGCAATTGGTGAAGCAATTCACGTTATTAGTTACCATTTACGGCAGATTTACATTGGATATAACAATATGGTATGAGTATTTCTTGGAGGTTATTGAACATATATAATTTCCTATAATTGTATACATTTAAATAACATACACATTTACGACAGACATACACTTCATAATGCTAGATTGCATGGCCATTCTTTGTGAAGTGTGTAATGTTACAGAATCGAACTGGGGTAGCAACATTTAGCGAGGTGACGGGGAATTATTAAAAGAGCCATAACGTTTTGATTATTTAGATTGTCATTTGATTGCTAAACATTGTTCATTAATGCCATATTGTTACATTGTAATCACTTTATGATTCGATATAGCAGTTCAGATACACAGTTATGATAGATATAGACAGGCAGACAGACATATACATTTGATTACAGTGTCAAAAATTAAATATAAATTGGAAAAAGCATGTTTAAAAGACATTAAACAACCAGCCATCTTTTGGCTAAAAAGACACTTTAAAAAAAAAACAGTGTACAATATATTCGTAAATATAGGTATGTAAAATAGGAATGGTACAGATTTATAATAGTAATTAAATAAATATAAATAATAAAGTAAGTAAATAGATATAAGAATTATAAAAATTAATTTCCATTTATAAAACATATTTCTTATGGTTGTACATTTTATGCGTTTGGGCTATTTTCCGTTAACAGTTTGATAAAAAGATCTAAAGGTCCCGTTACATTATAAACATTTTGATTAAATTATTTCTGAGATCATTGTATAAGTGGCATTCTGAAATAAAATGAACAAAAATCTACAAAATCTACGCTCTAATGGCGTGGAGTCTTGCTTTATATATCAAATCAAATGTACAGAAGAAGAAAAGAAACATTGCATACAACGGAAGTAAGCAGGTCGGAAACCACAGAATTCGCAAGCAGAGAGGAAATCGTAACAGAAGACCACTTGCAGTTCCAAACAGAGACAAATATGTAGATCAAACTGATTATCATCACTACGAATCAGATGGGTCCTTCTCAATAGAGGGGATGAATCAGTCCCCAGTGTTATTATCAACTTAGGACTAAGACGAAACCAACACAAGTGCAACCGACCAAACCACTGTGTCACCAACATAAACAACAAACATTGACTTTAATAACACCTCTTTAGATTCCTCTCTAAACACCATGAAAACGGTATTTGGAGTAATTTTAATAAGAAGAACGAATCGTATACTCCCCGAAACTACATGTATGCGAGAAATGTCAATTGAGTGAGTGAGTGAGTTGGGGTTATGCCGCTCTCAAGAGTATTTCACTTATATCGCTGCTGCTAGTATTATGGCAGGGAGAAAGCCCGCAACGCCATGTGGCTATGCATTGCGATGAAACCTACGAGCATCGGCTGGAACTAGCTAACCATGGGTGGGACTACGCTGACATTCAGTGTAGCATTGCACCCAAACCTTACTGCGTGTAGAAGAGTTTTCTAATGCAGACAAAGTCGCCGTGCCCCTGGCGGGATTCGAACCCCGGACCTCTTGTTCCGAAGCCGAACGCGCTAACCACTGGCTATCCCGCCCCCCAATTATGCAATTGAAACAAATGATCAATTCATTGACTGTGGGCCAGGATGTGAGACCTGCAATGACTCAAATTTTAAGCCCTCGTAAATAGTGTATTGTGTGAAAATCAAGCTAACTTATTGTCACCCAATCAACGTCTATTGTACATTGTTTAAGCTACCTATATATTCGCCAAGTAAACAAGTCGAAATGCGGCGCATCCAGTCATCATTAAAATGATATCTACAGCAAGTGTCGTCTGAAGTATATATATAGTATTAATATAAAGAGTTGTTTTAATTGTGTTATATGAGTATTACATCATGCGACATATATTCACAATATACTAGGTTTACTCACAAAGATGTGATTTTAACATACATTCAATATATGATGCATAGGATTTAAGGATATGTGACAAGCTGATTTATGTCCATTTTAAGTATTACACGACTTGTGACAGATATTCAATAGATATTCCATGATTGTGTGGCAATTTATTTGAGAGAGGTTTATTCACATACAATATAGTTCATATACAAAGTTGTGATTATAACATAAATATTAGGTACCTGTTGCATTGAATATAATAAGATGTTGATATAAGTGTATTATTTGAGTATAATATTCCATTTGCGACAGGTAGTTATGAAACTCATATCGATTGATTACTTATCACACTTCAATGAAATCCTAAAACGCTAAACACGACAGCGGGTAACCTCTTATCACAGCACCTTCACCACTAGACTTAAACTTTAGTTATCACCACGAATGCGATACATACACTATTAAGTGTTAAAGGGGACTGATTTGTTATACGATCTTGGAATACAAAAATACTCCAAGATGATATAGGCAACATCTTTTTGCTTTCAAGATAGGTTTACTGGTGCTTACCGTTTTTTGTCTTTGGTAGCTAGATATTCTAATGCATTGGTATAGCATCTAATATCCAGTGACATTAATATTACCTTTATGTATTATGAAATCACTTACCTACAGACCGATGTAGTTTAACTAATCCTCGTTAAAAATGATTGGTAATATTGATTCAGCTTAAAATAATGACAGAGGGAAATATGTGATCTTGACAAATATGTATCTCATATTTTGTTTTATAACTTCATCACACTTTATCAATTTATTTTTAAAAAGTCCATCGTATACAGCCTTCAATATTTAATATTAATACTTTACTTCAAACAGAAAATGTCGCTACCATCAAACTATCCATATGATGTCACCATGTGTGAAGTTATACACATATTGGCAATATATGTTAACCTCATTATGCTCTGTTGTAGCCTTGAGTTTATAGAAATATTCAGTATCATCATAACAAGTGTCATTATCCATTAAATAAACCTAATGTTCAAGCCAACTAAGGGTGGTTCTTAAAGCTACAAACCTGAAATAATGTAATGCGACATCGCTTGTTTAAATCCTATCAATGGACAGTTTGGACTAGAATAATGCATTTTAAACGTCTAAAATCGTATGCACAGCTGATTATGAGAGACCATTATTTAACAACATATAAGGTTCTTAATGAATAAGATTTACAAATAATATTTTCCAGGATGCCCGTATATTATAATATATCAATTATGTTTTTAAGTAATTGTATCGGCATTATTTATTTACAATGCATTTACCATTGAATAAAAGTGATTTGAATTCTAACTCATTCAACTAAAAAGGACAAAACACAATAAAAGCAAATTTTCACAATCACATGTTGCGTAGACATAGGTATTGTTCGTCATAATTGTTGATTAAATCTTAAGATCCCTAGCTAATCAAATTGGCGCCACCCAGTCTGGTGTCGTTGTATATACAATATGTAGGGAGTCGGCGGAAGGGTACAATTAAAAAATGGTTCAATGGTGACAAAACACAATTATATCTCCTAAGTAAAGTGTCATCACAAATTCACTTCTTGAATGTAATGGAATATACATGCCGTTGAACATATAACGCCTTTGTCAGACAATGCAAAGCTAAACCGAAATTAATTTATTGCCCCTAATTAGCGGCAGCCAAAGGAGATTCAGGCTGGCATTACACAACACACTTTGCACGGGCCGTGATCACAACTCTTTAATTACCCTGTTCTGTTCAGAAATACAGAAATACGGTTACATCTATCTTAATAAAATGTAAACTATAAAAGCGTTTCCGGCAAAAAAACCGATATTAAAAAAAAGTAAAACTAAAGGTAAAACTTTTCTTGTTATAAATGTTTATGATTTGAACAAATGACGTATTTTTTTAAAAATAAGGGGCGGGGTAGCCCAGTGGTAAACCGCCATCTACTGTTCCTCTGTGATTTTTACAATTCAGAAGCGATCTCCTGAATTTAAGCAATATCTACTCCTCCATGACCATATATATCCAAACCAATCCTTAAATTTAGAACAAGCAATTAAAACCGGCCGATGGCAAAATATCGTAAAAGGACTTTGTTTATGGATTTACGTAAGTTATTGTTTAAAGAATATTATTGTTCCTGGCCAAGATTGTTAAAATTTCGTCAACTATTTTCAAATAAGATTTCTGTTCTGAAACAACTAGCTAAGTTTATTAGGATTGTTTGAAATCAATTTGATTTAATTATCTTTAATCTGCAGTTATATTGCTGTACATTCTATGTATATTACTTTATTTACTCATGTACCACCGATGGTGGATCTTTTTGAGTAATAAAAGATTTATGATGACAGTACAGATGATTGCGCCGAGGTATAGTGTTATCTTGATAGAAACAATAAATCTTGAATAAATGATGTTGTATTAATGTGTTATAATGTTTAAACCTTCCCAGATTCTCCACATTGAGTTTGTTGTTCCCATATGTCGATATCATCGATGATATATATCGAGCTCAACTGACAGCTACTGAAAATAACTATTTTCCCCCGTTCAGTAAGTGAGAATAGTGAGAATAACAACAATGCATCAAGATAGGCGTGCGCGCAAATCAATGTTATTTTGGAAACTTATCTAAAGGAGACAAAGTTGGTTTACTACCATGTCCTACAGATACGTAAAATGGGTCCACAAATGCGACTTCATGATTGTATGAAAACGTAACTCAACTTTAAGTAATATTGTATTGTGGCACATATCAAAGCCAAATCAGATTTTATGAAATATACCATGACTCTATTCCAGTCTATAAGGGTACACAGAAAAATCAATATAATAAACATCAACATTTAAATTCACATCTTTATTGTTACTCTTAACTCATGGTGATTGCATATGTATTTATTCTATGTCCATAAGCCGAACATATTGTTGTATAGAAGCAAAATGTATTTGTCAGGCAATAAAAGCAACATGAATAACTCAGGCGACCCTCAATACACAGGTTAATGCTGAACCTCTGTGTATTTGATTTAAGACCCCTTTGGTATTTCAATCTTTATCAGTCAAATTGCACACCTCGATAACGAACTGAAACGGTTGTCTCTGATTTGGCAGTCTCCTTAATTGATTTAATCAACTCTTAGCCGACAGATTTGTATGTTTTTGTGTAAGGGTGGGGTGGGGGGGGGGGGGGGGGGGGGGGGGATGTTCCCTACAGAACAGACTACCAAACATGAAAACTTTGTATAAAATCTCATTCCACAAGAAAACCAATTGTTTAAAATTCATGCTACACACATATTTAGTTGAACAACTCCTGTGGGTGCGTTTACTGTTGTTATTGTCAAAATAATGCGTTAACGAAAAGCTTTCTCTATAATACTTAAAGCTTTCTCCGTAGATATGAATAACACATGAATGTACAGAACCATTCAAGACCGAATGATAAGAAAAGCATATTACAACAAAGTTTAATCCTTTACCATATACTTTCTATAAACATGTAACGGTCACGTCCGTGGATAAACTATTACCTGCCTGGCATGAGTGTGTACAGGTCACATGAACGTATTAAAAGATTCATAGGAGTCAAAGGGATTGAATAAATTCTAAAACTGTTAAAATTGAATATGAATATCCTTTCCTTATTGTCTGTAATGCCTATAGTCATTTTAGAAAAAAAAAACGAATTTATCTCATAAGTATACCGCAAACCCCACAATTCATAGCTGTAGCCTCTTGTTAACCAATACTGTAAATGATACCTGTGTTATATGCCAGTAAATATTGCAATTCTGTGAAACTAAGTTGAATGTTAAACGGGCTGATAACCAACATGTATCCTATGGAAACTATAAATTCAATAAATGTCATCCATATCGGAATATAAAACCAACTGCAAGTGCAATACCCCGCTAACAAACTTGTATATGTAGTTTATTACTCGCTTGTAAATCAAATCAATGGTTACATTTTATATTGCAAAGTTGTTAAATCAGTAAAAATATACCATCTACTCCTTTTTTCACGCAATGCACCAAAAATACTCCCTTAGTTTAAGCAAGCGTCAATCTTGCAACATTTATGACCTAAATAGGTTCTGAATACACAAGTGTGTATTATCGAATTCTTTGTGTATTCGGCTTATGCCTTCTCAACCATCGGTCATTCTCACCGTTGTTAACGAGCCGGCGCAGTTTCGGCAGTTAATGACTTACACCTATTTGGTATCTTGTTAATGAGCCCTAATTGAGTTAATCAACTCATAAGAAGAAATGCGTAAATTACACTTATATTTAAACTGTTTGTTTGGAGGGAAGTTTGTGTATCAAACCCCGTGCGTTCATGTTTAATCAGGCCACTCTAGTATTGCATCATGGTGATACTGAATTAAAAGATATTGATCGTCAATAAGTATAAATGATTATGCAATATGGCAAAACATACAATCCAAGTTATTCTTTTCTGCGCTTTGGTTTACAAATGATTACACTGTGTGTCAGTAAGAGACGCTTTTCATGTACATATCGTACAATAAGATTTTTCTTGATTAACGAAAAATGTTAAACTATGTTGTGTGTTATAATGTGTAATAACATGAGTGAGTAATCATTGTCGCTAGATTATTTTTAGACGTTTACATTTGTATTTCATTGTATTCCATTCTGTTTAACAAGGATAATGTTTGCTTGAAATAATGATTGTTCATTTCTTTTTATGATAATCATCATCCTCTTAATTCATTTGGATGTTTTAACTATTTCTTGAAGTAATCTATTTTAACGTAAATGTCTCAACATGCAAAGGAGGTAACATTAATTAAATCTTTAACCAGCGATTGCATTTGCATAAATTATATTTCGTCTGTCATTTTGTATAAATAACAGCAGACTAAATACTTATCGCTTTCTAGGAGGATTGATTGATCATAATTAAGCGAGTCAGTAGTTCCAGGTTTTACTGTAATTCACACATTTATGGTCCACTTAATAACGGCAAATCTGGTTCAGCAAGGTAGTAATCGAAAATGTTGTTTCTCTACTTATATGTTTGACCCTTGTAATGTTAAATAGTATACCCTTAATATAATGTCACCTGTTATTGTGTTGTATCCAGGTTGGACAAATGGAAACACTTTCGTTCTTTGCATGTATAATATGTTTGCAGAGAATGAAGACTATGTTACAGATAAACATCTACACAACTGTGTGTTCAGGCGTCACTTACTCCCATGCTTTCTCTTACATAGCTTACGCAGGCTGTTCGTCGGGATTTGATTTGATTTGATTTATGTAATCAACAGTAAAATTTAGTTGGTGTACTCTGTACTCAACCGCAAAAGAAACGTCACCATACAAAATATAAGATAATTCATTCCAAGAGTGATACTGACGACTGAAACAGAGAAACAGCATGTCTTCAGAGGAAAACTTAACCTGAAATTTCAAAACATTATATATGCATATTTCTGCGAAACACCTTTTAAGAATTGGCAATTCTCAAAATCCACGTTTTCGAATTTTCGTAACTAGATGACGTAGGGGAGTCTAAAAGGACTTTTTTGGCATTTTACGACATCCTACAGTAAAGACGTGTCATCAAATTTAAGTTCAAGAAGGTTATGTCGACACCATATTTTATTGTATCTTATGTAGTTTCTACATTTTATATTTTATACATATGACTTAAATCTCAAACACTCTGACCCAAAAACATTTTGAAAAAGCGATTTCAACACTGCAACTGTATTTGAACTGACACTAAAAGAAAAGCCTCATTCTCTAATACGTGAAATTGTGAGTACTTCTTTATTGAATATGTGTCCACCATATACTTTCTCAGACAGCAACATTTAGGGGTTCCCCGGGTGACATTTCTTTTGCGGTTGAGTGCATGATAGTCTTACACTCAGACTCAGAAAAAGTATGTATTCTGAAAATATCACCATTTTATCAAATATCGAAAAGTAGACTGTAAAAAATGGAATATTAAGAGAACCTCCTTTTCAATGTTTTCATTTCAGAGACTAGGTGTTTGATTAACCACAAAAAAACTGTACATTCACAGTGTAAATAGTTAAATCAACATCGTAAATAGCATTATATCATATAGATGGCATAAACGGTTTTCTGATGATTGGCATTATAACGAGGAAAAATAGTAATTTGTTCCAAAATGCAATTGTTCAACTGAAATTGTCTATTGCATAACATGTTATCATATTTTCGGGCAAATTAAACTATTATTTTATCCCAATGGCATGCAATACTGTGGGATAAAGTCTTGTCTTGTTTTGTCCGTCTATCCGTGGTTATGGATGCAACTTTTATTTTCTTGAATTAATAAGTAACTCAATGAGTGGTTCATACACTTATGAGAGGAGAGGTCGCATTTAACGTTAATTTGAGGGGGTTTTTTTTATCTGGTAATGATCATTTACTCCGATATAAGTTCACAATAAAAACTTGTAATAGAATATTGTTTTTTATGTATTCAACTTGTAAATTCCCTCCAAAGACATGATGAATATTTATTTTTTTACATCTTGACATAATTCAGTTTAGGGAGTGTTTCATTCGAATCAAGTACATTTATTTAACAACTGTTTTCATTGATTGGACATTATTATTAAGCAACTGGCTGCACTTCCTTCCCGTGATAGAGCTCTTTATTTCCGTAAGAACGGCGTGCTACATTTCGTTTAAAGACAATATTTACACATATTTAATATCATTTAACATTATATTTGCAAATATTGAATCGTATATAAACATTATATATACAAGCATTTAATCTGAATTAAATAAGACATTTACAAAACTTTACAAAACTTTACAAATATTTACTCCGGATTAAATAAGACTAAATATGATATTTACTCCAGGATTAAATATGACTAAAGATGATATTTACTCCGGGAGTAAATAGGAGTAAATGATTAAATATCATCTGTTTTCCCAGTGACTATTACTCCATTTATACATGAGAACACAATTCAGTCCATACTTGATGTCATCAAGGTGTAAAACAACTGCCTGAGGTTGACATGTCTGTGTTGATGATTTTTTTGTTGTTGAAAGTACGCACAGATATCCTTCTATGTGAGCAATAATTGATAGTATATGCTATATCACGTTCACCGTTTAGCTTAGAGAGCTCTAGAATTTGTGCATGTTAATTCGTCGTTATCCATGTCAATTCTTATTTTATGCTAATTAGATAGAAGTGTTTTTTTGTAATTTAATACAACGATCTGTAGAGCATCCATACGTTTGAAAAATAAATTAATGATATTGTGATATTAATGATTATGCCTTAGTGACGCAAGAGGAACACACTCCTTGTAACACTTCCTAGGTCCTCATTTTGGTTCTTCTCTCTGACCTTTATATCACAAGCACAGATCAATCGAAGGCGTTCTGTAACTGTGTAATTATTTGACCCACATATTCTCTAAGGGTTTACCAGACAAGTATGGTAATGGGAACATTCTCCCTTGTTGATCACACGTGTCTTGTTTATATGCAATCTGTCTTCAGCTGCCAGAATTACAGCTCTTCCGTTATAATGAAAAACATATAAATAAAATCAGAGCACATTGGTAATGCTTCACATCTCTGGTGTAAGTGTAACGTCTATGGATGTATGTACTTCATTTCATATGGTTATCATAAATACATTGTACATTGTTGAGGAACATTATGCTTGATATTTGATTTTGTTTATTTGATTGAATGATTAATAATTATTATAAGATCGCAACTGCAACCAGTTAACATTGACGAGAAACTATATTCATCAGAACCTTTCCTCGCTCGTTATTACAACGTTGACTATTTTTTATTATGGTTTGACTAACTGTTTAAAGCGACATAATCATGTTGGTGGGGCCACAAATATGTCCAATGTTAAAATTTGTGTTATTTAATTGAGCATTATCAACTTTAACCGAAAATAACCAGTTTAAGGTGAATCAGTTCTGGATATCGAAAATACAGCCATTCAAAGTCGTGGTCATGATCGAAAACAGGACAATGGACCTTGGCTTGCTGCAGCCATTAAGTCAAACGTAATTGTGGACACTTCAATAAAGTAGATAGGAAGACAGTTTTCCTTCTATAGCGTTAAATACCTCTTATAACGAGTACATACGTGAGATAGAGCCAAAATTGTCGACTACTACACATATGTATGAGACCGTTCGTTTGTTTTCATTGAAAAATAAAATTTGATATCTTAAGCATTTGGGGGTTAATATGAAAGTCGAGTAAGAGGATACAACCTAAACCAGCATCTTTGGTAAAATGGTACTTTTTAGAACCAAATAAATTATTATGCAAAACTGATCATGCATCTTTAAGTCAAAGGCCGGGATTGATTAACCTACCCTAACTAATGGAATGTTAGGACGAATATCAGGTACTACATGAAGAGTAATGATATTTGATATACAACAAAACTAAAATATTATTTTATATTAAAACATTATAAGCGATTTTGTTATCAATTTTGTGAATTATGTCCGTGGCTTATGTTAGTAATATGCTAATATATAAGGCTTTGAAAATTCATATTTCTGTAAATACCCTATCGATATTTATATTTATGGCTTATTTTATAGAAAATGTATTGGCTGTGATAATTTAAAAAGGACATGGGGTTTACATCCCTTTATTCTTTCATAGAGGATCGTCGACTTCATATGGGTTCTAGTTGCCAGGTTTTCGACAATACAACCCCCTGTGCTTCAGCTTATCCGTTTAGTAAATTGACTCTCATTAAAGTTGCCACTGATATCCGATCCAACTAATCTCTCATCTTGTAACTGGCTCGGTGTAATTGCATTCTTGATGAAAATCAAAGATTGAGTGTATTAATGAGAAATATATTGTGTGGTTTGTCTAAATAATCACTTTGTCAGATGAGACATAACGGAAATTATGATTAAATAGAACATGTTGGTTGCCTTGTGGTTGGAATATATGTCAACCGATTTTCTTTTATGCGTAAGTATTGTTTTCAATTTATAATTATTGAACTGTCCATCAGAGACTCCAATACCTTACATGTAAAATTTCATCATGAATCTATTGTAAACATTTTCAAATATCCAGTCTATTGTTAGTACGCATACTATGATAATGTGAACTATATACTTCACCCTGAAATTAAGGAATGGTATGATTATGTTATGATATTATCGTAAATACGAATATGGAATGTTTCTTTTGCGTCGGCGCATTTATTTGTGCGCGTGACATCTTTTCCTTTTCAGTAAATAAAAAAAATAAATTAGGACATGCTGCATCATTTGTGCTAAACCCCAAGATCCATTTGTCAAATATGGGTCTGCAGAAAAGGGCGCGCTTCCGGTTTGTATACTTCAACCACTTTCAAGCAATATTTTCATGAAATGCAATAATCTGTACAGTAACTCCTCACTTGTCATAATGTGTTCTCAACAAAAAAGTCCTACCGCCCTCGTTACTATTGAGACAAACGTGCGGAGATACATGTAACTGTGTATGCAGCTGACATATAACTTACACAAAAAAATGTTGTGGCATTTTCTAAAAGCCATGCTTTTACCTGGTAACATTGTTTCCAGGGTTCTAATGACGAATATTAAATATAGAATATTACAGGGGCAGTAGCACGTTTTTTCGCTGAAATAAGTCGATAAAATGAATTCGAAAAATAATGTCATCAACAGTAAAATACCCTTCCCTCTTCAGAAAATCAAGTTAAAACATGAGTTTACACGGTTCTGTAAAGCCATGGGGATCGTTTTTGTCATTCGAAATAATAAAAATGTGTTTTTGCTTTATTCGCAACACTGTTATTACCACTATGGATACTTGTTTGTGTAATAAAATGGTTTAACCTCTAAACTTAATATAAATGTCATAAGCCACCATTTTAAATGGGAAATTTGAAAAAATAAAATTTGCAAAAAACGTGCTACTGCCCCTTTAATATAGCAGGTGTCTTCAACATTCAACTAGAATTTGAACAAATAATTACAGCAGCCGGACTCGATTAGTGCTGGCGAGCATATCAAGTTTCTATCAGTCAGGCGATATTTGCATGCCTAGTGGTATGGCATTTACGCTGATCAAGTAGTGAGTGTACATAAATTAGCCGTTTGGTGTGCAACCGTAGCCATAGAGCACGTGACCTGATATCTGACCTGCACTGCACATCTGCCGCAAGAGACCAAGTGGTGGACATCAGGTGACTGGTCAATGAGACCCGTCAGTAGCTCTTGGGCATTTGTTTGTCAAATCTGCGTATGGGTATTGGTAGTGAGTTTTGTTATTGTTAACATGTTCGAGTCGAAAATCAGATTTACCAAAATATTGAAGAGAATGTCCCTTTTTAAAGTAAACCAAAGGGTATTTTTAAAAATATGTGACATTGTTTTTTGTGGCAAGTTTGTATCACAAGATTTACATATCGCCATATGCAATAACAGTGCACAATCACAGTTTCGTAATTTTGAAGATTATTAATATCAGTTCACCCAAAGACCTGAACGATTTAAATCAGTTCGAATGTAACTCTCAGTTTGGTACCTCGCTGCGTTCCTTATCTGAGGATATGTAAAATTTAATCCAGCTTCTAAAAAATGAGTACAGCACCGAGACACCACATTCGATGACATATCTAAGAGGACATTTGATTGGCTGACTTTGTTGAAGGTGAAAGGTCACGGTGCAGGTCACCTGAAATGACCCCTGCGAGGACGAAGTGCGAGTGTTACTTTCGATCTGATTTAAATGAGACTTGAACGATTTCAAATTCTCATATTGGTGGTTAGTTGATGTGAGAACATCGATTTAACTTATTAAATACGTGTAAAGTAAACTGTATACCTTTGGCATCAACTTATACTTTACATAAGTACTATTGTTCTGGGAAGAGTTTAACACGCAGATAAACCTATGTTCAGTATATGAACCTTGACAAAACGTTTTCAACATATTTGTACATGAATGTACACAATGTGCAGACGAGGGAATCCAGACACAATAATGCACTAAATGGAAAGCTAAATGTAGCAGGTGTTTTGAGGTCCAAATGTCATTAAAGTAATGTGTAATGTTTATACATTTAAATAATTACCATAAAGTAGGAAAAAACCTGTGAATGGTGCATGTGGATACCTTATCTACAAGTGTTTATTTAGTTGTTTGGAGGAAATGTGTTGTTATATTGTCATTGTAACAATACGACACATACACATATTCCATGTAAATGGGATGTTAAATTATAAAATAAAAAAATATGATATTCCATTTGATAATTCGCCACAACCACCCAAATGAGTACTCTGTGCGCTTCTTTTAATCGACGTTGACATTACCTTTATGAAAGAATAAAATAAAAATCGCCAAATGTTATACCAAACGTGAGACATGGAAGCTGAAAGCGCCATTAGTATGGCTATTAGAGCATTTGTGGTCTAATAGTGAGGTTTGGAAGTGTTGACGTACAAACAAGAAACAATTGATAGAACTTGACATTCTTTAGAGAGTTGAACTATTGCAATGATCATATCAATATAAACTCTCAATCCTCATGTGATTTGATAGGTACAGATGAAAATTTACATGTACATGTAGATGCAGCTACACTTTCGGTGGTGTATCGCTCAATATTCCTACTGTTCAGTCGCGGGGCTTCACTGAACAAACAGTTGGTGATATCCCGTGAAAGCTGATGGCCATGTATTTACCCCATGTCATATATAGCTGACATGTACATGTATACAGGGGGCGGGTAGCGCATTGGTTAGCGTGTTCGGCTTCGGATCCAGAGGTCCGGGGTTCGAATCCCGCCAGGGGCACGGCAACTTTGTCTGCAGTAGAGAACTGTTCTACACTCAGTAAGGTTTGGGTGCAATGCTACACTGCATTTCAGCGCAGTACCACCCATGGTTTGCTAGTTCCAGCCGCTGCTCGCAGGTTTCACCGCAGTGCATAGCCATGTGGCGTTGCGGGCTTTCTCCCTGCCATAATACTAGCAGCGTTGAAAGCGGCGTTAAACCCAAACTCACCTGGTGATGTATACATCTTACAATACTTGACATTTTATGGAGAATTCGTCAGGCAAGAGAAATCAAAGAGTATTATAACCTTGCCGAGCGCAGCTCATGTTTAAGTTAAGTGGTAAATGCGATCTGAATCTGAACTTTGCAAGTTAATTTTAACATTTTATGTGGTCATTATTGAACTAACGGATTGCTGATGTGGCCAACCGATGATCAAACAAATTTAATATCATCTGTCCTCCAGTGAACACCCTACTTATTCATATAAAGGGCCTCTCACTGAATCTTCAAATTCCCCACTGGGACTTGCATCAAAAGGACATTGCGACATCACAGTAGTCGGTTCAAGCTCAGCGAAACTGTACAACGTCCCTGTGACATTTAAACTAATCAACTCCAATTGATTTCATTTAGAGTCAACTCCCGTCTCTTTCCAGAACTTGAGCTTCAACCCAATTAGACTGACAGGCTCTATGCGAAAGCTAAAGGATTTTTCGTCATGCAAAGTCGAAATCCTTCGACAGGTGCTCTGTTTTTGCTATTTGTAAACGATCGGTGTTGTATTCTATTTTAAAGGAGAAATTGACCTTTGGGTCGATCTTAAATAAAGACAAATAGCACCGTTAGCTCGATTTTTTTACTAAACTCCTTTAAAGTGAATGTGCTCAGTTTATTACAACAAAGTTGTACATTTTTACACGGCCTGGACATTTACAGACTGATCTTTTGTCTCACACGGGCAGAGAAGAGGACAGTATAAATAAGCATATTTTATGGATATGCAGTCTGTGAAGTTCTTTTATATCCGTAGGAAATTATTGAAATGTGTACACAATTCGCTTGGCAATGCCGTTAATTTGAATTATGCTTAACAAGATTCGCTTGTATCCTCATTCATTTGTATTACACTTCATTCTCTTTATTTTCATTATATTTCACTCTATCTGCCTAACGTATCATCGGTAGATATGTAGTCTTATATTTAAGTAATTAGATACAATGTAAGCACTATTTATTCCTAATGAAGGATATTTACCATCCTAAAGTACACGAGCATAATAACTTCTACTGAACACTATTGCTATAATGCTTTGTGCTGGTAAGCATTCCGGCAATAATAGCGCTGTCACAGAAAATACTAAACAATATTCTCAAAAAGATATATGACCAATTAAATTGACAATAATCTGAAGTCCTTTATCAAAGCAGTCCAACATAACGGAAAACGACATACAACCAAGAGAACAAAACTGGCTATCGCGAAATCTATTCCAGTCAAGTTTATTGGTAAACCTTTTTGTAAAAGCGATTCCATGATAAGGAAATCTGAGCGAGTAGACATTTAGTGTTATGTAAATATTCGAGAGAGTCGGGTGAAGCCATCAACTCATCGATCAAGATATAAAACTGTTCTGCCATAGAAGCGTAAGCCTTTCTTTAAATAATATAGTTCTGGCAACTCTGTTACACAAATGTATTCATCTGACTTGTTTGGCATGATCAGAGGTGAGGTGAGTTGGGGTTTAACGCCGCTTTCAAGAGTATTTCACTTTATATATCGCGGCTGTTAGTATTATGGCAGGGAGAAAGCCCGCAACGCCATGTGGCATTGTATTGCGGTGAAACCTGCGAGCACCGGCTGTAATAAGCGAACCAATGGTGGTACTGCAGTGAAATTCAGTGTAGCATTGCACCCAAACCTGACTGCGTGTAGAACAGCTCTCTACTGCAGACAAAGTTGCCGTGCCCCTGGCGGGATTCGAACCCCGGACCTCTTGATCCGAAACCGAACGCGCAAACCACTGCGCTATCCCGCCCCCGGCATGATCAGAAACTGGTTTAAATTGGTTAACTACTGAACTACATTTTGTCAACGAGGATTCAAATCCGGTTCAAATTGCCATCTACATGTTTAACGTGGAGGTGATGGTAACATGTGATGCTTGCAGGAACAGACCCAGGAAGAGCCTGTGGAGTGGGTGTATCTCAGTCTCACACATGAAGCAACCTGAGAAAAATTCTGCTTCGCCTGTTCCAGTTTTATTTCTGCTGAACTTAGCCTTTGAACTGGGAATCGAGGAAGATGACAATGACAAGAATATTAATTCCACGAGAAGAGACTACATTCAAGATGTTGACATTTGCATTTGTTTGTTTCAAGAATACAAATTGAATTCGTCACGATCGACTATCAATCTTTTCTGAACAATCATTTTTAAGGCAGTATTAATATTCGTTATACCTTGTTTCACTATGTATTACCCTTTCACCCCAAAGGTCTCTACAGAGACCAGAAAAAAAGGATTGGCATTATCGTTTCCTGGTGGTGAAAGGGTTGAAGGAGAACGCAGATATATGACTTTATTGCTTTGCACTGTATTAGTGTATTATTATTATAAGTAAAACATAAAAGTACACACACATCAGACACTTCATTAAAGACGTGCGTCTCTATTCACAGAACACAGCTGGAGTCCTTGAGGGTTTAACATGAATGGACAACCCATCACTGAGTGTTTATTCATCTCTGATGGTCATCTGTCCGTAAATGGTCACTCACAAGTCACTTAAACCAGAGTGAAGCGGATCAACATCACATTAAGTGTGAATTTAAACTGTACGTCATTTCAATGCAATAACTCATCCCTGCATCCTAAAAACTTTTTATTGTCTCTTTTACTGGACACAGCCTGTACTGCGCCCCGAGGTATACAAGTTATCTTGAGCTACCAATAAGCACTTTCAATTTGTACTCTACATTGACAGTGTTCACTCCCGGGAGATGAAAGCTGCTCATTGTAGAGAGGGGACTTTACGACACTGTAATAATATATATCTAACCCCTGGAATTACTATTACGCTACATTCATAGATGGAGGGAGATATTCTTTCAACTTTAGGGGAATAACACTCATGTGTAGTTAGTACCACTAACATATCTTGGTTGATACTGACTAAGATAGGTTTAGATCGGTACTGGTCAGATACAACCAACTTGGTACAGCTGCTGAACAAAAGTTTGTTTGACTGTTCCCCCACTCAGTGCAAATATCATGTAATTCGGTTTTTATTTAAGTTTGATTTATTCCTTAAATATGCCTGCAAAAGTTATGAATCGTTGTTTAGATGTAGAAAAATCATTTCTGTATCATATACTTAAATACGATACTAATATTTCTACAGGAGCAAATATGGTAAGGATTTATAAAACACCGGGGTCCAAAAATCCCAAACTCAAACATTTATATTGTTTTATAAAATTGTAATTTTGTAATCATTTAGAGAAAAAACATAATTCCTTTCATCACATTTTACCGACATTATGTTTAATTAATATTTTATTCCAGAAACAATGAAATCTAAATTTTCAAATGTTGACCTCATGTCTCTTTTGTTGTACGCCAAAAGAGTTTCTGGCATGTATCACATATCTGTCCCTTGTATATATTGTGTAAAAATGACTTCTCTAAATCTTGTCCACAAATATTATCCATAAGAAATAGTGCCAAATTGAATTTTTCCAAAAAGGATGATTTTACGTAGGAAATCTTGCATAGTTAAACAAACGTTTCTTCAGCAGCTGTATATAGCAGTAGATGACACACATCTATTAGGTATTTAGGTCTTTTCATCAGATGAACCGCGTTAACGTTGTACATTACATTCACAAATAACATATCTTTTAAGTTTTCTAGTGATTTAATAGTTTTAACATATTATAAGTATGTGAATATCTGGAAAGATGTCGGATAACAATAATGTCAGACGGATAGACACTGACACTGAGTTTTCGAGATCATTGTATATAAACGTGATTCGGTGTTGCGAAAACATTCATATCATTCCATATTTATTGTTATTACGACAATAAGTTACCTTTTCTTTAAAAGTCAAACGTTATTATTCACTCTTAACTCATTTTAACTATTGTTGGCTCAAATAAATGTCTAGGCTAGATGAAATGTTAATTCATTCCCGAGGGCATTACGAGGTAATACTTAGTAACAGGAACTTTTATTCGACTTTTCAGACTTCATAATATTAACTCCACTTCTTCGCGTGTGATCTAATGTTTAGCTCTCCAGTTGCTCGTCATCTAATGTTTAACTCTCCAGTTCCTATTGCAAAGTTTCAATTGTGCGTCATAATTATCGTTTGAAATAGAATCGACTATGTTGGTGTATTCTACTTCTATAATTCATCATGTCAACAGTAGACATAGCTAATGTCAAAAGAGAGTATTTGTTTGATATTTATGGTAATGTATAACTTAATTCTAATAAAACGTTCGGGTGATTTTTCTTTAGTTCATTAGTTCATCAGGCCGAATAATGGTCCGTCTCTTCGTCCACCATTCCATTCATAAACCATTGTTTTATCTTCTGCTTAAGAACAACTGGATCTATCGGACTTAAATCGAGTTTATATGCTCCTTGGTCAATAGATAAACTAAAATTGTACATTTATTTAACCTTCTAACAACTACTGCTGAACATTTTAAATTGTGTACCTATATAGTGTATCGATAAAATCCTGGTGATCTTCATAGCCACAGGCAATATTTTGTAAACACAGAAATTCAGTACGAATTCGTCATCCTGTCAATCAAATTATTTAATGGCATGCATTGTTCCCAAGATATTAAAAACAATACATGCATTTTCGTTTCACAACGTAACACCTTATTAGAATATATATTGTAAACCAATGATAAGTACAGACTTTATGGATGTATTGAGAAAAGTTGTTGAAAAGGGTCATGTCATAGCAGGTCGTTTATCCCCATCCTCATTTAGACTGCTGTTGACCAATCTCTGGTGATTTGATGCTTCAGGATGACTTTAATCTATTTTAGTATCAACATTGACCGCATCGCATGTCATCAAAGTATTTCGAGGTCTGTAATTTGTTCACGTTGGATCAGCATGCCATATAATTTCACGTAATGAGTGTAGTTCCAACCTGATCGTTGTTATTATCAAAAGATAGAACGTTTTTCTTGATAGAATCGAGAATTCAGAAAACTCTGGCACAGAAAAGCTAACGAAATACAGAAAGACCTAAATGTGCCAGTGATAGAGATTTGCCTTACGGGGACTTCGACTTTTGATTCCTTGTTTAACATATCATAATTAATTTTGTAATGTCTTCTGAAAACAGAAAAAACTACATTCACAACATTGCGTGTCTCACTGGAAAGATGACTTTGGCACTGAAGTATTACAGAGGATTATCAATCATTGTGTCATCACATCGGCAGCTTGTAATTGAATTATTCCCCCTATCGATCCAATGGCGCTTTCTCATCTGTGTGTCAAAGGGGAGACGAGGTCAAAATGCCCTTGTTAGTTCCATCTATAACAGTAAATATCGAGTCGTGCGACATTTAATTACTATATGATTGTGTTATATATTCTGTAATTTGCCTAGAATAGTATTGGGTACCATCTAAATCTTACCCCGATAAACTGCCTTTAACATAGATAAAATAAAGGTAGAAACGATAGGAATGTGTTGTTATGTTTGTACAAAATGTCGTTACTGTAAGATATGTAAATCCAACATCGTGGAGGATGAATTTCACTTTCTTTACAAATGTCCAGTTTATAATGATTTACGTGATAAATATACCAATGTACATGAATGAAGACATAAACATCAAGATTATAATAGGTTTTGATAGGTATTTCAAATTATGTGAAAGATGCCTTGATTGTTCGAAATTCTTTTATTTGACTATAAGCAACTCTGTTTATATATTTGATCTGTAGGCCTTTCTACTGAAATAAAAGATTACAAAATGTGTATATTACTCATTTCTGTTGTAACGTGATGTTGTTGCTGATTTAATACCATGGCTAGACAGTAATTGGATGTTTTATAGAGACATTAGTATTGTAGTGCAGTGGTGTATACTTATGTCATACATGAGCGTATATGGGTAATTCATTAAGGTGCTATAGTGATGTTCAAGACTATCTCCACAAAGGGGTTCATTAATGAATTTGAAACTGAGTGTGAGTGGGCAGTTATATCAGATACAGAACAACATGTCGTGAATGACGTGGGTCAACTATTCATATGCTCTAGTTTGGTTTGAATAGTTAATTGACGAGTTGTCTTGAATGTAAGGTACGATGTCAACATGGAAGATCAACACTCAACGAGTAAACGTGCATTGCACCCGTAGAACTTCATTCTTGTATTATTTATGTCAGCAGATCGAGTTTTTATTAATAACTCCTTGTATTCGTTACCTCACGACTGTGAGGAGTTGCTGCCAAATTTGAAACTAGGCTAAACTTGCCTCGACCAAGCTTTGCGGGTCATCTGACTGAGAATAGGCAAAGTCATCAACTAACTGGCCAGTTGGTCCCCTGGGATCAATGGAGCTGTGGTCATGAGCCTTGTCTGAACAAGTCGACACATTTGTGCTTCTCAGACTGCATAAAATAGATCTAATCCTGCATTAAGCTCTCCACTCAGGAAACTGATAGTAATCAGAGAGTAATATAATTAGACTGAATTTCTCTCCGGCTCTTCCATCAGAGCTGATGCCTGTGTTTGCTTTGTCTCATCAGCACTTGAACAGGATGGAATAATAAAAGGATTAACGTTTAAAGCAATTAAGAAAAACCACTATGTTTCTTGCATAGCGATACAAAAGATGAATACCTAATTTAGGCATTTAAGATTTGCCTTGTTTACAGTTGACATTATAACTGTAAAACATGCTGTTATCGTAATATTCTGTGCGTTTGGATGTAAATGTAGATGGTGACTGTAACAATCCTTTTATTAGTCGATTTTTTTTTCAGTGAAGTATTCGTATGCTAACTGAATTAACATGGTATAGCTCGTTCAACCAATATCATGATTTCACAAATGATAATTTACAAACTATCAGTTTCTTTTCAATTACTTTTCCCCATCCTCGGGTCGCCAGTATTATGTATACACCATTTGTATATGTTCTGCTATATTATGGGGGATTTTAATTCATCAAATGAAGTTTACTTGAGACAGTTGCAAGTACATACATTCATCCAATGATGTCTACAATCTTATCAACATACATAATTCTTTGTCTTCTGGGTTATATACATGAGTTTATACGTAACAACTATTGCTAACGTCAACAGTTTATTGTAAATTTAGAATCTCTGATACATACCTGCATTGTTATACATTATAATATGCATTTGTCCATAATTATATTTTGAAAACGTTTGCCGTTATATGCAAGTTCCGTGTTTTTATAGCACTTTAAGTATTTTCAGTTATCTTCATTGAGTATTAGTATTTGTTTCACTAATACTTCACCACTTACTATTTTACTAGTTTTATTCATATGGCAGTATCAACCGACAAAGTAGTATGAAGAATATTCATAGCACCAGTCTTTCTATGTACGTTCTGGGAATGAAGGTGCACAATTACTGATGATAAAATTTCACTTCATGCTGCATCAGATAATATTTTTGTCTATTTAAAGAACACATCACATGTTAAACAAGCGTGGACACGCCATCACTGAGTGTTAATTCAGCTCTGATGCTGGTCATCTGTCAGTAAACGGTCAGTCACCAGTCAGTTGAAACACAGCTGGGAAGTGAATCAACACTACATTAACTATGCATTCAAATTGGTCGTCCTTTTACTGCAATCACTCATACGTGAATCTGCAACTCGACAATTTCATTGAGACACGAATAGTGGACACTGTTTACGCTTTCTTGTAGCCTGGCTGGTCAGAGACACAGAGATCATCTCAAGCTGTCAATTAGTTCTGTCCGGTAGAATCGTCAGGGGAATTCTCACCTCTGTGGACATATTATAGGCGATAACACTCTGATTGTGGAACACAAATCACTTCCCCTTGTCAATTTTATGTTGTCGTTACAAATTGAATCTTAGATTTGTTCTACCAATGCTTTGATAATAGAATGCAGAAGATTGCAAAAATATCAGATATGAAACAAGATTAGATTTCTAGAGCAAGATGATGTCCCTGATAAAATATAAATGTGTTACAAAATTATTAAACAGATTCCCAAAATAGATTTCTTGAAATAAGTACCTTTTGTATCAGTTCTACTCTCCTTACTATGTACATATCACCCTGCTTATTGTGAGTCCATGTTTAAACAGGTAACAGTGCAGAGACTTTGTAACATCTAACACTGGCTTTGAACCAAACGATCTGGTTTACATTCGACTCATTTGAGCTAAATAAGGCGACTTTGGAAGATTCAAAAGATCGATAAAATTGTACCCTCTATTTATCCATATGTAAATGTAATCCGATATTTCACATGATTTTAAGCAGTAAAGTTAGAATCGTTTACTAATATCCATGATTCATGTACATGCATTCATTTCCTGTTTTTCTGAAACTACTATTTAATCCAACTTTTCTATTATAATGTCAATATCATCAGGTGATAGTTGGATTACTTACCCTGTCTGACCTAGTTCCTCAAAGTTTGTTTGTCGTCATGGTCCTTAAAGCTTGTTGTCTGCATTACAACATGATATAACACGGAAATCAATGAATGTTCATCTACAATGTATTTGTAAGTGAAAAGATGAAAGTATGTTCCATTTCTGAAAGATCAAAACTTACTGATGGATAGATCAGAAGCAAACTCTATTGATCATAGATACATGTAGATATAGATCTCTGTACATTATTATCATCTAAGCATGCTGATGTTAGCTAAGATACATGGATTGTGTTCTTTCTGGAGGACTTGATGGACAAATCATAAAAACCTGGGCCCATATTTTCGAAGCTGTCTTAGTGCTAAGATAGTCGTAAGCCAATGTTAATGTATGGCACTTACGACTATCTTAGTGCTAAGAGAGCTTCGAAAATCTAGGCCCTGAACATCAACAAGCTGATCAATAGGTCCCTTGTGGTCAGTGAAGCAAAGGCAACGCGTCTGCTGTCTTTGGAAATCGACCTATTTATGCAGCCAGACTCGCTGAAATAGTTCTTATCCTGCATTTTGGACTGGTCAATTCTGGGAACTGATAGTAATCAAGTTTTTACAGGATTGTTCAGCTGTCTGCCACTATTTTCGTTAATCAAATATCCTGCGTCATCACTGAAACTGGCTGGACAAATGTGACCATTCATTTAATCAAAGTCAGATTTGTAATATATGGCTGTTTTTGGTTTAATTAAATACATACTTTTTTAAAATGATTTGTCTGGCTGATTTATGGTGACAAAACAACTTAACTTTACATTCCAGGGGAAAAAATATATGAAAGTTTAATGCGTCTGAGGTCTGAATATGCCATTGATTGATTGGAAGTGTGATTTCTTGTTTTATTATCGAGTGATATAACGTAGCATCAAGCCAAAACCATGCGGTTTAACTGTGTGCAAACAAGTATTATTTCAATACTGTACCCGACTGTCGACATACGTGTTAGAGGTTCACTGAAAACATAATATGATAATGTCTTAAATCAAATAGTATCCGACACCATCTGTAATGCAACAAGAAAATACCATTCAGATTCTGCACCTAGTGTTCTTAGCAGTCAGATATGATTTGGTTTCATGTAGCCGCATGCAAACCTCTGTACATTGCGTCATAACACACCCTATTCCTAGCAGTCACCGATATGATTTGGTTCCATGTAGCCGCATGCAGACATCTGTACACTGTGTCATAACACACCCTATTCTTAGCAGTCACCAATATGATTTGGTTCCATGTAGCCGCATGCAAACCTCTGTACACTGCGTCATAACACACCCTATTCTTAGCAGTCACCGATATGATTTGGTTCCATGTAGCCGCATGCAAACCTCTGTACACTGCGTCATAACACACCCTATTCTTAGCAGTCACCGATATGATTTGGTTCCATGTAGCCGCATGCAAACCTCTGTACACTGCGTCATAACACACCCTATTCTTAGCAGTCACCGATATGATTTGGTTCCATGTAGCCGCATGCAAACCTCTGTACACTGCGTCATAACACACCCTATTCTTAGCAGTTACCGATATGATTTGGTTCCATGGAGCCGCATGCAAACTTCTGTACACTGCGTCATAACACACCCTATTCTTAGCAGTCACCGATATGATTTGGTTCCATGTAGCCGCATGCAAACCTCTGTACACTGCGTCATAACACACCCTATTCTTAGCAGTCACCGATATGATTTGGTTCCATGTAGCCGCATGCAAACCCCTGTACACTGCGTCATAACACACCCTATTCTTAGCAGTCACCGATATGATTTGGTTCCATGTAGCCGCATGCAAACCTCTGTACACTGCGTCATAACACACCCTATTTTTAGCAGTCACCGATATGATTTGGTTCCATGTAGCCGCATGCAAACCCCTGTACACTGCGTCATAACACACCCTATTCTTAGCAGTCACCGATATGATTTGGTTCCATGTAGCCGCATGCAAACCCCTGTACACTGCGTCATAACACACCCTATTCTTAGCAGTCACCGATATGATTTGGTTCCATGTGGCAGCATGCAAACCTCTGTACACTGCGGCATAACACACCCTATTCTTAGCAGTCACCGATATGATTTGGTTCCATGTAGCCGCATGCAAACCTCTGTACACTGCGTCATAACACACCCTATTCTTAGCAGTCACCGATATGATTTGGTTCCATGTAGCCGCATGCAAACCTCTGTACACTGTGTCATAACACACCCTATTCTTAGCAGTCACCGATATGATTTGGTTCCATGTAGCCACATGCAAACAACTCTGCGTCATAACACACCCTATTCTTAGCAGTCACCGATATGATTTGGTTCCATGTAGCCGCATGCAAACCTCTGTACACTGCGTCATAACACACCCTATGCATGTGTGGAATGTTGATGAAGGACACTAAACTTTAAATGGGCCTAAAGGTTAATGAAAGTAATTGAAAGAAAACCACGCTACAAATGGTGCACCCTACCATGGGGATAGTTTCATATGAATGTCTGAATTTAGTAAAATCTTATTTGCGTTTGGAGAAATCTCATTACTTTTCCGGTAAAAGTAATCGAGTAAAGCATAACGGAGAGGTTCGCCCACAGGGCGTTAAAGGGGCTGTAGCACGTTTTTTGCAAAATTTATTTTTTTCAAATTTCCTATTTATAATGATGTTTGTGTCATTTAAATTTACTTTAGAGGGTAAAACATCTTATTACATAAACCAATTATCCGTAGCAGTAGTAATGGTGTTACATTACATGGCGGCCATTTTATTGTGAACACATTTTATTATTTCGAATGACAAAAACAATTCCTATGGCTTTACTGAGCCAAGTACACTCATTTTAAACTTTAGAAGGGTGTTTTACTATTGGTGAAATTATTTTTCAAATACATTTCATCGACTTATATCAGCGAAAAAACGTGCTACTGCCCCTTTAATGCAGCACGTATTTCATCTTATTTCTTCTGATGAGGATCTACGTATGCGTTATGTATCACAGCGCAGATCAATCGATTCCCATGTTGTAAGTATGTAAATATCTGACATTCACAATCTCTGCGGATTTACCAGACAAGTATGGTAATGAGAACATCCTCCCCTGTCGGCGATACGTGTCTATTATATATGTATTCTGACGTTAGAGGTCAGCTTAACACCAGAACTTTACTCTATGCAATCAACATCATGATCACGGTTACCCTTATTTTTCTTCAATAGGATTTTATCTGTGCTACGCTTGGTAGTCAACCAGTACTATGTTGATGGACTGATACATTCACGATGACCCAAATCCTCCCTTCTCTGTTAAATGTTGACAGCAGAGAGCCACATTTTTTTATAGGCACTTAACTAGAGCAATTTACGTTTCTGTTACAAGTTAGGTTTGGTTATTAAGCAATTCCATAAGTGAGATTGAAATACTCGGTTCTATCAGTGAAAACGACCTCTATTCTCAGAATACGTCAGCGTGATGTCACTTGGACAGATCATGACGTCATTGGAGCAGTGCGACAATGTAGTAAATATAGTGATGAAATGGTAAACATTATATCCGTATTTATCATTCACAACTGTGCTCAAAAGAGTTATCTCTTTTGTGAAATTAAACGATAGGAGATATCAGGTCGACAGTAGATTTTGCACGAAACCCTGTCAATGACATCATGAACAATGTGACATTCCAATACTACATGTCATTGTTATAATTTATGTGAAATGAAGACAATCAATTTGTTTATGTACATGCACGTAATTCACAAGTCTTTGACGTCACAATCCTGATGACATCACATTGCTGTGACATCATAGATTTGACCACACTGAGGTGCTAGTCTACAACCAATGCTGTGTTAAAAAAGGAATGAATTTAGATGATACGGACACTCACCCTCGTATATTCTTATGTCAAATATATCAACACTCATTGATAAAAGTAAAACAATGTGTAACTTTAATAGTGTAGATATATTTTATACATATTATCTCACACACGCGAAATGTATTTGATAAGGGATAGTTTTGAATGATAACATGTCGTATTTCCTTCATTTGGCTTACTATCATGTCTGATTTCTTACCCTTGTCTGTTAAATCAGTGAGATTCTTGCCTGGTTATTGTCATAATTTATGTAGTTCCTAATATGAAATGTTGCGAACTCTCTGAACTCAAAATTGATATCACCGAATTCAAAATTCAACCATAAATCTAATAATTACGAGATACATTATATACGAATTCAAGGATGTACGACAAACTGTGACCATTTAATACCCCCATCAAAAAATATTGTTGATGATACAACTATGTTGATCTAACTTCATCTTATCTAACTATATGTCTCAAGCCATATCCTTGATTCGTGCATACTAACTGTTTTTAAAAGCTAGGTCACGTTCAATAAGCTGTCTAGACTTTTCTCCTTCTTTTGGTATTACATAATTCGGTCATTGCAACAGTGATGTGTTGGTCGTTCGCGTGATCAACAAAGTGCGCAGGGAATGACCTGTACGTAGTGGCAGTTATAAACTTCAAAGCGTACACTACAGTAGATCACTATCAGTGCATGTTGCACTTTGTTCGTAATTGTTTCAGTCACGTCACATCATTAATAGTTTTTTTTTAAAACGCGTACGTGTTGCTCGTGGTTTCCAAAACATTGTGCGTGCCGAAGGATTAAATACGATAAATGTCTGATAGTATCTAAAGTATAATATACAATGATGAAAAAAAGTCACATGCGACAATAACTGGATTCAGTCCAAGGTAAGTTAGTGCATTCAATGGAAGCAATATCCTTAACTTTGTGAGAATTAAAAGAAAGGAGAAACGGCGTCAGTGAGGTTTGGAGGCTTAGAATATTCAACTCATGTAAAAGTTTTGGCCTTTCTTTAACTGATAAACTATATATAAGCTACGAGGTAAAAGATCTGGATAACACTTTCGGACTTGTTTTTTGTTTTTTGTTGTTGCTTTTTTTTAGTGACTGAATCATATATTTGCAGCATTCTCTGCAATTCACCAATCGTATTTTGCATCATGTTTAAATGATACCCTTATTGTCTCAGATCGGAATAAACTGTCCGCTACCGATTTTATTGTCCCCCGCCACAACGCAGAACGGGGGACTATGTATTCAGCGGCATCCGTCCGTCCGTACGTACGTCCGTACGTACGTCCGTACGTACGTCACATTTCTTGTTTACGCGATATCTTATGAAGCGTTGCATCCAAAGTCTTCAAATTTGATGTCTGTCTACATTGTGGGAAGACGCAGACACCAGTCAATTGTGGTGACCTTGGCCTTATTTTCAAGGGCACCACGATACTTTGACCACTTTTTGAACTCTTATTAACACGATATCTCATGAACCAAAGCACCCAAAGTCTTAAAATTTGATGATCATCATGGCAGTTTTTACCAGTAATGCAATATATAAAGTAGCTCTGATATGTCTTACTAACTCAATGTCCCCAGCGGGGGACATTGCCATGTTAGTGGCAAACACACGTTATTGATGTTTTGCATCGTACAGCATTCTAGCAGTCCTACCAGATCATACATTTATCAATTCCGGTTTTCTGGTTATGTCTCTTTGACGTTGAAAGCTCACGGCGAAATACGTTTTATAAGTTCGCTAATGAAATGCAACACCAATGTTTCCTTTTATAAATGTACATTCAATGCCTCGGCCGAAAAGCTTCGCAGTTCTATTCCACATTAGGGCTATCGGCCTGTAATGTTCGACTGTATGTGCTTCAAGTTAGATGTGACCTTTAGAATAATATCAAGGTCACCTTCATATCAACTCTTACTCAAACTTATACCATGACTCATGTAGAAATAGACAGTGACTTTGAAATTAATCTTTCGACATATTCGATCTTGTACGCTAGAAATTACGGAGAATTTTTTATTTAAGTATTTAAATGATTTACTTAAATATACAATACAACGTTAAAGGTGACCGGTACTCTTCAGGTAAGATTATGGAAATAATATTCGTGTTGCCACCAATAAGAAACATCAGGACTATTAACAATACACAACATTGGAGCCAGGATTGTAGCCAAGACGCGAATGAGACACCAATAAGGAACATCAGGACTATTAACAATACACAACATTGAAACCAGGATTGTAGCCAAGACGCTGTGAGACACCAATAAGGAACATCAACTATTAACAATACACAACATTGAAGCGAGGATGGTAGCCAAGACGCGTGTGAGACACCGCATATCACCAGTACTTCGATCTCTCCTTCTTCCAATCGACAAGAGGATCCATTCTAAACTGTTTTCACAAGTTTACAAATGTGTTCAATGGGATTCTCCTTTCTATCCCAATGACTTAGTCACCTGATACACTCCAGAAAAAATACCTAAGATCAGGTGACAATGTACAGCTTGTTGTTCCACGTTGGAATATGAAGTCCTTTGACGGCAAACCATTCCATTCCGGTAGTTCAATTCTCTCCCTCTCAGTTTGGGAATGTCACGAACAAATGGAACTTTTAAGTTTATATGAGTTAAGACGAATCCCTTTGAGAATAAGTGAAGGACGTTGTATTTATCTCATGATCAGGGACTTTACAGTTGTTAGTGCTTTTCGCATGATTTATTTACGTTGCAATACAAGTTGTTTTATTGTTATTATTAATAGTGAGATTATTACTTAGTACGTTATTTCGCATTTAAACAACCATTGAAACACAATCATATACATGTATGAAGCCAAAAATAAATGTAGACAAGTATTTGTCACAAAGGTGGTCATGTACCCAATCGCAATCAAGACATCAAAGAAAAGTATGGACATACATGTACAGCATACATCTCTAACGTTTCATGTTTGATTCAATAATTATAAATATTATATCGGGCTAACACTTTTTTAAAACTGGTTAAAGTCTCGTAGTGACATTGAAAATGCGATCAAAGTCAATCGATTTTTGTCTGTGTGTTCCCTAAGTGAAGATTGGTACCAAATTTGAAGACTCTAGGTGCAAGGGATGATGAGATTTCAAGCTAAATATGTCGCTAAATAAAGTTTTAAAAATTGATTTATTATCAAATACAATGTTTTAAAAGATATGTTATAGATTGGGCCTTACATCATGTATGTACACTTTCTTAAGTAGAACTGACTCCAAACAGTCGCTAAGGTACATATTGGCGTTTTTGTTTTTATTTGCAATAAAAGTTAATACAATGTAGTGTTGCGTTAGAGGGTACAACAGCTCATAGAACGGCTCGATAAGCCGCATCGATATAAAACGAGTATCCGTATCGGAAGAAATGGTGCGACGGTTAAACCGACAATTTTGTGAAACTCTTTAGTGCAAGAGGTATATTTGTAGGTCTCATGCAACTTTGGGAGTTCAGGCAACAAGATGGATGGCCGGTACTATTCCATCATTGTTATTTAAAGCTCTACTCTGAGTGTAAATATATCGCTACATCAGCAAGAGCACTTGACCTTGAATGGCCACACGAACGGTAATGGGACTTAACTACGCCAGATTTTAAAAAGAAAAATCGAAATACCATTTTGGGCCCTCTGGGCTTTCGTACTTAACGGAACCATGCACATTCGTTTAGAACTCTTTTTTGTTGATTTAGGAGTATTTATGTATTGATTACACTTATTTACATTTTGTTGAGGACACTTAATTTAAAAAAGAACGGAGTACTACAGTGCCTTTAAATTTGTTTGACTGACGACACAAAGTTTTGCAACATAGAAGGAACACGCTCAATGAGGATCTCCACGCGAGTTGCGTGTCAAGTACAGATGAAGTACTCCTGTTCCATTACACTGTAACAAACTTGTTTTTTCTTTAAGACAACAAATTGGTTAAGACTTTACCAGTTATAACCAAGCACAGTGTGAGCCATGACATCGTTAATATGATAAACGTTTCGCTCATCATTCGATGGTTATCACTCATAAGTATTCACACTATCAGCAGTCACTACTTCACCTATGATCAGTATACATCTACAGAACTTCGAAAGTTAAGGCTTTCTGGGGATGTCTAATGGAGACATACGACTTCTCTTCACGAATGTGAGGCAAAAAAGTGTTGATTGCGTAAAAAAAGCATGGACGAAACACTACATTGAAAGCCCATTAGACTAATTTCAAACGTGAACAGTATTTGCGTTTTAACTGTCACCTTTTATATTACAACAGACATTGCAACTCCCAAAGGTTCAAGTCCTTCGAGTTAACTAAAATGACTGAACCGCTCCAAAGCAGTTGTTTCTATCTGTCAAACTCAGTCTGTCTGACTGATTGTGGTCATTTATTTTACCTTGGGTTCAAGTGATAAGTTATCTTAGATCATAAATCACTCAACATACTGATAAGCTACAGAGTCAGTGCCTCCCATTTTTATCATTTAGTGTTTCCAATATGAAATACATCATGTATGTCTCTTGTTTTGCAATTTCCTTGAAAATTACTCATAACCACAATGGTTTGTTTAGTTTTGTTCTAATGTAAATTACCCTAGCCTCTTGTGACCTACCTACTTGAAATAAGACACTTATAAGAGAACTATTTATATACTTCATATTTTCAAAATGTGCATATATCCCAAACTATATTAGCCCAGGCAAGATATCCCATAATGTGTTTATTCACTGGCTTATAAACGATTTGAATTCAACTCAAAGTCTACAATTTAGTGATATTGAATCCCTTAATAAAATGAAAATTACAAAAAGATCTATCATAATGTAGGGTGTTAAAACACATGATAGTGTTAAAACTGAAGCTTTGCGCCGCAAGACAATAGTACCGCATCAGTATGTGACATCACGTCGAACATTCGAATAAACTGTAGTTATCAAATTTGAAACCCCACCATGCATTGTAAATCTCCTCTGAGTTAAAAGATACAATGATGTGTTGTCGATGGCACAACTGATTGCAGTCCTGGAAGTTACTTTGTATAACCCTCAACTAATGGAAGTTCTCCTGAAGTTATTAAAAGTTCTTTTCATGACGTATGAGACGTATGGGAATCTAGAATCAGAAGGAAGCATATCCTTAAATTTCAAAGTCATATTTTCATATGACTGTATGTTAGCAAGTACAACCAATTACTCGATATATCATGTTCATTGTGTAGGTGTAAATGTAATGTAAATGAGATATATCATTTTGGTCTAAGTCACGAAGATATCAGTGATGATGGGGATGTATCATTCTCCGTCTGTATTGCTTCTTTTCATCTTCGTAATGTACCCATTCTTCAAATGATATGAAAAAGTAAACCTGAAATTGAGGCTCTACTAGTGACTTGCAAAATAAAGAACCATAACATGACGTTAAAATAATGATGAACCTTCACTGGTATGCTTCTTTATATAGCAAGATGCGAGAAGTAGCATTTTTTAGCATTTGAATGAAATGCCCTAGGCTTAGTGTGGTATGTTACCAACATTTCACTACTATATCACGATATCATTTTGGTCATAATATCTGAAGATACGACCCCTGATCTGTAAATACTCCTTATAAGGACATTATCCCTATTTTAGGAAACCTTAAGACAGCGGCGCGTGGTCAGATCTTAACGCGCTAATAGGATGAAATCAATATCCCCAGACTTGTTTCGAGTTAGTTGTGTGTCCATCAACAGCGGTCACTTGGGGTTGTGTCTCAGATGAAGTAGGATTGTTGAATCCTTGTAATCCCCTTGACGGCGCAAATCACACACGTATAAAGAAGCTGCCATTTCTACTTATCTCTATCTTGATATCATATAAGATGATGATTTGTTCTGAATAGGTTGAATGTTAAATATACTATTACTCCATTTAAACATAAGAACACAATTCAGTCCATATTTGATGTCATCAAGGTGTAAACAAACTACCTGAGGTTGTCATGTCGGTGTTGATGTGTTGATGACGCAAGAAGAACCAATTCCTTGTCTCTTCTCTCTGACCTTTATATCACAAGCACAGATCAATCGAAGGCGTTCTGTAACTGTGTAATTATTTGACCCACATATTCTCTAAGGGTTTACCAGACAAGTATGGTAATGGGAACATTCTCCCTTGTTGATCACACGTGTCTTGTATATATGCAATCTGTCTTCAGCTGCCAGAATTACAGCTCTTCCGTTATAATGAAAAACATATAAATAAAATCAGAGCACCGTGGTAATGCTTCACCTCTCTGGTGTAAGCTTCCCACTGTTCTTACAGGGAGGTAGTGTAACGTCTATGGATGTATGTACTTCATTTCATATGGTTATCGTAAATACATTGTACATTGTTGAGGAACATTATGCTTGATATTTGATTTTGTTTATTTGATTGAATGATTAATAATTATTATAAGATGGCAACTGCAACCAGTTAACATTGACTAGAAACTATATTCATCAGAACCTTTCCTCGCTCGTTATTACAACGTTGACTATTTTTTATTATGGTTTGACTAACTGTTTAAAGGGACATAATCATGTTGGTGGGGCCACAATGTCCAATATTAAAATGTGTGTTATTTTATTGAGCATTATCAACTTTAACCGAAAATAACCAGTTTAAGGTCAATCAGTTCTGCATAACGAAAATACAGCCATTCAAAGTCATGGTCATGATCGAAAACAGGACAATGGACCTTGGCTTTCTGCAGCCATTAAGTCAAACGTAATTTTGGACACTTCAATTAAGTAGATAGGGAGACAGGATTCCTTCTATAGCGTTAAATACGTCTTATAACGAGTACATACGTGAGATACGTGAGCCAAAATTGTCAGCTACTACACATATGTATGAGACCGTTCGTTTGTTTTCATTGAAACATTTGATATTTTAAGCATTTGAGGGTTAATATGAAAGTCGAGTAAGAGGATACAACCTAAACCAGCATCTTTGGTAATATGGTACTTTTTAGAATCAAATAAATTATCATGCAAAACTGATCATGCATCTTTAAAGGGGCAGTAGCACGTTTTTTCGCTAAAATAAGTTGATGAAATGTATTTGAAAAATAATGTCACCAATAGTAAAACATCCTTCTCTCTTCGGAAAATAAAGTTTAAAATGAGTGTACATGTTTCGGTAAAGCCATGGGATTCGTTTTTGTAATACAAAATAATAAATTGTGTTCACAATAAAATGGCCGCCATGTAATTTTTGCTTTATACGCAACATAGTTTTTTACCACTACGTATACAGATAATTGGTTTGTGTAATAAGATCTTTTACCCTCTAAAGTTAATTTAAATGACATAAACTATCATTATAAATGGGAAATTTGAAAAAATAAATTTTGCAAAAAACGTGCTACTGCCCCTTTAAGTCAAACACCGGGATTAACCTACTCAATCTAATGGGATGTATATCAGGTACTACACGTAATAATATAGACAATTCTAAATACAGCGTGCATATTTATATCAGGGAACATTATCGAAATATATCTGAAAAGTAATGATATTAGCTATACAACAAAACTAAAATATGTTTTTATATAAAAACATTATGAGCGATTTTGTTATCAATTTGGTGAATTATGTCCGTGGCTTATGTTTGTAATATGCTAATATATAAGGCTTTGAAAATTCATATTTCTGTAAATACCCTATCGATATTTATATTTTATGGCGTATTTTATAGAAAAGGTATTAGCTGTGATAATTTAAAAAGGACATGGGGTGTACATCCCTTTACTCTTTCATAGTGGATCGTCGACTTCATATGGGTTCTAGTTGCCAGGTTTTCGACAATACAACCCCCTGTGCTTCAGCTTATCCGTTTAGTAAATTGACTATCATTAAAGTTGCCACTGATATCCGATCCAACTAATCTCTCATCTTGTAACTGGCTCGGTGTAATTGCATTCTTGATGAAAGTCAAAGATTGAGTGTATTAATGACAAAGATATTGTGTGGTTTGTCTAAATAATCACTTTGTCAGATGAGACATAACGGAAATTATGATTAAATAGAACATGTTGGTTGCCTTGTGGTTGGAATATATGTCAACCGCTTTTCTTTTATGCTTAAGTATTGTCTTCAATTTATTGAACTGTCAATCAGACTCCAATACCTTACATGTAAAATTTCTTCACGAATATATGGTAAACATTTTCAAATATCCAGTCTATCGTAGTACGCATACTTTGATAATGTGAACCATATACTTCACCCTGAAATTAAGGAATGATATGATTATGTGTATTATGATATAATCGTAAATACAAATATGGAATGTTTCTTTGGCGTCGGCGCATTTACTTCTGAGCGTGACATCGTTTCCTGTTCAATAAATAAAAACAATAAATTAGGAGATGCCGCATCATTTGTGCTAAACCCCAAGATCCATTTGTCAACCAAATATGGGTCTGCAGAAAAGGCAGTCTAACACTAAGACTGTAAAAAAAAAAAAAAAAAAAAAATTCGAAAGGAGCCTTTTTTTATACATATGAACATTCCATTTCTTACAGTCTCCTTTTCAATATTTAATAAAATGGTGATTTTTTCAGAATAAATACTTTGTTCAAAGTCTGAGTGTAAGACTACAGAAAAGGGTGCGCTTCCGGTTTCTATATTTCAACCACTTTCAAGCCATATTTTCATGAAATGCAATAATCTGTACTCCTCAATTGTCATAAGGTTTTACAACAAAAAAGTCCTACCGCCTCGTTACTATTGAGACAAACGTGCGGAGATACATGTAAATGTGTATGGAGCGGACATATATAACTCACAAAACAATATATTGTGGCATTTTCTAAAAGCCATGCTTTTACCTGGTAACATTGTTTCCAGGTTTCTAATGACGAATATTAAAGGGGCAGTAGCACGTTTTTTCGCTGAAATAAGTCGATAAAATGAATTTGAAAATAATGTCATCAAAATACCCTTCTCTCTTCAGAAAATCAAGTTAAAACATGAGTTTGCATGGTTCTGTAAAGCCATGGGATTCGTTTTTGTCATTCGAAATAATAAAATGTGTTCACAATGGCCGCCATGCATTTTTTGCTTTATACGCTTTATTACCACTATTGATAATTTGTTTGTGTAATAAAATGGTTTCACCTCTAAACTATATAAAAATGTCATAGGCTATCATTTTAAATGGGAAAATTGAAAAAATAAAATTTTCAAAAAACGTGCTACTGCCCCTTTAATATAGCAGATGTCCTCAACATTCAACTAGCATTTGAACAACTAATTACAGAAGCCGGCCTCGATTAGTGCTGGCGAGCATATCAAGTTTCTATCAGTCAGGCGATATTTGCATGCCTAGTGGTATGGCATTTACGCTGATCAAGTAGTGAGTGTACATAAATTAGCCGTTTGGTGTGCAACCGTAGCCATCAAGCACGTGACCTGATATCTGACCTGCACTGCCCATCTGCCGCAAGAGACCAAGTGGTGGACATCAGTTCAATTGTCAATGAGACCCGTCAGTAGCTCTTGGGCATTTGTTTGTCAAATCTGCTTATGGGTATTGGTAGTGAGTTTTGTTATTGTTATCATGTTCGAGCCTAAAATAAGATTTACCGAAGAATTGAAGAGAATGTCAATTTTTAAAGAAAGCCAAGGGCATTTAAAAGAAATATGTGACATTGTTTTTTGTGGCAAGTTTGTATCACAAGTTTTACATATCGCCATATGCAATAACAGTCCAAAATCACAGTTTCGTAATTTTGAAGATTATTTATATCAGTTCACCCAAAGACCTGAACGATTTAAATCAGTTCGAAATTAACACTCAGTTTGGTACCTCGCTGCGTTCCTCATCTGAGGATCTGTTAAATTTAATCCAGCTTCTAGAAAATGAGTACAGCACCATAGAGGTCATGTCAGGTGACCTTCTGCTCTAGCCAATCAGGTAAGTGGCTACAAAACCTTCGGACTGACTTTAGTAGACCTACGAGACACCACATTCGATGACATATCTAAGAGGGCATTTGATTGGCTGACTTTGTTGAAGTTGAAAGGTCACGGTGAAGGTCACCTAAAATGACCTCGAAGTGCGAGTGTTACATTCGATCTGATTTAAATGAGACTTGAACGATTTCAAATTCTCATATTGGTGGTTAGTTGATGTGAGAACATTGATTTAACTCATTAAATTCGTTTAAGGTAAACCGTATGTCTTTGGTATCAACTTATACTTTACATAAGTACTATTGTTCTGGGAACAGTTTAACACGTGGATAAAAACCTATGTTCAGTATACGAACCTTGACAAAACGATTTCAACATCTTTGTACATGAATGTACACAATATGGAGACCAGGGAAACCAGACATAATAATGAACTAAGTAAACTGGGAAGCTGAATGTAGCAGGTGTTTTACGGTCCAAATGTCATTAAAGTAATGTGTATTGTTTAAACATTTAAATAGTAACCATAAAGAAGGCAACAACCTGTGAATGGTGCATGTGGATACCTTATCTACAAGTGTTTATTTAGTTGTTTGGAGGAGTTGGTTGTTATATTGTCATTATAACAATACGACACACACACATATTCCATGTAAAAGGGATGTTAAATAATAAAATAAAAGAGATATGATATTCCATTTGATAATGCGCCACATCCACCCAACTGAGTACTCTGTGCGCTTCTCTTAATCGACGTTGACATTTCTTTTATGAAAGAATAAAATAAAAACTGCCAAATGTTACACCAAACGTGAGACATGGAAGCTGAAAGCGCCATTAGTATGGCTCTTAGAGCATTTGTGGTCTAATAGTGAGGTTTGGAAGTGTTGACGCACAAACAAGAAACAATTGATACAACTTGACATTCTTTAGAGAGTTGAACTATTGCAATGATCATATCAATATAAACTCTCAATCCTCATGTGATTTGATAGGTACAGATGAAAATGTACATGTACATGTAGATGCAGCCACACTTTCGGTGGTGTATCGCTCAATATTCCTACTGTTCAGTCGCGGGGCTTCACTGAACAAACAGTTGGTGATATCCCGTGAAAGCTGATGGCCATGTATTTACCCCTTGTCATATATAGCTGACATGTACATGTATCCAGGGGGCGGGTAGCGCAGTGGTTAGCGTGTTCGGCTTCGGATCCAGAGGTCCGGGGTTCGAATCCCGCCAGGGGCACGGCAACTTTGTCTGCAGTAGAGAACTGTTCTACACGCATTCAGGTTTGGGTGCAATGCTACACTGCATTTCAGCGCAGTACCACCCATGGTTTGCTAGTTCCAGCCGCTGCTCGCAGGTTTCACCGCAGTGCATAGCCATGTGGCGTTGCGGGCTTTCTCCCTGCGATAATACTAGCAGCGTTGAAAGCGGCGTTAAACCAAAACTCACCTGGTGATGTATACATCTTACAATACTTGACATTTTATGGTAGCAACAACCAGTCATTTTTTAAAACAAAACAAATAATTTTTCTCACATTTTTAATTAAGTCTTTGTGGTGAACAAAATGCATATCAATCATTGTTTCTTCTCTATTTCAGAGCATGAACCAGTAGTGACATATAATTACAGCTGAAACAAGGTGTCAATCTCGCACCCCATTTTCGTTTTTCAGCAAAAAGTAACCTCACTTCAATACAAGTTGACATATAGTAAAAACACATATTATTTGGTATCAAAATGTTCCCCAGACTGTCTACTACACGATTGCACATGCCAGAGACATCATACACACACCAGACTGAAACCAGGAGCTCTAATGCAGGGGTACCCTCAGGCGCAAATTCCAGAAAGTACCTGAAAATGATAGAAAAAGGCTTAATTAGACCATGTAAAAATCACTCATAGCCTTATTTGATTATTTTAAACATATATTTAAACATATATAATAGATATATCATGTAAATATGTTATACATGATTTGTTTACACATGATTTTACTTTAAATTGATCCTTTTGACAATTCGGCATCCATCTTTCACATTATTTTTCATTCTATGTCTGAACTAAAACTTTTTTTACAGTGTCACATGCATTATTCCATATTATACTGGAACAATATATTATTCTTAAATTCATTTATAAAGAAATTATAACTTGATAGAGACTTTTCTTCAGTCAATATCGTAGGTTAGATTGGTCAACAGTTCAAATATCCGTGATAATGGCTAATATATTTATTCAACACAATCAGTTAAGGATCACCCCAATTTTCAATATTGAAGTATTTATTACTTCATATTATGATTTATATAATACTTCAATTTTGAATATTAGGGTGTTTCACTTTTGTTGTTTAGTATATATGAACAATGAACACAGGCATGAACTTGATGTTAATGTGTTAAATATAAGAACAATGGAATGTTAAAGAAATTCAAATAACAATTTAATTGCATTTTAAATGGCATAGCCAACACACACACATACATTCAAACAAACAGAAAAACATATTTCAGGCAGTCAGTAATTAGAAAACTGTCTTCATTTTATAGATACACTGTCTCAGTGTCTCATGGCTGTTAGCATGGAAATAAACACCTAAACAGGAATGAACATGCATTCCTGCTACAACCATGCAGACATGCATGCAGGGTATACCTGTCTGTGTCTTGCCCACATCAATGTTCATCAGTTAGATCTATTCACATGTGGTTATGACTAGGCTGCAGGGAGCTTGTTGGATCAGAGGTTGAACAGTTATTATTAACATATGTACACACATGGATGCAGTTTAGATCCCAGCAAAGTGTCCTCTTCTTCTTGAGGTTGAACAGTTATTATTTACATATGTACACACAGAGATGTAGTTTAGTCCCCAGCAACAGATTCTTCTTCTTCTTGTTCCTCCTGTGACCAACTTGGGCGCAGAACAATTTTCAAATCTCCACTCTCATAATCTTGGCAAAGATTGTAAGCATAGATAGCAGAGTCATCTTTGTACCTTACATTGTACCACTTGGGAAACCCAGGTACAATGGATATGACAAAACCGTCATACACTCCATCTGTAAAGGTGTGTTCAACATACTTCCCAACAAAGAGGGGCACTCCTTCTTGATGTTGTTCAGCTGTTGTTGAAGTCAAAGTATCTCTAATCAAAGTCAAGAGGTTTTTCTGGAGGTCCTCTGTGGAATGCTTAACATACTTTCCAGCTTCATTTTTCTTCGAAAATGAAAAGAGTTTTGGATTTTCGTGCTTTTGTTTCAGAACTGTCTTCCTGAACTTAAGTTGAGCTTCAATAGCCTTCCTTTGTTCATTGAGGGGTAGTCGATGTACACACTCTTTGAGTTGCTCCTCGCTCTGCCAAAGCCCATAGAAGCAGACATCATTTGTCAAAGTTTCTCCAATTTTCACACGCTTTCTCTCTTTCTCCTCAAGATCTCTCTGACGCTTCCTCTGCTGCTCAACTCACTGTCTTTCTATTTCTTTCAATCTATTCTTGAACTGTTTCCTAATTTCTGCACCTTCCTTTCTACAATCTGTCAAAAGCTTGTTTCTTTTCTTTTCGTCCAAGCCATCTAGCCACTCTCTGGTCCGGTTGTGGGTGTACATCAAAAAGGATTCGTTTGTTAGCAAGGTCGCATTGGGTCGGTATCTCAGTAACTGATCTAACTGACCAAATACAAACTCTGGCAGTTTGTTGTGAGCCATGGTTGACCTTGTCTGCATGACAGTCTCTCTTCCAGGGTTCCAGAACTTTCCTCCAGGCAGATGATCAGTAACCATGCGTGCGAGGATACCATGCATGGCCTTGAACATATTTTGCAGTAAAGGGCACACAATCTTGTCCACAGCAGGTTTCTCAGCTACCAAACACATTAGAACATTGTCTTTGTCATCAAGTGGGGTGTCCAAAGGTGTGGTTTGTCCTGTCATGAAGTTGCTGATCACTTCTGTATCATTGGATCCATTATCCAAAAAATCAACAAGAGTCTTGTAGTGATTGTTCATATATATAATATGGTCCTTGCCTTCCAGAAGTCGCCACAATGGCCCTGTGACAAATTTGGAAATGAGTCCAAGAGCCTTTGCACCTGCAAGGTAAAGATCCTCCTTGATGTCATAAGAGACCGCTCTTAGAAGATTGTTGCTTGTACCATGAACTGTGTCCAGAAATGTTGGAATTTCTACATGGTGATAGTAGATGGCATGTCCTAAGGCAAAAACAAGATTAAATCTGTTGTGCTTGAATCGGACAATCTTATTACGATCTGAGAGATGACTTTGCAAATAGGTCTTCCACTCTAGGCTACATCCACTCTTCTCGTCTTCCCCAACTGCAAAGCACTTGCAACACGTTCGAATGAGCCTCAAGACTCCGCTTTCACTCTTATGGTAGCACTTTAATTCAGGATGCTTTGCTGAACCAATCAATTTCCCTTCCAAGAAAGATTTCTCAAACTTCTTCAGGACTTCCTCACATGTGTCCGCCATGCCAACTAAGAGGTGTAATCCACAGAAAAAATTGTTCATCTTTGAACAGAGGGCTCTTTCTTTTTCATCTAAGTCCTGCCATCCATCCACGATTTGAGGAAGAATACTTGCTCGGAAGTTTTCAAGCAAAGTGTTGAAAGCTTTCTGTGTGGACGCACGATCTGACATTGTGTCACGAATGTTGGCCAATATTTCATATCCTTTGTGCATCCGGTTCTGCTTTTCTTCGACATGACAGTGGTCATTTATGTCATCTAAAATGTCCTTAAACGTGTCCAGGGTTGTAGCACTGCTCTTGTTTGCCATGTCTCTCAAACCGAGAATGTAGGATGTTTGAGACTGGTCTGTGATGACATATGTTTCCATTGTTCTCCCATATTTCCTTGTTTCGTCTGAATACAAGGTTGTATGCTTTTCTGTAGCAAGCACCTCTGAGATTTGCTGCTGTGCAACTGCCACTTTGGCATCAACAATTCGGTTGACTGTTGAAGTCGATGGAACAGCGTTTGGTGTTTTTCCACACAGGCCTGATACTTCTTTGATAACTTTTCCTACCTTTTCTGAGGCAACTTTCAAATTTGTTAAGTTCATCACACAGTTCACAGTTTGAGGAGTGTAAGACCTTGACTCCTTGTCCCAAAGCTGCTACTCTGTGGAGTCCTCCAAAAGTTCCTGTAGGAAGCTAATGCTGACATTATTTTCTTTCACCTTTTTCCTTAGCTGAATCACTTCTGCTTTCTCCTTTGAAGGTGATTTGGTGCTCCTGTCTGCTTCATTAGAAATGATTTTTTGCCGGAGTCTTTTTATTTCCCTGTTTCTTTCCATAGACAGGCGAAAATATTTGTCTCCTGTGATTTTTGCATTCTTTAGCCTAGCTTCAAGATTCTTTACCTTTTGCTTTTCTCCCTTTATTTCCTTATTCAATTCAGCTGTTGTCCTTTCTTCCTTTTTCCTTTTGACAGTGACATTTTCTTCTTTAACTGCGAGTCTTTCATATTTTCTTTTCAATTGTTTGTGTTTTTCATGGAGAGTTTGGACAGTTTCTCTTCTTTCCTGTAATTGAAGTTTAGTCCTTTCGAGCTCCTCCTCTTTAGCATGTAGCTCTTGTGATATGATCTTGGTTTCAGTTTTTGGTGCACTTGATGCTGTGTGAGTTGGTAGGGTGAACACTAAATGAAGAAAATCTAACTTTCCTTGACCTCTTTTTCCTTTGAGTGATTTCTGTACACGGTGAATCTTGGAAAGTAAAGCTGCCTTATTCAGCGAACACACGTCTGCACCACAAAGTCTTGCTATCCATGAAACAAGTGAAACGCCAAGCTCTGTCTTCATATTTCTAGATAAATTTACTAAGTCTAACACCATTCCATTAGTGAGTCTATTTTCAGCAATCCTTGGGAGATTAGATGGGGTTTCTGATGTTAATATATTCACATCCACACCAAGCTCACTTAAATATGCATACATACTGTCTAATCTAAAAGGAAATGTCTACTATTAAAAAGGATTTACTGCAGAAACAGGTCTCGACTAAACGAGAGGATGGTTCCAGTTGACAGGGTTTGTGTTGATTTGGTGAGACCAAAGCTTTCAACCAAGTCAATGGCCAAAATCCCAGTTGAGTTGGTGATGAAATCTCCACTGCACACTGTTTGAGTGGTCACCGATAGAGTGTTTGTCAAGATCTGTTTCTCTACTTCCAGTATGGGTGACTTACTTTTCAGTTTTCTTTTCTTGATGATGATGGAGTCTGAAACGTCATCTTCACTTTCACTTGAAATAAGTACTACGGCATGTGATGGGGATGGTGTCGGCTCTTCAAAAAGATCCGTAGAGTTATCATCTTGGAGGTCCAACATCTGCGTGTCCGTCGGAGGTTGGGTATCCTCATTATCCTGAGATGGCGCTACCGATGGAACCTGAAAAACATTAAAGGAAATTATATTTATTTGTGTCAGTTCACTGTGATACACATTTCTTACAGATAATAAAGTCAAGTGCATGTGTATAAAGCAGACAAATGTATTTACTGTCTCCAAGCAAAAGGATCAAGAAAAGTACTTAAACAAAGTTATTGTTGTGATACCACAATACCTCTATAATGTCCATATTACCTGGCTTGGTGAAAAGACTAGACTGTTGTCAATATCTTGTTCTGAATCCCTAGAAGTAGAAGGTTGTGTCTTGAAAATCCACGCAAGACTGTCGCCTTCATCAGCCATGTTCCTTGAAATTGTTGAATCTGTCGAAAAAAATAGAACATAAATTGTGAGTCAGTCCAGCTTGTTTACAAGCCTCCATACACTATATTTGGAAAATAAGTCACAAAGTAGAACAAGGCAAAAGTGAGCAGGCCTAACATACACCACATCTGATGTCTGTCCATCGATATTGCAATTGCAGTCAATAATGGATCATTTGAAACATGGAAACCTAAATATGCAATTTATACGTTAAACCACTTCAAAAGGCTTTATTGAATCATCAAATCATTACACCAAAAAAGTCTGAAAAGATTCAGATTCCGAAAAAGAATTTTCATAATTAATTTGTCATAATAAATATAATGGTGTACCTGACTCACAGAAAAAACTATGTCAAAGAAAAGGCTGCAGTGCTGTCAAGGGTATTACAGTTGAACCTCCCAGTGGAATTATTCTGAAGAGACAAATACAAATTGTGATCTTTACAGTCAAGCCAGCATGATACCACTATCATTTGGAAAAGAAGTGGAAATATTTCACTTTTTAATTTATCTTTCATAATAAATATAATTGCTTACCTGATTTACAGATATACTATGTCAAAGAAAAGGCTGCAGTGTTGTCAAGGGTATTACAGTTGAACCTCCCAGTGGAATTATTCTGAAGACACAAATACAAATTGTGATCTTTACAGTTAAGCCAGCATGATAACACTATCATTTGGAAAAGAAGTGGAAATATTTTAAATTTATTTTTTCATAATATATATAATTGCGTACCTGACTCACAGATATACTTTGTGAAAACAAAAGAGTGTAGTGCTCTCAAGGGTATTAGAGTTGAACCTCCCAGTGGAATTATTCTGAAGAGACAAATACAAATTGTGGTCACTACAGTCAAGACAGTTAAGGCAAGATAACACAAACATAATATATTGCTAATACTAGTAAATTATTTGAAATTATTTGCATGGTAATACTAAAGAGTAAAGTAAGTACTTTAATGTATGTACCTTTATGTATGTAATAAATAATACAATTATATTGAATAAAATTATATATTATAGTAGGTCATTTTAAAAGAAAACTATGACATGTTGAAAGGTTTGTACCATATTTAGTTAAATTTACATTTTTTAAAATGCATGTGTGTAATGTATCATTAAGTTGATTAACCATTATTATTAAGTGTATAAATAAAATTAAAACAGTACACTTGTAACTTAATTGCTATTATATTAAAATAAAATAATTTACTCCATTGTTGTTGATGACATCCCACAGTATTTACAAAATTTAATAATGAAAATTATATTGCTCCCATTCCCAATATCAAACAAATGATGAAATGTGGAAATGATGAATGAAATATCATCATTTTCAAATATTATTCTAAAACCGCATTGTAAAAGTTGCTTTGCTTTCAAATGAACTGAAATGCCTTAATGTTTGGCTGATAAACTTTAATAACAAATAAGTACTGACATATCATGTAAATAATAAGTTTAAAAGATCGTAAACAACTATTAACAACATCTATTTATAGCTCCGCTAGTGTTAAACGAGTGACAGGCACACGCGAGTACAGACGCGATTACCTCCCTTTGCCCAAGTACCCCTATTCGTCTTTTTGACCTAAATCTATTATTTTACGCTAAATTACAATTGATTTTGATACCTAAATATTACCATGAATGGCAGAAGGTCTTGAAAAACATGGTAACACCCGCGTATATGCATGTCATGACGATTTTCGGATGCAATTTCTTTTTTAACACAGTAAAAAAACTCGATCGCCTCAAGCTGTGCAAACAAAATGGCTGAATACGCTAAATTTCATCTTCTGACTTTTTAGATTTGCATATTTAAATATCAAAAGTCTTACCGTTTATCCAAACAGCGGCGTAGAAAACGGAGGGGTCATCGAGGTTGCATTCTGTCAGAAACTGGATTTAGTGTCGCGCGCGCCGCCTAGCGAGTGTGGTTGTCGCTATTTATGGAGAATTCGTCAGGCAAGAGGAATCAAAGAGTAGTATAACCTTTAAGTTAAGTTGTAAATGCGATCTGAATCTGTACTTTGAAAGGTAATTTTAACATTTTATGTGGTCATTATTGAACTAACGGATCGCTGATGTGTCCAACCGATGGTCAAACAAATTTTATAAGATAAGTATCATCTGTCCCCCAGTGAACACCCTACTTATTCATATTAAGAGCCTCTCACTGAATCTTCAAATTCCCCACTGGGACTTGCATCAAAAGGACATTGCGACATCACAGAAGTCGGTCCAAGCTCAGCGAAACTGTACAACGTCCCTGTGACATTTAAACTAATCAACTCCAATTGATTTCATTTAGAGTCAACTCCCGTCTCTTTCCAGAACTTGAGCTTCAACCCAATTAGACTGACAGGCTCTATGCGAAAGCTCGAGGATTCTTCGTCATGCAAAGTCGAAATCCTTCGACACGTGCTCTGTTTTTGCTTTTTTGTAAACGATCGTTGTTGTATTCTATTTTAAAGGAGAAATTGACCTATAGGTCGATCTTAAATAAAGACAAATAGCACCGTTAGCTCGATTTTTTTACTAAACTCCTTTAAAGTGAATGTGCTCAGTTTATTACACCAAAGTTGTACATTTTTACACGGCCTGGACATTTACAAACTGATCTTTCGTCGCACAAGGGCAGAGAAGAGGACAGTATAAATAAGCATATTTTATGGATATGCAGTCTGTGAAGTTCTTTTATATCCGTAGGAAATTATTGAAATGTGTACACAATTAGCTTGGCAATGCCGTTAATTTGAATTATGCTTACCAAGATTCTCTTCAAGAGGAACAAAAAGTGTATCCTCATTCATTTGTATTACACTTCATTCTCTTTATTTTCATTATATTTCACTCTATCTGCCTAACCTATCATCGGTAGTTATGTTGTCTTATTTTTAAGTAATTAGATACAATGTAAGCACTATTTATTCCTAATGAAGGATATTTACCATCCTAAAGTACACGAGCATAATAACTTCTACTGAACACTATTGCTATAATGCTTTGTGCTGGTAAGCATTCCGGCAATAATATCGCTGTCACAGAAAACACTAAACAATATTCTCAAAAAGATATGTGACCAATTAAATTGACAATAATCTGAAGTCCTTTATCAAAGCAGTCCAACATAACGGAAAACGACATACAACCCAGAGAACAAAACTGTCTATCGCGAAATCTATTCCAGTCAAGTTTATTGGTATACCTTTTTGTAAAAGCGATTCCGTGATAAGGAAATCTGAGCGGGTAGACATTTAGTGTTATGTAAATATTCGAGAGAGTCGGGTGAAGCCATCAACTCATCGATCGAGAGATAAAACTGTCCAGTGTTGCTGCAATAGAAGCGTAAGCGTTGCTCTTAAATAATATAGTTCTGGCAACTCTGTTACACAAATGTGTTCATCTGACTTGTTTGGCATGATCAGAGGTGAGGTGATTTGGGGTTTAACGCCGCTTTCAAGAGTATTTCACTTATATCGCGGCTGTTAGTATTATGACAGGGAGAAAGCCCGCAACGCCATGTGGCATTGTATTGCGGTGAAACCTGCGAGCACCGGCTGGACTTAGCGAACCAAGGGTGGTACTGCACTGAAATTCAGTGTAGCATTGCACCCAAACCTGACTGCGTGTAGAACAGTTCTCTACTGCAGACAAAGTTGCCGTGCCCCTGGCGGGATCCGAACCCCTGACCTCTTGATCCGAAACCGAACGCGCAAACCACTGCGCTATCCCGCCCCCGGCATGATCAGAAACTGGTTTAAATTGGTTAACTACTGAACTACATTGTGTCAAGGAGGATTCAAATCCGGTTCAAATTGCCATCTACATGTTTAACGTGGAGGTGACGGTAACATGTGATGGTCGCAGGAACAGACCCAGGAAGAGCCTGTGGAGTGGGTGTATCTCAGTCTCACACATGAAGCAACCTGAGAAAAATTCTGCTTCGCCTGTTCCAGTTTTATTTCTGCTGAACTTAGCCTTTGAACTGGGAATCGAGGAAGATGACAATGACAAGAATATTAATTCCACGAGAAGAGACAACATTGAAGATGTTGACATTTGCATTTGTTTGTTTCAAGAATACAAATTGAATTCATCACGATCGACTATCAATAATTTCTGAACAATCATTGTTAAAGCAGTATTAATATTCGTTAAACCTTTTCTCACTATGTATTACCCTTTCACCCCAAAAGGTCTCCACAGAAGCCAGAAAAAAGTTTTAGCATTCTCGTTTCCTGGTGGTGAAAGGGTTGAAGGAGAAGACAGATATATGACTTCATTGCTTTTCACTGTATTAGTGTATTATTATAACTAAACCAGAAACGTACACACACATCAGACACTTCATTAAAGACGTGCGTCTCTATTCACAGAACACAGCTGGAGTCCTTGAGTGTTTAACATGAATGGACAACCCATCACTGTGTGTTAATTCATCGCTGATGGTCATCTGTCCGTAAATGGTCACTCACAAGTCACTTGAACCAGAGTGAAGCGAATCAACATCGCATTAAGTGTGCATTCAAAATGTACGTCATTCCAATGCAATAACTCATCCCTGCATCCTCAAAACTTGTTATTGTCTCTTTTACTTGACACAGCCTGTACTGCGCCCCGAGGTATACAAGTTGTCTTGAGCTACCAATAAGCACTTTCAATTTGTACTCATGCATGCATTGACAGGGTTCACTCTCGGGAGATGAAAGCTGCTCATTGTAGGGTGGAGACTTTACGACACTGTAATAATATATATTAAACCCCTGGAATTACTATTACGCTTTATTCATAGATGGAGGGAGATATTCTTTCAACTTTAGGGGAATAACACTCATTTGTAGTTAGTACCACTAACATATCTTGGTTGATACTGTCTAAGATAGGTTTAGATCGGTACTGGTCAGATACAACTTCTCTACATATTGTCCAAAAATATTATCCATAATGAAAAAACGCCAAATTTTTCCGAAAATGATGATTTTTCGTAGGAAATCTTGCATAGTTAAACAAACGTTTGTTCAGCAGCTGTATATAGCAGTAGATGACACACATCTATTAGGTATTTAGGTCTTTTCATCAGACGAACGGCGTTAACGTTGTACATTACATTCACAAATAACATATCTTTTAAGTTTTCTAGTGATTTAATAGTTGTAACATATTATATATAAGTTTGTGAATATCTGGAAAGATGTCGGACAACAATAATGTCAGACGGATAGACACTGATTACATGGCCTGAGTTGTCGAGATTATTGTATATAAACGTGATTCGGTGTTGCGAAAACATTCATATCATTCCATTTTTATTGTTATTACGACATTAATTTACCTTTTCTTTAAAAGTCAAACGTTATTATTCACTCTTAACTCATTTTAACTATTGTTGGCTCAAATAAATGTCTAGGCTAGATGAAATGTTAATTCATTCCCGAGGGCATTACGAGGTAATACTTAGTAACAGGAACTTTGGTGCGACTTTTCAGACTTCATAATATTAACTCCACTTCTTCGCCTGTGATCTAATGTTCAGTTCTCCAGTTGCTCGTCATCTAATGTTTAACTCTCCAGTTCCTATTGCAAAGTTTCAATTGTGCATCATAATTATCGTTTGAAATAGAATCGACTATGTTGGTGTATTCTACTTCTATACTTCATCATGTCAACAGTAGACATAGTTAATGTCAAAAGAGAGTATTTGTTTGATATTTATGGTAATGTATAACTTAATTCAAATAAAACGTTCGGGTGATTTTTCTTTAGTTCATCAGTCTTGAAAGGCCGAATAATGGTCCGTCTCTTCGTCCACCATTCCATTCATAAAACATTTTTTTGTATCTTCTGCTTAAGAACGACTATATATATATAGGACTTAAATCGAGTGTATATACTCCTTGGTCAATAGATTAAATAAAATTGTACATTTATTTAACCTTCTTACAACTACTGCTGGACATTTTAAATTGTGTACCTATATAGTGTATCGATAAAATTCTGGTGATCTTCATAGCCACAGGCAATATTTTGTAAACACAGAAATTCAGGACGAATGTGTCATCCTGTCAATTAAAGTTTAATTATTTAATGGCATGTATTGTTCCCAAGATATTAAATACAATACATGCATTTTCGTTTCACAACGTACATGTGTAACACCTTAATAGAATATATATTGTAAACCAATGATAAGAACAGACTTTATGGATGTATTGAGAAAAGTTGTTGAAAAGGGTCCTGCATAGCAGGTCGTTTATCCTCATCTTTATTTAGACTGGTGTTGACCAATCGCTGGTGATTTGATGCTTCAGGATGACTTTAATCTATTTTGGTATCAACATTGACCGCATTGCATGTCATCAAAGTATTTCGAGGTCTGTAATTTGTTCACGTTGGATCAGCATGCCATACAATTTCACGTAATGATCGTTGTTATTATCAAAAGATAGAACGTTTTTCTTGATAGAATCGAGACTTCAGAAAGCTCTGGCACAGAAAAGCTAACGAAATACAGAAAGACCTAAATGTGCCAGTGATAGAGATTTGCCTTACGGGGACTTCGACTTTTGATTCCTTGTTTAACATATCATAATTAATTTTGTAATGTCTTCTGTAAACAGAAAAAAAACTACATTCACAACATTGCGTGTCTCACTGGAAAGATGACTTTGGCACTGAAGTATAACAGCGGATTATCAATCATTGTGTCATCACATCGGCAGCTTGTAATTGAATTATTCTCCCTATCGATCCAATGGCGCTTTCTCATCTGTGTGTCAAAGAGTAGACGAGGTCAACATGCCCTGGTTAGTTCCATCTATAACAGCAAATATCGAGTCGTGCGACATTTAATTACTATTTGACTGTAATATATTCTGTAATTTGCCTAGAATATCATTGGTTACCATCTAAATCTTACCCCAATATACTGCCTTTAACATAGATCAAATAAAGGTAGAAACGATAGGAATGTGTTGTTATGTTTGTACAAAATGTCGTTACTGTAAGATATGTAAATCCAACAACGTGGAGGATGAATTTCACTTCCTTTACAAATGTCCAGTTTATAATGATTTACGTGATAACTATTTTGAAAATATAACAATGTACATGAATGAAGACATAAACATCAAGATTATAATAGGTTTTGATAGGTATTTCAAATTATGTGAAAGATGCCTTGATTGTTCGAAATTCGTTTATATGACTATAAGCAACTCTGTTTATATATTTGATCTGTTGATTTAGCACGTGGGCCATAGGCCTTTCTACTGAAATAAAAGATTACAAAATGTGTTTATTACTCATTTCTGTTGTAAAGTGATGTTGTTGCTGATTTAATACCATGGCTAGACAGTAATTGGATGTTTTATAGAGACATTATTATTGTAGTGCAGTGGTGTATACTTATGTCATACATGAGCGTATATGGGTAATACAGTTAGGTGAGTTAGTGATGTTCAAAAATATCTTCACAAAGGGGTTCATTAATGAATTTGAAACTGAGTGTCATTGGGCAGTTATAACAGATACAGAACAACATGTCGTGAATGACGTGGGCCAACTATTCAGATGTTCTAGTTTGGTTTGAATAATTGACGAGTTGTCTTGAATGTAAGGTACGATGTCAACATGGAAGATCAACACTCAGCGAGTAAACGTGCATTGCACCCGTAGAACTTCATTCTGATATAATTTATGTCAGCAGATCGAGTTTTTATTAATAACTCCTTGTATTCGTTACCTCACGACTGTGAGGAGTTGCTGCCAAATTTGAAACTAGGCTAAACTTGCCTCGACCAAGCTTTGCGGGTCATCTGACTGAGAATAGGCAAAGTCATCAACTAACTGGCCAGTTGGTCCCCTGGGATCAATGGAGCTGTGGTCATGAGCCTTGTCTGAACAAGTCGACACATTTGTGCTTCTCAGACTGCATAAAATAGATCTAATCCTGCATTAAGCTCTCCACTCAGGGAACTGATAGTAATCAGAGAGTAATATAATTAGACTGAATTTCTCTCCGGCTCTTCCATCAGAGCTGATGCCTGTGTTTGCTTTGTCTCATCAGCACTTGAACAGGATGGAATAATAAAAGGATTAACGTTTAAAGCAATTAAGAAAAACCGCTATGTTTCTTGCATAGCGATACAAAAGATGAATACCTAATTTAGGCATTTAAGATTTGCCTTGTTTACAGTTGACATTATAACTGTAAAACATGCTGTTATCGTAATATTCTGTGCGTTTGGATGTAAATGTAGATGGTGACTGTAACAATCCTTTTATTAGTCGATTTTTTGTTCAGTGAAGTATTCGTATGTTAACTGAATTAACATGGTATAGATCGTTCAACCAATATCATGATTTCACAAATGATAATTTACAAACTATCAGTTTCTTTTCAATTACTTTTCCCCATCCTCGGGTCGCCAGTATTATGTATACACCATTTGTATATGTTCTGCTATATTATGGGGGATTTTAATTCCTCAAATGAAGTTTACTTGAGACAGTTGCAAGTACATACATTCATCCAATGATGTCTACAATCTTATCAACATACATAATTCTTTGTCTTCTGGGTTATATACATGATTTTATACGTAACAACTATTGCTAACGTCAACAGTTTATTGTAAATTTAGAATCCCTGATACATACCTGCATTGTTATACATTATAATATGCATTTGTCCATAATTATATTTTGAAAACGTTTGCCTTTATATGCAAGTTCCGTGTTTTTATAGCACTTTAAGTATTTTCAGTCATCATCATTGAATATTAGTATTTGTTTCGCTAATACTTCGCCACTTACTATTTTACTAGTTTTATTCATATGGCAGTATCAAAAGACAAAGTAGGATGAAGAATATTCATAGCACCAGTCTTTCTATGTACGTTCTGTGAATGAAGGTGCACAATTACTGATAATAAAATTTCACTTCATGCTGCATCAGATAATATTTTTGTCTATTCAAAGAACACATCACATGTTTAACAAGCGTGGACACGCCATCACTGAGTGTTAATTCAGCTCTGATGCTGGTCATCTGTCAGTAAACGGTCAGTCAATTGCAACAGTCAGTTGAAACACAGCTGGGAAGTGAATCAACACTACATTAACTATGCATTCAAGTTGGTCGTCCTTTTACTGCAATCACTCATACGTGAATCTGCAACTCGGCAATTTCATTGAGACTCGAGTAGTGGACACTGTTTACGCTTTCTCGTAGCCTGGCTGGTCAGAGACACAGAGATCATCTCGAGCTGTCAATTAGTTCTGTCCGGTAGAATCGTCAGGGGAATTCTCACCTCTGTGGACATATTATAGGCGATAACACTCTGATTGTGGAACACAAATCACTTCCTCTTGTCCAGTTTCTGTTGTCGTTACAAATTGAATCTTAGATTTGTTCTACCAATGCTTTGATAATAGATTGCAGAAGAATGCACAAATGCCAGATATGACACAAGATTACCTTTCTACAGTAAGATGATGTGCCTGATTAAATATAAATGTTTTACGAAATTATTAAACAGATTCCCAAAATGGATTTTTTGAAATAAGTACCTTCTGTTTCAGTTCTACTCTCCTTACTATGTACATACCACCCTGCTTATTGTGAGTCCATGTTTAAACAGGTAACAGTGCAGAGACTTTGTAACATCTAACACTGGCTTTGAACCGAACGATCTGGTTTACATTCGACTCATTTGAGCTAAATAAGGCGACTTTGGAAGATTCAAAAGATCGATAAAATTGTACCCTCTATTTATCCATATGTAAATGTAATCCGATATTTCACATGATTTTAAGCAGTAAAGTAAGAATCGTTTACTAATATCCAAGATTCATGTACATGCATTCATTTCCTGTTTTTCTGAAACTACTATTTAATCCAACTTTTCTATTATTATGTCAATATCATCAGAAGGTGATAGGTGGATTACTTACCCTGTCTGACCTAGTTCGTCGGGGTTTGTTTGTCGTCATGGTCCGTAAAGCTGCATTACAACATGATATAACACGGAAATCAATGAATGTTCATTTACAATGTATTTGAAAGTGAAAAGATGAAAGTATGTTCTATTTCTGGAAGATCAAAACATACTGATGGATAGGTCGGAAGCAAACTCTATTGATGATAAATACATGTAGATATATATATCTGTACATTATAATCATCTAAGCATGCTGATGTTAGCTAAGATACATGGATTGTGTTCCTAAAACGAAGTCTTTCTGGAGGACTTGATGGACAAATCATAAAAACCTGGGCCCATATTTTCGAAGCTGTCTCAGTGCTAAGATAGTCGTAAGCCAATGTTAATGTATGGCACTTACGACTATCTTAGTGCTAAGAGGCCCTGGACATCAACAAGCTGACCAATAGGTCCCTTGTGGTCAGTGAAGCAAAGGCATCGCGTCTGCTGTCTTTGGAAATCGACCTATTTATGAAGCCAGACTCGCTGAAATAGTTCTTATCCTGCATTTGGGACTGGTCAATTCTGGGAACTGATAGTAATCAAGTATTTACAGGATTGTTCAGCTGTCTGCCACTATGTTCGGTAATCAGTTATTCTGCGTCAGCACTGAAACTGGCTGGACAAATGTGACCATTCATTTAATTAGAGTCAGATTGTTAATATATGGCTGTTTTTGGTTTAATTAAATACATACTTTTTAAAAATAATTTGTCTGGCTGATTTATGGCTGATTTATGGTGACAAAACAACTTAACTTTACATTCCAGGGAAAAAAATATATGAAATTTTTATGCGTCTGCGGTCTGAATATGCCATTGATTGATTGGAAGTTTGATTTCTTGTTTTATTATCGAGGGATCTGATGTAGCATCAAGGCAAAACCATGCTGTTTAACTGTGTGCAAACAAGTATTATTTCAATACTGTACCCGACTGTCGACATACGTGTTAGAGGTTCACTGATATGATAATGTCTTAAATCAAATCCGACCATCTGTAATGCAACAAGCCGATACCATTTACAATCCGCACCTAGTGTTCTTAGTAGTCACCGATATGATTTGGTTTCATGTAGCCGCATGCAAACCTCTGTACACTGTGTCATAACACACCCTATTCTTACCAGTCACCAATATGATTAGGTTTCATGTAGCCGCATGCAAACCTCTGTACGATGTGTCATAACACACCCTATTCTTAGCAGTCACCGATATGATTTGGTTTCATGTAGCCGCATGCAAACCTCTGTACACTGCGTCATAATACACCTTATTCTTAGCAGTCACCGATATGATTAGGTTTCATGTAGCCGCATGCAAACCTCTGTACACTGTGTCATAACACACCCTATTCTTACCAGTCACCAATATGATTAGGTTTCATGTAGCCGCATGCAAACCTCTGTACACTGTGTCATAACACACCCTATTCTTAGCAGTCACTGATATGATTTGGTTTCATGTAGCCGCATGCAAATCTCTGTACACTGCGTCATAACACACCTTATTCTTAGCAGTCACCAATATGAATTGGTTTCATGGAGCCGCATGCAAACCTCTGTACACTGCGTCATAACACACCCTATTCTTACCAGTCACCAATATGATTTGGTTTCATGTAGCCGCATGCAAACCTCTGTACACTGTGTCATAACACACCCTATTCTTACCAGTCACCAATATGATTTGGTTTCATGTAGCCGCATGTAAACCTCTGTACACTGTGTCATAACACATCCTATTCTTACCAGTCACCGATATGATATTGTTCCATGTAGCCGCATGTAAATCTCTGTACACTGTGTCATAACACACCCTATTCTTACCAGTCACCAATATGATTAGGTTTCATGTAGCCGCATGCACACCTCTGTACACTGTGTCATAACACACCCTATTCTTAGCAGTCACTGATATGATTAGGTTTCATGTAGCCGCATGCAAATCTCTGTACACTGCGTCATAACACACCTTATTCTTAGCAGTCACCAATATGAATTGGTTTCATGGAGCCGCATGCAAACCTCTGTACACTGCGTCATAACACACCCTATTCTTACCAGTCACCAATATGAATTGGTTTCATGTAGCCGCATGCAAACCTCTGTACACTGTGTCATAACACACCCTATTCTTACCAGTCACCAATATGATTTGGTTTCATGTAGCCGCATGTAAACCTCTGTACACTGTGTCATAACACATCCTATTCTTACCAGTCACCGATATGATATTGTTCCATGTAGCCGCATGTAAATCTCTGTACACTGTGTCATAACACACCCTATTCTTACCAGTCACCAATATGATTTGGTTTCATGTAGCCGCATGCAAACCTCTGTACACTGTGTCATAACACACCCTATTCTTACCAGTCACCAATATAATTAGGTTTCATGTAGCCGCATGCAAACCTCTGTACACTATGTCATAACACACCCTATTCTTAGCAGTCACCGATATGATTTGGTTCCATGTAGCCGCATGCAAACCTCTGTACACTGTGTCATAACACACCCTATTCTTACCAGTCACCGATATGATTTGGTTCCATGTAGCCGCATGCAAACCTCTGTACACTGTGTCATAAGACACCCTACTCTTACCAGTCACCAATATGATTTGGTTTCATGTAGCCGCATGTAAACCTCTGTACACTGTGTCATAACACATCCTATTCTTACCAGTCACCGATATGATATTGTTCCATGTAGCCGCATGTAAATCTCTGTACACTGTGTCATAACACACCCTATTCTTATCAGTCACCAATATGATTTGGTTTCATGTAGCCGCATGCAAACCTCTGTACACTGTGTCATAACACACCCTATTCTTACCAGTCACCAATATGATTAGGTTTCATGTAGCCGCATGCAAACCTCTGTACACTATGTCATAACACACCCTATTCTTAGCAGTCACCGATATGATTTGGTTCCATGTAGCCGCATGCAAACCTCTGTACACTGCGTCATAACACACCATTTTCCTTGCAGTCACCGATATGATTAGGTTCCATGGAGCCGCATGCAAACCTCTGTACACTGCGTCATAATACATCCTATTCTTAGCAGTCACCGATATGATTTGGTTTCATGTAGCCGCATGCAAACCTCTGTACACTGTGTCATAACACACCCTATTCTTACCAGTCACCAATATGATTAGGTTTCATGTAGCCGCATGCAAACCTCTGTACACTGCGTCATAACACACACTATTCTTAGCAGTCACCGATATGATTTGGTTTCATGTAGCCGCATGCAAACCTCTGTACACTGTGTCATAACTCACCCTATTCTTACCAGTCACCAATATGATTAGGTTTCATGTAGACGCATGCAAACCTCTGTACACTGCGTCATAACACCCTATTCTTAGCAGTCACCGATATGATTTGGTTTCATGTAGCCGCATGCAAACCTCTGTACACTGTGTCATAACACACCCTATTCTTACCAGTCACCGATATGATTTGGTTCCATGTAGCCGCATGCAAACCTCTGTACACTGTGTCATAACACACCCTATTCTTACCAGTCACCGATATGATTAGGTTTCATGTAGCCGCATGCAAACCTCTGTACACTGCGTCATAACACACCTTATTCTTAGCAGTCACCAATATGAATTGGTTTCATGTAGCCGCATGTAAACCTCTGTACACTGCGTCATAACACATCCTATTCTTAGCAGTCACCGATATGATTTAGTTTCATGTAGCCGCATGTAAACCTCTGTACACTGCGTCATAACACCCTATTCCTATTGATAACCAATAAAGCAGGATAAATGAAATTTAAGATCATGTTATTGTTATGTATACATGTATATATGCATTAGTTATATTCCCACTTTTATTGCAACGTCAACGGCGAGTATATTAAGTGAAGAGGTTTGATTTGAGTGGATCTAATCTTTCCAGTGTAGTGGTCAGACAAATGGTATCTGTCCCCTGCTGGTCAATGCAGCGCTACTAATCATGTAAAGCGTTCGCGAATATGGTTTAAACATATCTTTATTTCCAAAAAGAAATCTTGATTGGCGAACAAGCCATAGGCTTATTTTAACGCCGCTGCAGTACAATGAAAGCAAAAGCTGGACGCAGAAACAAGTCAATGAAATAAGGTAGACTTAAAACAAGAAAAAGCCTTTAAGCCGCGAATATGATTTTAATCAGCTGTAACCTTTAATTTCACCGCTGTAACTAGGGTAAAACATAACTTTGTGACTTCACACTGGTCTCTCTGTATGACAGAACTAATGCATCTGCATCTAGCGTGACAGGATCTTTGGTAATGTAGAATTGTTGTTTTGGGATTGCCGAGCGTTTATCTTTTAAATGATTTGTCTAAGGTTTTTCCTGTGAATAGAGATAGATGGACTCGTTGATGATCAATCATATCTCCTGATTGCTGCTAATAGAGTAAAACGGGATCCGTTTTAAGGGGATTTAAAAAAGACGTCTGCCTGACCAGCTATTTCCCTTAACGCGTTTATCCAAAATTAATTTATTACGTGATCGAGAAGGTGTTAACAACAATTTAAGATAGATTGATGAAGTGTTTAAGTTCTTGAATTCAGACTGACAAAGATCATCCTGAGTTCAGTAAACATGTGACAAAACCAAAAATAACATCTAACATACACATTTTGACAACCTCCATTGAAACATTCCTATGAGACATGCCGGTAGTACTAACTCAAGATAATGTACATTTATATGAATATTAAGTTGTGTGGAAATAAGAATACGTGTACACTTTAAGGAAACCGATAACAATATTATCCCAGTGTTCTGTTCACTTTTACGATTTTAGTACAATTTTTTATGAAACATGAAAAAAAAATTATGAAGACGAGAACATGTTTGAACATGGAATGGGTATATCATCATCATCATCATCATCATCATCATCATCATCATCATCATCATCATCATCATCATCATCCTCATCAATCAATCAATACTTTGGGGGAAATAACCACACATGACGACAACTGACTCATTGTTTTGTTGAATAATTTAAAAGAAGGTGTATCAATATTATCAAAATAGACTATTTAAGCTATTCGTTCAGATGACCGTACAATTGCATTATTTGTTTAGATCACCGTTTGTTTATTGTCAGAAGTTGTAAACGTTTGAACATAACTTTTTGATATAAGCCAATTGACACATTTAAACTTTGAGAAACGATAAATTTAGAAGGATGTTTTTTACTCAGTAGATTTAATGCCAGCTCCCATTTGATTTTCTTATATGCTAACTTGTTATGTAAAATATCGAATAAGTCGATGTGATGTACACATTACATATCTAGCACATTACACCACATTAATTCAACAGCTGCGATGTGCATACGTTTTGAATTACTAGTCAAGTTACGTGTGTATAAAACAATTCACGTTTGCAATTGAAATATATTCTTGTTCTTTTTAGAATATGTACAAAAACCAAATGAAAACATCAATTTAACGTAATGAATTACACATACCACATTGTTTATGAAAACAGTATATGTGAGATCAACCATCAACGAAATGAGATAAGGGTATTATGTTCCTCACACATTCACAAAATTTTCAACTTTACAATGATGAAACAAAAAAGACGAAGAACTCGATATAATGTCTAACTGTGATTCGATAATTGCATAATTAAATTAAATGCCTTGTTTTATTTTAACTGGACCCACATGTCACAAGACTGACACACGTGATAACTAAGGACATACAATAAACACTCAACATACACAGGTATTACAGTCTAATTAAAACCGACGGTATTCTGCTTAAAAAAATGTGCAAAATGGTGCATCTACCGGGATACGAATTCATATCGTTCGGAGGTTTCCACGCCAAACCGTCTGGTAACAGTCCGTAGACTCCCATGTTCTGACGCAATTCAGTAAACCAATCACAAGACATTCACAAAAGCTTTTGGTGCAAGAAGCTAGGGGCAGATAACTCCAAACAGCTATCCTTTTTTCTGTTCCGAATGCTTTCAGAACAGCGACTGTTTAAAAACTATGATGTGATTGGTCAACTATTTGATTAGGCTTTGGCTGCGCTAAAGTGGTACTGAACACACGCCTATACAGGATGTTCTCAGACCTTATGACGAGGAATCTACAGAATCTGTTCCTATCCTGGTAGATATATAATTTTGCAAATTTTATTCCTCGGAACAAGGTCGATTTTAATCAGATTGACAGGTATTATTGTTTACATTTTGTCGATTAGTTACTTCTCCCTCTTCCTCCTCATTAAAGCACACACTCAACAAGCACTTCACGTCTTGTTTCTGTAATTACAGAACACAGCGGGACTCCTTGAGGGTTGATTATATGAATGGACGACGGTTGTTAGTTCATTGCTGATGCTGGTTATCAGTCAGGTAATGGTTGCACAACGTTGAATTAAAAACACAGGCAGAAAGTGTGAATCATGAGATAACTGTACATTCAAATTGAAGCCCTCTACATGTATCTGCAATACTTAACGCCTACATTTAGAATAAAGAGATATCGCTGTTTGATAGTCAGAAGGAATGGACACTGTCAAAGCTGTTTCTTGTCCGACTGCCCCGAGACATCGATGTCATCTCGAGCTGTCAATTAGTACTCATTTACCAACACGGTTCTCTCCCTTGAGAGGCAGTAGAGTAGAGATTATAGAGGAGGAGATCGCATTTCCTGAGGATTGTCTGTCTTAATGAAAATTAAGATTAAAGCTGATTATTCGTAAAAGGGGAGTACGATGTTTTTTTTATGATTTTATTGGTCAGTCATTAACCTTTGATACTTGACATATATATCCGTTGTAATGATACTTTTCAGAATAGGTCATACATTTTAACTTTTGTGATCTGACCTTAACACCGTAACCTTGACCAAACCATTTATTGGCCAGTTACAGACAGTAGTAGTATAGTTTTACCTTGAGAGCGCATTGATACGTTAACTGAAACTATGGTTATACCCGGGGCCACTCTGTTGTTGAAATGAAATGAAGTTCAGAAACTGAACTCTGGATAAAAATAGAAACACTTGCACACAAATCTATCGTTATCAATTGATTTTATGTGAAATTAAATATTAGAAAAACGCATTATCTTAACCAGCAGTTTTACATCAATCTACAAATCTAACACTGTCTAGCAATGTGGACTGCTAACACGATCGCGCTGTTATAAACAATATCAAATCTATATTGATTCCTCTCAGGAATCCATAATATATTTTACCAAGACATTGATCCTAATTGGGTTTTTTCTCACTTTGACAAGGCATTATTGTATGTTGACAATTGCTCTAATTATCGGAAGCTTTCTTACCATGCATGATTTGATACATCGAATTTTAAAATGTTTACTTCAAAGTCGGTATTCTGTCTTAATCTTGGATTACCCTGTTTTCAAAACTATCAACCACACTTATATGATTAACAATGATCTGTTGTCTTAATCAGTTAAAAATCACCTACCAGTTTCTGTGGTTTTCGATAGTTTTGTGTTATCAATAACTAAGTTCAAATTGAAAGAAATTTTAAAAACCGTTTCCAATTCAGAGGATTTTGTATTTTTGAGATAAAATTTTCCTGCTAAACTCACCTTTATATTACTCACCTGAGTTTAATTGGTTACTCCGGCCTCTTGGCATAAACGATTTTGAATGCTTTGTAAAGGGACATGATTTTGGAAGGGGTACCCGCAATTTCATACATCAGAGTAAATACTTTATTTAACGTCTGTTCAAGTACACTTGGGTAGTTGAAATCGGTTTTTCAGAATGGGGTTTGGCCAGAATGTTTGGCATTGCACAAATGCATGAAACGTAGAAATTAAATTCCTTAAAAGATATGGTCGACATGAATAACCCTCATGAAATCAATTTGTTTGTGCGTATTTACTGTAGGAAGTCATAGAACAAGCCGATAAGGCCTTTGTGACCCTCTGTTCTCGTCCAGTTAAGGGGATGTGAAACAACGATTCTTAAAATGTGTGTTTTTCAAAATTACGAAGAGATAATGTTTTGAAATTTCAAATTAGTTTAGTTGGCTTGTACATGTATCTCTGTGTCAGTCGTATTTATCACTCGTGGGTTGAATTGTTGTGTGTTTTGTATTGTGACGCTTCTTTTGCGGTTGCGTGTATTTAGTTGTTTTGACCGTGTATCATTAGTCCTGATCTATCCAAATGATTACATTGCAGAAAGACATGTGTGTTAGTCATAAAAAACGCATTAGGAATCATGCCAGCAGAAATGCCGATTCGGGAAAAAATAATGAAAGATCGAGTTCTTCACACCAATGTTGATTTTTGCACTGAAGGTTCGTAGTGGATTATCCATCATTGTGACAAGACATCAGCAGCTAGTAATTGAATTATTCTCCCTGTCTGACCCCTTCTCTTATCATTGTGTGAGATGTGTCTTTTATGAGTCCTGTGTTATCAATATAACAAAGGAAAGGAAATGAATTGAACTTAAATTTCATTCTAGGTGAATAGATGTAGTTATTTTTCAATATTGACGCCTCAAAACAAAGCGATGGATAGGTTATTAACACATTTGTATTGACGATATAAATATATAATTTGTAATTGGTAATCATGTAAGTATTCTGTAATAATGTAAAATGTGGGGAAAATAAAAGATTACTATCCTCACGAAAGTCTCTCTTGAACATTTATTGGACACGTCACCAAACCCTTGACATCAACAATCTTATCAATATGTCCCGTAGTGTCCGTGAAGCAAAGGTCACAGGTCTGTTGTTTTTAGAAATCAACCTTTTTATGCATTTCAGACAGAAATAGATCTTATCCTGCAGTTTGGATTCAACACGGGGATTCAGACAATTAACCAGCTGTCTGTTCTTTAATCTTGTCTTATCACTGCATCTGGCTGGGAAAATAAAAATGTAAACATTCATTTAGTTCCTGTCCGATAGTTAAATCATGGTGGTTAGCAGAACAATAAGAAACTATTTGCTTCAAATATCTGAGAAAAAAAACATAGTTGATATAAAATGACAAATAATCTTTCACTTTGAACCTCCAATATCTACCTTCTTCTCATGCCTCCTGTAAAATGTAAAAATGTAAACTGTTGACCTTGGTAGCGATATAATCATGCGTTATTTAGGATTTTTTTTATCCGAGTTAAAATATTAGGAATATTTACCCGTCCATGCTAACCCGGCGTGATAGTGGTGTTAAACATTTACTCTCATAGCGACACTACGTCTTCGAGTCAAAATAAAACGTCCATGCACATTATGATGACATTTACGACAATTCCAAAGAACAGTATGAATAGTTTAATTGTAGAAGAACTGGAGTGTCGTTTGATTTGGTCATCAATGAACTAATGGATTGTTCATCTTTCCAATGTAGTGGCCAAGCAAATGTCAACTGTTCACTGCTTGCCAGTGCAGCGATACTATTCATATCGAGAGTTCCACGAATACGATTTTAATCAGCTGTAACCTTTAATTTCTCCGCTGTGACTCATGTCAATAGCACACCGTGGTCGTGTATTAGTTGGTTTAAATGGATCGAGACTGGATAATGTCAGTTTGACATTTGAAATGATCAACTTTCAATTGATTGCATTGAATCTCTAATCCGTCTCTTTCGATGACAGACCTGGAGCATCTGTCGCCTAATTATCGTGCCAGGATCCTTGGAAATGAACAATAGGTTTTTTTTTTATTGGACAGTTCATCATTTCTTTATGAATAAGTTTTTAAATGTGCTGGCCCCTCACGCTGTAGGTCTGGGTTCGTATCGCGATGGAGACATCAAAAAGTTTTGACCCGGTTATCATACTGGGTTGTGTCCCTGGTCAAGACACTTCAATGCACTCTGTCCGCCCAGCTGTCTATATGGGTACCTGCACATGTGAAGTACTGACCTATACGGTAGAGCGGAGCGCTTAGTAGCTGCACCGATAGGTACATATATCTTATGTGTCTTAATGTTTATTTTGTATATACACCAATTTTAATGTGTCTCTCGTAACCCTCAATGGGTGGCTTGTCAAAATCTTAATTGTATATATATTTATGTATTTTGTGTTATATTGTTCGAGATGAGACCTAAATTAATTATCTGTCTGTCTGTCTGTCTGTCTGTCTGTCTGTCTACATCGGGTATGCACATACACAGGACAAAAAAGGGTAGGAATTCGCTTGTCTAATCCGAGAGGTTCCGGAAGATGGATTCAACCTCTTTTTATCCTGTGAAATGCATATAAAACACCAACTCTGATACAGTGCAATTCGGAAATGAAAACTGATTTTAAGTTTGTAACTTTTCATTTGATTATTTCCTGAATCTGGAAACTTGATCACTTCTAAATTTCAACGTCTGGGTTAAATAGATTTTCTCACATATCAAATCATGCTTCACATACGAATAAACGTACAAGAAAACTATATGTATTAAGAATCTGACATGAAAAAGGGAAATACACCGGATGTATAATTAGTTGTGAAGCATGTGATGTCCTGTGGTTTAAGGGAAGTGAACACAGATTGATTAAATCAAGGACGATCAATCATTGCCTTGGATTGCTGCCAAAATTGTAATAAATTTATTTTAAAAGTGTTTTCATTTTTTTGCTGACTGATGAGCGATTACTCTTAAAACCCAAGAGTGTTTTTAAAAAACTAAACTTATCAAAAAGCAATTTGTCATTTGAGCGAGAATGGATAAAGAACAGATTTGCACTTGAAAATAGATTGATGAAGTATGTTAACTTCTTTAATTCAGAGATATTTCATCGTGGTCCAAAGATTGTATTGACTGTATACAGCTGGGACCCAAAGCAATGATATATTCAACGTTTGTGACACTGACTTTAACCCGAGCCATTGACAGTGTGTAGGGATTAATGAGCCGATTTGTGAAGGGTTTATAGTGACCCAGACAGTTGTCCCTCACCTTGTCACTATGTTGACAGTTATGTATTCTCGGATGGAGATATATGACACTCCTCTGGTGACCATTATCTTCTACAAAAAAGATGTACAAGTCTCATCCATTTTCGATGTTTTGAAAAATGTAACTGAATCAATATTTAGCAAACACTAAAAATCGTATTAGTACACATTCTATCTATTAAATTTATATTGCATAATTTATAATAGAGAGTGTCGTGGATTGACAAATAAATATGGCCACTAGTGCCTGCAATACTAATGCTCAAGTGGCCTTCAACAATAAGTCGTTCACACCAAAAACAATTAGAAATAAATCAGTGAAGACAATAAATTTTGTCTAAAGAAATGTACTTCAAATTTTTTATATTTTATTATAAAGAAATTTAAATCGACCTCAAAGCGTGCGGTACTAAAACATTCATAACATCAAGGTGTATGAACGAATCCGATACTATTCTTTCAAGATTGCTCATTATCTTTACTAAATATACATTAAAAGGTAACAGTAAAACATGTAATTGGTCATATAGTTTATACGAAAATCAGACTTAAACATGAAGAAGAAAACAATAAATGTTTGTCAGTCTTATACAGTAAAACGGAACAACAGTTTACGTATACAGTTAAAGTCGAACGACATGTGGTTAGTTAAACCAAATTGCCTCACACAATTAGCCTTAAAAATAAGCATCAAATTATACGGGTATCGTTGTTTGCATGTTTTACATTAGAAAATGTTCCACCTTCCTCTCCATTAAAGAACACACTAACCAGTCACTTCAGTTATTTCTTCTCTATTTACAGAACACAGCGGGAGGCCTATAGAGTTTAAAACAAGAGGACGGGTCATCACTGAGTATTTATTCATCTCTGATGCTGGTCATCTGTCGGTGAATGGTCACAATACGTTAAGTTGGAAACACAGGCGGGAAGCGGGAATCAACACCGAATTAACTTTTCATTCAACTTGAAGCCGTTTCTATGTATTCACTCATCCGTGAATCTGCCATTCAGGGGATGTTTGGCTGTCTGTATGACTGGACACTCCGACAGCCTCGAGGTATCCGGGTCATCTCGAGCTGTCAATTAGTACTCATTTACCAACACAGGTCTCTCTCATGAGACTATCTCTGCTCCGTGGTGTGTTAGAGACATTGAAGTGCAGATTTTGGAAGAGTGGATGCCATCTCTTGAGCCTTTTCTTCCGTAATGAAGGTTAGTTTAAGGCGATTATGCACACGATATATTGCGATCAGTGATTTGAATGTTTGAAGGCGCTGTATAGCACGCCGCTCTTACTGAAATAAAGCTATCTCACAAACAGGTACAAATGTGTTTTACAAATGATTACAAAATAATCTTGAACCAATTAAAATAATTCTAAAACGAATTTACGTGATTCGTTTAAGCAACGCGAGTCCATTTCCTATCGAGCGGTCATTTTAAAATGTTCACATTAAATGACCGTTTGAAGGTAGTTCAAGTCATGTAGATTCAGCCAAACACCCAAAAGTGGAGTTGTACCTATGGTACAATTATGGAATGGTCAACCATCTTGCTGTCTGAACTATCAGACTCGTATGAGACCAGCAAATCAATCTCTCACACAAATCTTCCACAAACTTGTCTCTTTATACATCGCAGCATTTTCTTCCATTATGGATAACCGTTTGCCATGGATACGGCTATGTCGGGTCTAGTAATGAAATGTTTAACCCTCGAACGTAACATTATATTCTTTAAACTTTAATGATACACGCCAAATGTGAGAAGACATAATGTGCAAAAATGTGCTGCAATATCACAAGTGAATAAATTGAACTTTAAAAGTATACGTCGGTTGTGGAAATCTCTCTATACGGAAATAAATATAAGGCATAACAATAGCATAACACATTTCAAATGTGTAGTTACCACCTACCTCAACTACCTCAGTTTAGTAAAGCTGAACCAATTTGGTTCTATCTATTTGTATTTTTACTTCATTTGAAACATGACTATGCATTATTTAGTGTGTCTCTACAACACGGGTTGCATGTTAAAAATTTCATGTTACATACGTAAGTTGCAAAGTACCAAAACTTCAAGCAACTGCTAAATTTGGTATGCTTTTGTAGATAAATATCAAAACGTCTGGAATCCTAATGTAAGTCCCCCGTCATTCGTTGAACAATTGACATCACGTTGTGGTACCGAGTGTTGAGAGTTTGACGTCAATGAAATATCGTGTTAAAATATGTCCTATTATTAGTCAGCTCGTGTGTGCTTATAAAGATACGTACGTACCGATGTGAAAGGAAGCTGAACACTTTTTCTTGGTAATGTGTTGTACTTCACACATTAATTAATTTTTAGAACATCAACAATTTAAACAAATAGTTTCATCGATCAATCAATATATACAATGTATTCAGTGACGTTATAGAAAAGAATTAAAATAAATTATAAAAACTAATTAACATTAATATCATATAACTTCCTATATTAACAATATTTTCAAGTAGACGTTTTCCTGTCACAGTGTCTATGAACATGCACAAACAAACTACAAGAGCATTCAAATCGACAAATACGACAAACTTGTTAATAACGGCAAGAAATATTAATAATTATCAAACAGGGAGGCGTTAGCATAGTAGAGAAGGAAACATAAATTATTCTCTTTTGTGATCCTCTTAACTCATTGAAATAATCGCGGAATAATGTGGAATCTGTGTAAAGTGCACTTACAGATCTTCAGTTCATTAAGGATCATCCACTTGAAACATATCGACATGTTGGTTTATTATACTTTATAACACCCAGATGATGACCTTGTTCTGCTATGTGAATATCGACAGGGTGGCTACTAATTGTTTTTGATGGAGTTTCATTTGCGTTCATATTCAGCTACTCTTCAACAATACAAGTTAAAGAGTCACGCCTGAATGATGATATCAACCTTTTACCTAAAAGATGACATTCCACTAATAGAAATTTGAGACGGCCTTATAACCATCTGTCCATACGGCCATCACTCACGTTTCTAATCAGAAAATGACGGACAATTTATGCACTGACAGTTGTAAACAGACAGTTAGTTGTCCCAATCTTGATATGGTTTACCTCTGGTATTGCATTTTCATTAACTAGCATACACTGGATTCGTATGAGTAGGTTAAATCATGAATGGGCCCAGTTCTCTTTGGCTTATTTAGCTCGGAAAATTAATTAACAAAAACGTACATAGCATAGATAAACTTTAAAGTAAACTGAAAAGAAGCATCAACAGATAAAGATATTAACATATCAGGATATTTGTATGTTTACGAATTCTAATCTCAGAAGGTGGCGGAAGCAGAAACTACGTAAAGGGTTTATCTGGATATTGTTGAACATTTGAAACACCATCATCACATTACACAAATATGATTCGTGGTTGACTTCGCCCTTCGATTATACGTAGTAAACAAGAGAACATATACTTGATGACTTAGATGAATATTAACAAGTAAGATACTAGTTATTTATTGCGTGCAAACTTTGTACTTATTGCTTTTATTAAATGGAATATGGTAATGAAAGTTTGTCAACATGATTATACCATAATTAATTGTATATATTCAACTTCCATACGGCAGACACGTTCTCCCTTCGGTTTAGGAGTAAGATAGTTATTATACATAATTAATATACATTGTTAATAGTTGCAGGACATAAAATAATCATAAGAATTATTGATGTATTCCTCCTACTCTTGTACATTTTGATAAAACAATAATTGAAAATATCAATAGTTGTGAAACGTGGCCAAGAGCGTCACTTGAACTTTCCAAATAAGCCTTATCAGACTGTATTGATTCTGTCAATAGCTATTCCACCTAAATACTTTTCATGTCATAACCAATATATTCTACTGGACATTATATCGATCCCCGAAAGAAATAACGTTATCAGATCAATTCAATTAAGGCCACGAATGTTTGAACATGCACACGCATCTACAAAGTGAATACCTAGGAAACGAGACAGTTTGGTGTGCCATCAATTATAACGGAGAATCGAAATCATATTTTGTCAACTGATAGATAGGTTTATAGGCGAATTTCCACAAATAGCCTAGCAGTTTTTGTAAAATATTTCAGTGTAGACAGTCTTTAGAAACATCGATATCTAGGTGGATGAATTTGTTACTTTTTACATATAGTCACTTATAAAGGTTTCAATTAAGTAAAACTAATACATGTTTGTCCATGAAACAATATCAATGTTAAAGACATCGTTCAAATACCCGTTCAAATCCTGTGCAATTTGCAACTTGTGAATCTTAGCTTTGTCATGCACCATGTGTCAACATAAAAAGGTTTCTGTCGAAAAGATTTTCACATTTCATGACAACCATCAATTTATTCTACCACTCTACTCCCCTAGAGCGGATAATTGGTATGTTTCTATTGCATGAATTTTATTGAGTTATTGACTCCATATGTCATCTTAATATTGCTTCTTTGTTCTATCTGCATGAAATAATTCAGTGGATTGTGTTGTTGTGTTGTTAATGTCAGAACGTCAAACACTGAGGAGGAGAATCCAAACATCAATTCGAGAACTCTGCTTTGGATTCAATTTCAAATTTGAAGAAATAAATTAAAACCTGGTCGAATTCTAACGTTAATCAATCAGTTTGACAACACCCAAATCCGGTTTCATTCTACATGGAATAAGGTATTTGAGTGTTTCAGGAAACCAGAGTATTGTAGTATTTTAGCGGATACAAATACACTGATGGAACAGGATGTTAATCTCTTCATTTGTTCCCTTCTTTAGGTGGTAAAGCACCACATTACTAACATTTAGCAAGACTTCCCTTGTTCAACGTGATCACACATTCAGATTACGATGTGCTCTCAATTCAAGAGTGGGATGTATTGGAATGTAAGTCTCAAGGTTCTGGTGATTGTTAGCCATTTTATAATTAAAGGTACATCCATTGTGTTGTTTGGGGTCACACATTGCAAACGTTATAAATGGTGTTACTTGATGGAGAAGTACCGACTGTTACCGAAAACTACCATTTTGATGATAGTAGACTTAGCAAATTGACGATATGAAAGTAATTATAGTGATTTCTAATCGAAAACCGGACAATGCACAGCGTGTGACGCGCGTCATTGAGCAAAACGTAATTTTGGAATCTTCTTTATAACAGACAAGAAGACAAATTTGAGTTGATAATGTTTAATAGGTCATATAACTACCGTGCATGTAAATTGGGCGTGCAGTTTCGTTACTGCACATGAATAATGATGTTACTCAATTTTAATTGGAAACTAGTAATTATGATATATTTGGCGATTGGGGATAAATATGCATGCTTAGTGAATTAATTTGTATTGTAGACAACACATGTGGTGATTTGGAACGTATAAAATCCAAATAAAATGTTATGAAACAAAATGGATGCACCTTTAAGCATTCATGGTGATGTCACTTTCGTCCTCACACTATTTGAGTGTGAACGGTGACATTGCACCATTTACCAACAATATTTCATTCGAACAGTCCCAGCCATTTCTCATTATTACCATTTAAGAAACCTTTCTACGACATTGAATATTGCCATGGACATACGTTAAGTAACACAAATTACTTGAATTATGTATGAACATGGACCATGCGCGCCAGACAATATCCCCAAGACAAACATTGCCTGAAATTGCTAAAAATCTATACTATTTTCAAACCCTTTTAAATCAATTGAGATTCCAAGTCATAATCACTCTTCTTATCCAAGAACACTAAATCGATATTTGGGGACATGTTGTTATATATATTTTGTAGGATTTTGAATCCAATCTGTATTTTAAATAGGCGCAAGGGCATATAGATGACAACATTAATAAAAAAATCCATCTTTCAAATTTTTAAATCTATATCATTGATATAATTTTTTTAATTTTCGGGTCATAACAACCCATGACATTTCATGTAAGGACTTTTACAGAGAGACCATACATCATATGGTGAAGGTTGATAATCAAACACTGATGAGAGTTTTTATGCTGAAGGATTGAACTTCCTAATCGTTAATTATCCGTCATTATGTCAACACAAGAGCAGCTGCAAATTGAATTCCCGCCCGTGTCAGACACGGGGCCTCGGTCAGTTGTGTCTGGTGTGTCCTTGGTGAACTTTGTGGTCAAATGTCTTTACCTAAAAGATGTCTTAAAGGGGCAGTAGCACGTTTTTGGCAATTGTTTTTCTTTTCTAATCTATAATGGTAGTTTATGTCATTTATATTTGAGGGTAAAACATCTTATAACACAATTCGTAGTGGTAATAACGGTGTTGCCTATAAAATTGCATGGTGGCCATTTTATTGTGAACACATTTTATTATTTTTAATGACAAAAATGATTCCCATGGCTTAACGAAACAATGTACACTCATTTTTTAACTTGATTTTCCGAAGTAATAAGGATGTTTTATCATTGGTGTCATTATTTTTCAAATACATTTCATCGACTTATTTGGGCGAAAAAACGTGAAAATGCTAATGTCAAAATGTTTTGTCCAAGATTGAATGTTTGTCAAGTTTAAAGTTTGCTTAGTTTATTTAATTGCTAAATGTTGATGTAAATACAGTTAGGAATATTGGCTTATATGAATTCAGGGCTACCCATTGAATAATTTGTTCAGACAAACGAGATAGAGAAATACAGTTTACAGTTATACAGTAGTTTACTTCCTTTCTAAATGACCTGTTTATATCCCCTGTTATCCCTGATAAGAACCATGTTCCATTAGGTATACAAAACAGTGTATGAGAGTGAGTGAATGTGCTGCTAGCCATATGGAAAATTCCCATCCATGTTGTTTGCGCAATTTTAGATTAGATACAAATCTATAAGTAATTTTGTAATTATGGTATACTATTATCATAATTTCGGATTAAATAAAATAATATGTATAATCGATTATTGTGTTGAAATCAGTTTGCTATTTTAATGCACGAACACATTTTGAATTATTGTTTCCTGACACGAGTCTAAAATACATTAATAAAACATTATTACCATTGTTAAGGTTTTAGACTATAATCCGCAGATTGTATCATGACCTAAGGCTTATATATGAAACCGAACCAGAAGAAGGAACTTTCGTGTTTGTTTGGTACGTATTTTAAAAAATATCTTCATCGTCGACAGCAATACAAACGGCTATGAATTGAAGCTCATTCTCTAAAAAGTCATTAAATTTGTAAAAGACGTATCTTGACGTATTCTGAATTATTCCTAGACCGTCAGCTATCTGTCCTTGAATATGGCCCATGTTTAGGAGTGACATGTTCGGCTCTGTGTTCAAAGGGACGTTACTCTGTAACAAAACAACTGCATATTGAACACTCGTCATCTTAAAAAGCCTACAAATTCCACTTAAAAATGACAGTTAAGCCTTAAAGTGAATAGGTACCCCCAACGGAATAAAATTTACATTTTGCTAGAGGTATTTTCTTTCTTCTGAAAACCGATGAAAAACATATGTTGTAATTATTGAAGGTCATTCTTCCATCGACCATAGGGCGAAGGAAAAGCGGTAGTTTTGAAGACCTTAGTATTAAGGGATCAATCCTAGTTTATATCACACTTGCATTACTAATGGCAGTTAATTCATCGCGTGTTAATAATGAATCCAAGTGTTGTAACTAAAATATCAAATTGAACAATTATTCATGAGATACAAGGACATCATTCATCAGGCTGAAATGCTAACTGTTGTCAATTAGACATCACGCAATGTGTTACTACTCTTTCTAACGCCCAAGATCCTGCAAAGACATCCAAGTTGAAATTCTTTGATGATCGGGTAATTGAATTCCTTTGCATTGTAATGTTGCATATCAGCCTTCCCACAGAACAACTGCGCTCTGTCAAACGAGATTAATTTGAAATTAATTGAATCAACCTTTTTGAAAATTTAATATAAGGAAATTTATTCATTAATTTTATGTTACTCAACAATTTGTTACATTGCCAAGATTAGAAATTAACAAGTATGATAGTAGCTTTGTAAATGTCCTTGGAAATCCTTTGATTTCTTTTATGTCCAAAAGAGAATATGGAAATGTGCTAAAAGCATTTTCAAAAGGCGGGTTAGCGCGTTCGGCTTCTGGGTTTGAATCTCTCCAGGTAGTCGGCAGTTGCGTATGTTGCAGGGAACAGTTCTACAGTCTACACACAGTAAGGTTTGGGTGCAACACTGAATTTCAGTTCAGTACCACCCATGTTCCAGCCCACACTCACAGGTTGTACCCCAATGCATTGTATGTTGTGGGCTTTATCGCTGCAATAATAATAGCAGCCGTAATGTAAGAGAAATACTCTTGAAAGTGCCGTTTAACCTAAAAGCGTCTCAACTCACTTCTGCTCACCTCTCCACGGCGAATATTCGGACACAGGTTATCAACCCAGAGTCCAGTTTACCTATCAAGGGGATCATGTTAACGAATACATTCAAAATGGAGATCAGTTAATAATTATGTGTGATGGGTCCGCTAATGCCCTTAAAGGCACTGTAGAACGCCGTTCTTATTGAAATAAAGCTCTCCCACAAGAGGTAAATAAGTTTTATCTATAGCTAAATAATACTCCTCAGTCCATACAAAGAGTTCGTAAATTAATGTAAATAGCATGGTTAAGCCCATCTTCCCACGCAAGGCATAACTAGCGCCAGTCTCAAACTGGCTAACTTAGCCATCGAGCTGCCATTTTAATGTGTCCACATTGAAATGGCCTTTCGAAGGTAGTTCAAGTGATCTGACTGATGTAGCGATACGTAAACAATCAAAGTATAGGGTAAAATATGGTACAATGATGGAATGGTCAACCATCTTGCTGTGTGAACTCTCAAAATCACATGAGACCTACATATCCATCTCTCACACTGAAGAGTTTCACAAAATTGTCACTTTATACGTCGCACCATTTTCTACCGTCTGCTAAGGTTATGATTATCGGGTTGTGAGATGTTTTACTCTCTAACGTAACAATATATTGCATAAAATTTTACATGACAAAGTTGAGAAACAATAATATGCACAAAGACGTACAACAAAGCTTTTAAGAATTTGACTTTATAGAATAAATTCACATCCCCTTAGATACACTAGTTTGCAACATACATTTCGTGTCGAATTGCCACTAAATCTAAATTGTGAGTGTTTTGTGTACTTTTAATTTTAATATCCTAAGGGAATTATGATGATGATGATAATGGGCAATATTATTATAATGCACATATCGAGGCCAAACTGTTTACCCAGGTTACTTCTAAAATATCATTGGCCAGGTATTAGGACATGTTTCATTTTCATTTGTTTCGTCATTTTCTTAGCCTTGAGGAACAAACTTCCCGAGCCTACAATTTAGGGATATAGGTGAGGTGAGTTGGGGTTTTACGCCGCTTTCAAGAGTATTTCACTTATATCGCGGCTGCTAGTATTACGGCAGGGAGAAAGCCCGCAACGCCATGTGGCTATGCATTGCGGTGAAACCTGCGAGCAACGTCTGGAACTAGCGAACCATGGGTGTCACTACGCTGAAATTCATTGTAGCATTTCACCCAAACCTCACTGCGTGTAGAACAGTTCTCTACTTCAGACAAAGTTGTCGTGTTCCTGGCTTTAGGGATAGAGGAACAGTTGTCTTAAAGCATTTACTCCAGACCAAGTTCATTGCCTAGGTTGACAAAATTCATCTTTTAGTATGACTAAAACCTATCAGTATATCAAGCCATTAACAGGGTCGCACCTTCCTCGCCCGTTGTTGCTATTGTTCCTATGATTATTGTACAGAATCACCTGTCACCAAGGTCAATATGTTTAATGGATAGCCCAATTGGTGCTTGAATGAGAAAAACATCACAAAAGTAAAGCCTAGTATTGATAGAATACAAAATCTTTACCGTGTACTTCCTGAAGATGAGAGTTAAAAGCTATGTGATTGACTTCTATTTCTCTGCCGATTACTGACTGGAGAGTATTAATAAGATGATGCATCCTTGTATGTAATAGACCATGGTTATCAATAATAACCTTTATCACGGTAGACTGTGTCTGGTAAAGCACTTATACAACACTCTGTACATCAGCTTTCTTTAGTATTCTCTTCAATAATAGCTGATATGCTACTCGATTGACGAAAAACGTTTCTTGTAGTATGACAGATAATGGTGAGAATTAATTGCGATATTTCAACTTTCAGACCAGCAATATCAAGCACCTATATTGTCAAAAATGAATGCTCGAAGAACGAATTAGTCGAGAATGAGAGTGATATAAATTACAAAGCCACTATCCTTTCCACCCCCTTTTATTCCTGTAATCTGTTCAGACTTAATAAAATCGTCGCATCCATGATCTACTGTTTATGTATACCATTTTAATTACAAAATCTTAAAGACTCCAGGTTGACCAATACATATATAAAGTGAACCTATTAGATGTATAAACATATCTTAGGATATCTCTTCACATTTTGAGGTAACTGCATTTCTTGTAATAACCTTTGAGCAGGTTTCACCACGAATTTTAAGGTTTTACTACGACTAGAGGTTTTACCAACCATCGAAAGTTAACCTCATAGCAGGTTACTTTTCAACATTTAGTAAGACCTGAAGTTTTACAATCTAATTGTAAGACCTAACCTAACGTCGATCTCCCGTTCAGTTTGGTACTCAAAAATGTCCAAGTTTAAACTTGCATGGTTGCATAGTTGAGATTGCGGGAATCGAACCTGCGACCCTACGATTTCTAGCCCAAGACTATCCCACTAGACCTCAGAGGATTGGTGATCATGAGCAGATTGTTTGTTGGTATCTATTCTGCTCCGTTCCCAAAATTGAGATATTTAATGTGCGCCTCAAACGTTGATCACGAGGGCTTGAACTATTTACAGATTGCTTTCATCTTTTTATTTAAAACGCATGGCGTTATATACGTCAATGAAAACCCTCGGGTGGGGTTTTGGTAGACATTAAAAAACTTCGGGTGGCGGAGTAAAATCATTCCCTCAGGATTTTTAAATGTCTACGAAAACCCAACCCTCGTGTTTTCTCCCTGACGTCAAAATCATTTTCGTTCTCTTTCGTTTTTGCTTTCAACATTTCTCTCTTTACAAACCCTTATCCATGTTTAACTTATCGCTTCCATGATTCAACCGTGAACATACATCCTGCCTTTCAATTGGACTTTCTTTGTAGAGTTAGATCCACGCCGACTATTAAGATGCATGACGTCCATCACAGATAATGTCTATACCGCTTGATTTAGAGGTTAGTAAGGCATGGGACAAGTTCAAGTTCAACTGCACACATTGTTTCTGAAAGACACTGTAACGTGTTAAGCTGAGCACTGATCTGGTTCATATGCCACAGTTTGGAATTCCGTGGTCATATGGGAATGAAAATGGGAGTGGATATTGCAAATTCAGTGATCTTATCAATATCCATTGTGAATATTTGCACTTTAAAACTAGTAAATGCTCTGAAAGTGTCATGCATGTAGGGAGTCCGTCGGAACTCATAACATGAGCAAATGAAATCGCATTGTAGGCTAATCCCGATGAAGGCTTTTCCGTATGTTATTTGACATACTTACCTTTGTGTAAGCTGATCTGAACGCTTTATATCATGTGTGTTAATGCTATGTAAATACACTCATACCTACGTATAGTTTACCTCAATACATACATACAGCCGTCTACCAAAAATGTGTTCACCTATACTACTTATAGTGGAGTTCCTTGGTGTCAAAATTGAAAAAAAATGGCTTAAACTATGAAACTTGGCATGAATGATCATCAGGCATGTAGATCTTCATTTGGAACCTGGTCACGTGACCTAAAATCCAAAATGGCCGCCAAATTTTCGTGAAATTCAGTTATACGCTAAATAAGTAATTATATGCATGAATTTAGCCAGATTTTGTATATAGTTAAAATGAATGTCTACAGAAAATATGTACTTCAGCATACAAAATCCCTTATTTGGTTTATTTTATTGCATATTTTGTAGTTAAAAAGTCCAAATTTAAGGGGTTTTTTTTTTTCGGCTGAAGTTTTTATTTGTATTTGTTCACTTTGTCTTATCTATGAACATTCTTGAATGTTGGACATGCTGATCAACAATGTGTGGAGTTTGTTTATACAATATATAATATGTATTTATTTAACATATACAGTTATTTTCCAATGTTTAAATTTGAAAGTCAATACCTGAATTTGCTTTGCCTCAATTACCTAAAATCCAAAATGGCCGCCAAATTTCCATTAGTTAAAATAATATAAATTAATATTATTATATTATTCCATAATAAAGCATTCAATACATTCTTTCAATATTAAATTAATATGTTCATATCAAATAAATAATTAATGCATTTACAATGTCTAGTTTGTGACAATTTTCACTATTTAAGTGCATATAGTGTATATTTTTGTAAAATGTTTAGTTTTTTTTATTAGAATTTTGGCTGAGGTTTTAGAGTTCTTCTTCGAAGGATTGATGCAAATTATTGTACGTTGGTCATGTTTAGTACATGTATTTGCAGAAACGGTAGGCCTAAAATTCCAAAACTAAGATTTAGAAGTCAACACCTTTGTATTGTTTCCATAGCAACATGTGATTTAGTATGAAGACAACTGAGGACCGACATGATATTTTATTTTAAGGTTATCATCATTATGTCAGATGTCAGATGTCATATATAAGAATTGTGAATTGTTCAATTAAAGAAAACTGGAAAGGTAAGGGTCTGTCGTGGTAAAGGTTAAGGCACACATGTACACATAAACGCCTAAAGGAACATTGAGTATATTGTTGGAGTCACATATGCCAAACGTTATCAATATTGTCATTTACATATTTGTATTAGAAGTAAGTACTGACATTTGCTGAAAATCATTTTAATGCTAACCAGTTCCGTACAGTGACACTATCAATGTGAACAAATGTGATTGACAACCAGACATTGTATGTCGGCTGGTGCGCAGCAATTAGTGAAACGTAATTTTGGAAACTTTTCTATAGCATGTAAAAAGACAAACTTCGGTTGATACTGGTCAATGGTAACTAGTATACATTTTCTCTGTTATTTCGCTCTCGAGTGCTCTGACGATTGTACATGAGAACGTGCCCATTTTTTAAAGACACATCTCTTCAAAAACATTAACCAGATTGTCAATTACTTTTTATCCTTGTACAATACTCTGAGCAGAAAACATATGGATAAAGCGCTATATAAATACTCATTTATTATTTATCAATAATTGGGACCTGTAATTTCATCTTTTGAACAGGTTCACGGTTTGTGCTTAATTTCATTTGGTATTTGGGGATGAATGAAGCCAGAATTGCAAATTCTCTGTCTTTTAAATGACAAATGATTACAATAAGGTGACATCAATAAGATTTGGTCTCAGCAGATTATTAAATTCATTGAAAAACTTAGATGTTTATAACATTTTCTCTGTATGTATATACAGTATATGCCATTCAAATTGCTAAGCCTACAAATATTGTAGAAAACATCTTCTTTATTGTGAATATACACATTGTTTCAGAGTGTATGCTTACTTCTTCAACAGATGGATCACATATGTTAAAAATAAAACTGTTTGAACATTTGATCTTTGGATTCAAAAACACAAAACATTCTTTGAGTTATATCAAATTGTCTAAGATACTGTTACAGAAAGCAATTTATATTAAACAGTTGAATATAATGGTGAATTCATCACCTGAATAAATGTCATGGAAATGTGTCATGTTTTAATGATTGCTATGTCTTTGTTGGTGAAGTTATTACTTTGAACTGAAATGATTTTATGCAGAAATATAATATTTAGTCTACGGCCTATGAAACGGGGATTGCAAATTTAAAATGTTTTAAAAGTTTCAACTTATACAAATTTGATTTGCGGACTTTGAAAACTTTGAATATTACTTTTGTTTCTAAAATTGTTAAATAATAAATCAAATTTGTTTGACTTTTAAAGGGCAAACTTAAAGTTTAATAGATTTCCCCTTTTGAATATTAATAAAAGATGTGAATATTTTTACTATAAGTTTTAGCTCATCAGGCCTGAAGGGTCCGATGGGTTTATGGCAGGGCATGGCGTCTGTCTATTCATAAACTTTTTGATTTCGAATAATGTCATACACTTACAGTATCTGTAGTTGACATTATGTATACTCAGCAAAAACTTGACACAGGTAAATTTATGAAATCGTTTCTGTTTGTTCATTGAAATATTTTCAACACTATTCGTAGTTACAATAAATGGTTTTGGCTCCTTTAATGTGAGGAATTTGTGAAGTCACTTACAAATTTGTAGCCACAAAAATCGGAAAAATGTGACTGCACATGCAAACACATAATCATGAGGTCAATCGATGCATGTTAGCATGAAATGAGTAAGCACATTGAAGCTTATTTGAAAAATTAATAACGTCAACGTTAATCTTGATTTCTGAAAACATTAATAAACACTATTGATATTAATTGAAAAGTTATCACATAAGAGCTGTATTAGACATCTATCTAAACACTGTACTTGTACTTACAATTCAATTCAATTCAATTTATTTCTCTTAAAACCACTACTACTCTACTTACAGCAGACAGTCTCTGAATATCACTTAACAACTTTAGAAGAGGTCTAGCGACTTTGAAAAGGACATGGCTTCTATATTGCCTAAAACGAATTAATATGTTCTTCCTTTAAATCGATCAATTTATTCGAGAGTTTTGTCACTTTACCAATTATATCTATATGCGCTCATAAATAACTGCGGTTTGATTTCAGGTAGAACGTGTAACAAGTTCGAGTTATGCTGCAGAGGCCCTTATCAATCTCATACTCCTCCTCTATTTGAGAGAAAATAAAGTGTCACCGAATTATACCAATTTTAATGTATAAGATTTTAACTTTGTTTCAGGGCCATATATATGTTTTGCATAGGCCGTTGTCAATAATATTGTCGAAACACTTTTATAATTTTCGACTTCTTCATTGGCCTCAGCTGCTTCACACCCAAAATTAGGTGTTACAGGGAAACAACTATGAACACTTTAAACAACTTCTAGCAAAGAACCATAATTTGGGCAACATGATCTTGGATTTGGATTTGTAAATTTAAGTGCCTTATTCCTGAAAATAAGGACGTAGCAGTGGTGTACTCCTTTGATGAATATGATATATTCATTTGATAAAATAGCTATGTATGGAGGGATAAATAGGGAAAATAAAGTACTGGGGGGACAGGGTCACTGAGGGGGCCACTAGGGTTGGGTGGGTTGAGAATACAACTGATTGGTTTGCAATTTATGTTTATGCAATTTTCACATAATTTTAAACAATGTATCAGTTTAGATTACTTTATCTATGTTTATCTTAGATCATAAATGTATCTTGTAATACTACAGTTGGTAACCCTAATTAGATTTGCCTAAACAATACATTAGGGCTCTAAAATAACAATAGATAGTTGTCTCTGTAGATCATCAGGTATTATTGTTTGTACAGTCAATACAATACAATTTATATTCCACATGGATCAATATGTACGTGTCTACACAATTTTTTTTATTCAAAACCTTTACAATCTAAGAAAGAAGTAAATAAATATGTTTTTAGGGTGTGATGTATATTATATTGACCTGTATAAAAGCACTAGATGTGCTAATTATGTATCGCTTTTGGTGAAGGATTTTCAAAAGAGGGCTCTAATTTGGGTTACATGGTTACTTTGATTTAAAAATAACAATATTGTCGGTAATGTCAATCCATTAATGTATGATAATGGTGCAACCCACAGTATTACACTGGTTTAACTGTCATATATGGTGCTATAGATGGTCACCTCCAACGCAACATTCTTCACTAAATACCACCCAGAGGCCTACTTCTGGTGAAAAGAGGAACATTTTGGCACAAGTCTTCAGCCAAAGGCTACACCATTTCTTAACGTATGTATCAGTGCGCACAGGAATTCACCAATCAGAATCGCAGATTGTCCAGCCATGAAGCGTGTCTTTGTTGCTGAACTTCATTGAAAGTGGTCGACTGAGTTGTATACATATCAAGAGTAACAACAACACGCGCCAACATATAAAAGTGAAACTACATCATTGAGGTTTAGGTTACCTTACCCATGAACAAATTTTAGTCAATTCTTGTGCGCCATTCAAATTATCAATATACTACATATGAGTTTTGGTCGATCAGTCACTGCTTCTTACAACATTGACATTACACTTGATCTTGACTATTGTCAGGATTGACCTTGACCATGACCTGACCCTTTTCCTCAACATGTCCGTATATATATACATTGAATATGTTTAAAAAAGATATATCCATAACAAATATACCGATGTCGGTGATTCTACAAGTTGCTTTAGAAAAAAAATATTCAGGTGTTGACTTTCAAACTTCATAAATTAAGTGTACATATTAAATACATATATATCAGATATCGTATACATAAACCATATTGTGTATAAGCATGTCTAACATGCAAGAATGTTCATAGATCAGACAAAGTTAAGAACAATTAAAAAGCTACAGCCGAAAATCTATAATCTATAACTTTTTAACTTCAAAATATGCAATAAAATAAACCAAATAATGGATTTTGTATGCTGAAGTACATGAATTCTGTAGACATTCACTTAAAATATAAAACAAATCTGGCTAAATTCATGCATATAATTATTTATTTGGCTTAGAACTGATTTTCACGAAAATTTGGTGGCCATTTTGGATTGTAATGTAAATTTATTGAGGTTACACGGACGTGAATGTCCATGATAGTTGCACTAAAATACACATGTAGGTGCACAAACTTTCGGTGCGCAACTGTACAAACATACATTGATTGCGTCCTCTTGTAAGTTCTATTTTTATGCCCCCGAAACGGAGATTGCGGGGGTATATTGTTTTTCACCTGTCCGTCTGTCCGTCCGTCCGTCTGTGTGTTTGTCCACAAAAACATTAACCTTGGCCATAACTTTGGAATGGTCAGAGCTAGGGCTTCCATACTTGGCATGTGCATACCTTGTGATGAGACCTTTTAGATGAGGTCATCATATTTGACTTTGTGACCTTGACCTTGCCGCAATGAACATTTTCAGAAAACTTTAACCTTGGCCATAACTTTTGATTGCTCAGAGCTACGGCTTTCATACTTGGCATGTGCATACCTTGTGATGCGACCTTTCAGATGTGGTCATCATATTTGACCTTGTGACCTTGACCTTGCCGCAGTGGACAATATTCAGAAAACTTTAACCTTGGCCCTAACTTTGGTATATCCGGGGGCATCCGTGTTTAACAAACACATCTTGTTTCTTGATGTTATTTTATGTAATGTTTGCTTAACCCCTAAGTGCTGTAAATGACATTTCGGAAAACAATCGCTCATATTTAATTGTTCACACGCTGCAATGAACAGTTAAATTATTATTGTTCTGTGTGACATTTTATAAACCTTGGTAACATGTTCCCAAGTGATTGTCCATAAGAAATACAATAAAACTTCTGGTGTCATATTATTTTTTTCAGTACAGATAGATAGTAAACAATAGAAATCAAGATATTAAACCTGTACAAAATATGTTTTGTTCACAGATCAAAATATGACAAACTATGTCCAACTGATTATGAACAGAAGATTTAGGTTTTTCTGTATTGTAGATTTTAATATAGGGTTAAGTTAAATAGTCATTCATGTTTCATATCATACTATTAAGATCTGGACATACAAAGTTATACAATTTTGTTTGTTTATCAGTGTTGACTTTTGAAGATTGTTTATATTAAAAAGTTCTGATCTACCTTCATCAACGATTGATCAAGATGAACTGTGTATACATCTCCGATTTAGACTTCAAATCAGCACGAAATTATTATTACAATATTTATATTAACAAGTTTAGTATATTACACTGTCAAATGAATACAGTCATTATAAACAAAACAGTTTGTCAATAAAAAATTAATTAGAATTTAAATGTGGCATCGTGTTCTTAATCACACTGCAGCAAATAAAGTCATATTTGACCTCGTAAATATTTGTATGTGTGTGAATATTATCCAGTAAGCTTCAAATCTGCCAGGCATTACCAGTATACATATTTCATCATATTTCATTGTATTTATTTCAATTCCATGAGCTTTCTACTTCAAGTTTTTGAATGCCAGTTTGAAGTGGAATACATAAGAAAACAGGATTCCGTGCATGATTAACGTCTTCTTTGTGAAGATGCACGGGTTATATGTTTCATCCTTCATAAGGTGGATTACCGAACTTATTGTTAAAATCGTGAAACTGCGTATTTACTCATTTCAAGTTCCAAGATATCGTTCATCCAAACAGATCGCACACGTCTGGAGCAATGTCGTTTGTTAAAAAAAACAACCAAGAATCCGCTTATTTAAAGAGCTGTGAATGAATCACGTTATTGCAGTAACTTTAAATCATTCACTGACACTGATTCTGATATCGCGCTTTGCTCATCCTCCCGAATATAAACAGTTAGTCCATATTCAATTCCGAGTGAGGTTTGACTAATACATGACGAACCAAAGGGGGTATCTGCAATTGATTTACAGGAAAATTAAGTCTTTAAAGTGACTAAGCAATGGACATCAAAGGTTAGTTGATGGTGCCATGCATGTCAGTGTTATCAACGTCTCGGTATGAATAAAAATAACGTTTATATGAACAGAAATCTTCGTCTTGCAAGTAGACATAGTCAGTCGTAAAAAACGTCATTATGGTTAGGGTTGAAATCGGTCGGAAATATCTTAAATATCTCATGAAACTACCAAAGTTTAAATAAGATTACATTGTTTGTTTAAACTAGTCATCCCCAAAGGAGTTCAACTAATTCAAAGGTTCGTAGAAATCCATTTTGGGGGAAACTTGGCTCTTGTCGATAACGCTAGAATAAGTAAAGCAATTTTGTTCAGTAAAACAAACATATAACGTTAGATTTTGAATTACAAATGTAACATTTAAACCAAACATGTTTACTTACACAGTTGTTAATAAAGTTATTATTTTATTTTAACAAAAACAAAACGCAGAACGTATCAGACGTAGATTATTGCAGATTTAGCTTTGAGGTAACTTGTACAGAAATGCATTCTTTCAAAACCAATTGGGTATACATGAAGTCTTCGACTCCCAATAGAGCCGAGTCATTTCCTCCCGCCTTACCTCTGTTTTAATTTTAATAAGGATGTAATCGTGTTGTTGTTTTTTACCGCTATGGGATTTAGGGAGAAGAGATAATTATGGCAATTTTGCACAGGTTACGTTGGCAGAAATTAATTCATTAAACCCTGTGCGGAGAGTATGAACCAGTTGTGATGTCACAAATAATCATCTTCACAATACAGAAATTGCTATTCAGGAGATATTGTTTCTTATTTTGTCTAAATGCGTAACTGTTGAATTTCACAGTGTTACTTTTGAAATAAATTATCATTATGATAAATGGCATTGTGGATATGTGAAAGCCAGTCTTATATCAATGGTAATCACTTTAAACGTGCATTGGAGATAGTTTTCTTTAACAAGGATAGTCAATTGAAGACTTTTATTGTTCATTTCGAATTGATATTATAAGTTGTAAGTTCATTGGAAGAGACGGATATATCTATTAACAGAATCAATGCAATCCACATTTGAAATTGTAATTTCCATAGCCATACCTTGTAATGATGGTATTTCAAAATGATAACCATTTTCAATTAAACTTTTTTCAAGATAATAAAAGAAACATGGCATTTTATAACACTATACCGATTTATGTGTACAAAACTAACCCACTAATGCCGCATTTTATGAAATTAAAGAGTTTTAAAAAGGTGATGAAGACATGCATCACATGTATATGAACATAACGTTGATATGTATACATACATGATATATTTTAATGCACTTATCAGTTAAAATATTGCAGACGCGCAGTGATTTATTTAGATGCACTGGTCATTACAGCTCCTAATAAGAATACAGTCAAAGCCCCTGGGTCAGACATAATTCAATTAGGTGATGGTTTTCTGTCTCAGTGATGGATATAACTCTGAGGGGGCGTAATCCTCTAGTACAAAAATGTCTTAAAGCCCCAGAGTATGTGATCAAGTGTTTAAGTGTTGTCATTTTTCGTTATTACGTTATATTTTAGGTGCAAAAATGCACAAGAATAATTCGGTCCTTGAATTTAATAATGGCACAATTAGGCTTAACAAACTAACGACAATTTCAGGTAACGTCATCATGTTACTCGTGAACGCAGTTACGTTCAATGACTTCTCTTCTCTCATTCGTTGTACGAGTTTCACCGCTCGGGTATTAGGTTAGAAGCGGGAATTATGACACACCTTTAACAGAGGAAATGTCTACCTCTTTAATTATATTCTTTGCAGAGGTGAGGGCAAAGAATATAATTGTAACAGACAGAAAACTAACCGGGATCCACCCCGGGATCCATCTGGGTCATCTAGCGATGAAGTCGACATCAGTTCACCCAGCGGTTTAAATGGGCACCTGAACACGAGAAGTACGGACCTATAAGGTAGCGCTTAGTGGCAGCACTGAAAGTACACTTCCTTCAGGGTAATAATGTACTGTCAATGAGCACTGCTTGTACTGGATATTAGACGTTAACATGTATATTATATTATAATTATTATACCATGAATGAACACATTCTGGTTTATTCTCTTCCCACAGAGATTACTTCCTTCATATTTTTGTATCCTAACCTCTGTTGTTTTTCGCTTGAAATCGAGGGCAGAAAGGGAGTTTCCTGATTCGTTGCAATTGAATCAAGTTGTGCAATCAGCGACGCCGTAAAAGTGATATTTGCCAATCACACGTCATTATGATACGTAATATATACGTTTACTCGAAATATGCTATTTGATTTTGATCATAAACATGCTTATGAATAAAGAAGACCAAATCAGAGCCAAATACAAAAAATATTTCAGTTGTGATATTTACATTGGACATATGCTAATGAGCAAGAACCTTTTTTAAGAGTAAAATGCCTAGATCTTTGAAGTCACTCGGTCGACTTTGCCGCTGAAAGTGTTCATTGGTTATAAAGCAGTGATAGAGTATAAGGTTCTGCTTTCCTCCGCTAGGGGAACAGAGGTTAGGATCGGAAATCTGTAGGGAGTAACATCTGTGGGAAGAGAATTATTCTGGTTGGGTTTTCTCTAACAAGACTGTATCTACATGTATGTCCTGGCCGTGTTCACAACTATCCAAGACTGAAGTTGGTTAATTTAGTAGATGATGTAGTTGTTCCATTATGTAACGCAGTCAAGATGTGACGACACTCAACTTGCCAAGCACGACCACTGGCGGTCAATCACTGTTCTTTGGCGAACGTCATTTGCATCGTCACAAGCGCCTTAAATATTAAAATCAGTTGTCAAAATAGAAACTCCTATCACCCCTTCCAGTGTGGTGCAATTTGACAATTACATCCACTATTCTATTAAGCTCTACTCAAAACACAAAACGATATCAGTGCATTGAGAGTTTTCTTCTCCTTGATGCGAGAATTATCTTCAAACCAATAAATCCCTTCATCATTCCCTCCGATAACAGATACTTTGAGGATAACGTGCAGAAATGGGATGAGTAGAGATCAATTGCGATTGTGAAAAAAACATGAACGATTTGTGTCATAACAGATGGCAGCTCTGTGATTAGTTTGTGTTCCTGTAATAGGTGACTCCAGGTTTATTTTGATTTAAACTTCTGCATTTCTTTGTCGTGACAGGTTACGTTATAATATTATTATTAAGATAGAGTTATGTCACCCTCCACTATCATAAACAGATCAAGTTGATTGTTCTGGACACATACGCCACGTGATAAGGTAGTTTTATCTTTATGTAAATTGGTATGTTATAAAATAGTCACGCTTTCCCGTCAGTTCTTAACTGGGAAGCCCATTTATCTATTCAATCGCGATTAGGGGATCATATTTCTATTATGCATGAGCATCATTTTCTTGTGCTGTAAACTGTCGATTTATCCGAAATATGAAACGTTTGTCATTTTGACAGTGAAGAGTAGCGACAATATAAATTTAAATGAACTGTATATCAGAATGATGATCACTGCTGAATTTCATGTCGATAATGTCGAATGTAAGTAATTTATTGTATTGTCGAATGTAAGTAAAGTAAGTACAAGGTCATGCTACATGTATAACTTATACAATATAAACAAATGTACAAGTGAGCTGGACTCACATTTTAGGTAAAGGAATCTTCAAATTTGTGAAAGTCACATCAATCGATAAAGATTAACCTATATGTTAGGTTGGATGAAAGTGGTGTATACAGTTACATGCGTGTTTTCGATGCTGTGCAGTGTTCTAGTTATCGTTGATGTATTCATTGAGCATATTATTGTTTACATAATTGTACTATTTAAACATTCAAATCCAAACATTTTTGTTCTTGTTTACATGGAACATATTATAAAATCGATAGGGTGCCATCTCATGTTTCCATATAACTTGCACAATAAATTCACATCAAAGTTCTAAAGCATAAAATATCACATTTAAAGGTGCATCCATTGTGTTTCTTAAACTTTTATTTGGCTTTAATACGTTCCAACACACCATATGTGCTGTTTACGATAATAACAAAATTCACTTAGCTTGCATATTCATCCCCAATCGCCAGATATATCATAATTACTAGTTTCCAATTAAAATTGAGAAACGGCATTATGCATGTGCAGAAACCGAAAGTGCACGTCCTATTTATATGCACAGTAGTTATATGACCTATTTAACATTATCAACCCTAATTTTTATATCTTGTCTGGTTTAAATAAGATTCCAAAATTACGTATGACTCATTGGCGCGCGCCACACGCGGTGCATTGTCCGGTTTTCGATCAGAAATCGACACTTTTACCTTCATATCGTCAATATACTAAGTCGAGTATCATTAAAATGGTAACTTTCGGAAACAGTTGGTACTTCTCGGTAAAATAAGACCATTTATAACGTTTGGCATATTTGACCCCCAACAACACAATGGATGTACCTTTAAGATTATGCCAGTATCTCAAGTCTGATGGAGATTGCATGTATAGTTTAAATAAGATAATATTATATGCCCTGTCATGACTATCTCATTGAGTCACTATTAAAGGGGCAGTAGCACGTTTTTCGATGAAATGTATTTGAAAAATAATGTTACCAATAGTAAAACACCCTTCTCTTCGGAAAATCAAGTAAAAAATGAGTGTACATAGTTTCGTTAAGTGATTGGAGTTTTTTTTGTCATTCGAAATAATAAATTGTGTTCACAATAAAATGGCCGCCATGCAATTTTAACTTTATACGTAACACCGTTATTGCCCCCAAGGATAATTGGTTTGTGTAATAAGATGTTTTACCCTCATAAGTAAATATAAATGACATAAACTTTCGTTTTAAATGGGAAGTTTGAAAAAATAAAATTTGCAAAAAACGTGCTACTGCCCCTTTAATGTCAAGTTTCCAATGAAAGCACAACATATTGATATGTAGGTGTTGTTGTGTCTTCAGTGTCCTATCTTAATAATAATAATAATATACATTTTAACTCCTAATATCCAGTGCAAGCACTGCTCAATGGCGGTACAATTATTACCCTGAAGGAATTGTACTTTCGGTGCCGCTACTTAGCGCTCCGCGCGACCATATAGGTCCGTACCTCCCGTGTTCAGGTACCCATTGAAAACAGCTGGGTGGACTGAGTGCAATGTGGATGAAGTGCCTTGCCCAGGGGCACAACACAGTATAAGACCCAGGTCACGAATGTTCGGTGTCTCCACCGGGATTCGAACCCGGGCCGTTGGCGTGAGAGGCAAGCGTGCTAACCACGTCACCATCTTAAGATGGTATAGCTCTCAGGGCTATCCCAAATGTGGATAAATCAATTTATCATACAATGGATGGTGTCCTCGGCAGGATAAAGGCAACGGATATTTTCGGTATCCGTTGGGGTCATATACGGATAAAGATGCAAATTACAGAGGTCAAGTGACGGAACTTCTTTTGAAAATGACGTCACACGCATTAACATTTCGAACGCCTGTAATAACCGTAACAGTTTTAATAGCTTGATAACTTCATGTAAATAGACATACTTCAGTCTTTATTTCATATAGATCTACATATATTTGAGAAATGACAAAACAAACATAGTGCAATGCATATTACGGAAACAATTATTGTGATCAAGCAGTGCCAAAACATGTTCATCGCGAGTCGAAAACTACAGAGTAAACACTTTATAAATACTCACAGGTAACAAAGGCAGTCTGAGTTACATATGCATTTATCGAACGTCAATCTTCACTGTTCTATAATGTGACTTTTGTAAAGGAGATTTTAGAATTCGCTGCCTAACATTCAATTTAGCTCTCCGTGTGATGTGTGTGTCGCCATTTGCAACCGGGCGGAAGGGAAGCAACTCTCGCCTCTTCAAGATGGACTCCCCTACACTCATGATTACACGAAAGGACACGAGTTCGAATTCGCTTTCCTCACCTTAAATATTTTTCATTTGAAAAACGTATTTTAAAACGTATTAAAACATTGAAAATTAAGATCATGACAAAAATAACAATTACTTTCAATGAAAGAATAATTTAGGAGGCGTTATTTTGTGTCATTTTACTGTGAGAATAGTACGCAGTTCATTTGCATATATCAATACGCGTATTTACAGTAAAGTTCAACTTTGAAATTAATGTTTTCATGCTGTTTTGCGCAAAATGAATGAAGAATGACATTGTATGATAAAGAAGTTATCATGCTCGTGTATTTTGGGATGGTAAATATCCTGCATTAGGAATAAACACAATGTATTTAGCTCGCCAAGGCTCGCAAAATACAATGTTTATTCCTAATGCAGGATATTGACCATCCCAAAACACACTCTCATGATAACCTCTATATCTCAAGTTGGGATATCCTATCTAGAGATGGGATAGGATTTTTGAGAAGAAGAAAATTAGTTTGATAAAAAAAACTTTGATGTAAAAAGTGATATTGATGAACAAATTTACTTTGATATAAAAAATACTTTGAAGAAAAAAACGATTTTGATGAAAACATGACTTTAATGAAAAAAAAACCACACTTGGATGAAGAAAGGATACTTTAATGACAAAAATTAAATGAAAACCTCTTTTACCATTACATTTTAATACTTAAAGGCGCTGTAGCACGCAATTCTTACTGAAATAAAGTCATCTCACGATCTCGAATGTTACCAATGGCTAGTTAAAACTCCTCAATAAAGAGAGTTCAAATTTTTTTTACATGGTTCGGTTAAGCCATGCGAGTCCATTTCCCTTCGAGTGGCCATTTTAATGTCTTCACCCCAGTTTGTTCACATTATCCGACTGATGTTGCGATACCTAAACAGTCAGATTAAAATTTGTGTCAAGACAGCATGATGGAATGGTCATTCATCTTGCTGTCTTAACTCTCAAATTCGCATAAGACCTACAAATCTACCTATCGGATTGAAGAGTTCCATACCACTGTCGACTTAAAGGTCGTATAATTTTCATCGAATACAGATAACCATTTTCTATGTTTTATGGTTTATCGGGTCGTGTAACGAGATGTTTTACCCACTGACGTAACACTATATTGTATAAAACGAAAAATGAAAACGAATGTCTTAATCTAACTTAAGATATGATATCCCAACTTGAGATAGGGATTTATCCACAGTTGGGATAGCCCTAAGAGCTATCCCATCTTAAGATGGGATAGATCAGCACTTGGGACAAAACAGGTGTAACCCGGGAAATGCACATCTATGGATCATGGTTAACAAGTGTAATAATTTCGGTGGAGGCAGCATGTCTAATTTGAGAGATATGTTCCTGACAAAATGGCCTCCTCAAAAGTCACTTTTTAAGTCATATATATATATATATATATATATATATATATATATATATATATATATATATATATATATATATATATATATATAAATTAGAAAAGAGTAAACATCAGATGGTTTTGATATATATATATATATATATATATATATATATAAATGAGTCGTTTAGGTATATATATATATATATATCTAGTTAAGTCAATTATATATATATATATATATATATATATATATATATATATATACCTTACTTAACGTGTATATATATTTCATGCCGGATTGTGGAGGAAGTAGAAATCTAGGATGTCACGACCCATTATCGACCTATCACTATATGGTTATGAAGTGACGTCACTGACATATGGTATCGGAATATCTGTCATATCATGTTCTGTCAGTTTCTAGTATTATTCACTTTGGAAGTATAAATCAGTATTGGCTGTTGGATTAGCATTCTCATCCATACTTTCTGTTAAATTTGTGAATTTAAAAATGCCCCTTTTCGTAATATATTTACTGCTGTTTTGTTTTGTATAATATGCTACCTAGCTTCTAAATTATGAATTTGAAAATCATTTTACTAACTTTATCACATCCGTTTGGTCTTGCACAACCTCTGATTTATTTGTTGTCAATATAAAGATTATATGTTAATTGAATATCAATATTAATCCATTTTGTGAATCTAATTTTCAAGCAAAGCTATTCTTTATTAGTTGTCGCTTCAGTGACAAAGTGTTTCTTGATGCTATTGCTTTAATAGCTATTCAGAGTAAGATTAATCACTCATCAGGAAGACAAAAAATACAAATCTCATTTTAAAATGGATCTATTATTCTCTTGACATCAATGATTGATTATTGACGTTAAAAGTGAAAGTCGTTTCGCTTCCCTTAAATGATTATCACTTACAGAATGTGATGTCTAAAGTTTCTTTACTATCATAGAAGATGAATATGGTTTTTTTTTAAATCAAAGATCGTTGAAAATGTCCCACGATATGTGCATATCCTATGTGTTAACTTGCGTAATGGTTTTAACTATCACCATGCCGACAGAGCAGTGTCTTATTAGGTATGAATGGTCTCATTGTTTTAAGCAAGTTTTAACTCATGCTATTTACGCCATGCCTTTCTGTGTTAGCGTGGCAGCTTGCTGCACATGTGCGTGATAGTTTTAATATACCTGTTTTGTATCCATATTGTAACATCCACTCATCGTGCAGAGCTGCCTCCAACTCATGTAAATTCTGTATTGGAGGGTTCCGAGCCTGGAGTCGCCGTCCTAGAATTGAATGCTCCAGAGGGTTCAGATCTGGGCTTACATGTAATCGCCCCAGATGGTGACCAAATCCAGCTTGCAGTCATGAGACAGGCATCCCCATACCATAACAGAGCCACCTGCATACGCAACAGTTGGATGGATGTTCCTTGAGGTATAAGCTGTATTCTTCTGTCTCCAAACACGCTTAACTTTTTTCTTTGTGTATATGTTGTATATAATACCAGTTTTGTAAATATGACATTGGCAGATTAGATATTGCCCACGTCAATATCATAAAATATTTAGGAAACACGTGCCGAATACTAACATGGCAACCAATCCATACACATTTTATATGTGTAGCTTCTTGTATTCATTTCTGTGTTCAATACGTTCATTGTGTATGTTCTACTGTATACATGCCATACGATCGATAGTTTACTATTGGAAGGATGTTTACCTTCTACACATTAGACTCGACGCCTAAAAGAGTATTTACTTCATGATTTATTACCGTGGTTCCATAAAAGTTAGATATAGATCATAAAGATCATAATGGTTCAGAGAATAATTTATTAATTAACTATTAATTATTATTGTTTGGCATGTATTTGGTAAATACGAATTTGAGCATGCGCAATCGCACCTTTAGCGACATACTGAAGCTGTCATTTCAAATGTTGACTACTATTCACTAATCGTGTTAATAATCTTGATTATTGCGCAAATAGCTTGAAAAGAGTTAATAAAATTGTCATTGTTTTTTTGCTAACCTGCTGCCCTCGGTCAGTTGTATTGTCTCTAAATGTCGTCTCATGCCAAAACAACTCTATAGACTTTTAAATGGGCCAATACGGAAATACATATTTGATAACATTATTGTATTGATGATGATTCCAACACCGAGTGCATAGTTCATGCTATAATGACAAACATTGAAAACGCGAAATCAAACTTGAATTTGGTAAGGATAATAAACATCATCTGCCTACAAATTTTAATCTGTCATCTCAAGAGTTTCAGTTTCTTGAACAATTATAACGTGACCTCATAGTATGGGTGACACGTCAAGGTTTCTAGCATATGTCAGTAGCGAATGCATTTTCTATGAGCCCGCACACAAGCACAAGTCGGCTGACATGGATTCGTACAAACGTCGGAGAGATTCTTGGGGGATGTCCTGCGTCTCCTTTTGGAAAGCCAGGGTCAATTCTAAGACGTTGTTTGGCTGACTTGACGGATAAAGCGCTTGATGGATGAAGGGTGCGAGCTTTGTCATGATAGAACGTACATGTACATTGAATTGTTGTCATGACGTTTCTGCGGTATGGAATCCAGCAAATCATTCCGATAGCTCCTATGTTTGCGTCTGTTGCATCCTACGGTGTTTCGAGCTATGTTTGATGCTGTCTGGGAGCGGCTTCTCTGGTGTAGATGTGGCGTCGTAACCTGAAGTTGGTCTGGTCGGTGACGGACATTCGGCACGGATTCAAAAGTGGCGGGCGACCTCGCTCTGCTATGTTCCCATCAGGTGGAAATCTTCCATCACTTCATCTACATCTGATGCGTGAAATTGCATAAAAAGTTTTTCTTCAATTACCAAAATGTGTTTGTGTCCGTATAGTTGAAATGCACTGCATCTCTACAACAGAATTCATGTGTGTACATTTACTTTGACATAATTCTTCTGCCACAATAGCACTGACCCCTCATTTGACATAACAACACGTTTAATGTCCCGCGTATTTATGAATATCGGTTCCCTGTAGAGTAATTTCCTTTAATAAAATCTCTGTACTTTCAATCATTGAATATTTCTCCAAATTGTGAAGGGAGATCATCAATCAATTTCTGCATTCTGATAGTTTCACTTTGGGGCTGTTTTTTTGGCGCCCATGATTACGCCTACTCAGTGAATTATCCATCATTGTGTCAACACACCAGCGGATGTTAATTGAATTATCTTTCCTGTCTGACCCAGGAGCTTTGTCAGTTGTGCGTCTGGCGTGTCAGTGATAGTGATTCATTCCACAGTAGTTCTTTAAGACTATCATTTATTCATAGGGGACAGATAACAAAGACAGCTTTGTCATTTATGTGACGGACCTTCTCCATAACTGTCCTCATTTTCACAACAATAATTTGCAATGTGATATGCATTTTTAAAACATTATGTGATAAAAGATAACAAACTAGTCAACTTCTTTATTGCAATAATTGAGACTTGCTTGATAATGATGGTAATATCTAGAATTATATGTCGCATTTGTTGAAATAAAGAAGTTGAAAATCCAATGCAACTATCTCTCCTAATGACCTCCATGTATATACGTGTCCGACAGCTGATAAATAAAACTTGAGTATTTCATTAACGTCTCCCGCGTGTAGTACATCCAATCGCTCAGCGATTTATGAGAGACAATGTAGCAATAAACTACTAAAACATGCAGGCACATACAAGAGCAATAACACATATATACACTGAGGTGCAAAAGAAAGTATATCACTCAGTTGTTTTCCATTAATTCAATATTTTAAAGAAATTAGATGCATTTGTTTTGGCACGATAAAATAACACCTTTCGGCAGTAGTTTGAATTACTTAATTAGTGACTTTTATTTTTTAACTTAAATATCGTTATTTAAAGTAGACGGGGGTAAGAAATGAAATTCATGACCCCTACCATGTTCAAAACTTTGTAAATGTGTGCAGGACGAGGCACATTTATTGATTTTCACACAGAGTATGTCCTATATGTCGATGAACAGTTGTGTTTTGTCAAAATTAATGAGGGAGAATTTCAAAATTTAAATTTTGTAATTAAAATTTTTAAACTATAAACGCGTAGAGGTATCCTTTGACTGATTTAATGTTTTGGACTAATTTGCCAAACTAGTCAGTTTTTTAATACGACGTCGAAAACTCGAGATATGTGACTTTGAAAATTATACATATGATAAATACAACTGAGTGATATACTTTCTTTTGCACCTCAGTTTACAAACATACATATTAATTATATAAAATATTTCTTCTTAAAGTTAACATAATATTGCAGGTCCTGACACTGTCAAAGGTAAACTTGGGGTCGCTTAAAATAGTGTAAAACTTACGTAAACGTGATGAACTTTTAAATTGAGCACCATGTACTTTTTGCTTCACACATGTTGTTCCACTTTTTCGTCAATGCTTCGTTCCACCATAGTTGTCTACATTTTCTGCGTTTATTACTTTTCTGTGATGAGAATGTCAGCATGGAGTGGTCAAGCTTTCTATCACATTACTCTTCATATTATCAATCTCTTTTCCCATCATTACTTTCACTTTGTCAAGAATTGTGTTTTCCATATCGTCCATCCTAGATTCAAGGTACTTTGTTTGATTGTCAGTTGCAGTTCGGACATCTTCAATTGATTTCACACATGACATTTGCTTATCACTGAGCAATGTTTCTGAGTTCGGTTTCTGTTTATAGCTTACATCGGACTCACCCTTGTGTTTCTTTGTGTGTCCCTCAATATCAAAATCATCGTCTCTAGAGTCACTGATAGCTCTTCTTCTCAACGGAGCTACTGATGGTGTCCAGTTACACACGTTTTATCCTGCCCGCCATTACACCATCCATGTCGTGATCACTGGCAGTTGTACCTGTCGTCGATTTTCCGTCTTCAAACATGAGCTATGCTCTAGTTCACACTTATACACTTGTCAATACACCATACACCAAATTAAGTGATCAAATCCGTCTTTATTAGTTAAAACTCACTTATATTTTGACAATTCTCTTGGAATGTATTTGGAATTCTTTTGAGTTCAAACCGTAATTCACACTTGTCTAAAGTATGTTTGAGAGGGGTCATTAAGTTAAATTAAATATTACAACAACTACATATCATTTCTCCGACTGTACTACGGCATTTTGTCTCAAATCATCGCCGTGCAGTTCGCCATTCATGACCTTGACATTCTGTTGATCTGCAGTATCCCACATCCAGGTTCCCGGGCATTCGTTGTCGCTAGAAGTCGGAGTCGGAGAAATGATATGTTGGTGTTGTAATATTTTTTTTACATCTGTAGTTTCACTCTGCGATTCGAATCTGCCGATTCATAGGTGCTGTCAACATTGCTGGAATTGATAAACGAATTAAAAAGTTGAGTTTTCGCTGATATTCGTGAGCGAGGAAATTGGCTTGGAAGTTTGGAAGTAGCGATATACGATGTCGCATACCTTTTGAAATAAGGATCCAATTGTGACCATTTATAGCTCATTTTGTAGGAGATCATCTAGCTTTTGTATCGTAGTCATCGATTGTGCAATACAACTTGTTTTGATGCGAAATATGACTTTGGATGATCATGGAGTGGTTTCGTCGTTACATCCTTTTCCTTTTCTATAGTAAAAGGGTAGGGTCTATATAGGTATATGTCTTTCAAATGCTGTTTCTACGGGATACACGCCCCTGTGTCTACATGTGACTGTATGTCCGTACACCCGTTATTAGTTACCCATTAGTAAAGCTGGAAGGAATGGGTGTGTATAAAATACCTTGCAAGACTCAACACAATAACATATGCGGGTCAAAACTGCCTCAACCGGGATTCGACCCCGGGTGTCTTGAATGAAAGATCAGCATGCTAACAACGCTATCACTGTGATTCACATATCGGCAACATGGTGATTGTGTTGTCCACTGAATATATGTTCCTCGGATATATTACGTTACTATATTTCGATATCATTTGTTGCTTTTCAATATACACCAGGCTATCATAGTATAGGTGTCATTGTGTTCTGTTTTACCCCCAACCCAACTTATATTATTGTAAATGTGTTTTTATCATAGATCAAATTATTACTGCACTGAACGTGTGATACTTTTACATCCCGTTACGCATGCGGTAAAGCTCGTATACGCTCACATTCCGTTAGCCTTACAGTAAATCTGTAGTAGTCCTAAATCCCGTTACGCATCCAGTAAATCGATAAACCCTCTGAACCAATTAGTCGTACAGTAAAGCTCGTATATGCTTAGATTCCATTAGTCTCCATTAAGATGTTATATTCTTAGATTCAATTACTCTTACAATAATGATACATATATTTGTTATTCAGTTACTCTTACATTGACGATGTTAATTCCTAGATCCCGTAACTGCAGTAGGTCTGTTAATCTCTTTTATTGGACATGATACAAGTAAACTGCTTTAGAATGCCAGCAATGGTACATGTAGGACAGTATTTTGAAAGTCCTATCGTCATCAAGGGGATTAACACTCATATTTTATCAACAATGTCCTTCTGTCTATAGATGTTCCAGACAGCCCCACTAAGCGTAAAACCGATTACACACTCTCCCTTTAAATAAATGGGGTTTTTTTATTTGCAAGTCAATATGACATCATGAGTACACCCAGTTTCTGGTGTGATAATAGTAATAACATATTTTGAGAAAGAAAAATATTTTTTTTAGACATTTTGATTATGTATTTATTTTAAAATTGGTGTACATGTTATTACTTCATGTGTTAAGGGTAGCAAAAGAGAAAGATCTTAGAGACAATTTCATTTTTAAATTTAAATAACTTAGATTCTCTTGGGATAAATCCAATTTGAAGAAGCGCTGTTATCCTATCATCTACTTGCATACATACGCAATGAGGAAAGTAAATAATAAGTTTGAATACCGCATCTTATAACTGTTTTTCAGAACCTACAACTATCGTGAATGTGATATTCTCATTTCATTGTAGTGTATTTCCATTTTCATCCAGTGTATTTCAAACGTGTATTATTACTTATAAGCGCTGTATTTCCAACTTATGTATATCTTCCGATTCCACCATACATTCCTCTATGGATTTGGTAATGATTTCCTGACAACAATAATCAAACAATGAGGGCGAACTCGTTCTGAGGTGCCCCCACCCACTCTACAAATTGTATACTGTCGGCCAAAAGAAACGCCTACTTGATTTTCCTTAAAATAAAAGATGCAATAAGATCTGAAATATAATTAATGGTGGTCTCCACGTAGCATCATCACCACTTTAATGCGAATGCGTGCCTGTATTGTTGCTCGTGGTTGTATGAAAATCTTTTTCAAATGTTTTTCTGACCAAGCACTGATCGAAAACTGAATAATTATTGTTTTATCATTTCAATAATCACCATTCTTTCGTGACATGAACTTCTGAAATCAAATATATTATGCAGAAATGGTGCAACTTCAGTATGCTATAATATCGCTAGTGTGTTCATTATACATTTTACGATGTCTGATAAGATATCTAGTAGGCGTTTCTTTTGGCCGGCAGTATATTTACGACTTGCACTGGGAGAACATCCAACAAGTTGTATCGACTGATCTTCTGATGTCCATAAAAGTTGGGTTGATACTTCAAGTTGTAAATAGACATCGCACAGTGAGAACTGGAACTTACCTAAACACACGGCAAGTTAGATCATAGTAATGTAAACAGAATACCAGAACATAACATAATTTTATTCTCAAAACCGTACAAAATCATATTAAGGACATACGTACAATAATTCATAGTATACATACATACATGTATATATTTAGATAAGACTAAAATTGAAATGTGATAAGCTGAATGGGAGTGGGGTATAATCAGATTTCATAAGTGAGATATATGTGTCGATATGTCGATACCCCGACATAACCCAGGACAAAAAACGTTGGAATCCGATTTCCGGATCCTTCAAGTTTCTCAAAAAAATTGCCTGATCCCCAGGAATCCGGAGGGATCCGGCAAACAGATTCCATCACTTTTTGTCCTGTGTAACCAAGAGGAGACTTAATCGTCAGACCAATCATGCAATCACTAGCTGCATCTTGAAACGAAATACTGAGAAGACGAAGCCCGTCAAGGGAGAAGGAGAAGGGTCAAAACATGGATCTCGGCTGATCTTGAGTTTGATTAACTAGAGTAAGAAATTGTGCATATTTTATCCGTTCAAAGGACAATTATATGAACAAAATAATATAAAACACTGTTCTGCCAATAACATACCTTTATTTTTTATAACAATGTTATTCGAAAATCTGTCCTAACTCAACCTCTTCCTTAATATCAACAAGAGAAGGAGATGACTTCATATCATTCGTAATTATATTGAACTGAACTGTATTGCAAAGTGTCATTAGATTTTAAAAAACACAACTATTAGGAGAAAAGTTTGATCACTTTCTGACATTTGAATTACATGTATACGAAAAAAATAATATGAAACACTGTTATGCCAATAACAAATCTTTATTTTTGATAACAATACTATTCGCAATTCTGTCCTTACTCAACTTCTTCCTTAATATCAACAAGAGAAGGAGATGAATCCATATCATTCGCAATTATATTGAACTGAACTGTATTGCAAAGAGTCATTAGAATTTTAAAAACACAAATATTAGGAGGAAATTGTTTTCACTTTCTGACATTTGATATCCATTTATAATGTACTATCTTTCATGATGGGAAATTACAAGAAATTACATAAATTAAATCATTTGATATCGAATGTTATGAAACATTGTGTAGCATAATGGTACTTTACTAATGCATTGTAAAGGCTTAATGTCTGCGGGATTAATGTCCAGTAAAACACATACATTAGCTCTGCGTCCATGCTAGTCAAATAACAAGACTCTGCATTAGTTACTAAGTAGATACTATATATTTTGATAGAGTTTATATTTGATAAACAGTGTCTAGACGATCCTGCAGGGGTACATTTACTTGATAGTAGTCTGGGACGAGTAATTCATCAACTCATTAATGATGGTCCCTTATTAAAGAACCCCCATCGTTAGGTATCGTAATGGGGAGGAAAGTAAACAAATTCGTATTTAATAAATCAATTATATACATCAACCCGCTGACGGCACGGCCTTTGTTTTGAACTAAACAAGTATAACAGAGGGGTGGCCAGGGGGTGTTACTGAACGGGGGGGGGGGGGGGGGGGGGGGACTTCGAACTCCGGATCCGCTTATGTCAATTATTAATTTCCAGGAGATTATTCTATCTATCATATATCTCATTTCATAGAATGCGACCGACGTGTGTCATAGATCGATATTGACGATTTACTCTTGTGTCAAGATAACGCAAGTGGTTTTCAATCTCCTTTAACTACATTGCTTTGATCAGTGACTTCTATTATACAACAGAAAAAGGGGTCAATATTGTCCAGTCCCTCACTCAGAGTCCGGTAAAACCCTAATTAATAACTGTTGGTGTAGATACCGTTGTTCAAAGGGAATGTTAAATGGTCGATGAACATAACAGAACTGTTGTTTGAAACCAATGAAACCATGAACCAGACAAATGTGGTTGATGTACAGGATATGAAACAAACAAGTTTAATGTGTATTTGTAGGAAACGTACAAGGAAGTTGCCAATCGGCATATTGCTAAAAGATGCTCATTGATTGAAAGAGCTGGCACTCACTGCTTTTTTGTATTTCATCCTCTGTCAATCGATAAAATGCTTGAAGAATGGAAAAGGAAACGGGATGATCATGAAGTGGTACCAACACAGCAAATGTAGCAGCGAGCACAACTCACACACCCCTAGGTCAAAGACACTTCTTCATGAACGCATATCGGTCTAAAGATAGATCGCGGGATCTGAATTGTTTTCATACACATTTCTAACCTTTACAGAATAAACTAGATATTACCACATACCAAAACTATTCCTTCGCAAATTGTAAATATTAAAGTTTTTATAAATTATGGTGTTCTCTCAATATGATTCCCAAAAATCCTGCAAAAAAAAGCCATGATATGATATTGAATGCATGTCTCTATGCACAGGCATGCATTACTTTGCTCTTGTATGAATGGAAATATAAAAAAAAAATCAAAATAATCTGTATGTGTCGAAGTTTCATTATTCGTTGAACTACACCAAACTTAATACATATGTGGATGTTTTTTCGAATATAACCAATAAAACATATATATTATTTCGAAGCATCATCTGCTTACAAATATATCGCAGTTCAAAGTGAGTAAAATTCGCCTGCAAATTACCTCACTCCTGAAACACTAGCTGGAGTGCAGCATAACGCAGTTGTTTACTACTCTGGATTTAGCAAGTGACTTTTGGCAGGTCAAGATGAACCCAAATGACAAACACAAAACTGCCTTTTCCACTCATTGATGCTTATATCACTTTAATGTTATGCCTTTTGGTCTCACCAATGCCTCCCCTACTTGACTTGACCAAGACTGATAAAGTTTGAGGGAAATTGAAATGGATCAAATGTCTTTGTTACCTTGATGACGTGATTGTCTTTGGATCTAGTTTTGAGACTGATTTGGGAATCTTTGCTTCATATTTCTGCAATTTCGAGTTGCTAATTTGAAGTTAAAACCTTCCAAGTGTTAACTTTTTCAGATAAAGGTGACTTTCTTAGATCATATAGTTTCTTCTGCTGGTATTCAGTGTAATCCTGAGAAAGTTGAGTCTGTACAAACATGATCAAGACTGATGAACAGGACTGAAGTGCGTAGTTTTCTGGGATAAGTAGGTTAATACAGGCATTTCATATCCAATTTCTCCGAGATAGCAGCTCCATAAGTCTGATTGACTAGAACAAAGTAGAATTAATCTGGTTGGATGGCTGTGAAATGCATTTTGAAAGTTGAAAGAGTGTTTGCAAGACACCAATCTTTCCCCGAGGATGATGGCATGGTCATCTTAGATACTGACGCTAGGGCTTTCGGAGTTGGTGCTGTGTTGTCTCAACTTCAAAATGGTAATTGCATACGGGATTAAGACACTGGATCCTGCTCAGAGAAATTACTTCACAATCAAACGGGAGTTATTAGCTGTATGTAGGGTATGCTCGCTAGTTTGCTCAGTGTGATAGAATCCTATTCTTTTAACATTCAATACAGTCCAGGTCCTTATTATCAAAATGCTGATGCAATGACTCGTCAGCCATTCAGAAATTGCCTTTTTCAGGAGTGCCCGGATTGTGTCACGAATAGAGTCATTGTCTATGTCAACATCTCACTCTACTAGTGGTAGTCATGTTGAGAGATGAAGGACTCCGAGCCACTCCTTGGAACAGTTTTGGAGTCGTCAGAGTTGTGTCAGTTGTAAGAGATAGTAACTCTACTAGTTCCAAAAGTACTGACATTGCCAGTACCAACTGGTTGACCGTTTGGACTAGGGGTGAGCTCTTGAAGGGTCAGAAGGATGATCCATGGATACGACCAGTACTGGAACATCTTAGGAAAAGTCATGACCAGCCGTCTAGGCTTCAGGCTTTGTGTTCGGAATCTAGGACCTTGGATGGTCAATGGAATTCCTTGGTACTTCGCAATGGTCCTTTAAGTCCATTAAGCTCAGGTTTTACTCGCCTGGCATGTCTCAGGATGTCAAGAGAGGGTGTAAGGCTTGTGACTTTTGTGCTCTATGTAAAGTTAGTATGTAAAGACCCTGGTAGGGGCAAGATCACTTACACCAGTTTCAGGTTCAATCTCCAATGTGTAGCCATAGATATTGTTGCTCATTTGCCTTGAAGTCGCCTGGTAACGAGTATATTATGGTGTTAGGGGATTACGTCACTAAATGGAAGAAGGCATATCCAATTCCTGATCATACTGCTCAAACAGTTGCAGACAAGTTAGTTACCGAATTTATCTGCAGGTTTGGTTGTCTAAACCAGATTCACATTGACCAGGGTCGGGAATTTGAGTCCATCTTATGTAGGGAAGTATGAAACCTGTTAGAAGTTAATAAGAGGACCACTCCATATCACCCCAAGTCAGGCGATCTTGCTGAAAGATTCAATCAGACTCTTCGTCAGATGTTATCCATCTATGTATATCAGCAACCATTGGACTTGGATGACCATCTTCAATACTTGCTTATGGCGTATAGGGCTACTGAACATAAGAGTACTCATTGCTCCCAAAATTTAATGATGTTGGGTAGGGAGGTCATTGACCTAATGGCCGGTGATCCGCCTTTTGCAGTATCAAGGGGACACCAGCTTTATCCAGGGAGCGCCTTGTTGCGGGGAGGAAGTGCCAGGCGGGGGAGGATCATGGCCGGGCCCCACAAACGAAAGGAGCAGGAGGAAGAAGACCAGAGGGCCCTCCTGAGAGTTTTCGGCCAGAATACTGTGACCTTTTGTATCAACATTGACTTGCTTTACTGCTAATATTTTCTGGTTTTATTTCAGTTGTATGAATGAGGTGCTTTTGTTGTAACCGTTTTATTTTAGTTTCTTTGGGCATTAAATCATTTTGGGAAAATAATTGTAATTTTACGAGAGGGAGGGGTCAGAATCATCCTGCAATCCTGCAAACAGTAACGTTAGGGCCCTGTCACACTTTAGCGTTTAAGAAGTGCGTATGAGTTGCGCATACAAAATATTGTATACGCAACCGACACGCTCAAAATGAAAGTTCGATTTTTAGTAATTTTCCTTCCTTGTTTCGAACATGAAACGAACATTTTGCAACAATATCATATGAGATGCGTGTGAGATGCGTATAAAATGCGAATGTGATGCATATGAGATGCGTATGAGATGCCGATAAGATGGACATGACTTGTGTGTCACTATTTTGCTGTACCAGACATTTTTAACTTTTTCTCCAGAACCGCTACAACCGCTACATCCACCCTAAAATCTTTAAACGACTTCTTTCCAAGAACCAGCAATGATAGAACACTCAATATGTTCTTTGACGGGTGGGGATTTGTCTTTGTTTCAAGAGTTGAGTTTATTTGGTCAAAAACCAATACAAATCCACTCGTTAATATGTAGATGTGTATGTGGCGAAGTACATATGTAGACAATAATTACAAATCGTATATTATTATTGCCCAAAAGTGATGATATAAGTTATCAAAATCACAAAAAGATAAATTTGTTTCTTACCTTTAATATGTAATAAATACACGTGTAATAAACTTCAACATACTTATACTTTGCAGTAGAACATTACTCAAATATTGTTTACGTATATATATATATATATATATATATTTCGGACAGATCAAGAGTAAATGGTATTTATCTTTTATTTCGTTTTTACAAAGGGACCAAATCTATCAACAAAAGGGAATTTAGGTACACTCCGTCTTCCTTTTTCAACCATAAGCATATATGAGCCGAACCGGAAGCGTGTAAGTGTAATTTTGTATTTTTTTCACATCAATTAAAGTTAAATATTTTTCTATGCAAAGGGTTTTTGATATGAAGATACAATATAGTTGACTATTCACGTTGTGTAAATTCTCTCACAAAAGCATCACTATTAGCAGCATGAGCTACCCAAATATATCCAATACACTTGAAGAACATATATCTCAATAAAGTTTTCAATCCCAGGGTTCTCATCGTAAGCATTCAATAATGCATTGTATTTCAAAACTAAATATCGATCCGATGAACTTTTCAAAATTGTAAGCCAATATTTAATAACCCTGACAAGCAGATTAACTTTTAATGTGAATGTACCCAATTCGCCATATGAGAATTCTGATGGATAATTATATATAGCATATTTCAAATAAGTATCCCTTTCCATAACTTTAACTTACATAAACCCTCAAACTTCACATATGGGAGAATAAGGGAAAAGGTTGATTGAAATAATTGATACTGAATATCTGGAGAGATTTACGCACTCCTTCGATAACTTAGAATACAAAAAAATCGGCCTTTATCAAAGCCTTTATAGCATTTATAAATAAGTGAGAGAAAAAAAGTTTAATTTTAGGTACCATGCTCCTTTGCTGTGAAAACTTGCAATCAGAGCTTCATGTTATATTTATGATATAATGATATATGTGATCTACAGTGTACAGTTAACCTAGTTGCAGTAGCCCAGCCTAGCATGCAGAAGCAGTTCATTACCATTTGTGTTGAAGAGGGAGAGGAAGAGAGTTGTAGAAGATGAGAGGAGGGGACATAGCAACAATTATTTATTTCTAAATCAGTCATATTTGCAGATATCTTTTTCACAAACCACTTTTATAAAAGGCATCCTAACATGAATTGAGAGTTATTAATGATAAAGAGTTATAAAGTAATACCGAATGTGAGTTACATCTATCACTCCATACAAGTTAATTTACTACTTCTTCTAATGAGCGTAAACACTGGAATTTAATGTTTCGTGATGAGTCATTACAAGTTATGTTATAAACATCTTATATGCCTCTATAGGTCATCAGACTTTGTAAGATTTATATCAGGCCTTACATGTGATATAAATATATATATTATATATAGAGCCAATGGATCTATTTTACACCTTGGCAATTGAATTAAGTAATTTGTTTGAATATCTTGCATGCCTTCTGAAATCTAAGAATTGTACGACTTTGGGAGAGCAGCAAATACTGCGTATTGAGTGCCTATCCTTTACGTATTCATTACCTACGTGTACTGCACTCGACCAATGGGAAATATATGCATTGCGTATGAATAACTTATGAGTTGGGTATAACCGTACGCAGCATAGTTTTGAGCATGCCCAAAACTATCATGCGTATAGAAATGGTTTATGCGTATGACGACGTACACGAAACGACTTAAAAGATGCGGCGTATATTGCGTACGGCCGCGTTTGAAAGAAATATCCAAATGCAACTCATAAGGAATGAGGATACACAGAAGTGTGACTGGGGCTTTATGTTGTTTCTTTACTGTACAACATCGGAGAAAGGAATTCCTGCTTTCGTGAGCATTTGATAGCATACTTTTAGGTTTAAGTTAAAATTCAACTTGGCAATGTATTTCATAGAATTGTTTTTACCACCGTCGTGTTTTTCCGAAGCCAGTTTGTTTTGCAGATAAATATATTAGATATAAAATATTGATATTTCAAAATGAGAGAATAAATAAGTTTGGCTCAGGTATAGAAATGTTGAACCTACTAGCTAGCTCACTGGAGTAACGACCGTTCTTTCCACTTATGGAAAGGCGTTCTTTTGGCGTGGAAAGAGGCATCTTTCCAATCTTTCCACCCGTGGAAAGAGGCATCTTTCCACGTCTTTCCAAAGACGGAAAGAACGACCTTTCCAAACCCCCTTTGGAAATATAGGCCAAAAGGCGGTCTTTCCACAGCCATCACGCTAATGAGATTATGGAGTAATGTCCCCTTGTCAAGCGCTACCTGTCAACAATATCTATAGAAATATCGTTTATGACTAGATTGTCTTTGATTTATGTACCATATTAAATATCATTTTGATTTAGGATTTTTTTTTACTTTGATAACTATTTTGACATTAAAAGAATAAGTTGATAAATGTATTTTTGTTTTCATTATTTTGAATTAATTAAACATTATTTGTAAACTAAATTCAAACTTTGATTGTAGATGTATTCTAACAAGTAGGTGACTTTAAAATAAAATGATACAGCATAATATGTTGACTTTGTTAAAAGGATGAAAATAATGAAAATATTTCTTCATATATTTTGATAACCAAAATGATCTTGTTGAAAAGTAAATGTTATATTTCAGTTTTTAAACATAAAGATGTACAAGGTTTTGACAATAATTAGATAAAATATATTTTATTTTTAATTAAAAAAAACGATTTTGGTTGAATGATTTAAAAAAAATTCATTTAATCCGTAAGTATGACTTTAATTGGAATGTAATCAGTCTACGAACGAACTCCAGAAACAGGCTTTCTAGAACTTTTTTACAAATCTTACTTTAGGTAGACAAACTTAATGTAAAATGTACTGGAGGTTAGTTGTTCTGGAAATTCTTCTTAATAAGCATTTTTAATTTATGTTGTCAAACTACCCTATGCCGCAGACATCCCTGATTATGCACCTTGTGACCTGTTAATATAGGATTAATTACAACATGGATAACCTTCATGATACCGAAACAATTGAACATTGATACATTGCACTATTTATTTCTTCCTGTCATTAATGCAGTTTGCTTACTTAGTTTTTATGTAGTTCGAGCAAGAATATATTATGTATTTCAAAGTCAATAACGCTCATATACTGAAACTGGGTCTCTAATTCGATAATATTTCATGTTAAAGGGACATTATCATGTTGGTGAAGTCACATATATATCCAGTGGTATAACTTGTGTTATTTAATTGTTATTTAATATCAACTTTAACCGAAAATAGCCAGTTTACGGTCAGTCAGTTGATTATAACGAACATACAACCATTTAAAGTCGTGGTTATGATCGAAAACCGGACCTTGGCACGCTGCAGCCATGAAGTCAAACGTAATTTTGGAAACTTTCATAAAGTTGATAGGAAGACAGTTTGCTTCTATAGCCTTTAATAGGTCTTATAACAAGTAAATTCGTGAAATAGAGCCATAATTGTCGGCTACTACACATGTATGAAACTGTTTTTGGTTTTTAGTTTTCATTTATATATTTATTATACTAAGCATTTGGGGGTAAGAATGAAAGTCGATTAAGAAGATATAAGTTACACCAGCACCTATTGTTATATGTACATTTTAGAACCAAATAAAATATCATGCAAAAACTGATCATGCAGCTTTAAAAGATTAGGTTTGCATATGACCAAAGAATCACGGATATGTTCAAAGATAAAACCAATAACCATCCCGGCATGATGCCATCATAAGAAAAGATAACTATGTATAATGTTATCACTATGATCATGTCTAAGCACTACATGATCCTACAGGGTGAGAAAAATACTCCCCGACGTAATGTGCTCATCTTTTAAATGAAACTAATCACTGAAAGAAGAGAGGAGGCTGACAAAATGTTTATTCCACTCCTTGATAGCATTAGCTAACCAGTAATTAATCAGTTAAAAAGTAGGTCCTTCATATATAATGATTGACTAACGATGGAACGAAAGATAAAATGAATGAGAGATTGGCATGTTCATTCATATCATCTAATTTATATCCAGAAAACTGTGAATGCTCACCTAGAGCGCTTTTCAACAACATTGAGTACATTAAATGAATACACACAAGATATCGAGATAAATTGGAGGTTTTGTTTCATGAGAGCAAATTACCCTATTTGGATGTTCTTTCTGATGTGAATAATGCCCGATTTTCAAATTAGTCAGTGTATGCTTTATCCGAGAGTAGTGATCTAAATTATCATAAATTTGATAGACCTATCCCGAATGCTCATCATATTCATTCGACCGGAATCATAAAATTACATAACTTAACAACTGTGAGTTACAGTAAGAACTAGGGCAAAGTATGTTCTGTCATATTGATGATTAACCCATCTCACAGTCTGTTTACTGCTCCACCACTGCTTCTTAACTTGCAGTTTCGATATCAATTAAGATCAATCACTGGTAGATTTTAAAAACATGTCTAAGTGTTTATCATGGAACTGAGTTTTACATTGACATTATCAATGACATTAGAATGTTCAATAAACCTGTTAATTAGCCATGTTATTTATATGCGGGGTAATATCGGTTTCCTCACCATTAACCATTTCGTTTTTACTCAAAGTTATGTATAAACGATCGTATTAACCATATGTACATTTCAAAGAAGAAATGTTTCAAAGAGTGTGTACATTTCTTTGATTGGCATTCTAGAATTTGGGGTGACGAAGAAGAGAGAAACGATCATGTACATTAGCATATGCTTGTTTTGTCAAAGTTGTTCTCAACTGTTCAGAGCAATGAGAAACTTGCAGTCATACGTCATATGCTTCATATGCTGTCTGACATTTACGTTTTCCTATGTTGTCCCTCTGTCATGCCCTCTGCATAAACGTTTTGTCCTTCCTAATGAATTACGTAATGGTTTCATCAAAGACGACCGAGTTTCACAGATATCACGCTTCTGTGCGGTATCAACATAAGCTTTTCAAGCTTGTTTACCAATCCGGTTCCTTTTCTTTTGGACATAAATATGTTTAAACCATATCCCGCTTCTAAGTATTTCAAGGGTCAATGTGCGTGCTTACGTACGCTCGTTAACAGAGAGAGAGAGAGAGAGAGAGAGAGAGAGAGAGAGAGAGAGAGAGAGAGAGAGAGAGAGAGAGAGAGAGAGAGAGAGAGAGATAGATGGTGATAGAGATAGAGATAGAGAGAGATAGAGAGAGAGATAGAGAGAGAGAGAGAACTATCAATCTGAAGTATGTTATATTAATATTTAAAATTAAAACATTCAATTGCTGACTTTGTCATTTAAAAGAATTATTGATTATGATTTTAATGATTTATGTACTCCCCTTTCCATATAACGTTCTTGTTAACGTTTTAGTTCTTAATACCCCAAAAATAAAGGCAATGATTATAGATTATAGAGTGAAGAAAAACAACTGTAAACCCGTTCTCATTGACAATTCCAGCTTAAAAGTTGTCCCAGAGTACAATTATCTCGGCACTATTTTTTATGAAAAATTTAACTTTAAAGCAAACACAGAGAATCTACAAGAAATGCCAACACAGACTGTGTTTTACGTAAAGCTTTTAATGTCAATACCTTTCCACTTGTTCTTTATTACAAAACTTTTATTAAAAACTTGCTCTGTTTGAGTCTGTTTGAACATGGCAAGTTGGTTTGGAGGTATTTCATTGCAAAACGGAAACAAGCATTAAAACAGAATCGAGTTGACCAGTAAAATATGAGGTGTTGCTTTAAATTTTCGAACACTATTAGGCACGCATAACATATGCTGCATAAAAAATCCACTTTCAGAACAAACAGAGCATGAAGACATTCATTCCAACAAACATTGTTGTTTTAAAACAGTTACGTGTATAGGTAAACATCTGTCTGCCTGTTTCCACGATCTTTCATCCGGTTATTTTGATATGATTTATTATTTTTACAGTCTTATATTTAATGAACAGAAGAAATTCTAATTTATATTTATGAGTTAAACAATTTATCATAGGCCGATAGACTCCTTACAACTATCACACGACTTACTCTTATGAAAGTGTATACTTTTGAATAAGAATGATTAATGAAAAAAACAACACATGTTGTTTAAGTGTATTGAATGAAAATACTAATGCGTGTTGGTTCACCTGTTCTTTATTTTTAAGATTGTATGCGGAAGAGTTTCTGCCATAATACAAATTCAATTTTTTATTGTTATGTCGCAAGCTTAAGCAAAATATGAGTGATTATCATGACAATAATGCTGTCAATTTGTTACATTATATACATCTGTATTTTATTATGCAATGACTCTTTTTGTCAATCTTTTTTTTGGTAAACTTCGCTGACGGTGGTCAGCCAGGGATTATATAATCAGATGGAGTCCCTGGCTATACCTGTTAAACGCTGCGTTCCGGTCGGTGTTATGTAACATGTGTATTCGCTCTTAAACAAGTCTTCCTGGTGGACTGTAACACTTGACTCGGTTATCATGTACTGCAGCCACATTGAGCTATCTATCAACAATCGCTATATACACTTTCATATCGGTATTTAAATCTAACAGTTATGATGACAAAGAGGTACCAGTATGTGCATTTGCTTCAATTTAATGCTGTATACTAGCCTATAAACGATAAACGTCTCATTATCTGTGGAAACAACATTTTAATGTAATATTGTTAAATTGCAATGACTTTAACATGTTATACAGTTGAACGGATATTACTATTTTATTAACTACAAATAATTACATTATAAAATTAAACATTTAGACAGTGTAGACCTAGATAAAAGGTCACAGTTGTGTAAGCAATGATACTATAAGGTATTTATAGAAGTTTAACATGTATTACTACAAATCATAAAATCCAATTAAAACATAAAATAAGGACACATCATTTCACCACAGACCCATGTTTCTGTTTAGCACAGTTTGGATGGGGTGATTTTTCATATTAGTTCTGCTCAAATAAATTCATAGAAGGCGATTTATATAAACATGTTCATTATTGCAGACTCGAATACCTACGCTAGATATCTAGATATTACATTTACCTCTAGTTATGTCACTTCTTTGTGTATGTGTATGTGTATTGGTATTTAAAGCTAACCCTCTCATCAGAGTTGACGAATATACATCCGAATACACACCCACAGCTAGTCGCGAATACACGCCATTCCTCGCCCCAACAAGCCTAGGTTAATTGCGGGTCATAAACCAGGGGAGAAATTATGCCTTATACATTGAATATTTCGTAATTAGAAAATCGCTCTGTATGTAATACCTTACATAAATAATAACAATTATTTTAAATCTTGCGTTTTCTAGCTCTCTGGGATAATGTTGTTTTTGTATACAATATTATTTGATGATGTCCGTTATTACTGTATTGCGAGCTCTACTACAGACACCTCTATCTATTTTATCTTTGGAACTTCTGCGTGTTTTGCAGTTTTTTGAGTGACACGTATACAGTTCAACAATTCATACTAGATTGTTTTCAAACCTTTTGAAAACGTCTCATCGGTACTATTAGTATATTTGTAATATCATTTATAAAATGTCTATCAGGACAGACGGACGAACATAATTATTGCATGTTATATTGATGCATCGTTAAAACATATGCAATAGTTATTTGCGAAAGAATCACTGACAGACAGGTTTTTTTCTATATATAGGGCCCAGTTTTAACATGACAGCTTGAGATGACGTGAGTTTTCATCAAATCTTTTATAAACATGGCAAGGTATTTTAAGATATATTATAAATATGTAGATTATACATTGTTTGTGGACTGCAAAAGCGTCACAAACTAACGATTTGTAAAATTCGTCTTCTATTTGACCAGAAGAATAATTAGAACATCATAGATCATCCAGTGTGTAACAGTCCTTTCTAAAATGTTGTATGTTTAAGGATTGTAATGCGATTCTAAATTTACATAGATTTCGTAAGACTGACTTATCACTAAGAAAACTTAAATATTAGTCTGGCCCAAAACCCGATTTGAAATGATGTAATGACTTATATAAATTGATGAATTATTTGTGTCGGACCAATTTGTATAAACATATCCTTTAAACATAAACAAAAATATTTGATTCAACCAGATATAAGATAATCCACTTGACAATAAATATTTCTCCTATCAGCTAACTAATGCGTGTTAACGGGACATATTTAAGGATGCGTAAACGTTATTGAAAATGTATCTTAAAACTAATGTTGTTCATTTGACATTTCATACGAACTTGCATCAGTATGATATATATATTAATTAAAACTATTAGTAGGCCGTTTGCTGCGATCGTACTACATAGCACACGCATTCAGTTTTAATGTAAAATGCTTTATAAACAAAGCATGCATTTATACATTTTATCATTTTCAAATACAAATACAAATTCCAAATTTCTGTCACATCTTCAGTCGGTTTCATTTTATTTCCACAAATGATACCTTGAATCGATATGTCCCGGGTTTTTTAAATTCTTAATATATCAATTCAGTAGACACTCTCTTGTCCAGAATGTTAAAATTTATTGAATGAATTTCTTATATTATAGAATAGCTTGTATTATGTTGATGAGGGTATCAACCTGCTATTTAGACATTTATGTACATGAATGCGAGACATATTTGTTAATTAACAGAATACAAAACTATGTTTATTAGCACGCACTGTGATTGGGTATCTACCCACCGCGTCAGTGGTTGTCGCCGTTCCAATTGATTAATTGATTCTGAGACATGAAAGACTCTTAAGAACGGACTTCTCCTCACAAATTGACAGCTTTTGTGGTATGCTATTGTTGCATTTAAAACATCACAATTCATCATCAATGTAATAAAATTGTTATTTTGAATATAATTTAAATCTGGCATTAAATAACGATTTACTGATATCTTAACAAATGATTGAAATCAAACTCAAAACGTAATTGTAATTTTACTTTCATCTGATTTGTTCGCATGTAGCTACAGCCATCTGTTGTTAAACCGTAAGCTCTACGAGGAATTTAACATGGAAATTGTGAAAATAAACATATATTGTTTGGTAATCATTAACAATGTTGCAGTAGATTAATTACATTAACTTAAGATTTTGTATGCACGGACACAATCCCACAAATACACACATATTCCAATATTTTGTTATTTACTTCTGAATTTTTGTTTTAAATATCAAAACCAAAACTTAATTTCAAAACTTGTCTTATCAAACAAAAATTGCAACATTTGTTACAGAATGGGTCGGTAATTAAATGCAGGCTGTAGTATAACCATATACCATAGCGGGTACCATTACTAATTAGTTTTATATATTCCGAATTAAGGTCTTGCACAAGCTGAAGTTGAGCGCAGAGATTGTCGTAGCTAGTAGTTATGCAACTCAGTGTAACAACTGCACATGTGTATCTCAGCAGGTATTATGACTAAATACACAATCAGTACTTAACGACTCAAATATACAATCATTTGATTGTGTTGTTGTGGAATGTATTGAGAGAGATTATTATGGCTCATTTCGTACACATAAATACATGTTGATAAAATATAAATTTAACGACATACGATGGTATGACGTAAAATATTGCAAGATATCTGTGAAATTAGAAAAAATGCGTGATTTTGCTACATTGCATAAATGCTTATATAACCAATTTGGTCATTTTACCGAGATGATGTATTTATCGAAATAGCATTGTACAACACTGTGAAATGACATAAGACTTACGAAAAACTATTTTTCATTAAAATGCGTAAACTTCACAACATGATAACTAACATACACAATATTTCCGTCGGCTTATCTTTCGACATACATAAACATATACGCTTGCAAACACTATGTAATTCAGAATTGCAAGTAGAAACTAGAAGTGCTGGGTTTTTTGGCTGTTTGTTGTGGGCTGTTTTTGAGCAAAAATGTATTGTTATACCTGCAGGTACTTACCAATTCATTGCATTTTTGAGGGTTCCAATATAAGGTTTGCAGATGATAATGATCTGTTCATATATGCAAAGGCTGCATCTTTTGTTAGTATTGAACATTCAACATGAAAGAGAGCGAAAGAGACAGGGAGACAGGAAGAGAGAGACAGAGAGAGAGAGAGAGGGAGAGAGAGACGGACAGAGAGAGAGAGATGGACGGACAGAGAGGGAGAGAGAGACGGATGGAGAGAGAGGGAGGGCGAGAGGGAAAGAGAACGGAGACAGAGAGACGGAGACAAGGAGAGAGGGAGAGACGGAGAGAGAGAGAGAGAGAGAGAGAGAGGGAGAGAGAGAGGGAGAGAGAGACGGACAGAGAGAGATGGACGGACAGAGAGGGAGAGAGAGACGGACGGAGAGAGAGGGAGGGCGAGAGGGAAAGAGAACGGAGACAGAGAGACGGAGAGAGGGAGAGAGAGAGACGGACGGAGAGAGAGGGAGGGCGAGAGGCAAATAAATTAGACTATGCAAGTTGTCTATAATTGTAAAACGTAATACAGTTATATCTTCACAGAGATACAGGGAGTGGGGAGAGAGAGAGAGAGGGAGTGGGGAGAGAACAGAGAGAGAGAGAGAGAGAGAGAGAGAGAGAGAGAGAGAGAGAGAGAGAGAGAGAGAGAGAGAGAAAGAGAGAGAGAGAGAGAGAGAGAGAGAGGGAGTGGGGAGAGAATAGAGAGAGAGAGAGAGAGAGAGAGAGAGAGAGAGAGAGAGAAAGAGAGAAAGAGAGAGAGAGAGAGAGAGAGAGAGAGAGAGAGAGAGAGAGAGAGAGAGAGAGAGAGAGAGAGAGGCGGACAGAGAGGGAGAGAGAGACGGACAGAGAGAGGGAGAGAGAGACGAACAGAGAGGGAGAGAGAGATGGACGGAGAGAGAGGGAGGGCGAGATCTAGAGGGAAAGAGATAAGACTATGCAAGTTGTCTATAATTGTAAAACGTTATATAGTTATATTTTCCTAACTGAAGAATTGTAACCAGTCGGGAAAATTCGCTACCACACAACAAAATGTTGGCGTTGTGTAACAAGTTTCAGGTTTTTAAATTATCATTCTGTCAGTCCGACATATGTTTACCTTTTTATATGTGGTTACATTAGCTTGGTAAGTCACGAGGTGGGCCAGGTAGATTCCTTTGACGGGGGAGAGAGGGAAAGAGGGTAAAGAGTGAAAAAAGAGAAAGAGACAGAGAGGGAGAGAGACGGACGGAGAGAGAGGGAGAGAGACAGAGAGACGGACGGAGAGAGAGAGGGAAATAAATTAGACTATGCAAGTTGTCTATAATTGTAGAACGTTATATAGTTATATTTTCCTTACTGAAGAATTGTAGCCAGTCGTGAAAATTCGCTACCACTCAACAAAATGTTGGCGTTGTGTAAAAAGTTTCAGGTTTTGAAATTATTTTTCTGTCAGTCCGACATGTGTTTACCTTTTTATATGTGGTTACATTAGCTTGGAAATTCACGAGGTGGGCCAGGTAGATTCCTTTAAAGAGGGAGAGAGTGAGAGAGGGTAAAGAGTGAAAAAAGAGAAAGAGACAGAGAGGGAGAGAGACGGACGGAGAGAGAGGGAGAGAGACAGAGAGACGGACGGAGAGAGAGAGAGGGAGGGCGAGAGGGAAATAGATTAGACTATGCAAGTTGTCTATAATTGTAAACCGTTATATAGTTATATCTCCCTAACTGAAGAACTGTAGCAAGTCAGGCAAATTAGCCACAGCACAACAAACTGTTGGCGTTGTGTAACAAGTTTCTATTTTCGGCAGCACCTTTCAGATGATTCAAATAACAAAATGACATGACAAAACTGTTTACATCATTGATTTGATGATCAATTGTAACTTTATGTAGGTATTTGACACATATTATTTACATAATTTACAATAAGGATATTCATGATATTCAAATGTTATAGTTTAACCAAATGCAATATTTTCTCTAGTGAGATGTCTCCCATTGGTACCGGTATTTGTTTGTAACTTGGTGCAATATTCGATAATGTACAAGATCAATTAAACTATGATGTATGGACAAAAGTAATTTTATATGCGTGTCCTTTCCCTGTGTAATCACTTAATGTACATTTTGTCTCAGTGATTTAACTGTATAATACAAAGTTGTAATCATCGTGTGGTTAATGAGTTATACATACATGAAGGATTAGTAACTCAGTTTTCATTTAAAAAGAAATATTCTGTGATTAGGTGAATAAAATATGAATGGGTGGTTAAAAATGGGAACCATCTAATTAGATTCATAACTTAAAATTGTATCAATTTGCATAGTTTCGAATACCTCGTATGTATTACATAATGGCAATTGAAAAATTATTGATGTGTGACCAGCATATAAAAAAATAGAAATGTAAGTGTCAACGTACAGACCATTTTTAGAATTGACACGTTTTATAAATAAAGTAAAATAATAAGTAAAGTGTATTTGCAGGACCACTATGAAAATAATAATATTGCTGATAATGTTATCCCAACTATACCAAAGGCAAAACACACGAACTGTGATTTTAAACATGCTTCTTTTAATGATCTTTTCAAATAATAGTAGTTTTTAATTGTGTCGTGTACATTCCAAAATAACTAATTAATACTTGTAACCCTTAACAAAAAAACAAAACTACATCCATTGCAATGTATGACTCGTATTTCCTGATTAATTTGCTATTGAAACGAAATTTCACTCACTCAATGTCATACAGAAATGCCACTCGCGCTTTGTTAATATTTGTTTGCAAAATCGGTGGATATGTCTTCGTTTGGTTGAGAAAACAGATTCACCATAGGTTGTATGGTTGTATGGTATCATTTCTGGTTATCTGAATGTTGATAATTTAGTCATGTAAATTACAATGATCTCATCTATCACATGTTCAGGATTTTATAGGAATATATCATCATTTATTGTACTGGTAATAAAACTATTCCATAATGTTCTCGCTGCTTCAGAAAACTGAACCACGATTTTATGAACGCTTCACATAATGATAAGAACAAATTAAATACTACATTAAATGATTAATATATAATTTCTCACTTAAATGTAATTGCATTAAAATAAATTAAGATAAATAGGTTGAAAAGGAGTTTTGAAGAGTGATGATTAATTTAATTTTAGAAGTAAGGAGATGAAAACAGATAATGTGATTTTATTCACGCTTCAATGGAAATCCACAATTTGGAAAGGTGGGCTGTGGAAATGTGATCATTCCACAGTGTGGAAAGGACGCCTTTCGGTTTTGGAAAGATCGTTATTTCCAAGTGTGGAAAGTTGTGGAATGGACGGACGTTTCTCCAGAGATAGTATTCTGTAACTGCGGATAAAGTTATGCTGACGTCGCCGAAGGCTTGCTACGAGTGTCAATTGTCTGGATACATATTTGATATACACTGATCATATATGGCCTAGAAAGAAATACGAGATCCAGATGATTATATCCGAATATTTGAAAGCATCATCTATTGTTACCAAAAGTGAGTCTTTACCTGTGAAGAATACTGCAGGTGAGTTGATGAGATGATGATTGAATGTTACAAAGCATTTGAGTTTTAAGAAAATTGCACATACATTTTAATCATCACTGCGTATCTTCCTCTCCATTGAAATCCGGTTTGACACCTTATTTTAGTCTCAACAACATTCTATAGATCACACATATGTGTTCTGTCTCATAAGAGTTGTTATTACATATAAGGAGATATGCAAACACGCTTAAGGCATTGTATGAGCATTTTAGTAAAAACACTGGCTTCCAATTCCAGAAAGTCGCCTAAACTCGAAGATCCTGTGTGCAAATTTTAAAATATTAACTTAGTGTTCTTTCATAGCTTAAATTATGATTTTATATCCTAAATAACTTGGAAAGAAGAATAGTATCCTTTTCGTGCACACAAATTCAAATATCCCTCACTTATTTTGTCTAGAATAGGTTCGCCCCTACCTGTTCAAGTGTCAGTATGTTTGAAATTACGACATGATAAATGAGATTTCATATTCTTATTAATTCAATTTCAGCTGGCTAAGCCCGGCAATTTCTGAAGTTACAACAATGACTCATATGTTGACATTTCTCCCCGACGACACGAAACATCGCTTTTAAAATCAAACTCAAAATATAGCTTATAGTATTTTAGTGTTCATTAATGTTATAGCACATTAGAATAATGTTGTTGTACATTTACATTTCATAAACGTTAACATAAACAAGACATTTTATGGTACTGCAAATGAGATTGACACCGTACGTATGACGTGCTAGACAAGCGAGCGCCATCTCAACACATCTTAACGTCAATATATTTAACTGTCTATATTAGTTTCGAATTGAAGGAAATGTGTCTGGGTCAATATAAACTTTTCACGGGTCTTCTCATTTATCAGTATATACTGCCAAACCCTTCCCTTACACTTCGCGTTTGAGGCTTTTTTAAGAAATATCTTCCATATCAAAGCCTAAAAATATTATTCAATTGTGTTGGTTATTTCAGCAGATATTTTAACTGATTCAGGCGTTTATAAGAAATTATTTCGTGACGGTACATGCATTTGAATCCTAACACATGCTCTATAGAAACAAGATAAATCATACAACAAAAAACATAACGATTTATCAATCTTGAGACTGTCAAAACCAGATCGTGATTCATCATTAGTATACAAATGACGAGTCCTTTCTTTCCCTACGTCGATCAAAGTAATGTGTAGTCGCTCATGTTTGCGTTAAGGGGATACCCAATCTAGCCGATTTTCATTAAGGAATATGTTGTAATCATATGCCATTTCGTAAGTCTTGTGTTTATTCATGTCCATGCATTATGCTTATCGCACATAAAGTTTGTATGTTGCCATTAATCATATTTCTTATAGTTTCCGCTATCTAAACTCTAATTTAAAAACTTACTTGAATTCTATCACGATTATATGGTGGCTTAATTAGCGATCAGTCCTTTGATGTTTCAGTTACAGAGAACATTTCATTCTCAATCAAATAATATATATACAGGAATGTATATAATTATGACAAAACCACTTTAGTTTATTTAATTAATTCTTTACTATCAGCAGTTCATATAATTTAAGGTTCGGTGAAAGCAACTCCTACAGATAATAGTACATGTTGACAAGAATATACTCTCTATGTCCCCAAGAAATGAAGTATCGATTTCATATTTGCGGAGCTAACAATATTAATGAAACATGACCACAGTTTGAATTACACCTGGCATTTACTTTAATGAGTTCTTGAGGCGTTGATACACTATATAATGAAATTTTCAAGATGTCTTTAGCAATAATATTAAAGATTAACGATTTAATGGTTCTCAGTTGGTACTGTAGATTGGCTAATTGTCTAATATCAGAGTGATATGACGCACATGTCGTATATTGGATTTAATTTTAATCTATCGCGGGTATGTCCTCCCTTCTTAGCAGTTATAAACTGTTCACCGACAATATTATATCTATGACAGTAATCAAATAGCAATTGTTTTATCCGAAGCTAACAGAAGGTGAACAATTTTAAAGCTTTCTATTTGTGCAAACAGCCACTGATATTTAGTATTTTGTCAGGTAAAGTAAAGTACACATCTCAGTTGGTTTCGATTAATTCAATATTTCATCTTTTTTAAGTTGCATTTGATTATGGCTTGATACACTAACACACATCTGCAGTAGTTTGAATGACCGACATTGTTGACTTGTTAATTTTTCGTTAGAATATCTTTGCTTAATTTCGACATGGGCAAAAAATGAAATTTACACCATTATGTCCACTACCATTTTAAAAATGTTGTAAATGTGTGCAGAACGAGCCACATTTACTGACTTTCACAAAAAATGCTTAATATGTCGATGAACAGTTGTATTTTATCCTTAGAATTTAAAACAACACGTAGACGTATTTCTTGACTGATAACTAAATGCCAGTTTTCAGTTTTAGAGTATGGCGTCGAAAACGTAAGTTATTTGTAATTGAAAATCATACAAACAAATAATTGTCACAAACGTGACCATGTCCCCCGCCGCAATTAAGAAAATGAGCTAAAAGAATTGACACACAGCTTGTACCGAGTAGTGACATTTACAGGTTTGATTCAATTATTGTTATATCGGGCACAACAATTAAAATGGTCAAAGTCTGGTGTCTGCGTATTCCCCAAATGAAGACAGGTACCAAATATGAAGACTCTAGGTACAGCAGTTCATGAGATATCGTGCTAACAACATTTGACAATCAGTATTGTAGTGACCTTGAAAAATCGACTGGTATCTGGATATTCCCCAAAAGAAGACCGATACTAAATTTAAAACCAATAGTTCTAGCGGTTCATGAGGAATCGCACTAACAACTTTTTCAAAACTGGTCAAAGTCTCGCCCTGATCTTGAAAATGAGGTCAAGGTCACCGAAAACTTTTCAGGTCTACGTATTCCCCAGATGAAGAATTGTACCAAGTTTGAAGACTCTAGGTCGAAGGGTTCATGAGATATCGCGCTAACAACATTTTCAAAACTGGTCAAAGTACCGCCATGACCTTGTAAATGAGGTAAAGGTTACCGAAAACTTTTCAGGTCTGCGTATTCCCCAGATAAAGACTGGTACCAAGTTTGAAGATTCTAGGTTGAGCGGTTCATTAGATATCGCGCTAACAAGAAGAGGGGAAGGACGTACGGATGTACGGAGCTGAATACTTTGTCCCCTGCTCCGCACCTGCGCGGGACAATGATAAAACCAACTGAGGTGTGTACTTTCTTTAGTGCATCAGTCTATGTATTTTGCTCATTTCTAGACTTCGAATTCCACAACGGTCTCTTCCCGTGCAATAGTTTGTACTATTACAGATAATGTAATCATATTTAAGAAAAAGAAGACGAGTTGGCGTGCTTTATCATTGAAAAATAAGACACAGTCATCAACTTCGCCCTAAGAGACCCAAGAAATCGGAATTAGGGCAATAATTTAAGAAGAAAATATTCTGCGCTTCTTATCCAGACAACTGATTTGATTTTAAACAGTTTCTGAGAAAAGATATCCCCCTTTGAAGAAACCCGGAACAGTCGAAAAAACGGAACAAGGGCAATTACTCTGGACAAAATAATCACACGATTATTATTTTCGAACTCCATTAAGGTATTAATACCCTCAAGCCACACTACACATTTGTTTATTCTATTTGAAACAGTTTCTGCGAAAAACTGTCACCTTTGAAGATATCTGCAACAGAGTCGAAGAAGCGGATCAAGGGCAATAACTCCACACAAAATAATCACACGCTTATTATTTTCAAACTTCATCACACACTAAATTTGGTTATCCTATCTGAAACAGTTTCAGAGAAAAGGTCTCCCCTTTTAAGATACCATGTACAGAGTCCGGAAATATGGAACAAGGGCAATAACTCCAGAACAAAACAATCGCACGCTTCTCATTTTCGTTGGTATCTTACATTTAACGATAAAACATCTCCACCATCAAAATGCATCTACTATATTGTCAATAATGGTTGTCATGCCCAATACTGATTTGGAAAGTGGACAAAGATATTCACCAATTGTTAAATGTTGCATATTTGAGACCGAAATATTCCTTTAAAACATGTAATGGCCCCACATGGTCCAAGCATATTCAATGGGATAATATCCGGACCATAACCTCTCCTCGGTAGCCGATCTCTGCAAGATTTCTTCATCTTTGCGGGTTCTATGAGCAGGTGCAGTGTTGTCCTGCAGTGCGAAGTTGTTTCCGAACACCACCCGTGCATGTGGCAACCATGTTGTTTCGACTACACCCCAGAGTCATCGTTCATAAACGTCGAAGACCTCTCGCTAAAGTAATAACAGACGGCATTGGCGGTCTGTAAGTTCTACGACTTTCAAGTATATACATTGTGCGTATATCGACAATAGTGAACAAGACCACTTGACTTACGTGGGCAGTGTCAAAGATTTGGTCCCACCCTTTCAAGGTTATATTGTAATCAGCAAGAGACACAAACTTAGTACACACTGGATGCTTTGTTTAATTCGGGTCGAACGCAAAGAGGTGTTCATCACGCATATCGGGTATTTCATCATGTTATGAGTGTACTTTTTATTTGTAAATTCACTTTTGTTTTATTAATGTAGTTCAAATCCTTGTGATGATAATTTGTAAAATAGAATTTCTCAACACAATCAAATCATAAATTTTACACAACGGAAATGAGATGAGTTTAGACAGACTTTTGTTTACCATATAATTAGTGTTCTTTGCTTTGCCTGGATTAAAATTGACATAACTTTGTGTATGTTATATATTTCAATCTTCAACTGGAGTGGACAATGTTTAAATTACAATGAAAGTGTTTATTGCACTCTTTGTTAACCGGTGATATTGACAATGACCATGCAGTCAATTGCACTGGTTTGTACAATTGAACGTGCATCACAACTTGTTCAGAAATGTGTAAGCTGATTCATGTAGACACCGTCTTTTCTACCCCCCATATGTTTAACATAAGATCCCTGAAATATGTTCTTAAAGAGTTTTCATGTGTGTAACAACGATTCAACACATGAGCTTGGTTCTCTTGATTCTGATGATATTGGTGTACTTACAACAGCAGACATGTGATAGTTGCTTGCCCATTACGTCAGACGTCTCGGTGATATATATAGTTGCTCCTTATAAGGGAAAATATAAAGGGTATAAATATAAAGGGTATACACGAGTATTCATATACGATTCATCTATCCACATACACTTTTATCTCAAACCTTATATTTAGTATATATACATGTATATTTACTAACAGAATATGCCAACGTTATAACCTCGTCTCTGTCCTTTCCTCCATGTCTTTGGCCCATACAGGTATTAGTCTCATTGCGTGTACACATCCTCCTGTACTTCATCAACACAAATTTCCGCCAATTTCAACCCTATTATCAGCATCAGCATCATCAACCCAGAGACATGATCTTCACTCTCCGAATGTTCAACAGACCCAACCGCTCAGTCATCAGTATCTCAATTATCCAAATCCGAGGGGTCAGTGTCACTCTCAGCAATCATTCGTAGAAATTCATAATCGTTTTTGATTTCCTGCCAAATGAAATGATGAAAACTATGCAATTGTGCAACGCATGTTTTTTTCTATGAGCATTCTACAGTACGATTTGTTTGAATAATTTCCCCCCGACGCCGCGAAGCGAGGGATATAGTATTCAGATCCGTCCATACGTACGTCCCGTTTCTTGTTAGCGCGATATCTCATGAACCGCTGCACCCATCCTCGGTTACCCATGGTTTTATATATGCTCCGTTACTCTCCGCTATATCACCCTAGGGAAATTTGGAAATCTGTACTCAAACTAGATTAGCGTTTGCGGGACACCGCAAAAGCAGAGCAGCTCCGAAACTTAGGGTCTCGCCTTTCCCTGTTCCGCCTTCTCGTCAGCATCAATAAAATGGGAATTCTTGTTCATTACTCAAGTTATTACTAATCATCACTGGGGTCACTTTTCACAAGTTTGTTCTTAAAACCTATTTCTTCTTTCAAAATTTTATCCAAGGATTAACGTGGCTTTAACCAATATCTCATGACCTTGACCATCAATGATCACTTTTCATCGCGTATAACAATCATGCAATGACTCAAAGTGTTCATAGTTAAAATATGGCATATTCACAAAAGCATGCTTAAGTTTTGACCTCACTGTGACCTTTGACAGATTTTAGCGAAAACTTTTACAAATCTTGGTCTTTCTCCATAGTTCATATATACCAAATAAGAGCCTAATAGCACAAAAAAAGTTTGAAGTTATCATGTATACAAGGATAGTTGTACTGATTTCAGAACTCATGACTTTGACCTTGAATATGAACATGTCAAAATTTTTCCCCAGGGGCATAAGTAAGAAGTTATGTATATGAGGTGTTGATACCTCCTTGGAAAGAAGTTATTTAGTGATTTCAGAACTGATGACAATGACCCTATCTCGTGACCTTGACCTTTAAAATTCAAGGTCACACAATCAGTGATCACTTTTCATTGTGTATCACAACCATGTAAGGATTCAAAGTGTTAATAGTTGAAATAAGACATTTTTCGCAAAAGCATGCTTAAGTTGTGACCTTTGACGGATGTTAGCGAAAACCTTTTCAAATCTTGGCCTTTCTCCATAGTTGATATACACAAAATAACAGCCTGATAGCACAAATATTTTTCAAGTTATCGTGTTTACAAGGATTTTTTTTAGCGATTTCAGAACTCGTGACCTTGACCTTGAATATGAACATGTCAAAATAATTCCCCAGGGACATAAGTAAGAAGTTATGTATATGAGGTGTTGATACCTCATTGGAAAGTTGTTGTTTAGTGATTTCAGAACTGGTGACCATGACCCTATGTCGTTCCCTTGACCTTTAAAATTCAAGGTCACACAATCAGTGATCACTTTTCATTGTGTATCACAACCATGTGAGGATTCAAAGTGTTAATAGTTCGCAAAAGCATGCTTAAGTTGTGACCTCGCTATGACCTTGACGGATGTTAGCGAAAACCTTTTCAAATCTTGGCCTTTCTCCATAGTTGATATACACCAAATAACAGCCTCATTGGAAAGAAGTTATTTAGCGATTTCAGAACTCGTGACCTTGACCTTTGAATGTGAACATGTCAAAAAAACTCCCCAGGGGTATAAGTAAGAAGTCATGTATATGAGTTCTCAAAACCTTATAGGAAAAAGTTATAGCAAATACAAAACGCGCCGGCGGCGGCGGCGATGGAAACTGCACAAAAACTGATAGCAGCTCCGACTAATTACCCGCCCTTGGCCGGTGTGAGCCAATCAAACTGCTACGCAGCTTGGACCTGCGAGCCAATGACAATTCATATCACTTCGTTGCAAAGCACGCGAGGTCATGTTGTTAGCCATCCGTCACCGGTTATCTCCCGTGACCATTTCTGTCTTATTGTACTGAGTATTTTCTATGGTTACTGACTTCGTCACGCCAATTTGAGTACAGATTCTCCTTATAAGGTTTCCCATGGGTGATATAGTGGAGAGTAACGGAGCATATATAAAACCATGGGTAACCGAGGATGCGGTGCACACCTAGAGTCTTCAAATTTGGTATCGATCTTAATAAGGGGAATACAGGGACACCAGTCGATTTGGTTGACCTTGACATCATTTCATACAAGTGTTTGCCACAACATTGAGTTTAGGAAGACGCATCATTTGGTAAAATGTCAGTCACGGTCACCAAAATCGTCTGGTGTCTGCATCACATCCCAAGGTAGACCGACACAAACTTTGAAAACTTTGGCTGCTTGGGTTCATGAGACATTGCGTTAACAAGAGTTCGAAAAGTGGTCAAAGCATTGTAGTGACCTTAACAATAAGTTAACGGTCGTCACAATCCGACTGGTGTCTGCGTAAACCGCCAATATAGGCTGTCAGCAAATATTAAGACATTATGTCTAACCGGTCATGAGCTATCACGTTAACAAGAGACAATACAGTGATCGAAATGTCGTGGTGACCTTGAAAATATGGTCAAACAGATCTGAAATTGTAAGTCAAGAAACGAAAGTCACACCAAAGTTTTGAACCGAATAATACAGAAAGGGTATGCTTGGTTCAGTAATGACATCTGACGTTGGCCGTTTTGGATGTTAGAAATTCAATGTGTCATACCAATTGTAGCGTGGCGGCTAGTATTCATTCGGTCTGGAAGTATATACAAGCTTAATATTGCAAAATTAAATTTGGAATCAAATTCGCTTGCAAACAACAAAAACGCATGATATGAATCCAGTACAAAAGTAAATTTGTTTGTGATAGGTATGATACATTTGCAACATTACACGTCATTTCAGGTAGCCATTGAACCCTTGGTGAGCTCATGTGTCGTGTCCTGCAAATCCAAGCTCGCTGCAGGCCAATATTTCTTTCCCTGTTCTGTTGGCCCGTTCAACAACCGAAGTTTGAACACGTTTCACATGCAATAGTGTAAACAAACAAGTAGTTGTCACTCAGGTGACATGATCCCCCGCCGCAAATTAATACTTCAAAGTTTAAAGATAATGTCAAGATCAGCAAAATCGACTGTCAAACATGTCGAAAAGTCATAGCTCAACAGTGACCTTGAACATAATATCAAGGTCACCAAAATCTATCAGCCCGTCGTCTTCCCTAGAAGGTGCTTTATGTAAGAAATGTTGGAATTCCGGTGAATGGTTCTTGAGAAATCCGGCTGACAAGCTTTACATGTACATTAACATGTCGAAATTCTACGGTCACCAAAATCTAATCAGTTCTTTTGCTTTGTGTAAGATATGATGAAATTCCGGTGAATGGTTCTTGAGATATTTTGCTGACAACCTTTACATGTACATTAATATGTCGAAAAATTCAAAGTTCCGCTGTGATCTAAGGTCACCAAAATCTAATCAGCCTATATTCTTTCCTTGGAGAAGCTATGTGTAAAATAATTCCGCGAATTGTTATTGAGAGATATGTTAAAATGTCAAAGTCTCGTTGTGACCTTGAAATGAAGGTCAAGGTCACAAACCTCTGTAGGAACATACTCTTCCTAAGATGAACCCATATGCAGAATATGAAAAGAATCCAGTGAATAGTATTTGAGTTATTCCATTTCGAATTCGGACGGACGGACGCAGCCGAATACTACATGCCCCGCTTCGCGCTAAACACATGGTTGAATACAGGAGGCTGTACATAACTCTCCGTAATACAACGTTCAGCAAGATCTTGGGCTGTGTAATTTGTTTTCACACACGATACCATTTGATTTACAAAAAGTCGCCGATGACATACTGAAAGACATACTCTGGGCCTTCCGAGACAAGTTTCCTTAATGTTGCTGTTACATTCACAATTTCCCTATTCGAAGTAGACTCCCGCTTTCGACCGGACTTGTTACGTTGACCTTCTGTCTGAAATTCATATTTGTTTTGTACTTTTGAGTACTAGCGCCTTTAACAGCTTCTCTAAACTTTTCATTTGTTTGGTACTAACATCTTTAACAGCTTCTCTAAACTTTTCATTTTCCTTGTATTTTCGAGTACTTAATGCTTGTACGTGTGCTTTGACAGGCTCATTCTGCGCATACCTCTCTATGCTTCTTCTCCTTAAATCAGAGCCGCGTTTTTCATTGAAATCATATCTTTCTTGGTCATATACCAATTCTTGCCCTTTGCAGAATTATTTTGGTTTTGATTCTCACTCTCGCTCTTAGTATTTAATCTCGCTGTTCTCATCGAGTGTTTACTTTGTTTGGATGCATTGTCTGATTTATGATCACCAGATTCACTGACATTTGGATCATTAATGTTTGCTTGGTTATCAATTGTTGGCACTGGAATGTCCATCTCAACATCGATGTGAACAGACACTGGGGTTATTTCAAACATTATTTGCATCAGCATTCATAGACCTGGTCAAACGAATACAATGTTCATAATCATCATGAACCATGTCGTACGAGATAAGTACACTGGTACCATCACATGTTAATGTACCATGATCATTTCGTGAATGAGAATCGAAAATGTAATATGCCCCATCTCTCAGCAAAACAGCAAATACTGCTTCATGAAAATTCACAAAGCACAACCCATGTTGTAACAATCCCGTTTCCAAAGCATCTTCAAGACCAACAAATCCTCCGAAGTTTCCAATATGTTCTGTTGGCCAAAGCAACCCAGATTTCACTTCATGCCGAAGAAGTCTAAAGTTGGTCTCAAACGCATACACGGGCAATTCGTTAATCAATAAATATGTTGCAGATATTGTAGAGGATCTTTGAATGTGCGTATATAGCTCATTTCCTTCAATGATGATGCTATCCATGTCATCCACTGTCCATTCATTTAAGTTTTGCAACATACAAAAATATCAATGAACGTTGCATTGCCTACCAAAATTTGGCATAAACCGCTCATCCCCTTGATGAAAACTGCCTCTCAGTTTAATTTGCTGGAAATAAATATTTCCATCTCGAATGGCGACTTCAGGCAGATCCATAGGTACAAAATTGCCATCGGCCGTAGCTTGATTGTCCACGGCATTATGGTAGTCTTCAAACTCTGAAGTAAGATCTATCAGCTGATTTACTGCAGTCCGTGATTTTGCAACTTTGGCTGCATGAGCCCTTTTCCAGGACTTCTTCCGTGGCATTGTGATATATCTAATAACTATTCACATCAGTTAAAGCATGTCAAACGACACTACAAACACCTTGGATCTGCAGTACACAGGTGAACCATGAGGAAATTTGATTTTTATTTTGCAACTTCATGAAATAAAGTAAAATATACTAAAATGAAGCAGAACACCCATGCTTTGGGTGACATAATGTAGCAATATGATTCAAGCGAGTACAAATGTAGTGCACTAAAACTGACAACACACGAGACAATTAGGCTAGTGAGAGCGGTGCTGTTGTAATACGTGTAAAGAAATGTCCTAAAGTCCAAATCCAACACATAAAATATCACACATTTCAAAATATCAAAATGCACCACTTCAGTTCGTGGGTTATACACAGTTCCAGGAAGATATGCGGGGTTTTCCAGTTCTGTTCCAGAAACAAATGATTATGGACGGACTAGTATATCCCACATTGAAGACTTTTGATGCAACGCTTCATGAGATATCGCGTAAACAAGAGTTCAAAAAGTGGTCAAAGTGTCGTGGTGACCTTGAAAATAAGGTCAAGGTCACCAAAATTTACTGGTGTCGGCGTCTTCCCACAATGTATGCAGACATCAAATTTGAAGACTTTGGATGCAACGCTTCATAAGATATCGCGTAAACAAGAAATGTGACGTACGTACGCCGCTGACAATTCACTTGCATACTTAGGCGAAATCGTTAAGTATTTAGTGGGTGACAACCGGTATTGGCAATATTGTATTGTCCTCCGAAGAGGAACTGTAGGCCTGAGCTTGTTCTCTTCTGATGATATTGACATTTCATATTGTGATATGACGGCAATAAGCACACTGCAAAACAGAACTGTCAACTGACCAATCAGTTATATTTGGTGGTATTCGTTTTATCTTGTTGCCATGTTCACCAAATGATCGCCTGACCATCCACAGCACTGGTATTACCTCCGGCACTTTGATTTAATATAAAGTAATACAAAACTAGTGTATCCATGCCGCGCGATATTTATAAACCTGATATTTTGGTGATTTAAATTGTCAGAACAGTAAATGCGAAACGGAGATGAACGAGCAGTACAAGTTTACACTTTACATTGTCAGGTATTATTATTAGAGGGTCTAACATTGGAACTGCAGTTATTAGCTTATCCACACTTTTTACAGTAGCAAGCCGCTTTATTCTGCACATGTACTATGTATTCAGCGGCGTCCGTACGTCACATTTCTTGTATATGTATAGGGGTTGTAAGAGGTTGTAATTCAGCCTAAAAGTGAGTTCACATAAGCTTTTTGTCCCCCACCGCAACTCGGCACGGGGGAATATATGTATTCAGCGGCGTCCGTACGTCACATTTCTTGTTTACGCGCGTTGCATCCAGGGTCTTCAATTTTGGTAGCAGCCTACAATGGGCGACTATGCAGACACCAGTCAATTTTGGTGACCGCGACACTTTGACCACTTTTCGAACTTGTGTTAACACGATATAATATATATATATATATATATATATATATATCTCATTTCCTGATGGACCCAGTGTCTTCAAGTTTTGTACCAGCCTACAATTTGTAACTAGACAACACTCAAATTGCATGACCTTGACCTTATTTACAAGGTCACCACGCACTTTGACAGTTTTGCAGCCTCTTGTTAACGTGATATCTCATGAACCGTTGCATCCAGTGTCTTAAATTTTTGTACCAGCCTAAAATGGTTGACCTTGACCTTATTTTCAAGGTCACCACGGCACTTTGACCGGCTTTCAGCCTCTTGTTATGGACCCTTAGCATCCATTATCTTGAAATTTGGTGACATGTCATTAGGGAATTATGCAGACATCACTTTTAGTGCACAACAGTGTGACCACATTCTTGTCATGAACCTTAGCACCCAATGTCTTCACATTTGATGTCATAATGACATTTACAATATGTGTCTTACATGACTCAAAGTTGGAGGCGGGGGACATTGCCATGTTAGTGAATGCTTTCATTAACTTCATACTTCTCACTCATTTTTTTACCTGTGTACATAAAATAAATTAATTCATGAATACTACTGTCAACAGTTTGTTTGAATAGGAACTGTTAGTTCAAATGACATTTAACATATTAAAAAGGATATACAAATTCTATTTTCTTTGGAGGCGACGTTTCGACGTACATTCTAGTGTGGGTTTGACTGATGCGAAGGGCTCATATTGACCAGTGTATCACAGAGGATTGATCCACTCAAACCATCTGATGTTAACTCCTTTCTATATATCACCTTTCTTCACTTGAGACTCGGCTCAAATAATCGTTGCTTAAATTACACTTGACCACTAAATTACAAACATTAAATGTCAGATGTGTAAACTAGACTCAGCTAAAATAACCATTGCTTAAATTACACTTTACTATTAAATGTCAGATGTGTTACCAAGAGCCAATTTTGCCCTAGTTAAATCATCCTTCTAATTGGTACAGCCAGGAGCAATAATCTCCTGGGTAGCTCGTTGACATATAAACGTACACGCGTAATGAACAGTTTTAGGGATGCACATATTGTACCAGTACCAGACTTTGAAGTGATTTCACTGTTTCAAACCCATGGATACTTATTGTGTCTAATGTGGAAGAGCTCCGTAACTGCGATCTTAACTTGCACTCGCCATGGGAAGCTGATGGACGTTGTTAACAGAAACTGATTGCAAGAAAGCGTTGTTCTCCCAGGTTTATATTCTTTTATAAGTTCTGAAATGTATGGTTGTACATCGCATTGGATTGCATGGGACATTTGTAGTTAATGATTGTGGTTGTGTTCTTTTCTTTCTGTAGTTGAAAGACGTTACGTTTGATTCATTGACCCCCCACTACATCTAATAGTCGGGACATTTTGTCTTTATCTTAAGTATACATTTTCTTTCTTTAACTCTGCTGAAAGGAAAGGATATGTAATGTCTAGACGATGGATCAAACACATCAGTGTAAAGAAATGATGTGAATTGAGCAGTAAGTAAATATCACTCACACATAAGTGATTTTCGGACAACACTTTTCCCCGGGAAGCACTACATCGGATACCTGTTATGACAAGTGGAAATTGATAAATTAAAGAGAAAAAAACCTTTCTTCCTAACAACAGTCACAAGGACATAGTTGGTTAAACATGATATTACATGTATGGATGAAGTAGTAAACCAGTCATGGCAGGCAGGCCTACTACGGGATTGGCATGAAATGATTATTGTAAGCAACGTACGAACTTCTAATTATACTATGCCATCTTTCAAGAGAATATTCACGCTTAAATACTCTTCACAGACTGCAGATGAGTAGTGGATGTAACGAGGTCAACGATGATTTTAGATAATCTCAAGTGCGTTCGAAACATCGTTTGACAGTGAGACGTCCATATTGAATGACCTTGGCCTATTTTTGGAAACGAAATGATGTCATATGGCGAGTTGAGGCCCTTTGACATCATTTCATGAAAATTATTGATAACAGTTAAAAGATTTCTCTAGCCATTGACGTTATAAATATATTTTACACAAATAGTGTTGTATTTGAAACACTAACAGCCTTGATGGATCTTTAACTTACTTAAATCACATCATTGTATAGTCCTTTGCAGTTAAAAACAGACTCTATTCAGAGATGTACTTTAATAAGAACTTTGGCAGTACCACATATATTGCACAAAAGCATAGTGTGAAACCACTAAAACTTCAGATCTGGATATATCATGGTTTGGGGAGTCACCAATCACATTCGATTCCATCAAATACATACAATATAACTTCATATACAGATCTAACACATGAAAAGCACGCCTAGGAATCATGGTTGATATATGCGACACTTTCGGTGAAAATAGAATTACGTTAACAAAATGTAAGTGTTGAATTAATCAATTGAGGTTATCAATTAACACAAAAGCAGGTCTACACATAAAAGTGACTACCGGTACGGTACGTATATATATCAGATGCGTAACATTTGAACCATTAAACTCATGGGCAAAAGACACGCTACCAGGTATTTTAATCTAGATTGAAGAATAAATACGGAAGTCGGATTTAAAAAGAAAAATGTTTATTCAAAAAGAGCATGTGCCGATATCATATTCATAAATTCAAAATGCAACCAATCAGCGTCCGGTATCAACATCACAGTCTCCGATTATTCGTCCGGGGGTTCACGGTTATGACTGATCCCAGTGCACTAATAACGTGTATGGCCTCGCATGCAGTGACCCGGCCACGCATGGAGAAAATCAAACGCCTGACGTCATTGCGTGGAGGGGGCGGGATAGCGCAGTGGTCAGCGCGTTCGGCTTCGGATCAAGAGGTCCGTGGTTCGAATCCCGCCAGGGGTACGGCAACTTTGTCTGCAGTAGAGAACTGTTCTACACGCAGTAAGGTTTAGGTGCAATGCTACACTGAATTTCAGCGTAGTATCGCCCATGGTTCGCAGGTTTCACCGCAATGCATAGCCACATGGCGTTGCAGGCTTTCTCCCTGCCATAATACTAGCAGCCGCGATATAAGTGAAATACTCTTGAAAGCGGCGTTAAACCCCAACTCACTCGCTCATTGCGTGAAATGCGCTGCCATTTTTTTTGGACAAGTTCCAGGCGAAAACGACAATCCATAGCGTCCCAAAGATGTTCGATCAGTGACATGTCAGGCGAGCATACTGGCAACGGCAAAACGTCGATGTTGTTGTTGTAAGATCACACCTTGTGGCCGTTGTCGAATAAAGGGACAGACGACGGGACGAAGATTGTCATCGATGTAACGCTGAGCCATTAGATTTCCATTCACAGTAACCAGCGGCGTCTTCTCCTCACCAAGTATGCCTCCCCAAACCATGACACTTCCTCCCTCGTAGGGCACTACTAAGATGCAACTGTTCTCTTTCCCCGACGGCGATAAACACGTACTCTTCCATCTGCTTTGAAGAGACAGAACATCCTGACGTTGCTGCCAACGTAACACCGTCCTTGCCCATCTCAGACTTCGTTGGCGATGTTCGGCTGTCAACCGCTGTCCCCGGGACGGTCTGTATGTCCTGATGCCATGGGACCTTCTAGACGTCTTGACACTGTGCGTCTGCTTACCCAGTGGCCCAGGGCATTTGACGCCTATGACGTCACAGTCAAGAAGCGGTTCCTGAGGTGTAACGTGCGCAGGTATTGGTCGGTCGGTCGGTCGGTCGGTCCTCCTGGTTGGTTGTGACTCTTGGTCGGCCTGATCTTGGCTTGTCTGAGGTCTGTCCGGAATGACGACAACATTGCATTAGCCTTGTGACAGTTGTCCGGTGACAGCCAATGTTCTTGCAACATAGGTGGCTCCCAATTCAATCATCCAGATTGCTCGCTCACAGTCTTGTAAAGTTAATCTTGCCATTCTTCAAATGTTTGTTATGCCCCCGAATCGGAGATTCCAGGGGTATGTTGTTTTTCACCTGTCCGTCTGTCTGTGTGTTTGTCCACAAAACTTAAACCTTGGCCATAACTATGGATTGCTCAGAGCTAGGGCTTTCATACTCGTACCTTGTGATGACACCTTTCAGATGAGGTCATCATATTTGACCTTGTGACCATGACCTTGCCGGAGTGGACAATATTCAGAAAACTTTAACCTTGGCCATAACTTTAGATTGCTCATACGGCTTTCATACCTGGCATGTGCATACCTTGTGATGAGACCTTCAGATTGGGTCATCATATTTGACCTTGTGACCTCAGCCATCCGTGTTTAACAAACACATTTTGTTTACAAAGTGGGTGTCTAACAACCAATTCGCATTGGTTTTATACCCGTCGGGCATGGGTCTTGTTTGCTTTGCATGAAAAAGGCAAAAACCACAATTTGGGAAAATCATGCGTTTGATACCACAGTTCAATATGAAACAATCAGTGTTGTGTTTGGGCGATGTGTTTTCATGTGGTTGGGTTTGATTTTTTTTTAAATTTCAAATCTAAAGTGGTAGCATTTCTTTAAAAAATAGATTAACTGACGCTATAATACCGAGCTATATCACAGCAAGTTCACAAAAGTAAATTGTAAAGATTGTGGATGAGGGTGACATTCAAAAGTAAGACTTTTTTATATAAAAATACGAAATACCTTACTTTTGTTTGTTTTTAAAATTGATGGTTTTACTTTTGTTGTACAACATACAAATAACGAACACAAATGATAACTTATTTGGGATAGTATTTTGTTATTGTAACCCATTGAAAGGTGTTATATATATATTGTGGAAATGTCTTTTCACCATTATGTTAGAACATAGTTGAGAATAATGTGTTAAAAAAATGAAATAACGTCATGACATAAAAAAGGGAAAATACTTTTCCGACATACCATCCAAGCCTTTAGTTTTTGCATGTAGGCCTTAGACTATATAGTCAAGTATCTCATTTCTGGTGGTTTTATTCACAAATATTAATCTATGAATTGATGGCAGTCTGTCTGCTGACCATACTAATCTCGTCGATGATGAGAAGATCGCAACTCTTACATCTTACATCTAACAACTCGGGTTTTCTTCTGTTCATCAGTTAATAGCCTTTTAACAGTCTCTAGACCAGAATATAGCCCATCGAGTAAACCGTCCTAATGGTGGAGTTTTGTTGCCCGATCATATTGGCGCGCACCAATGCCTGTACTGGCGGTGATGTGCACAATCTTGCCCTTCACTGTCATCAAGTCTGCTAGATATTTAACGGTACAGGTCTTCCCTGTACCTGCCTGGCCAAGTAGAGCAAGGTTATCAAGGGCTAAAAATTGTCCCGGTGTAAACACAGTTGCGTGGCCATGTTTTGTTTCTAAATATAGCTGACCAAAGAGAGCGTAGAGGCATTCAAGTCCGTATAGCGACGTACGTCACTGCCGCCTAGGCGAGTTGCATTTCGATGATGTTTGCAGGTAGAATCGACGTAGCAGCGACATTTAAGTAAGTTAACAACAAGTTGCTAATGTCCAATTAGTATGAAACCTTATAAAGGATCGGCGCTAAGTTTTGTTATATGTCGTTGTGTATATTTTAAAATAAGCCACGAATGTAGTCGGTAGTCGAGTTTCCTGTGACCGGACATTATGGCGGGGATAAAAACCAAGATAATGACTCGGTGGAAAGGAGATATTTCCCACAAAATCACTGTGACACCTGACAGTGTGATAAAACATTTTTAACGTATCACTAAGTCATGGGGGCGGGATAGCGCAGTGGTTAGCGCGTTCGACTTCGGATCAAGAGGTCCCGGGTTCGAATCCCGCCAGGGGCACGGCAACTTTGTCTGCAGTAGAGAACTGTTCTACACGCAGTAAGGTTTGGGTGCAATGCTACACTGAATTTCAGTGTAGAACCACCCATGGTTCGCTAGTTCCAGCCGTTGCTCGCAGGTTTCACCGCAATGCATATCCACATGGCGTTGCGGGCTTTCTCCCTGCTGTAATACTAGCAGCCGTGATATAAGTGAAATAATCTTGAAAGCGGCGTTAAACCCCAACTCAGGGGGCGGGTTAGCGCGTTTGGCTTCGGAGGTCCGGGGTTCGAATCCCGCCAGGGGGCTCGGCAACTTTGTCTGCAGTAGAGAACTGTTCTACACGCAGTAAGGTTTGGGTGCAATGCTACACTGAATTTCAGGGTAGTACCACCCATGGTTCGCTAGTTCCAGTCGATGCCCGCAGGTTTCACCGCAATGCATAGCCACATGGCGTTGCGGGCTTTCTCCCTGCCATAATACTAGCAGCCGCGATATAAGTGAAATACTCTTGAAAGCGGCGTTAAACACCAACGCACTCACAGCTTATCAATTCTTAGGTGTGCATACACTCTCTCTATAAGTAAATTAAAAATGTCAAACTTTAACAGTTGTGGGTATTATTGAGCCACGCTCACTTTTTTGTTTGTTACCATGAGTGTAGTTGTAAACAGGAATCGCTTGCAATTATTGTTCAAGAATGTGGTACATAAATATTCTCAATGAGTCATATTAAAAAGGATAATTAATACATTCTGCATTTCTTGTTATTTTTCAATCTATTATTTAAACAAATCACATTTTCCCATACAAATCCCACTTCCTGTTTTGAAATCTTACCTCCTGTTATCTTCTTATTCGTCCTTATTCGTCATCATTACACTTCCTGCTTATTTGATTAAAGTAAAATTAAAAATGAAGACTTGCAATATCAAAGGAATTTCATATTAAAATATATTAATTATTTACATAAAAAGTATAAACTGACGTTTATTGATCTCAGCGAGGCCTGCATATAGCTTTGATGATGCACTGCGTTTTCCATTGTGTAGTGGTTTTTAGAACTTCTGAGATCTAAAATCAAATAAATAATTACAATTGTTGTAGCAGCAGAATGTTTTTGAGTTTTGTTCTCAACCAAATGATTATGTTGTTATGAAATATATCTCCCGTTATGTACAAACTAATAACAGTGATAACCTGTAAAAACCAAGTTAAGATTCCTACACATATTACAACATTTATTCCTATTTGTTGAAAAGAGTGGATACGGATGGTGAGAAATACGAAACACATATAGAAAATACATAGTATGTAGTAAACATCGTACACCAGACAGAGACATATTTACGTTTTAATGACTTAAACAGTAATAACAATTCAATATTATCATACTTCGTTTATGATTTAGCCAAGTGTAGGTGTCGCATAATCGTCATATGACGTTATATAATGACGCACGTGGTGTAAAAACTTTTAAAAGTTCGATTTGCTGTTTACTTGTCTTTTAATTACATACCCACTTTCCTCATATTCCACATAGTATTTTGGCACACTCGATTAAACTGCGATTAACTCGTTTTCAACCATTTCAAAGCGTGTACATGACATAAACATGACATTCAGGACGGATGACTCTTAATTTTTTTACACGTTTAGGGTCAAGGTCGTTCAGACGATATATTTTTCCTTCTTATCGGCAGTCTTGTAGCGATGCGGGTCCAAAATCGTCTTCAGAGAGAGGAAGGATGAATCATCATCTGTAGAAGGCTGTGACATCGGGAAAATACGTTGTGCTGCACCCTCAAATTAGCGATCTCGTCGTAGATCTCGGCGCTGGGTGTCAGCTCTGTGGTAGCACGATAGATCAACTTGGCCTTGAAAGATGGTTCCGGATGTACTCCGCTGTCTGAAGTCTATCTCCACTTGTCACAATACTGGTATGGCCCTCATTCCGTATATAACTGAATAGATTTATCGGAGCGTATACTCTGGATTATCGAGAATTCATTTAGTTTAATTTTATTTAATTTAGACTGTAAACTCAGCTGATTAATTTTTGGAGCTGACACTTTACCTCAGTTTGACTAGAACAGTCTGTGCGTCTGTGGATTCATCTAGAAAAGTTTATACTATTCACGAACCAGGTGTAAGTATGAGTAAGTATGACTGTATTCTACTTTTATGTTTACTATATACCCATGTAAACTTAAGATAGTAATACAGGGGTGCAATACGGTCTCCGTGGTCGATTTCCGTATTGCACGCCTGACGATTCTACTTTCTCTGAACTTCTCGGAATGTTCAGTACTTTTCAATATTTTACCAATTCAATCTCCAGAATTTATCTTTAAATATATAACACTGCTAGTATTTTGTCAGTAAATTAAAGTATCAGCTTGGATTAAGACCAAATATTAACAGCACAAGCAGGTAAAATGTTACTCAATTTATCATTAACATGGTATAAGCATTGTCATCGTCATTGTCATCGAAAGCATTGTCAAAAGCTTCGCTAGCGAACTCATCGTTCCTCCGCTTCCATGACATTTTCTCGTTCAATACAACGACCCAAATGCACAAGTATGATGTATTTCATGTAAAATCTATATTGCTTATCTGCTAAATTATCTATTCTACTTGATATATAATTGAACGGTGTACGACTTATTTGTTTTCATTTGTTGGTCACTTACCAAGGGGGTGGGATAGCGCAGTGGTTAGCGCGTTCGGCTTCGGATCAAGAGGTCCGGTGTTCGAATCCCGCCAGGGGCACGGCAACTTTGTCTGCAGTAAGGTTTGGATGCAATGCTACACTGAATTTCAGCGTATGGTTAGCTAGTTCGCTAGTTCCAGTCGATGCTCGCAGGTTTCACCGCAAAGCATAGTCACATGGCGTTGCGGGCTTTCTTCCTGCCATAATACTAGCAGCCGCGATATAAGTGAAATACTCTTGAAGCGGCGTTAAACCACAACTCACCTCACATCACCACACCTAACTTATCAACTTCTGAATATGTGTATTATAAATGTTACTCATCGACTCAAACTACGATCAGGGCTTTTAGGTTTCACATCTTGTATAGCTATTTTCAATCTATCGGTGTTACAACTGTTGTAAACGTATAATCTATGAGTCCACTGCTATACAGACGACGCCGTAACTTAAATATAACGCAAGACGCATCACACACTCATTTTATACACCATGATCCGATGATTCTCAACCGTTTCAATATCAGTGTTTAACTGAACTGAAATTTATGTATATTTAAATATATAACGCATCACACACTCATTTTATACACCATTATCCGATGATTCTCAACCGTTTCATTATCAGTATTTAACTGAACTGAAATTTATGTATATTTAAATATATAACGCATCACACACTCATTTTATACACCATTATCCGATGATTCTCAACCGTTTCATTATCAGTATTTAACTGAACTGAAATTTATGTATATTTAAATATATAACGCATCACACACTCATTTTATACACCATTATCCGATGATTCTCAACCGTTTCATTATCAGTATTTAACTGAACTGAAATTTATGTATATTTAAATATATAACGCATCACACACTCATTTTATACACCATGATCCGATGATTCTCAACCGTTACATTATCAGTATTTAACTGAACTGAAATTTATGTATATTTAAATATATAACGCATCACACACTCATTTTATACACCATTATCCGATGATTCTCAACCGTTTCATTATCAGTATTTAACTGAACTGAAATTTATGTATATTTAAATATATAACGCATCACACACTCATTTTATACACCATTATCCGATGATTCTCAACCGTTTCATTATCAGTATTTAACTGAACTGAAATTTATGTATATTTAAATATATAACGCATCACACACTCATTTTATACACCATTATCCGATGATTCTCAACCGTTTCATTATCAGTATTTAACTGAACTGAAATTTATGTATATTTAAATATATAACGCATCACACTCTCATTTTATACACCATGATCCGATGATTCTCAACCGTTTCATTATCAGTATTTAACTGAACTGAAATTTATGTATATTTAAATATATAACGCATCACACACTCATTTTATACACCATTATCCAATGATTCTCAACCGTTTCATTATCAGTATTTAACTGAACTGAAATGTATGTATATTTAAATATATAACGCATCACACACTCATTTTATACACCATTATCCGATGATTCTCAACCGTTTCATTATCAGTATTTAACTGAACTGAAATTTATGTATATTTAAATATATAACGCATCACACACTCATTTTATACACCATTATCCGATGATTCTCAACCGTTTCATTATCAGTATTTAACTGAACTGAAATTTATGTATATTTAAATATATAACGCATCACACACTCATTTTATACACCATTATCCGATGATTCTCAACCGTTTCATTATCAGTATTTAACTGAACTGACTTTATGTATATTTAAATATATAACGCATCACACACTCATTTTATACACCATGATCCGATGATTCTCAACCGTTTCATTATCAGTATTTAACTGAACTGAAATTTATGTATATTTAAATATATAACGCATCACACACTCATTTTATACACCATTATCCGATGATTCTCAACCGTTTCATTATCAGTATTTAACTGAACTGAAATTTATGTATATTTAAATATATAACGCATCACACACTCATTTTATACACCATTATCCGATGATTCTCAACCGTTTCATTATCAGTATTTAACTGAACTGAAATTTATGTATATTTAAATATATAACGCATCACACACTCATTTTATACACCATTATCCGATGATTCTCAACCGTTTCATTATCAGTATTTAACTGAACTGAAATTTATGTATATTTAAATATATAACGCATCACACACTCATTTTATACACCATTATCCGATGATTCTCAACCGTTTCATTATCAGTATTTAACTGAACTGAAATTTATGTATATTTAAATATATAACGCATCACACACTCATTTATTCACCATGATCCGATGATTCTCAACCGTTTCATTATCAGTATTTAACTGAACTGAAATTTATGTATATTTAAATATATAACGCATCACACACTCATTTTATACACCATTATCCGATGATTCTCAACCGTTTCATTATCAGTATTTAACTGAACTGAAATTTATGTATATTTAAATATATAACGCATCACACACTCATTTTATACACCATTATCCGATGATTCTCAACCGTTTCATTATCAGTATTTAACTGAACTGAAATTTATGTATATTTAAATATATAACGCATCACACACTCATTTTATACACCATTATCCGATGATTCTCAACCGTTTCATTATCAGTATTTAACTGAACTGAAATTTATGTATATTTAAATATATAACGCATCACACACTCATTTTATACACCATTATCCGATGATTCTCAACCGTTTCATTATCAGTATTTAACTGAACTGAAATTTATGTATATTTAAATATATAACGCATCACACACTCATTTTATACACCATTATCCGATGATTCTCAACCGTTTCATTATCAGTATTTAACTGAACTGAAATTTATGTATATTTAAATATATAACGCATCACACACTCATTTTATACACCATTATCCGATGATTCTCAACCGTTTCATTATCAGTATTTAACTGAACTGAAATTTATTTATATTTAAATATATAACGCATCACACTCTCATTTTATACACCATGATCCAATGATTCTCAATATCATTATTTAACTGAGCTGAACCTTTATTTAAATTTACAAATACAATAGCATAAGCATGTGCAGCTAGTGAATCAGTAAATGTACATAATGATGATTAGACTTATTTCTTGAAAGACAATGATGTTTTTAAAAAAAATGTTTCTTAAAGTTCCTAGCTTATTAGAATTAAATACATTTAAATTCATGTTGCACACATAACCAAGTACCGGTATACATCTATGACAAGACTTTCAATTCAAGGCAGGCTGTCATTTTCTTGAAAATCGTTGAGTGAAGCAAATTTATTTGCATTTTCTGTTCCTGTCATGAGAGTCATATATTTCCTGCCAAACATTTAGCGAAGGCATGAAATTAAAGAGGTTGAACGTTTAAGGGGTTAAAATTTCATAAATGTAAAGAAAACGATGTTTATGAGTATACATTAATCGAGACGTGATAGATGATAATTGTGTTCAATTCATGTCATGCAGTTATTCAAATGTCTTTTTTTCTACTTATAATTCAGAGAACGTTGTGTTCAAAGATATTTGCAACATTATATGGACGGTTAAACAGGTTTGCAAACGTAGATAGAATTTTAAAAAGGTAATAGCGACTTCTTAACTCACTGTTATTGTCTTTCAAGAAAGGCCATGGAGGATGTAAATATATTTTTGTAAGATGTTTGTCAGGTGATTCATTGTATGGTTGGCATTATCTAAAAACAGAAGATATATCATTGTGTCTGTTTTGTCGACCTGTACGTTAGACAAAGTATAGGATTCCTTGTTTGTGCAAGATATACTTTATTGCATTATATCATATGACAAGGCGATAAGACAAGAGTTGTAGCTGAACAGTGTTATCTTTTTTTGCGTCACAGTAGGTTATTTTACAAATAACATTGGACTAGTGCAGTGCATTTTATGTATATATTATTGTCTTTAACAAAGGTACATGTATATAGCTCAATATATTGTCTTTAACTTATTACATTTATACAAAGATACTTTATTCACTGTATATGTTGGTGCATATATGAAAGATTCGTCAATTTACATGCGCTGATTTCCAAATAAGAAAATACTTCCGTTTCTAAAGACAACTCTATTCGATTTTGTCCATATTCAACTCTGAACAAAATGTTTGTAGCACAGTCAGCTGTCGCTGCAAACCGTTTACCAGAAATGAAAATATAAGTTTATCATCTCGAAGCAAAAGTAAGAGTAGATCATTGATTTTGGGGTAAACAAATATTCCATTATTACACGATGCGTACATTTGTATCTACAAGTTCATTAAAAAACCAGATGAATTAGTAAGGGGCTTAGGACACAGCCTTGCCTCACGCCCGCTGTAGAATTAAAGGTTTCAGTATAACCTGAATTAGTTCTAACGCAGGCTGCAACAGATTCATACATGCTTCTAAAATTATTAAAAATGTTACCAAGACATCCCCTAGTATGTAACATGAATAGTAATTTTTGCGGTCAACAAAATCGCAGGCTCTCTTAAAGTCGGTAAAAGCGCAATACAATCGACCTTTAGTTTTGCATACATATTTTGGGCATAATGATTGTATTACACATAAATTATCAGATGTGTTGTAATCTGGTCTAAACCAAGCTTGGGATTCGTCAAGAAGTTCATTTATATCAACCAAGGCGCGTAAACGTCTTTCTAAAATATAGGCAAATAGTTTACCAGAAATATTCAAAAGGTATATGCAACGATAGTTGGATGGATACTATACACTACAAGATTTGAAAAGAGGAACCATTGATTCGGAGTAATATTATCCTTGACTGTTGATTTCGTTAGGCGACTTTTTAAGGTACGCCAACATATTTTACAGTCTGAATTTATCGCTGCCGTTTTTATATCCTCTGCAGCTTTAAATAAATAATTATATTTTCTCAACTGGCAAGGTTAGATGGACATTTATACTTTCTGAACGATTCAGAAGTCTTTTTTCAGACTTAAATATGCCACCTTCATGGTCAATTCTCTATATCATTCAAAATCATTCTTCAACAGTTGTTAGCAGAAGAATGAACGCATCTGAAACACAATACTGCCATTCAGTTATCTCCGTGAGGTCATCAGCATTATGGCATCATGCATTGTTACGTAATCGATTTTGTGACGTCAATTCATTGTTAGCAGATGTTAGTGATGTAAAGCCTTGTGATGTGGTTAATTATTGATTCAATAGGATAATAACAATTTTATATTTTGTACATTACTTGATCTCACACAGACGATATCCTCTGTGGTAGGCAGTTTTGGATAATAAGCGGGCTTACTCCCTGCAATAATACTAGCAACCATGATAGGGGTGAACTATTCTTGAAATGTGTCTCAACTCACCTAATGTGAGCAAAACGCTGTAACCCCACAAAACCCCATATTGTACTGAGATCTGATCAACAATAACACATAAAAGAAGGAAATAAAATGTATATAAACATTTTATTTTGAGATGGCAAAATTAAATATTTTCAACATATTCAGTGAACATGTATTGTAACTAACATATCAGTGCACAATTAACAATTAATAATGAAGTAGACAATGCCTGTCTACGAGTGAGTACGAGAAATAAAGGGAAATTAACTGTTTCAATATTTTAGCTAGATCTATTGCATCTAGATACTGTATTATTTGACAAATTGGTGACAATGTCGTATGTTCTTACCGTGGACAGAAGATTTACGTAGTCTCAACGAAGTGAGCACTGCAGACAACGCTTAAAGGACTGAGAATCAATTTATCATGACGAATAGCAATTATCAATGATTTCTTCAGGTTTTCATTCTTTGGAAACTTATGTCCCATTCGATGTGAGCAGTTTGGAACGCAACGCATTGCTGGCGGCATTCTGCATTATCAAGATATCTCTGGTGAAACGTCTCGGTTGCAAAGGGAGATAACTCTATGGATCTTAGTTTTCCTGTGCTGCATCTGACGACGTAATTTTTAGTGATATCCCTCATTACCAAATTATACTGTTTATTAGGCTAATCAAATGTTTGTTTATGTAAGTATAAAGGCTTAGATAAAATTCAAGTGACATGAATGGTGACGAACTTGAGTTGCTTTGGTTTAAAAAATGTTCATTAAAATTCGAAACAATTTGCCATTAGAACGGCTTTTATCTATTTGTATTTTCTTTACAGATGTCCTGCAAAGCGAGGCGGATAAGGTTCCGAACGAGCTTCTCAACGAGCTTCTCAACGAGAATGAATGCTGACTCCTGGGTGTTTGACCTCGATCAGGAGGAACCCAAATCAAAGAAACCAAGGACTACAAGAGTCCATTGAAAGAAGTCGAGGAACTGAAGGAACACTATTGAAAACATTTCAAGAACAAAACCACTCCAAAACGTGGTGAGATTCCGGAAAAGTTCAAGAAAATGAATTAACGTAAGTGTGTTCGTAAGTGTGTTCGACGAGATTATCGTTTGATAGTGAGGAAAATATCGGCAAGGAATCAAAAAAAATCTGACTGATGCTAGAAGTAATGTGTAATGTCCATATCTATTGGTATTATTTTCTTTCCAATATATTATAACTTGACAGGAAAGTGAGTGACACCTCTGATTTGTAACTTTTCTCAACATTTAAAATTTCTTCCTGTGCAAAGTATAAATTATCATGTATGATTTGTAAGTAAATATGTTTGAAACAATGAGTGATTGAATTTATTTAATAATGTTCCTAAAAGAAACCAAATGAATTTGGTATGGAACATAATTCTAAAACTGATTAATCCATGATTCTTTCGAAATATGATTATACAGTCTTTCTAGGATGTACCATATCATATTCATTGATGTTTGAGGGATCTATTATACATTAATACGAGCTATACACCTCCATTTTACTTAAGAGAAGTTGCCCAGAGAGACTCGTCTGAACTTAGAAGTTATATCTATTCTGAATATATTTTGACTTTTTGTAATCACCATTTAAAATCTTAGCATTGTTATTTTCCTACCAAGAGTATCAAGAAGTTTGAGTGGAAGAATTAACATATTTTCTGTTCACGTTACAATGCTGTGTTGTGATTAAAATTGTTTTTAAGTATTTTATTATTGGTTGTTTTCAAGTTTACATCTAGTGTCGCAATGTGGCACCATGGTTAATGACTGTCATTATTTGGAAAACTGATGACGTTAACAATGTGTGACTTTTTTTCTGTCACTATTTACGGATAATGATTGTTTTCAAATGGCAATATAACACACACGTATAATGTAAAAAATAACAGATTTTTAGAAGAATTCTCTGTTCGCTACCACTGCAAACAAAGTGTCATCAGTCTCTCAACTCAAATGTTAAAACCAAGATTGTGCCGCATTGCAATCTCATAATGGCTTAACATTGGACGGATGAACGGAAGAATGGACGAAGGATTTTTTTGTAACCCCTCCAACATCGATGTGGCTAGCTTTTGATAAAATGTACATCGATCACTTGTCCCTTCCCTTCCCGTGGAATGGTGTAGGACGAAATGGATAATTACTGTCGTGCTGCTTCGGTCCTCTCAATTTAGATTGATGCCCATGATGTCCAGTTGCTAATTCTTATCACTGACAAAGTAAAGCTCATTTCCTGTTTGAATCAGTTACGATGGGTCACATGATGGATACACTGTACGTGTATTTTCAACTTACAGTTTTCGTAACATATCACCACTTCAGATACATTATTGAATTACACATTGGAGAGGGAGAGGTCACATGTAACGAATAACGATTGCATATTATATTCTTTTAGTTTAGGTCATAGTTTTTTGTTTGCATGGTAATTAAATTCGTCCCCCATATTGGCCAAATCATTTTCCAAGCATATGATTATATTGATTGTATTTATAGGTGTTGTATAAATAAAATCTTGTTTGAAACGAAGATTCTGATATGAAACTACTGCATTAATCATGCACTTGTGTCAGTCTGATCGACGGTTTCCGAGGATTAAAATTTGCAAAATAGTGCATCTACCGGGATAGGAACTCATATCGTTCAGATGTTTCCTCTCAAAATCATCCGTTAACAGCCCGTAGACTCACATGTTCTGACGCAATTCAGTTAACCAATCACAAGAGGTCCAACAAAAGCTTTCGGTGCGAAAAGCTAGCGGCAGATAACTCCAAACAGCTATCTTTTAGTCTGTTCCGAATGCTTTCAAAACAGCGACCGTTGATGTGATTGGTCAGCTATTTGTCTGGGCTTTTGCTGCGCAAAACTGGTTCGAAACACGCGCCTTTACAGGATGTTTTCAGATCTTGTGGCGAGGAATCTACAGAACCTGTTCGTATCCCGGTAGATGCAATTTGTTGCAAATTTTATTCCCCGGAACAAGGTCGATTTTAATCAGACTGGCACTTGTGTCATTAGAATGCCCTTGTAAACTTTTAACATGTCATGATGTGACATCTGGGTTGATAACAGTTAAGATTATTGTGTTTCATGCATCATGATTTAATAGCATACATGTATCCATTGACTGATTAAAAACAACCTTTTTGATGTCTTTCTCCCTCTCTACCACAATTTGAGAATATATTTTACAGGTGCGTTTCATCTTTATATTGTCATCAATACACACATTTGAAAGTTGACGTTATACTCCGTTGGAACCACGCAGTTCCTAATATGGTAATAATGGCTGTATATTTGCTATCAGAATCATCTGCCCATTGAACATCAACGTTTGAAGAGATTTGTGAAATGTAATATGTAAAATGAAATGTAATGTCATATATACACAAGCTGTAACCTCTTTATTTCTATCAGTTCATGTGGAGCAGTATAAGTCTCTGATCATGAGCAATGTCTAATATCTATATCTATACAAGTGGCAGGCCTGCAATTGAAAGTGTTATTATTTCGCGTTAACTGGCTATTTCAATCTTGTTTACTTGGCTCAATGGAAATGGATTATATAGATATGAATTGGTACATGACGATTGATCAATTAAATCATTTCAGAAAGATGATGCAAACATATTTATGAAAAATTACACGATCTCAATAGTCCACAATAGCAAGATATAACGAATTCATAGGCATACTATGCAAAACTACCAATATGGACATCCTTATGTAAACAGTATATACAATTCAATACTTTCCCCACAGCTATTCCTCTACAATTGCCTATTGATCTACGGAGGCAGGATATACTGACACAAATATCATCTTACAGGAAGAAGCAATTTGCGTTATATCAGGCCAAGCACATTACCCAATTGGACATACGATCAGATGAGAAAACGTCTACTTGTGGGATTGATTGCTTTATGTTGTTAACGGATTTCTGCAATCCATCAAGACAAATCCAGACTTACCTTAATCAATGGGATCGACTTCCGGCGCCACAGGACTTTCCTTTTTACAATACGACGAGACGTCTGCCTATCAAATAGACAACTGTACTACCTCAACCAATATGATATTTTATGAGCAAGGGATGGTCCTACTGGTATCAACATTCTTGTATCAAGATTGTATCTTTTCTCAATCATATAAACATTTTGTAAGTAAGGAGATTGGCTGATCTTGATGATAAATGATATATATTACTGATAAATAGCACATCAGTATATCTTTACTTTGTATACATGTGTACGTTTTACATTAATTTTCAATATACTTAAGGATATTATACTGACCCTGTTTAATTAGATAATAGACAATGGGTTCTGACGTGATCGATATCTTACCTTTACATATATAATAAAATAGTATTTGTGAAGTAATAAGGGATTTGAAAAGTACTATGTGATAACAAACAATCAACGTACATGTTCTTAAAGTACTATGACAATTGTGAAAATACATTCTTTATAACCACGGATGTATATTTAATGGATGTTTGTATAATCTCTGTGATATGTTGGTGTACCATTGCTCCCACAAAAGAATTATCTGATGTTTCAACTATTCTGGAAATGTCGGACAAAGATCTGTTGAGAAAACGTCTACTCATAGAAATGATTTATTTGTGTTGTAAACGGATTTCTGTAATCCATCAAGATAACGAAAGACTTACGTTGATCAATAGCACCGATAGGTGCCACAGGAATTTCCTTTTTACTGCAGGTCAACAATATCAAGTTTGCAGCCTACCAACTGGACTGCCTCAAAACATATGTTTTATGATAACTAAATGGACACATTTAATGGGAAAAGAATTGGATGTTTTACATAGTCTACGAATGATCTGCAGAACTCCGTGAACTGGACATTCTATTTCACACACAAACTGCCATGCGAAAGAAAGTACTCACTCTGTTGATTTTATCAGACATTGTTTGTATGTATGTATTGTTTCGATTGCAAATATCTCAAGTTGTGTATGTCATAATCTAAAAGTGAAAAGTACAGGTTTTAGTCAGCAGTAAGGAATACTTCTACATGTTTTTTTGGATGAGCAACAACTGTTCATCGACATAAAATATATATTCTATGTGAAAATTAATAAATGTGCCTGATTCCTCTCACATTTGCAACATTTTAAACATGGTAGGGGTTGGTGTAAATTGCATTTCTTACCCCTGTGTTAATTAAATAAAGATATATTACAAACATTTAACCAGTCACCCATTAATTCATTCAAACTACTGCAGTTAAGTATTATTGTGGCCAGTCATAGTCAAATGCATCGGATTTATTTTACACATTGAATTAATCAAAAGTCACTGAGGTGAGTACTTTCTTTTGCATGGCAGTTTATGTTTAATGGTACATTATTTTGGCATAACAGAGTACCAACGAGATTATATTTCATAAAATAGTTTGTTATATAATACTTTGGTCCATTTCCGCAATCCACATAACTTGATCCAATATACTTCTATAATGTCCACTTTGGTCGTGGGGATCTATCAACTCAATCGCCTACTGACCTACTTTTAGAAATTGGATTTGCAAAAGACAAAATGAAAATGAACAGTGATGGATATGATAATGAGATGAAAAATCAAAGCTCTTAACATGTAGGATATACACTGTGAGCAAATGGCACCCCAGCACTATCTGCCTATGGATATAGGGTTCCTTGTTATTATCTCCGCTTTCCTATCACATCATGATTGTTTTTAATAATTTTGTAATAAAACATCATGTTCAACACAAATTTACAAATACATGCATTAAAGGTAGCACATACGTACCCTGGGAGAAAATTGGCGTTTCAGTTTCAACATATAAAGTGAGCAAAATGAAAACTTGACACTTGGCCAACAAATTATAATATTTGTTTTAAATCATTTATTGCATTCGTATTCTGTGCAAAGATCAATTGGGTATGATCAGAAGACAGAAACACATAATCACATTTGTCTTTAATGTCGATAACGATTGTGTCAACCTCTATCGTCTCGTACAGCCACACAACGTCTCCTCATGAATCTTAAAACGTTAGTTATCACTGACCGAGGGAGACGTCGCCATTTATTTTCGTTTGAGAACTGGTACATGGTTCAATTAAGTCCATCAAGCAAGCTGTTTGGGTTTGTGTGTACTGTTTTGTACAACTCAATAATCACACTGCTCATTTTGCTACTTTCAGTAAATGAATGTATTATTTTAATTAAGGCAGAATGTAATGTAACCAAATATATTTTCCTTACGATTTGTACTTAAATTCAGTGTCAGTTATGTAGTAATATCGTATCTATTGAGAAAGTAACACTTTACTCTTTACATTCCAAAGCATATACATCAATCAAAGGTGTGCAGACACTATATTTTAACCCTTTCCGCCTTGACAGGGGATATGTTCGACTCTCTCTGCTTGTTTGTTTGTATTGTTAATGTTCACATGTCACACCAAATACGCAATAGATATACAATTATCTGATTATTTATTACTCGAAGGGGAACTTTTATATACAAATCACATTAACAACGCAAATCATGTCAAATCAATATTTTGCTGACAATATCAGCCATTGATAGATGAGAACATGAAAAGTGTCACGATATCATTTCAAGAATTGTCTCAACATGAGATAAGTAATTTGCCTTGTATCTGTCCTATCGTATAGCCTGATTTAGCATCAGTGCAAAATAAATAAAATCCCTGAGGTGTTTTTCTCCAAACCATTAAGGTTAATCTTGGAGCTGCCTGATCAATGAAGCCCTCATAAAGCCTTACAGGATTACGCCCACAATGCGGTTACACGAGATGAGGATGTCAATGTCACAAATGGACCTTTGGAATAATCTGTCCACATGATTTCCTGGGCAAAGCATAAAAAAACCTTGATTTGATACAGCAGAAACAAGTCTTACTCGTTTAATCCATTGTATATAACTGCCACTACTGCTGCTGCTGCTGCTGCTGCTATTAATTGTTAATATTGCCTATCTGAAAACACAATGAATAATTTCCGAATAATTATTGTAATATTTTTGATGATGTGACACATGCATTCTGATGTGTCACTTTATAAAGATGGGTATTCATTGTAAATAGGAATTTTGTCATCTTAATCCTTATTATACATTCATGTTGTATACACGAAAATAAATTTGAATACTGTCTGAAGTTTAACTGGTACTGCAGTGTTTATACAGCATGTCATCGCAATGCATATTATGCTTTAATTTTATACAAAACAGTCTCTAGATGCAGGCACTTGACATTGTAAAATGAATAAAATATGAGCAATATTGCACTTTCTATTTCATGTAGACGATAGGGAGGCAACCACTGGGCAGAACTAATGATGTTTTGGCATGGAACATATCAAAACGATTCTTATATGTATATATAGAGAGATGACCACAGTCCTCTTAGGATTTATTTTTTTTACCATTTCAATGGAAACTCAAATTAGATTTTTGTTTTTGAATAAACATTAAAATTGTATAAGGCATTCCTCAAATAAACTTTGAAGCAATCATCACATGCAGATGTGCCTTTTGAGTTTTTTACTCTCTGCATTGTCATTTTTGGTCAGAACTCAAAAACCATAAGGTTTGCAGAACAGACACTTTTTAGATGAAGCTCGTTCAAATATGTGTCACAATCATCTGCTAGGTTGAATTTAATACGAAAGATTTAAATATATCATAATACTATTAACACAAAAGCAGAGACATTGGCTCTGCAGTCCAACAGGCTTTAAACAATAGATATAAGATCTGGTACAAGCTCAAGAAATATTAATCATTGCTTCTTAGTCCATTGCGCCATTAAACAGTTTGTGGCGTCATTGTAGCGTGCCGTTGCAAGAAAAGTTGGCCGGCTCCTGGCTATTTTTACTTGATTGAAATTGAAAAACATTGTTAAAAAAGAAATTATAACACTCGAAAGTGTGCCTCATGACTTTACTGAAACTTTGGAAATGTGAATATGACCCTTGTCTCACCACAATTCACACCCATTTTGTAAAGTCATATGATACACTTCCACATGTAATAATCTCTGTATATTGTGTTTCTGTCAAACGTGTTAACTCTCTTTGCAAAGGAAAGGGTGAATAATTTTTTAAATTAACTTTGATTTTGAAGAAATAAAACGACGTTCTAAATACAGTATGCGAATTGAACAATTAATATAAAGAATAATTTTATAATTTGCTCAGTATACCAGTATTTGCATATATGCTTATCTTTTTATGTTGTCCTCCTAGCTAACTCAATTGCCAATTCCAATTCTAATAGAGGTAATGTTCTCAGTACTAGTGTTCTCACCCTTTCTGTCGCGCTGTTTGTCTGTGAGGAGAAATTGTCTTTTTCATTTACCTCTGCATCAGTCATAACATCTGACTCATTCTATGTGTATGTAAATGTATGTGATAAGCTGTCTAGATCTCCCGAGCTGCAAACTATTCCCTCCCCGTCTCGATACTGTAAGTTTCACTTTTTCATATTGCCTCACATTGGCAATTGTGCATTTTGTAATGATTTAAAGTGGCAGTAGCACGTTTTTTGGAAAAAAATTGTTTTTTAAATTTTCCATTTATAATGATAGTTTATGTCATTTATAAACACTTTAGAGGGTTAAAAATCTTATTACACAAACCAATTATTCATAGTGGTAATAACGGTGTTGCGTTAAAAGCAAAAATTGCATGGCGGCCATTTTATTGTGAACACATTTTATTATTTCGAAGGACAAAAACGATTCCCATGAATTTACGAAACCATGTACACTCATTTTTAACTTGATTTTCAGAAAGGGGAAGGGGTGTTTTACTATTGGTGACATTATCTTTCAAATTCATTTCATCGACTTATTTGAGCGAAAAAACATGCTACTGCCCCTTTAAGCTTTTTAATGGCGTTATTTCAATACTTTTAGGTCTATTTTAAGTCCGACATTATATGAATTGATATATGATGGGATTTTGATTCTGATGCATTTTCTTAAATAATATCTTTGAAACAATAAACCAAACATTATAGCACTTATTCCACTGTTATCACTACTTTATGAGTTTGCTTTATTCAGGTGAAGTGTATGTATAGAATGAAAGACTGAAACGGGTTATCATTATTGACCAATGTCTAGACTTCATATCTATTGGGACAGTTGGAAAGGTCAGCGAATGGAGGGATTTTTAGTTATGAGGCGAATATATCTGATAGCAGTCCAACAACCACAATGGACTTGAGTAAAAGTTCGCTGAAAATAGTTAATTTGAGCTAAAACTCATATTGGTAAACAGTGAAACGTAGTCAATCTGATGCCACAATCAAGTATCGCACCATTTGAGTAAGTGAAGTGTTAAATAAATAGTGACCAATGAACACTTTGGGTGTAAAGAATGACATAACTATGTAGTATTATGATGTTATTTTATATTGGATGAATGCAAACATTTTATACTTGAATTTGAACTTAAATAAGAAATGTAATTTGAATTGAGAAATAAATGTTCATTGTTTATTAGCATATATATATATATATATATATATATATATATATATATATATATATATATATATATATATATATATATATAGGAACCATCTGAAAGAATTAGTACATTACCGTTATCAGATCACTTTGCCAGTAGTTGATGGTAGACAGTATACATTATGATACTACATACCCATACGTCTACTGATGCATCAATCAAGTGAGAATCCTGAAAAAGAATTAGTGACCCCATTTGTAGGAAAATCACTTAAGATATTTCAGCTGCTAATAGAGAGAAGGAATACCTCTCTACTGTGACAAATGAATCTTCCATTTCGGTGAATACATTTCAAGATGATGTTATGCGTGGTCATCGACCTACATTTTCGCAAAAGAATTATATTGAAAGATTGTCAATTTTAATTTTACATATCCTAGAACATTGAGAGTTTATGAGACATATAACAACGTTAATTGAATATCTGTGGTGTTTATATACATGTAAGTCGGACAGACACTGACATAAACTTGCATAAACCCGATTCACTTGGGTTTGTAATAGTGTATAAGTGATTATAAAGTCTAGCACTAGATTCGCAAAGTTTGAATAACGTGAAGACAATGGAATATTTAAATTACGTATTTACCACGATATTTAGTATGAATGTACTGACTTTGATAAAGACTTGATATGAAAAGAACATTAGCGATATTGAAGTGACAATCACAGAAAACTTATTTTCAAAGTTAAAACGCAAATGAGCTATCTCAGCCAATATTTCAAATAAGATTCTGTCAACGCTGCTGTCAGTTCATGGTGTGCTTAATATAAAAACATGTGCAAGTGTGCAAGTGACAATTACAATCAATTGTTACATGATCATGTATGTCATGTATGCAATATTATTCCATGTGCGACAGCGTCAACTTAGAGAGTGTTAATGATATATGTAAAACTATAGTCTTCCCTTGTAATAAGTCTGCACTAAAAGTATCAGTCTGATTTATTTGATAAACGACTTACACATAACCAATGATAACAACACGTGAAATTTCCACTATATTCTGGGAAACATTGAAACTACATTTTTGATCGTATAATGATCCCCAATGTCAGTGAAACATTACTTTACTCCATTTAATCCAATAAGAAAGGCATGGGTTAATTTTGCATAACCATGTTTGCCATTATGGCCATGATAAACAGTAAGATGCAGAAAAATGTATTTAACAAATGATATATTGCATGATATAGAGATCCATCAAATGAATGTGCAGAAACTGACAAACGTAATGTGCATCCCTGAAGTCAATATCTACACGATCATCTGAAAACCGTTCCAAGGTTTTGTGTGTTGTCTTGGAAATAACTTTGTCAATAAAGTATACGGTGTCATAAAAGTTACAAAATTCATAGCATTAATCATTATTTCGCCCACTTAACTTCGGCACAAATTTGTTATGTATAACCGCTCAGATGACTTACAATTAATGGAAAACTGTTCCCCTATTCAACCCAACTCCACATTACAAAACAAGCTCCATCATTCACGTTGTGCGGACATTACCTTGATTTGGTAGTATGTCACGACAGATCGGAGTGTTTTATATATCTTACACTACTTAAACTATTTCATGTCCATTCATCTTAATAATATCTGATTCGCAGATGTGAACTTAAAGGGGCAGTAGCAAGTTCATGAAATCTATTTAAAAATATTGTCACTAATAGTAAAACATCCTTTTCTCTTCGGAAAATCTAGTTAAAACTGAATATACATGGTTCCCTAACGCCATGGGAATCGTTTTTGTTATCCGAGATAATATAAAATGATCGCCATCCCATGTTTGCTTTATACGCAACAAATTCAAATGACACATAATTGGAAATTTGCAAAAAACGTTCTACTGCCCCTTTATTGTTTAATATTTTGTTCCATTTACCCCAAGCACAGATACTGTTATATGATCCAAATGTTGTACATGCCCATGGACATGTAAAATCTAAGTTTTTTAAAACCAAATTGCTAGAACATTTAAAAGAGTTTTCTGTGAATTAATTGTTGATAAGTTTCAATTTTGTGTTCGTTTTTTCTTGTGTGATGATTGGTCAAGCTCATACAGGTTCTCATAACCACTCGTTAACCACGACACTAACATGGTTATTTCTAATAAAATCACATTTAGTCTTATAGAACTATTTATGCGTGCCTTGAAACAGATAACGTTATCATAACTTCGTTCCACACTCTCTATACAAACAGGGATGTTTGTGAATGCATATTTCATGAGATGCATGTATCAAATCGATCCGCTAAAATTACTGGATAATCAATCAATTCAAATTTTCTAGTTTTCTAGTTTTGCTATTAATTATTTAGATCCATAATTTTATTAAATTTGCCTTGTCTTTTCATCTCAATCACTTGGTGTATAATAAAAAGGCAAGATACACCTTAAGACTGACCATGTGAAATATTTAACAGATTACCTTTATTAATGTTACACTCTCACCGTTTCAAATATGATGAACATTTACGGAACTTAATGAACCGTCACAAGAGTTTTGATAATTTAGTTACTGCCAGGTCATCCTAGATAGTCTTCTTTCAACATGAATGATTAAATCTGAGGTCGTGCACATTGCTTCCCTCACACAAAAATTAAGCGAGGATTTAGATAAGAATACAATTAGCTTTCACCATTATTGCTTTACCGTGTGATAGACATTCTCTTCCCACAGAGGTTACTCCCTTCAGATTTCCGATCCTACCCTCTGTTCTTTGTCGCTTGAAATCGGGAGCAGAACCAAAATCCCCTAGGGGTGGAAAGAGAAATCTCATACGGTGTCCCTGCTTCTTAACCAATGAAAACTCATCTTGAATTGGCCATGTGAACCGGGTGACTTCAAAGATCTTGGCATTTTACTCTGAAGGGTCTTGCTCATTAGCATATGTCATTCAAATATGTCTGATGTAAATAACGCAAATGAACTGTTTTGTGTATTTGTCTGATTTGGTCTTCTTTGTTTATAAGTATGTTTATGATCAATAGTTTTCACAAAATCAAAAAGCATATTTCGAGGAAAACACAGAAAACACAGGAAAACGAGAAAACGTTTGCCTTACGTTTATTTTATCATTATGACGTGTCATTGGCAAATGTCACTTTTACAACGGCGTCGCTGATTGCACAACTAGATTCAATTGCAACCAATCAGGACACTCCCTTTCCGCTCCCGATTTCAAGCGTAAAACAACAGCGGGTAGGATCGGAAATCTGAAGGGAGAACCTCTGTGGGAAGAGAATGTGTGATAGAGTGCATGGTTTTGTTTTTAAACGTGGACGAAGTGTACATAAAATGTCATGTGGAACATTCATATAGTTTCCTGTGTGGTATCAACATGAGAACACGAGTTAACAAACATACAATTTGACAGGTACATGATCAAAACAGTTACTGAACACATGAGCCTAACTTGCAAATATAGTCTCTTGAAGTATACTCCAACGTTTATACTTAATAACTTTGATTAATGGAATAACAGCATAATACTAATCTTATTGTTATGAAATAAGATAAATCACCACCATCGTTTATTCCAAGGGTGTATGAAGTTATAAATGGCTCTTCTGTGAAAGGGGACGGGCTAGCGCAGTGGTTAGCGTGTTCGGCTTCGGATCAAGAGGTCCGGGGTTCTGCAGCAGAGAACTGTTCTACACGAAGTAAGGTTTGGGTGAAATGCTACACTGAATTTCAGCGCAATACCACCCATGTTTCGCTAGTTCCAGCCACTGCTCGCAGGTTTCACCGCAGTGCATATAGCGGGCTTTCTCCCTGCCATAATACTAGCAGCCGCGATATAAGTGAAATACTCTTGAAAGCGGCGTTAAACCCCAACTCACCTCGCCTCACCTCCTGTGAAATAACCTACTTTTTGTAAAGGATGTGTGTTGTTGTCCTTGGAGCTCACATAACATTCCGAGATTCTAAAATGATAACTCCTAACGCACTCATACTTGTCAGTATGAATAAAGAGCATTGTCATATACAAACTATATTTGACGTTAAGTACTAATCTACAAAGTAAATGAGTATGACGGCCTTATGGAATTATGCAGCAAATATATGTATGTTTTACTGTTACCATCACTAAAGAATCATAACAGAAAATATAAATTCAAATTGTATTGTAATTGTAAGTATATTAACATGAACGTTGTTTTCAACACGAGTTGTCCTCGAATCTTGTACATACGTTTGATGAATTCATGTGAATTGTAATTCTTAAAGGCGCTTTTCTCAAATTTGCCATTTATTATTAAAGTTTATTCAATATAATGGTTGGTTAATGGGTTTCACATCTCATTACACTTCCTGATAAGCCGTATCCAGAGAAAATGCGGCGACATATAAAGCGAAAAATATTTATGGAACTCTTGAGTGTGAGATGTAGATTTGACATTTTGAGAGTTCAGAAAGGAAGATGGTCGACCATTCCATCATTCTACCTTATTTAAAACTCTACTATGAGTGTTAGGTATCGCTACAATATTGCACTTTCTTTTTTAGCTCATCAGGCCTGAAAGGCCCGATGGGCTTATGTCCGTCCGTCCATTCGTCTGTAAACTTTTCGCTTTTTCGACTTCTTCTCCAGAACCATTGACTCTAGAGAGCTGAAATTTATGTACAGACTCCTTTGGTAATGAGGATTCTAAATTGTAGATTTCGTGACCCCATGACCCCAAATGGGGTCACAGCGGTCACAACCTTAAAAGCTATTTTCATCTTTTTCTCCAGTTCCAAAAGGTCTAGAGAGCTGAACTTATATGTGCAGACTCCTTGGGTAATGGGGATTCTAAATTGCAGATTTCGTGACCCCATGACCCAAAATGGGATCACAGGGGTCACAACCTTAAAATCGTATTTTCATCTTCTTCTCCAGTTACAAAAGGTCTAGAGAGCTGAACTTGTATGTGCAGACTCCTTGGGTAATGGTGATTCTAAATTGAAGATTTTGTGACCCAATGACCCAAAATCGGGTCACAGGGGTCACAACCTTAAAAACGTACTTTCATCTTCTTGTCCAGTTCCAAAAGGTCTAGAGAGCTGAACTTTTATGTGCAGACTCCTTGGGTAATGGGGATTCTAAATTGTAGATTTGGTGACCCCATGACCCCAAATCGAGTCACAGGGGTCATTATTTTAGAACCTATCTTTTGCTTGTAAATAATTTATTACTTGAGATAACTTAAATATTTAACCTTAGATATTACATAAATGAAATCCGGTTGAAGTGCAGAGCCCATGGCTCTATTTTTATGTAGATAGGGAGGCAAGCATTGGGCAGAACTAATGATGTTTTGGCATGGTACATATCAAAACGATTCTTATATGTATTATCTATATGAGAGAGATGAACACAGTCCGCCAATGCGTCCGGGCTCTGTCCGGCTCAAAACATTGTGTGAGCAATTCGTACTGATATGACTTTTTTGTTTTTCAAACCTCTTAGGATAATTCTTTGTTTATCCTTTCAATGGAAAGTTATATAAGGCATTCCTCAAACAAACTTTGAAGCAGTCATCACATGCAGATGTGCCTTTTGAGTTTTTTACTCTCTGCATTGTCAGTTTTGGTCAGAACTCAAAAACCTTAAGGTTTGCAGAACAGACAATTTTTAGATGAAGCTCGTTCAAATATGTGTCACAATCATCTGCTAGGTTGAATTTAATACGAAAGATTTAAATATATCATAATACTATTAACACAAAAGCAGAGACATTGGCTCTGCAGTCCAACAGGCTTTAAACAATAGATATAAGATCTGGTACAAGCACAAGAAATATTAATCATTGCTTCTTAGTCCATTGCGCCATTAAACAGTTTGTGGCGTCATTGTAGCGTGCCGTTGCAAGAAAAGTTGGCCGGCTCCTGGCTATTTTCACTTGATTGAAATGGAAAAACATTGTTAAAAAGAAATTATTACACTCGAAAGTGTGCCTCATGACTTTACTGAAACTTTGGAAATGTGAATATAACCCTTGTCTCACAACAATTCACACTCATTTTGTAAAGTCATATGATACACTTCCACATGTAATAATCTCTGTATATTGTGTTTCTGTCAAACGTGTTAACCCTCTCTGCAAAGGAAAGGGTGAATCATTTGAAGAAATAAAACGACGTTCTAAATACAGTCTGCGAATTGAAAATTAATATAAAGAATACTTTTATAATTATAAATAAAAAAATAATGAGGATACTTATATCGCGCTGAACTCCACAACACAAAGGGCCATGCTCAAAGCGCTACACACATTATTACCCTGGTGTAAGGACCAACATCGTTCCTTTTTTCATTCTCAACTCCCTTTGGAGTATGCAATCTGGGCTGCCATTTAAGACGCTCGAAGGTTATCTGTCACATTGCCTGCACTTCCAAACCAGGTACTCAATTGTACTGCTGAGTGAACAGAGGCACATTTCGAATAAAGTCCCTTGCCCAAGGTGACACCACGAGCCTCTCAACTCATGCCTCAGTGTGGGGCAGGGAATCACCCTTCAAACTCTCAGTTTTCATTCAGCAATGAGGCGGGTAACCCACCCATCCAGCGAGCCACGCCCGTTGTTACTGAACTTAACTGATAGCGGTCGACTGAGCTATGCACAGGACCACGTGCCACCACTCAGTATACCAGTATTTGCATATATGCTTATCTGTTTATGTTGTTCTTCTAGCTAACTAAATCGCCAATTCGAATTCTAATAGAGGTAATATTCTCAGTGTTCTCACCATTTCTGTTGCGCTGTTTCTCCGGAGGAGAAATTATCTTTTTAATTTATCTCTGTATCAATCATAACAACTGACTCATTCTATGTGTATGTAAATGTAGGTGAGCAGCAGTCCAGATCCCCTGAGCTGCAAACTATTCCCTCCCCGTCTCGATAACATAAGTTTCATTATTTCATATCACCTACCATTTGCAATTGTGCATTTCGCATGATTTAAAGGGGCAGTAGCACGTTTTTTGGGGATTTTTTTTTTTAAATTTCCCATTTATAATGATAGTTTATGTCATTTATACACTTTAGATGGTTAAAAATCTTATTACACAAACCAATTATTCATAGTGGTAATAACGGTGTTGCGTAAAAAGCAAAAATTGTATGGCGGCCATTTTATTGTGAACACATTTTATTATTTCGAAGGACAAAAACGATTCCGATTGAGAGTTTATGAGACATATAACAACGTTAATTGAATATCTGTGGTGTTTATATACATGTAAGTCGGACAGACACTGACATAAGCTTTCATAAACCCGATTCACTTGGGATTGTAATAGCGTATAAGTGATTATAAAGTCTAGCACTAGATTCGCAAAGTTTGAATAACGTGAAGACAATGGAATATTTAAATTACGTATTTACCAAGATATTTAGTATGAATGTACTGACTTTGATAAAGACTTGATATGAAAAGAACATTAGCGATATTGAAGTGACAATCACAGAAAACTTATTTTCAAAGTTAAAACGCAAATGAGCTATCTCAGCCAATATTTCAAATAAGATTCTGTCAACGCTGCTGTCAGTTCATGGTGTGCTTAATATAAAAACATGTGCAAGTGTGCAAGTGACAATTACAATCAATTGTTACATGATCATGTATGTCATGTATGCAATATTATTCCATGTGCGACAGCGTCAACTTAGAGAGTGTTAATGATATATGTAAAACTATAGTCTTCCCTTGTAATAAGTCTGCACTAAAAGTATCAGTCTGATTTATTTGATAAACGACTTACACATAACCAATGATAACAACACGTGAAATTTCCACTATATTCTGGGAAACATTGAAACTACATTTTTGATCGTATAATGATCCCCAATAACAGTGAAACATTACTTTACTCCATTTAATCCAATAAGAAAGGCATGGGTTAAATTTGCATAACCATGTTTGCCATTATGGCCATGATAAACAGTAAGATGCAGAAAAAGGTATTTAACAAATGATATATTGCATGATATAGAGATCCATCAAATTAATGTGCAGAAACTGACAAACGTAATGTGCATCCCTGAAGTCAATATCTACACGATCATCTGAAAACCGTTCCAAGGTTTTGTGTGTTGTCTTGGAAATAACTTTGTCAATAAAATATACGGTGTCATAAAAGTTACAAAATTCATAGCATTAATCATTATTTCGCCCACTTAACTTCGGCACAAATTTGTTATGTATAACCGCTCAGATGACTTACAATTAATGGAAAACTGTTCCCCTATTCAACCCAACTCCACATTACAAAACAAGCTCCATCATTCACGTTGTGCGGACATTACCTTGATTTGGTAGTATGTCACGACAGATCGGAGTGTTTTATATATCTTACACTACTTAAACTATTTCATGTCCATTCATCTTAATAATATCTGATTCGCAGATGTGAACTTAAAGGGGCAGTAGCAAATTTATGAAATCTATTTAAAAATATTGTCACTAATAGTAAAACATCCTTTTCTCTTCGGAAAATCTAGTTAAAACTGAATATACATGGTTCCCTAACGCCATGGGAATCGTTTTTGTTATCCGAGATAATATAAAATGATCGCCATGCCATGTTTGCTTTATACGCAACAAATTCAAATGACACATAATTGGAAATTTGCAAAAAACGTTCTACTGCCCCTTTATTGTTTAATATTTTGTTCCATTTCCCCAAGCACAGATACTGTTATATGATCCAAATGTTGTACATGCCCATGGACATGTAAAATCTAAGTTTTTTAAAACCAAATTGCTAGAACATTTAAAAGAGTTTTCTGTGAATTAATTGTTGATAAGTTTCAATTTTGTGTTCGTTTTTTCTTGTGTGATGATTGGTCAAGCTCATACAGGTTCTCATAACCACTCGTAAACCACGACACTAACATGGTTATTTCTTATAAAATCACATTTAGTCTTATAGAACTATTTATGCGTGCCTTGAAACAGATAACGTTATCATAACTTCGTTTCACACTCTCTATACAAACAGGGATGTTTGTGAATGCATATTTCATGAGATGCATGCATCAAATCGATCAACTAAAATTACTGGATAATCAATCAATTCAAATTTGGTTTTCTAGTTTTGCTATTAATTATTTAGATCCATAATTTTATTAAATTTGCCTTGTCTTTTCATCTCAATCACTTGGTGTATAATAAAAAGGCAAGATACACATTAAGACTGACCATGTGAAGAATTTAACAGATTACCTTTATTCATGTTACACTCTCATCGTTTCAAATATGATGAACATTTACGGAACTTAATGAACCGTCACAAGAGTTTTGATAATTTAGTTACTGCCAGGTCATCCTAGATAGTCTTCTTTCAACATGAATGATTACATCTGAGGTCGTGCACATTGCTTCCCTCACACAAAAATTAAGCGAGGATTTAGATTAGAAAACAATTAGCTTTAACCATTATTGCTTTACCGTGTGATAGGGTGCATGATTTTATATTTGGTTTAAACATATTTTATTCATCATGAAAAGGATTAGGAACAAGTTCTCCAACTTAGAATACCCTCTCCTTGGTATATACACAGGTGATTTACATATTTTACAAACAGATGACAGATAGATGACAGACAGCAGTATTAGAAGAGGACATAGATTCTATGAAATAGAGTAATATTGATATGCTAAACAAATCGTTTAGTCTCACTTATGAACGTTTGCACTGACTTAAATACACTTGTATTTTGACTTGGTGATAGGTCTGCACTTCCTTCTAATAAAAGTTTGAAGTCGACTGTAGTACCAACTAAATTACAATTGCGCTTTACAGATGCTATACAGTTTGCTCTCTGTTGCTTATACTTTGGGCATTCAAACAAATAATGATATGAATTCTCAACAGGGTTACCACAAGTACAGTTTGAAGTAGTCTTAATTCCAACTCTGTATAAATCAAAATTCAAACAACTTACTGAATATCGCAATTTGGTGTGAAGAATATTTAGATGTCTTTTACCGCATGAATAATATTGGGGTGCATGTACACAACGGTCAGCCAAGGATGATTTAAAAGCTGAGACACTCTTTGAATTACGAATTACGATTTTATATTTAAACGTGAACGAAGTGTACATCCAATGTCATGTGGAACATTCATATAGTTTCCGTTGTGGTATCAACATGAGAACACGATCCGCGAGTTAATAAATATACAATTTGACAGGTACGTGATGAAAACAGTTACTGAACACATGAGCCTAACTTGCAAATATAGTCTCTTGAAGTATACTCCAACGTTTATACTTTATAACTTTGATTAATGGAATAATAGCATAATACTAATCTTATTGTTATGAAATAAGATAAGTCACCACCATTGTTTATTCCAAGGGTGTATGCAGTTACAAATGGCTTCTGTGAAAGGGATATCGCAGTGGTTAGCGGTTCGGCTTCAGATCAAGAGGTCCGGGGTTCGAATCCCGGCAGCTTAGTCTGCAGTAGAGAACTGTTCTACCCGCAGTAAGGTTTTGGTGCAATGCTACACTGAATTTCAGCGCAGTACCACCAATGTTTCGCTAGTTCCAGTCACTGCTCGCAGGTTTCATCACATGGCGTTGCGGGCTTTCTCCCTGCCATAATACTAGCAGCCGTGATATAAGTGAAATGCTCTTGAAAGCGGCGTTAAACCCCAACTCACCTCACCTCACCTCCTGTGAAATAACCCTACTTTTTGTTAAGGATGTGTGTTGTTGTTCTTGGAGCCCATATTACATTTCGAGATGCTAAAATGATAACTCATAATGTACTTATTCTTGTCAGTATGAATAAAGAGTATTGCCATATACAAACTATATGTAATGGAGAATGCAAGAGGAGCTGTGGATTCGTTAAAAATAATCAACGAGCCCCGAAGGGGCGAGATGATTATTTTTGACGAATCCACTGCTCCGAATGTATTCTCCATCTTAATCCATGTATGACGTCACGAAACATGCATATGTGATCATTTTACATTTGAAACAATAAATTTCAATTATGGGACACCAAAATCAATTATTTTGCAAATTTCGGTGCTCATTCATCGGATATGGTACAAGTAGCTGCGACCCTCATGAAATGAATTCTTCCACGCACGTGCAGCGCAAAACTTCGACGCCAACCGATGTGATTGACAGCTTAAAATTTGCCTTCCGTGCATTGAATAGAACGCGGGATTCTTACTGACAAACAATCCTAAGGTTTCTAACAGCGTCTTGTGGCCTAGTGGTTAGAAGTGCTGACTACAAAGCGAAGGGTCGCATGTTCGATTCCAGGTTCATGCATTACAAAAATGAATTTGTCTATAGTTGTCTAGATATTTTGAGATCCTATTCTATACGTCAAGACAAAATACATCAGTCTCGAAAAATGTACCATTACTGAAAATGTCTAAACCTAACACCCCTCCTGACTGGGACAGTCAATGACCAGTAGATTCCTAAATAATAATCAACTGATAACACAATAAAGTGACGTCATGACCATGGATTAATTGACGTTAAGTACTCATCTACAAAGTAAATGAGTATGACGGCCTTTGGGAATTTAACAATTATGCAGCAAATATATGTATGTTTTACATTTTCCATCACTAATGAATCATTATATATTTGCACTTCATCTCAACTTTAAATATGTTTGCCCTTTAACAGAAAATATAAATTCAAATTGTATTGTAATTGCAAATATATGAACATGAACGTTTTTTTCAACACGAGATGTCCTCGAATCTTGCACATACGTTTTATGAATCATATAATTCATGTGAAATGTAGTTCTTAAAGGCGCTTTCCTCAAAGTTGCCATTTATTATTAAAGTGTACTCAAAATATTAGTTGGTTAATGGGTTTCACATCTCATTACACTTCCTGATAAGCCGTATCCAGAGAAAATGCTGCGACATATAAAGCGAAACATATTGTGGAACTCTTGAGTGTGAGATGTAGATTTGTAGGCTTCATGACAATTTGAGAATTCAGAAAGCAAGATGGTTGACCATTCCATCATTCTACCTTATTTAAAACTCTACTAAGAGTGTTAGGTATCGCTACATCAGTCAGATCACTTGTACTACCTTCGAATGTGAAAACCACTGTGGTTACTCAATGAAAAATGGACTCGCCGAACTTAACCGAACCATGAACATTCCACTGGTATCACTCATTTATAATTGTTTTAAAGCACTTTATTTCAGTACGAAAATCATGATGCAGTGCCTTTAAAAACAATGTCGTTAAGAATATATATTTAAGTTACAGATATTTGAAAACTTACACTTGAATTGTAGAGTTCAAATACAAGGTGGTTAAGTTTATTTATTATATTTTTAAGAATATATGTATGAACAAAAAAACCATAATTGAATTGGTTTAAACACTCTTCTAAAGAAAAATAAATAATTTGAGCAATAAATATTTAGATGATGTCTTCTCGACTCCTAAAAAAATGTGCAGTGGAGAAATTAATCACTGCACATTTTTTAGGAGGCGAGAGTTTTGTCCCATAGCAGTGATTTCCCCTGTGGTAATTCAGTGTAGTTGTCAGCTTGAGGTGTCAGGAATTTACGTCTCTACAGTTAGTTACTGTCATCAAATAACTGGTATTCCCAGTGTTAAAATCCGTTAGAGATATTGGAAGTTAACACTTATTGATGCCGATGAATTAACATTTAAAGAAAGTAAACCTTCCATTCTTCTTATAGAACATGAAAATTACCAATAATAACAGAAACTGATCTTTGGGGGAAACAGGTCAAGTTTATTCTTGACAAATACAAATATTCAAAAATGCAATACTTATAAACAACTGCAATTTTCTCAATTGACAACACACTAATGAAACATGAAACGTACATAGATAATTATTGAATCAAAACTAGACAGTATGACCAAATGGGCAAGGTAGGGTGGGTATTTTCGTCTGCTGCAATTCAAAGGTGACCTTGAACTTATGAGCCCCTTTCATCATTGATAAATTCTAAACAAGCCTCTTAGCACCTTAATAAGCAGAGTTATCTCCCTTAGTCCAGAGGTCTGCAAGGTTTGTGAATTTAACTAACCAAGAGTTATCCCCCTTTAGCTATACACATGCAAGTAGGCAATACTGTCAGTTTTAACATCAAATAAAATATTTATATTTAACGAAAATGCGTTAATATTAATGAATCATGGGATAAATGTGCTCTATGTACAGGTCTATTTAGAACTAGCATAAACACACGGCATGCAAATTGTTCCCTTGTCATTATATAATACAAATGTCACTAAAAATGTGACATCATTCTCCATAAATCCATAGATTTAGCTGCTAATGCTTTTTTTCCCGAGTTAGTGGCAACCGAGACACTTAGTGACAATTGTTTCAACCCCCATTTTTATGATGATGGGGTGGAGCGGATGGGGTAGGGCCTGGTTTAGGACCACATACATTTATTCTTACTCCTTAGTTGTAAGCTAAGACGAATATATGAACATGCGAAAAGTTTAGCGATGCTGGAAGTTGATGACGGGTGACGGACCATGTCATTTGGAAATGACGCTTCTGGCATTTCAACTTCATTAAAATCTTCATAACACAGCTTCAAATGAGTGTTTGTTTAGGGAGTAGTCTGTTCAGCCATCAATATTGGACATATTTCGTGACTGCATGATATACCGTATTTCCTCTAATAGGGACCGGACCTCAAATAGGAGCCGGGCCTCTAATAGCAGCCGGGTGTAAAGGTACCTTTAAATGAATAAGAGCCGAGCCTCTTAAAGGAGCCCGATTTATATCGCCTTAATTATTACTCCCTATCAGATTCATTTCTACTTAAATGTTCCCAGGCACTAAGTAGTTTAGAGTACAACATTAAATCCGGTATACATGAAATGGCGAGGAGTTTGTGTTATTCTCAGAAATTAAGTCAGTTATCAGAGGTTTTATCACGTTTATTGGTCAAACCTAAAACTAGAAGTTAAGGAACTGTATAAATTGTGTGTTTGGTCTAGTACATCTGTCCAGTGACAATTATACTTTGTTGGCGTAAAAGTTTGAGATAGACAGTTTCAGAATAAGTATAGTACCTTATAAGGTTGTTTGTGTTGATGACATTGTTGGTGTTATGGTTTTGAATAAATACCTTCAAAATAAGTGTAACCTAATAATGTTGTCTTGAGCAAATGACAGCGAAGTTACGAACCGTTCAGTACGTATAGTAATTGTGGCTTTTATAGTATATCTATGTTCTGTTTTGTAATTCTGAATTAGTGGTGTTATTTTGAGAATAACAAATTTCAAGATATGTTAACAAAACATACTCTGTGTTTACAGACGCTGTTCGAAATATCAACTACATGTATTTAAAATTGTTTACTTTTATTGCTATGTGTATTGACATCTTTACCAAATGTCATCACATTTATATGATTTCCATTTTACTTGTATTGCAGTATTTTCAAGTTCATAAAATATATCAAAATCAATCGTTAAAAGCTAGAATTGTTAAATTGTTAAAATATAAATCAAATGTGAACGATTATGAATCAAAGTTCAATGGCAGCAGATAATTGTGGCATATGGTTAATTCTCAGACCAAATCACAACAATGACTTGACATTTCAATGTATGAAGTTCAACTTCTGTTCAGTGGAAACGTTTCTCTTACATATACACCTGACCTGCTCTTCAACAGTCATTAACCTTGATATGATCAGATCATTCAGTTGAGTATGTTCAGTGACTAACCTGTCTGCAATATTTCACATAAATGTACATTGACGAACTGGTGGTTTGTATAAATGTGAATTCATCATTTTGCAGATGATGCTTTTTTTATCAGTTTATGACTATATCAGCATAATATTATATGATAAACATGGTACAACAGACGTATAGAATAGAAGAACAACATAGAACATGCGTCCTTCTTGAATGCACCCACTTCAAATTGACATGTGCACATCAAGGCAACCACTCAATGTAGGTTATTGGAAATATCACAATCACACAATTTACATTACTACACTTTTCATTGAGACGGTTACCTTTCTTATAACTTGGACTATTCAGAACGTTTAAAAAACTAGAATATTCAATTTTACGACATGTCTGAAAAACAACAAAAGTGTCATATACAAGAACTTGTTTAAAAAGGAGGGTTCTATCGGGGTATATTTCGTGGAAACGAAATTCGGGAGGATATTCCTGTTCACACATATATGTTATTAATACATGATAAAACACAGTGAAATTATTGAAAGATAACTTCGCTACAACATAACATCAACTTGTTTTTTAGTTTTATTACATCTTATGTGTTACTATGTGAATACTCTATCAGTGTATGTCTTTAGTTATAAAAAAGTTGCAAAATTGGGTACAATATAGCGTTTTTCTCATTTCACGTAATGCAAAATATACAAGATGGCGACAGAACCCTACCTTTAAGAGCTTGATACATCATCCATGCGACACCTATACTAATGCACCAATCGCACCCCTACTACACTGAGTTGGGTAACTGTAGTTACCCACTCCAAAAATGGCGGCTGGTCAAAACATGGCTGATCGCAAATTTTCTTTTAATCCATTTCACATCTATACTAGGGTACTTTCCTACATATTATTAATGCGCATACCTTGGACCTTTACCAAGGAATCTGTAGATGTCGTGTAAACCTGCAGGGACTGTGTAAATACATCATAACCTGCGTTTGAAAAATTGAAGCGGGAGAAGGGTAACTTGAGAAATATTTTCTGACATGAGAAGGGTAACTCAAATATAGGAGAAGGGTAACTTAAATGTTTGTTACAGTTCAAGAGACAAATGAAGGCGATATCAAATTTATGTGAAACCGTTATGAGGTACCGAATTTCATCAAATACGTGACAAAATTAATCAGATACGTAATGTGGCATCTCAAGTTCAATATCAAGAAGAAGTTTGGTCTTTGCATGTTGCGTGATACAAACCAACATGAAACAAAACAAATGTATAAAGTGTATATGATGACTGTTTGCTCACAACATAAATATAGTAAAAATTAGAAGTTTATACCACTACGTATATTATCATCAAATACGTTATGCTGATAGGTGTGCTCCAGTTGTCAAAATGGATGGCCCTAAATTAGTATTGTTTCCTTAAAGATTAAAGAATAATTTTATATGTAATTTGATAGTACATTTATGCCCACGTGCAAAAGAAAAGTCCCCACATTTTAAAAAAAAGTATAAAATTGAAAATTGATGTCGGAAGTACTCACAATTTCATACATCAGAGTATGATACCTTTATTTTTATGGCTGAAGATTTGACCTAACACTGTTTCAGTCGTATTTATCGCCCATGGATTGAATTTAAAAAAAATAACTTTTGCACGTGAGTTTATATACAGTTCGCATATAATTTTTGTTTGATGACACTTGATACTTAGTAATTTTGAATTGATTTTCCACAACATTAAGCATTTTAGCATTTTAACCTTTGTAATTCATTTGTCAATGTTTGTAAGTTTACAACTGGTCTTATCCTATGAGGATGATATTTCTTTATGGAAGAAAGCGAGTAGATTGGAATGAATTTGATGCTATCTGTGTTCTACTACCGTGAATGTGCATAACATATGAATGTTTGTAATTATGGTGTACTATTCTATACCTTGAAAATGGTTCGAAACCATTACAGAAACGTCAGCGAAGAAAAAAAATTCCAAGTTACACTTAATGTACAAAATCCAAAATCAAATGGCTCCCCAATATCTTACTGAACAAAAAGCGTTGGTCCAAACTTTAGTACAATTTACGTAACTCCCAGTCTAGTGTGACTCTTTACCCGAGACTTATCATTCATTCCATCAGCAATATGTTCAGGGAATAATTATCAAATAATGTCCGCAAATCAGAAAGTATCTCAGTTTTTAAAGCATGTATTACTGATAAGTATGTCTCTGCTTCACAATATTGTTCATGTGGTAAATCTTTTAAAAACATTTTGCACATTAGCAACATCGCACATTAATTGAAATCTGATCCAAACTGCATGTGTGACACTTGATGTTGAAAACGCTTACCATTGTTTTCAACAGGGATAAAGGTCCAAGGTATGCGCATTAATAATATGTAGGAAAGTACCCTAGTATAGGTGTGAAATGGATTAAAAGAAAATCTGCGATCAGCCATGTTTTGACCAGCCGCCATTTTTGGAGTGGGTAACTGCAGTTACCCAACTCAGTGTAGTAGGGGTGAATCGGTTGTACAACCAGGAATACTCATTACAAACCAAATACTAAGAAAACTTACAAAAGTCAAAAGCGAAAGTGAAAGAGTAAGATGGCTGACAACACCCATTGATATATGAGATACCTACAGGTGTCCTGTGATCTCAGCGTGGGATAATTAACGTCTGTTGTATCTGTCCCCGCTCATGACCTGATTTAGCATTACCACATTAAAGTATCAATACCACCGATATGCAATGTTAATAGAGATCTACATGTACAATCCATCAAGAACAATCTAGAAGCTTCTAGATCGATCAAACTCCCCTCGGGCGTCACAGTATTCCTCCCTTAGTGCTGCTTCTCCTGATGAGGGTGTGTATCAAACAAATGGGTAACTGTCATATTCAACAAATTCGATTTAAATAAATATTGAAGTGAATAAAATGGTACATACTTGTCGTTGTTAAGAAAGCTGGGGTCATATTGAAACACAACTACAGTATCATATTGAATCTGTGTTCCCTATGGTGCAGGGTCATTTCAAGTCTGAATGCTCTTTATATCACATATATGTTTAGATGCGGATCTAGTTTTTTTTCTATTTAGTGTAGAGGATAATCAGAACATCAAAGGTTTACTGTAGCAAAAAGACAAACATGAATATATATTACTAACATCATAAAATACACATCCACATTCTTGTTTGTTTATTTTGATGACGAAAACAAAATGAAAGATGTTCTGATTAATTGTTGGTATATTTGTGATGACACAATCATTCCTATTTATCCTTTTATAGAGGTAAGTTAGGTGAGGTGAGTTGGAGTTTAACGCCGCTTTCAAGAGTATTTCACTTATATCGCGGCTGGAACTAGCGAACCATTGGTGGTACTACTCTGAAATTCAGTGTAGCATCGCACCCAAACCTTACTGCGTGTAGAACAGTTCCCTACTGCAGACAAAGTTCAACTGTTCTGGATAGAGTATACAAGCACTGCAAACTGCAGGAGGACAATCACATAAAACAACAATTGAAATACCAAGGCTAACTTTAACAGAAGGAGATAGATGCGGGAGGTTACAGACGGGGCTACAACTTCAACGACAGTGTCAACATTAATGTCTTGCAATGGTCAGCTCGCTCGCCTGAAATATTCTCCATTTGTTGAATCATTTCGTTGGACAGATTCGGAGGAGACAAACAACGCTATTTACCGGAAGGAAATCTGCCTTTCGGGGTAAAGTTGTCCAGAGATGGACATATTTGCCAGTAGACACATGGTCAATCGCAGCGTTGCAGCAAAAAACTCCTATTTTTTCACTGTGCACTGTTTATTTTCAAATAATACTTTTTAACAGGTGTCTAAATGACCTGTTATTCGATAAACCATTCACATTTCATTTCGTCATTGTTGTTTTTGAAAGTTTATTTTGCACTACTAAATACAAGAGGCACCTACACAATGTGTTGTGTGATATGTTAACTAAGTCTTTCCTGACGCATACCAAAATATTATAATTTATCTGTAAGCATATTGTAGTGTCTTCACAAGAAACACCTAATTTAATTGCAAATTTACTGTTGTACTATTGTAATTACACACAGGAATATATGAATACTTTCCTATCTAAACCCAAATACATATCCAATATATCAATATATTCAAATGTCATTTTATGTCTAGTACATAAACTGATCAATCCAGCATATGTTTGAATAGTATCCACCCTCTGTCAACAGGATTTGTAGTTTTCTCATCAGTTTATATATGAGGTATTAAATATGGATAGAGTTAAATTATACTCATGTTTAGTTTACCTATTAGGGAGGTATGATTGGTCTTGAAAACTATATTGAAACTCGTTGATGTAAATGAAATGATTGAAGCATTTGTATAAAACAAACAATCAAATATTGAATATTAGATTTATTCTAACACCACCTGAAAACATACATACTAATGGATTTCTTCACGTGTGAATATTAGTGTTCGTTACAGTGATTTCCCTTGTGTTATTTTGTTGTTATTTCCAGGTCCAGTTGTCAAAAACGTCTAGTCTCTCGAGCTTTTAGATTGTTACAATATTCACAGCGCTTAGATCCACATCATACATTATGAATTCCCTGATGAGAGGAAGTCAATCTAAAAGATAACCATCTATGATAAAAGTAAACTGTTATGGAACATAGGATAAGGTTGTTGTCAGCAAACAATGATGGCATTGAAATGAATTCAAAGAATCCAACACTTGGCCCCGACACGTACACCTGATCATGTGCATGGTAAACCTTCATGTGACCATAATGTGACAATGTGTTCCAGGTTAATTGTTATCAAGACATTTCTTTCTTATGTATGCCACTTATATATGTCCCTCAAAGAACTGACATGCCAGTATTCTCCACTTTTTAAAAATTGATGATGATACATTTCCACAGTCTGACTCCTGATGTTGATAAGTATCTCAAGGATATATTAACATGCAGTTTATTTGTTTCTTGTAATGTCTCTTAAACTATGAAAATGAAACACAGGGGAACTTACCACAGGTCCCCAATATATTCCAAGTTATTAATAAACACAAAAAGCATAAAAATTGTCCTGATAATACGACTCCTGTCATGAAGTGACGTTTGTGTGGGAGGACATTCAATGCTTACTAAATGGAAAATTCAAGAAAAGGAATTGTCACTGTCACTTATATATACTGTCTTGTCATCTCCTTGAGTATATTTTCAACGTTTACGTTTGTGATAAGTAATACTTAATTCAAAAGTCAATTTTTGCAGTAAAAGAAAGTTCGTTTAAGTACGAACATAAGACTATGTATACATCATGACATATTCTTAATTATTCAAGAATGTCAGAATAATGAAAACAGCCGCTTCTTGACAGCTGTGAAAGAACATGATTGATAAATATAATAAGAACGTTGGGTTCAACATAAACTCAAGCTTAGCATCTTTTGTTTGCAACATCCAATGCATTAAAACAACCTGTGTTTAATTCCTGGCAGTTGAATGCAGGTTGTCATTGAGACTCCTACCACATATTTTTTAGAATGCGAGTGCCATATATTTTTTCTGCCACACATTTAGCGAAGGCATGAAATTAAGACTGAAGTCGTAAGTTTTTAAGAGGTTGACATTGAATTATTATTTATGGACAACGATTTTTATGAGTATGCATTTATCCTGACATGATTGATGAGCTTTTTTATTCTATTCACTTTATGCAGTCGTTAACATTTCCTGTTTAAGAACTTTTCGTAGTCATTCAGAGGAGGTTCCGTCCTAAAGGCATTTGCAACATTATATTGATGGTAAAAACCTACATGCAAACGTAGATGATTTTTTTAAAACAAATTACGACTTCTAAACTCAATGTCTTTGTGTTTCAAGAAAGAACAGATAGGATGCGAATATAATTTTGTAAGATGTTTTATCAGCTTTATCTAAAAACATAATATATATAAGTCTCTCTTTTGTCTTATTATCGACCTGTATGTTAGACAAAGTATACAATTCCTTGCTTTACACTTTATTTTTGGATTACAATTTCCATCATGATACGGCAAGAGTTGTTGCTCAACAATATTATCTTTGGGACACAATAGACTATACATGTATTACAAATAACACGTTGTTAGATTTGCATTCTCAAGTATATGTTAGCTCACAGTTTCTCCAGTTGATATGACATCCCACAATTATGGTCAATGGTGGCATTATCTTTAAAACTTTAAATCAGAAGAAATTGAAAACGCAAAAGGGCACATCTACACATGGCGAAAGTTTAAGTTCTGTTTCCAAGGAAACTGTCCAAAAGACACAACTGTAGTGTTCGCTGGCTACATGCTACATGGCTATATGTCCTGATACACGGACAGACGGACGGACGAAGGTAATTTCTGTGTGGCTGGGTTTTAATAGAATTTACATATAACACTGTTCCCTCCTATAATATAATAAACCTTGTCAAAGACAAAGCAGATAATTGCTACTGTCCTGCTTCGGTTCTCTGAAATAAGATTGATACTCATGGTGTCCAGTTGTTTTATCTTCTTTTTAATTGATTTCTTCTCCTGTACAAGGTATATACGAAACTCACACAATTCAAAGGTGATAGATTAAATATTAGTATCAGGGGCAATAGTTAACGGATTATCTTTTTCCAAAGCTCTTATCACTGACAAATTTAAGCTAATTTCCTGTTTGGATCAGTTCCGATGAATCACATGATGGATACAATGTACGTGGATCACATGATGTATACAATGTACGTGGATCACATGATGTATACAATGTACGTGGATCACATGATGGATACAATGTACGTGGATCACATGATGGATACAATGTACGTGGATCACATGATGGATACAATGTACGTGGATCACATGATGGATACAATGTACGTGGATCACATGATGGATACAATGTACGTGGATCACATGATGGATACAATGTACGTGGATCACATTATGGATACAATGTACGTGGATCACATGATGGATACAATGTACGTGGATCACATGATGGATACAATGTACGTGGATCACATGATGGATACAATGTACGTGGATCACATGATGGATACAATGTACGTGGATCACATGATGGATACAATGTACGTGGATCACATGATGGATACGATTTATGCGTATTTTCAACTTACAGTTTCACCACTTCAAACATATTATTGAAATACACACTGGAAAAGGAGAGATCTCATGTACCGAATAACGACTGCACATAATGCTATTTTAGTTAGATCATAGTTTGTTGATTACCTGGTTCAGCGTTTCATTTTGATATTGTCTTATATATAACACTTTGATAGTACATGTTAGAAGTATAAGTTCGATCCACAAGTTTTCTGATAGAGTAATACTGACTGTATATTTTCTGTCAGAATAATTTACCCATAAAACATCAATGTTTGAAGAGATTTTTGAAATGCTATGTACACACACGATGTAACTTCTTTCTATCTACCAGTTCATATGGAACATTAATAGTCTCTGACCATGACCATTGTCTAATATATCTCTATCTGTACACGATGTATTTTGATTTAATGAATAATGGCAGCCCTGCAATAGATATTGTTTAACGTGATATCCAAAATATTTAGATTAATATAGCGAGATTCAAAGGCAAACTGTGAAAAACTACCGTTTAGGGTTTCCTTCAGTAAACAGTACATACAATTCGTTGCTTTTCTCACAGTTGTTCCTCTACAGTTGCCTATTGATCTACGGAGACAGGATATACTGACAAAAATATCATCTTACAGGAGGAAGCAATTTGCGTTATATCAGGTTCAGGACATTACCCAATTGGACATTGGAACAGATGAGAAATCGTCTACTCGTGGGATTGCTTGCTTTATGTTGTTAACGGATTTCTGCAATCCATCAAGACAAATCCAGACCTACCTTAATCAATGGGATTAACTTCAGGCGCCACAGGAATTTCCTTTTTACTGCAAGTCAACATGATTGAGACGTCTGCCTATCAAACAGACAACTGTACTACCTCAACCAATATGGTATTTTATGAGCAAGGGATGGGCCTACTGGTATCAACATTTCTGTATCAAGATTGTATCTTTTCACAATCATATAAACATTTTGTAAGTAAGGAGATTGGCTGATATTGATGATAAATGATATATATTACTGATAAATAGCACATCAATATATCTTTACTTTGTCATTAGAATGACCCTGTTAAATAAGATAATAGACAATGGGTTCTGACGTGATCGATATCTTACCTTTACATATATAATAAAATAGTATTTGGTAAGTAATAAGATATTTGAAAAGTACCAGGTGATTACATACAATCAACGTACATGTTCTTACAGTATTATGACAATTGTGAAAATACATTCTTTATAAACACGGATTTATATTTAATGGCTGTTTGTATAATCTCTGTGATATGTTGGTGTACCATTGCTCCCACAAAAGAATTATCTGATGTTTCAACTATTCTGGAAATGTCGGACAAAGATCTGTTGAGAAAACGTCTACTCATAGAAATGATTTATTTGTGTTGTAAACGGATTTCTGTAATCCATCAAGATAACCAAAGACTTACGTTGATCAATAGCACCAAAAGGCGCCACAGGAATTTCCTTTTTACTGCAGGTCAAAAATATCAAGTTTGCAGTCTACCAACTGGACTGCCTCACAACATATGTTTTATGATAACTAAATGGACACATTTAATGGGGGAAAAATTGGATGTTTTACATATTCTACGAATGATCTGCAGAACCCCGTGAACTGGACATTTCACACACATACTTGAGAGCATTAAACGGACCGTTTACATAATACTTTATATAAACTGCTAGGCAAAATAAAGTACTCACCTCAGTTGATTTTATTAGACATTGTTTGTATGTATGATTTTCAATTGCAAATATCTCAAGTTTTGTATGTCATGATTTAAAAGTGAAAAGTACAGGTTTTAGTTAGCAGTAAAGAATACTTCTACATGTTTTTTTTTAATTTAAGAAAACAATTGTTTCTGTTTTTGTCTAATTTTGGGTATATTTGAATTCAGTAGAATTTTGTTTTCAAATGCAACTTTCACTTATTTATTATAACCGAAATGAGTACATTCAAACACTGTAACAATGAACCTATGCCAAGATCTCAAGATACAAGGAATGAACTCTTTTGACTAAATTTAATGGTTCTGATATTTCCCTTTGTTGTTATTTTAAAGTACAAGTGGAGAAATAGTAAATGGTCAAGGACACTATTCACAAAAAGACATCATGTAGTTACATGTTTTACCAAAAAAATAATCGAAACTAACACATTACATTGTTTATATAACATTTCATTCCTATAAGTATTAAGGGGTGTCAACCATTTTTACCATGAGTATATAAGACATATTCTATTTGAAAAAGGATATATGTTCCTGATTCTTCTCACATTTACAACATTTTAAACATGGTAGGGGTTAGTGTAAATTTCATTTCTTACCCCTGTGTTCATTAAACAAAGTTATTTTACTAACATTTAACCCCAGTCACCAATTAATTCATTCAAACTACTGCAGATAAGAATTATCGTGCCCAGTCATAGACAAATGCATCTGATTTATTTTAAACATTGTGTTAATCGAAAGTCACTGAGGTGAGTACTTTCTTTTGCATGGCAGTTTATGTTTAATGGTACATTATTTTGGCATAACAGAGTACCCACGATATTATATTTCATCCACATAACTTGATCCAATATACTTCTATAATGTCCACTTTGGTTGTGGGGATCTATCAACTCAATCGACTACTGACCTACTTTTAGAAATTGGATTTGCAAAAGACAAAATGAAAATGAACAGTGATGGATCTGATAATGAGATGAAAAACCAAAGCTCTTAACATGTAGGATATACACTGTGAGCAAATGGCACTGCAACAGTATCTGCCTATGGATATATGGTTCCTGGTCATCTCCGCTTTCCTATCATAACATGATTGTTTTAATAATAAAGTGAGAAAAATGAAAACTGGACACTTGGCAGAACAATTATAATATTTGTTTTAAATCATGTATTGCCTTCGTATGATGTGCAAAGATCAATTGGGTATGATCAGAAGACAGATACACATAATCACATTTGTCTTTAACGTCGATAACGATTGTGTCAACCTCTAGCGTCTCGTACAGCCACACAACGTCTCCTCATGAATCTTCAAACGTCAGTTACCACTGACCGAGGAAGACGTCGCCATTTATTTTTGTTTGAGAACTGGAACAAGGTTCAATTATGTCCATTAAGCAAACTGTTTAGGTTTGTGTGTACTGTTTTGTACAACTCAATAATCACACTGCTAATTTTTCTACTTTCAGTAAATGAATGCATTATTTTAATGTAAGGCAGAATTTAATGTAACCAAATATATTTTCCTTACGATTTGTACTTAAATTCAGTGTCAGTTATGTAGTTACATCGTATCTATTGAGAAAGTAACACTTTACTCTTTACATTCCAATGCTTATTAATCAGTCAAAGGTGTGCAGACACTATATTTTAACCCTTTCCCACTTGGCGGGGGATATTTTCGACTCTCTATGCTTGTTTGTTTTTATTGTTAATGTTCACATGTCACACCCAATACGCAATAGATATACAATTATCTGATTATTTATTACTCGAAGGGGAACTTTTAAATACAAATCACATTAACAACGCAAATCATGACAAATCAATAGTTTGCTGACAATATCAGCCATTGATAGATGAGAACATGAAAAGTGTCACGATATCATTTCAAGAATTGTCTCAACATGAGATAAGTAACTTGCCTTGTATCTGTCCTATCGTAGAGCCTGATTAAGCATCAGTGCAAAATAAATAAAATCCCTGAGTTTCGTTTTGTTAATGGATTTCTCCATCCCTTTAAGGTAAATCTTGGAGCTGCCTGATCAATGAAGCCCTCATCAAGCCTTACAGGATTACGCCCACAATGCAGTTACACGAGATGAGGATGTCAATGTCACAAATGGACCTTTGGAATAATCGGTCCACAGGATTTCCGAGGCAAAGCATAAAATACCTTGATTTGATACAGCAGAAACAAGTCTAACTCGTTTAATCCATTTGTGTATAACTGCCATTTTATGTTACAAAAAAATCAATAAAGCATATATATACTTACATTACCTAGTTCGACATCACTACAACTACTACTACTACTACTACTACTACTACTACTACTGCTACTGCTGCTGCTGCTGCTATTGATTGTTAATATTGCCAATCTGAAAAAGCAATGAATAATTTCCGAATAATTATTGTAATATTTTTTATGATGCGACACATGCATTCTGATGTGTCACTTTATAAAGATGGGTATTCATTCTCAAAATAAATTTTGTCATCTTAATTCTTATTAGAAATTCATGTTTAATACATGATAACAAATTTGAATATTTTCTGAAGTTTAACTGGTACTGCACTGTTTATACAGCATGTCATCGCGATGCATATTGTGCATAAAGTTTATACAAAACAGTCTCTAGATGCAGGCACTTGACATTTTAAAATGAATAAAATATGAGCAATATTGCACTTTCTTTTTCATGTAGACGATAGGGAGGCAACCACTGGGCAGAACTAATGATGTTTTGGCATGGTACATATCAAAACGATTCTTATATGTATATATGAGAGAGACAGTCCGTCAATGCGTCCGGGCTCTGTCCGGCTCAAAACTTTAACATTGTGTTAGCAATTCGTACTGATATGACTTTTTTGTTTTTTAAAACTCTTAGGATTATTTGTTTTACTCTTTCAATGGAAAGTCAAATTATATTTTTGTTTTTGAATAAACATTAAAGTTATATACGGCATTCCTCAAACAAACTTTTAATCAATCATCACATGCAGATGTGCCTTTTGAGTTGTTTACTCTTTGCATTGTCATGTTTGGTCAGAATTCAAAAACCATAAGGTTTGCAGAACAGACAACTTTAAGATGAAGCTCATGCAAATATGCTAGGTTGAATTTAATACGAATGATTTAAATATATCATTATACTGTTAACACAAAAAGCAGAGACATTGGCTCTGCAGTCCATCAGGCTTTAAACGATAGATATAAGATACAAAATTATCAGCTTCAGATATTTCGATATCGGATATCGACAGGTGCCACCGGGTAGGCAAGCCAATGGAAGGACGAAAGAAACAGATCATAGTGAAGTTCGTGAGCTACCTGGATAAGAACGGAATGTACACAAACAGGAGGAAATTGAGGAACATATTGGATAATGTGTTCATCAACGAGGACCTCACACAACGCCGGAGCAAGTTGTTTAAGATGGCTCGTGACTTGAAGAAATCCCGATGGATAGAAAACACCTGGACAAATGTCGGACGTATTTTCATCTTGGAACAACCAGAAGGAGCCATCAGACACACCCAGTGTAAAGAGGACCTCAACAGATGTGTGAGAAGGAACTAAACGGACGTACTTAAAGAACACTGTAGGTTAACCAATCCTGTGTATGTATATATATCCATATCCATATATATATATAAATCCATAGTTATGTCAGAGTTTCAAACTCAGTGTCCATATTGCCTAATAGCCAAGCCTCGTGTTTATATTAGATTAGATCCACACAAGTTTCATTATCTCTACTATGTAACTTTTCTCTTATCAGCTTATCAACGAAACCGACAGGGATGAATTATTTACACATTGTGAGGGTGTTAATGAAGCCTGTGATATATTTTATGATAAATTAAATGGTTTCATAAAAACATGTGTTCCTACAAAGAAATTCACGATAAGACCAAATGACAAACCCTGGTTTGATTCAAATTTAAGAAGAGAGTGCAGGAAAAGAGACAGATTGCACAAAAGGGCGAATAGAACAAAGAGGCTATCATATATCATGAAATTCAAGAAACAAAGACAGAAAGTTAATAATATGAAGTACTATGCAAAAGAGAGTTTTTATGCGAATGTGGATAAGTTTGTCCTTGACTTGTATGTTGAAAGTAAGAACTCGTATTGGAAACTGTTACGCTACATAATAAAGCAATCTGGCTCGAGTAAGTGCATACCTCCTCTTTAATCTAAAAATGATCAAGACAATCCTACTTGCTTTTCTGATAGTGAAAAAGCAGAACGATTGAATGAATATTTTCAATCGATTTCAACCTTAGATGATCAAAACACGCGTCGTCCAAATTTCAGAAAAAGAACTAGTGCTGTAATCGACACTCTTACAGTAACTAAAGAGGAAATTGAAGATATTATAAAATGTTTACATGTGAAAAAAGTCCTGACAGAATAAGCCATCAACTTTTGAAAAAGGTTGTGTTCTCAATAAGTCCTGTGCTATGCTTATTATTTAATATGTCGTTACAATCATGTGTGTATCCATCTGAGTGGAAAGTTGCAAATGTTATGCCTCTATTTTAAAAGGGTGATCCAACGTTAGTTTCGAACTATAGACCAATATCTCTTATCAGCTGTGTTGGTAAACTGTTTGAACGAGTTGTTTTTAAACATTTATTCAATTACTTCCATAAGAATAACCTTCTCTATAAATATCAGTCTGGATTCCAGCCTGGACATTCTACTGTACACCAATTAATTGAATTATACCATCAGATTTGTGAAACACTAGACAAAAAAGAGTATTATTGTATGGTATTTTGTGACGTATCAAAAGCATTCGATCGAGTTTGGCACAAAGGTTTATTGTTTGAACAGGTCAATTGCTGGGCTGGTTATCTAGTTACATAAGTAGTCGTAGTCAAAGCGTGTTTGTTAATGGAACTACCTCCAAGCCGATTACTCAAAGCTGGTCTTCCCCAGGGTTCTGTGCTTGGCCCATTTTTATTCATTGTTTATATCAATGACATTGCAGGTGAATTAGATTATTTAACCAGGCTTTTCGCTGATGACTCTTCCCTTGGATATTCTGCAGCAGATTATAACTTAAAAGAAAGAAACCTTAAAAGTAATTTGTATAAATTAAATATGTGGGGTAAATCATGGCTAATCAGGTACAATCCTGACAAGACCGAAGCTATCTTGTTTTCTTAAAAAAATATACTTACAAACCGCAACTTTCCTCTGATGGGGTAGAAATAAGAATGGTTGAGACACATAAACATTTAGGAGTAACGCTTGCGAATAATGGAAAGTGGATTGAACATATTGATGGTATTATAAAACGTGTCTCTTAAATGGTATGTTCATTAAGACTTATGAAATATGTATTTGGCAAAGATACTCTAAGTAAAATGTATGTAATGTTTATAAGACCTCACCTTGAATATGCATGCGAAGTCTGGGACGGGTGTTCTCTTGAATCAATAAACAAGTTAGAGCAGATTCAACTGCAAGTAGCAAGAATAGTTACCGGATTACCAAAATATACATCACAAACACATTTGTATTTTGAAACTGGTTGGGAAACATTACAAGAACGTAGCAAAAAAAGAAAGTTGAACTTGATGTATAAAATTCAAAATGGATTGTCTCCCCAATACCTTGCTGATCTGCTTCCTCAGAATGTCAGTTCTAAATCTAATTACAACTTGCGTAACTCACATAATATATCTACTCCCTACTCAAGACTTAAACTTTCACAAGATTCGTTCTTTCCATCAACAATACATTCTTGGAATGGTCTACCAACCGCGCACCGTCAGCCCAAATCAGTTTCAAATTTTAAATCATGTATTACTCATCGTGACACTTTTGCACCATATTACTATTCATGTGGCAAAAGAAAACTAAATATTATTCATACCAAGTTACGGTATACTGTTAGCTCAATGAATTATGATTTGTATAAAGTTGGTATTAAAACAAATGCTAACTGTATTTGCGGTTCCAATGTAGAAAACGCTTATCACTATTTATTTAAATGTACATTGTATAATGAACAAAGAAATAAACTGATGTCGTCATTACAGCGCATTGTAGTCCCAGCATGTATTCGAATCAATCTACAACTTTTGCTTGAGGGAAGTGCAGACCTATCAGAATGTCAAAATATACAATTATTCATTTCAGTACATACTTATATTAGTGAAACAAAACGATTTGTTTAGCATTATTAGTCATTCTGTTTCTCTTTATATCTCCTTACTCTGTTCTTGTTCACTTTCTGTCGTCATGCTTGTATATATGTAAATCGATTGTGTACATGATAAGGAGAGGGTATTTTAAGTTGGATAACTTGTTCCCAATCCTTTTCCTTGAGAATAAAATATGTTTAAACCAAACCAACCATCAGCTTCAGTTATGATAATTTTCCTTTTGAACATTATGTTTTTTTATTTCTTTCACATGGTAAATGTTCAGCTTCATTTAAACCTTTTTCAGTGAATAGGCGGTTGTATATTCAATAAAAAAACTGAATTATTCAAAGAGTATAAATTGTTCATAAAAATTATATATACAGTTGTTTTTGGATGCAGTTGAATAGATGCATGAACATATTATTACAAATATAATAACTACAGTTATTATCCATATAGTTGAAAATAATCTTTATAAATAAAGCGTATATTTCTGGTACAAGCACATGTCCACCTTTGCTTATTAACCATTGCTTCTTAGTCCATTGCGCCATAAAACAGTTTGTGGTGTCATTGTAGCGTGCCGTTGCAAGAAAAATGGGCCGTCTCCTGGCTTTACTTTTTACTTGATTAAAATGGAAAAACATTGTTAAAAAAGAAATTATAACACTCGAAAGTGTGGCTCATGACTTTACTGAAACTTTGAAATGTCAATATAACCCTTGTCTCACCACAATTCACACCCATTTTGTAAAGTCATATGATACACTTCCACATGTAATAATCTCTGTATATTGTGTTTCTGTCAAACGTGTTAACTCTCTTTGCAAAGGAAAGGGTGAATAATTGTTTAAATTAACTTTGATTTTGAAGAAATAAAACGACGTTCTAAATACAGTATGCGAATTGAACAATTAATGTAAAGAATAATTTTATAATTTGCACAGTATACCAGTATTTGCATATATGCTTATCTTTAGCTCTTCAGGCCTGAAAGGCCCAATGGGCTTATGGCATGGCATGGCGTCCGGCGTACGTCCGCCCATCCGTAAACTTTTCGCTTTTTCGACTTCTTCTCAAGAACCAATGACTCCTTGGCTAATGGGGATTCTTAATTGTAGATTTCGTGACCCCATGACCCAAAGTGGGGTCACAGGGGTCACAACCTTAAAAACCTATTTTCATCTTCTTCTCCAGTTCCAAAAGCTCTAGAGAGCTGAAAAGTTGTGTGCAGACTCCTTGGCCATTGGGGATTCTCATTGTAGATTTAGTGACCCCATTACCCCAAATAGGGTCGCAGGGATCACAACTTTAAGAACCTATTTCCATCTTCTAAATTGTAGATTTGGTGACATAGTGATCCCCAATCTAGGTCACAGGGGGAACCTATCTTTTGCTTGTAAACAATGTATTGCTTGAGATAACTTAAATATTTAACTTTGGATAGTAACTCAATGGAATCCTGATGAGCTACAGAGCTCATGGCTCTCTTGTTTTATGTTGTCCTTCTAGCAAACTCAATTGCCAATTCCAATTCTAATAGAGGTAATATTCTCAGTGTTCTCACCCTTTCTGTTGCGCTGTTTCTCTGTGAGGAGAAATTGTCTTTTTCATTTATCTCTGCATCGATCATAACAACTGACTCATTCTATGTGTATGTAAATGTATGTGAGCAGCTGTCCAGATCCCCTTAGCTGCAAACTATTCCCTATCCGTCTCGATACTGTAAGTTTCTTTATTTCATATCGCCTCACATTGGCAATTGTGTAGATACTTATGGCATTTCCTATTGTGTATCTGCAATGGTTTAAGCTTTTTAATGGCGTTATTTCAATAGTTTTAAGTCTATTTAAAGTCCGACATTATATGAATTGATAAATGATGGGATTTTGATTCTGATGCATTTTTTAAAATAATCTCTTTGAGACAATAAACCAAACATTATAGCACTTATTCTACTGTTATCACTACTTTATGAGTTTGCTTTATTCAGGTTAAGTGTATGTATAGAATGAAAGACTGAAACGGGTTATCATTATCGACCAATTTCTAGACATCAGATCTATTGGGACAGTTGGAAAGGTCAGCGAATGGAGGGATATTGAGTTATAAGGCGAATATCTTTGAAAGCAGTCCAACAACCACAATGGACTTGAGTAAAAGTTCGCTGAAAATAGCTAATTTGAGCTAAAACTCATATTGGTAAACAGTGAAACGTAGTCAATCTGATGCCACAATCAGGTATCGCACCATTTGAGTAAGTGAAGTGTTAAATAAATAGTGATCTATGAACTCTTTGTGTGTAAAGAATGACATAAATATGTAGTATTATGATGTTATTTTATGTTGGATGAATGCAAACATTTGATACCTGAATTTGAACTTAAATAAGAAACGTAATTTGAATTGAGAAAGATATTTTCAGTGAGTATTAGCATTTAGACAATAACTAACGAGTGACGGGGAATGACAGATTATCTTTCCCGAGTTATATCATTTGAGTAATTCTCGAGCCTTGGCGAGAGAATTACACACAATTGATATAACGAGGGAAAGATAACCTGCCATTCCCCGTCACGAGTTGGTTATTGTTTATATTACCAAAATGACAAATTAAAGTAAAAACGCGAATATTAAAAGCCAATAGCTTCTCTAAAGGGACCCGAGAAGGAGATGAATCTCCATATCCATACGCGTGTGACGTGGATTCACTTCTTACGTACCTATCCTTGTTTACTCCGCACGATTAAAATGTCCCCTGCGAAAATGTCTTTCACAATAAAAGAAAGATGTGGCTTTAGTTGAAAGTTTTGTATTCCTGCCAATTACTATCAATCCATGATTATACATATAAGTTATTGCAACATCCATATCAAGAGGTGTGCGAAGCTAAAAAACAAGTCGGCTCAAACCGAAAAGCCCTGTGACGTTACAATCGACACTGTGACGTCATAACCGCTCGCGCCTATGACGTCATTACATTCGAACGATCGCCGTCGCTCTTGAAGCTTTCCGTGGTTATACAGTCAAGCAGTAATCGCTAGTTTCTTTAAATTTCGGACAATTTAACTGCTTCCTCCGACATTTGATGCGTCGGCATATGTACGAAAACGCTAATTTCAACTGCGGGAAACAAATAAAACATGTTAAAATGCAGAAGACAGTTTCTAAAGTTACTAGTCGGGAAAAGTAAGAAAGATGAATGAAGTAGTTCCGGCAACCAATGAAATTCTTATTTTTCTGTAACAGCCAATCAAAAGCCAGAAAAAGGTGTAACTCCAATGTGACTTACAGGAAAAATACTACCCTGTGTCCGTCTTCCCATATGGGTAATATATACATTATATGAACCATCTGAAAGAATAAGTACATTACCGTTATCAGATCACTTTGCCAGTAGTTGATGGTAGACATTATACAAATATAATACTTCATACCCATACGTCTACTGATGCATCAATCAAGTGAGAATCCTGAAAAAAAATTAGTGACCCCATTAGTAGGAAAATCACTTAAGATATTTCAGCTGCTAATAGAGAGAAGGAATACCTCTCTACTGTGACAAACGAAACTTCCATTTCGGTGAATACATTTCAAGATGATGTTATGCGTGGTCATTGACCTACATTTCGCAAAAGAATTATGTTGAAAGATTGTCAATTTTAAGTTTACATATCCTAGACCTTTGAGAGTTTATGAGATATATAACAACGTTAATTGAATATCTGTGGTGTTTAAGTCGGACAGACACTGACATAAACTTGCATAAAGCCGATTCACTAGGGACTGTAATAGCGTATAAGTGATTATAAAGTCTAGCACTTGATTCGCAAAGTTTGAATAACGTGAAGACAATGGAATATTTAAATCATGTCACATGAATTATGAAACATGTCAATAACATTAATGCTGAATCCTTACTTACTTACTTATTGCGTTTGGAAGTTGCCTGAAAACATGCATACTAATGAATTTCTTCACGTGTGAATATTAGTGTCCGTTACAGTGTTATTTTGTTGTTATTTTCAGGTCCAGTTGTCAAAAATGTTTTGTCTCTCGAGCTTTTAGATTGTAACAATATTCACAGCGCTTAGATCCACATTATACATTATGAATTCCCTGATGAGAGGAAGTTAATCTAAAAGATGACCTTCTATGATAAAAGTAAACTGTTATGAAACATAGGATAAGGTTGTTGTCAGCAAACAATTATGGCATTGAAATGAATTCAAAGAATCCAACACTTGGCCCTGACACGAACACCTGATCATGTGCATGGTAAACCTTGATATGTGATGTGATCATAATGTGACAATGTGCTCAAGGTTGTTATCAAGACATTTCTTTCTTATGTATGCAACTTATAAATGTCCCTAAAAGAACTGGCATGCCAGTATTATCCACGTTTAAAAATTGATGATGATACATTTCCACCGCCTGACTCCTGATGTTGATAAGTATTTCAAAAATATATTAACATACAGTTGATTTTTTACTTGTAATGTCTCTTAAACTATGAAAATGAAACACACGAGAACTTATCACATGTCTGCAATATATTCCAATTTATTAATGAACACAAAAAGCATAAAATTGTCTTGATGATACAGCTCCTATCATGAAAGTTTGTGTGGGAGGACATTCAAAGCTTACTTAATGGAAAATTCAAGAAAAGGAATTGTCACTGTCACTTATATATACTGTCTTGTCATCTCCTTGAATATATGTTCAACGTTTACGTTTGTGATAAGTAATACTTAATTCAAAATTCAAGTTTTGCAGTAAAAAAAAGTTCGTTTAAGTGGGAACATAAGACTATGTATACATTATTACATATTCTTAATTATTCAGAATAATGAAAACACTTGAGCATAAGTCGGTTCTTGACAGCTGTGAAGGAACATGATTGATAAATATAATAAGAACTTTGGGTTCTACAGAAACTCAAGCTTAGCATCTTTTGTTTGCTACATCCAATGCATTAAAACAACCTGTATTTAATTCCTGGCAGTTGAATGCAAGTTGCCATGAAGACTCCTACCACGTATTTTTGAATGTGAGTGTCATATATTGTTTCTGCCACACATTTAGTGAAGGCATGAAATTAAGACTGAAGTCGTAAGTTTTTAAGAGGTTGACATTGAATTATTATAAGGACAACGATTTTTATGAGTATGCATTTATTGATGAGCTTTTTATTCTATTCACTTTATGCAGTCGTTAACATTTCCTGTTTAAGAACTTTTCGTAGTCATTCAGAGGAGGTTCCGTCCTAAAGGCATTTGCAACATTATATTGATGGTAAAAACCTACATGCAAACGTAGATGATTTTTTTAAAACAAATTACGACTTCTAAACTCAATGTCTTTGTGTTTCAAGAAAGAACAGATAGGATGCGAATATAATTTTGTAAGATGTTTTATCAGCTTTATCTAAAAACATAATATATATAAGTCTCTCTTTTGTCTTATTATCGACCTGTATGTTAGACAAAGTATACAATTCCTTGCTTTACACTTTATTTTTGGATTACAATTTCCATCATAATACGGCAAGAGTTGTTGCTCAACAATATTATCTTTCGGACACAATAGACTATACATGTATTACAAATAACACGTTGTTAGATTTGCATTCTCAAGTATATGTTAGCTCACAGTTTCTCCAGTTGATATTACATCCCACAATTATGGTCATTGGTGGCATTATCTTTAAAACATTAAATCAGAAGAAATTGAAAACGCAAAAGGGCACATCTACACATGGCGAAAGTTTAAGTTCTGTTTCCAAGGAAACTGTCCAAAAGACACAACTGTAGTGTTCGCTGGCTACATGCTACATGGCTATATGCCCTGATACACGGACAGACGGACGGACGAAGGTAATTTCTGTGTGGCTGGGTTTTAATAGAATTTACATAGAACACTGTTCCCTCCTATAATATAATAAACCTTGTCGTAAGACAAAGCAGATAATTGCTACTGGCTCGCTTCAGTTCTCCGAAATTAGATTGATGCTTATGGTGTCCAGTTGTTTTATCTTCTTTTTAATTGATTTCTTCTCCTGTAAAATGTATATACGAAACTCACACAATTCAAAGATGATAGATTAACTATTAGTATCAGGGGCAACAGTTAACGGATTGCCTTTTTCCAACGGTCTTATCACTGAAACATTTAAGCAATACTGTTTGGATCAGTTGCAATGAATCACTTGATGGATACGTGCATTTCAACTCACAGTTTTTTTGTAACATATCACCACTTCAAATAAATGTATGCATTGGAAAGGGAAAGGTCATATGCACCGAATAAAGACTGCACAGTGTTTTATTTTAGTTAGGTCATAGCTTGTTATTAATTCCGTCTCCCATATTGATTACAGAAAGGCTGATCTATCTCGTTTAAACTTCCTATGTTAATCTTGTTTACGTGGCTCAATGGAAGTCGACTATCTAGATTAATATATTGAATCACTTCAGAATGACTATGTGAACATTGTATAGATATATGACATATTCCTGAACAAATAACACGATCTCAATATTTCACAATAGCGAAATGAAACAAATTCAGAGGCAAACAATGCAAAACTACCAAAATGGATTTCCTTTGCAGTATATACAATTCGTTACTTTTCCCAGAGTTGTTCTTCTACAATTGCCTATTGATCTATCGAAGCAGGATGTACTGAACAGAAATATCATTTTACAGGAACAAGCAATTTGCGTTATATCAGGCTCAACACATTACATGAGATGTCTGCCTATCAAACAGACAACTGATATGAAGATATTTTATGAGTTATGGTCCCACTGGTATCAACATTGAACATGAGAATGGCTCTTTTCTCAATCTTATAAAGAATTAGAAAGAAAGGAGAGTATTAAATCGGATGATATTACTAACTGATAAATAGCACATCAATATATCTTTAATTTGTATGATATTGTTTGTGGTTCTAAAATGTACCATATTACAGTAGGTGCTGGTTTAGGTTATATCTTTTTACTCAACTTTCATATACACTTCCAGTTGCTCAATATTAAAAATAATATATACATGTTTCAATGACACCCGAGGAACGGTCTCATGCATGTGTAGTAGCCGACAATTGTGGCTCTAATCTCACGTATGTAATCGTTACGCTATACATGCAAATCTGCCTTCCTGTCTACTCCATTAAAGTTTCCAAAATTACGTTTGACTTAATGGCTGCAGCAAGCCAAGGTCCACTGTCTGGTCATGACCACGACTTTAGCTGGTTGTATCTTCGTTCTACTGAACTGATTGACCTTAAACTGGTTATCTTCGGTAAAAATTGATAATTCTCAAATACATAACACAAATTATAACATTGGACACATATGTGACCTCACCAACATGATTCTTTCCCTTTAAGGATATACAAATGACCATGTTAAATCCGGAAATAGACATTGGGTTCTGAGATGATCGTTTTGCAGTAACTTATGTTATCTATACGATTACGATTACAAAGAATCAACATACATGTTCATATATTACTATGGCAATTGTAACACTGCATTCTATATAACAATGGATGTATATTCAATGTCTTTTTTTAAATGTCTGTGATATTTTGACGTATCTTCGGTTCCACGCAATTTGAAAATAATAATAATTATTGGATATTTCAACTATTCTGGAAATGTTGGACAAAAATCAAATGAGAAAACGTCTGTTCATGGAATTAATTGATCTGTGTTGTAAACGGATGTCTGTAATCCATCAAGATAACTCAATACTTGACTGGGAGGCGCCACAGGAATGTCTTTGTTATTGCAAGTCAACAATATCAAGTTGGCTGCCTACCAACTCGACTGCCTCAAAATATAGTTTTTATAATAACGAAATGGACAAATTCAACGGAAAAAGAATTGGATATTCCGCATATTCTACCCCTGGTGACTTGATTGCAATCTGCAGAACCCCTCGAACTGAACTTTTTATTTCACACACATACCTGAGACTGTTGCACGTACAATAAAGTAATACTGTATATATGTTCAATGGTACATTGTATGGTCATAGCAGAGTACTAAAGAATTCATATTTCATAACGTATATTGTTATTCTACTTTGGTCTTGCCTTGTATCAAATGAATTCAAATGATTGATAAAGCTATTTACAAACCAGTGAAGCCAATTAAAATTTTATGATTTCGAAATGGAGCATTCCCATCACAATAATTAACTACAAATATCAACATTGATATCTACACCTCATCTATCTGTTATTGTAACAAATTCAGAAGACTTTCAGAATGCAAGTGAGATAATTTCGCGATCAACCACTCGTGATTTATTTGGTTTGTCTCATGACAAACTCAATATGTGTTTATGGACTTTGACAAATTCGATGTTGATAAACTACATGAACTGTGACAGAGAAGTAATTTTAAACATAAAATCAAACGTTGCCTTGCCTTTGTTCTAGATCATCAAATTACTCAACAGATCATGTGTAACATTGGTATTTACTTCCATTTTTAAAAAAATCTAAAATGTATGATTTCACATTCGGTGACTAAGGAATATAGCCGTAAACTTGAATCGGCATCATAATGTTAGTACCACTACCTACGATTTTTTATTTAAACTTAAAGGTACAGTAGCATGTTTTTTCATATTATCTTTTCTCAAATCCTTCAATGGGTAAAACATCTCATCTCATTACACGACCCGATAAGCCGTATCCATAGAAAACGGATAAGCAGTATCCATAGTAAACGGTAATCCATATTCGAAGAAAATGGTGCGACGTATAAAGCGACGATGGTGTGGAACTCTTTATTGTGAGAGATAGACTTGTAGGTCACATGAGAATATGAGAGTTCAGACAGCAAGAGTGTTGATCATTCCATCCAGCACTGAGGTGTAGGTGTCGCTACATCAGTCAGATCACCTGAACCACTGATGTGAACACATTAAAATGGCCTCTCGGTGGGACATGAACTCGCATGATTTAACCAAACCATGTACATTCATTTTAGTAATTTAGGAGTATATTTTAGTCATTGGTAACACGTATTTATATTTTGGTGAGAGCACTTCATTTCATTAAGAGAAACGTGTTACAGCGCTTTTAAATTTAAATTAGCTTCGTTACCAACGTGTTTAACAACATCTTACTTCAGGGAGAGGATTTGAAGGCAAATTGAGGACAGTCATCTTAATCAGTACACGATAAATGACTTGTCTTTTCCTCAGGTTTGATATCGTACTAATAATCTGAAAAAACAAATCTTAGTTTCACATGACGTTAACTCATTAACGCCGACAGGTAACTACCAGCTCAACGCCGAGGGCACCGTCTACACTAACACCTGGCTGCAGCGAGACCAATTATGCTTCGCCACCTCTGATTTAGCGAGAAAGAGAAAGTGGCATGTCATAAACGAGACTGATTGTTTGTTGTGCCTTGCATAACATTCAAAAGTAGACAGGAAATGGGTGGACGGAACTATTGTAAAGTATGTAACATTAAGATATCAGATATTGAATGTCTTCGCTGCTTGTTAGGGATATATTGTCAGATCTTACACATAAAGCAGTTATGATATGTACAGTGATTTGATAACATAGTTTGTCAAATCTAAAATCCTGTCAGAAATATATTTAATTAACGTGATAAAGATATAAAGATCGTGAGATACTTGTAAAGTTTGCCCTACATCATTCACATGAAATATTTAAGAAATTATGAATGAATATTCAGAAAAAATTTACGTGACGAATACGCAGTCATTTACCTTTTATATTGCATGCTTTCCCAAGTTAATATTTCGAAATTTGGATGATGATAGAGCTATAATGGTTTGACCAATTAGGGCGAATAGCTAAGTTTCGCGATGCCATAGTAAGGGCCACTCGATGGTAAAGCTTGTTTGAATTCGAATCAACCGTATTTGTCGAATTTTATAGACGACATGAACTACTAACTACTTTGAACTACTAAAATAAGACGCATGCCAATAACAATAATGCTGTATCCTTTGTTGATGTTATGCAACAGAAAATATTCAAGTTCCATTATCAGTTGTATTGATCAATTGATTATCTAACTCTCACCACCCCGGTATGTACATTTAGAAATAAAGTGACTACAAACTATACAAATAAAATATGCATCCCAAAATAATTAGTAGTAAAATATATATTATAAGGGGATACTGAAAAGAAAAAGTTTGAATATAATTAGATTATAATTTGGTTGTGGTAAGTTGTTAAATTCAAATCTCTAGCTAAATGATTATCGATAAAGTAACATTGAAGCTATTTTAATAATGTGATTTGATCCATCACCATTTGCAAGAGTGAATAATATTTTTTAAATAATATAATTTAAAAAAGCAAAACCATGTAAAACTTTTGCAAACTGTTGCATATTCATTTTACAATCGTATCAGTTTGCCAGGATCGTAGCTCTAGCAATTCATCAGTTTTGCTGTCTAGAAAAACTCTTTTCAAATGGATTGACTTTCCAGCTTACTCAATTGTTAATGCAAATTGTTAACAGAATCAGTGAGTTGTAATGTGTACCTTTACCTAGTGCAATTTATCTCCAAGGAACCATGGTATCCTGGATGAATAACAACAGATGGATAACCAGCATGTCGAGTTATTCAAAAATTAATTATTTAATTAATTAATACATTTTAAATGCATTACTCGGCGGATGTTTGATGTTAGGTGCTATACATATACATTATCAGTTTGAGTATATATATATATATATAACAAATAAATTCATAAAACTAGATAATTTAATATAAAAGTATTTGGGATGTTTTGAGTGTTTAAGTCACTATAAGTAATGGCTATTTCACATGGCAACATGGCAAATATATAGTAACGTACAGAATTGTGCATTGTGTAGAAAAGTGAAAGTAAATTTATGTTTCGAATACATAGCCTCAATGATTCCAAGACAGTTTGAAACGTGACATTTATGAGTACATGTAGCTCTCATATAAGAGTTCGAATCCGGCGCGATTTCTTACATACATCCTTAAAACAACCCACTTATGATATCTTGAACGCTCTTATATTGCAGTACTGTTTATCTTATACGGTGCTTATGATGTACATGTATGTACAATATAATCAACGGACTTTTTTAAGTAAAATGCATCCCAATCAACGACCATGTCAGTCATTATTTAATTGCAAATTTAAATTTGCATGTATAGATTTGTTGACTATTAGTTTTGGTGTTTAATTGTCATATTGTCAGTGCGATTTAATTCTTAAATCCTGCAATGTTCATCAGCAATCCCTTGAAATGTACAAATGGACGTAGATCTACATGTGAAATATAAACAATTTCTAAACTTCTGTAATTCATGAATCAGTACGTGCTCATCATATAAAGTTAACAATTGAAGTTCCTCAGTAAACAGGTTTCAGAGTAACATCCATTGCTTTAAACATGAGTTATGGTCCGATTTGATTACTTCATGTTGAGAACTAATTCTTTATCAAATACATGATTGTAATTTTCGTTAAAAATGTTTAGTCAATTGAAATTTCTCATTAATAAGTGTATAATTAATTGCTCAATAAAATTGCACAACGTCAAGTTTCCTAGATGAATAATATTGTCATTTGATCACTAAAAAGGTTAAACTAGAATATTACCAATCCTGGTATACTGAGGTGAGGTGAGATGAGGTTTAACGCCGCTTTCAAGAGTATTTCGCTTATATCGCGACTGCTAGTATTACGGCAGGGAGAAAGCCCACAACGCCATGTGGCTATGCATTGCGGTGAAACCTGCGAGCAATGGAACTAGCGAACCATGGGTGGTACTACTCTGAAATTCAGTGTAGCATTGCACCCAAACCTTACTGCGTGTAGAACAGTTCTCTAATGCAGACAGGTTGCCGTGCCGCTGGCGGGATTCGAACCCCTGACCTCTTAATCCAAAGCCAAACGCGCTACCCACTGCGCTATCCCGCCCCCTGGTACACTGAAGGGACCGTTTTAACCCAAAGTATTAAGAAGATATTTTACTATTTTACTTTAGAGTATAACACTTATAATAATACAAACTAGCATTTTATGTTGATTGGAACATAAACAACATTAAGCACCATTGATCATCTTGAAATAGATAACATAACTGCATGCATGCTCAGCAATGTCTAATCATATAATAATTATATTAGAGATGAATTTACCAAACCCATCACATGTATTCAATGAACCTTAACCAATCAATCAATTGAAATTTGGTTATCTAGTTTTGTTATAAATCATATACTTTCCTAATTGTATGAAAACGGCTAAATCTTTTCATCTTAACCATTTGGTGCATAACAAAAAGTCAATAGAAGATACATCTTAAATAATAATTGAAACACATCACGGAGATCTAGGGGATAAACTTCATTGACCCTGAAGAAGTCAAATTAAAGGTTATACGGTGGTGTACAATCGTTTCAAGTATAATGAACCATTTTAACAAATTCATGAAGCGTTACATGAATTACAGGTTATTAATCATAATTCTGTTCTGTGGTGTACAATCGCTTCAAGTATAATGAAACATATCAATAAATTCATAAACCGTTACATGAGTTATAATAATTACATTATTGTAGGTCGAATTGTATATGAAAATGCCATGAGATAAATTGGATATTGGCGAATGCACTCTTATGCAACGACCAGTTCACTCCCCGGACACATTCCCTATCGTTCACTTATTGGATCATTCTTATAGACAGATTCGGAGGAGACAGAATTCGCCATTTACTTCAAATATCATATTATATCTAGTAAATTAAATCTAGCATATGTTAGAAAAGAATATATTATCCTTTCTCTGTCAACAAGATTTTATATTTTACTCTTTTGAAAACGATGCAAAGTGTCCTTTATTCGTGAATTGATATATGCGGTCATGACTGCAGATACAGTGAAAATACACAAACTGTTTAGTTGACCTATTAGGGAGTATGATTGTTCTTGAAGAACAAATTGAAACCCGCTCACGTAACTGAAATGATTGAAGTATTTTTTTATAAAACAAAACATAGAAAATTGAATATTAAATATTGGGATATTGTCTCCAAACACCTCCTGAAAATATGCAAATTGTTAAATTCCTTCACGTGTGAATATTGATGTACGTTAAAATGATTTCCCACGTGTTATTTTGGTGTTATTGTCAGCACCAGTTGTCAAAAATGTTTACTCACTTCAGCGTTGAGATTGTTGCAATATACCTTGGTATATTGGTATTCGCAGGGCTTTGATCCCTGAGAGGCAACCAAACCTAAAATATAAACATCTGGGAAAAGAGTAAACTGTTATGAAACATGTGAGGATATTGTTGCCAGCACTTTTCATTTACTTTCTTTTTCATGGAATGTAAGAAAAAAATTCAATGAATTGCAGTTTTTATATGAAGTAGTAATCGTTGTATTAATATTTAAGTCTTTGAGTTAAACATCTTGCTTTGATAGACTTTTTTAGAGTTATCATACTTTACGATTTAAAATATACCTGCAACTAAAATAATAGCCTATAATAACTGTAACTATCCATTGATCATCAACACATATTTAATTTAATTAATTAATTGATTTTAATGTGCCTGGCCGAAATCACAGGCAGTAGTTCTTCTGCCTTAGGCAATAATGTTACTGCCTGGTTAAGGAGAGATGGGACGATGAAATCAAATATTTTAGAATTTGTTTATTTTTTCAAAATAGCAAGTTTATTATGTCTTTAATCCAAAAATGAAAGACAATTTGGGGGTCAGCGAACAATTTAAAGAGCTATCAGCATTAATAATACTACACCCGTCGGCAAATTACGTCATTTTTGACTGATTTGGTGTATTTAAATTAAGCGCTCGCTTTCAACGAAAAAACTCTGAATCCTTTCAGATACATTTCAATCACATACGGGGATGTATAGCAAATCTATATTTTGAAAATTAATGACGCTGGAAAGAGAACCAAAATTAAATTAAGCATTTTTTAATTAAAAACGGCATTTTTATCATCGTGTTTCGCATGTTCAACAGGATTTGTCACTTAGACACATATTTCAGATATTACTAAAACTTCAATATAATGTGCCCAGTTAACTGAACAAACTAATTCAGAAATAATAATAGGGGGTCACCGAACGTTTTTCATCACTTTAACGTCATATTTTAAATTACCTACATAAACGTAAAAACCTGACGTCACGGCAGTTTTGATGATTTCAAGTGTAACTTTGACGGTAGAGGTCTAACGTGTAATCATTATTGAACATATTATCAATCTAAGAGTGCACGGTGAAAGATTAACTATCAGTTGATTATTCCAGGCTAATTAAATAACTTGCGATACTTGCGATACGCGTGTAATTCGAATAATACACGTAGTGACATATTTATCGCGAATATAGGTGACGGTAATGTTATGCGGCATATCGTAAAATTACCGTTATAAAGGCTTTACGGAAAATTTAAGCACTTTACGTTAGTGTATGGATAAGCGTATGTCCCAAACAACGTAATCCATATATTTTTACTCTTATTCACTACAATAAATTGTTGTCGCAAAATGTTGCCGTAACCGAGTTCGATTTCTGGGTCCCATCTCTCCTTAAATGAGTCTTTCTCGTTATTGCCTAGACAATGGCCATGTAAGTAACGTTACTGCCGGATTCCCCTTATTGCCGCTAACAACGTTGGATGTGTTGGACTTTGATTCCCTTGTTGAATTGCACAAATGAACTAACATCGATAGCTGTTGACATCAACATCACATTCACGGGGACACAATTTCCCTGTCTGCTTGAGGTTTAATGCATTCTTGGCAAACTGCATTGATTGTTTGTGTTTAAGAGGTCACAGAGCACTTAGCTCTGATGGAAGTGTCCAGGGAAATCACCAATGTTATCAATGACTACGTGAGTGTTACACGTTGTTGGGTGTTTCAGATTTTACACTAACGCCTTCATCATCAGTTTTTTAAAAATAATTGGACTGTCTCGATCAATTATCTTGAAATCTTTTGGCCATTACGTGTAAATTGTTAAGTCAGGAGGGCATTTATATTGTGTATATGTAGATTCTGTTAACAGAGACTTGTTATATTATGTTTTGGTGTCAACAAATATTGATGATCGTATGTTTATTATTATCAGGGATATCTATTTCAAAACTTGCTTGCGCTAAGTTATCTCGTTCCTCAGTCCCAGATTATTTTGATTCTCTTAGCGGCGTGAGGCAAGGGAGCATTTTATGCCCATTACTGTTCTCGTTATTTGTAAATCATGTTCATGGTGAAATGGAGAATTCAGATAGAGATATATTTTGTTATGTCCAGAGTTTGTATCTTTTGCTGTATGCACATGACATGTATTTATTTTCAGACAGTGTTATTGGTTTGAAAAGGAAGATAAATTTATTTTGTCATAGATGGGGATTAACTGTTAATTTTGACAAAACCGAGGTAGTAGTTTTTAGAAATGGTGGTAAACTAAGGAAAAGTGAAGTTTGGTATTTTGAGGACAGACTATTGAAAGGTTCATCCTATTACCAATATTTAGGGTTACGTTTTTCAAGCAGGTTATCTTGGTCAAAGTCCGTTTAGAATCTTGTAAACACAGCCTCTTATGCTTTATTTTCACTTAAAATTAAAATTAAAGTTATAAGCGTAAAACCTCTCTCCCCTGGTTCTCTTGAAAATAGTTAATGTTCAGATAAAACCGATAAGTTATATGCATCGGAAATATGGGGTTATAAAAAATGTTCAGTAGTTGAACAGTTTCCAGTAAGGTTTTGCAAGTTTGTATTGAGTGTGAGTTATAAGAGTACTATTGTTGCCGTTTTCGCTGAATGTGGCAGACACTATATATATGTTGATTCTTTGTTGAGAGTAATTCGTTCTGGATTAGATTGCTTGAAATGTCTGTTGATAGGTATCCAAAACAGGCTTATTTAATATTGTGTTATTTAGATAAAGTTGGATGTACTTACGGTTTCGGTTTTGTGTGGGAAAATTAAGTAGTAGATTTCAAGTAGGATTTTCATTTCAATTTCGAAACTAGGATTAAGAACCGTCACGTTTCTAACTTTAATGGCTGAAATTAACAAGTGTAGCAGTTTGACATGATTGAAAATAGGAAAGGCACCTTTATGGGAATGACTAACCTGTGTGTAAAGATGAATGAATATGGAATGTACAGTTCCAGAGATAACTGTTAAGTCATGTTTCCATGGAAACCGCAAAAAATAAAATTAAGAAATAGGTATTACCCTTAACAGTCTCAACTAGAGATCATGACTCACATGTGTAGCAAGTTTGGTGAAGCTTCCATGTATAGTTTGGGAGATATGATCCGCACAAAATGACTTCCTTACAGAGTCACTGTTTTGGTCATGTTTCCATGGAAACAGCAAAAAATAAAATTCAGCATTAAGTCTAACCCTCAAAAGGCATAACTAGTGATCATGGCTAACATGTGTAGCATGTATAGCATGCATAGTTTGAGAAATATGCTCTGCACAAAGTTTTGTGACGGACGGACAGACGGACAGAATGAACGCCATATACCACTGCTTACGCTGTAAGGCGGGGGTATAATGAATATTCAACAATGCATTTATATTCTAGAATAAAATCTGTGTTCTGTTTAGAAAAGTATCTGGCAACTGTTAAATCTAAAGAAGCAAGACGTAGAATTACTTAATTAAGAATTGGTAGACGACGTGGTATTCGACGTGAATGTCGTTACTGTAAATCTAATTATGTAGAGGATGAAATTCACTTTCTTTTCAAATGTCCAGTTTATTATGAACTACTTGATCAAATACTTTGAAAATATACCTTTGTACAACAATGAAGACATAATGATCCATAATCTTCACGATTATGACTTACCACATTTGATAGCTTTTTCAAAATATGTGAAAGATGCCTCAATTATTCGAGATTATTTTATTTGACTTCAAATTTATTTGACTGAAATAAAAAATTGATTGATATGTGGAGCAGCTGAGCTAATCGTGTTATTATATTGAAAATAACTTTACTCAAAATCCCTGAAATGAATCAATGACTATGAACCATACCTGTACCGACTCATAATAATCACTGGCATTGGAATATGTGTATTCAAATTTATAGTAATTTAACAATTTACTATACCTTTTTACGGATATTGATTTTCTGTTACACACCACATCTGTCCATTTATGTTATATTGTTCTCACAATCACTTATTCGTGGAATCATAATAAAAGGAAAGTTGGACGATTATCGATTTTTGAGGCACGATACAGACGTGAAGACAGTGGAAGCATTCAAAGGTACGTAGCCTATTCACAGAATGCAACACTTGGCCCCGAAACGGTACACCTGGTCCCCTCATCAGTGTCATGCTATTGTTGAGTTCAACGGTGATGTATGTATGTATGACAGTATGACAGTATGACAGTAGCAAAACAGGACAGCTAGATACACAATAAATAATGTGTTGTCTAGACATTTTTTCTTATGTTTTCAACTTATAAATGTACCCGAACAATTTGGCACGACAGTGTTCTCGATTGTTTACATCATGACTCTTGACTTGAAAGATGGGTTCAATCAAGAAAAAATCGACATGTAGATGACTTATTTTTCTTTTAAAAATACTTTCCAAAATCATTGATGACGGCAATACAGATTTGAAGGGATCAATTTGGATTTGTAAACAGAAATCAGCAACGTGTCCAAACGAGTAGATGTCGTCAGGAACATAGTCGTCATTCACGATACTGAAGTTAGAGACACTCGCTGAAATTCTCTGAACAAGCCACACACTTTCAAAAGGACAAATGATACCCAAAGAGATATGTGATGGGAAAAGTAACCTCCTATTTTACGGAATTAAGGAATACGCTCACGCGAAGTCTGCCCAGGGCCCCCTTTCACAAAGCACTAAGGTGACCGTAAGTCACTAAGGTAACCTTTAACTAAATGAAATGGTACATAAAAAGACGCCAAAAAATATATAAATTTCAATTTCTCTCATTGCTCATTAACTTTGTAATTCTTTTGTGTATTTGTATGCAGTGTGTGAGTTAGACAATCCATTGCGCTTGAAAGTAAGAGACTTGGTCTATATTTAGACTGGAAAACCCCTTAATTAGTGCAATTTCTCGGCTTATTTTGGTGTATATTTATTAAGTGTATATATTTCACGGAGATAGGGATATAGTTTTTAAATCAACTAATTTATTCGTACCGATATCCCCACGAAAATTAAATAGTAAAGAATAATCCTAGATCATAAGTCGCGGGACATTATTCAGTGAAAAGATCCAAACACGGGTATGTCAAAGTGGGAGTCGACCACATACCAGAGGCCCGTGTAAACACATCTTTTCAAAGTAGAAACTTGTTATGTTAACGGGGGAAATGAACCCGCCTTACGGAATCTGTCCTTCTTGATGTTATTATGTGTAGAAGAAAACACGATACAGAGGTGATGCTTGGGTTTGTATAACCCGAGGTAAGTAAGCTGAGTGGGAAGTCCCGGAAGCGAAGCTTTAGGTTTTACTTCCCTGAAGCTTTCTTACCGAGTTTTTCAATTCCAAGCATAACCGAAGAAGAGTGTTTTATCTAACTTAACCATCGTTAATTGGAAATGTGATTGCTTATCGTAAATTGATGTTTTTCTTAGAGCAGGAGATCTAGGAGGAGCGTTTTCTCCAATCATTATATTTTATAATTTCTGAAGAAAATATATTTTCGATTATAATTGATTTGAATAGAGTTGTAATAAAAATGTGTTTGTTGGTCTGAGAAATACTTCTGAGTCTCATTTATGAAATTATTACTTTCAATATTAAAAGCAACTCCTTGGTCATACTTTCGAATGTTCAACCTCATACAGGCTTATTCTCTGAAAGAAACATCATAAGTCCTTTATTACAAGAAAAGAAGATACCACCGAAACACTAGACAGAATCCCTTATAGGTTTCTTAGTTATGTGTGCCTGACCAAATTCTTCTGATACTTTCATAACATGTTAGTCTTCTTATTGTGCTTTGGGCAAGCATTTGTTTTGAACCTTTTTGCCTGGTATGAACTACACTGAATTCACATTATATTTTTTATCTGAACGCCTACTTAATTATTTGGTATACCGTAACTGTAAAAGTATGTGACAATGTTAATATATTTTACCGTAACCTGTTTCATGAGAGGTATTCAATGCATTACATTTCTGTTCTCACTTTTTTTAGATTGCGTTTATTTCTGTGATAGAGGGGAGCGGGATAGCGCAGTGGTTAGTGCGTTCGGCTTCGGATCAAGAGGCCCGGGGTTCGAATCCCGCCAGGGGCATGGCAACTTTGTCTGCAGTAGAGAACTGTTCTACACGCAGTAAGGTTTGGGTGCAATGCTACACTGAATTTCAGCGTAGTACCACCCATGGTTCGCTAGTTCCAGCCGCTGCTCGCAGGTTTCAACGCAGTACATAGTCACATGGCGTTGCGGGCTTTCTCCCTGCCATAATACTAGCAGCCACGATATAAGTGAAATACTCTTGAAAGCGGCGTTAAAAACCCCAACTCACTCACTCTGTGATAGAATAAATAGAGTGATAATGTATGCAGCCCCCAATGTATATTATACATGTATTTATTGACAGCTTATCCGTAACTTGTCTTGTTCTTGTCTTCTCTCGTTGGCTTCAATATCGGGTTTAGCAAAATAGTATATGCATTACATTTAGGCCACCGGGATAAAATTTAATGATAGGGAACCCCAGGTAGTGATTTTTACAATTGAATTCGTAAACAATCGTTGATATATGTAGGATAAAGGGACAACTATTAGAAAATCCCAGATATTGCAAAAATTGCTTAAGCTGACAACGTGTAAACGTGAACGCCTTTTAGCCTAACCGACAATGATTTATCAACGGTCCCCAAGGTGGTCGGTTTCTAATCAGACAAAGTGTTTCAGAAATTCATTAACGTGGTCCTAATATCTAGTTTCAAATCCAGTGTAAATTTAAAGGCGCCCTCTTACGGATTGCATATCATCTCTCCATTTATAGCATTTCCAAATCATTTTGAGGTATCTTACTTGACGGGCATTTTAGAAAGTGTAGAGATGGAGGAAAACCCAGATGTATGGATAGTCAACTTCTTAACTTCAATTGAAGCAGAAAAGACAGATAACTTTAGACAGATGATATGTATTCCTCGGTCCTTCTATTTGTATATTATGCGATGCTATTCTTATTTGATGTTTGATGCTGCTTGTGGACTCTCGTAGGCAATGGTGGAACTTCTGGTGGACTCTCAAGAGTAGGTTTCCCCAATGACAATCGTGGGCAATGGTGGAACTTCTGGTGGACTCTCAAGAGCAGGTTTCTCCAATGAAAATCGTGGGCAATGGTGGAACTTCTTGTGGGCTCTCAAGAGCAGGTTTCCCCAATGACAATCGTGGGCAATGGTGGAACTTCTTGTGGGCTCTCAAGAGCAGGTTTCTCCAATGACAATCGTGGGCAATGAAGGCCCTTATTGTGGACTCTCAAGAGTAGGTTTCCCCAATGACAATCGTGGGCAATGGTGGAACTTCTTGTGGGCTCTCAAGGGCAGGTTTCTCCAATGACAATCGTGGGCAATGGTGGAACTTCTTGTGGACTCTCAAGAGTAGGTTTCTCCAATGACAATCGTGGGCAATGGTGGAACTTCTTGTGGACTCTCAAGAGTAGGTTTCCCAAATGACAATCGTGGGCAATGGTGGAACTTCTTGTGGGCTCTCAAGAGCAGGTTTCTCCAATGACAATCGTGGGCAATGGTGGCCCTTATTGTGGACTCTCAAGAGTAGGTTTCCCCAATGACAATCGTGGGCAATGGTGGAACTTCTTGTGGGCTCTCAAGAGCAGGTTTCTCCAATGACAATCGTGGGCAATGGTGGAACTTCTTGTGGACTCTCAAGAGTAGGTTTCCCAATGACAATCGTGGGTAATGGTGGAACTTCTTGTGGGCTCTCAAGAGTAGGTTTCCCCAATGAAAATCGTTGGCAATGGTGGAACTTCTTGTGGACTCTCAAGAGTAGGTTTCCCCAATGACAATCGTGGGCGATGGTGGAACTTCTTGTGGACTCTCAAGAGTAGGTTTCCCCAATGACAATCGTGGGCAATGGTCGAACTTCATTCTAATCTATATTAATCAAAAACACATTCCTTATATCAATATAAGCAGATATATATAAATGAAACATTATTTAGGGGATATTTCATTTTGAACTAAGTGGATGTTATTTCGAAACAGTTCATTTATATATAATTAAATCCATTTAAGTGTATATTTAAGAGTCTTCGCACCTTGAAAGTTGCATATTGTTAACCATTTACAAACAAACTTATTACATGTGTAAAGTTTTCATTTATTTATTTCAGATGAGTTGGTTTGTCCGTTGTCTTCTGCCCTGTTCCAACCTTGTAAATCCTTTGTCTAGACCTATTACTACTCTCACACTCTCCCAGTCCCTAGTGAATCGCATTTATGTGGACTGATCCCAGGAATCTGTTGTTATTTAAACAGTGCCAATCGTTGAACGCCTATCTTGCATTGTATAACTTTTCAACAATCCAATTATTCAGTTACTTGTCAATTAGACTATCAGGGGACAGCGTTTTCATTGGATATAGTCTAAACCAGTGTTTACTATAACAAAGCGGCATGAAATAAACTAACTTATCCATTTGTGAGAGTTATGATTCACTGCATGCTTACCATACTGTCTCCTCTATGTATTACAAAACTGACCACTTTAACGTATTAGATCCTCGAACTGCACTGCGCTCTTCACTGGCGATACATTATTAGCCTGAATTGTACGTATCCACTTCGCGCGACCGTACAGGTCTGTACAAAGTGCACTGTAGATTAACTGACTTTTCCAAGAACACAACATAGTATAAGTGACATGACACAAACTTGTTGGTGACTATCGGTATCCTTCTCCTGAACTATGCAGTTAATGTTGAACAAAACCGAAACATTTGAGCCCCAACATATTAATACATGTCTGCAACTTGTGATAATATATAATGACATATTTTGTCCTTTTTGTTTCAGGCATTAATAAGGTTATGTATCTAAACGTTGCACTACCGAAACATATAAAATTTTCTCTATATGAATATTTTTGTCCAAGTCAGGGTAAGCCACATCACAATTCCTTTGTCCTATTTCCCTCTGATTTGATATTTTTGGCAACATTTGTCAATTGCAGATATCCGTCAGAGTAAAATCATTGCCAGCTCAATTTTAAAGACTTCATTTAAATTACACCGTTCTATTTAGCATGAATTTAAAATACGCAACATAAACATATCTTCAGATTAAGACAAATACTTTTAAAACAGTGACAGTTCGAAATGCATGTGTCAAAACAATTCAGTATTTATTCTGCAACCTTAAAGCTAGCGTCAATAGAATAGTGCTGGATATTAACCTTTAAAAGGCGCTGTAGCACGTTTTCACTCCAGAGTAAAGTTTTAAATATGGCACCATGATGGAATGGTGAACCATCTTGCTGTCCGAACTCTCAAATTTCTACGATGGCTTACAACTCTACTCCCCACAACTGTCGCTTTATACGTGGCACCATGCTCTTCCAATACCGATAATCGTTTTCTATGGATGCTGCTTATCGGATCGCGTAGTATGATGTTTTACCCTCTGAGGTAACTATACTGTAATAATATATGGCAAATTTGAGAAAACATGATATACAAAAAGCGTGCCTTTTGTGATATAATGTTATGTGAATACGTCATCTTATAAACGAGATAATTCTTCCAAATGTTGTTCTTCCAAAATGACCAAATCAAACACAATGTAAACAGTTTTCGAATAAGTTATCGAATGTATAGAGACAATACATTACAGAAAAACCGAAAGAAATAATGTGGTATCCACTACTTCGATTCTGAGGAAATTTAGGAAATGTCTTTCAATGTAAAACGTTATTAGGGCTTGCTACTTATTTTACTTACTCATTGAATACAAGCAATGTGAATAGATTCAATGTAGCTGTCAGTGGATATACTTAAATGTATCGATGGTATCTTGTGTTGGTGCTACCATAATGCTACTGATCAAAAGCTTTAAACTCTCACCGTATTCAGTTTAAAAACATAGCATGAACTAAGATGAAGGGAAGCGTCTCTTTCACAGTTTGTTGTGTCAAGGATTTAGAAAGTTTTGTTTTAGTAGTCTTGGGTCATGGTATGTATCTACTGATTGATGTTAAAACATGAGGACAGAACATTGGTTGGTTTTAATCCCCAAGCCTGTTCATGCAGATTACTTATGAAACTATGCGATCTAAGTGTATTATACTGTATAGTACACCTAGGGTACACATGGTTTCAAACACGGCAAAGTTCGCAATTTACAACCACAGCAATGTCATAATAACTATGTTAAACATATTAATTACATTTCAATATATCACGACATATTTGGCAATCCTGGCAAAACAGATTTTCAATTCATGTTACACCACCACATTATTTCACTCAATACGCAATATACACAGTACACGTTATCGTTAGTTCTAGTCTGGGGCTCCACACTTATATTGACATGATACACTTGATTCATATCGATCTGTGACTGGTTCATCTCATATGGACATATTAATTTGTTCCTGTTTGATGAGAGTATAACTATGCTATGCTCTCTAAATAGATGGACAGATACATTCTAGTTTCTCCCTGTCTTCTCTCTATCGTTTGAAATTGTTGGATTGATCAAACATTGTATAGGAAGTTTAAGAATTAAGGAAATAAGGCTTTACCCTGTTTGATAGTATAACTGTCAGCTGCACACAATTAGAATGTATTTATGAAGCTATCATTATGTTATTGTAAACATGATGTTTTGGACAGGAAAAAGGATATTTTTATATTCATATAAAGGAGCTTGTTATTGTAAGTTATTTTGCAATCAGTCATTACATATGCCCATCCAGACTCACAATATCCACTCCCAGCTCCACTGCTTCAAGCTGTTTGTGTGATCCAGTGTCCATCTGAAGGCTCTGTCAGGCAGATACATTCGGCACCAGTAGTCAGGCGTTAGCGTGCCTGTCCACCTTGGTTCTATTTGTAACTATTTGCTCATACAAATTAACATTACGTATACATGTACCGGCCTCATTAAACTTTAACTGTCATCATGTTTGACTTTGTTTGTCTTTGGAAATCTTACTTGATGCAAAATACTTGAATGAAAGTATGGATGTGTTTCATACTTACATGACTTTTAAAAAAAAACGTTTCCATCATTTACAAGGAATATTTATACAGGTTATATACGTGGCATTGGTTTAACACATCATGGAATTAATTGTTCTCAGAGACATTTTGTTCATAAAGTTCACGTTCATATTACCCCTTCAAATATGTGTATTTCAAATCAGATACTTTAAGTTTGGTTCATTTGATACAATCATGATCAGTCATAATGATTGAACAATCCTATTTTAAATCTCAAATCTGTGCAATGAGCCATATAGTCTTTATACCTATTGCACTCTTCTTATAATGCTTAAATGTCGACTAAAATATCTGGCTCAAGAAACTTCGCCAGTAGTGCCCCATAAATTCTGAAGACCTTTATGTTCTCAAAATACCACCCTGCCATCTAGACCAAGTGAACACTTCTATTCTTTTATATGTGTATATCTTGTAGCGCCTTGGACAGGAATATCTTCCTGGATTGTGCACATTAGAAATGCATATTTATTTTTATTATTGTATATATATGCCTTCTAAATAACATAACCGAGTCATGAGCAGTAATGATGATATGAACTTATAACATTGTCAACTGATTGAACAGTGTAGTAGTATTATTCGTTTCTTGATATTAGCCTATTAAACTTTGTCAGGCAGTGTTGTTTATTACAAAGCCTTAAACTATATTTGTTTAAATGGAAAATATGAGTGTTGGGTCTTTAAAAGAGTATATTAATCAAAATTAATCAGACGTTGATTAGACATATATGGAGGAGAGTGACTTCGGACACATTGAACTTACGAAGGTTATAGGAAGGCGTTAGGTACAGAGTGACTTTGTACCAATCAAGCTTATTCATCAAATATTGATGATTCTCTGTCGCCGATTCCAGGAGATTCATACCAAATTGAGAGAAGGTTCATGAATATTCTCTAAACATTCATTTTTCCTAAATAATATGAAAGTGAAAATCTTGAATGAGCATGATCAAAGTAATTATACTGTCTTCTTGATGGAAACTGCAAAAGTTATGAAGCAAAAAAGGAAAACAAATTTGACTGAGAAAAGTGAAATCGTAGGCATAGGAAGAAAAACGTATATGTGTAAAACTACATATACGTAGGACTGTTATAGAGGGGAACTGTCCCTGTATATGTTGGTGACACATGGATGTTTTTAACGTTTTCATTTAAACGTTATATAATTTTAAAAAATTCAAGTATACAAATTTCAACAAATTAATTTAGCAAATCCCCGTAATATAATTAAACAAAATTCAAGTATACAAACTTCAACAAATTAATTTAGCAAATCCCGCTATGAAAGGGTATGTTGAACAGATCAAGTACTGTCTGATGGAGCACACATACACATTCAAACACAGCTGTCATCAATCAGGCAGAACAACTGTCGTTAGATTTAATCTACGGTGATAGAAACAAGACAACTAAACTGTCATTATCTCATTACCTTGACACGAATCCATTACACTGTCTGCAAACTCTATAATCACTTACTGTACACCCGTGCTACATATGCTAGCAGACGAGTCACTGATGAACAAAATGTATTATGAAAGTTTATAATGAAAAGTTGAGTGAAGAGATGAGAGCGTGTTATACAGATGTGGTCTCGTTGTGAGATCTAGACCTGCTTTAAAGGGGCAGTAGCACGTTTTTTGCAAATTTTATTTTTTCAAATTTCCCATTTATAATGCTAGTTTATGTCATTAATATCTACTTTAGAGGGTAAACATCTCATTAAAACAACCATTTATCCGTAGTGGTAATGACGATGTTGAGTATAAAACAAAAATTGCATGGCGGCCATTTTATTGTGAACACATTTTATTATTTCGAAGTACAAAAAACGATTCCCACGGTTTTACCAAACCATGTAGACTCATTTTTAACTTGATTTTCTGAAGAGAGAAGGGTGTCTTACTATTGGTGACATTATTTTTCAAGTACATTTCATCGACTTATTTGAGCGAAAAAATGTGCTACTGCCCCTTTAAGAACCCGACAACACATAAGCAAGTTTTTCTAAAATATACCAGGCGTTTCTGTTTGCATGGTCTTCGTGCCTCTTGACCCTTCAGGGGCATGACGTTAACGTTTCGACACTCAAGCCCAGCGTCACTAAAGTGTATTTCACAATCTCAAAACATGTCGTACTGATTGGCCATTTATTATTCAACATCTTATATCAGCAACTGTAACATTATAAAAGTGAGTGAGTGAGTTGGGGTTTAACGCCGCTTTCAAGAGTAGTTCACGTATATCGCGGCTGCTAGTATTATGGCAGGGAGAAAGCCCACAACGCCATGTGGATATGCACTGCGCTGAAACCTCCGAGCAGCGGCTGGAACTATCGAGCCATTGGTGGTACTACGCTGAAATCCAGTGTAGCATGTAACATTATCAAACCCACGATACTGATCACATCATCAAATATAACCTTATAAGCGATGGTCGGCTATAATAAACTCTCCAGAATTCACTAACATTAATGATATTACAAATACTTCATTTTGTCAGTGACAACTCAAAATAGTTTTATTAAAACATTATTCATACATGTTCTCAGTTCTGTAACCATTCCAATTAATGATACACTGATATAAGGGTACAGTATGTTGTAAAGTGACACACAGTTGTGCTTTTACAATTAGCAAAGTTGAGCATAATATTAATCTTATGAGCGTTTTAGTCCTCAAGAGAAGAAACGTTTCTGACACTTGACAAGGACATTACTGACATTTCACGTTGCACATTATTACAATATGTCATTAATATTAACAAGTTACGAAAGTCATCTTCACAACATGAAGCCTCATGTGTTTAAATATTTAAAGCCCCTCATTCGATTTTAAAATAGTCAGATATATGCGGAAAAAGGCACTAAACATTTCACACATGTTTTCTGAAACGCTGAAAATGTACTGTTAAACAATTATGTATATATTTTTAACTACAATAATATAACAACATTTACCCATTGTCAACCATTTCATTATCTAACATAAGTTAATGTAAACTAATAAGATTAATTGAACAACGGCTATAATGTATCTAAAACGGTTTCAGGAAAAATGGTGAAGCAGTTTATGTATTTATACAACGCTCAATACGTGTGGCAAGCAAGAACTCAACATGAAAAGTAGTGATTTTCTTCACAAATCAAAGATTTATTTTACTGACAGACATTATGGACTATCATTAGTTATGATAAATCGTTGATTGCCTGTTATTTATATATGATTGAAAACGATTTGCAGGAAACGTTTGATGTAAATGATTTATACGAAAATTAAATTATCCAATTTGACTTGATGGATTGGATTATTAGTACAATAAATACATGTTTTTGATTTTGTTTATGCATCGCATGGAATATGAATCTAAAATGTTCCTTCCTCTTCCCAGTGTAATACTTTTAAAACCTTCTATTCAAACTGTCAGTACATACTGTTTACCGCCTGTGTTGATGGATGTTAATGCTTGACTAGCGGATTATAGAAAAAACTACGACGTCTTTACCGTTACTTATATTGTTGTTTTAATCTCGATAGAATCAAATTGAATAGTGGGAAAAGGGACACTCGGTCTATGCAACAATATACATACATATTCAAAGCCCTATTCCATGTTATGTAGATTCTTCATCTGTAAAAGTGTACACTTTACTATTGGAGATTAAGTTCGCTTTTAGATTTTATACGATAAGAAGAATTACAATTTGCAAGAAATGAATTCCTTCGTGACTATGATAAGGTACTTTGAATTAATCCTTAATGAATATGAGGGCCTAATGTCAACTCAACAAGAATATTACTGCGGCCACAAGAGGTATTATTAATTTCGATCAACTAGTTTAAGCTAAAGTGACACTTTTATTTACCAAAAAACTAACTCTAATGAAAACAGTTCATCAATGAAGATATATATATATATATCACAAACGAATAGGCATATTCTTTCAATTTCGTTCATGGAAATCAAACTCAATTACTACGAAAAGCATGTTAAATGATAATAATTATAAATTGACGAATTTCATTAATCTTTTCAAGTATTGTTTTGTCAAAGTGGTTAAAACCAAAACATTACCTAAAAAGTAATAGCTTCTTTCCAATGCTTGACCAGGTTCAGGGATTCCTGACGGATTGTCAAATATTAATGAAAGTAGACTCCGAAACGAAACAGGGAATTAAAAGGCTTCATTGACATGTGTGCATGATCAAAGTAGTATCTGATCACTCTGTTGTTCAGAATCTGTTACGTATTGATAAGTTATCTTGCATCCATTGCGTAGGAAGTTGAGACTCTGATATGTTCAATTGATATTGAATTAATATCATCATTTGCCATTGTTTCACTACAAAACTTAACCTCCAGGCAAGATATACACTACCTACAAATGTTATATATTTTCATTCACGACTGATAAATACGACTGAAAATAAGTTACATTATGCTTCTAGAAAACAACAAACTACTTTCATTTATTCTATATTTTAGTAAAATTTTGGGTTGAACTTACATCACATCAAATATAAAAAATATGAAAGTGCCAACATATTGGCTTATCAATGATGATAAGTGTAGTATATCATGATATAAAGACACACTTTAATTTAAGTGCTTCCCAACAAATTGACAATCAGACCAGAATCCAAAATTTGATGTAATTGCAAGACAAGTTTGCATGTGTTATCTCAATATTGTAAACTTTACTTATTTCATTCCTGATCTTACAAAATAAGGCCTATGGAAGCGTATTGGGTTTTACTATCTCCTAATTAGTACCTAGTATATCTGAATTAGGACAAACATATGTTTTCATGTAACCCTCATAAGCTTTCATACGTTAGAGATATAATTTAAAAAAATAGTATACTATGTTAAAACCTGCTTATGTTTTGTCGGGTTCTTAAAGCAGTCTAGGTCTCACAACAAGACCACATCTGTTTAACATGCTCTTATTTCTTGTTTCCACCGTTTTTCCTTTGCAGTACAAAGAACGTGTAACTGTAACATGTACAACATAAGATGTGTACATAAGATGAGTTTTTAGACAGGGTAATGGATTCGTGTCCACGGTAATGAGATAATGACAGTTTAGTTGTCTTGTTTCTATCACTGTAGAATAAATCTAACGACAGTTGATGTCTGATTGATGACATCTGCACCTTTTCCACCAGTTCAATATACCCTATAATAGTAGGATTTTTTAAAAATTGATTTGATGAATTTTGCATATTTGCAGAAAACATTATACTACGTTTACATGAAAATGTGAAGAACTTCCCAGTGTCATCAACATATACAATAACAGCTTCCTCTATAACGCATATAATTTTTCTTCCAAAGTCTGCGATTTTACTTTTCTCTGTCCAAAACTATTTTCTGCCTCTTTTGTTTCATAACTTTTTGGCTCATCAGTCCAGATGTGATTATGGTATGTGCCGTCATCCGGCGTCTGTCTGTCGTCTGTAAACTTTTCACACTTTCGACCTTTCCTGAACTGCCATGCCCCCAAACCTAAAATTTTGTGGGGATGTACCTTGCACCACAGGTGAAGTTTAGAGCAAATATGATTCGCAACAGAGATAACCGACCAGGTGCGAACGAAGTGATCAAGGATGGCAATGTATGAGCAAATATGATACATTGAACCACAGGTGAAGTTTAATGCAAATATGATTCGCAACAGAGATAACCGACCAGGTGCGAACGAAGTGATCAAGGATGGCAATGTATCACTCTTGACTCAAATCAAAATAAGTATGAATCGTCAAAATTCAATGTCCCAAAAATTCAGACTCTACTCTCATTTGAACACAAGAGTCGTGCTCCCTTGATCCCAACCCCATATATACGCACGTAACATATATAGCGCCCAGAGCGGCTTCTTCGCCTCCATTCCCACTCACAAACATCCGATATACGCTTTGGGTAATTTATTCAGAGGAAATAGGTATATAATATTATAAATACATGCGCAATCCAGAAAGATATGCCTGTATGAGATATAATCTGCTATAATATATTAAAAAATCGAAGTGTTCAATTAGATGGCAGGGTGGTATTCTGAGAACATAAAGGTCTTCAGACTTGATTTGATAGACGCAGAGGTTGAACACAATTTCATCTCTGATAGAAGTAATCTCCACAGGGCAGGGGCGCTGCTGGAGAATGTTCTGGAGCCAGATATTTTTAGCCAACATTTTGGAACTTGGAGGAGACCGTATACAAGACATATGATCATTGCACAGATTGGAGCATGTGTGAAACTGATTTAATTTAGGATTGTCCATCACTATAACTAATCATGATTGTATCAAATAAACATAATTTAAACGTTCTGATTCGAAATAATGTGTTAAAACACTATCACTATATGATCAAATTGGCCCTGAGATCAATGTATCAAACTACTGCTACGTGTATAACCTGTTTAACACTTTCTAGTAAATGATGGAAACGAATTTGACATAGTAGTAGAAGTAGAAGAAGAAGTATGAAAACCTCCCGAAATTCTAAAAAACAACAACATTATAACATACTTTTATTTGAGGATTTTGCACCAAGTAAGATTTCCTAGAAAGATTATCAAAGACAATCAAAGTCATACAAGTCATACATGTCATACAGCCTGTCTGCTGACGTTCAATGTCTCTGTCTCACATTGCCTGCAGATGGACACTGGATCACACATCAGCCTGCAGCAGTCGAGCTGGGGTGAATATTGTGAGTCTGTATGGGCATATGTAATGACTGATTGCAAAATAACGCACAGTAACAAGATCATTTATATGTTCATGTTCAAAACACCATGTTTACATTATAATATAATGAAAGCTACACATACCCATTCTTCTTCAGTGCAGCTGACATATATAGTACCGAGCCAATTAATTCTTACCTTAAACTTACTATACAATGCTTGATCAATCCAACAATTTCCATCGACAGAGAGAAGACAGTGGGAAACTAGAATGTATTTGTCCATCTATTTAGAGAGCATAGCATAGTTATACTCTCATCAAATAGGGGCAGATTAATCTGTCCATATGAGATGAACCAGTCACAGATCGATGTGAATCCAATGTATCATGTCTCAATTGTTGATATAAGTGTGGAGCTCCAGACTAGAACAAACGATAACGTGTACTGTGTATATTGTGTATTGAGTGAAATAATATGGTGGTGCAACTTGATTTGAAAATCTTTGTTGGTAGGTTTGTCAAATAATGCTGGTGACGATGTATTGGCTGATAGTTATTGAGATACCATTGAAACATGTTACTTTAATGTTGTAATTTACTTTATATGTTAAAATATAGGATTCAATATCTCATTTCCTGATGTTATACACTTTAACAAAGTCATCTGGTGAAACTTGTGTTCATTCCATACAACACAAGTGTTCCCTTCCATACAATACACATATACGCCAGATGTCTTTTAAAATAGAATATCCTTAGATCAGTGCGTATTTATACAGAGGTAAGCTACATGAACTGGATGAGGATAATCAGAACGATGAACGATGAATTAAATTATATCTATCAATACATTTCGTCATTCCGTCGTCATTTTTTGAGAATTATTTTACAAATCCAAGATCTTATTTGAGAATCCGTGACAAAACTGTCAATAGGGTGGTCATTGCTCATGCTATGGTCTTATATTTCCTATGTTTCTATACTTAAAACCTTTTGTCAGTAACATAATGGTAACACCAATGCTACTGTATGATGTCATGGATAAAGGTACGTGTATCCTAGTGGAAGCTACTTTAAATTGATATTCAATAGTGTATACATATCATTTTGAACGGAGTCTATTGACATACCTAAGGAAACACTTGACGGTCATTTCTTGCACTTTGACTGTTTAGTGATGCAACATGAAAGTAAAAAAAAGGTATAAACGCTTTGTGTCCTTTTCGGATTCATGTTTGATTCAGAATTATTGGGATCAATGTAATATGGTTCTGGTTCTGTCAATCTTTATGGCTGCTGTTTATTGATAACTATGTTTGAAAAAACTAATGTTCTATCATTGTTTTTGTTTCTTTACCTTGTTCTTTCCAATTTCACTTTAAATAAACATGTAAATGTCTTTGAAAACCATAATGATGAAATTAATTCTGGTTGAATGATGTGATCTAATGAATTTAAATTTAGGTTTCATCTGGTAGGGTTTCAACATGAACGGGATATGTTCATAAATGTCAGAGATGAATTAGTAATTTTGAGACCTATTCTCGTTTCTTTAATATTTAAGGTTAAGGTTCACCACTTCTTTTGAATCGACCTTGACAACGAACCGGCATGATTAGGTGTGTAATGACTCGTGGATGCTGTACAGAAATAACAACTTCAAGGAAAACATTAATCTGATCAGCGTAGAGAAATGATTCAAGAGAGTAATGGTATCTCAATAGCGGTGAGTTCAATTCAAACTAAATTAATCTAAACTGTATTGAATCCGTGAAGATGAAAGGTGATGAAAATCTCATCTTGTGGAAGACGGAACATAACATGACAGAATATAACACAGATGTATGAGTAGAGTTTACAAGCTTCAACTGTTTTCGTGTGCGAGAATAATGTTGTTTGCTGGGGTATAATGGTAGATGTAATATCCTTGTCCTTCATCACACGGAATGATGTAAATGCAGTGTATCGGAATGCCACATTTCTTTTACAATGTGGCTGAAAACAATTTACAATGAGTGAGAGTAGAAATGTTTATCTCCACTGAGTAAATGCGGGCACTTTGTCTGTTTAATTACAATTGTTATGCCAAAGTCAAATGATAAACATACTAATTATTACCTCTTGTTAGTAACACCTGCCAAGTCAACTCAATTAGAGCAATCTGGTTGCCTCAACTGTTCTTGTGCACACTCGATTAACATCTATAGAGTCTTCATCATCAGGATGACTTATAAGGATATATATCCTGCTATTTTCAAACACAGAACGATTAACACATCTTAAATAGCACACATTTGATGGCAAACCATCTTGTTATTAAAACGAATTACTTTGTCAGAATTAAACTTGGGAGAATAACTTGCTTGTATAAAGAAACAAACACCTTGCTATGTCCCAAATACTCGAATCTCTCACTGCCGTGCATGTTGCTGTGAAAAGGTTGGCAGGATTATACATAGAATATTGAATATAATGCATTTCTGACCAGCATTGACCTGTCCCAACTCACTCGAGAGTGGTTCCCACCTTATTTGACATTGCAATACACTAATTCAATTTTCTGAGTGCAAGAGTTCAAATGCAACTTTCCACGTGTATGCAAATAGTGACGTCTCACATTGTAATATAATAATATTTGAGCTTTACAAATTGTTTAAAACCAATATCACATTTCAATAATTTTATGTTGGTAAGGGATAAATCTCTAAAGTGTAAGCAGCATACGGACATGTTATTTTGTTCAATATTATATATCTGCAGGGAAACACGGCACTTTAACCCAACTTTAAAGCAAAATTGAAGCCTTTATGGCTTTTGGAGAGGCTACACAAATTGATTGCGGAGCTATTGACGCTTCTCCTGGTGATATAACCGATTAATGTAACAGATGTTGAGCGGACAGGCTGATATTTAGCATGGTAGTTGTAACTTGGTTAGTGGTTACATATTTTTAATAACGTTATATGCTTATAGTGTCTTATAATAAAGATATAAACAAACGGCCTTAGTGTAATTGAATGGTCAGAATGACGGGGGTTCTATAATGATGTTTAAATGCTACGTAAGTAAGGGAAACTGATCATACAAAGTGATCAATATAGCAGAGATGCTTTTCTATCATGAAGTATCATATCTGACATCTCAAAATTTGGTTACATGACAGAAATCTACTTGAAACATCGTATTTGGTGAATTTGGTTGCAGTCCCCTTTCGCCGCGTTACATCCGTCTTTTCACTTGGAAATTAAAAGAATTTAAACTTTTTCCAGACTTTGATGAATTTCTACACCCCAAGCTAAACAATATACATATCAAGTCAGAAACCGTCTCGAAATCCACGTATTCAACCAATTCGTCTTCCACACTTATATTTTCTTATTCACTCTGCTAGAACAATGGCGAGCCGTAGACCATCTCTGATGTCACAGCCCAACTCCGCCGAAGGCTCCTGGGGGAATATGCATATCGCCACAGGCATCAGTCGGTGCGGTTCTTTTGTTGCGTAATTAGTAATTAAACACGGCTTTCCGTTTTATTTTCGGGGGAATATGTCTTTTTAAAGTATATTTTATTGTAACAGAATATAACTGTTTATACATATTCCCCTTTAAATATGCAAGTTGAGTGAACTTATTTGAACTGAAATCAGTACATATAGGATCTTGGCCAAATAAGACATTACGAAACACAATATATCTGCGGTACACTGACCTGTACTACCACATTCGAAAGTGCTTCCCTCTTCACTTAACTTCATGTAACTTTAATACATTTATTGGATAATCATAAATACCAAGTGAAAATGAATTTATCATTTATCTACGCCTGTGATGTGAATCTATGCTTACAATCTGCTGCTTTTCTCAAAGTTTCGGTTATTTAAGTGGTCCATCATTTGTTTATAACTGACATTTGGTATTTTTTGAAAAAATACCAAATGTCAGCTATGAACAAATAAAGCTTATCTATATGTGAATAACCGGTATAAACAATTACGTTCATTTCAATCAATCAACGTTAAGCAAAAGGTGTTACCTCCATAAGGACTTCCGGGACAAATACTACCCTGCGTCTATCTTTCAGTGGTATAGGAAGTATAACATTGTCGGTGTTCTTTTGTTTTGAATTCATGAACTTTCGAATACTTCATTTATAGTCATACTCGGACACACTTTCGTATAGTGTCGTATTCGGACACAATTCTGTTTAAAACTTTGTATACTGTCATATTCGGTCATAATTCCGTTTAGTCATAATCACACACACTTTCGTACCGTTGTATAAATTAGTATGGCAGACACTTTCGTTAGGTCACTTTGCTGTCACAATCAATCAATCAATCAATCAATCTATATAAATAACTACATATTTGGTACTCATGTTTGGGGTAATAAATCCCACAAAATGTATGTAATTATATAATTGAATTGACAGAAAAGTGGACTGTTGTTCATTACAGTTTTAAAAACCAAGCTTTCGTTGTGTTTCAAAATGAAAATGTTGACCTAGTGGATTAATTCTAAACATGATATTGGTGTATTATGTCTGTTAATAAGTGTGTGCCCTTTTGAGGTCATGCTAATGAAATAAAACAACGTATTCGTATGGTATTTCTAATATAACTGGAGCATTCACATTTTCACTATTATTCATTTAACATTTCAGTGATTACTCGAAACCATTTGTGAGAACGAATATTGGGAATATGTTTTACAGTTGCTGCGTACAGTACAAATATAATTCATATCACCATGATTGGCTAAAATATGTTAAGGAAAATCAGAATGGCTTTACATTAAATTCTTTGTCATGTCCTTCACTACTTATAGGCCAGGACCATTAGTCAAAAGATATGGACAACCCAGAAAAAAATAGTAGAAAGCTGATTTTTTCTGAAGACCTTAAAAATATCTTACTTATGTCAATGGCACAAAGTTCTGCAAATTCTAGCTGGTGGCTTTTTCAAAATGGCCGCCATTTCCAAGATGGCCGCCGGCGCTTCGGTAAATTATTAAATTATTTTTATTTTTAAGTTTATCATGTCATGTCATATATCAAATGAAAGCCCTTTTCAAATAGAATCCACAAATGTATAGTTTAATAGGAAAATTAGTGTATCCATTAACTGTTTTGAAAATTGCACACTTAACAGGAGTTGCTTCAGTGCTTCAAGAGGAACATCCTTGATGTTTGTCGCAACTCCCTAGTGCTCACAACACCCTGGGTAGGTCGAACTGAGGTGCTTGCTAACTCGCAAAAGCTTGACTCGAGATCGAGTCACTTTGTGGAGGGGGTGTATTCGGCAAGGTGAGATGAAAGTGTTCCTACTGGCTTTCTACGCGGCTACTGGTCCCGGGTTCGATTCCCACTGAAGATGATCTCACAATCACTTCTGTTACGGCTTAATGTAGTGTGCAGTCCAAGTTGACAATCATGAGAAGGGTAAAATCACTAGTTTGCTTTTTGTAAATGAAGATCATTACCGGCCCGACACCATCCACTCTGACCTGTGTTTTGCACTACAATTGGCCTAAAAACATGCATTTGCCATTTGATCTACTTCTGTTTTTAAGAGCAGTTGAAATTTTGAAATCTTCAAGGCTGAAAAAGATTATTATTCACCTTGGAGCTATTCATTAACTGATGTCATATATGGGATCAATTGGATATGTGATGGGAGGCAGTGGGTTGGAAGATTTATGGGCAACTTTCTTTGCTCCAAACAGTGTAATTCATCTGATAAGTGGTCATGCATATATCTGAGCCCAACGTGCCCATTTCTATCTTCATGTCATCATGTCTACTCTATTAGAAACACCTGGGCTGTGTTCAAGATAGGTTTCAAAGTAATCGCTCAATTAGCGATTACTTTTAAACCTCTCTTGAACGCGATTGCTCAATGTAGCGCTACGTAGCAAGGCGAACTTCATGGAATTTGCACTGTGTCGTTCAAGAGAGAAGAAGCACTCATTGAGCACTACATTGAGCGATCAATGAGCGCTACGAAGGGCTTCATTTTGTTGAACCGCCGGCTGGTTGTATTGATGTCACTCTGCTCAGAAATGTCCACCAATCCCTGCTGAATGGAGAACGTTCTACTGATGCAGTCATAGATGAAGAATAGGTTCAAAATCTGCTGCCAATGCGAGTAGCACAGGCAAACTCTGGACTGCATATGTTAAGGAAGTATCAATTCTACCTTAAATCCGAGCTGAACGCACAAGAAATTGGAATTTGCATCTTGATGCAATCACAGAAATGATCCCACTGTTTCATGCTGCAGGTCATCTTGCTCATGCCAAGTCTGCTCGCCTCTATGTTGACCAGATGGTCTTCTGACCAATCCTACAAGTACAGACACATTCTTGAGTGGGAATTTAGTGATCAAATAATATTTAGAAGAATTTAATGAGATTGTTGAAAGTATCTGGAGATATGACACTTGGCCATGGCACCAATGATGGCACTTTTTATCCCACCGCTACGTAATACCGTGGGATATAGTCATCGCCCTGTCCGTCTGTAATCATTTCGTTTCAGAAGCAGCAGAAGCAGCAGAACTCGAAAACGGTTCATCATATCTTCCTGAAACTTTCCATGTGTATTACCCACCAACTGAAGTGGTGCCTTTTGATATTTTGAGATTTCTGAAATGTTTTTTCCCGTTTCCAAACACGTTGGATTTGGACTTTGTTCAGGGATAGGTCTGCTTCTGTTGTACAACTACAAAACCCTTTATCAGGCCTCAAACTCACCATGTGTATTACCCCCTAACTGAAGTAATTTATATACAATTATCTGTCAAAGATGTGTTTTATAAATTATGTGGGACCGGTGGGATATGTCATCTTCTGATGACTCTTGTCTTAAAATGAGTCCATTCCATGCCACGCTGCATTCCAATATCTGATGCTTTGAAAAAGTTCAAAGATGTACACACATACACACTTGCGCTTGAGTAGCATGTCTAGAGGTGCGAGAAACTATGAAACTATATTCTTCAACCGACTGAAAATGCACGAGGTTATTGCGAGAAAATCGGCAAATACAGATCCAGCAATTTCAGTTGGAAGCAAAGCAGCATTAGCTATAACTGATAAAATATGTGTAAACGTAGCCAAATCACAGTGAGTGGGGTTGAATTGGAAGTTCATTCAACCATGCTATTCATGAAAGTCGCATGTGTGATTCAAGTCAAGTCCAGAAATGAAATCATATCTCCACGAGTTTGCAAAGCAACCACCCTCGTATTTAAAAAAATATCTGATAAAGGAAAACACAAAAGGTATAATGGCAAATCTTCTCATATCACTGTGATTTCTGACGATGAACTCCAGGGAGATGCACTCTTTGTCTATGATGGTGGTCACCTTCTCCGTTGTCTTTCCTGACCTGTTGATGTTACATATGGTCAGATCTGTGACCGTTATATATTGCACATAATCATTATGTGGTTCAGAACCCATAGTAGTGTTTGATGGATATGATAATATCCCATGTGCAAACAGTTTTTTTAAAGCATGAACATCTAATGTTTGCAAATGCACCTTCTGGGTGTGACACCATCTCAACTCTCTATAATCAAGGAAAGAAGAAAGCTCTAGCCCTCCTGTTGGACAATGCTCAAAACTGGGATTCTTTGGATATGTTCGATCAGCATGGAAGTTCCCAGGATGACATAACTTGTGTTGAGAAACATTCCTCTTGCAACTCTATGTCTCTGGACAACCATCGATGCAAAAAGTATTCCACATCAGTCCATAGAGCTAGATTATCATCAACTTTCAAATTGGAATCACTCCCTCAAACATCTTCAGATCATACCTCACATAGACAGACATGTAGCAAAAAAGATTTTTCTTTTGGATGCAAGACACGCATTGTGGTAACTAAAGAACTTGTTTTAAAGCTTGGTTCAAGCCTGTGTACTGGATGTCATGGAAACTGCACCAGTCTTTGATTTAAGTGAATTACTGTGAATACATGATATATGTATTTGACAACGATTATAGTCATTATTACACTACATTTCCTTTCTACAATAATGAGATGCACATTTCTGAAAAAGGATTATAGCTTTTCGTTTGATACAGTTCATGCCATGATTGGCACAAGTGTATTATACAAGTCGATGATCCAGCAAATCCACTTCAAAACGGCCGCCATTTGGAAAATGCCACCAGCTGGAATATGCAACTTTATAACTGAAACCTCCAAATGCACGAATGTATTTCTAAATGTTTTAATCATCAATACACGTAATTTGATTTTAATGTATCATCATAATTCATGATAAACAAGGTTTGGGTTTGGAAATTATGTTTTAAAATAGTAAACCGAAAAAAGGTATTGAAGACATTTTCAAAACCAAATAATGGATAAACTAATCACCCCATGTGGAAAAAAACTATTTAGTTATGTTAGTTATGGAATGCACTTGAAGAAAGCTTTCATTTGATATATGACATGACATGATAAACTTAAAAATAAAAATAATTCATTAATTTATTAAAACGCCGGCGGCCATCTTGGTAATGGCGGCCATTTTGAAAAAGCCACCACCTAGAATTTGCAGAACTTTGTGCCATTGATATAAGGACAATATTTTTAAGGTATTCAGAGAAAATCAGCTTTCTACTATTTTTTTCCACCTCATGTCTAATGGTCCTGGCCTATTAGCTCTTCGTGACCGTCTAATGTTACTAAAAGCATCAAAGGATTAGCACTGAAGTATATTAATGTGTTTTCTGACCATATTCACTCACATACAGCCATAGTTTTATATTTTGCTATACTTCGCTTGCTTTGGTGAATGTTGTAGTAAAGGATTTGCCGAGTGATTGTTGTTATTACTGAAAATACATTTGTGCATAAGCATGTACAAGCTGTTTGTGTTTGATAAGTCACATTTGTCAGATCATACATTTGGAGGAGTTTTATGTATCATAAAAAAGAATCCGATTTAGTTTCCAATGACATAATGTTCATTTCAAAACAAAAACTACACTTAAACTGAAACCTTGCCAATTACATTTCCTAATTGTCTTCGTATGATCGACATATTAATGTGTTTCCTATTAACACACCAAGAAGGATTCTTGTTTTGTTACTTCGTGTCAGAGAACTTTCATAACTACATGTCAAAATCATGTCGATTGAACAGTGTTTGACTCGAAGAATATTCTCCTAATGACTAATTTTTCTCTAGGGTTCCCTGTGATCACATAATAACACACTTTGCGTTGGAATGACGAACGTTCTCTATCCATTTAAAAATGACCCTTAGACCAGTTGGAATGTCCATTTGTGATCTTCAGTCAGGCGAGAGGAGTATTTCTTTTTGAAACTGGTCCAATGCATCCCTGGTCGCTGCACAGGTAATTTACACATCGGATCAGTAATTGTTCAAATCATGAAGTTTAGCTAATTTGTATGCTTGGCATAAAGAGGGTTGCAACCTCCACAGATAGTGTATTGTTTGTTTATATTAGTAGTATTATGAAATCTTTATTTTTTTAATATTTGATATGAAATAAAACTGAAACAACATGTGGCCTCGATTAGTAATACTGAACCGCAAATATGTCTATTTACTCGATCTCAGCTTTCTGTCAGTGTTTAATATTGTAACTTAGTTAATGAAGAGTGATACAATGTTTTACGGATTATTTCCATTGTATCTATCGATAACACTTGTGGACCAGTTATGATCAAGCTAAACGCCTGCGTGAATCAACCACTCTCATCACTAATTCAAAATCTGCTAAATATCAAGAACAACTAGCCAGTGTTATAAACCTGAGCTTTCTTTAAAAAAAAGAAAACAAATATGGACTTTGTCACACATGTTCTTTTTGCTTGTATCTGACAGCTAATATTTTAACTCAAAATGTAGACTTCATATGGCATAAACAAAGCAATCCGACATGGTGTGTTTTATAATCTGAAGTTGTAGATACACAATTATCTGTCAAAGATGTGTTTTACAATATATATGGGACTGGTGGGTTATGTCAGTTCCCTTCCGCAAAAGTTTTGTTTTTGAAGTCTAACAGACGTTTTTCAAATGAAAAAAACGAGACGACTCTCACAGGACAAATAGTGGTGGAATCTGCTTGTCGGATCCCTCCAGATTCTTCCAGATCATGCATAATCTGGAAGGAACCGGCAAATGCATTCCACCGCTTTTTGTCCTGTGCCTATATACATTTGATAATATATCTTCTGTTTTGGCCAATATCATAAGCATATTTTGTTGTTATAACCGGTTGAAAATATTGTATACAATATTCAGACAGTTACTAAACATGTATAAATCACGATTAACACTTGACTACAGTATATGCTTATAACACTTCACATCTCATTACTGTACCATTTTGAATTTTATGAAAGGCTGAGATGATCCGCAATTTTCACACATTAATAACTATTAATATTAGTGTTACAATATGTAAAATATTATGTAATGCTGTAAGACCTTTTACTAAATGAAGGAATAAACAACTTATGAGCATAATTAAAACAACGATACAATGACTATGATTAACAAAATAACTTTAACAATTTAAATCACGTGTTTCAGAGATCAATGACAATGTGGCTCCATTGTGTCTGTTTGCAGAGGGTCATACACTTGATTGTTTTTAATAAAAATGCAACAAAGCATTTCCGTTTTAAATTTCAAAACATGTGTTGAGAGGGATCGATTTAGAAAATGTACGTGTATGTTTCTATGTGTGTACATCATTAAGTTACAAAATATACATGTATGTTATTTAAATTAGTTACTATAGTTAGCTTATTGCATTTCCCTGAGAGAGACAATTAATAACTCTTTCCTTTGCATGTTCTAACCATCTATTTGTCCCAGAGAAGTGAAGGGATATTTATTCATGTAATGTTTTTTTCTGAATTTTTAAAATTATTCATACATCTTTGAGTTAAATTAAAACATTACCCCGTGATTATGCCGTTCACACGTACATAAACAGGACAAAAAGTGATGGAATCCGATTTCCAATCCCGGATTCCTCCCAAAATGTCCGGATCCCGAAGAATCAGGAAGATTCCGGAAGGATCCGGGAAGCGGATTCCACCACTTTTTGTCCTGTGATAGTTCTCGTTATTTATCATCTTACATGTGTAGACTTTATGTCACTTTGATTATGTAGTTACAACTACATGTATTCATTATACAGTGTGTCTTCTTTCACAACATACAGTAGGTATACACAACCTTTGTTCAAATAGGGTGATGGATTCGCGTACAATTAGTGAGATAGGTGTTTCGTATGTCTCTCTTTAGTTTGGTGGTAATGATAGTTCTTCCATTATTGTAGACAGTTAATGCAGACGTTAACGTTAGATTCTCTAACTATTTATTACAGGCACGAAATATTTAAACAAATATGCAAAGGATACTTAAGTTAAAAAACAATTAAATTTCATTTCTAAAATGTCTGAATTAGATTTGAGGATTTGAGGACAGTATTTCACAATATGTTTGAGATAACATGTTAAATGCAACTTTGTAATCAAACCTAGGCAAACGATATTGACTTTTTGTTCATGTCATAGCGTTCCTCACTGTAATGGATAGTCTACATATTCTAGGCCTATAAAATGGAGCTTTCGTACACAAATATGAAGTTTGTCTTACAAAGTTATTTTTGCTTGTACCAGAGGATTAATATTTTAATTGAAATGAATAGATTTTAAATGAAGATAGAAATGGTGATCATATAGCATTAAGACATTTTATGTCTTATAATCTGACATCAAATAATTTGAATGATTTCAATTGGACACATTGGCAACGCTGTACACATTTGTGACAATAATTTGTTTTGCCATATATCATCAGCTTAATTATGTTCCTTATGTTCTTAATCATTGACGACATGCAATGAAATGCAGGTGTAGATCTTAGAGCATCATGCAATAAAACAAAATATGCAAAGAATACTTACGTATCATTTTTTTAATATTATATTTTAAAAGTTTGAATATATACTTTACAAATAATGATACTATTTGAAACATTCAAGTGATGAATATTTGATGTATTATGTTGTATTTCTAAGTTTATATTGAGTTCACATTAAACGTCAATGCGAATTTAATGTAGTTCCTGTAACCTTGCTTGCTTTATATCTTACTGATTGACTTTAGTTCCGGTCTTGGAGATATCATTAACTATATAATCATTTTACTGTCATCATTATCCTTTTTAAAAAACAAACTAAAAATATGCATGACTGATTTCAATAACAATGACTACATATTGGATGCTATAAACATCAATGATGAACTAGAAACAAGTTCATATACTGTTGCTATAGTAGATAATACGCTCTTCTAATCATTTCAAGCTGAACGTAGCCGAATTCAGTGTCACTCCCATATTAAAGTTTGATTTATTTTGATGAAAACTTCTATTCAAAGGAACCACTATGGTGCAGCGAAGAAAATGAGATTCTGAAAATAGTTTTTATGAGCAAATCTGTCTGGTATCGTCATGTTTTTGTAGGAGCAATGTAAAAAGCAAGTAGGTTCATCATAAACGCATTTGATTAGATTGAGATGAAGTGATTTTTCAATTATAATTTAACAACCCGCTTAGCTAAACTAATTACTCATTTAGCTATTATTAAAATACTTCGGTGAATACCTCATAGCGTGTATTTATCAAATGTGATTTATTAACTGACAGCAATATATCACATACACTCAAAGCAAAAGAAACGTTACCACATTTTTAACGGTAAAAACAACGAAATACTGCTGCCTCTGAAAACCGATTTTTGAATGTTTTCTTTTAAAGGGCCGTGATTAGTACTTGCAATTTCAAATATCAGAGTATAATATTTTAAATTTAATGTCGGTTCAATTACACTGTGTGTGTTGAAATAGCCTTTTTTAATTAATTTTTCAACATATTGGTTGTCATCTTAATTAAAATCTAAAAAATATAGAAATTCAACTTAAATTTGGTAACGCATCTTTACTGTAGGACATCACTTCTTAAAACACGTGTTTCACAGTAAAATTAACAGATAACGTTTTGAAATTTCAAAGATAGTTTATTTGGCTTCTAAGGACATAACATATGTCTGTGTCAGTCGCATTTATTACTCGTGGATTCAATTATCTTGCATTTGTTATGGTGGCGTTTCTTTTGCAGTTGAGTGAACGGACACGCTCTTAAAGATAGATAAACCATACATTTATATTCGTTGCTGTTCTAACCACAATGCAGTGGGGTTTGAAATACATTAATGGGTAATATTTGCAAATTATGGTGTAATACTGCCTCATAATTACAACAGGGTCGCGCATATGCACATGACACCCAACGATGTCACAAATGACATCAGGACTCAAATAAGTCAAGCACACCCTTCAAGACAATTTCGGTGGAAAACTTGTTCACTATGATGGCAGGGTGACGTCAGTCGGTATCATCCATGAACATCAGCCTCAAGCGTCAATTTGCCAGCCATTGGTGCTTCAGGACGAGGATTGGTGCTAATGTTCTTCATTTACACACTCTTCCCTGTGACTCGTACTCTATACTGACCAAATTTTAAGAGTCAACAAACTTTAACAATTCCTGACATATGGGAAGTAACATAGCGTGTTACATAGAGTGACCCACAGGTTTTTTTCATTGTTATTAATTTATTAAATCAATTAAGTTAAACTTCAATCTATTGATTCTAAACTAATGTATTCGAAAACAAATTTGCCACACAAGAAAACTGATACTGATGTAATTAATCCTGAAATTGTACTTGATACAAACATAGTTTCAAACTTTCACATTTAATGTGTTTGCCACACAAAGAAAGTCAAATTACATATCAGAAGTTTTAAAGATATAAAAATAATTCTTATCTTAGATGACATTTTGCAAATGAAATTTAACCGCCTCCACACGAAATTGCAAATAAACAATCTGACTCTCTTGACAGTCGACTTTAAAGATGCAATCAATGTGTTTTTATTTTTATCAATTTATTTGGTTTTAATACGTGCCAACATACGATATGTGCTGATTTCAATTAAAATAATTTCACTCAACTTGCATATTCACCCCCAATCGCCAAATATATCATTATTACTAGTTTCCAATTAAAATCGAGGAACATAATTTTACATGTGCAGTTACCGAAACTACACGTCCCATTTACACTGACAGTAGTTATTAAACCTATTAAACATTATCAACCAAAAGTTGTAGGTTTGTCTGGTGTAAATAAGTTTCCAAAATTACGTTTGACTATTTGACGCGCGCCACACGTGGTGCATTGTCAGGTTTTCGGTCAGAAATCGATATGTTTACCTTTATATCGTTGCTATACTGAGTCGACTATCATCAAAATAGCAAGTTTCGGCAACAGTCAGTACTTCTGATAAAATAACACAATTTATAACGTTTGGCAAATGTGACACCAAACAACACAATGGATTTGACAATGATCAGTCATAAGTTTGTGCTACTCTGGAAGGAGTTTAAAACATTAATTGAAATGAGTTTAACGTGTCATGTCTCATGAATAATTTTTAAAAAGTTTTGTGCTCTAAGGTCATTTCCGAAATATATAATATTGACTATTTGTAATGGGTATACTATGAAACTGGTATCTGAGCTAAGGCAGACAACATAGAAGCAACGGAAAATATATGTCAAGAAAGATTACATTGTACAACTCATGGTTCATTGATTTGTTGGTGTGCAAGTTTTAGCAATACTGACTAGTAAGTGAAAGGTTTGCATCTTGAAAAGGGCTAACCTTAAATATATTTCTGGATTTGTTGCTATTTATTCATTGAAATAATGTCATACCGCACTGGTTGGTCGGATTGAGAAATATGACACAGGCAAGTCTTGCAGTATATATATCAAATCCAATATTTCAGAGTGTATTATTTTCTTGAAAGAATTTGAGTTATAAAGTATTTTTAAAATCCAGACTATCTAGGAACAGTTTCAATACTGAATTCAAACAGGATATTTAACACATGAATATAAATTGAGGAGTGTCAAATATTTTCAAAATCACAAAAACAGAGCAAATGTCCTTGGTATGCTTATATTTAAAATGATATTCCAGATAGTTTCAATTAAAAAGATTACAATCGACAACTTAGAAATGACCATAGTTAGAACTAAATTGTCAGTAACAAGAAGTAAGGTAAGTTACGAATTCAAATCAATTGACAGAACACTATCGTGGCCAAAACTTCCCATTTGATTACAAAACCTCTTATTCATAAAATTGCCAATGCATGATGATAATGTCCATGTTTTAATTTACGCTTTGTTATAGATGGTCGTCAGGCAAATTGATTTATTCTTTCCTCGTTAATAGCCATTATAAAAATACCATTGTCTATAATGTGCATTGTTCAATCGAATGGTGAAGAAAGGGCCATCATTATATATACTCATCTACTTACAATGTATTTACAATTACTTGAATTGAGAAACGAGAAAAACTCATAGAGATGATTCTCTTCATTATCTTTACGGCAAGTTTAGTTAGTACTAGGCATGTTGAGGAAACAATAACAGTTATCTTACCTCTTTTCCTAATATAGAAAATTAAGATAAATGTTTTACGCACAGAAATCTCAAGACCTACATGCTTAATACATTATACATCTATGATCAAAATGTATTTACTACATATGTGTCTGTCGTCTTAAACTTGAATGTGTATATATGGTTTTGATATTATTATGCTATTTTTTTCAACAATGTGGTTTATCATGGATTCACAATAGACCCAAAGAGGAATAACGATATGATCCTGGCGATAGTGTATATGTTCCATGCAATCTAGGAATCATCACAACTACAGATTGTGAGCTCAAAATCTGCAGATTGTTCGAACAATCTAGGAATGTTTCACCATTCCTAGATTATTTTAAGAAATTGCAGAGTGTGATAGCTGAACAATCAAAGAATGATCACAATCTAGGAATTTGTATATAAACATATATGAACATATAAACTGTATCTACTGTATGTCTTTGAGATTATGATGGTGGTCTATGTGTCTAGACAGAGATCTTTATCTTAAGAACAGTGTGAATCGTTAAATAAGTGCCTCTTCCGACCTCTATCTTCAAATCTATTCAGTTCTATTAGCAGAAGATGGAAAGTTGGATCATTCTGAATTTTGTTTCTGGTTCCCATGGAACACTTTGAACACCAGAAAAGAAAACAGAGGCTACATGGAAACAGGTTAATTAATTCTAATAGATTAACCTTTTTGGATGTATTTTTGGATTGTCTCTGACATAAGTGAAACAGAAGGGTAAGATGATTAGGTTGGATTGAAAGTTGGAGCGGATGACATCACAGTGCATCACATGCACATATTTCTAGTTGGGTGTGATTTAATGCAAGACTTATCTATCCAACTCACCAAAAGTCTTGACACTAATACATAGACAAATACATTGACAGAGACATAGACGGTTAGCCCTTTCACAAACTTAACACTTACTTGTCAGTTTTACTTAAACTGGGTCACACCACTAAATCAGTTATCTGCCTCAGATGTTAGTTTCATAGTATAGCCATTACATATAGACAATAGTGTACTTTAAATGAAATGACATGCGAATGCAAAAATAGTTCAATTATTCATGATTATTTGCATTGATAAAGTAAAGCTAATTTCGTAGAATGATTTAAACTCCTTTCAGAGTACCACAAAATAATGATTGATTGTTGTTAAAGTCGACCAGATTTTTTAAATTTTCAATTTGCTGTGAATGCGTTCTATTTCACTTACAAAATGTCGTCTTAAATAACAATTATTTTTATATCTTTAAAACATTTGATATATAATTGGATTTTCTTTGCGTGGCAAACACATGACAAGTGAAAGTATGAAACTATGTTTTTATTGAGTACAATTTCAATTGTAATTTCATCGGTGTTTTGTTTTCTTGTGTGGCAAATTAGTTTTTGAATACCTTAGTCTAGAATCAAGAGATGTTAGTTTAACTTAATTGATTTTAGATATAAAAAAACCTTTGAAAACATCCTTTCATAACTTACAATATATGCTATATAACAAATGACTTCCCCTTTTTGATGTCAGCAATTTTCACTTTATGTTTCTGAATGCCTGGCACAGATCATTACACAGTATAAAGTACAGAAATGAGAATGTAAATGAAAAACGATGATTAGACTATGAAACGTTTAACATGTGCACCCATCATCGCCCTGTATTACCAATGCCCGGAAATCGCTGCTTGAGAATATATACCTTAAACAATGGGTTAAAATCGAAACCTTGCCTCCAGACAAGTGTTCATGGAGAATAACGCCAGACACTACCCATCACAGTGAAGATGTTTATCCACAGGAACTCTCTGGAAATGTGTGCCTGACTGATTATTAGTCCTTATCTGCACCGTATGGAGTACATGTGAACGTTGGTTGCCATGTACACGTGCGTGACACTCGTGTACAGAACATGGGTTAATTGTGAGGCAGCACTACACCAGGATTTTCAAAGCTTGCCAATTAATCAATTTCAAAGTCTAAGACTTGTTAAGGACATACAATGATGCGGTCATCCTCTGGTCAAATACAGGATGCACTCGTTACTGAATCAAACATTTTTGTGGACACCATATGTGAGATCTTGGACTAATGACATCATATCATGCTCACAATAGACTTGAATATTCAATAGAACCATTTTCCCCTTATAGCCATGTAGATTACCCACTTACATGGCATGCTCTAAAAACAAGAACGATTCAATAAATTAATCAGTCCTTGTGTTATTGTATTCCAAAATGTTTAGCTCATCACTAAATGAATAATTATCATATGTGATGTTGGGTCAATGTTATTTTAATTGAACAATCACTTCATTTCCATTCATTCAAACAGTTTTATGATAAACACACTTACTTTTTACATTGCTCTTACAAAAAAACAAAAAACGAAGACGACAGACGACAGACGTCATGGAATTTATTTTCAGAATTTCATTTTCTGAGCTTCACCACAGAGGTTCCTTTGAGGAGAAATTTAATCAAAATATATAAAACTTTAACACGAGAGTCGCACTGTATTCTGGTACGTTCAGGTTGAAATGATTAGAAGAAGGTGTTATCTACCGAAGGAACAGAATATCAAATTGTATCTCGTTCATCAAATATTGATTTTTACAGCATTCAATTCTCGGTCACTGTAATCAAAATCAGTCATGCATAGTTTTAGTAAATTTGAGTGTAGAAGGGTTTCTTTCGGGATTGGAAAATGATGACAGTACAACCATTGTAGTTACTAACATCTCAAAAACCGGAACTAAAGTCAGTCAGTTAGAAATAAAGCAAGCAAATTTACAGTAACTACAATGTTATACACATTGATTTCGAGGTATAATATAAACCCAAGTCCAGATTAGGAACATAATATATAAACTATCAAATGTTCAACAGTTATATACATATTTCAAATAGTAGTGTTGTTTGTAAAGAATGTAGTTCAAAAATATGATATTCAAATATTTTAAAACTATACTTTAAACAAATTTAATGTTAGTATTTTTTGCATTTTTTTTTTATATATTGTGTGACTGTAATAAAAAGTAACACTCTAAGATCAACATCTGCATTTTCTTGGATGTCTACAATAATTAAGAACATAAGGAACATAATTAAGAACATAACATCACATTAAGCTCATGATACTGGCCAAAGAAACATATTTCTACAAATCTGTACCAATGTGTTCTCTGATTTTCATTTAATACACTTCTTTTACATCCCTCATTTCAATACGAGGCGAATTGTCACGAATCATCACGAAAGGGAAACGTTTCATATTAGTAAACATTCGTAGAAATTCGTAAATTTCATTCTTGGAATTGGTAAATGATTCGTAGTTGATTCGGCAACATTCCTCCAATTCGTTGCATTAGTGAACAACTTTTGATTGTCCAAAAATGTTCAAATTCGTATAGTTCGCATCAAGTCTTTAAACAGTTTGTGGAAATTCGTGGTTGATTCTTTTGATGGTCTCACCCAGAATTACTAACGAATCATCTACTTATCATTTACAAATGTCGCGAAAACCAATGTGATAAACGGCAAGGGACGGGGGAGGGGAAGAAAACATGTTTGTATCGATGGCGAAGACAGTCCCAGGGTACCCACATCAGCTCCCGAAGATGCTCTTCCAAATAGCCAAGACCAGTCATCTGCACCTGACCTTCCACCAGAATATTCACGAACTATCGTAAACTATGTTTCGAATGTTAAGGAATTTATACATACAATCACCTTTTCGTGATAATTCGGCTCGCAGTGAAATATGGTCATAAGATCTCGAATACATTTAAGAGAGCTTTTGCGGAAGAGAACTCATCTAATAAACCAATTTGGCATCAATAATGGAGATATTTTCAGTAACCTGTAAGACGAATTCGATATGAGCTTGGAATTCGTAGACTATGGGGAGGGATGCTATTTTCAATATCGTTTGCCCACATGCTCGTGGTACGGTTTGATAAAAAAGTTGCATTTAACATAACATAAAATAAAAATTATTATCTCAAAGAGATGGTGAAACAGTGTCCGAAGATTCCGTTCAATATCCATGCCTGAAAGCCATATTTCTGGAGCAAAAATCAGTCAATTAAGCGTTCTTTATTCATGAAGAGGTATCAGCTGTTAATTCTCAGTTACTGGAGGCGGCATTCCATCATGCCTGCGGCCTTTACCTCTTTTGGACACTCCAGTATGAAGTCAATTATATCTCAATAGCCTTTTTCTAACAAACAGCGCAAACGAATTTGATATTTGTGATTGGATTAACACATGTCTTTATAGAGAAGCATTTGCTGAAATTTTCCTACACCCAATTACTTATCACTGTTTTTTGTGAATTTTGTAAGACAATTCAATCTTGTTTGGAGTATGTGCTCATATATCGTATTATTTGCTACTTGTGGATCCTTACTCGTGATTTGAGTGTATCCCCCGTCCAATGTAATCCTCGCTACATCCACTACATTTGAAATCATAAATCAGGTTTTGCGAAGCGCATGTCATATTTTTCCGTACATTGATTAAATGGCGAATTTCAAAATTATATTCTTTCCCTTGTAATAAGTACGGGCATGTACTACAATTTGGACGTTCATACTTGCTTTATTAGAACAACTTCATTTAAGTGCCTTAAGAACGATATGTGGATCTGTTAGCGGAGTAAGTCATTCAACAATTTATCTTAAACGGGTTTTTCGTCATTATCTGATCTGCGAAATCTTCATAAGATGACTGTTTTTCACAAAATGTTTCACGAAAAGACCCTGAAATACCTATCCGAATTAATTCCGCTTAATTTATCCTCTGCATCCAGATATGAATCGAGGTCGTTCAACATTATTCAAAACCCTCTTTTCCGCACAGAAACCTATAACATCCTTCCTTCCATCGTGTGTTTTCTCCCATGGTGTGTTTTTGAGAGGAATATGTTAAATGACAATGTTAAAAATATTCATTCTCTTGCTACATTTAAGAAACGTGTTGATCGAACTTTATCTTGCAATGTACATCATATTATTAAATACGCGGGTACAAGACTCAATCAAATTATCCATTGTAAGATGATACTCGGTCGTAGTGACCAAATTCCAATAAATTTGACCGTTTCTTTCAAAATACTTCCACTTGCAAATGTGGCTATCATTATGAGGATGCCATTCATTATCTTTTTATATGTCCAAATTTCGTTAAAGTTCGATCAAGGTGATGAAATTGACCAAAACATTGTTACTTCATTGCATTACTATTTTACCTAAACTAAACGTTTCTCTTAATTAATTTCATTGCTAATTTGGTGATGTAATTACTATCTTACTACTGCTAGATCTGTACAGACCGAAAATTCTTGTACGCAAGCAATTTTATTATTGATTCTTGTACATCGTATCTGTGGTGTCTTGATAAAGTTCCCTTGGTAGGTTTTTGAGTTATGTGCCCCTGAAGTTTGCAATTTTTCATATTTTCGCATTTTCAGACAAATGTGAATGTTCATTGTGACAAAAGTATTAACATTTCACATGTGCTAGATACTATAGCTGTAACACAGAAACCAAAGCCGGAAGTCAGGATTTTTTTGTGATATATATATATCAATATCAGCCCAGAGACTATCATGCTCGAAAGTGTCATGAATTCGTATGAGTATTTTAGGCTGTGCAGTTGACACAAAATTAACACAAATAAAAAGTGTAAGGTAAATCGGATAATAACAATAGGTCTTTCAGACATATGTCTTATAGACCATCATCACAAAAATCTTTTAAATCTTGGCAAATGTCATGTTTATCCCATCTTGTTAGGTAGATGAGATGAGATAACCATTGCATCAGTTAATAAAGCTTAGAAACCCCATATATATTACAGGATAAATAAACAGAAACGTTAACTGATCGTATTAACTCGCAACTTACAGTAAATAAACGACAGAACATTGGTTTCCGATTATACATTCAATATTAACCATAAATCGCTTCTTCCCTAAATTGAAGATTCTATCTTGATAAAAAGTAATTCTTATATTGTAAAAGCAATTCTCAATATCTGGTCCATCATGTCAGTTTCTAAACTGTCTGAATTTCACATTGAGATAAACAGGAAATACAGTATCATCGTTGTTTGTGTTTGATATGTCCAATCACGTTCTAGTATGTGGCTTCTGTCTGAATCAGTCGAGAATATCTCGTTGTAAGTGTTTATCACACATATTAATACTTGGCGTCTGAAATCAACCTCTAATGGAATTCATGGAGCGCTACATAATATGTAGTCTGAAAATTGGAGACGTTCAAAAGCCTATCAGGCACAGTGTACTTTCATCCTAGATATGTGTACTTCAGACACACATTTCCAATTACAGTTGTGTTTTAATTGTCATCAATTATCATGTATTTAACTAAGACCATATTTATGCTATCTTCTTGTTCTTATCACCAATTATTTATCATATGCTTCTAAATATCTCTGATCAGGACGATGAGGAGACTCCAAGTGATCTGATCAAATACTATCAAGAATCACCTCTGCTGATGCCTATATCCCACAGAGACCATCAATCGCTATTTTGCCAGAATCATATAGCAAGAAGTAGACTAGTGATGCATTATAACTAGACATTGTTATCCTCCCTGAATAAACTCAATCTCCTTCTTGGACTCGATGTCAGTGTGGGAGAGAACTAGTCATGGTGGTTCAATAGGGTGATGTATGAATCTCGTTAAAGAAAAAAGTTTATCCATTTATTATATAATATAAAGCGTCCCAAAGTTCTTACTGTTTCAAAACCAGTTTGCAGACGTGAGGCAATGCATTATAACTTTTTGATATCTTCTAATCTTAGAATTAAAGGTTACAGATATACAGCTGTGGGTCAATATATGGCAAGTCATTATGACTATCTCTATCATGTATGTCCTATCATTCTTGTGTCAGAATTCTGTAATCTACAGATCACTGGAAAGTGGAATACTCCTTAATGCATTTAAAATATATGCATGTTGAAATACAAAATTTATATTACTCTCAACGGTATTATTTTAATCCATTTCTAAAGCACGTACTGACCCTCGTGTATTTCAATCAATATCCTCTTACTCTCTTGCTCAGAGATTCAGGAAAATAGAGATTCAGGAAAATAAATATCATATCTTCATATAGAAATAAACCAAGAACAAGCGTATTTAAAATTCATAATACCTACTTCCTAAAATATATATAATCAATTATGATATTAACAATTACTAAAGTATATATTACTTGTTATAATGATGAACAGTGGCAACAAAAAATAGTTGCTCACAGCTTAATAACTACTCAAGTAAATCCTCATATCATTACAATGCACCACAGTTTGTAGACTTTTGGAATACCCTTTCAATATCGACTTCCTTCATCATTAACACAATCTTATACTAAACGCCAAAAAAACGTAACTCCTCTTTGGATTTAAATATCATAATAGGAACTTGAATTGGTAAGTAAGTAACATAAGTTTGTGCTAAAACACACACTTGATAATGTACTCATAATCATGTTATCGCCACAATTTCATGGGTGGGGTCAAATGTCCTATTTCCGATCATAAAAAATGGAATGGTTTTTATATAAAAAAATAAGGTCACAAAGTGAAATGTGATTGTCTACTTTAAAAGACCATGCATATTTATAACTAATGAGATCACTTATATTTTGGATAAGAGTTATTCTTTATTTACTTAAAACATTGACCCAATACTGAGATTCACAATGTTTCTCTTCTAAACATAGTTCCATGGTTCTAAGATAACGGTTTTGGTTAAAATATATTCCGACTGTATTAAGAAGCGCTGGCAAATGATTAACAAATATAAGATACCTACGGCAATAAAACACAGGCGGTCAATGGGACCGACAGCGTGCTTTATGATACAATAAAACATGCTCGTGATTTTAAACGTCAGTTAGAGCGTCGCTTAGCAAATGACGTCATATTTTGATTGTTCAATGATAGAGAATGTGTTCTACGGCGGGAGGCATTAATATTTTCAAACCATAGTTTAAACAAACAACATTATTTCTCCAAGGTTTTTATAGAAAAACCAGTTATTATTTAAGGGTATCTCATATAAGAAATAGAAGACTCGTTGTTGTGATTTATCATATAATAAAACATAGCAGAGAGCATAAAACACTCAGGGCTGCGCCCTTCGTGTTTTATGCTCCCTGCTATGTTTTATTCAACGATAAAGCACGCCAACCCGTCTTCTATTTCTTAAATAAACCTGAAGAGGACAGTTTGTCTTCAGGCCTCGTTCTCGGCCAAAGGCCTCGGGTGGGGCCTCTCGACAAACTGTCCTGGTAATTTCCGATACAACTCAGAAACTATGGTGGTAACTATTTTTCATGCAATGATCAAATATCCCTTTGCCTTCCATGTAATTAACTGATAATCTATTTACAACAGTTCATTTTATACAAAATTAACTTCTGTAAGTAAATTTCATCACATTATAATTATTGCGAATGAAGATTTCCTTGAGGGATAGGTTATTCTTTCGCAATTACCCAGAAGATTAATATTCTAACTTTCGGGTTAACAACAAGGTAATGTACATGGCCCTGCTGGGTAACCTAAGTCATCAAACTTCAAATCATATAGAGATATAATCAATCACATCATCTTAATACATTCAAAAGTGTTATCAGCAGGTGATGAATGAGCTTACTACACCAATGTGAAGGATACATTTTCATTCACAAATGTTTTTAAGGCTAATGCAATTAAAATAAATTATGGAGAAGAGAGGGTGACGTGATGTCTTTTCAGACATTCTAGTTCACCGGACATCATTTCTGAGAAATCGCTATGTTGCTAACATGAAGCTGATTTCGGGTTTAATGAATTGTAAGGGAAGAACGGAGAACTGGACAACATTCTGCTTTCAAAGTTCTGTTAGTGTTCAACGAAATTTGATTTGATGTTTTCAGTTATCAGTTCACAAAAGATGAAAGGTGATTTTAAATGAATACGTGCACAGTGGAACGTGACCAACCAAAAGTTTGACAAGAATTTGTATAATAGTGATCAATAATAACATGTCTTGTGGGGCAGTTTAACAATAAATATCACAGAACAGGAGGCGGGATAGCGCAGTGGTTAGCAGAAAAGGGGAAAAGATGAGAAAGATTTAACAAAGCAAATAGCAGAACTAAATATCAAACTCGACGAAGGTGAGAGTAAAGATGACAAAAAGGAAATATTAGAGCAATTACAATCAGCAAATCAGAAAATAGAGAAGATAAATGAAATAAAAACTGAAGGGATAATGATGAGAGCAAAAGTAGAATGGAAGGAGAAGGGTGAAAAATCGAAAATCGAAATAACATAAATAAAACTATTGAAAAGTTACAATCCAAAAATGGAGAAACGTTAACAAAAACAAAAGACATATTACCAGAAGTGAAATCCTACTACCAGAATCTGTACACAAAACAAACATGTAGCAATGTTGATCTAAATGAGCTTTTTAAGGACTTCTTCGTTCCAAAACTTAGTGAAAGTGAAAAAAACAATATTGAAGGAGATCTAAAATATGAAGAAGTACTTGCCGCTTTAAAGAAAATAAAAAGCAAAAAAAGCCCCGGACCCTCCGGGTTCACTGCCGAATTTTATAAATTTTTCTGGATTGACCATAATGAAAGCTTGTTAAGATCTCTCAACTCCGAAAAAGGAGAGCTATCAGTAAGTCAAAAGCAAGGTTTGATAACATGTATACCGAAAAAAGAAAAAACAAAGGAGTCTCTAAAAAACTGGAGACCAATCTCCCTTTTAAACGTTTCATATAAAATAGCATCCGCAACAATCGCGAATAGAATAAAAACAGTACTCCCGACAATAATTAATGAAGATCAGAAAGGCTTCATGTCAGAACGATAAATCGGTGAATGTACGCGCATGATTTACGACATCATTGATTACACTGAATGCATGGAGTGCCCGGTTTATTACTTTTAATAGACTTTGAAAAAGCATTTGACTCAGTTGATTGGTTATTTATTCAAAAAACTTTAAATTATTTTGGATTTGGTCCATCTATCCGACGATGGATTGAATTATATTATACACACATTCAATCTAGTGTAACCGTAAACGGTTTTTCGTCTGAGTTTTTTTACCTTACAAGAGGATGCAGGCAAGGTGACCCATTATCCCCCTACATTTTCATAATATGTGCCTAAGTGCTAAGTATAATGTTACGAAATAATAAGAATATAAAGGGAATAAAGATAGGCAACATGGAATATCTCTTATCGCAATTTGCCGATGACACATCTCTTGTACTTGACGGAACTGAAAAATGTCTTCAACATTCCCTCAAAACCTAAATAATTTCGCATCGTTTTCTGGTCTTAAGATAACTACAAGCAAGACTCAAGTTATATTGATAGGGGCGTTGAAACAATCACAAAATATCCTCTGCAAAAGTTATAAACTAGACTGGAATCAACGCGATTTAACTATCCTTGGTATAACCTTCACACATAACCTGGCCGAAATGGTGGAAAGAAATTATAAGGACAAACTGAAAATGATCAGAATTATAATTAATCAATGGTTAGGAAGAGATCTCACTCCCCTTGGAAGAAAAACAGTTTTAAAAAGTCTGATTCTTCCAAAATTAAATCACCTATTTTCAATTCTTCCGAACCCAAGTGATAAGATCATTAAAGAATTAACCTGTCTATGCTTTAACTTTATATGGCGTCACAAACCAGACAAAATAAGTCGTAATGAAATAACACAATCACACGAAGACGGCGGAATAAGAGTACCAAATATAAAAAAACACAATTTTAGCACAAAAAGTAGCATGGATTAAACGACTCTTTAAGTCAGAAGATGACAACAAATTAAAACAACTATATGTACAAAATGTAGCTCCAAAATCTGAGCATTACTACCTCAAATCACAAAAGTATATTGAAGAAAAGATCCTTACACCGAGGACAAACCCTTTCTGACGAGATGTACTCAGAGCTTGGGGATTATTTATCAGCAAAAAAGGTTCAAATGTTAATGATGTCAACGATATTTTTTCCCAACCAATCTGGTGTAACGAAAATATTACAATAGGCAAACAGGAAATATACTATACATTACATACAACACGGACTAATATTTATAAATGACATCCTGGATGAACAAGGACAGTTTTAAAACTTCGAAACGTTCACAAAATCTTATAAATGTAACACACATTTTTTAGAATATGCTGGTATAGTTCAGTCAATCAAAGCTTATCTTAAAAATAAAAATCTCGAATTATCAAATAAACTATCCAATCCCATCCTGCCATACTTCATATCAGACATCGTAATACCAATTAAAGGATGCAGACTATTCTATGATATGTTTCAGAGCTCTGCCAATGGTTACACATATAAAAACAGGCAGTGGGGAAAGGATTTAAATCAATCTATTACTTCTAGAGAATGGGCCGAAATAAATAAGAGGCCATTTTCATCACATCTCGGCACAAAGCAAATCTGGTTTCAATACTCCATCATACATAAAATTCAACCTCTGAACGATCTCCTATTCAAAATGAAACTGAAAGACACAAACAAATGTTCCTTCTGTAAAGTATCTCTAGAAACTATAGTTCACATATTCTACGATTGTCTGATTGTGAATAACATCTGGGACAGAATCAAGACCTGGATAGAGCAAAAATCAGATTCCAAATTGAACCTTTCAAAACGCAATATATGTCTCGGATATCCTGAAAGACGAAATATGATTCTCAACCTTATTATAACAAATGTCAAGTATAATATATACATATCCAAATTAAAAGGATCTTTACCGCAACTTCATAAAATAAAATAAGATTTAAAACATGCCTACGAAATTGACAAACTCGTATGTTACTCAGAATGCAATTATTCGAAATTCACTAAATTCTGGTCCGTATGCCATAATCTATTTACCATTTAATACTCACTGCAACTTCTTGAATGTCAAATGCCAGGTTTAAAAAGAAACGAGACAACTTTAAGTGAATTCCTGAATTTTTGTTTTGCAGTTGTTCTGTACTAATATGTGTTTGTACTTCTATTGAAAACGTTTGTACTATGAATGTAATATCATATATATGTCTGTGTATATGAAAAAGAAATACAATTATAAAACAAAATTTAAAAAAATTGTATAATAGTGATCAACAATAGCATGCCTTTGGGGTAGTTTCAAAATAAATATCACAGAACAGGGCCAGGTAGTCATTTTGAAATAGGGGGCGGGATAGCGCAGTGGTTAGCGCGTTTGGCTTCGTATCAAGTGGTCCGGGGTTCGAATCCAGCCAGGGGCAAGGTAACTTTGTGTGCGGTAGAGAACTGTTCTACATGCAGTAAGGTTTGGGTGCAATGCAACACTGAATTTCAGCGTAGTACCACCCATAGTACGCTAGTTCCAGCCGATGCTCGCAGGTTTCAGCGCAAGGCATAGCAACATACTAGCAGTCGCGATAAAAGTGAATTACTCTTGAAACCGGCCTTGTACCTAAACTCACCTCAACTCATTTTTAAATAATTTCAAACACAGGACAAAAAGTTGTGCCGGTTCCTTCCGGATTCTTCCGGATTCTTCAGGAGCCGCCACTATTTGGGAGAATCAGGAAGGAACCGGCAATGGATTCAACCAGTTTTTGTCCTCTGAAAGAACTTGTATATATTGATTACATTTTATGGATTACAATTATTTGGTAATATTCTGGAGTTTTCTCTTAGATGACATTGTAAATGTACAGAATAGCTAAACATGCCTGATTTGAACAACTACTGATTCATGTGTGATTAACTTGAGCAACGACCAGAGATGCATTTGAACAATTTCCAACTGGTCTAACATAAAACAATTGTTAAGGGTCGTTTTTAAAATTATAGAGAGCGTTCTTCATTCTGACTCAAATGTGTTTTATAGAATTATGAGATCACTGAAAACCCAAGATAGAATTTACTCATTAGGAAATAATCTATCAATAGGATGCCAACATAGCCAAACAGGTCCATTGCTACAGTGGTTCATTGCTCAAAACAGATTGGCAAGATTTCCAAATTGACATTGTTTGCTTTCACTTCATTATTCTGTTCTATTATGTTATTATGTTAAGTCTTGATAGAAAGTCTTACATGGACAGTAAAACAAGAGTCATCAGAAGATGACATATCCCACCGGTCCCACATAATTTGTAAAACACATCTTTGAGAGATAAGTGTATATTAATTACTTCAGTTAGGGGGTACACATGCTGAGTTTGAGGCATGAGGCATGAGTGTTTTGGAGTTCTACTACAGAAACAGACCTATCCCTGAAGAAAGTCCAAAACCAACGTGTTTCGATGAAAACGAAAGAAAAATAAAATGTTCAATAAATTGAAAATACCAAAAGGCACCACTTCAGTTAGTGGGTAATACACATGCAAAGTTTCAGGAAGAATAGTTGTGGAGCCGTGCTCCAGAAACGGACCTATTTCTGAACAAAGTCAAAATCCAACACGTTTCTATCATCTTCCTACGGCAAAGTGAAAACCATCTACCCGTGATTTACCTTGCCTTCAATGATAGCAGAAGCCGTGAAACGTAGCAGCAACATCTATTGTGATCACGAGTTACGCCCCTTACCAGTTGTTGACATACAGCCAATGAAATCGCCGTTTACATTACGTACCAATTAAAAATGCGACGGTCGATACAGTTGTAGAGGATATACAAGTCATTGTGATGGGGATCGTAGCAGAAGATTTGTGAATGTAGGCTAAATACTTGGAAAGATTTAGAAAAGATTTGTCTCCGTTTAGTAGGTGGCATCGTATTGCTGCAAACGCAACAAGTTACTGCCGCGATTTGCAAGGCCTCTTCTGATTGGCCTATCCTATTAGCCTGCAGTACGCTTAAATCTTAGCACAGAAAATGCGAGGGTTGAAGTCAAGGGCGGAGAGAGAAGATTTAGAAATGTTTTCGTTACGCCCGTGGTGTTGTAAAGATGCGTTTCTATGAAAAACGAAATCAAATTTTTGTAAGAAATCTTAAAATATCAAAAGGCACCACTTCAGTTGGTGGGTAATACACATGGACAGTTTCAAACAGATATCATGAACCGTTTTTGAGTTCTGCTCAAGAATGAAATGATTACGCACGGACGGACGGGCGGACAGACGGACAGGACGAGGACTATATCCCATGGTATTACATACCGGCGGGATAACAATATGTACAATGCTTTCTTGTACTGTGATTTAATTACATTTGGCATCAAACACAAACAGATTACACATTCTTATGCACAAATAGTTTTTCAGTAATATCAACAATTAGGTGAGGTGAAGTGAGTTGGGGTTTCAAGAGTATTTCACATATATCGCTGCTGCTAGTATTACGGCAGGGAGAAAGTGTGCAACGCCATGTGACTATGTATTGCGGTGAAACCTGCGAGCAACGGCTGGAACTAGCGAATCATGGGTGGTACTACTCAGTGTTATTCAGTGTAGCATTGCACCCAATATCAACAATTACTCTGTAAATCCTTAAATACAACATTAATGAAAACAAAGTCTGTAGCAAAATGTAAATGGTGGCTGAATGTGGGTGACCGTGGTCAAAAAGTACATTTAATAGACCGGCAGTGCTTTTAGTGATATTAGAGGGTAGCAAACAGCTAAGTGGTGATGGACAAGGCAAAGTATTTAATGAAAAGCCAATTTAAATGTATAATAGTGAAAATGTCAATGTTTCAGTTTTATATTATAAATGAATTGCCTTAAAGTGACAAAAGAAATAACATTTATATGTTGTTTTGATATATAACTATGTCCACCACAGGATAATATATCAAAGTAATGTTACTACAACAACAGTATTTCAGTCATTTACCACTAATCATTTGTTCTTATTATCACACAAACATGTGAACACGTGTTATATAACCAATACGGATAGGGGGAGTATTTATTTTTGGAAGTCCCTAAGGAGTTACATCTTTTGCTTAACGTTGGTTTTTATAATGAAATGAACGTGTTTCGTTAATACCCGTCCCTTAGGTTCTTCAGGAGACGACCAGCCACATCCAAAAAATGTATCGCTCTAGTCAGAAATCCTTACCATGTCAATCATAAATTTAAATCATGATGCAATTTAATTAAGTGAGTTCATCATACTGGCAAAGAATGAAATAATTTAACAATAATACTTTGTGCCAACTATGGTACAAGATACAGATAAAACAGTAACACTGAGGGAGCAAATCAGTTCAAACCATTAGTTCTTTCAAACACAATTATCAACAAACAGCAGCTGTAAAAACTGACAGGTCATCGTTTGAACCTTACACTAATGTGCTTACACTTTGAGCTCAGTACCAAAGTGCCATTGCTTTCCTCTCGATTTAACTCGCGAAATGATGAAACAAGCAGTGAGGTGTCACCTTGAATAAGCCGACTGACAGAGAGGCGTCTGTACATCCGTGAAGTGTCAGCAGTAAGTAGAGAGAGCTTAACCTCGCACATTAGGTGTCACGCTCTGACAGGCAAATAGCTGCTTGCACTGATGATTGAGCTTTTCATCTATAACGTAGCAAACAAATGGATGTCCAGTGTCATGAGCTTTAAACAGAATGAAACTGTGATGATGGGCTGAATTATTTAACAAGCTAAATGGGTTTGTAGATGTTTAATATGAAACAATAGAAGACACAAATATGTGTGTTATGCTGCGTTATGCTATTATCGATAATCAACAATAAGTTTACATATCCTGATATCCAACATCAAGAAATAAGAGACAAATACGCCCTCGGATATAAGGATAGTTTGGATGATCTATAGAAGTGTTGATAACATATGACAATGAGTTTGAATGTTACTGATCTTTTCAAGTATAACATGTTAACACTGATTTACAAAACGGTTTGTCAAGGTTAACACTTTCTACGCCATGGTCATAAGGTATAAGACTTATAATCTTGCCAAGATATACAGAACAAAAGGCCTATAAATGATCAATCACAAGTTATGGCCAATGTTAAAGGTTTTCTGATAAATTGATCGACATGTGACAATCTCTTTAACATTGGCATTATTACCAAAGGCTCTGTTTAACGAGAGACAGGAATTACAAAATTTTAAATCAAAGTAAGTTGTAAGTATTAACATTACCAATGTAAACAAGACAGTCGGGGAAACACCTTTGTCATATGCAGGTTTAACAGCAAGTTAAGAAAGGCCATTTATATTTCGATTCATGCATGTTTAGGATGTTAAAAGCATAGCATCATTAACGTCACTGATATTTTGAAAAATTATAATGAACTGATACAACTCATTTGTTTTAGTTTTAAAGGTGTACTTTTATGAATTTTTTTACGATGAATGTCACATATTTCAAGCTGAGTGAGTGTTTTGCAATGGTGTGGGTAAACAATCCTCTTTTGTATGATTAAGTATCCATCAACGTTTTTAAAAAATCCATTTGTTAACGAGAAGTAACGATCATGAATGTGCTTGTTCGACTTGGTACTGAACAATATTTGGAAATAAAGTCATACCTTTTATATGTCATATGACCACAAGAAATCGATTTCAGCCATAATGAAAACTTTTACCAAGTGTAGTATATATTTCAGGAGTTTTATTTTACAGCATTTAATGTGCATCACAATATGTTTATGTACCATTTTAATGTTAATTATGTTAATGTTAGTCATTATACCTTTCATTGGAAGACACAAAATACATGACTTTGTGTATCTACTAAGCAGGAAACGGCTACATGTAAAGTAAAAATATACTATGCAATTAATGAAAGCTGGGTGGCTATTCATCTATATTGTATACTTCTAAAAACAAAGATGTACACCAAGTCAAGTACAACAGTCAATTTCACTGTTATTGTAAACATATGTAAAATGACAAGATAAAAGCATTGGTGTTTTTTCTTGTTTTTTTTCAGTCAGGAATTTAAATGCATGGCTTTTTTTGTTCAGTAGGAATTTAAAACTTCAATACATATATTCATAAGATTCAAGGCAATCTGTCATTGCATATTCATAAATAGACATTGTCATTTTCAGTCAATATTCAAATCAAAATTTCATTGTAAAGTATTAAAGGCGCAGTAGCACGTTTTTTCGCTCAGATAAGTCAATGAAATGTATTTTAAAAATAATGTCAACAATAGCAAAACACCCTTCTCTCTTCGGAAAATCAAGTTACAAATAAGTGTACATGGTTCCGTAAAGCCATGGGAATTGTTTTTGTCATTCGAAATAATAAAATGTGTTCACAATAAAATGGCCGCCATGCAATTTTTGCTTTATACGCATTACCGTTATTAGCACTACGGATAATTGTTTTTTGTAATAAGATGTTTTACCCTCTAAAGTAAATATAAATGACATAAACCATAATTATAAATGAGAAATTTGAAAAAATAAAATTTGCCAAAAAACGTGCTACAGCGCCTTTAATATTCAATTATATGAACCCTCTCACATTTTCGTTGTAAACCAAACTGTTCTGCAAGTATCAGATTGGGGTTGAAATATTATCTTTGAAGGATGAATCTGCAAAGAGTTCACAACAAATGATAAATCAATGTGTTACAGTCGCTTGAATAATTTACAAAGCAATATCTTCTTTCCAACTGTTGACATGATTTGTGAAGTTTTGACTGATAGTTGAATGTGGTTGAAACCAAACTCCAACATGGAAAAATGGACTTTTGACATTGTGCAAAATCTAAGCGATAAATTTAGTTTGTAAATGTTTTTTTGATTCTTGAAGCATTGCAGTTTGGTGATCAATAATCTAAAAGATTAAATGAGCTTCTGTGATCTCCTTTCCCTCACAATTTGCAATGTTGATGAATTATTAAAACAATATTTCTTATTGGATCGGACCTGACACAATTTTATCTGATAATGCCACTATGATAAGGAGAGGAAAACTTATTCAGTTCAAATTTGTTAAAGTACATCCGGTTTAACAATACACCTTCTCAACACCGTGAGTCCTATTAAAGATCCCGTGAAATGCATTTTTCTCAAGAATAACAGCTTATTACCTCTACGGAATCAATTGAGCATAAAATTGAGACAATATACACTTGCAATTGATTATTAAGACGATTATAATTTACCCATTTTAACAATACCGCGATTACGTCAGCGAAACGTTTTGAAAAGAATCATTGATGCGTGACTGATTAACCACAAACGACAGGTCGTCTGTGACGTGGAGCGTCATTAATTAATGATGGTTATCATTGCTGCTAGATGAATTTAATAGGTTTGTAAAATCGCCAATAACACATGTTTATGCAATAATTATGTAATTGCCATCTGCGGAATTACCTAGTTAACAATCAAAATGTTGCGAAATTATGTTGAATTATGACTATCGCTGATAATGAGATTACTCCAGTGACGTCACAGAAGTCATCGCTTCAGGGGCCACACCCCTGCAGACTTTCATTCTCGTCGCTGGGGCTAAATTAGGCATTTTATAAATTTGACCATATGTCATTGCACTCTTTCCTTTAAATCATCCCACAGGTTCCGTCCTAGGATATATCCGGGTAAGCTGAAGCACCTATCCACTCCCCAAACCATCGACCACTCCCCTCTTCCCTCGTTTTACAAGTCAACACGAATTCACTAGGTATTCAGTACCTTAATAAAGCTACAGCTGGCCTCTACTTTTATGGACCAATGGCTTCTGCCGTAACCTATACACTCTAATTCCTTTTTCCCCCTCAATAGAAGGCATTGACCTTTGCTTGTTTTACCAATTTGTAATGCAATCCCTCATTGTATATGCAATTAACCTGAACTCTATGTATCAACCACCGACGACAATCATTTGGTTCACCAATCAAGTATGTACCCCCTCTCGTGTGTATTAAACTTCTCATCTTGGTTTCCTTACAATTGTTAACATGTGTGCTAAATGGAAACTAATGTACATAAATTTCCCATCTATGTATAGCCTACAATCCGCGATTAAGTAACTTTGTAGTCTGAAGCGTTGTGTATGGTTACAGTAAAGAAGTTGTTATTAATATACTGCTTTCCTCGTTATAGAACAGGGACTCGATCGCAATATTTTGGTTTGTGTATGAATCATATATTCAATTTCTTAAAAATCATTCATACTTTTGGAAACTCTTTCTGTGTTCTCCAATAGCACTTTCTTTGCATTGGAAAGGTAGCAAATTATTGAATGTCTCTTTAACAGCGTTCATATCCCAATGCAAACACATAAATGGACATTCATCATAATATAGATAAGATTACATATAGTTGCACAGTTTGGCGATGAACGTTCCAGTATGAAGGATAATTTGATTATGCCTGTATTCCCCTTGAGAAGATAAACCACCCTTTCCTCCCAAATCATACGTCAAGATGGACATACGTGATCAATTACAACCCAGACATTTTAATCCTTACTGAATGAACCCAAAACAACCTCCTACTTGGAATTTACTAAGAGATGCACAAGTATGTAAATGGAAATAAACTATTCAAAGGGTAAAACAATTGTGTAAAGTCAACCAACTATTCCTGACCTTAGATCAAGGGTTTATTGTATGTTCTTACCCAAGCGGGCACAGATATGCCGGGTATTAAAGTTTTCATAATGGTCATCGGAATTACTGTTTACTAAATAGAACGTGCGTTGTGATTGATTGATGGAACTACTTTGCACTCATTCATAAATTGCTTAGCTATCATGTTTAAGCTAAATCACATAATTGAACAATTTCGAGCATACCCAATTGAAGTCACACGTCAGTAAAACATATTAAATATAAAATCCTGTTCAACCTTTCAAGTTTCCGAGTACTAAACTTGCCAGGCGAAGCTCGGAGTTTATCACAAGAATTAACTCGGGACAGATAATCCGTATTTCCTCGCAACTCGTTGATTATTCTTATATTCTGTAATTATGCTTGGATTAAGAGAGTATCACCACAACAAATAGATATGTATTTTTCTAACATAGAACATAGAACATTGAACACAATGCCTTATTACGAAATCTTTATTGCATGGTTTTATGAAAATTTGTCTTCGAACTTTATAACTGTTTCTAATATGTGAATATCTCCGCCATATTGTTTGATATATCGCTACACGGTAGCAATGAAGTAGATATCAGCTTCACAGACTAATTGTGAGCGACTGGTTGAAGTGCTGCAGCTGGATGACCTTATTACTCACACATTACAATGCACGTGTAGAGAGGCAGACTGCCCTTTAAACATCTGGCAGACTCGGGTCTGTATTGTAACAATGTTACTCTCCTCTGAGAGTTCCTAATGCATGTTTAAAACATCAAATCAGATCTGTAATTTGAAAGTTTAACAATTTGCCATGTTTTAAGGTCAGCTGATGCATGATGCAATAAAATAATTTGTAAAGTCCCTTCGGAATAAAACATATATTCAGGACTATACATGTAACATAGTACGTCTCAGAAGATTTTCTTAAAAGAAGTGTCTGCCCTTTTTGTGAAAAAGTTGAAATTCAATCTCTACTTAGCGAGTTTATTAAATCACAAGGCGAGACATTAGCTATAGCTATTTTAATTGTTTTTAAACTGATCGTATATATTTGTAGAAACACCAAATATACTGAATAGGCAAGTTAGATCTATGCTGCTTAGTATGTTAGATATTTTAGTATCATATATGTTTATCAACATTTGGGAGTAATTTATTATAACAAGGACATTTCAACAGCAAGCAACTTTGACACCGGAGGTTAAAGCTGTCAGAAACCTGTAGGAGAAAAGAGAGAATCCTCATACCCAATCACTTGGGGCACAAATAGTGTCTGTTCAATTTCCTCCAATAAGAAACATCTGTTCAATTTCCTCCAATAAGAAACATCCGCACGCAAATCCTTTCTCCAAGTTCTATCACTTCTGTGAGAGTACATGTACCACTTTACTCGTCATCCTATTTTGGAACTACATTCACAGAAAAGTGTACTTTCTATAAGATGAAGAAAGGCAGACCATCAGTGCCATTCCATTTTCTTGTCTCCACGAAACTCTGAAAGTTTACTGAAAGACTGAGATCCAGACGTTTTGATGTAACTCCTTGATCCAGTTTACCACGTGCTGAAATCCGAATACCACGATGTACATATCAATTATCCATAAAGTCAGCAATTATCCGACAAACATTGAATTAAATTGCATTCTATGATAACTCAGAAACTAACTAAAATCAGAGACTGTGAAGTAAAATTGTATAGTGCTCTGATAAGTTCGTCTTATGAGCACTTATACAGAATGCACGATTTGTCACCTACATGCAAACATCATTGTTATCTCCGAGGAATTTGAAAAAGTGTTGATTGAGTTGATTGATATACCATCATGGATGCCTATTGGCAGATACAGTTTATATGCCAATACTGTTTGCATAATACTGAACTGATGTCAAGAGACGTCTAGTGATTGTTAAGTGGCATTCGTTGGTCGTATGTCACTGGCATGTCAAAATAAGCAAACAACCTCACCGTCTTGATCAACAAGTTCTCTTCACCTTCATAACCATCAAAGTCAATTACAATGCATAATGTTTATATCGTAATGTTCAATATAAATATTCCACTTATATTTTAAGTTGTAAGCTTCTCTCAATTTTGAATCAACACAACTGCTGGACTACAACAATCCCAGTAATGAACAGGTCATGTCTTCGAACGGTTTATATTTCAGAGTTTATGCCTGATGGCGTTATTAACGGTGCCCATGTGAGTATTTTTCCTGAATAAACGAAACACGAAGGAGAAATCGTTTTAAACTTTTGTTCAGATAAGTTAATTTAGCATTAATTAAAAATATGTATGAACATTTTATTGTACCGAATGTAACCTTTATTTTTTTCTGATGATTAAAAACCTCTATCTACATCCCGACGGTTCTAGTATTACATATTGGATTCAAATTGTTTACTTTTCATCTATTTCATTAGCAATATCTCTACAGTTACAATGACCGGATACCATCATTAAGCAACCTTAAGTTTGAAGATTAATATTGTTTCGACTACTTACACATATTAATTAGTACAGTGTATTCTCTTTACCTGAAATCATTATATGACAACAATTACAACCAATATTGATATTAATGTTTAAATAATATATAATGGCAAACTACGATCATTGTCATGACAGTGGGTAATTGTCGCCATCCTACAGGTCTTGGAACTTGGGACAAGGTTCATACTGGTTTGTACAGTCAACACTAAAACACCAACTCCATCGCACGCACCACAATGTTGATTATCGCCGTCCGATCAACATCATTATTAAATGGTTCATTACTTCATCCCCTTGGGTCTTTTTGTCCCTGTAGTTGAGTTTTGCCTTTCAATCCTGAAATGTTCAGTATGTTGTTAAACATTTAATGCATGATTTTTACCAACGACAGACTATCATAACTATTATAACTTGATTACACGCTTTGCTCTCAGCTGATATTATAACAATAATACGCTCTAGCTTTTATTCTGATCTGGAATTATAAGTTTATTATACCTTTGTTCTTACATGATACTATTCGTTCTCCATCGAAATGTCATGTCTACCACAGTTGAAATGACGTTCATATGAGTCAGATGATCATACCTTTTCAGTTCTAAACAGTGTACTGATTGGTCAATACATAGACATTGATAAAAGTATCATCATGGTAACCCCAATGGGATCCGGAGAAGTGTGTAGACATCAATAGGAACTATATCTGTGAAATAACAATGTTTGCTTTGCTTCGCTTATTATCCATCATTCACCACTCTTGAGTTGAACACTTTACGTTTTTTAGATTTCTATATTGGGAGGTAAATGCTGCTTTTATGAGACCTCATGTAATATATGTTAAGTTTTATTTTCTAAAACTTTCATTTTAATTACCATTGGAATTAAATCTTGGATTAGAGTAAAATGTAAAAATAAAAAATAAAAGGGTATTTTTATATAATAAAAACAACAACAATAATAATAATAATAATAATAATAATAATAATAACAATACTAATAATAATTAATGGATCGCATTTATATAGCGCTAATCTCCCGAAGGTCTCGTTGCGCTTCATAAATAAGCCATATGAATCAATTGAAAATGGTCATAAGATAAAATCAATTAAACCAAAATTAAAGGAAAATTTAGGAATGTTCTTTCACTTTTCAACATGAAAAGTTTATGAAATGGTAATCATTTCAGAAGATAATAAATGAAATATGAATTATTAAAATACCAATTAGACCTTTTTTCTTTTACAATTCATATAATGTCTTCAAGGGTCGAACATATTTGATGAGTTCATGTGATCTTCAATCCAAACAATACCATACACTGGGCTCCCAGTTCCTTCGTTCAAACCAAACATGTTGTGCATTGAGCTGCCATTTGTTAATATTACAATCATTATAAATGATTAACTGCATCTAACCTTCAATAGGAAAGCTCAATTCTTGAACATAAATCTACATGTATTCCCTTTAAAAGTCATGTTTCATTGTAATAGTATATTCAATTGCACGTTTACATTAATGTTATGTTAGCTTAAAAAGAGCTTGTGGTTGATCCAAGTCAACTCCAACAGTGACCAAACCTAATTGAGGTTATCTTACATATTGGCATAGGGAAACATACATACACTACTATAAACTGCAACTCATTGATATAACAAAATCACTAAACTGATAATAGCCAGTCCTTAAATATAACGCGTATGCCACGCTTCGGTTGGCTTTAAATGTGTTAGGGATATTACAGACAAACAGTGAGCTAAAGTCGTGAGTTTAATGTGATAAGCTACTTTATGGCATAAGAACATGAATTGCCTGATTTGAACCAATAATAATCAGAGGTGTGAATCACCCGTACCATAAAAGTGTTGCATTTAAATATCTAAAATACTCATCACTAATGGCTTTATGCTAACATTGGAAATGGATATTGCACCCTGTGTAATTTAAGGCAATTGTGAATGAAAGCCTTTGAAAGGATTGAGAGAGGGTTATTTGTTCCTGTTTAGAAGTGATTATGGTATCAGGGGATCACGGGACACGCTAGAGAGTAGTGAGTCATTAGGATCATACGACTCTTCATAAACAGCTCTCAGTTTGTTTACTAATTCATATAACGTAGAACAAAGTTATACAAGTTAGAAATTCTTTGGTGTCTGAATGGAAGGATTCATTATTGATTCCAAAATCATTATGATAGTGACAACTTATAACTTCTGATTATGGATAATCCCCACAGTCTTACCCACATGCTATTTACTAAGAGAAAGATCAATTTATTAACTAACTTTTAAATTAATTCCTGTGGACATATCAAATATCAGAAGACACCTGAGGAAGATTCTCTATATAATATAACATTAGTACCAACCTCTGATTTTGAAAGTAAAATCGAAATTGCTGAAACCACCACAACAACTCAGAAGATGTTGTATTGTTATTTGCATCTCTTATTACTAACACTACGGAATGCACAACTTTCAGCACATGAGATGTAATATTTTACCCAGACAGGTCCACTGTGAGCAGCAGCAAATACTAATTATCTCTAAAGAAAACTGACATGCGATCATGACTACTCCTCTGGGTCCATTGCAACTGGTTTTCAATCCTAAAGCAGATGGACCAGATTTGTTCAATGATAAGATGGCATTAATGCTACTAATTCATGAGGAGACTCACTTCGATAGCCTATGCAACCAAAGACAGTGATATTAGGACTGAGGGTTTAAAGAAGACCAACTATCTTTAGACACATGATCCGTAATTACCTATACCATCAAAGTGATGCCATTGGAAAATATTGTTAATGGAACATATTTTGTTTTGTTAAATCCTTCTCCTTATGATGATACTGTGTATATTTCTATGTTAACAATTACTATATGACTGTTTATTAGTCGAAACGATCATCACCTCAAATGGTTTATCTTCACAATCACCACAATAAAAAAATATGTCCGGGGTTAATCTTAAGTTGAAATGTGTTGTGAATTTCTGCAAATCTCACCTAATTGAATTACATATTTGTTAAATCATTTATGACTTGGATGTTGTCTTTATTCAAGTCTACACCTTTTTTCTAATAATTGTAAAACTCTTTTTAAGTCAAGTCAAGTCAATTATACAACTTCACTACGCAATAATTGTTCCCATGATAGTATTATTGTTGATAATCATTTTTTGATTAAATTTAATTTAAACTCTAATTACATCATAACGACATTCTACGAATAATAAGTTTGTACTCAAATACCCCAGACCATCTGCTCTTTCACTCACATTTTCTTTCGATGTGAACTCAATGAATATGAATGAATGTTTTTGAGTACCAGTAACGATTCAGTTTACTGAAAACAAAATCAAATATCAAACTCCAGAAATAGCCGTTATGCCTCTGCTGAACTCCGTTGCAGTCAAATGTTTTCATCTGTAGAGCTTTTGCATTATCCAGCATATAAACATGATTTCAGCAGAAAAGCACATTAGATTAATTCGCGTGCGCTAAATTTGCAGCATGCACCCAGATGAAACGAAACTAAATATCAAATGTTTAAAGCATTATCATTATAAATGTTTCTGAAAAACATGCCATTAAAGTAATCTTTGTTTTGGAATATGAAATATTAGAGTGAAACAGAAGTTTTCCAAGAATCTTGATGTACATTACTTCGACAATGTTCTTTTTTAACTTAATTTACATGATTTATCCTTTTCAACTCAATACCAAGCATTCTGCTCCTCAAACATTTAGAAATACTTCAATACTCATGTGTGTTTCAACGACATGCCAAAGTATCATACCTTGTTGAAAGCGAAATTGCGCAAAGTTAAAATTGAAAATTGCTATATCCGGCATAATAATCCTTTTTTCACTGTTGAAATTTGTTGAGTTCTTTTGAACACTTATCGGTCGTTGAGATTAACATGTTAAATTATACTTCAGTTGAAGTATTCCCTTAACATTGAAATATCACATAACACATTACGATATTAATTTTGGTAGATATTCTGAAACATATGTTTTGTCTGTACAGACATGATGGCCGGGATCGGGTGTTCAGGCGAGTAGGTGAACTGATGGTGCATCAAATGTATGTCTCAATGTCTCCACCAGGAATGGCAAAGGATCACGTCTGACGTCATTCGTCGCCTGACGTCATCAATGCGTCGACGTGTAACAGCCTGCATCAACGCCAATGGACTCCACACTCGCTATTGAGTTTGATAATATTGACATTTCGGGAATGAAAAACGCTTCATCCAGCATTTTGTAAAAGTGTGAATTTGCATTTCAACACCTTCTTTGATTGAGTACCGAATATTATTTTTTTAATGAAATGTGTTTACGAACATTTGATGTAAAAATTAATACGCTATTGAAATGAACAAGAATTTCAAAAATATATGTGTTTGCTTTCAATTGACGCCGGATCAAACATATGTATACTTTCTTTTGAGCACTAGTTTACTAAATGCATGATCCCACGCGTAATTGAAAAGATCCTCTTGTCAAACTGCGTTATAAATTCGCACATGGGATGATGAAATGCACTGATTGGAAAGAGAATGGCTGTTTTTCGTATTTTTAGTTTATAATAACGTCATGGAACTTTAAGATTATAGCCCATCACAACTACCATTCTAAATATCAGCTAGTCTGCTCAGCATCTGTTACATTATATGATTATCTCACCCAAAGGAGCGTCAACAGCTCTGTAATCGATTAGTGCAGTCTGCCCTTCAGCCTTTAAAGGTCCAATTTGGCATGTTAAAGTAATTTGTTTTCCTGCAGACAATTAACATTGAAAACAATCACATTCTTTCCGTGTGCTGCCTATACTTCATAGATTTATCCTGACTAACATAACATTATTGTAATATGATACTGTTTATAAACAAAATGTAAATCTCCAAGATGACACTGTGAGACGTCACTATTTACATTTGCAGGCATGTTCAGGAGTAAACTCGAGGATTTTTAGGATTATAAGATTCAGTCGTCAATAGCCAACACTGAATATCCCAAAACCTTATCCATCCAGCCAGCGTGACATTTTTTCTCTCATGCAGATCCGTTAAAGTTATTCAGTGCTTAAATCAAGTTTTTAAAATAATTCAGCGCATTTGCTAATTTAGTAATGCTTTTTTGTAACAACACAATAACAAGGCGCTATTTGGCGATTGGGTACGATAAAGTATTTGACCAATCCCTGAAATGGGTCATTTGAGTCAATTATGGTCGTATGAATAATCTTCTTAATTTTGTCAGCTGATTTAAAGGCACCATAGCACGCCATTCTTACCGAAATAAAATGATCTCAAGAAAAGGTAAATAAGTGTCACCAATTGCTAAAAATTACTCCTGAATCAATAACAAGAGTTTGAAAACGAAAGTACATGGTTCGGTTAAGCCATGCGAGTCCATTTCCTATGAAACGGCCATTTTAATGTTTTCATAATGTCACCATAATGGGCACGGCAACGTTGTCTGCAGTAGAGAACTGTTCTATGTACACGCAGTAAGGTTTGGATGCAATGCTACACTGAATTTCATCGTAGTACCACCCATGGTTCGCTAGTTTCAGGCGTTGCTCTCAGGTTTCACCGCAAAGCATAGCAGCTACTAGAAGCCGCGATATAAGTGAAATACTCTTGAAAGCGGTGTTAAACACCAACTCACTCACCTCATCTTATCATAATGGGAAGAAATTGAAACTTTTTAAATTCATTTATGGTTTAATTTAAAGTGAAATGAGATAGAACAAGAAAGAAAGAAAATAAGAAACAAGAACAGTGATAGAACAAGACAAAGAAGCAATTATACTGAGGGAGCAAATCGTTTCAGACCATTAGTTCTTTCAAACACAATTATCAACAAATAGCAGTCTTAAAGATTCGCAAATCATGGTTTAATCAGTGGCTTTGTACCAGGGGGGAAAGTGCTGTTGCGTCATCTTTAATTCATGAGCTAAACAATAAAATATGCAGCGAGGTGTCACCTGGGATAAGCCCAATGACGAAGAGGCCTCGTCTGTACAGTTCCATTCTGAAAGTGTATTTACCTTCCTGTATATTATTTCAAATATCGAAACGACGTCAATAAGGCAGATTTCTCATTTCACAAGTGTCTATTGAATGTACCAGAACACAATCTATATTCAGAACTTACATTTTACTGTAATAGTTTTGGCATTTGTACCAAACATTAGTTATGTATTATCTTTTATACTCACTCATTGTAACTGTTATGATTGTTTCTTCTCGGCATGGATGTTTTTATTCCGAAAGTAAGGCAATATTGTCCCTTCTGTCTATTTGTTCTATATTTTTTAACTTTAACAAATAATGTAGAACAAGGCAAAGAAACAAGAACAACGTTACAAGACAAATAGCAAACAATTTCAGACCATTAGTTCTTTCAAATACAATTATCAATAGATCATGGTTTAACCTTACATTAATGTATTTACACTGCACTACAGTACCAAGGGGAAAAGTGCTGTTGAGTTCATGTCGATTTCCTGCGCTAAAATGAAAATACAGTGAATACCTTGAATGAGTCTCCTGACAGAGAGACATAATATGTACAGTTCCATCCTTAAAGGTTATTCTCCTACTCGTGTATCTTCTTGCAAAAATCATGTGAAGTGTAATGTAATTGTAACTAAAGGCATCTAAAACCACAGTAGCTCTCTCTCTCTCTCTCTCTCTCTCTCTCTCTCTCTCTCTCTCTCTCTCTCTCTCTCTCTCTCTCTCTCTCTCTCTCTCTCTCTCTCTCTCTCTCTCTCTCTCTCTCTCTCTCTCTCTCTCTCTCTCTCTCTCTCTCTCTCTCTCTCTCTCTTTGTCACACTTACGTTAATTGTACAAAGCAGACAGTCTCTGAACATATCACTTAACTACTTTAGAAGAGGTCTAGCGAATTTGAAAAGGACATGCCTTGTATATTGCCTAAAACGAATTCATATTTTTTCGACTTCTTCATAAGCCTCAGCTGTATTGTTTCTTTAATTTACAGGAAGCTTTATACGCAGGTTATACACTTTGGCACATCATCACCATGTTCAAAGAGTCAGTTTGACAGTGTGGTCAAAGTTTTTAATATATAATCACATTAATCTCTCAAATATGTTTATTTTAAGTGAGAAAGTTTTAGTTCAGTTCATTTGATATACATCATAATTAGTCGTAAATATTGAAAGTTCTTTGAAAATCAAATTCACCAATCTGTGCAATGGGTCATATGAATTGTATACCTAATTATCCATTTCTTCCAAATTATAATAAGAACAGGCGTGAGCATTGATGATATGAACTTATAATCTGGCACCAGAACTGACTCAACTGGTTGTACACAGTGTTGTTGTATTACACGTTTCTTGATATTTGTTTTTTTTAGGTTCTGTCTTTTCAGCTTCATAAATGTCAGGTAGTTATGCATAATACAAAGCGTCAGACACTCTTCATTTGGTCCCAAAAGAGGAGTGTTGGGTCCTTTGAAAAAATATTTTAATCAAAAGTTATCAGAAGTTGATTAGACATTTATGAAGCAGGCTGATTCGAACGCCGTATGAGTGGGTTACCAACTTCATTGCTGGATAAACTGAGAATTTGAAGAGTCATTCCCTGCCCAACATGAGTTGAAAGACTTGTGGTGTCACCCTGGGTAAGTGATTTAGTTCGAAGGGTGCCTCTGTCCACCCAGCAGTAAACGGGTACCTTGTATGATACGATGTTAGTCTGAATTTGAACCGTGAGCGCCTGACAGGCGACTGGTTGTAATATCCTTCGGGAGTGTTCTGTACTCGTTGACCAGGGGTAATATGTATACCAGCGATTTGAGCATGCAATGTGCATGGATATATGCGCTATATAAATGGAATATTACTATTACTATTACCCTTGGTTACAAGGGTAGGAAGGCGTTGAAGACAATTTGAATTAAATCAGAAGTAGACCATTTCCAATCAATCGTCACACACTCATTAATGCAAATATTTCAAATCGAAAGGAAAAACAGGGTCTTTGCTATTCACCGACATACAGATTACAGCCTGAAGGCTAATTGTCTGCAGCAAATATAACGTTGCAATTTGAAGAGTAGGTCATGGACGGAAGTGCAACGAGTATGAACGTTATTTATATTGGTGTTCCATTTACATTCAGAGTAAAATAAAATTCCAAGATGTTTAAGATTTCTTTCAAAATTAACACATGATTTAACATTCGAAATTGCATGATTGTTATAAAAAGGGACAAGACCATAAAGCTGATTTCCCATGTTATTACAATTCAATTAACAATTAAGATAATTTGACGTGTGCTTTCCAAAAAGGACTTTCTGCATTATTTATGATAGTTTTAAAGCAGTGTAAAACACAATAACGCGCTTGTTATAAACCGGATCCGCCACATTACCCGAATATTCATATAATATGTCTTTAGGATACGTTTTCCTCATAGCATATATTGCTTAATGTTGTTAACAGAATTCCGAATTCCGAGCTGGATCCCACACAATGCATCCAGTTCTACTTTGGTATTGGGGATTTATCAACTCAATCGACTACTGACTTACTTTTAGAAATTGGATTTCCAAAAAGACAAACTGAAAATGAACAGAGATGGATCTGATAATGAGATGAAGAAGCACAGCTCTTAACATGTGAATATACACTGTGAGCAAATGACACGGCAACATTATCTGCCTATGGATATAAGGCTCCTAGTTACTACACCTACTTGCAAAAGAAAGTATAGCACTCACTTGTTTTCGATTAATTCAATATTTGAAAGAAATGAGATGCATTTGATTACGGCACGATACAAAAACACCTCATGGCAATGGTTTGAATCACTAAATTGGAGACTATTTTATTTTGTAACTAAAATATCATTATTTAAAGTAGACAGGGGTAATAAATGAAATTTACACCAACATAACCCCTATAATGTTCAAAATGTTGTTAATGTGTGCAGGACGAAGCACATTTATTGATTTTCACACAGAGTATCAGTTATGTGTCGATGAACAGTTGTGTTTTATCCAAATTAATTTGGGGGAATTTCCAAATTTAAATTTTTAATTTTAATTTTAAAAATTTTAAACCGCGTAGAGGTATTCTTTGACTGTTTTAATGTTTATGACTAATTTCCCAAACAAGCCCGTTTTTGAATACGACGTCGAAAACTCGAGATATTTGACTTTGAAAATTATACATATGATAAATATAACTGAGCCATATACTTCCTTTTGCAAGTAGGTGTATGTCCGATTTCCTATTACGTGAACAAAAAACTGGTAAAGCATGGTTGTTTTAATGATTTTTTTAATAAACATTATGTTCAACAAACATTTAGCAATGCATACATAAAATGTAGCAGTTAAATACCGCGAGAGAAAATTGGGTTTGAACATAATTAGCTCGTACTACAACACTGCCGTAACTTTACAAATGGTAAATAAGGCTTGGCTCAATGAAACTTGGCATGTGGTACAGTAACCAAATATAGATGTGCCTTTTAGGGTTTTAAACTTCTTTGGAATGTTATTTTTAGCTCTTTCCATGGAAACATAATTTTCTGGACCAGAGCTCTGTGAAGTTTGGTGTGTTGAACAATCATAATAATGTGTGTAGAGGTGTCTTCTGGGGGTTTCATGTTTTATGGTCTTCAATTTTTAGCAATTTCCAGGAAATCATCTTAATCTTGATTCTGGAAGAAATTCAAAATACTTTGTTTCAATTTCACTTCCAGAACATATCTTAAAAACGGTTCAGCAGAAATTAATACATCTTGGGAACTATGAATATATAAGTCATTTACTATATATTAACAATTGATAATCCATTATCATCGTTAACTATGTTTTAAACTTTTCCCATATTTGACGTGGGATATATTCGACACTGTCTGCTTGTTTTTACTGTTGTTAATGTTCACATGTCACACCCAATACGCAGTAGATATAAACTTTTCTGATTATGTATTACTCGAATGGGTACTCTGGCTTACAAAACAGAGATTACATTTATAACACAAATCATTTTGAATAAATCTTTTACTGACAACATCAGCCATTGATAGATGAGAACATGAAAAGTGTCCAAATACCATTTCAGGAATCGTCTCAGCATGAGATAAGTAACTTGCCTTGTATCTGTCCTATCGTATAGCCTGATTTATCATCAGAGTAAAAAACGATAAAACTCTGAGTTTTGTTTTGTTAATGGATTTCTGCATTCCATTAAGGTTTATCTGGTAGCTACCTGATCTATGAAGCCCTCATCAAACCTTTGATGATTACGCCCACAATGCGGTTTCAACAGATGAGGATGTCTACCTCACAAACAGTCTGTTTACAAGATTTCCAATATGATTGGGTCCTTTTAAAAATCACAGAAAAGTTAATTTAACTGTTGTCATGATAGGTGTCCAGTCCCTTCAAGTGTGAAGTTCATTATGAGCAGTCTATATCACAAACAGAGACTTGTTGAATTGGTTTGTTGTTAATGACGATATGACACAAAGGCGGTACAGTGTTTCACCTAACATCGAAGTTGATCACGATAAAGTGACGTTTGTCATACGATAATTCGAACATTAAATACCCATTCAAGTTATTGATTGTTAATATTGCCATTCTGAAAACAAAATGAATTATTATCGAATATTTATGTTATATTTTTTATTATATGACACATGCATTCCGATGTGTCACTTTAGCGGGTTGGATATTCGTTAATCCTTATGAAATTTTAATTGTGTCTGAAGTTTAACTGTTACTGCACTGATTACTGTCTGACATCTTATGCATATTATGTTTTAAGTTAACTAAAGTTTATACAAAACAGACTCTATCAACCCTATTAAAGCTACGCTATGTTATTATTCAGTTTCTTTTATCTTCCAATTTTGAGGTCTAACCTTGAAAATTCCACTTAGTATTTATATATTTATATAAATATCTTGAAAATTTAGCTGAGTATCTTGAAAACTCATGTTACTATTTTGAAAATTAAACTTAATTTTTTTAAATATTCAAACATATTATGTTGAATATTCAAGTTAGTATCTTGAACATTCAAGTTGGTATCGTGAAAATTCAAGATAATTAACTATAACTTTAATACTTTAATATAGAACAATAACATATTGTAATTATAGTTTTAATGTTTTTAATTCGACTTTAAAACTTGAATATGTACACTATTCACATATTGTAATTACAATGGTTTATCATTGACAGTAAACATTTGAGTTTTCAAGATATTGAGATTTATTAAAATAGTTAGTTGAATTTTCACGATACAAAGTCCAATTTTCAAGATTCTATGTTCAATGTTCGAGTTAACAAGTTGAATTCTCAAGATAAAATGTGCTGAATAAAATCATAACTTGGCCGTGATTAAGTTGATTTTTTAGAATAGAAACATGAATGTTTATGATACTAAGTTAAATTTTCAAAATACTTTTCATTTTTAGATTCTAAGTTGAACTTTCAAGATACAACGATGATTAAGACCCTGAAAGTTTGCAGACGGAAGATCTGTTTGTCTTATTCAGGACTGACATTTCCTAACATATCTCTTTATCAAAATTCGTATTTAGGAATTCCGGGGAAAAGAGCATTTTCGAGGTATAGTAAATGTTCTACCCCTTTCTAAATAAGCTTTATCTGCCCCTGAGTTACTATATTCATATACATGTCATTACAGATACATCATTATAAGTTTTTAATGATGTCATATCTTAATTCGTATATTTTGCTTCTAATTAGAATAAAGTTTATCATAATAAGTAGAAAAATATGTTTTTATTACAATTTGGCAATACTACTTTTTCTTTAATAGAAGTCCCTTCGAGGTTTCTATATATACGTTCAAATATGATTAATAAAGTAGTATAATGTTGTACTTAAGGCGGGATGAATCAATCGGTCAAGAATGTAAAACAAAGGTTCTGAATCCTTTTGTTCTCAGTGTATGTGTTACCAGGTTGGTTTTAGTAAGTTAACTTACTAATCGCAATGGGATGTTTTCATCCATACTTTTGCTTTGATTTCCAACATATGTTTGCCGGTAGTTATTATCGTTTAGGGGAATTCTTATAATTAATATTGCTATTTCTTTCTTCTGGTACGTGTAATTTATCCACTGTTTGTCACCTTTGAACTGTTGCGCTTTTCAATGACTTCAACATGTTACGTGAAGTCGCCATTAGAGTACGGGTTTTTGTGTTATACCACTATTCTCGGGCTTCAAGCGGCTGCGTTCCAGCGTATTTAATCTGACGGAACCAATTCTTGGTCTCGGTTTCAAAACTATTTGACCCTTTTCGTAAAATAGTATACTATTGGAGACACGTGTCACCAAACTACGATCACAAGACTATCCTTATGTTTACGTAACTTTGTTTAAAGTGATTAATACTAAAATTAAACTTTGATAGGATTCATTTTGTTTTTCTTATATAGACAATTTATCAAGTAAAATGCATATTTTATCAGTCAACTATATCAACATATATCAGTTTCGCCCTGCACTGGTCTAATGCTTTGGGGTTCGAAAATTCTTTTCTGGGATTTCAAATCGTTTCTTCTTGTAATACAACATTCCATTTACTTCAGACTTCTGGAAAGCTATTTCAAACTAGATTGGTTGTTTCCTATGGACAATAGAGTATGGTTTATTCAGGTTAATTGAATGTATAGAATGAGAAACTGAAATGGGTTATCATTATTGACCAATGTCTAGACATCACATCTATTGGGATAGTTGGAAAGGTCAGCAAATGGAGGGATTTTAGTTATAAGGCGAATATCTTTGAAAGTAGCCCTACACTTACAACGGACACTGACTCATACTGGTAAACTGTGACATATAGTCAATTGGTTGTTACAATCTTGTACCGCACCATTTGAGTATGTGAAGAGTTAAATAAATGCTAATCCATGAACACTTTGAATCTAAAAACATGACACAACTAGGTAGTATTTTACCGCTTTCTGCCATGGGTGTTAGGAAACTTGAATTTGAACTTGAATTAGAAACGTTACATACAGATATGAACCATCTGAAGAGAGTAGTGCATGACTGTTATCTTATTTATTTGGGAGTAGTTGATGGTAGACAGTATACAGTGTAATATTTCATACACATATGACAACGTCTACGAATATTGCATTGTCCTATCTGATGCATCAATCAAGTAAGAATCCTGAAAAGAGAACTGATGACCCCATCAGTAGGAACATCACTTCAATTGCTTCATCTGCTAATGTTTAGAGATAATATCTGTCTACTGGAACAAATGAAACTTCAATTTCGATAGATGCATCTCAATATGATGTCATTGACTTAAATACTTATGTTGAAAGATTGTCAGTATCAATTATATGTCGCGTTGACCTTTGAGATTTTATGAGACATATAGCAACGTTAATTTAATATCTATGGTGTTTATATAAGCCGGACAGACATATGAACTGATCCCATCGAGACACTGATATAAACTTGATTCACCTGGGATTGTGATTGAGTATTAGTGACTATCAAGTCTAGCGCTAAATTCACACAGTTTGAACGTGAAAGACAATGGACTAATTAATTCAGTTATTTACCACGACATTCAGTATGAATGTACCCACTTTGATAAATAATTGATATATATTATCTACATATGTCTGAACAGAAAAACAATTTTCAAATTTGAAAATCAAATGAACAATCTCAGCAAGTATTTAAAGAAAAATACTGTCCCAGCTGGTTTTACTTGTTGAAGTACTTAAATGGGTATAATCATATTGGTGAGGTCACACACATCTCCAATGTTATAATTTGTGTTATGTAATTGAAAATTACCAACCGTAACAGAAAATATTCAGTTTAAGGTCAGTCAGTTAGATTTATTCAAAATTTAGAAAATACAATCATTCAAAGTCGTGGTCATGATCAAAAACCGGAAAATGGACTTTGGCTTCAAGTCAAGAGATAGGGCCATACTAATCTGCTACTGCACATGGATGAGACCATTCCTTGGTTTTCATTGAAAACATTGAAACAGATTATATATATATAGGTATATACTTTAATCGTCTACAATAAAAAAATTCTATACCTATTGTCATATGGCACATTTTAGAACCATATAACGTATCGTGCAAAACTAATGCTGCAACTTTAATAACAAAATGTGAAGGTGTGGAAGATCCCATTCCATGTGCGATAATGTCGCTAATGCCATACATGTATGGCCTTCCCCTGTAATATGTCTGCACTAAAAGTATCAATCGGGGTTGCTTGAAACACAAGACCAACAAAAGTCCAATTCTATATACATGTGATATTTCTACTATATTCTTGAATATGTTGAAACTACATTTTTAATAGTATAATGAACAACAATAACACTGAAATATACGTTTACATACCCATGTTTTCTATTATGCCCATAAACGGTAAAATTTGTAATTTTGAATTTGATTACTGTCAAGATTAATTTACACATGATATATTAGATGATATATAGAGGTTATCATGAGAGTACGTTTCGGGATGGTCAGTATCCTGCATTAGGAATGAAACAAATTGCGAGCCTTGTCAATAAAATATACAGTTTCATAAAACTAACAAGATTCACTCGTTTGTGTTCAATGTAGAATTCAAAGCATTAATCATTATATCGCCCACTTAACTCCGGTAAATATTTCATCTAAAACCCCGTCGAGTAGTTATTATTGTTTGAAAGTTGTTTGTCTATTCAGGGAAAACAACCATTACATATCCACACTATACAAAACATGTTCCTTCATTGAGAAATTACTCACGTTTTCGGAAATTACCTTGATTTAGTATTATGTCAAGACTGACCAGAGTGTATAATATATCTTACACAACTCAGACTACTTGATGTCCATTCATCTGAATAATATATAATTCGCAGATATGAACTTTATGTTTAATATTTAGTCTCGTTACCTCAACCACAGATTCTGACAGATTGGTGATTAAACTGCTGGACATGTTTTTTGATCATGTTGTACAATCTACAGTTTACACTACATTACTAGAAATTGCTTTCTGTGAATGTATTTAAGATAAGTTTTACCAACTAGTACAATGTCAAACGAAATACACATTGACACATAGGGAGGTAATGGACAGAGCAACGCTAATAGTAATTTAATAAATGTTCATACCACAAATTATCACTTTCAAATTAAAGAAAAACAAAGTAGAGGTCATATAGGTTGTGATGATTCTAAAATTTAATTTTTCTTCATATGTTTTTGTGTTGTTGTTGTTGTTGAAGTACAAAACTATTTCAAAACTTAATGTGAATTTGATATACAGAGGCAAGGTTGTGTTGACGAAATCTAATCGCCTCTCCGTCTCCCATTGGAGAAACTAAGCTATGATTCAGTGTATTGAACAGTTCTTGGGATTTCCAAGCTTAACATGCAAGTACACATGCAAGTTCAAAGTTTCGCTGTGACTTTAACAACAAAGACAAGATCACTAAGTTTTAATCAGCCGGTCATCAAGGTTTTGTTAAATATTTGGAGAAAATCCAGTGAGCTCTACTTTGAATATCCTGCTGACAAGGGTAAAATGGCAGAGCTTCGTTGTGTCTTTGACATGAAGGCCAAGGTCACAAAACTCGTTGGATACATTACTCTCACAACTGTGAACCTATGTGCGAGGACTCCAGTAAACTGTTATTGAGTTATTCAGTTTTGGATGTACGCTGCCGAATAGTATACACCTAGCTATACATACATAGTGTGGCGGGAGATGATAAATTTCAACAGACTTCAGTGTAATTTTATACTTATAGCACCAGTATGTTAAATCTGAATTAGTTTGTCTTGCCTGTCCGTTCTTTCATATACAATGTGGCATGCGATTTTATATATTGCACGAATATAATTTCCATCTACATGTTATACTTGTGCTAAAAAGAAACGTAGATGGTGTCGCCATGAAAAGGCAAATATAAGTTTTCGCAATCGCAAGATGTAGAGGGTAATGTCCGAGTAACTCTCCATTCCTTAAAAATAATGGGCCTCGGCTCCATTATTTTTAAGGAATGAAGAGTTACTCGGATATTACCCTACTTAAATAACACTCAATGTATTGCTCTTTTATCAAAATTGTTTTAAAAAGTTAAAGAAATTAAATTTCTACTTCAAAAATATGATGTGATGTGTAACTCTCCATTACTGAAAAATAATGGAGTGAAAGAACAATAGTGTAATTTAATCCAGATTCTTTGCCCTTCGCGCTATGATTCAATGAGGACAGGCATAATGACTTCACAATAAATTGTATTATGTCTTTTGGAATTTGCACGACAAAATAATTGCTCTCAATCATTCATATAGGACAGGATAACAGGATTATTTCTTATAAAACCACAGTTAACATCCGTTTAGTCTTATAGAACTTTTCATACATGCCTAAAGACAATTGATATTCACATAACTTTGTTCCATACTTTCCTTACAAACAGGGATGTTTGTGGATGCATATTTCATGAGATGCATGTATCACCTCCATCATCTTAAATTACTGGACGATCAATCAATTCAAATTGGGTTTTCTAGTTTTGCTTTTAATCAATTAGATCAATAATTGTATGAAATTCGCCTTTTCTTTCCATCTCAATCACTTGGTGTATAATCAAAAGGCAAGAAACACCATAACAGTGATCATGTGATGAGGTGAGTTTCAAGAATATTTCACTTACATTGCGGCTGCTAGTATTATGGCAGGGAGAAAACGCGCAACGACACGTGGCTATACATTGCGGTGAAACCTGCGAGCATCGGCTGGAACTAGCGAACCATGGGTGGTACTACGCTGAAATTCAGTGTAGCATTGCACGCAAACCTTACTGCGTGTAGAACAGTTCTCTACTGCAGACAAAGTTGCCGTGCCCCTGGCGGGATTCGAACCCCGGACCTCTTGATTCGAAGCCGAAAGCGCTATCCCGCCCCCTGATCATGTGATGAATTTAAAAGATTACCTTTATGCATGTCACACTCTCATAGTTTCAAATATGATGAACGTTTGCAGAACTTAATGAACCGTCACAAGAGTTTTGATAATTTAGTTACTACCAGATCACCCTTTATCTTCTTCTTTCAACAAGAATGATTAAATTTGAGGTCGTGCACATTGCTTTTCTCACACAACAATTAAGCAAGGAGTTACATTAGAATACCATTAGTTTGAACCAGTATTGCTTTCCGGTGTCATATAGTGCATTATTTTGATTTTAAACGTGACTGAAGTGTACATCCAATGTTATGTGGAACACTCATATAGTTTCTTGTGTTGTATCAACATGAGGGCATCAGTTAACAACATAAAATGGGACAAGTATATTATCAAAACAGTTACTGAACATTTACTGAGATTTAATATTTTCTTGAAGTAGACTAACATCTTTTTATTTCAAAACATTGATTAATGGAAGAATGGGACGATACTTATTTAACTATTTTGAGATAAGATAAAAGGCACCACCATCTTATATTATAAGGGTAAATTCAGTTCCAAATGGTTTCTATGAAATATTTTACTTTTTGTGAAGGATGTTTGTTGTTGTCCTTAGAGACCATATAACATTCCGATATTCTAAAATGATTGCCCATAATGTACTCATACTCTGCATCATTATGGATAAAGAGTACTGTCATATATATGTCATAATGTAAACTCAAAAAGGAAAATAATCATATTTGACAGTTAGTACAAATCAAAGAGTGACTTAAAACAATGAAGTATACTCTCTTTAGAGCTACTTGAGTGTGAAAGCCTTAGGCAATTATGCGGCAAATATATATGTTTTCCTGTTACAATCTCTAAAGAACCAATGTGCATTTAACTGTAAATATGTTCACCCTTTTACAGAAAACATAAATTCCAACTGTAATTTTATATCCGGTATATGAACTTAAACATGAACGTGGTTTTCCACACAAACTCAAATAATTCGTGGAAAAAGTAGTTCTTAAAAACAAAGTCGTTAAACATTTACATTTTCGTTGCAGATCTTTCAAAACTTGCACTTGATTTGTTTGTAGATTTCAAATACAAGACGGTTAAGTTTATTTATTATAATTTTTAAAGAATATAACATTATGTATGAACACACAAATACGTAATTGAAATGGCTGAAACACTTTTTAAAACGGAAATAAAGAATTTTAGCAATAAATATTGAGATGGTGTCTTATAAAAATGTGCACAGTAATTAATTTCTTCACTGGTGGATTTTAAGCAGAGATTTCCCCTGTGGTAATGCAGTGTTATTGTCAGCTTGGGGTGTCAGAAATTTCCTCTTTCCAGCTTAGTTAATATCATCATATATAACTGTAATATTCCCAGTGTTAACATCCGTTTAGTGAGACTAAACTTTAACCTGACTTAAACATTTCATGATGACGACAAAGAAATCCTTCCAGAATAAACATTGAAAAAAAGAAAAGGAGTTAATATTAACAAACCATTGGATAAACGTGTTGTAGACGGATAAACATGTTTTGACATTAGGCACATGCAAACTCTTCATTGTCAATGTCCGTGTCAGTTCAATCAGTTCAAATAAATGAATTTCAATACTCCAGTAAGATTCCCTAGCGGGGACAACGTGAACCTCATATTGTATCCCTGCTTCTTAGCCAATGAAAAGCTGCCATGTTGACCGGGTGACTTGAAAGATCTAACCATTTGACACTTAAGGGTCACGCAAATTAGCATATGTCCTTCGAATATGTCTGATGTAAATAACATTATAGACTGTTTTGGTTATTTGTCTCTGGTTTGGTTCACGATCAATTGTTTTCACAAAATCAAAAATCATATTTCGAAGACAGTTAATGAGAAAACGTGTATCTTCTATACCAATCAGGACACTTGATTTCTGCACTCGTATTCAGGCGATGTAGAACAGAGGTTAGGATCGGTAATCTGAACGGAGTAACATCTATGGGAAGAGAATACTACTGCATTGTGATACTTTTCTCATTCGCGGTACAGGTACACCTGGTCCGCTCTACACAAGGCATTAACCTGTATGATCACATTGAGTCGAGGCCAGGACGAACCTACGTTGTAATATGACGAAATAGTGGTATGTATACCTGAGAATAAACAAGTGCTCATGGTTAACATCAGCATATGATTACATCATCAGCAGCAATTACGCCTATACATAGGTGCACGTCCAAATGTTTGTTCTAGAATATTCAGGGAAGAGTATTTTCTTTTTTGGATACATCATTGTGATCACGTCGATGATACATGTAAATTCATCGTAGATTTTACTTAAAAAATTGGTATCTAATATCTTAAACTGTTCAGTGATTAAATGTTGACCATTAAATAATTGAGATAATTGAGGTAATGTGGGCCATATGGCCTATGTTACAATGTAATTGACAGTATAAAATGAGTCACGTGTTTTCTACATTTAAATAACTTACACAAATATACAGAAGTTAATTTTATAACTTTTTCATTTTGACAGTTAAGAATGTTCGGTAGAGAAATATTGCCACTATACACATTTTGTAATTGTTTCATATAATGTGCTCGTAAAATACGATAGTGATCACAAGTAAAGAAAACATGTTGTTCATTTTCAATGCATCCTTGATTATAATATATACATACACTCTGTTGAACATGTAATGGATTTTTACGTAAAAACTGTACATTGAAATTGTGTAAACTAACCCTAAATTTACAAAATGCTCTTCTAAGAGATTTACCATGTAAAGAAACAACATATTTTTCGACATTTAGCAATTATTTAACATTAGAATAGTGAGATAAGTATTTAGAAGCACATATTTGTGCATACCAATTCTGTGAAGCAATGTCTTTTAGTCTTTCCTGAAATTGATACATAAATAGATTAACATTGCCAAAATTTTGGCAGTCCCAGACATAAGAAAGCCATTAACATATAAACACATTTTGACATTAGACACCCAACTATGTTTACCTTGCTCATCCAATCGTTTAAGAACATTATAACATTGTAAGGGATATCTATTTGCTTCCATGCGCAATAATTTTAACCAATACCTTATAGCTCTCATTTGGCTCCTGACAAACATACAGTTGCGACCAGTTTCACTTTGAATAGCTATGTTTGAGGCATATTTACTTACACCTAGAACATATTTAAAATATGAAGTTTGGACTTGTTCAATACAAGGAAAATAGTTAAGCCCCCAAATCTCTGCCCCATATAAAAGTATTGGACTTATTTTAGAATCAAATATGTTGCAAGCTGTTGAAAATGATAGAGATGAATTTCTTTGAAATAATCTATAAACAGGAATACATGCTTTAACTGCCTGAGCTGCTAGGTTTTCCCATGACTTTGTCCAAATCAATCTAGAAGAAAATATTACGCCAAGATATTTATAATATGACACTGTTTTAAGTAATGCCCCATTATAATGTCAATGACATTGCTATGTGTGACCATTGCCATGTCGAAACATCGTATATCATCATCTGGTGCTCATAAATATATATGTATATGTATATAACTGTTCGCAACACACTTTTTATAGTGCACCAGTGTTTCCCTTAGATGATACAAGTGAAAGTCATCAATGTAGATTTATATTGCCAAATATAAAATGCCAGGTTTCACATGACTGAACTGCAGGGCGAAACCGCATTATCAGTGGTAAGAGCTAAAGGAAGGGAAGTAACTCATGTAAGAGTCAACTATTTAGTTACGTATCCATTGTTTTGTATGTTACACAGTGGAAATATACGATTAAAATGTATTTCATAAATGAGTAATTAATCAATGAAAAAATACTTTGTTTTAACATTGTGTAAATAACTATTGTTGTCAACAAATATGTGGGCCCACTAAGTTTGCTACCAACTAGTACCGACAGAAAGTGGGCCCACATTTGCCGATTTGGTTGTTGAATGGTGATTTCGAATATTGAGGTTAATAAGTTACAATAAATAGCCTTTTTTGTGAAACAATATCTATAGGAAAAGGAATGAAAGTATTCGCCTTTGAAATAAACATGATGGAAATGATTTTGTTGTTAGTATTCTCATCAGAACAAAGCAGAAATTCCAAGCGAAAAGTAGGACAACGCTTATGCATAATAATGAATGTTGTCTTCTCATTGGTCAGTATAAATGCCTAGGTCCTGATTGTAAGAGTGCATGATGTCATTCTGATTGGTCGATATTATTATTGTTTCTAGGACAAGTCAAAGGTCGGTGAAGTTGGCATACTACATCAGTCGACAACAGGTTTACTGCCGGTTAACATTTGGAAATATTTGATGAACATAATTATAGAATGTATCTTTTCTTACTTCAAATTTATTTTTATTAGTTGATCGGAATAATTTAAGATTTAATCCTTTTCCATCTTCATAGATTGAATTTGCATTTATAAAAACTTGATGGAAATAGTAGAATAGATTACCCTTTTCATATTCATAAATTGAACTTTCATTTGAATATTTGATCTGAATATTTATAGAATGATCCTTTTCCGTCTTCATGAATTGAGAAATTAGTGTTGGAAAATTTTAATGATGACCCTTTCCATCTTCATCACATTGAAATTTACTTTTCATATTGATGGAAATAATTATAGAAAGATATATTTCCATCCTCGTAATTGTGAATGTTATTTCACTATTTAGTGGGAATAATAATATAATGACTTTTTTCCATCATCTTGAATTTATGAATTGCATTTGAATATTTGATGGGCATAATTATGTAATGATCCTTTTCCAGCTCAATAAATGGAATATATATTTACATATTTAATGGAAATAATTTTAGAATAATCCTTTACATCCTCATAAATAAAATGAAAGAAAATATAACCTTAAAACACACAGAGGACAAAATGTGTTCGAATCCGCTTGCCAGATTCTGGAATCTTCCGAATTCCACAGGATCCGCCAATTTTTGGGAGAATCCGGAAGGATCCGGCAAATGGATTCGAACACATTTTGTTGCAAATGTGGGCCAACGTGGAAATGCCTCCTATAGGAACTAAGATTAGTGGGCCCAAATTTGAAATTATCCTTCCATTTCAAAGCAACATACGATTTGCCAAATGAGTGCCCACTTAGAACTGTCTCATATAGGAAAACCAATGGGCCCACATTTTAGTTTTTACCCTCAATTTCAAAACAAAATCTGAATGGGAAAATGTGGGCCCACTTTGGAACGAGCCATATAGGAAAGAAGACAAGTGGGTCCACATTTAAAATTAACCTACCATTTCAAAGCAAAACTCGATGTGGCAAATGTGGGCCCACTTGGAACTGTCCCATATAGGAACAAAGGCCAGTGGGCCCTAAATTGATATAGTACACTTACATACTAATTTTTTTAAAATTCAAAGCAAAATATGCACTAAACCCTTCGCAAGTATCCATGTGCGCATAAATACGTGACTAAATAATCATTGAAGTTATTTTATCCTATACGTGTTGTTTGCATGCATTAACATTATATTTCAAACATATCCAACTGTTTATTAATATATTGAATATGATTCATGTGTAGACCCATTACTTAAAGGCGCTGTAGCACGTTTTTTGCAAATTTTATTTTTTCAAATTTCCCATTTATAATGATAGTTTATGTCATTTATATTTACTTTAGAGGGTAAACCATCTTATTACACAAACCAATTATCCGTAGTGGTAATAACGGTGTTGCGTATAAAGCAAAAATTGCATGGCGGCCATTTTATTGTGAACACATTTTATTATTTCGAATGACAAAAACGATTGCCGTGGCTTTACGGAACCATGTACACTCATTTGTAACTTGACTTTCTGAAGAGAGAAGGGTGTTTTACTATTGGTGACATTATTTTTCAAATACATTTCATCGACTTATTTGAGCGAAAAAACGTGCTACAGCGCCTTTAAACACTCATTTGATTATGATAACAATTAGGAGAAAATAACCTAAAATAAATTAAACATTCAGGCCGAAGGGTCTGGAGACATATCGTTTTGGTTGAGTTCCTATCTGCATTGGCGTCGGTTTCGGCGTGTTGGCGTCGGCCTTCCCATTGTTTCCGGAGCCGATTTTTAAAACTACATGACCAGTCTTCACCAAATTTGCTATACAGCCTCCACATAACATGCAGATGTGCCTTTTGCAGTTTTCGGCTTTTTTAAAAATGTATTGTTTTTGGTCTCCATGATAACAATTTTGACTTTGTCTATTTGATGGGGCGAGTTTGTTTCCGCAGCAGACCGCTAAAACTTCTTGACCAATCTTCACCAAAGATGATATACAGCCTCTCGAGATCTGGAAAAACTCTTTTCATATCTTCCTGGAACTCTGCATGTGGATGAACCTAGTAGTGAAGTTGTACCTTTAAGATGTGTAATTATCTGTCAAATATATATTTTACAAATTATGTTTGGACTGGTGGGATATGTCATCTTCTGATGACTCTTGTTTCAATTACAATTACAGTACAACACTTGATGAGAGAGTCCTACGATTGATAGACAGAGTGAAATTGTATGAACTATTCCATCAGTGTGAATGCATGACCATTACACCTGAGGGATATAAATATGGTGATAGTAAGTGATTATATTTTTGATACATAAAACAAACAATGTTGATACATATATTAAATCATCATGTATAAAGACTTGTGTTTTTCTTAAGTATTGTAAAATTAACTAAATCTGCTCTGTATGACAAAGACATAACTTAAAGCATAAAGGGAAACCATAGTTGGTAATGTTGATATTAATTTGATTAACCAAGACAGTTAAACTTATATTAGTAAAACAAACATGGAAAACAGGTACCTGAACGTTAATGAAAAGCACTATAGCTAGATTTGCATTTAATTGATCCATGATAAACTAACATGGGCTATGTCCTGAGATCTCAGCGTGGGATAAGTAACGTCTGTTGTATCTGTCCCCGCTCATAACCTGATTTAGCATTACCACATATAAAGATCAGGTACCACCGATATGAGTTCTACAATCCATCAAGAATAATCAAAAGGATATCAGATCGATGAAGAACCCTTCAGGCCTGACAGTTTTCCCCCTTAATGCGGCTTCACCAGATGAATCACTGACATATTCAACAAATTGGATTTCCAGAAATAGTGAGGGTCAAAATAAAAGTGTTCACATGTGTATGTGTTTAGGGAGCTGAGGTCAATTATTTATTATTTACTAAAATGTTAGAGACATAATCAGTCAAAACAACACAAATGGGTTTATTGGTCTCTGTAACGGCTATTGTAAAGTGGATATTTTACGAGCGCATCGCTTACTAAATGTAGGCCAGGGGAGGCCACTCTACTTGTCTTTGAGTGCAGCCATGTGCGTTGTGTGGCGTGTCACTGAAAAATGTGTAGAGGTTATATAAAGTGGTAACTAAGCATTACACATACAATACACAAGCACAGCTACAGACCGGGGCTACAGACCGGGGCTACAACGTCCACATCGATGTCTTGCAATGGTCAGCTCTCTCGCCTGATCTATGAGGTTTTATAATTATTTCCTTCTGAAACATATATTGACGTGAAAAGAAACATTTTGATACAGCTATCAAAATTAGAATCGTACTTTTAAATTTACTGAAATGATTCGGTCCCCACCTTAGTGTCACATATATTTGCAGATAGAGTATAAATAAAATGCAAATTGCAGAAGAGCAGTCACATAAAACCACAATTGAAATACCGAGGCTAACTTCAACAGAACGGTATAGAGGGGAGGCTACAGATGGAGGCTACAATGTCAACATCAATGTCTTGCAATGGTCAGCTCGCTCGCCTGAAATACTCCCCATTGTTGAATCATCTCGATAGACAGACTCTGAGGAGACGAATTACGATATTTACTAGGCATATTGGAGACAGGTCTGCCTTGCTGGGTGAAGTTGACCCGAGATCGCAGTACTGCAGCAAAAACCCTTTTTTCCTCACCATATGTGTCTAAATGATATTGATAGATAAACCAATCACATTTCATCTTGTCGTTGTTATTTTGCATTGCTGAATTCAAGAAAGCACAAAAATGCTCTGGATTGTGTGATGTAAAGGAGTTAAGTCTTTACTGAATCATACCAAATATCCTGATGTACTTCTGTAATTACACAAAGAAAATGAATAATTCCTTCCTATCTAAACTCAAATACATATCCAATATATCAATATATTCAATTATATCTATTAAATCAACTAATCAGTCCAGCATACAGCATACAACAAACAAAATTGAATATTAGATTTATTGTCTACTAACACCTCTTGAAAACATGTATACTGATGATTTTATTCACGTATGAATAAAGTTTTATTTTTATTGGAATTTCAGAAAGGAATTTAAGTTAACGTTGTAACTGTTGTATTGATATGTCATTCTTTAATTTAAGTATTTTGCTTTGATAGACCATTTTAGAGTGCAAATGATGTAATCAAAACCATAATGCAAATATTTTTCTTATTTTTACTATCCTCGTTTCATAATATGATCTCTTAAGAAGTGAGAAGTGAGTTTCCAATGTTTATTGACTAGTTTAGAAATAATGAATACTACATCCTTATCAATGTTGCATCTGTGCCAAATGTGCAAACTTTGATCCCGTTGATGGATTGTACAGCTACTAACCTCGATAGTAGTATTCTCGTTGTCATTAACATCACATTCGCGGGGACGCTATTTTCCTGTCTGCTTGAGGTGTAATGCATTCCAGTATCACACATCAAGTACAGTAGGTGGGCAAACTGCATTGATTGTTTGTGTTTAAGATGTCACAGAGCACTTAGCTCTGATGGAAGTGTCAAGGGAAATAACCAATGTCATCAATGACTACGTAAGTGTTGACACGTTGTAGGGTGTTTAAGGGTTGACACTAACATAACACCTAAAACTAAAAGTTCTAATGTGACTGCCTTGATCAATTATCTTGACATTATCTTTGGTTGATTATGGGTGTGGTATGTCTAGCAGCTTAGGTAATAGTGTTGTTATAAATAAATGAATTCCTGAAATGATTCAATGTCAATACCTGCACTGACTCAGCGCCAATCAATCAATTTGAATGGGGAAATGTGAATTCAAAATCATTGTGTTTACTTTACAATATTTTTTTTATTGTATATCAATTCACAGGTTTTCTTTCCATTTATGTTTTGTTATTGTTACTTTCACAAACTCTTTTAGGGGGCAGGATAGCGCAGTGGTTAGTGCGTTCGGCTTCGGATCAAGAGGTCCCGGGTTCGAATCCCGCCAGGGGCACGGCAACTTTGTCTGCAGTAGAGAACTGTTCTACACGTAGTAAGGTTTGGGTGCAATCCTACACTGAATTTTAGCGTAGTACCACCCATGGTTCGCTAGTTCCAGCCGATGCTCGCAGGTTTCACCGCAATGCATAGCCACATGGCGTTGCAGGCTTTCTCCCTGCCATAATACTAGCGGCCGCGATATAAGTGAAATACTCTTGAAAGTGGCGTTAAACCCCAACTCACCTCACTTCACAAACTCTTTTAAATGCATTCGTGGAATCGTGAAAGACGAATGACTATAAAGTTTTGAGGCATAAGAGACAGGTGACGACAATGATGGCATTGAAATGTATGACTTCTATTCAAAGAATACAACACTTGGCCCGACATGTACACCTGATAATGTGTCATTGTTAACTTTGATGTGGTGGTAGTGTTGACATGTGTTCCAGGGGAACGTACTCAATTAGAAACAGTATGGTAATAGAAAAGAACTAAACTGCCAGGCAAAATAAAGTACACGCCTCATTTCGTTTAAATTTATTCAATATTTTAAAGGAAATGCTATTCATTTCATCATGGCACGATGCAACTCCACTTATCTGCAGTTGTTTAAATGAATTAATTGGTGATTGGTTAATGTTTAGTTAAAGTGTCTTTGTTTAATGAAGATAGAGGTAAGAAATGAAATTTCACATAGAATATGTTGTATTTGTCGATGAACAGTTGTCATTAATGCAAATAGGTTTTTGAAGAATTTAATGTTTTGCTAAATTAAAAACGACATGGAAGTATTCTTTGACTGAAGACTAAAGACCTACACTATTCAGTTCTAGTGTACGACGCCGAAACCTCAAGATAGTTGTTATTGAAAATCATAATATGATAAAACAAACCAAGGTATATACGTTCTGTGGCCTTGCAGTTTAAATATCTTATGTATGCAACTTATAAATGTCACTCAAAGAATTGGCATGCCAGTGTTCCCAATTTTTTTCGAATTCAGTATGATACATTTCCACCGCCAGATTCCGCATGTTGATAAGTTTATATAAGAATATACTTATTATAACGGGTAGATGGCTTAATTTCCTGTAATGTATTTTTATGAGCATCAAATAAACGAGAACTTATCACAACCCCACAATATATTCCAAGTTATTAAGACACACAAAAAGCATAATACTTGTCCTGATGTATAATACAGCTCCTGTCATGAAAGTGACATTTGTGTGGGAGGATATTCAAAGGAAATGAAAACTAATGGAATATTTAAAAAATAAAGAAATTATATAATGTCACTGTCACTGTCTTGTGATATTCATGAGTGTAGGGGGCGGGATAGCGCAGTGGTTAGCGCGTTCGGCTCCGGATCAAGAGGTCCGTGGTTCGAATCCCGCCAGGGGCACGGCAAGTTTGTCTGCAGTAGAGAACTGTTCTACATGCAGTTAAGTTTGTGGGCAATACTACACTGAATTTCACCATAGTACCACCCATGGTTCGCTAGTTCCAGCCGATGCTCGCAATGCATAGCCACATGGCGTTGCGGGCTTTCTCCCTGCCATAACACTACCAGCTACGATATAGGTGAAATAATATTGAAAGCAGCGTTAAACCCCAACTCACCTCACCTCACCACATGATCACTGTTATGGTGTATCTTGCCTTTTGATTATACACCAAGTGATTGAGATTAAAAGAAAACGTGATATATTGTATGGTTGGCATTATCTAAAAACAAAATATAGATAATTTTGTCACTTTCTTGTTATTATCGACATATATGTTAGACACATTAAACAATTCATTGCTTGTGTAAGGTATGCTTTATTACTTTATGGACTACATCATAAGATAAGGTAAGAGCTCTAGCCGAACAGTTTTATCTTTGAATAACAATAGGCTATACATGTATTACAAATAGCATTGTGTTGGATTGTGCATTTTCAAGTATATGTCAGTGTCTTTGACTTAGGTATGTATCTCAATATGCTACATATATATATATATATATATATATATATATATATATATATATATATATATATATATATATATATATATATATATATTTATTATTGACATCCAACAACTATGGTAATTGCTTGCATTATCTTAAACATTAAATCAGAATAAATTAAAAACAGAAAAGGGGACATGGCGTTTGTTCTTTATTATGTTTATTTGTTCTGTATACTACTTCTCTGAACTGGGCCTCACTGTTGTGCTAGTCCCGTAACGAAAGTTTAAGTTCTGTTGCCAAGGAAATTGTCAAAGAGGATATTTTTAAAGAAGTTGAAATCCCCAAAGGATACATATGTAGTGTTCACTGTCTACATGTATAAACATTTATGAACATTTAATCAACACTGTTAGATATATGGTCCGGAAACTATATGCCCTGACACACGGGCAGACGGACAGACTGAAGAACGGACGATAGTTATTTCTTTACCCCTGTCAACATTGTTGTGCCTTGGTTTTAATACAATGAACATGGAACACGTTCATTCTTATGAAATAGTAAACCTGAACTGGCCTGAGACAAAGTGGATAATTGCTGGTATATTGCTTCGGTCCTCTCAATTTAGATTGATACCAAAGGTGTCTAGTTGTTTTATGTTCTTTTAATTGATTTTCTCCCCTGTGTAATGTATATACAAAAGTCACAGAATTCAAAGGTGATGAATTTACTATTAGCATCAGGGGCAACAGTTAACAGATTGCCTATTTCCAAAGCTCTTATAATTTACAAAGTAAAGCTTATTTCCTGTTTGGATCAGTTGCGATTGATCACATGATGGATACAATGTACGCGTATTTGGAATTAACAGTTTCACCACTTCAAACATATTATTAAAATACACACTGGAAAAGGAGAGGTTTCATGTACTGAATAACGACTGCACAGTATTCTGCTTTAGTTAGGTCATAGTTTATTGATTGCCTAGTTGTTAGTTTCATGCCCTATATTGGCCAAATTATGTTCAAGTCAGATGTTCATATTGGTTGTATTTATAGGTGTTTTATGAAAGTAAATTCTTCATATTGTTGATATTATAAAAGGGAGATCACATTAAAAATTGTTTTAATCGAATATTATAATATGAAGCTACTGCATCAAACATGCATTTGTGTCGTTAGAATGTCCTTTCAACTAATAACATGTCATGATGTGACATCGGGGTTGATAACAGTAAACAGACATTTCGATTTAATAGCATACATTTATCCATTCATTGATTCAAATGAAAAGACTTTTTACTTTTACCTCTCACTCTCTACAACAACTTGAGAATATATTTTACAGGTGCGTTTCATTTTGATATTGTCTTCAAAATAAGAATTTGATAGTACATAAATTTATTAGAAGTACAAGTTCGATCCACAAGTTTTCTTATAGAGTAATACTGACTGTATATTTTCTGTCAGAATATTTTGCCCATTAAACATCAATGTTTGAAGAGATTTGTGAAATGCTATGTACACACAAGCAGAAACTTCTTTCTATCTACAAGATCATATGGAACATTAATAGTCTCTGACCAGGGCCATTGTCTAAAATATCTAAAATAATAATAAATAATAATTTATTTATAGAGCTCCTAATATCCACCGTCAAGATGCTCAATGCTCATATCTCTATCTGTACACGATGTATTTTGATTTAATGAATAATGGCAGCCCTGCAATTGATATTGTTTAACGTGATATCCAAAATATATAAGATTAATATAGCGAATATAATTCAAAGGCAAACTATGCAAAACTACCATTTAGGATTTCTTTTTGTAAACAGTACATACAATTCGTTGGTTTTCCCACAGTTGTTCTTCTACAATTGCCTATTGATCTATCGAAGCAGGATGTACTGAACAGAAATATCATCTTACAGGAAGAAGCACTTTGCGTTATATCAGGCTCAACACATTACCCAATTTGACATTGGATCAGATGAGAAATCGTCTACTCGTGGGATTGATTGCTTTATGTTGTTAACGGATTTCTGTAATCCATCAAGACAAATCCAGACTTACCTTAATCAATAGGATCTGACTTCAGGCGCCACAGGAATTTCCTTTTTACTGCAAGTCAACATGATTGAGACGTCTGCCTATTAAACAGACAACCGTACTACCTCAACCAACATGATCTTTTATGAGCAAGGGATGTTCCTACTGGTATCAACATTTCTGTATCAAGATTGTATATTTTCTCAATCACATTCAACTTTGTAAGAAAGGAGATTAGATGATATTACTAACTGATCTGAGAGGAAGCACATTAATATATATTTATTTTGTATACATGTGTACTTTATACATTAATTTATTTATCAATATACTAAATAATATAAGAATGACCCTTAAATCAGGTAATAGACAATTGGGTTCTGAGATGATCGCTGTGCAGTAACTAATGTTACCTTTACGTATGTAATTAAATAGTGTTGATGATGTAATATGAGATAGAAAGCACTATACGATTACAATCAATGTACATATCCAAATAGTAATATGACAATAGTTACAATAACTATATAACCATGAATGGATAATTATTGTCTATGTTTGTGAGACGTCTATGAACAAAATATGTTGATGTATCATTGCTCCCAAACAATATAAAAATAATGATCGGATGTTTCAACTATTCTGCAAATGTTGGCATACGATCAGATGATAAACCGTCCACTCATGGAATAGACTGATTTGTCTTGGAAACGGATTTCTGTAATCCATCAATATAACTCAAGACTTATATTGATCAATTGGATCCATAGACGCAACAGGAATTTCCTTTCACTGCAAGTCAACAATATCAACTGGACTGCCTACCAACTGGACTGACTCAACAAATAGGATTTATGATACTGAAATGAACACATACAACGGGAAAAGAATGGGATGTTTCAAATATTTTGCAAATGATGACATGAATGCAATCTGCAGAACCCCCTGGACTGGACGTTTTATTTCACAAAACAATTGAGGGTTGAGAGTGTTGCACAAACGATTTAACAGTTTACTTAATACTTTATGTATGTTTAATGGTACATTGTATTGTCATAGCAGAGTACTCCAGAGATCATTGTTCATAACGAGTATTGTTATTCTATTGCTTTTTAACAAATGATTTCAAATTCTTGATAAATCTATTTACAAATCAGTAAAGCCAATTAGAATTTTATGATTTTGAAATGGAGCATTCCCATCATAAGAAAGTGGATAGTTGTCCCACACTTACAACAGACAACGGCTTGTGACTAACATCGCTGAAAATGGTTTACATTAGTTTGAGTTAAAACTTTGAAATGATAGTCATCAAACCGTTTGAGTAAGTAAAGACTTAAGTTAATAGCTGATCCATGAACACTTGAAATGTAAAAAACATGACACACTAACAATGGTCACTGACTTATGCCTAAAAGTCGCTGGAAATGGGTTGCACTAGGGTGAGCTAAATTTATAAACTGTGAAACATAGTCACTCTGATGTACCAAACAATTTGATAAAGTAAATAGTTAAAGTAAATGCTGAGACAACATAAATTGCTAGTATTATAATGCTATTTTGTCATGTGTGTTGACACACATTATCTGAATTTTGAACTTGAATTAGAAATGTAATATGAATTGAATAAGGTTTTTTTCATTTAGTATTATCATATACATACATGTTTATTACCCACATGGTACTTCGTAAAGGGATTTCATAACAAAGTGTTATGACACATATGTGTCATAACACCTTCAAGTAATTTTGATTGGCTAACGGTGAACTTTGACACTGCCTGGACTACTTTATTCATTCATAAAACGAACGTGATTTCATTCATGAAATTCCAAGTATTTTACGACAACACTTACAATTGATATTTTTCTCATTGTTCAGTTAATTCATGAACTCACCGCAATGATTGATTTTAATGAATAATTAACAAATACAACATGACTAGAGCAGATCTAAAAAGCACAAAGTTTAGAGTTTTTGCTCTCAATCTTACCGTTGGGAATGACATTGCACCAGACGCTCAGTATCTCGGTGAAAATAACATGTTCATAACGGTGCACAATGATATGTATACTCACAAGGCAAACATAATCGAAACGAAAGCCATTTCAACGGCGATGTTCATCTAAAACTTACATTTAATGAGGTTGTTTAGCTTATTTACACATTCCGACGACGAGAAACATGCGAATGGCGGCCGCCATGACATGACGTCATTCAAAGGACGGATAACTCTCATCTCATGGCCTCGAACAGGGAGATGTTATATTACGTACGCTTCCTTCAGCATGACTAGTGCAACTGGTTTCGCCATACCGAATACACGGATTATAGAATGGTTTAATTTTAACAGCGTGAATATTTAACGTCGAAATATTATGAGCTTATAGATGCTGTGACAGGGTTGATAATACTCCGTGGTTCCGTTCCTTTAAAGGGACAACAGAAATATATTTTAAAACACAATAAATCGTATGAAAAACATGTTGGTAATAAATAGGATACATAACTCGTTCACCTTTCATATCTAGTTTATGTCCCTCGTGAAATAATTTTGGTTTGTCTCTCGCCAAGGCTCGAGACAACGCAACATTATTTCACTCGGGACATAAACTTGATATGAAAGGGAAGGCTCGTTAGATATCCTATAAATATGAACCATCTGAAGGGAGTTGTACATGAGAGTAATCAGATCACTTTGCCAGTAGTTGATGGTGGACATTATACACTATGATATGTCATACCAATACATCTACTGATGCATCAATCAAGTCAGAGTCCTGAAAAAAGAATGAATGACCCCATTAGTAGGAACAATCTTCAACTGCAAATGGAGGTTATACCTCTCTACTGTGACAAATGAAACTTCCATTTCGGTGAATACATTTCAAGGTGATTTTATTCCCGTTCATTGACCACCACTTTCGCAAAAGAAATATGTTGAAAGAATGTCAATATTAATTTTATATCTTCATGACCTTTGAGGGTTTTGAGACATATAAAAACGTTAATTAAATGTCTATGTCGGACAAACATATATATTGATCCCCATAAGGAATTGACATAAACTGTATTAACATGGGGTTGTAATAGGGTATACGTGATTATCAAGTCGAGCACTAGATTCGTAAAATTTGAATAACCTGAAAGACAATGTAATATTTAAATCACTTATTTACCACGATATTCGAATGAATGTACCTACTGTGATAAATACTTGATACACAAATAACATATATTCTACATTAGCGATATTCAGGTAACAAATCACTGCACAGACAACTAATGTTCAAAGTTGTAACGCAAATGAACTAACTCAGCAAAGGAACATACTGTCATAGCTGCTTTAACTTTATGGGGTGCTTGATAATTATATGTCCAAGCGTGCAAGTGACATAGAATCAATTGTTGCTAAATCGTAGACTATAGTCCTCCCCTGTACTAAAAGTGTCAGTCTGAGTAATTTGATAAAGATATGATATAACCGATATATACATGTATCACTATATTCTGGGAAATATTGAAACTACATTTTTCAATAGTATAATGAACCCCAATAACGCTTAAACATTAATTTATTCCATTTAATTCAATATTAAAGGTATGGGTTAAATGTACATGCACATGTTTCTATTATACCCATAATTTAAACAGAAAGATGCGAAATTGTGAAAAGTTAAAACACTGCTCATGATTTATTTAACAAATAATATATTGCATGATATGGAGATCCATCAAATGAATGTGCAGAAACTGACAAACGTAATGTGCATCACTAAAGTCAATATCAATATCACGGTCATCTTAAAACCATCCCAAGGATGGTATACATCATTGTGTGCTGACTTTGCAATAAATAAATACTAACCAACTAACAGTGTACATAAAATATACAGTGCCATAAAACTTACCAGAATCACTCTTTTTGTATTCAATGTATAATTCATAGCATTAATCATTATTTCGACCACTTAACTCCGGTACAAATATTTCATATATAATTCATTTATCTCAAGCCCAAATACTGTCATATGTGTGATCCAACTGTTGAACATGCTGATGGACATGTAAAATCTAAATTTTTAAATAATTTTAGATTAGTTTTAATTTTGAGGTTTTTTTTATCCATGTGTGAAGATTTGGTAAGCTCAGACAAGTTCTCATACACGTAATAAACCATGACAAGAACAGGGTTATTTCTTATAAAATCACCGTTTACATGCATTGGGTCTTATAGAACTGTTTATACATTCCTTGAAACAGATAACGTTATCACAAGTTCGTTCAACACTTCCTATAGCAACAGGGATGTTTGTAAATGCATATTTCATGAGATGCATGTATCAAATCCATCATCTAAAATTACTGGACAATCAATCAATTCAAATTGGGTTTATTTTATGGAATTTGCCTTTTCGTTTCATCTCAATCACTTGGTGTATAATCAAAAGGCAACACACAGCATGACACTGGCCATGTGAGGAGTTTAAAGATTACTTTTATTCATGTTACACTCTCGTCGTTTCAAATATGATGAACGTTTGCGGAACTTAATGAACCGTCACAAGAGTTTTGATAATTTAGTTACTACCAGGTCACCTTTTATCTTCTTCATTCAACATGAATGATTAAATTTTTGGTCGTGGACATTGCTTTCCTCACACACAAAAATAAGCAAGAATTTCGATTAGAATACAACTAGTTTTAATCATTATTGCTTTACGGTGTCATACAGTGCATGATTTTGTTTTTAAACGTGACGGAAGTGTTCATCCCCTCTTATGTTGAACACTCATATAGTTTCTTGTGTTGTATCAACATGAGGGTATCAGTTAACAACAAAACATGGGACACGTATTTAATCAAACCAATTACTGAACAAACGAGCCTTGCAAGTATAATTCCCGGAAGTATACGACGATGTTAAACTTAAAAATATTGATTAATGGAAGAACAGGTAAAACTTATGAATTAAGACAAGGCACTACCATCGATAAAATATCGGTAAAATAAGTTTTAAATGGCTTCTGTTAAACCGCCTACTAAGGAAGTGTATTGTCTTTGGAGACCATACAATATTCGCAGATTCTAAATGATATATACTGATATACAATTATGTACTCATATTTTACATTTTAATGAATAAAAAGTATTGTCATTAATTATATATGTCATCATTTAAACTCAAACGTAAAGTATTAATCCAAATAGTGACTTGAAACAATAAGGTATGTTCCTAATAGTAATACCTGAGAGATTCAATGAGTGTGACAGCCGTAAGACAATTAACAACTATACAGCATGTATGTTTACCTTTGTCATCACTTAGGAACCATTACATATGTGTATTCCATCTAAAATATGTTCATAAAAGATATGTTCCAATTGATTTTATATCAATTATATGAACATGTACATGAACGTAAAGGTGGTTAACAACACAAATTGTCCTCGAATCTAGCACATATTGTTGATGTATCAAATACTTTGTGTGATATGTAGTTCTTAAATACAAAGTCGTTAAAATGTATATATTCGTTACAGATCCTCCAAAAATTGCACTTAAATTGTTTAAAGATTTCAAATACAAGACGGTAAAGTTTATTTATTATATTTTTACGAATAAATGTATTAACACAAAAACAAAACATACATGAAATGGAGAAACACTTCATAAAACAAAAATAAAGAATTTGAACAATAAATATTGAGATGGTTTCTCCTCGCGTCCTTAAAAAACATGTGCACAGTGATTAATTTCTTCAGTGCTGAATATGACTCCCAGAACAGTGATTTCCCCTGTGGGCATTCAGTGTAATTGTCAGCTTGGGGTGTCAGGAATTTTCCTCTCTCCAGCTTAGTTATGTCAACACCTACCTGTGGTATTCCTAATGTTAAAATATGTTTAGTGAGATTGGAACTTAACTTCATGATGGCGGCAGGAAAGTCCTTACATAATAAACATTGAAAGAACAATAAATGCGTTAATATCAATTAATCATTTGATAAACGTGCTTTATTTAAAGGTCTATTTAGAAATGGCGTAAATACAAAAAGTAAAATTGGTTTAAAACATTATTTGTAATAGTTAAATTAATATTCAGAGCGATACATGATAGTATTGGCATCAGTCACATGCATTTTGTGTCCTTGTCCATGCATGTTGCAGTTCAGTCAGAAGTCACTGGATGGTGAAAAAAAAATTATGAAAACAACTTAAACTAATATGAATAACTAAAAGCAAACAATAAAGGGAATAGGATCTGATAGCTTTATCATATAATTAAAATGTCATATTCTTGTCACCTGAGTTAACTAATAATTCAGTTATCTATATATAGATACATGTAGGCTGAATAGATTAGTGTGCATATTTATATTTTCCTATTGACACTTCCTACATATAATTTACTCATGTGCCATTAATGAGCGTGTACATAAAAAAGTATTGCAAGTAAATTAGTGTAAACTCCAATCCACAGCTAGGTGATAATTTATCAAAACTTTAGCTACACTTCGTCTGCTCACAGTTATCTGTGGGTAACAGTAAAATAACTACAGTATAAAAGACTTGACTTAGAATGCCCATAGTTCTTATTTTTACTGTTGTTACTGTAGTATATTCTGTCACACCTACTATGCAATAAATATAAACCAAATCAAATCTTGATCACTCGAAGGTGACCTTTTCATTACAAATCAAAGAACGCGTTAATAATTAAAAACTTGTCAAATCAGAAACAGAAAGTGTTTCATCGATGACATCATCCATTGATCGATAACAACAAGAAAGTGTCCTGATACCATTTCAGGAATCGTCTCAGCATGAGATAAGTAACGTGTCTTGTAACTGTATTGCATTTATCCTGATTTAGCATTAGTGCAAACAAGGATAAAGTCCATGAGCTTCCTTTTTGCTAATGAATTTCTGCATTCCATAAAGGTAAAACTTTGAGGTGCCTGATCAATGAAACCCTCATGAAACAGCATGTAGTGTTGCGAGATGTTGTCTACCACCCAATTGGAATATTGAAATACGCTGTACATAGGATTTCCAGAGGTAGGATAACCCATTGTGATTCATCTACAGCAGACATTGAGAAACAAAAATCTTACTCATCTCACCTGTTTGGATGTAATTGCCATTTTATGTCAAAAATCGATACAGCAGATATATAAATAGGGCTAACATGTAGTTCAACACTACTACTACTACTACTACTACTACTACTACTACTACTACTACAACAACAACTACTTCTACTACTACTACTACAACAAATGTACTGCTTCTACTACTACTACTACTACTACTACTACAAATGTACGTCTACTACTACTACTAAAAGTTAAATTACAGTTAAATTCATTCAAAAGTCCTGACCTTGTAAGTAGTTTATGTGCGGCCTTTGCTAACTTGGTTTATGTGAAGTTGATTTATGGCCAGATGATTTACACCTTACCAAAAGAGTTATTAAAGAGAAAGTGAGATGTGTCATACAATAATTCGAACATAAAATACACATTCAAGTTATGGATTGTTCATTTTGTCACTTTTGGAAAAAACAATGAATAATTTCAAAATAATTATTGTAATATGTTTGATGATATGACACATGCATTCTGATGTGTCACTTTATAGAGATGGATAGTGATTCTAAATATGAATTTTGTCACGTTAAACCTTATTAGAAATTCATGGTGAATTCAATGTATCAACGAATGCAGCATTTTGTTTTGGTAACAGTGATTGTCACCTCTCATTTTCTCATGAACATTGTAGAGAAAGGCATTTACATAAGCACTCATGTGCTTGTTTGCCGATCTCATCACACTTTTCTGTGAATAAATATGTTTAAACCAATTCATGGTGAATACAAGACATGAAATTTGAATAGTGTCTGAATTTTAATTGTTACTGCACTGTTTACTGTCTGACATCTCGATGCATATTATGCTTTAAGTTAACTATTATTATATTTCCCTTCCGATGGAAACTCAAGTTACTGAAATTATATTTTTGTTTTCGGATAGAAAAATAAGTTTCATTAGGCCTTAATCAAACAAACTTTGAAGCAATCATCGAATACAGATGTGGCTTTTTGTGCATATCTGTCACTCTCTGTCATTTGTGTTTGTCAACTTTAAGGCGAAGCTCATTGAAACTGAGCAAAGGTCAAAATATTCTATTTTATGTTGTATTTAATACGAGTGATTTAAATATCTTATAATTCTGTTAACATCAAACAAATAGAGTCATTGGCTCTGCAGCTCATCAGGCTTTAAACAATATAAGGTAGATATAAGATTAAACATTATCAGCTTCAGTTATGATAAGTTCCCGTCAAATATCTTACCTGAAACACCTTTTAGGATTCCACTTTTCAGTTCCTCCAGAGATTTTAGTGATCATCGTTATTTGAACTATTTTGACCTTTTTCAGAAAATAGGCGCTTGTCATGAATATTCATTAAATGTACTGAACTATTCGAAGAATATAAACTATTCATAAAAATGATATATTTAGTTGTTTTTCAGTGCAGTTGAAATGTAAATCAAATTGTATCATTAATGGCAATGTTATCACTATTTTATGTCACCTGATTGATAGATAGAGTTAATGTTGTTTAATTCAGTGTTTTAATGTTGTATACATATTACATCAAGTAAAATGAATATTTCATAAAAAAAATGTCAACTATGTCAACATATATCAGTTTCGTCCTGCATTGGCCTGTTACTTCAGACGTCTGGAAAGCTATTTTAAACTAGATTGGTTGTTTCCTATGGACCATGGAGTTTGGTTCTTTTCAGGTAAATTGAATTATAGAATGAGAAACTGACACGGGGTATCATTATTGACCAATGTCCAGACATCATAACTATTTGGACAGTTGTAAAGCTCAGTGAATGGATGTAGTTTTCATTATAAAGCGAATAATTTGGATAGTTGTCCAGCAGTAACAAGAGACAACGACTTGTTACTCAACGTCACTGTTGTAAGCTTTTGGTAAGGTCAGTGCTGGCTATAGTTGCCTTACTCTGAGGGTGTTGGTTCGAATCCCGCATGGTAAAAAAAAGTACACGAATTTGTACTTATGAAGGTAGTGTTATCTCAAGTGTAAGCTTGTTATACATTAAAGATATAAGTGACAACCTCTGAACAGAAAACTGACGTTTAAAGTTGAAAATCAAATGAAATATCTCAGCAAGTATGTAAAGGGAGTTGAAGTCACAGCTTCTTTCACTTGTTGCAGTGCTCAACAACACTTTTGGCAAAGGTGGAAGATCCATCAATTGAAGTTGCAGAACCTGACAAACATAGTGTGCACCATTGCAGTCAATATCTGCACGGTCATTTTAAAACATTTCCTAGAGTGATATAAATAGTAAGTGTGCTGACTCAGTCCACTCAACACCCCCCCCCCCCCCCCCCCCACACACACACACACACACATACGTACATATATTTAAAACCACGCACATACATGCATGCATGCAAACACATAAATACATGTACATGTCTGCAATGCTGACGATATTGAGTATCACAGACTTTTGTTATATGACAGAAACGGACCTACTACTGCATCAGTCCTGTTTACAATAAAGAATGCAAACGTACTAAAGAGTTAATGCAAAACCTAATCATAAAGAAGTTAAACATTGGAAACAACATCCCTAGATCCACAACTAATGTACTATTCGGCTGCAAAATCAGGAATAAAAATTCCAAACCAAATAACTAACAAAATCACGGTTTGTTCCATGAGAAGTTAACAGCTGTCCCGTGATCTCAGCGTGAGATAAGTAACGTCTGTTGTATCTGTCCCCGCTCATGACCTGATTTAGCATTAGCACATTAATGGATACGATGCCATCGATATGTGATCTGCGATCTGTGATCCATCAATAACAATCCTGAAAGAACAGAATCAATGAAATCCCAACCCCCCCCCCCCCCCCCCCCCCCCCCCCAGGCGCCACAGTCCCCCACCCCCTCCCTCCCATCATGATGATGTCTACTCACTAATTGACATATCTAAGATACTAAGATATAGGATTTCCAGAAATAGAGAGGGTCAAAATAAAATGGTTCATGTGTTTAGGGAGCAAGGTTTTACTGGTCTAATATGTGTTTGTGTTAAATGTAAGTTCATGTAAGAGACATATTCTGTAAAAACAAAAGGATTACGTTTATGAGTTACTGTTCCATCAAGTTATTGTAGAGGATAATCAGAACTTTAGAGATTTAGCAAAATGACAAAAACATTCGGCGTACAATATTAACATCACAAAATACAAATCCACGATATTGCTTGTTTAATTTGTCCTGATGAAATTACAATATGATTGTTGGTATATTTGTGATGATATATTTAACTGTATTCAGTGATATATAGGTGATATGGAGGATGTTTATTATGTTTTCACTTTAGATGTATATCCAATGACCGTTTTATTTCAGTATACAAAAAAAAAAAAAGTGCAAAAAAAAGTCTATAACTCAGTTGTATTTATCATACATGTATGTATAATTTCTCAAGTCACATATCTCGAGTTTTCGACGTCGTATTCCAAAACTGACTAGTTTGGCAAATAAGTCCAAAACATTAAATCAGTCAAAGAATACCTCTACGCAATTTAAAAAAATAATAATTAAAATTAAAAAAAAAAAAATTTTGAAAATACCCCAAATTAATTTTGATAGAACAAAACTGTTAATCGACATATAAGACATACTCTGTGTGAAAATCAATAAATGTGCCTCGTCCTGCACACATTTACAACATTTTGAACATGGCAGGGGTCATGTTAGTGTAACTTTCATTTCTTACCCTTTCTACTTTAAATAATGATATTTAAGTTAAAAAATAAAACAGTCACTAATTAAGTCATTCAAACTACTACCGAAATGTGTTATGGTATCGTGTCATAATCAAATGCACCTAATTTCCTTAAAATATTGAATTAATGGAACACAACAGAGTGATATACTTTCTTTTGCACCTCAGTTTATTTACGAAATCATGAATGAAAGTTCAAAACAAATTTAAGTGACACATTCCCCGTGATTTACCTATTTGATCGCATTCCTACTGTGCAACGTTGTAAAGGGTTCATTTGAAAACGTTCCCACGTGAAAATTTCGAAATTTTGGTATTCCCAATAATTACCAGTAAAATAAGTCTTAGGGGAAAGAAGCTGTGTCACAGAAAGAAATAATTTTATTATAATTAGATTATAATGTGTTTGTGGTAACTCGTTTAAATTCAAATCTCTAGCTTAACTTCTCATCTGTACAGGTGGGATCTGTATGACAGCTTCCAGTCTGCGTACAGGCCAGAGACAGTACTGAAACTACCCTGCTGGGTGTAACAAAATCGCTTCCCCGTACTATGTTGCGTACGAAGATATGCAACTCATAAGTTATTCATACGCAATGCATCGATTTCCCATCGGTCGAGTGCGGTACACGTACGTAATGAATACGTAGTGGGTATGCACTCCATACGCAGTATTTGCTGCTCTCCCGAACCACATTGGAATAGCGTATGACAGACGTGCACATAACGTACTTGGACCGAATATAGCACGCATGCTGAACGAACTCAAAACGAATTATACGCATCACAACCGTATTCCTTGCAATCGCAAAGCGTATTGTCCTTATGTGGAACGTATGACAAGCATACACATCAGCACACATATCGTACATGCCAGACAACAGATCATCATAGACGAAATGTCATCGATGCTGTTATTCAATATCAGATGTGAATCTAGATTTGATGTTCCTTAATCATTAATTTATGTGCCATTATATATCAGTGTAATATATTTTATTATTTTGAAAATAGAGCCATTGGCTCAATCTTTTATCAGGCTTTGTAGGATTTATATCAGGCATTGCATGTGAAATAATAGGTTAATAACATAAATGTAATGACTCATTACGAAACATTAAATTCCAGTGCTTTTAAGCTCATTAGAAGAAGTAGAAAAATAATTCTCTATAACTCCAACTCAGTATCACTAACTCTCGTAAATTTGCTCTCAAGCCATGTTAGAATGCATTTTATGGTTTATGAAAAAAACATCTGCACATATGCCTGATTTAGGAACTCTTTCTCTCTTTCTTCGACACAAATGATAACGAACTGCCTCTGCTGGATAGGCTGGGCTATTGCACCTAGGTTACCTGTAGGTCACATAGACCAGTATATATCATATATATAACATGAAGCTCTGATTACAAGGTTCCACACCCTGCAAGAAGCATGGTGCTTAAAATTTAACTGGTTTTCTCCCCCAGACGCACACACTTATCTATATATGTTAAAGGCTGTGATAATGAATCCAAGATGATATAATTAATACCATTAGGGATGCTTTTGGATATTTCATATAAGTCATAAAATGAGTGCGTATATATCTCAAGATTTTCAGTATCAATTATTTCAATCAACCGTTTCTCCTATTTCTCCAATATGACTGTGAAGTTTGGGGCTTTATTTTAAGCTAAATCTATGGAAACTCGGGAAACTTAAAAATATGCTATATGTGAAAATGTCAACTCCATCAACATTCTCATATGGCGGGTACATTTCACTGAAAAGATATTCGGCTTGTCAGGGTTATTAAATATTGGCCTAAAATGATTTAAACTTCGCCCGATCGAAATATAATTTTGATTTACAATGCATAATTGAACGCTTCAGATGAGAAACCTGGGATTGAAAACTTTATTGAGAGATATGTTCTTCAAGTTTGGTTTTGGATATATTTGGGTCACTGATGTTACTAATAGTGATGCTATTGTGAGAGAATTTACACAACGGGTGAAATATATTTATTCCCAAATGAGGAATCATGAATTGTCAACTATATTGTATTTTCACATCAAATACCCTTTGCATAAAACATATTTAACTAATATTGATGTGAAGAAAAACAAAATTGCACTGACACGCTTCCGTCTCGGTTCACACATGCTTATGGTTGGGAAAGGAAGATGGGTGTGCCTAAAATCCCTTTTGTTTTTATATTATGTCTTTTTTGGAATAAAGAAATAAAAGATGAATACCATGTACTCTTAAACTTTTTAGATATACGAAAACACTATTTGAGTAAAGTTCTACTGCAAAGTAAGTTGAAGTTTATTAGAAATGCATTTATTTACTTTTTGTGATTTTGTTTACGGTTCTGGAGTCGAAAATGTTAGTCATCTGGTTACAACATATAGTGACACGCAAATCATGTCCATCTCATTCGCATCTCATACGCATTTTTGGATATTTCATATAAGTCATAAAATGAGTGCGTATATATCTCAAGATTTTCAGTATCAATTATTTCAATCAACCGTTTCTCCTATTTCTCCAATATGACTGTGAAGTTTGGGGCTTTATTTTAAGCTAAATCTATGGAAACTCGGGAAACTTAAAAATATGCTATATGTGAAAATGTCAACTCCATCAACATTCTCATATGGCGGGTACATTTCACTGAAAAGATATTCGGCTTGTCACGGTTATTAAATATTGGCCTAAAATGTTTAAAACTTCGCCCGATCAAAATATAATTTTGATTTACAATGCATTATTGAACGCTTCAAATGAGAAACCAGGGATTGAAAACTTTATTGAGAGATATGTTCTTCAAGTTTGGTTTTGGATATATTTGGGTCACTGATGTTACTAATAGTGATGCTATTGTGAGAGAATTTACACAACGGGTTAAATATATTTATTCCCAAATGAGGAATCATGAATTGTCAACTATATTGTTTTTTCAAATCAAATACCCTTTTCATAAAACATATTTAACTAATATTGATGTGAAGAACTACAAAATTGCACTCGGCTCACACATGCTTATGGTTGGGAAAGGAAGATGGGTGTGCCTAAAATCCCTTTTGGTTTTATATTATGTCTTTTTTGTAATAAAAAAATAAAAGATGAATACCATGTACTCTTAAACTTTTTAGATATACGAAAACACTATTTGAGTAAAGTTCTACTGCAAAGTAAGTTGAGGTTTATTAGAAGTGCATTTATTTACTTTTTGTGATTTTGTTTACGGTTCTGGAGTCGAAAATGTTAGTCATCTGGTACAACATATAGTGACACGCAAATCATGTCCATCTCATTCGCATCTCATACGCATTTCATATGCATCACATACGCTTTTCATACGTATCTCACGCGCATCCCGTACGCATCTCATATGCTATATTCACAAACTGTTCGCTTCATGTGCGAAACATGTAAGGAAAAGTACTTAAAATAGAACTTTAATTTTTGGCGTATCGGTTGCGTATACAATATTTGTTATGCGCAACTCATACGCACTTACTATACGATAAAGTGTGACAGGGCCCTTAGGACCTTTGATATTTACCCGTTACACTGCCAGCCTTGGTTACGTTGTCGCTGAACACAACACAGGCCGGTTTGGATATGCAGATGATAATCAGCTGCTGCAAATCCTCAACCCCAGTAATGCCTCTCCCCGAGTTGAAGCGTTAGAGTCATGCCTAACTTCGGTCAAGTCCTGGATGATGACAATCAAGCTCAAGCTCAATAATTCAAACACTTAAGTGTGAGGTGGTTCCGACAACATAATCTATCAGTATCGGTGATGTGTCAGTAACCTACACCTCAGCTGTGAATAATCTTGAAGTTTATTTGTACCAGAGGCTTAGTATGGAACGACAGATCAACGAGGTGTGTAGGACCTGCTATCTGCACATCAGGAATATCTCCAACATCAGACATCTGCTAACAAGAGGAGCCATCCATCATCTTGTCCGAGCACTTGTGCTTTCTAGGCTAGACTACGGCAACATTCATTTTGTCAACATCATGGTCGGCCTCCTCAATAAACCCTACGTCCACAAGCAGCAAGACTGATTCATCAATGCAAGGCAAGGGCGCATATCACACCAATTCTCATGTCTTTGCACTATTTACCAATTCATGCCAGAATTCAATTCAAGTTGCTTTGCATGGCCTACCACTGTTTTTACGGACCTGCTCCATCCTACCTCCGTGAACAGATGTGCAAACACATAACCACAAGGACCCTCAGATCAATGGACAGACAACTGTTCAATGTTCCACATGCTAGCCTCAAATCGTTTGGTTACTGATTTTTCAGCTACTGTGCATCAACCTACTGGAACTCTGTACCACAAAATATCAAAAACTCTCCCTCAGGGGAAAAAAAACAAATTAAAAACATTTCTGTTTCAACAAGCCTATGCTCAATATATGTAGCGTGAGCAACTGCTATGCAGATGGAATATAGCACATTATAAATGGACTGATTATTATTATTATCATTTATTATTATTAATGATTATCGATATATTACCATCTTAACTAACTATATAAAAAAGAGTCATCAGAAGATGACATATCCCACCGGTCCCACATGATTTGTAAAACACATATTTGACAGATAGTTGTATACCTACTACTTCAGTTAGTGGGTAATACCCATGCTGAGATACAGTTATGATGCAGACCTAAATAAAAGTCAAATTCAAACACGTTTCTATGAAAACGGAGAAAAAAACAACATTTCAGAAATGTAAAATTATCAAAAGGCACAACTACAGTAGTACATATGCAAAGTTTCAGGAATATTTTTTTTGGAGCTGTGCTCCGGAAACGAACTGTCTCTGAACAAAGTCCAAATTCAACACGTTTCTATGGAAATGAAAACAAAATAAAATTTTCACAAATCTCAGAATATCAAAAGGTACCACTTCAGTAGGTGGGTAATACACATGTGAAGTTTCAGAAAGATGTCATGAACGGTTTTCCGGAAACGAAATGATTACGGACGGTCGGACGGACGGACGGACGGATTTGGTGAATTTGTCACAATTTGTCACAATTTGTCACTCAGTTTTAAAGATTCGCTCCCGAAAGTAACTATACCCTAGACGGAGCCAACGACAATATATATATATCGGGGGATAATAGTGTCCTTTCATCAATCACCAAATACAAGAGTGAAAACCATTTTTCAAATGCAATAATTTAGAGTAGGTAAAGGCGTCTCAAATATATGCAAATTGAATGATTAAATTGAATATTCATTTACTAATCATATCAGTTTGCCAGGGTCGTTGCTGTATCCAATTCACCAGCTTTACTTTCTAGAAAAACTCTTTTCAAATGGATTGACTTTTCAGCTAACTCAATTGTTAATGTAAATTGTTGGCAGAGGCAGTGAGTTGTGTTTTAATGTACCCAGTGTAATGTATCTCAAAGGAACCATGGTAGCCTGGAAGACATGCTTCCTGAAAAACGATAGATAGACAACCTTACTCTTTGAATGCGAACCATTATGTCGAGACATACAACTATTGTAGGATTACATACTGAGCGGAGGTTGGATGTATGGTGACATACATATATAAATTATCAGTTTGGGTATTGTCATAGAACTAAACTAGAAATATGTGCATGTGATGCACTGTGATGTCCCCCGCTCCAACTTTCAATCCAACCTTGTCATATTACCCTTATTTTTCACTTATGCTAAGCACTAAGTTCAATACTGCATTAATAACCAGAAATGAAAAATTCAGAATAGCCAAAGTAGCAAAAGGCACCACTCTATCACCAGGTCTAAGCGAATACAAAGTTTGGTGAAAAAATATTGAACGGTTTTGGACAAAGAGGCCGGAAAAGATCCCTACCCCCAATATGCACTAAGTTAAAATTGTTTCCATGGAAACCAGAAAAAATAAACAATTCAGAATAACCAAAATAGCAAAAGGCACCACTCCACCATTAGGTCTAACCACATACCAAGTTTCGTAAAGAAATACTTGATAGATTTTGAAATAGAGGCCAGAAAACGTCCCTACCCCCAAAATGCACTAAGTTGAAATTGTTGCCATGGAAACCAGTAAAAATATAAAAAATCAGAATAGCCAAAGTAGCAAAAGGCACCACTCCAGCACTAGGTCTAACCACATACCAAGTTTGGTGAAAAAATATTGAACGGTTTTTGAGATATGGCCCGGAAAAGAAAGCATTTCGGAATAACGGAATGACGGAATGACGGAATAACGGACGGAGGCGAAAACATTATGTCTCCCGAAAAAAAATTCGGGGGACATAATTAATAAAACTAGATACTTTAAGATGCATATTTGTTTTTGTTTTAGATATAAAGTCTCACTTTTTAAGTCATTATAAGTAATGGCTTTTTCACATGTCCACACGGCAAATATATGGTTGTGTATTGTACAACATTATGCATTGTGTAGCAAAGTGCAAATAACTCTGTGTTTCGAATACATAGCTTCAATCATTCCAAGACAATTTGAACCGTGATATGTATGAGTAGGTCTCTTGTAAGATTCGATTCCAACGCGTATTCTTACAATCATTCTTAAAGACACAACCCACTTATGACATCTAGAGCGTCCTTATATTTAGGTTACTGGGTTTTTAGTGATGCAGTGCTGTTTATCTCATGTGGTGTCTATACATGTATGCATATACCTAGTACTTTCTAAAGTAAAATACATCCAAAAAAATTATCAGATGTATGATCATATCAATCATTAATTCCAATTTTAAATCTTGTTGACTATTTGATTTGATGTTTAATCATCATATTGCTTTTGCAATTTAATCCTTCAGTCCTGCACTGTTTACAAGACAGTGTTCATCAGTAATCACTGACATTAACGTAGATATACATGTTATACAAATCCCAATCGTTTGATATGTCTTAATGATCAATATCAAATAGTTTATAAATAACAGAAAACACGTTTCTAGGACAATGGACCACGTGGTTATATGATCTTTCACTTATGTCAGTGAAATCGTTTGTGATGTTTTCATGTTGGAATCATGTTTCATCCAGGTTGAACAAACAGTGCAAAAATATACTAATCTTTTGACAAATTGATTAACGTAATTGAAGCCAGGGTCTGCTTTTAAGAATGATATGTTGATATACACTTTTATAGTTCAAGTCACATACATGGATACTATAAAACATTGTTTCATATTTTTCTACCAAATCGTCTGTAATTGATAAATCAGTGCATGCTTATTATTTAAAAGTTTGAAATTTGAAATCGCTTCAGTAAAACTACTCTAGGTATCAGAGTGACATACATTGATTTAAACACGGATTGTGGTCCGATTTGGTTATTGCATGTTGTTTACTAATCTATTATCAAATACATTTTTGTATTTTTCATTAAAAATGTTAAGTTAAATGAAACTTAGTATATTGAAGGGACAGTTTTAACACAATGTATCAACATGAAATTGATATATAATTCAAACTGTGTGGACAGAGACACAAAAATAACTGAAAATGTAACAACAACTTTATTATGAAGCTATCAGTTATCTGTCAACTCCAATTGTTTTACAGATCCTTAGGAGATAAACCTCCTGTGTTTGAAGATCAGAGACATGTTATATTGGATTGATAGCAAGTAAATATAGATTGAAACTACTCGTTCGATTTCAATTTTAAATTTACTCGCTATCAATACCGTACCTCGGTGTAAGGGTTTTTCGACGATGTAAGGCAAAAACATACATTTTATGTTTAATGCTACGTAAAGTTTTTATTTTACTTCCCGAAACATGTCTCACAGTAGGTTTATATCTCCATTATACCATGACCAGTTTACCAAGGGAATCGACTGTCGGATGCTGACAACGGCAGCGCGCGAGCTCCAAATTACTTTTGAAACATTGTTGACAACTGCAGCAATTTCGTAAAAAGTGTTCTTATACGCAAACTTTTTCCCCATAAGTTCTCATAACTACTTAAAAACAATTTTGTTTTCCCAACATTCGCGTTCATACAATCAAGATGGGTTTTTCCTGAATTCCGCATTTTTGGAATAACCCTCATAAACATATCACGCCACGTTCAAAATGGCTACCGTGACTGTGACAGACGAGCTTGAGGACTTTATTTATTAATTATTATTTTAATTTATTAAAATGAACTGTTCCAGCTGCAGGTGAGGAGGGTAACTGTCTCTTTCGGGTAAGAAATGCACATTCTAGTTATTCACGTAGGTGTGCAGATGATATGACATATTATGTATCTTTGTTTTGCATCACAACGTTACGCTCGTTTTTTAGAACCGGATGACCTTTGCGTCTATGACATTGTGTTTGCTCGCCTTCTCAACTGCATTGACGCAGTTTGTCTTGCTAATCTATCATTTAATGTATCTTCAAAACACGCTAAAGGAAATATTAATTTGATTAGTATCAGTTATTTTGATTTCCACAAGTAGAACACACCTTAAAATCGGCCGTTTGTTCGGATAGATTGTGACGTCACAAGGTAGTGCAAGGGTGAAGGGGTGCTAAAATCAGAGGAGGTTCAATCCAGAATTGACCACGTTTGATTTTTCTGGAGAACCAATCAGAATCGAGTATCCAGCAATGTCATGGTAGAATGATTAATATTTCAAATCAAGTGGTTGACCCCTAAGAAGAAATGTATGCAACATTTAGGCATACATCCAACAAACACTGAAAACAGGTATCACTGTCAATGGAAAAGTAAACATGTCTCTATTCATAGTCGTTTGAAAGTAGATGAAATAGTTATGAAAATCATTTAGACGGTTTACACTGATCACATATTATTTTAGAAAGTGTACAAGCGGGTATCCTATAACTCACAAACCTTGAGAGATTGGAACATAGTACAACATTGAGAACTATTCAGACATCTTGAAATAGATAACATGCATGATTTTATAATTATATAACAATTATGTTAGATATGGATTTATCAAATTCATAACACGCATTCAATGAACTTGAACCAATCAATCAATTGAAATTGGGTTATCAAGTTTTGCCTTAAATCATATATTTTCCTAATTGTATGATAACAAGCTAAATATTTTCATCTCAACAATATGGTGCATAACGAAAAGTCAATAGAAGATACATCTTAAATAATAATTGAAACACATCATGGAGATCTAGCGGATAAACCTTTCTGAACCCTGAAGACGTCAAATTACCGACTATGAATCATGCTTTTATATGCACAGTCGTTTGAAGTATAATGAACCGTTTTAACAAAGTCATGAACTTTTACATGAATTACAAGTTATAAATCATAATTTGTTCGTGGTGTAAAATCGCTTCAAGTATAATGAACCATTTTAACAAACTCATGAACCGTTACATGAGTTGCAATAAATACATTATTGTAGGTCGTATTCTATCTGAAAATGCAGTGAGACATATTGGATAAATGCGAATTCACTCTTATGCAATGACCACTTCACTCCCCTAACACATTCCCAAACATTCATGTGTTGGGTCATCTCGATAGTCAGATTCGGAGTAGACATAAACCGCGATAAAGTTGAAATATCATATTATATCTTGTAAATTAACTAATTAAATCCAGCATATGTTAAAATAGAATGTAGTATCCCTTCTCTGTCAGCAGCATTTTGTAGTTTACTCTTTAACAATGAGGCAACAATTCCATGAATGTAGATTGAGTGAAAATACAATAATGATTAGTTCAGGGAAGTGTGATTGTTCATGAAGAAAATATTGAAACCCGCTAACGTAACTGAAATGATTGAAGCATTTTTATAAAACAAAACATAGAAAATTGAATATTAGATATTGGGATATTGTCTTCTATCACCTCCTGAAAATATGCATACTGGTGAATTTCTTCACATGTGAATATTAGTGTGCCTTACGGTGATTTCCCATGTGTTATTTTGATGTTATTGTCAGCGCCAGTTGTCAGAAATGTTTTCTCTCTCTCTCTCTCTCTCTCTCTCTCTCTCTCTCTCTCTCTCTCTCTCTCTCTCTCTCTCTCTCTCTCTCTCTCTCTCTCTCTCTCGAGAGAGAGAGAGAGAGAGAGAGAGAGAGAGAGAGAGAGAGAGAGAGAGAGAGAGAGAGAGTTAAGATTGTAGCAATATACCTTTGGTATTCGCAGTGCTTACATCTATTCTGTAAATTATAAATTCCCTGAGAGGCAACCAAATCTAAAAGATAAACATCTGGAAAAAGAGTAAACTGTTATGAAATATGTATATTGTTGTCAGCTTTTTTAATTTACTTTCATTTTTTATGGAATTTCAGAAACAAATTCAATGAAGTGCAGTTGTTATATGAAGTAGTAATCGTTGTATCAATATTTAAGTCTTTAAGTCATTTAAACCTTTTGGTTTGATAAACTATTTAGAGTTACCATACTTGACTATTTAAAACATATCTGCAACAATTATAATGACCTATAATAACTGTAACTATTCATTGATCGCCAACACATATTTAATTGATTCTCAGGGCAGTGTGTCATAACAATCATAATAGATAGCAATTATAAAAGTCTTATACAACCAGTCTTTGTTAGCTTATAATAAGTTTTAGTTTGAAAAATATCCAAATTTCTTGAGGAGACTTGTTATGTATGTATATATGTTAGCAGCAAGAAGAATCAGCCAGTAACGTTACTTCCTCGGCAATAAGCTACTTCCTAAAATAAGTTAATGACAATAAGGGGAGATGTGAGTTTCTATGTCAACAGAATACTTGAGTTGATGAATACTAAATCCTTTTACAACGTTGGATGTGTTGGACATTGATTCCCTTGTTGGAATGTACATATCAACTAACATCGCTAATAACTGTATTCGGGAGGACAATATTACCCTGTCTGCTAAGGTTTAATGCATTCCACTATCACACATCAAGTACAACAGGTGGGCAAACTGCATTGATTGTTTGTGTGTAAGATGTCTCATAGCACTTAGCTCTGATGGAAGTGTCCAGGGAAATCACCAATGACTAGGTATGTGTTCACGCGTTGTAGGGTGTTTAAAGTTTGACACTAACGCCTTCATCAGAAGTATCTTAAAATGTTACTGTCTTGATCAAATATCTTGAAATTATCTTTGGTTCATAACTTGTAGTGTGTGGAGCAGCTTAGCTTAATTCCTGAAATGGTTATGAACAATGCTCCACTGACTCACACTGTTAATCAGTGGAATAGGAATGTATGCATTCAAAATTATAGTATTTTAACAATTTATTGTACATTTTTACGGATATCGATTTTCCTTCACAAATCACATCTTTCCATCTGTTATATTACTTTCACAATCACTTTTAAATGCGTTCGAGGAATCATAATAAAAGGAAAGTTGGACGACTATCGATTTTTGAAGCACGATACAGAATTGAAGACAATGGTGGCATTCAAATGTATGTAGCCTATTCACATAATGCAACACTTGGCCCCGACACGGTACACCTGGTCCCCTCATCACTGTTATCCTTAACCTTGATATGATCGTATTGTTGACATGAGATCCAGGGGAAAGTATGCAATACGACACAGTACGACAGTAGGGAAACATGATAACAACTAGATACACAATAGATACACAAAAGGCTTGGCATGGCAGTGTTTTCCATTTTTTACATTCGTGATGATACGTTTCTACTGACTCCTGACTTTGCAGATGAGTTTATTCAAGAATAAATCAATATGTAGATGAGTTTGGTAACATTGGATGAATGATAATATTGGTACAGAAACAGACAGGAACCTGTAAATACATTTTTTTTTATTGCTTCATGTTATGTTATACATGTTTTGTATTGACAGCTTATACATACCAAATTTATGAGTCCTTGTCTTGTCTAGCTGACTTCAATATGGGTTTTAGCAAAATCCTGTATACGTAAAATATAGGTCACCAGGATTATTGAATCTTTATAGCAAGAAAATGTTATATTGGATTTGAATGACAGCAAAAAAATACCACTAATGAACTTTTGGGGAGTTTACACTTCAATTATTTCCACAAGTTTTCCTAGCACCGACTTACATCTGCAACATAAACAGTACTTTTCAGAACATCACAATTTATGATGATGTCATTTGCCCGTTATGTGTGATATTGCCAAGTAAGTCAAATAAGTTCATTTCAACATAACGTTATTTTTCTGATAGTTTTGAGTGACAGTGTGTGATTGTTGAATTATGCATACTATGGCTGTTGAAGTCCACTCTAACCGCCTTCTCATGGTACTGATGACATTATCTGTGAACTTGTTTTTATATCTTTATATTGTTATATATTTTAAAATACATTATGAAGAATTGAGGGATATTCCACTTTTTCCTCAACTTAAAAATAAGGTCATTTATGTCTGAGTAAATAATTGTTTCTCCACCATCCTGTATGATGACCTTTTCATTTCTTTTCTTTTTACATAAGGAAACCAATGTAGTTATGTATACAATTGTATTCGTAAACAATCGTTCATATAGCTAGAAAGGGACAATTAGAAAATCCACGACTATGCAAAGATTGCATAAGCTGACAAAATGTAGGATCCGAAACGCCTTTTAGCATAACCGACAATGATTTATCAATGGTCCCAAAGGTGGTCGGTTTCTAATCAGACGAAGTGTTTCAGAAATTCATTAACTTAAGAGTGGTCTTAATATCTAATTTCAAATCCAGTGTGAATTGCAAGGCGCCTTCCTACGGATTGCATATCATCTCTTCATTTTTAACATTTCGCAATCATATTGAGGTATCGTCTTTGACAGGCTTTTTAGAAATTGTAGAGATGGAGGAAAACGAATGTGTATGGATAATTTCCATTACAGTAATGGATGCGACATTTCTGTTAAGATATTTACACCATTTGTTATTCCAAAGAAAACTATGTTCGGTGTAGATACATCGAAAACCCATCCCTTATTTTAATACTAGCAAATGTAAATAAATAAAACATTATTTACGGGATATTTCATTGTGAACTAAGTTGATGTTATTTCGAAACCATTCATCTAAATCCATTAAATTTACATTTAAGAAAAATAACATATTGTTTAAAACACATTCTATTAAACATGCGAAAAGGTTTTATTTACTGAATAAACTTCAGATGAGTTGGTTTGATTGTCAATTGTCTTCTGCCCTGTTCCCACCTTGTAAATCCTTTGTCTAGACCTATTAATACACTCACACTCTCACAGTCCCAAGTGAATCACATTTATGTGGACTGATCCAAGAAATCTGTAGTTATTTAAACAGTGCCAATCGTGGAATGTCTATCTTGCATGTATAACTTTTCAACGATCCAATTATTCAGTTAATTATCAATGAGACTATCAGGGGACAGAGTTGACCTAGCCTGCTGATACATAATGCTATCGTAGTGTTAACCTTTGTTTTCTATTCAATGTGCATCCATTGTGTTTCATAAAATTTGATTGGCTTTAATACGTTCCAACTCATCACATGTGCTGTCTACAATACAAATAAATTCACTTAGCTTGCACATTTATCCCTAATCGCCAAATATATCATAATTACTAGTTTCCAAATAAAATTGAGTAACATCATAATGCATGTGCAGAAACCGAAACTGCATTTACATGTACATGCACAGTAGTTATGTGACATATTAAACATTATCAACTCAATTTTTTTTTGTCTGTTATATAAGATTCCAAAATTACGTTTGACTCATTGACGCGCTCCACACGCTGTGCATTGTCCGGTTTTCGATCAGAAATCACTACTTTTACCTTCATATCGTCAATATGCTCAGTCTACTAACATCAAAATGGTAGTTTTCGGTAACAGTCGGTACTTCTCGATAAGGTAACACCGTTTATAAGTTTTGCAATATGTGACCCCAAGCAACACAATGGATGTACCTTTAAAAACCTGCATGCAATATACTAACTTTTCGGTTTACGAGAGTTATGACTCACCACATGATTTTCATACTGCCTCTATTACATACAATAATATAATTTTAACGCCTCATATCCTCTCACTATACTATGCTGTTTACTGGCGGTACATTATTACCACTGTATTTTCGTATCCGTTACTAGCATGTTCTTTCTATGGTGAGCTACCTACGTTTATACAGCTGGGTGAAAAATTCAATGTGGATTAAGTGCCTTTTATTACTCAACCGTGGTGAGATTACCGTTAGATAACAATGAGTTGCTTACACACATGTGTTATCTTATAATCGGGGCGTGACGTCATAGTCCTTTTGATTGACGTCACAATGTTGGCCGCGCGACTGCAATAGCGGATGACCTATTCGCTTTCGCTCGTTAAAATATCAAACCATTCACTCATTTAATAAACAAGTTATCAAACGGGACATCGTTTAGTTCTCTATATTTCCAAGAACACAACATAGTATGAGTCACATGACGCAAACTTGCTGGTGATTATCGTTTTTTGTTTCAACTAAAGTATACAGTCAATGTTGTACAAAGCAAAAACATATGAGTCTCAGCATATCAATATTATAACACATTACGCTTCTGAAACTTGTAACACATACATAATGACATAATTTGTTCTTTTTGGTTAAGGCATTAATCGGGTTATCTATATAAACGTTGCACTACCGAAGCATATGACATTTCTCTATATGAATATATGAGTCCAAGTAAGGGTAAACCGTCTTCCTCCGCCGATTCGATATTGTTGGTAACATCTGTAAATTACATTAAACATAATGAGCAGTAGTACATGCAGACATACTTCACAATATAAGATACCCAAGGCGATGGGACCGTCAGCGTGCTTTATGAGACAATAAAACATGCTCATGATCTTAGATGCCAGTTAGACCGTTGCTAAGCAAATTACGTCATATTTTACGTCACTTTGATTGTTCAATGCTAGTGAATGTGTTCTACGACGGGAGGCATTAATATTTTCAAGAAAATAGTTTATACAAACAACATAATATCTCCACTGTCTGTATATAAAAGCGAGCAGCTGTTTAAGGGCATCTCATATATATAAGAAATAGAAGACTCGTTGCTGTGCTTTATCGTAGAATGAAACACAGCAGGGAGCATAAAACACTCAGGACTGCGCCCTTCTTGTTTTATGTTCCCTGCTATGTTTTATTCAACGATAAAGCACGCCAACTCGTCTTCTATGTCTGAAGTTAAATCATCGCCATGTAAATTTTAAGGGTTTCGTCTTCCCAACACAGTTCCATTAAGCATGAATTTCAAATGTGTCACTTAAACATCTATTCAGATTAAAATGAATATTCATTTAAAACAGTGACAGTTCGAAATGCATGTGTCAAAACAATTCACTAATCATTCTGCAACATTTTAAGCTAGCGTCAATCTTTTGGATTTGAATTGTGCTCAAGTGAAACGTGAATAGTCCCGGCTTTGGAAACATTTTCATTGTTTCTGTGGCGATAGAATAGCGGTGGATATTAGCCTTTTAAAATCAGGAGTTGATTAATATATGGTTAAGCGTCTGCCTATTTTGTAAGAATGTTATGTGAGTATTGTTGCATCTTTGTCATCTTATAAACCTGATAATTCTTCCAAATCGTCTTCCTCCAAAATTACCACATTAAACACAACGGAAGTCTTGGAATATGTTAACATAGTATAAAAACAATACCATTAAAGAAAGACCGAAATACATTATGTCTTTGGTCATGGAATATACATGTATCTACTGATTTGATGTTTAAGATTGACGACAGAACACCGAAATGTATTGACCGATGTAATATAACTGTTCTCAACATGTTAATCCTCAAGCCTATTCATGTAGATTACTTATGAAACGAGTGATCTAAGGGTTTTAAACTAAAGCGCATCTATAATACACTTGGTCAGAAAAACGACAAAGTTTGCCAGATGATGTAGTCAAAATGAACAAGCCAAGGAAATGGTATCTTCAATGTCATATGTTCAACATATTAAGTTCTTTTCAACATTTCACGAAGATCAATCAACATGTTGTCATCTGAGTTACTCGACAACCCTGGCAACACAGATTTCCTTTCATGTTACAACGCCACATTAGTTCACTCAATACGCAGTATACTCTGTACACGTTATCGTTAGGTTGAGTCTGGAGCTCCACACTTATATCAACACTTGAGGCATGATATACTGGATTCACATCTGTCTCTGACTGATTCATCTCACATTGGCAGACTAATCTGCCCCTGTATGATGAGGTATAACTATGCTAAGCTTTCTAAATAGACGGACAAGTATTTTCTAGTTTCCTGTGTCATATTTATATCGATGGAAATTGTTGGATTAATCAAACGTTGTACAGGAAGTTTAAGACAGTAAGTGTGAGGTTTGATCGTATGAATGTCAGCTGCACAACATTAAAATGTTGTTTTTTTTGTAGCTATCATTATGTTATTGTAAACATGGTGTTTTGAACATAAAAAAGGAACTTGTTATTGTGCGTTATTTTGCAATCAATCATTACATATGCCCATAAAGACTCACAATGTCCACTCCCAGCTCCACTGCTCCAAGTTGTTTGTGTGATCCAGTGTCCCACTGCAGGCAATGTGAGGCAGATTCATTAGGCGTCTCTTGTCAGGCGGTAGCGTGCCTGTTCACTAATATACACGAACCCGGCATTATTAAACGTTAACTGTCATCATGGATGACTTTGTCTTTGATAATTTTGTTAGGCAATCTGACTTGGTGTCCAATACTCAAATGAAAATATGTTATTTTTTTTTTTTATTTAGTATGCGGATGTTTTTGTTTACTTACATGAATAGTATAAAAAAAGTTTCCACCATTTACAAGGAATATTTACACATGTTATACACATAGCAGCAGTTTGACACATCACAACATTAATTGTTCCTAGGGTCAATTTGAGCATATAGTGATAGGTTTTTATACTTCTCGATTGTATTAATCTTTCAAATATTTCTGTTTCACATCAGAAAGTTAAAGTTCATTTGATACAGTCATAATCACATGCTTATTGAACAATCCTATATTAAATCAATATCACAAATGCTCCAATCTGTACAATCAGTCATATGGCTTTTATACCAATTGCAGTCTCCTCCAAGTTTCAAAATGTAGACTAAAATAAATAGGCTCAAGAACCTTCTACAGCAGTGCCAATGTCCTTTGGAAATCACTTCCATTAGAGATTAAAGTATGTCCAACCTCTGACTCTTCAAATCAAGCCTGTAGACCTTAATGTTCTCAAACTACCAAACTGCCATTAAGACCTAGTTAACACTTCTATAAATATTGTTTAAACGTTGTATATCTAGTAGTGCCTTGGGTAGGCATAACTTCTGGATTGTGCACATTAGAAATGCACATGTGTGTATAGTAATACATACCCGTTTCTTGTAAATAAAATAACCAAAGACATGAGCAGTAATGACGATTTGAAAATGATAGTATTGTCACAAAAATAACTCAACTGATTGTACAATGTAGTATTATACGTTTCTTGATATTCGCCTTTTAAGTCTTGTCAGGTAGTGTTGTTCACTACATAGCTTTAAACTAATTGTCTCGGTTTAAATGCAAAAAATGAGTTTTGGGTCCATTAAAAAAGTATATTAGTAAAAAATAATCAGAAGTTGATAAGACATTTATGGAGGGGAGTGACTTCAGACACATTGAACTTACAAGGGTTTAAGGAAGGCGAAAGCTTCCAGAGCGACTTTCTTCCAATCTGTCCTCTTCATCAAATATGGATGTTTCTCTATCACCGATTCCAAGAAATTGATACCAACTTGAGAGAAGGTTCACGAATATTCTGTCTACATTAATTTTTACTATATAATATGAAAGAGAAAAGCTTGAAGCACCGTTATGAATCCTTACAACTTCCTGGTCAAAGTCATTACTGTCTTCTTAATAGAAACTGCAAAAAGTTATGAAACAAAAAAGACAGAAAATATTTTTGGACTGTGAACAGTGAAGTCGTAGGCATAGGAGGAAAATGTATATGTGTAAAACTACATATACGTAGGACGTAGGAAACTGTTATTGTACATGTTGGTGACATTGATAAGGTCACAAGTAAATATACAAACTTCAAGAAGTTAATTTAGCAAACCCTACTAAGACAGAGTATGTTGAACAGTTCAAGTAGAGTTGTCTGGTAGAGCACACAAGCACATTCTAACACAGATGTCATCGATCAGGAAGAACAACTGTCGTTAGATAGTGATAGAAAGAAGACAACTAAACTGTCATTATCTCATTACCTGGACACGAATCCATTACACTGTCTGAAGACTGTATAATCACTGACAGTACACACATGCTACAGATGCTAGCAGACGAGTCTTTATGTACAAAATTTGTTATTAATTTTACAGTTACACGTACCTTGTGCTGAAAAGAAGACAAAAAATGGCGTAATTAGAGATGAGAGAATATTATACAGATGTGGCCTTACAGTGAACTAGATCTGCTTCAAAAACCCGACAACAGATAAGCAGGGTTTAATATAATATACTATTTTTAAAAATTATATCTCCAAGGGATAAAAAATGTAAACAAACATTATTTACAATGCAACAAAGGCAGGCACTGGCTGGATCTGTATAGCGATATATGAGGCAAAATCTGCTCAGAAAATCAGAGGTTTGAAGTAATAATAATAATAATAATGACAAGAAGACATAGTCGGCAACATCCCCCGCCAGATCAACATGTAAGATATTGGAACCAGGGCATTAATTTGAGAAGAAATAATTGTGCACTTATCATTTTCATTCTATCAAGGTATTGATACCAACAAGCCACACAATTGATTTGATTTTAAACAGTTTCTGAGAAAAGCTATCCCTTTGCAGATACCTGGACCAGAGTCGACAAAAAGGAACAAGGGCAATAACTCCGGAAAAAAATAAGCACACGCTTCTTACTTTCGTACTGTGAGGCCGACATGTATGTGACCCTTACAAATGGAAATTGTGTTGTTAATGTCTGTGACCCTGGGTAAAGCCCTTCAATAGGAATTGTGGTCGCAATATTTGTGGCGCTAGCTAAATCTTTCCATGGGAATTGTGGTCGATGTGTGATTGACCCTAAGTAAACTCACAGACCACTTGCTTTCTCTGGTGAATAATTAACAATAATTACTCCTACCTGTGAAATGCATGTTCGTCACCCGTTTAGACTACAAATTCATAAACTGTGGCGTAACGTTTTAAAGAAGATACATACTTGCTTGTGGTTAAATAAACTAATTTCGTACAAGTAAGGCATCCTTCACATAATTTGAGATAGCTAACACATGCGTTAAGTTATAACATTGAAGGTTATTAAGTAAGTGAAATGCATCCTTTACAAATACTTCATTTCTCGAGTGTATATGTATTTCATATTACAATCTGAATTATCCTAAACATAACAATCCGAAATATAACAGTGATAAATGTCTTCACTCTCCAGTGGCATTTATTTCAGAAGCCAACAGAATATGTTGTCTTAAACACAGTTTGATCATATCAAGAGAGAAGATGAAACGTATTGAACAACTGATAATGAATAATACGGAGAAGCAAATGCTTAAGCTTTCAAACAAAACTTTCTTCTACCTTTGCAATGTTCATGACATCACGAAATCGCTTTTTGCAAGAAATGAATAGACTGTTGTATTACTTTTTAAGAAAATATTTTATCTGTTTTTTAGTTAATACCGTCAGCAATCATGCTTTAGAACTCTCAGAAACTATTATTAACTTCATCTTTCTTTCACTGGGCCATTTCGTTTGTCAAATAGCTCTTTAGTATATTAGTCGAGGCGATTAGTAAATTAGTCGTGTGGTAAGCTGCTGATACGGTCAGTGCTGGCACGGTCAGTGCTGGCGATAGTTGTCTTACTATGAAGGTGCGGGTTCGAATCCCGCATGGGACTCGGCCCGAAAAATAATTTGTACTATTTAAGGTAGTGTTATCCCAAATGTAACCTTACTATAACGGCTATAATGTATCTAAAACGGTTTCAGAAACATTATTCATTTATTCAACATTCACAACGTGTGACATACAGAACCCCAACATGAAAAGTTGTGATTTTCTTCACAAATCCAAGATTGATTTTATTGACTGGCATTATGGACTATCATTGTTTATGATAGATTGCTTATTGAATGATGATTATACAAATGATTGAAAACGGTTTGCAGAAAACGTTTGATGTAAATTATTTATAACCAAAATTGAATGATCTAATTTGACTTGATGGATTGGGTTATTAGTACAATAAATACATGCGATTGATTTTGTTGATGCATTGCATGAAATATGAATCTAAATCATCCCTTCCTCTTCCCAGTGTAATACGTTTAACACCTTCTATTCAAACTGTCAGTAAATACTATTAACAGCCTGTGTAAATGGATGTTAATGCTTGACTAGGAGATAATAGAAAGAATTATGGCGTAATAACCCTTTGACAACATACATCTGACCTCTCCATATAGTGCGGTTCACCTTTGATAGAATTGAATTCAATAGTTGGAAAGGAATGGTCAGTCTATGTATCAAATACACATACATATTCTAAGCCCTATTTCGTGTGATTATACAACTGTAAAAGTGTACACTTAACAATTGCTTTTAGGAATAATACGGTATGAAGATGAATTAACATTTGCAAGAAAGTAATTCCTTCGTCGCTTTAATTAAAAACACAATAAGAATATTACTAAACCTCATGAAAACAGTTCACCAATGAACATAATATGAGAAAGTACCATAAAAGAATAGGCATATTCTTTCAATTACTTTCATGGAAATCAAACTCAATTACAATGAAAAGCATGATGATTTATCATAAATTGATGACTTTCATTAATCTATCTCAAGTATTGTTTTTCAAAGTGGTTAAAAGCAAAACGTAACCTAATGAATAATAGGTTCTTTCCAAAGCTTGAACCGGTTCAACGATTCCTGATGGATTGTCCAATATTAATGAAAATAGACTCAGAAACGAAACGGGGAATAAAAGGCTTCATTGACATGTGTGCATGATCAAAGTAGTATCTGATCACTGCGTTGTTCGGAATCTGTTTTGTATTGATCGGTTAACTTGCATCCAATGCTTGGGAGGTTGGGGAACTATATGTTCAATCGATGTTGAATTGATGTTATCGTTTGCCACTGTGTCAGTACATACCAAAAGAGACACAACCAACAAATATAAGATATGTTAATACACGACTGATAAATACTACAGAAAGATAGTTACATGATGTTTCTAGAAACTAAACTACATTCTAACTCACACACTGTATAAAGACACGAAAGAATAACACAGTTTATGAGCAATGAAAGAAATTGAAATATATAATTTTTGGGGGTTATTTATTTACCATTTCATTTAAATATGTATTTGCTACAGAAATTGGAATACTTGTTTTACCCAATTAGGTATTTTGCTTGAATGTTATAATTAATGAGAGTAAAAATGTGTCATAATTTGCTGGTCTTATCTATCTTAAGTACATTAAACAGGCCATAATTAGTATATTCTCAGGACACTAAGAAATATTGTTTATAAAACAATCGTCACATTCAGTTATGCGTGACAAGGGTAACTTGCATGAGAAGCACGTGCAGCGCATGCAGCACATGGGTTGTTATGGCGACTTGTGCTAGAGACGAGCCTTCACGCTTCGGAAGCATTTGCTGTTGTGTAGTACATTTTACGCAATAAAGGTGATTCTGTTTATATGACATCAGATACCCTTAGCGCGCGCTGCTTGAAGGTGTACTTCTCTCTGAAACCAAATTTCAGTACATTGTCGTGATATTAAAATTATTTAACACATGTCATGTTGTAAAGATTTTTCTGGCGATTGACGTTATATGTATATTTTTCCAAAATTTATTTTATTTGAAACACTAACATCCTTGGTGGCTATGTAAGTTGCTTTCCAAGAAATTGACAATCAGACTAGAATCCGACAATTTGGTGTACTTGCAAGAAGAGGTGGCGTGTGTTCTCTCAAAATGGTACACTTTACTTATTTCATTCCAGGTCACATCACAAATAGGCATATGGAAGCATATTAGGATCACATGTTGTTTTGTTTTTTTTATTGTTTCCTAAATAGGACATAATTAATACTTATGTATACTAATAATGACACAACATCTCCTAATTTAGACATACTATATTCATATTTGGACATAGAACTCCTTATCAGGACAATAATATTTATTCATGTGACCTAATACGCTTCCATAGGTTAGAGATAAAATTTAAAAATTGTATATAATATAAAAGCCTGCCTTTTGTATTTGGTCCATCTGGACGCTACAATTAAGTAATTACGACCACTATGTCCTCATTAATTACACTTTGTAGAAAGTCCTGATTTTCAGCGCCCTACTTCATCAAGGTATATAAACGACTACATCAAACACCTGATTGTCTGAGCAGATTTTGCCTAATATCGCTATACAGATCCAGTCAGTTCTTGCCCTTATTGCATTGTAAATAATGTTTGTTTACGTGTTTTGCGTTAGAGATACAATTTTTTAAAATGGTACATGATATTAAACCCTGTTTATGTGTTATCGGGTTTTTGAAGCACTTCTAGAGTTCACTGTAAGGCCACATCTGTACAATATTCTTTCATCTCTTCTTTCCGGCCGCTTTTTCTTAGTTCATGGTACGTTTAACTGTAAAATGTACAAAATAAATATTGTACATCAGTAACTCGTCTGGTAGCATCTATAGCACGTGTTTACTTTCGGTGATTATAGCGTTTTCAGACAGTGTAATTGATCCTGTCAAGGTAATGAGATAATTGCAGTTTAGTTGTCTTGTTTCTATCACTTTAGATTAAATCTAACGACATTTGTCCTGCCTGGTACATCTGTATTGGAATGTGCATGTGTGCTCCATCAGACAACTGTACTTCAGTTCAATATTCTCTATTGTAGTAGTGTTTGTTAAATTAAATTCTTAAATTTTGTATATTTGCAGAAAATGTTTAAATGAAAACGTCAAAAACTTCTCAATGTCTTCAACATATAAAATAACAGTTTCCTCAATAACAATCCTACGTATATGTAGTTACACCATACTTTTTCTTCTGTTAATGCCTACGACTTCACTTTTCGCAGTCCGAACTATTTTCTGTCTTCTTGTTTCATAACTTTTTGCAATTTTCATCAAGAAAACAGTAATGACTTTGATCATGGAGTTGTAATGGATTCAGAATGGTTCTTCGGGCTTTTCTCTTTCATATTATATAGGAAAAGTTAATGTTGAGAAAATATTCGTGAAACTTCTCTCAAGTTGGTATCATTTTTAGCCAATCAGCGACAGAGAAACATCAATATTTGATGAAGAGGATAGATTGGAACAAAGTTGCTCTGGTACCTAACGCCTTCGTATAACCTTCGTAAGTTCATTCTACCGAAGTCACTCTCCCTCATAAATGTCTTACCATCTTCTAATTAATTTTGATTACTATATTTTGTTGAAGGACCAAACACTGATCTGTTGTATTCAAACAAAGACAGTATAACACTTTGAAATGAACATTACTACCTGACAAGACTTCAGTTGGTGAATATCAAGAGATGTATAATACTACATTATACAATCAGTTGAGTTATTTTTTGGACAATATTATCATTTCGAATGGTCATTACTGATCATGTCTTTGGTTACTTTAATTAGAAGAAATGGGTATATAGTAATATAAATTAATGTGCATTTCTAATGTGCACAATCCAGACAGGTATGCCTGCCCAGAGCGCTTTTTTTTAGAAAATAAAGTCTCCAGGCTTGGTTTGAAAGAGTGAGAGATTGGACACAATTTCATTTCTGATGGAAATGATTTCCAAAGGACAGGGGCACTGCTGGAGAAGGTTCTGAAGCCAGATATTTTAGTCGACGTTTTGGAGGAGACTGCAATAGCTACAAAAGTTATATTGCTCAGCGAACAGATTGGAGCATATGTCATATAGAGAATACTAAACGACGTTCCGTTTGATAACATATTTATGAAACGAGTGAGTGGTTTGGTATTTAACGAGCGAAAGCGAGTAAGATACCGATACCATTCACGAGTTTAGTATTTTATTTATTACATGCTGATTAAGTTGCATGAACTCGTCAATAAATTGGACAAACTTCATTGCGATCGCAGCGCTGATATTGTGACGTCATGTTTTAACCATTATGACGTCATGTCAATCGAAAGCACGCGATGTTATTACACTAAATGTAATAACACGGTAGATTTAGTAAACCGCGATTTTTTTCAACGGGTGAGTAATAAATTGATTCAACATAGGATTGTTCATAAAGTACAAAACCTGAGAACAATTTAGGCATGGTGTGTCAAACTTTCAAATTCTAATTCGAAAATATTTATATAAACATACTTTCAGTTGAATATTTGGCACCAAGTAAAATGTCCTTGAAAAACTATCAAAGACAATCAAATTCATACATGTACATGATGACAGTTTAATGAGGCTGGATACGTGTATATTGTTAATTACAAACTTATACTGATAGCTACATGTACATGTACACATTCTAATTCTAATACTGTCAAACCGCACACCTCCTGTCTTAAACTTTCTATACAATGTTTGATCAATCCAACCATTTTCGTGGTTTGAGAGATGACACAGACACTAGAATGAATTTGTCCGTCTATTTAAAGAGCATAGGATAGTTAAATTCTCATCATTCAGGGACAGATTAATTTGTCTATATCAGATGCACCAGTGAGAGATTGATGTGAATCGCGTGTATCATGTCTCAAGTGTTGATATAAGTATGGAGCCCCAGACTGGAACTAACGATAACATGTGCACAGTATATAGAGTATTGAGTGAAATAATGTGGTGGTGTAACATTAATTGAAATCTGTGTTGCCAGGAATGTCAAATAACTTTGGTGACATCTTATTTACTGGTATTTATTTAGATGTCTTTGAGACATGCTACTTTAATGTTTTAATTTATTTTATACATTAAAATATGGGATTCAATATCTCATTTCCTGAGCTTATACTCTTTTACACCATCATCTGATGAACCTAGTCGTGTTTCAGTCCATACAATACAAGTGACACTAGATGTCCTTTAAAATATAATATCCTTACATCGATATGTATTGCTTCAGAGATAATCTACATGAACTGGATGAGGATAAACACAACGATGAACACAATTATATTATATCTGTCAATACATTTCGATCTTGTGTTGTCATTTTTAAGAATACTTTTGCAAAACCAAGGACTTATTTGGGAATATTTGCTCAATAAGCTCATGCTATGTTGTTAACTTTTCTATTTTTCTATACTTAATATGATGAAACGCAAACTTTTTGTCAGTAGCATAGTGGTTTCACCAATACTACTGTACGATGTCATTGATAATATCAGTATATCCTACCGAAGGCTACTTTAAAGGGGCAGTAGCACGTTTTTCCTGTGAAATAAGTCGATGAAATGTAATTAAAAAATAATGTCACCAGCAGTAAAACACCCTTCCCTCTTCGGAAAATCAAGCTAAAACATGAGTGTACATGGTTCCGTAAAGCCATGGGAATCGTTTTTTGTCATTCGAAATAATAAATTGTGTTCACAATAAAATGACCACCATGCAATTTTTGTTTTATATGCAACACTGTTTTTACCACAATGGGAATTTGGTTTGTTTAAGAAGATATTTTACCCCCTAAAGTAAATATAAATGACATAAACTATCATTATGAATGGGAAATTTGAAAAAATAAATTTTGCAAAAAACGTGCTACTGCCCCTTTAAATGCATATCGAACAAAGGCAAATGTATACCATATGTATTTACAGACCAAAGGAAACATTTGGCGGTCATTTCTTGCACATTGTCTTTATAGTGATAAAATGAGAAAGTAAAACAAGTACAAACGCTTTGTGTCCTTTTCGGATTCATGTAACCAAAAACGTTAGTTTGATTCAGAATTATTGGGACCACTGAAATGTGGCTCTCAAGCCACAGGATCTCTGACATTGCAGCTGCATGTGAAGAGGATTAATGATTCGATAACATAGATTACTGGACCATATCTACAAACATGATTTCCTAAAAGAGAAAGGGATACTTGAACAGTGATTCAATCGATGAAATGACAGGATGAACTCACGTCAGTTGAGAACGTTAACAGGGAAATGTTAATAATGATTAATGCAAATCATCAGCTTATATTAACAACAAAAATAAGATAATTTTATGTTCTGATCAGAAACCAATGGGAATTTGAAACAGTCTCTTCTGCTTTTCCTCAGACTCTTAGTAGTCGGATACCAGACGATTATATTTTCTGATGACAATGGTTTATTATTGTTCACTTATTCACATAGTTCTTACGTTTCGTTTAACTTGTCATTTTGGAAGAAACCAATCTGAAATATATAACTCGTTTGAAAAAGATTAAATTGCAGCGCTACTAACAGAACATATCTATATCATAGATTATCCATGCCTTAATGAACCATTGACTTTATATAATAAGATTCATCGCTAAGAAATACAATGAATATATTTTGTAAAGAAAATCAAATTCTAATAGATTGACGTTACCCAGGAGGTTGCAATAATTATTAGGTTGTTATTAGGTTGTTTTGACACATGCATTTCGAATTGTCACTATGCTAATGAATATTCATCTTAAACTGATTACTTTTAATAAATATAGAGAAAATAGACACAAGCTGCCAGATTTTCTTAGTTTCGAAAAAAACAAGTACAATGAATGAGCATAAAAGATAACACATAACTAACGTAAAACAGTAAAGGCATTTTCGCGATGGAAATGTACAGACTACGCCTTTCTATCTTTGGGCTGATCTAAGGTGTCAGAAACCTCATTGCATTCATTGTTTAGCTTAGTAATACGAGATGAACGCAACAGCACTTTCCCCGTGGCACTATGCCACAGTGTAAACACATTAGTGTAAGGTTAAACCATGATCTGTCAATCTTTATGGCTGCTATTTGTTGATAATTGTGTTTGAAAGACCTTATGAAAATTTTCTTTGTTTTCTGCTATCATTGTTCGTGTTTCTTTGCATTGTTCTATCTTATTTCATTTGAAATAAACACGAACATGTACACGTATATGATTCAATTCAATTTATTCCCATTGTGATTAAATTAATTCAGGTTTAATTAGGTAATGTAATGAATTGAAATGTGAAGTACATCTGGTAGGGTTTCAACATGAACAAGATATTTTGATAATTGTCAGAGATCAATTAGTGATTTTGAGACCTTTGCCCGTTTCTTGAACAATGAAAGGTTCACCACTTCTTTTGAATCGACCTTGACATCGAAGCAGCACGATTAAGTGTGTAATGACTCGTGGATTGCTGTGAAGATGAAAAGCAACTTTAAGAAAAACATTAATCTAATCAGTGTGGATTAATGTTTCAAGAGAGTAATGGTTTCTCAATAGCGATGAGTTCAATGGAAACTAAATTAATCTTAACTGTATAGATTATGTGAAGATGAAAGGTGATGAAAATCTCATATTGTGGAAAACGAGACGAAAAACATGACAGAATATAACAAAGATGTATGAGAGAAGTTGAAACGCTTCAACTGTTTTCGTGTGCGAGAATAATGTTGTTTGTTGGAGTTAATGGTCGATGTTATATCCTTGCCGTTCATCACAAGGAATAATATAAATGCAATGTATCGGAATGTCACATTTCTGTTCTGTTTTCTGTTTCTGTGGACACTTTACATTGAGTGAAAGTAGAAACCTTTATCTCCATTGAGTAAATGTGGGCACTTTTCTGTTTAATTACAATTTTTATTCCAAAGTCAAATAATACAAGACAAAATATATTCCCTCTTGTGAGTAACACCTTCCAAGACAACTCAATGACAGCACTCTGTGTTGCCTCAACTGTTCTGTGCCGCACTCAAATACCATCTATAGAATCTTCATCAGTAGGTTTTCCTTTAAGGATAAAATATCATGTCCTGCTATTATCAAATACAGAACAGAGAAGACACCTTAAATGGCAAACATTTAATGGCAAATTATATTGTTATTAAACTTATTTATTTTGTCAGAAACAAACATGAGTAAATGACTTGTATATAGAAACAAACACCTTGCTATGCCTCCATTACTTTCATCGTTCATTGCCGTGCATGTTGCTATGAAAAGGTTGATACATACAATCTTGAATATAATGCACTTCTGAGCTGAACTGACCTGATCCAACTCACTCGAGAGAGAGTGGTTCCCACCTTATTTGACACTGCAATACACTGATTAAATCTGCAAAAGTGCAAGAGTTCATATATGAATATCCACATTGTTTTAAGGACATATTTTGAATACCATTGGTACTGTTACAGTTACTTGGTCCATATCATTTAATTCAAAGCATATGAACGTTTTTCTAAAGTCAATGAAACACAAGCAATTTTTCCTTTAACTGAACCAAATGTTCCCTATTACCTAATTATTGGCATGATGGTATTTCTATTTTTACTGGGAACTCTGATTGATGTTTTAAAGCAGCCGACAAAATATGATTCATACGACTATAATTGACTCCAATCATCCGTTTTGGGCATTGGGTTGACATCTAATACTTTATTTAGCGCCTTGTTATTGTGTTGTTACTAAAAGTAAAAGATTAGCAAAGCTTTATCACACTGGCAGCACTGGTGGTCTATCAATTATGTTTCTGACACAAACTAGTTTATCTAGTGTTTTACTTCATGAGCTGAATATTTTTTGTTACTGCCACTGAATAAGTTTAACGGACACTTGGATAAGTCATGTTTGATGGGTTTTTTAAAAACTACAGCAAGTGAAATTAGTGCATTACACAAAAAAGCACATGCACAATTTATTATTCAGATAATTACAATTAATTCTCTTTCATATATGAACAGAATAATCTAGTTAGAGCAAATACTATAAACTTGGAAATTAATTAATCAACATCATTTTAAAACAAAACCGTTCCTATAGGAAACTAGACAACGTGTCAGTAAAATATTGGTGATTTGAGGTAGAACAATCAAGCAGCTGTCTTGAAACGAAAGCTCATGCAACTAAAGGTTCATTATCTTTCAGCTTTTACGATAGCTTGGTAATTTGGTGTCAAAATTTAAGTTCCATTAAAATGGAGAAAAATTATTTGTTGATGAAATGTGATTAGTGCCATTTTTTCAAGTAAGGTGATGACACTGTACTAACAAAAGTCACTCGTTAAAACAGTATGAGCCTTCAAACTCACAAAATCATGAAACTGTCAAAATCAATAAAATTGCTTTAATGAATAAATACGGTCTGTATTTTCGGTATTGGCTAGAAGAAGTTTTTTTAATAACAGACCCTTCTGAGTTTTTATCAATTATTTTTCAAAAGAGGACTGAAAGTTTAATGTCTGGCCACCTTCTTATCATAAATGATAAAAAATGTTTTGTTGTATCATTGTCAAGTTATGTCAACTATGTGTCAAATATGTTGTTTAGTTAAGTTTGTTGTGTACTTTCTCTCATAGGACAATAGTTTTTGGGTAAAAATTCAGTAACATCACATCTTTCCTCATATTTTCATATGTTGGATTTTTATTTCAATGAATTAGTCATTAAATAAACAATTGTTATATCTGGGTTTATAGCATCATTTCAATATACCCTATCATTGCCAGAACACCGCATTTAATTGTACAAACTATAATCTAAACTGCAATGCCTCTCAAACAGTTCAAACTAGGGTGTTGTTTAAGCAATTTCCAAGTGTATAGTTTCCTGTGAAGAGAATGTTGGACTGATAAAATTAGACGTACATGTTACATTAAAATAGTAGTGGACCAATGTCTCGCTGGCTAAATTGTTAGACATTTGGGATGCTGACTGTTGGCGACAGACATTGGTTTCCTCTCGATGCAAACAGTGACATCTCACATTGTAATCTTTGAGATTTACAATTTATTTACAAACATTATCATATTCAAATCATATTATGTTGGTAAGGGATCAATCTGTAAAGAGTTAGCAGGAAACACTGTGATTGTGTTAAATGTTAAATGTCTACAGGAAAACACATTACTTGAACGTGCTAAAGTTAACCTTTGTTGGGTGAATTTTCTTTTATTATTGTGTTTCGCATATTTAACAGGATTTTTCACTGACACACATATTTTAGATACTTTAATATGATGTGCGCAGCTAACTGAACAAACGAATTCAGAAATTATAAAAGGGAGAAACCAAACGTGTTTCATCATTTTTTTAAATTACCTACATTTGTACATGTACATAAATGTAAAAATCTGACGTCACGGCAGTTTTGATGATTTCAAGTGTAACTTTGACGCCCCACCATGTAAGTATTATTGAACATACTATCTATCTAAGAGTACATGGTGAAATAATAACTAGCAGTTATTCATACCAGGCGATTTAAATTTACCTAACTTGAGATACGTATGTAATTCGAATCACACACAAAGTAACATATTTACCCCGAATATAGGTGACAGTAACGTAATGCGGCATGTCGTAAAATGACCGTTAAAAAGGCGTTACGGTAACATTAAGCACTTTCCATTAGTGTACGGTTAATCCTATGCCCAAAACAATGTAATGCATTTATTTTTAGACTTACTGACAACAATAAATTGTTGTCGCAAAATGTTACCGTAACCAAGTTCGATTTCTGTGTCCCATCTCTCCTTAAGGGGATTCAAAATTGGCTATTATGTTTTTGGCATGCTTTTTGGAAACATGACAAGATAATGCTTTTAACAGTCGTATATATCATCCGTGAATTAATCTAGTGTAAAAACTAATGAAAACGTCTGACTGCATATAATAATGTCATGTAAGGTGTAAGTTGTTCAGCGACGGAATTAAACAGTGCCATAAACTAATTTTGAAGTGGATTTTTTTTTATTTTCACCCCAGTGAACTGTATCCCACTTTCCTGTAAGTACACAAGATCTGAGATCCATGTAATACTGTAATGAGCGAATGAGTTTGAGTTGAGTTCACATTGGAAGCATTTGTGTGTGAAAGAGTAGATGGTCTGGGTTATTTAATTACAAAATCAGTATTTGTAGAATGTCGTTATGAATAAATTGGAGCTAAAAAGATATTTCATTAATAAGTGATTGTGAAATAATAATCAGGGGAGAGGAATACTAACTATATAGATATGAATAGATATAGAATGAAGTATTATCTATTAATAGTTCAGTCAAAATAGCAGTTTCATCTAGACAAAATTGCAACAGAAATAATTCATTCACCAAATGATTTTATACATACCTATGAATGATATACTAAAAGTCCTAAAAAGTCCTGTTGGGGGAAGTTATTTTAATCAGCTATTAAAATCTAATGGCTTCGAGGTAAAAAAATCACAGTTAGTTATGGGCCTTGCTGGCCTTTATACGCAGACTATGTTGACATCCGGTTCGCGGACAATTCTCACATGGCAGATAAAATCAAGCAAAAGAAGGAATTATGGATGCATCCGATGATGGTAAGTTTCTTAACTTATTCATAAGGATGAATTTACTTATATACCCAGCACATTCAGTCTAAATTACGATAATTACAGTAATCTAGTTCAAAATGCATTTCGTCGTCTGCTACGTTCGGCCGTCACGTCAATTACATCACTTCCGTAGATGTAAAACTCGTGTAAATCAGGCTGATAATTATAAATACGATTTGATGTATGTATTTGAGGTCGAGTTTGATAATTATTATGTTGTAAAAGTCTGATGCAGCAAAACAAACCCTTTAAAATTTTATTTTTAAATACTGTTGAGGTTCCTGACGTTAAAAAAATCTATGGAAGATGAAAAGGACCAAATTCGGCAATGTATCCAAAAACGATGAGGTGTGCAAACAACGCAAAATATTGATATTCTATTCATATTAATGTTCAATTTTATGCGTTTTAAGTGAATTTACATTTAAAATATTCATTAGAAAATGATTGATATTAAAATATCAATTATTTTTTATTAATAGAAGGAATTTGAATGTTTACACAGCACCCAAAAACTGGTAAAATTCTTCAAATTTTCAAATTCTGTTGATAATTCCTGACATCTGTAATTTAACCAATAATTTATAAAATATATATATTTGCAAGTATTTTAAGGAATATATTATTTTTTCATTTATTTTTTGTGTATGTTGTTTATTAAATTCAGGCAGCGATATCAGTTCATTATATTTGGTGACTGCTGAAATTAGACACACTCCATCACGCCAACATTTTGATAAAATGAGCATCATCTTTTTAAATTGTCTTATATTTTTTTAGATCTATATTTAATCGACACGTCTGCATTGAAAAGAGTTGAAAGATCATATAATTTGAATGGAATAGACCTGTAATTTCAAAATACTGAATGTACAAATGCATACCTTTGAACGAAAACGGGACATTGAACACACCCTTTCTTACTCGTTTTATATCTATTTTGTAGGTCAGAAGAACCTCATGCCAGCATGCATCATTTGTGGATTGCCAACAACCAATAACAATTCTTCAGTTTTGACGACAAAAGGATGCCAGGGTATTGCTGAAGCTAGCGAACAGCGTGGGGACAATATCAATGCTCAGACAGGTCAAAGAGTGCACAAAGACTGTAGAAAAAAATACACAAACCCATGTCAAGTTAAGAAGTCTCTTGCAACACAATGTGAAAATGATGAACCATTCCAAACACCATTATTGCGTTCAAAAGAAACTTTTATATTTTCTGAACAGTGTTTATTTTGTGCAAGTTCTGCCAAAATCTCAAACAGGAAAAGGGCTGTGATGTGTTTCCAGTTCCAGGCTTCCAGTCAGAAATACTAGCCATATGTGATGAGAGGGGAGATCAATGGAGCATTCAAGTAAGAGGCCATGTGTAAATGATCTGCATGCCGCTGATGCCATCTACCATCAAACATGTAGTGTCAACTTTAGGACTAAAAAGGACTTACCAAAGAAATATTCTAATGTAGACAGTGACATTACCAAGACCAAAGGTAACGCAGTTTAAGTGATCACCATTTCCTTCAAGTGATATTCTATCTAGAAGAGAGGAAGAATGAGCAGGTAACACTGAAAGACCTTGTTGAGAAGATGACAGAATGTGGTGACGGTGATGCATACTCTGACAAGCACATGAGGAGAAAGTTGACAGACTATTATGGTGACAATGTCATGTTCACGAGTCAGCATCAGAGATCTGATTTGGTTACCATAAGAAGTGAAATCAGTGGGATTTTGAGACAATTTCACAAAAATTGTGTTTCAATGGATGAGGAAAATGAGAAGTCAGCTATTATCCAAACTGCTGCAAAACTCATAAGATATGACATCATGCAGATGGACTCCAAGACAGACTATTACCCATCACTGGACATTATGAAATCTGAGGATCAAAACAAACAATATCTTCCAGAAAGTTTGATGTCATTGCTTCAGAAGGTGATACAGGGGAAAGATAGTTTGAAGGCCATAGCTATTGGTCAGGCAGTCACACAAAATACACGGCCTCGTCAGCTTTTATCACCAATACAACTTGGACTTGGAATTCAACTTCATCACAAGTTTGGATCAAACTTTTTAATTGAAACTTTGAATGCTCTTGGCTTTTGTGTATCATACTCTGAAGTACAGCGATTTGAATCCAATGCAGCTTGTCAACTATCAACTGATGAGCAGGGTTTTGCAACTGAATCCTTTCTTCAGTATACAGCAGATAATGTTGATCACAATATATGTACTCTTGATGGCACTGGTACTTTCCATGGAATGGGCATGATAGCATCTCTTACACCAGCTGGGAAAGCAAGTTACCGAGTATCTAGCGCCAGACCGAATGAAGAGGATATAAAAAAAGGTGCAATGATATGCGTGAAACACTACCAGTCCCCATCAAACAAGTTCAACTTTCTGTCTTTCCTTACATTGAGAATAGAGAAACCCCAGAGCTATTTCTTCGACAGCATCCCATCCATACTATGGCCACTTCGATCTCCTGCACCAGGATGGTCTGGGACAATGCAAATGTGCCAACGAGGGAGTTATCCGGGAAAAGCCTCAGTGACATTTCTTCCAATGATAGATCTCAGTTCATCAGACCAATCTTGTATTTTCAGCACACTCAACTTTGTCGTTGATCATTCTAGAAAGTATGAAGTGACACCTGTTCTTACATTTGACCAGCCACTCTTCTGGAAAGCCACTGTCATGATTGAAAATGAACCTGCACACAGTCCTTCGAAATCTGTAGTCCTTAGACTTGGGGGATTCCACACTCAGATGAGTTTTCTAGGTGCCATTGGTCATCTCATGAAAGGAACAGGTTTGAAAGAAGTGATAGAGTTGGTCTATGCTACAAATGCAATTGACAGCATCCTAGCTGGAAAGGCAGTATCTCGTGCAGTCAGAGCACATTGTCTAGTTGATACAGCTCTTCATTCTTTGCTTGTGTCTAAAACTTGTCGGGTACAACAACTTGAAGGTCACAGTATTGAGGACAATCAGGAAATGGAGGCTGACGAACTACTAGCTGGCGTGAATCATCTGTTTGATACTGTACTGTCAGGAGAAACAACTATTGAGGAGTTCTGCTGCCATGACTCGTTGAAATCTTTGGAAGCAAGAATGGGTGACATCATAGAAACGTGCCTTAAAAGCAGAACTGCACAAATCTGGATAAGTTACATGAAGATGGTATCATACCTGAAAACTTTCATACGAGCAGAGAGAACAGGTAACTGGCAGCTTCACTTGCAGTCTGTTTATGCCATGCTTCCCTTCTTTGCAGCAGCCGGACACAATTTGTACCTGAAATCTGCATACCTCTACCTCATGAAGATGTTGAATCTAGACAAAGAACACCCAGATGTATTGGAAATGTTCAGAGCAGGGCATCATGTGATCCGCAGAAGTGACAGGTATTGGGCCGGACTATCCTCTGACCTTATTATTGAGCAGGTTCTAATGAGGAGCCTGAAGACATCAGGTGGACTAACAAGAGGAAGGGGAATGACAGAGTTACAAAGAGCCAGGTGGATACAAGCAATGCCCCTTTGCACTGAAGTCAATAATGCAATGCTGTTCTTGACAGATCTCGACACAGAGACAAGTACACAACACAAAGAATCATCTACAGCTCGCCAGAAGAGTGACACAGATGACATAGATGTTCTTCTGAAATTTCTGCATGATAGAGATCCTTTCAACGCCAGTGATGACAATTTGGTAAACATCGAATCTGGAGTTGTAGCTGAATCGCAAGTCAATGCTGACAAAGCAGAAGAAATCGGATGGAATGTTGTGAAGGCTATGGAGGGACACACAATCAGCAGTTACACCTTTAAGAGATCAATGCAGGTGAAAACAATGGATTCTCAGGTTGGTCTCAAGATTGATGATGATGTTGTACACGTAGATCCCCAGCTTCTCTTCCAACGCTTGGTAGCTGCAGCAAGATTGGACAACACAGATATCTCTGCAGTATTCAAATATGAACTCAGCACAATTCCATCATCTTTATTTGACACAAATGGATTACCAAGGGAACCAGTTAAGCCTTAAATTGCAGACGCATTCTGGAAAATGGGACTCTGTGGAGTTGAGGAGATCCCTGCTGATGATATTCTCTTCGTTATAGATGGCGGATCACTTCTGCAGAAAATTCCATGGTTGAAAAATGAAACCTTCTCAGCTATTTGTCAGAGATATCTCGATTACTTGGGAAGCAGATACAAGGATGCAGTTATTGTGTTTGATGGCTACAAATCAAAAAGTTCAACAAAAGATGCTGCTCATCTTCGACGATCAAAAGGAACTGTTCCACAAAGAGTACACTTTGATGAAAACATGCATTGCCGATCTAAGAAAGAACACTTTCTGGCTAATGTGGAAAACAAACAGGACTTTCTCAATATGCTGAGCAAAAAAATCACAGAAGTTGGATACCAGACAACACATGCACCTGCAGATGCTGATAAGCTAATAGCTCTGACTGCAGTAGAACACAGCTCCGAGAGAACAGTGGTCGTCGTTGGCGAGGACACAGATTTATTGATCTTGCTTCTTTACCACAAAGATGACAATGAAGGGAGGGACATCTTTTTCAAATCTGATATTGTAAGAGGAAAAACAAAAGTATGGAACATACAGAAAACAAAATCGATTCTTGGATCGAAGGTCTCATCTGTTCTCCCAGTGATCCATGCCCTGACAGGTTGCGATACAACATCAAGAGTCTTTGGATTAGGGAAAGGTGTATCTCTGAAGAAAATTTCCTCCGACCAAACTCTTGTCAACATGTGCACCTCCTTTCTCTCTCCAATGGTGAAGGAAGATGACCTGCTACAAGCTGGTGAAGGCATCATCAGTGTTCTATGCGGAGGTGACATCAATGAAAACCTTGACCGACTCAGGTTCCGCAAATTTGTTCAGAAAACAACATCATCGCTTGTAACAGTTCAGGTTCATGCACTGCCACCCACAACAGACTCGTGTAGGTTTCACTTGCTGAGGACTTATTTCCAAGTACAGGACTGGATACAGCGAGATTCCTCCTTGGAACCGGAGGACTGGGGATGGCAGAAGACTGAGAAGGGACTCCTGCCAGTATGGTAATCACTACCACCAGCACCGGACTTCCTGCTCAAAGTGGTGCATTGCAAATGTAAGCAGGGTTGTGAAACAAAACGCTGTATGTGCCGGAAACATGGACTGAACTGCACTGATTCCTGCTCAGAATGTAGAGGAAGCTGTTCCAACTCGGTGATGTGTGAGATTGATGCTGAAGATGACTGATTCATACAGTTGAGTAACAATAACATGTACATTTCAAAGCCAGACTATGGTTCAAGGGGAGATAACTCTGGTGAAGGAGTAGTGAAAACATTGCTAAGTATTCATTTACTAGTCATAAATGTGAAAACTCTCAACTGTTTTTTGTGTAATTTTTACCATATAATGAGAAATAAGGATGTTATGTTCCCCGTTCAATACAACAAAATGGCAACAAAATATACCCTAGGGTACCCATAAAGATGACATTTTTTTAAATATTTCCCCTCATCCCATGGTTAAGGACTTTTACTATGTTAAACTAGGGACATTGACCTTACAAAATAACCAAAAGAAAATTCTGTTGCAATTTTGTCCAATCACTCTAAAAAAATTGGCTAAATGGACTGTACTATAAATAAATTCTTATTTAATTGTATTTTACATAAATATAACATATTAATTTCAACTAGTTCAGACCTGAACATACTTCTCATTATGAAGATGAACTATTTTAGTTGATGGTTTCCACGAATAATAAAAGTCATATAGTAATTACCGAAATAGAAATGTTTTAACAAAATAAAATATGTTGCATTAACCTGCTTTCCAATGGCACCAAGTTGATGGTAAACCACTGCCTTTGGTTAAAAAGACTATCGAGGAACGTTTTCTCATAAATTACTAGTATTTAATGCCATCTTTTCATTGAACAAATCTGGTCCATTTGATTGAGTATTGCACAACAGTTACAGTGTACCCGGAGGAGAGTAGTCATGATCGCTTGCCAGATTTCTTTAGATATAATCAGTATTTACTGCTGCTCACAGTGGACCTGTCTGCCTAAATTATTACATTTCATATGCTGAAAGTTGTGAATATCGGAGCCAGCCAAAGACTAGTATATAAATATGCATATAATAATTCGGTATCTTCTGAATTGCTGTGGTAGTTACAACAATATCGATTTTACTTTCAAAATCAGAGTTTCATAATAAAGTTGTGTTAAGTACCCCAAACATCTAAAACTAAAATATGATGCTGTGAGAACTTTACGATAATTTGACTGAATTAATCACTCCTAACACAAGAAAAGTAGATTTGGCAACACATTTTCCCACTGAAAAATTACTCAATTTGACAATTTAAAAATTAAGGACTGAAATTGTAATGGTGCTGATTTTTTTAACCAAAATAACTATTGCCCTACATAATAACATTTAGGTTTCAGATGTCAAAACATCACTTTTGTTACCAAGTTGACTTTCACACATTAAAACATCTTTTATGTTGCAGAATAAGGAAGTATTTGCTTGATGAAATGTGAAAAACACATGTAAACGTGTAGTTGAATGCTATGACAATAAAACTTGACCTTTTACATGTAGATTCATCTTTAGGATTGACCTTTCCTACTAAAGGTGAGATATATAAAGAATCTCACCCACCTTTTAATATCAAATATATCAATATGAGTTGATTAAACTTACAAATATCACAAGGGGAGATTTTATTTATCATTCAAAATCATTCTTTAACATTTGATAGTAAAAATAATGAAGCACAAAATTGTAATTTCGCTTTTTCAGCGATCATCTCCGTGAAGTCATAGTATTGTGATGTCATCAACATTATGGCAACATAGCAGTGTTACATCATCAACTTTGTGACGTCATATCATTGTCACCAGTGTTCGCAGTGATTTCAAAGCCTGGTGGCGTCATTAACAGTTGATGTAATAGGATTGTGAGGATTTGATTGTAGTGATATCTACAATGTTTATAATGATTGTAGATATTGTGTGCCATATGTACTGTGGAAGCCAGTTTTGGATGATTAATAGATTTTTTGATTAACAATTAATGGAACTTGTACACAATGCACATCATGTTTGGTTTGAAAGAGGGAACTGGGAGCCCAGTGTACTGTATTGTTTGGGCTGCAGATCAAATGAGCTGATCAAATATGCGCAACACTGGAAGACACATATGAAATGTAGAAGGAATCAGGTCTAATTGATATTTTAATAATTCATATTTCACTTTTACGTTCTCAAATGAATACCATTAAATAAACCTTTTCATGCTGAAAATGAAAGAACATTAATCAATTTTCCTTTGGGTTTAATTGATTTTATGTAATAACCATGTTCAATTGATTTGTGTGGCTTATTGAATGGAATTAAAATGAAAACTTTACAAAGTAAAACTTGATATATAAAATTTGATATAAGCAGCATTTACACCCTAATATAGAAATCTACATAATGTAAAGAGTGACAATGATAATGAGCAGAGCAAAGCTAAGAAAACATAGTTGGGTTTGTCTACTCACTTCTCCCATTGGTGTTGCTGTGCCATAGTGACAATAATGTTTACAACTGAAAGGGTTTGATCATCTGATCCGAATGAATGTCATATCAAACATTGGATATGTGACATTTTGACAGAGGCCGAATAGGGGGAATATGGTATATATTAGAAAAGTACGACGCCACACTGAAGAATTTTGTCTTTTGCTAATACCACCATTCCACCGAGAATACGACCCCACTACGATCGATTTTGGTGTCCCGGGCATGCACACTCTCACTCACTCCCACTCAGATCGCACTGAAGTCTTGAGTACATCCCCATGTTCGCAAAAAGTATCTCCCTTCCTCGCTATTGTTCGCATATTCTGGCAGAAGGATTTTGCGATTTCGATTGTCTGCACAACTTCTGCGATCGATGCGACTTGTATCTTGCTCGCAAATTCGCAAGAATGCGCTCGTATTGGACTTAATGGGGTCTTGGTACGGTCGTATGTCAACTGTATGATTAAGCCAAACTCACGCAAATCTATGAGAATTAAAGAAGATTTCCAAGTCTTGATGTATCTGTATCATACAAACCAAAGGATGGATAATATGATAATGGTGATGAAATTCTCTGTGGTGATATATGTGTAGAGTAACGGATCAAAATATGAATTATGTTGAAAAGTGAAACTAAATATGTAATTTTATGTAATTTATGTAATGATAGACTATGACACTGTGTTAATTAACCTACAACGAATCTACGAGAGAGCTGTATGACTTGAAATCTAAAATAAATCGAATTCAAACTTCTAAACTGTAATTGGGTTTCATGGCTAATGAATAATTGCAATATACGATATGGTACATTTAACAAATGTGACGCACATTAAACATCGTAAAAACAACTTTGTTAAATTTGTTTTTGAAAGATTTTAAATGCCAAAATAAATTGCTTGTTGAAATACGAGAAATAAAACGTCCGAGTTCATTTTTTAATGAAAAAAGGAAAAGGAAATAATATTCACTGGATAACACCTTCTACATTGTATAGATACACGACGTTTTGTAGCATATGTTCACTCCTCCATCAGAAGGTATTTAGGGGTATGATAAGGTATACCCAAACATTCAACCTAAGGAAGGAGTGAGCATGTACTCCGAAAGTTGTATATCTACATAATATCGAACTTATTATGCAGAAACTCTTGTTTTATTATGTTTTACATTTCTCAATTCCGCCCAAGCACAATTTTTATAATCTCAAAAACATGTCGATAAAAAGTTGATGTATTCCTTAAATTAATATTCAATACACCATGACGTGAGGTGTATAGCTAGTTGCAAAGTGTATTTCAATGGCTAATGAACGCGTTGTAGGCGGGGCAAGTAATCCAATTACGTTTTGATTTGACATATTGTGTCTTCATAGGCATAAATGGTATAGCTCTAATTGTTGCAAATCTGTATATTTGGAGACATGCAACATCAGGTACAAGTAAATTTATTTATGAATTGACTTCAAAATTTAGTAAGTTCATGGAGGTATAATCTTAAAAAAACGCTATGCAAACTTTGCGAAAATCCGCTACGCAGTTTTACACAGTTTGCATAACGTTTTTAAAGTTTATACCTCCATGAACTTAATACATTTTTATGTCAATTCATAATTAAATTAATATTACATCTATCACGCTAATGAAGATCATTGAACAATACTATTGCCAAACACACCAGTTGTATCCAGTAGCAATCATAACAACAAATTAAAGCTTGAAATATGTGAAATATAAGTTATTCTCTCCATTTTATAGAAAATAAAAATTAAATTTAAACACTAACACAAAAACGGTGGTATTATTTCCTTCTAGTGTTTTAAAATATTAATATTTTTTGGGTAAACGGTTCCATACTATTAAAACTCTTTGGTATGCATGACTCCGATCACAAAATTGTTGCATCCCTTATTATCAAACCTTCATATGACAGCAGTGTTTCACCCTACTGTCTAATAAATAGTTTACAATAATCATTTTGACATTTATCTGTTGTTTAAACTGTGCCAACTCTAATTTCGAATTTGGTAGGTATTAACGATCTGTCCCCTCTTATAATGTTCAGTGATTGAAAGAGGCTTGGGTAGTAGTGCCAATTTTTAAGGGCCCAATATTGTTTTTGATCTGTCAGTTCGTTTATCCGAAAATAACTTAACATTGGCCGTAATTTGATTGGTCATTAATAGACCTTGATATTGCGGTAGGATCTTTCAGATGAGGTAAAAATCTTCTTATCATGTGGCCATGATCTTCACCCTGGCAATTACGTTCAATTAATGAGAGATAGTTAACCTTTTGTACTCAAATTCACGTTCTTATACCTTGTGAACACTTTGACAGCTTAATCAAAACTACCCTTACATCCAGGGATACACATATTTAACACTTGCAGATCTTGTTTATCTGATTTTGGATATTGGGAAATGAGAACTAAGTGTTGATAACAAAAAGCTGCAATGCACATATATTATTGAAAATAAAATTCAAATGGAACTCCAACAAAACCAACTAGCCAGCAAAATTGGCCAACACATATTTACAGTTACACGAGGCATGTGTAAAGCATATGGAATTGGACATCTATTTGTCTGCTAGGTTATGCTTGCATAGATTAGCGAGCAGTAGAGCAGCTATTTGCCTGTCAGATCGTGACACATAATGTGCGAGGTTAAGCCATCTCTACTTACTGCTGACACTTCATGGATGTACAGATGCCTCTCTGTCAGTGGGCTGATTCAAGGTGACACCTCGCTGCATGTTTCATTGTTTCGGAGGGAAATCGAGTATCGCAATGGCAAATTTCCCGTTGTACTGAGCACAAAGTTTTAACACATTTGTGTAAGGTTAAACCACGATCTGTCAATCTTTATGCTGCTGTTTGTTGATGATTGTGTTTGAAAGAAGTAATGGCCCAAATTGTTTGCTCCACAGTGTTATTGTTGTTTCTTTGTCTTGTATCACCCTTGGTGGCATTGATGCAATTTATTATATTAAAAATCTAAATAAATTTAGTGTTGTTAAATGATTACCAGTATGGTGAAATTACTTTGGGTTTAATTACATCTTATATTGAACTGATATGTTTGGTTCACCGAGTTGAGATCTAAATGTCTAACATGAGCGAGAGATTTTGATGAAATTAAATCGCATGGGTGCAGTTAGATTCTCAGGTCGTTTCCGTAACAAGGGACATCACTCTTGTTAAATCAACCTTGACCATCACGAGATAATGTAAAAGCTCGTAAATAGTGTTACAGACAAAAAGGCTTGGATTAAATTAGTTTGGATTAATCTTTCATGAAAGTAATGCCATCACAAACGCTGTGCGTTCAATGAAAACCAAATTAATCTAAACAGTATAGATTCAATGAAGATGAAAGATGATGAAACATAATTTTGTGGAAAGGTGTAACAACGGAGCATAAACAAGGATGCTTGAGGTTCAACGCTTATATTGTTTGAGGGTACTATTGTTTACTTGAGTCAACAACAGATGTGACATTTGGTGTTCATCACAGAGAATGATGTTAATACGGTGTACATTTCTTTATCTGTTTCTGAAAATACAAGAAGTGTAATTAGAATTGGTAAGAAAACGATAAGCGTGTTTTGATATAAAACAAACAAAGGGAGGATAGTTTGATATCCTGATGAAAATTCCCATGGTGATACATATTTAGAGTATCAGATTGAATATTTATTTTGAGAAAAAGTGAAACTTAACATGTAATTATTAGACTACGGCACAGTGTATATCTGACAACGAATCCATAAGATAGCAGTATGACTTACACAAAAAAATCAAATCAAATTTCTAAACTGTACTCGGGTTTCATGGTTACCCCAGTGTGATGCACATTAAACATCATAAAACAAAAGCTTGAAAGTTTAATGTGATTTGTGAAAGGTTTAACATGTCAAAAATCAATTGCTTGTGGTCATAAAGACATACAACGTCTGACTTCAGTTCCTAATGTTTATCAGTATCAAGACGAACAAGCAAATGCTCAACTACTCCCTCTCAAACCCACGCTGAAATGGATCTTTACAAAAGATAATGGATTCATTAAATGGATGTAACATACGAAACCAATCAATTGTTAATGGGACGTGTAGTTTCGGTTTCTTCACATGTATACTTATTTTGCTCGATTTCAACTATAGTAATAATGATTATGACAGATTTTGGAATAAGGGGTAAATATGCAAGATGAGTGAAATTCTTTCAATTTAAACAGCACATATAGAATATTGACCAACGATATATACAATATATGGAAACGGACATATATTACAAACCGACAGATATTAGAGTATAAGCTCTTGACATCAAATGTTACTATTTTGGTATTATCTGGAATATTTTCTGGTAGGAAGCTAAGGAAGTCAATTGTATCTCAAGTGTAACTCTTTACTTTGTTAAGATATGGTTTTAAAAGTATATCAATGAAATTGCTCAAACGATGTGTTCCACAGCTTGGACCGGCGATTATCGGTCTTAAGGTTAGATCTTTTGGGTGTTCACAAACAATGTTATTTCCCGAAATAATTTAAACCGACAGATACGAAACAATATCTGGACTTCTCGTCATGTCACCCATCTCATACTAAAAGGAGTATCCCATACAATCTTTCCAGACGCATCTGCATGATCTGCTCAAATATGGATACACGGAACTGCAGACTAAAAGAACTTAAAATATTGCTGAAGAGAAGAGGATATCCTACACTCCTAATTGAAGATGGAATAAATAAAGCTAAATCTATAGACAGAAATGAACTTCTCCATGTGAAGAAGCAAGAACAAACTAATATTATGGACATTGCGTTTGTATCCACCCAAAACCCTCTAAATCCTGATCTATTCAAAGGTATGAGAAATAATATACCCCTTCTAACATGTGATGAGAAAATGCGTAATGTTGCTGATAATATTAACTTTATCAAAAGTAAACGTCAAAGCAAAAATTTGAAAAAACTATTAACAAGGGCTAGATTTACAGTAAATAGTGAATCCCCAGAATTCAAAGTTTATAAATGTAACAGAGGGAATTGTGGGACATGCCATCATCTTTTGGAGAGCTCCAGCATAAAATTTCACAACAAAAAGGAACGATTTTATGTGCGCTTCAATATTTACTGTGCGGCAAGAAATGTAATATATGTTATTATTTGTCAAGGGTGTTCAGGGGAATATATTGGACAGACTGAGTGTCTCAGAGACAGAGTTCGAGTACACAAGTAGCAGATTAAATACCCTGAAACACGATGTATTCCCCTTAGTGCGCACATTGACAATTGTGCTAAAGGCAAAGATATAAAATTTCAAATATTTCCATTTTACAAAATGGAAACAAATGACAGACTGGCCAGAAAGTTGAAAGAAGATTACTTTATTAGAATGCTTAAACCCAATTTGAATGCATACTTATATATTCATGTATAAATGTGTTTGATTCTATCGCTTGCTTAATGACTGTGACGTCATACCTGTGTTACGTCATCACTATTATGACAATCTAACGTCACAATTGTTTTGTACTCCCTGAAGATTACAATGAAACTAGTAGGAGTCTATTGGTGTTGTGTGTATTGTTACGACACACAATAGATCTGTGGTACACTGACCTGTCCTACCACATTCGAGTGTGCTTCCCCTGCACTTTATATTTTACCATACACTAATTGGATAATCATAGATATCCTGAAAATGAATCTCCATATGTGATGTGAAAGTATGCTTACAATGTGCCGCTTTCTCACAGGACAAAAAGTGGTGGAATCCGCTTGCCGGATCCTTCCGAATTCTTCCGGATTCTTCGCTTTCTGGCAATTTTGGGGGGAATCAGGAAATCCGATTCCTCAACTTTTTGTCCTGTGTCTAAACATTTCGGTTATTTAAGTACCAAATGTCAACTATTAACATATAAAGTTTATCTATATGTAAATAATGGGTATAAACATGAACGTGCATTTCTTTAAACAATCAATCAATTGTTACCACCATAGGGAGTTCAAAGACAAATACTACCCTGTGTCTATCTGTAGGTAGTATGGGTAGTATAACATTGTCAATGCTCTTTTGTTTTGACTACATACATGTACTTTCAAATACGTTAAACTTCAAATATTGTCATACTCATGCACAATTTCGTATAGTGTCATATTAGAACACAATTTAGGAAGTGTCATATTCGGACTAAACTTTGTTTAGTGTCATATTCGGACACAATTTCGTATAGTGTCATATTATAACACAATTTAGGAAGTGTCATATTCGGCAACGACTTTGTTTAGTGTCATATTCGGACACAATTTCGTATAGTGTCATATTAGAACACAATTTGTATAGTCAAAAGCGCACACGCAAACGTACTGTTGTAGAAGTTTTACTTCGTTAGGTCATTTTCGGACTTTGGTGACACAATCAATCAATACATGTATTTTCTATGTAAATAACTGCACATACGTGTATTTGGTATTCATTTTGGGATATTAAATACCATAAAATGTGTGTAATAAGATAATTGAATTGACATAAAAGTGCTCTGTTGCTCTTGACAGTTGTAAAAACAAAGCTTCCACTGTCTTCCAAAATAAAAACTGTGTATAATGTCTCTTCAACGGACTGTATGTCATGTCATACAACTGATTTAAAACAACGTACACGAATGCTATATGTAATGTCATTTGAATGCAACCAAGTTAAATATTTTCACTTTTATTCATTTATTATCATGATGAAAATTCCATTTTCAGTGGTTAGTCGAAACCAACTTATGAGAACCAATATTGGGGATCTGTTATACAGTACAAATATATATATAATTCATATCACTATGTTTGGCTGGAATCTTCTATCAATGGAAACTCAGATTACTCAATTACTTTGTCGTGTCCATCACCACTTAGCTCTTAGGTAGCTTTTAATGTTACTAAAAGCATCAGAAGGTTAACACTGAAGTATCTAAATGTGTTTTCTGTACGTATTCACTCACCTACAGCCACAGTTATTTTACTATACTTCGCTTGCTTTGTATTAAAGGATTTACAGAGTGATTGTTGATATTGCTGAACATATATTTATGCATAAGCATATTCCAGGTGTATTCCAGGTGTCTTGATTTGACAAATATTACTTTTAAACACAAACAGCTTGTTTGTGTTTAAAAGTCATATTTGTCAAATTGTTTGTGTTTAAAAGTCATATTTGTCAAATCACGACACGTGGAATAGTGTTTTTTATCATTAAAAGGAATCGTGTTTAATTTCCAATGACATAATGTTCATTTCGGAACAACAAACAAACAAACATGAACAATATTCTCCCAATGCCTAATTTCTGTCTAGGGTTCCCAGTGATCACAATAATACTATGAAACACATTGAGTTGGAATTACAGACGCTCTATATCCTTTACCAATAGTTTCTTCCCAAATGTTTTATGTTAGACCAGTTGGAATATCAATTGTGAGCTTCCGTCAGTAGAGAGGAGTATTTACTTTTTAAAACAGGTCAAATGGATTCCGGGTCGTTGCACAGGTTATTCACACATCGGAGGAGTAATTTTTAAAATTATGCATTTTAGCTTATTTGTATATTCGGCATTGAGTCAGTGTTTTGTTTGTTAATATTCCTGAAAGCATTAACGTTTAAAAGAAGTGTTTATATTGTACACATGTAGTATTGATGTAGAAGTGTTTGTATTGTACATATGTAGTATTGATGAAGAGGTGTTTATATTGTACACATGTAGTATTGATATAGAAGTGTTTATATTTTACACATGTATTATTGATGTAGAAGTGTTTATATTGTACACATGTAGTATTGATGTAGAAGTGTTTATATTGTACACATGTAGTATTGTTGTAGAAGTGTTTATACTGTACACATGTAGTATTGATGTAGAAGTGTTTATATTGTACATATGTAGGTTTGAAGTAGAGGTGTTTATATTGTACACATGTAGTATTGATGTACAAGTGTTTATATTGTACATATGTAGTATTGATGTAGAGGTGTTTATATTGCACACATGTAGTATTGATGTAGTTGATGTGCAGACAAACATACATGTATAATCACTGTGAACAAGAGTTCATGATGAAAGGTTTAGTTTTTAATAGTTTATATGAAATTAAATGTGGTCTTGATTAGAAGTACTCACCCGCAAATATGTCTGTTCACTCGATTTCCGCTTTCTGTCAGTGTTTAATATTGTACACTTAGTTAATGAAAAGTGAAACAATGTTTTACGGATTATTTCCCTTTTATCTAATAATCACAAGTGTAGACCAGTTTTAAAGAAGCAGATTGTGTGTATCGCCTACTCCGTTCATTAAGAGCTTACAAAAAAAATTTAAAAAACGAAAATAACCACATAGAGTTATTATATTTTATATGGCAGTTGTGTATTTATTGAAAATATCACACTCGGCCATGGAATGTTTTCAGTCGTCATACAGAATGTTACCAAGCATTAGATCCTGTCATTATGGTACAAGGACAATTGTGAATATTTCATTATTTCACTTCAACACAAAATCCGCCTTAATATTTCTTTAAGTGCAGTATAATCTTCAGCTATCATGTTTGTCCATGCTTCCTTATAGCCTGGTTGAATAACGATACAGTGCTTTAAATGTGAAAGGTTTACTCTTGTTTTCTGTCAGCATTTTGGGATAATATTCCTGTTTATGTAATGACACATTCAAGTACCAAGGGTTGGACAGATGTCATTTATCAATGTTAAGCATTCTTCATCATCGTCCATGCGTTTGGACGACCATCATCACTATCAGTCACCCATTAGCTATTCGCTAAATAACAATGAGGTGTTATTAGACAGACTCAAATACCTTGACACGTGGTTTTAAACTGCCAACTATGAAGTAGTGTGATAAACACCTACAGGGAGACATTCCAGACTGGTTCAGAAAGATTAGAACGTGCTTGGGCATACTAAACACAGAAAAACCCTGTATTTCCTGTATATTTCAACGTTAAATCCAGACAGTTTAGAGACTCTGGCACAATAGGGGGAGCGTGAGATAATAGCTTAAGAGCATAATTAAATCAAATATACAAAACTCTTGTGACAGCAAAGATGGACTTTGGTGGACAAAATACATTTAACAATTTAAATCACATGTTTCAGAGGACAATGAGAATGATGCTCCAAGAATTGCAAAGAAGCTTGTGCATGACATGTAAGATATTTCTTTCAAATAAAATGAAAAGGTTCATGTTATAAAGTCATGTATATCTTCATGACAAGACAGCCTTTCTTGTCCTTTAAGTATACTTAAAATTGTCCTTCTAGGTAATTATGTAAACTACCAAAGCAAAAGTAAAATCCATCTGATTTTTACATTGTTGTGACATTTCAAATGTGTGCAAAGAAAACATTTAAACTTTACAAAAACATTAATGTCACTTTGGAAAGAATAAAGTGTTCGATGTGAGTGTTTGATTTGTTTGAACGAAGTGAATAGGTTAATCTCTTTCTTCTTTTCACGCCCTCATAAACAGATGTTAAGTATGACAATTCTATTGAACAGCTTATAATGTGTGAAAACACATAAATTCAAGTTTTACTTTGAAATGAAATGACTGTTGTTAGTAAATTTTCTGTATTTTCATGTTTGAATGATGCTATTTTGTATAATTATATTTAATGTTCATGTCACAGAGAGGACAATTTGACATTATGAATGTTGCTTTAGTTGGTGCTTATATAAACAAATATATAAACCATTTGCGTTAACTTCGTCAATCAAGACACATGTAAAACCATCAGTTGAGGAGATTGCATTGCTGACTTAAACTCTACTATTCTCGTCAACACGCACAATTAGATGTCTTTGTGAACAGTGCTAAAGATTGTTCATCATAGATAAAAATATAACGGTTTTCGCATTGTATTATTCTTCTGTCAAAGGATTATGTGTCAGAGTGTTATGTAGGCAACAAATCATTTCCGTTTTAGATTTCAAAACATGTGTTTAGAGGGATCGATTTAGATTAATGTACATGTACATTTATGTTTGTCTGTATGTTAATTACATGTATGTTCAGGAAAATAGTTACTATGGTTTGCTTATCGTACGTCCTTGCACTCAATCCTTCATTTGCATGTTCTAAAAATCCATTTGTCCCAAATATCATTTCATGAATTATACACACATCTTTGGGTTTAATTCTAAACTGTTACTCCGTGATTGTCTAGGGAGGACATACATAGTTCTCATTATTTATCATAATACATGGATAGACCTGTGTCATTTTTGTAGTGTAGTCGCAACAACATGTATTCAGTAGACAGTGTCTCTTCCACAGCATACGACACGTATACACAGCCTTTGTTCAAATAGGGTGATGGGTTTGTGTATAATTAGTGAGATAATGACTGCAGGTGTCTCGCATAACTCTCTTTAGTTTGATGCTGATGATAGTTGTTTTTCATTATTGTAGACATCCAATGTAATGAAGACGTTAATGATAGACTGTGTAACTATTAGTTGTGAACATGAGGATACTTACATGTACGTTACAATATTTCGAATTTTATTTTGAATTGTCTGAATCAGATGGGAGAGCAACATACTTTATAGATAACGATGCAATTTTAAATATTGAAGTGCTGAATATGTGATATATTATATTATGTTTGTTAAGTTAATATTGAATTCATATTAAACCTCAATGCGTATTTAAATGTATTTTCCTAACATTGCTTGCTTGAATCTGACTGACTGACTTTAGTTCCGGTGTTCGAGACAGTATTAACTATATAATCATTGTACTGTCTTAATTTTTCTATTTGGGAAAAAATTCCCTAAAGAAAACCATATACATTCAAATTAACTAAAACTATGCATGACTGATTTCAATTACAAGGACTTGGAATTGGATGCTGTAAACTTCAATATTTGATGAACTAGATACAATTTGATATTATGTTGCTACGGTAGATAACACCTCTTCTAATCATTTCAAACTGAACGTACCAGAATTCAGTGCGACTCTTGAATTAAACTTTGATACATTTTGATAAAAATTTCAATTTAAAGGAGCCCCGCTGGTGCAGTGAAGAAAATGAGATTCTCAAAATAGTTTTCATGAGCAAATCTGTCTGACATCTTCTTGTTTGTGTAGGAGCAATATAAAAAGCATCATAAACGCATTTCATATAAGATTGACATGAAGTGATTATTCAATTATAACTCAAGTGATGATTTATTATTAATATACTTGGGTGAATAGCTCACATCGTGTATTCATCAAATATTCTTTTATTTTAAAAGGGCCATGTATTGTAAATTTGGTACTTGCATATATCTTTTCATATATCTGAGTACAATACTTTTATTTCAATGTCTTTTCAGTTACACTCTCTGTGTTGAAATAGCTTTTTTGAATGATCTTTTACGGGAATGATTGTCATTTAATTCAAAATGCATAAAATGTAGAAATTCACTTTAAATTTGTTAATGCATCTTTACTGTAGGACACCATCAATCAAGCCAAAACAAACTTGCTGACTCTTCTTTCCCGTCTAGTTCAGAAGATTCGAAAAGACGATTTTAACGATTTCTTAAAACGCATGTTTCTCAGAAAAATTAACAGATAATGTTTTGAAATTTCAAAGTTTATAATAAAAAAATATGATATCTGCCTATTTCAGCCGCGTGTATCACTCGTTGATTGAATTATCTTACATTATTTGTTGCGAAGTTTCTTTTGCGGTTGGATGTACACACAAGCTCTCAAAGATAGATAAACCATACGTTTATATCAAATCACAGTTGTGAATCCCTTCCTGTTACAGGTTTTCCTGACATTGATACTTGAATGTTATCATACAGAAACAGAAAGATATTGTTGTCAAGCCAAACATACAATAATTTGGTCAAGTATATTTGATGACAATAGTCTATTAGCTCACAAAAGTTGTCCACTGTTGGGTCAGAAATGAGTGCATCATCTATATGCAAGGATAAAGACTACAACCGATCAAGGGTTTGAAATTCATAAATTGGTAATGTTTGCAAATCATGGTGTAATATTGCCGCACCATTACCACAAGTGCTGTAAATGCGGGTCGTGCACCTGGTGCCCAGCGATGTCACAAATGACATCAGGACTTAAAGTCAGACAGACACACCTTTCAAGAGCATTTCGGTGGATACACATTCACTGTGATGGCAAGGTGACGTCTGGTGGTATCCTCTATGAACATCTGCCTCAATCGTGGATTTACCAGTCATTGATCCTTCAGGACGAGGATGGGTTCTAATGTTCTTCATTTACAGACTCACACCTGTGACTCGTACTCTGCACTGACCAAATTTTAAGAGTAGAGCCTTCAGAAACACAATCGTATACACAGAATTCTTGACATCGTTGGAAGTAACACAGCGTGTTACATAAAGTTATCAACAGGTTGTTTTCATAGTTATTAATGTCTTAAATCAATTGAGTTAAACATACAGGAACATTAAGGAGCACAGTGGTGTTATGGTAAGCGTGCTGGCCTTTCACTCCAATGGTCCCTGTTCGAATCCCGGTGGAGAAACCAAACATTTGTGACCTGGGTCTCATATTGCGTTGTGTCCTTGGGAAAGGCATTTCATCTTCATTGCACTCAGTCCACTCAGCTATTTAAATGGGTACCTGAGCACACGCAGTTCGGACATATATGGTCACGCAGAGCACTTGGTTGCGGCACCGAAAGTACAATTCCTTCAGGATAATAATGTACATAATGTACCGCCAGTGTGAAGCATTGGTACTGGATATTATAGTTTACGTCCATATATTTTAGACTAAGGTACTCAATAACAAATATGCCACACAATAAAACAATACATGCCTTTGTAATTATACTACTGAAATTGTATTGATAAAAACTTCACTTCACTCACACAAAGAAAATCCAATCACATATCAGATGTTTTCAAGAGATACAAATTATTGTTATTTTAGATGTAATTTTGCAAATGAAACTAAACTGCCCTCACATCAAATTGCAATTGATTGACAATCGACTTTAACAATGATCACTCATAAGTTTGTGCTACTCTGAAGGGAGTTTAAAACATTCTAAGAAATGAGCTTTACATTTTTTTGAATGCAAAATATATCACGAATAATTACAAAAAGGTTCGAATGTCATTACCTTAAAATATAACATTGACTTTGTGTTATGGGTATATTATGAAAGGGTCATTTGAGCTGAGGCAGACAGACAACAAATCCATTTCATGAGGACCGAAGCTACGTGTACCATATCCGATGAATGAGCACATACATGTGCAAAATAGTTTATATTTGTGTCACATAATTTCTTTAAAATGCAAGTTACACACATGTGTAGGTTTCGTGAAGTCATAAATGGATTAAGATGGGTAAGACATTCGGAGCAGTGGATTCATTAAAAATTATCAAGTCGTCATGCAGTTATGTGATCGTCGATTATTTTTAACAAATCAACAGGTTCAAGTGCATTATCCATTACAGCGTACCTCATGAGGTTCTGGTGAAAGATTCGCAAGCAGATTCTTATCAAACTGAGTGGTAAAAGGATCCTGGTTTATGAACAGGACCCTAATACTTTTAACTTTGATATGTTGATAACACAACGAAGTGGGCGCACACTATTGATATTCGCGCTTTGCTTAGTCTTAAAAAAATGTTTGGCGATAATATTTATAGAGGATACAACACAACCTTTATTTTATTTAATTTTCATTAAACGAATGATGTTTGCTTTTAATCGATCGAAAGCGACTATCAGATCACATGGTGTTAAATCTACGGGGGTAGGTATGCTCACCCATAATAATTAATAATAACAAGATAATATACCGTTTTGAAGGCGATACCAACATGTTTATGTTTGTACTCGAGCACATTTGTTGATCTGAACTTAACATTTTTTAATTCAAAGGTTGTATGATCAAAGACAGAATACTTGTAGTAGTGTAACATCTTATTAGGTTTGGCACATGTATAACCTTCAGTTATGTAAATGAATAATAATTAAACAATGAAATTTGGATATTAACATTCATTCCCAATCCATGTGTAATTAAAATATGTGCTTTGAATATTTTCAAATTGAACGTGTGCTGTTTTCAGTTTTTCTGAATATACATCCTGCTTCACTTTCCATACATTGCGGAGAATGTGCAAAAGATGAAAGATACTGTGATTTATCTAACTTGAAGATGACGTTAATGACATTTTACAAGCACCGTACCGTGACTGCAAAACACATGCATTTAAATTGAGTGTCAAACGTTTTCAAAGGCATTCTCCAATAGAACAGGGCAAAGGTCCTTGGTATAATTATATCTAAAATGATATTCCAGATAGTTTAAATTAAAAACATTACATTCGATAACTTAGAAATGACAATAGTTAGAATTGAATTGTCATTAATAAGAAGTAAGTAAAGTAACTGATTCAATTCAATTGACAGCACACCAAAGTGGTAGCAAACATTTCACATTTGACTACAAAACCTCTTTTTGATGAAACTGTCAATGCATGGTGATGATATTCATGTTTTGTTTGCGTTATGTTATACTAATATATAATGTATACATGTATATGTTACATACATTGCATGTTATGTTATTGCTTTCATGTGCATTGTTTCACTAAAGTGTTGAGTAAAATTTTGATGTTTCACAACAGTAATATCTTCAACCCTTAGCCCTTTTCAAGACACAAATTTACCATTTATTTGTCAGTTTTACAAAAACCTCTAGGTATTACCTCATATACTGGGTGACACCACCAATCAGTGAACCATCCTTCTAAGCTGTCTGCCACAGATGTTAGTTTCATAGAATAGCCGTTACATACAGACAATATTATATTTCAATGAAATGAAATGTGAACGCAAAAATAGTTAAATTATTCATGATTCTTTGGGTGGAATAAAAAGTAATGTTCATTTCTTAGAATGTTTAAACTCCTTTCAGAGAAGCACAAAATAATGATTGATTGTTGTTAAAGACGACTGACAAAAGAGTCGGGTTTTTATTTATTTATTTGAAATTTAGTGTGAAGGCGTTTTATTTCATTTCCAAAATGTCAAAGAAAATAACAATTATTTTTATTTCTTGAAAAGATCTTATATTTAATTGGATTTTCTTTGTGTGGCAAACACATGACACACTGTGTTTTTTTTTATTGAGTACAATTATTTCAATAGTAATTCCATCGGCGTGTAATGTTTTCTTGTGTGGCAAATTAGATTTTGAATACCAGAGTCTAGAATAAATTGATGTATGTTTAACTAAATTGATTTAGATAAAACAAAAACTACGAAAGCATATTTTCATAAGTAAATGTTGTTGATAAGGACTCTCCATTTTTTATGTCAGAAATTTTCACTTTATGTTTCTGAATGCCTAACACAGATCAGTACAGCGTATGAACCACAGGAATGAAACACGAGACTATGAGACGCTTAACATGTGTACCCATCATCGTCCTGTACTATCAATAGCTGGAAAGTGCTGCTTGAGGATATATACCTTAAATAATGGGTTAAAATCAAACCCTTAAAGATGCAACCATTGTGTTTCATAAAATATTATTTTACTTTGATACTTGCCAATATACCATATGTGATGATTTCAGTTCAAATCAGTTCACTCAACTTGAATATTCATCTCCAATCGCCAAATAAAAAACACAATTACTAGTTTCAAATTAAAATCATGCAACGCCATAACACATGTGCAGAAACCGAAACTACAAGTTCCATTTACATGCACATTGATTGTGAGACCTATTAAACATTATCAGCCTAAAGTTATATTTTTGACTTTTGTAAATAAGTTTCCAAAATTACGTTTGACTAATTGACGCGCTCCCCAAGCGATGTATTGTCCGGTTTTTGATCAGAAATCGATATTTGTATGTTTATATCGAAGGTATACAGAGTCGACCATCAACAAAATGTCATGTTTTAGCAACAGTTAGTACATCTCGATAGTATAACATCATTCATAACGTTTGACACATGTGACCCCAACAACACAATGGATGTACTTTTAATTGTCTCGAGACCAGTGTTCATGGAGAATATAACGTCAGATTATGAGGCCTGATATGAACTCTATTGAGTACATTTGTGATATTGTTGGTTGCCATTCACACCTGTGTGACACCCAGGTACAGATACCAGGTTAAGTGTGAGGCAGCATTACACACGGACTCGTGAAGCTAACCAATTAATCAATTCCAAGCTCTTGTTAGGGGCTACGTTGATGCGATCATCGACCGAGCAAAAAGAGGATGCACTCGTTATTGACTCAACACTGTTGTGGACACCGTATGTGAGCTCATGGAGTTATATCATCATCTCATGTTTGACAATAGACTTGAATTTTTAATAGTGTCATGTCTCTTTCATGTCCATTACTCATTTATATGGCATGCTAAACAACAAGAGCGTTTCCGAATTAAGCAGTCCTGGTGTTCTTGTATTCCAAAATGTCATAACATGTCTAAAAGCGCTAGTTTTACAAACGTATTTCAATTTGCTTATGACTGTCTTGATAATTACATCTCATATTGTTTCTTTATGTATACATTCAAGTATTCATGTCAACTGTTGAGGTTTGATCAAATTTGTATTGAGAAAATGTGTGGAAGGGATTTTTAAATGTGATTTGATATCAGTTATAAATGTCAACATGATTGTATAATAAATGCCTTGTGTAACTATCACACTGCATTGTCGTGAGAACAGCAACGAATAAACTCACGGGAAAAAGAAACGCTACCACTTTAGATTTGAAATTACGAAAAAAATCAAACTCAGGTTCAAACCAAACCACATGAAAACACATCGCCCAAACACAACAGTGATTGTTTCATATTGAAATGTGGTACCAAACGCATGATTTTGCCCAAATTTTCCCAAATTGTGGTTTTCACGTTTTTCATGCAAAGCAAACAAGACCCATTCCCGACCGGTATAAAACCAATGCGAATTGGTTAGTTAAACACCCACTTTGTAAAAAAAACATTTGAAGAATGACAAGATTAACTTTACAAGAACGTGAGCGAGCAGTCGGGATAATTGAAATGGGAGCCACCCACACCAACGTTGCAAGACTTTCACAAGACTAATGCAGCGTTAAAGTCATTCCGAACAGACCTCAGACAAGCCAAGATCAGGCCGACCAAAGGTCTGAACCCACCAGGAGGACCGACACCTGCGCACGGTTACACCTCAGAAACCGCTTCTTGACTGTGACGTCATCGGCGTCAAATGCCCTGGGCCACCGGGTAGGCAGACGCACAGTGTCCAGACGTCTAAGGTCTCATGGCATCAGGGTATACAGAACGTTCCGGGGACAGCGGTTGACAGCCGAACATCGTCAACTAAGACTGAGATGGGCAAAGACGGTGGCCATACATGTTATTAGTGTGAACTGTTTTCGTTACATTGAGCCTGGATTTCCCTGCACCGGGATCAGTCATAACCGTGAACTTAGACTTTTTGACCCCCGGACGAATATCGGAGACTGTGATGTTGATACCGGAAGCTGAATATGATATCGGCACATGTTCTTTTTTAATAAAAATTTAGTTTTCTTTATTTATTCTTCAATCTAGATAAAATACCTGGTAGCGTTTCTTTTGCCCGTGAGTTTATATACCTATGGTTTATTTATCTATATGAGCTTGTGTGTATGTGATAGTTGACTGTCAGTCAATAACGAATCATATGTCCACTCGCATATTGCTTATTCAGAATATTCGCTTGATCGAAATCCTTGGGGAGGCTATGGAAATTAGAGATTGGTATCAGTAGTCTTGCCATTAAGTAATCGGTCATGTTGTCCCAGCAATGTTTTTTTTATTTCCTTAGTATAGCACATCACTGAATGAATAACTATAATATGTTCTGTTGGGTGTCAATGTAATTTTACAATCACTCTATCTACACTTAATCAAACATAATCAATATGATAAACATAAAACTTACTTTTTACATTACTCTTACAAAACAAAACGAAGACGACAGACTTTGCTCATGAAAACTATTTTCAGAATCCCATTTTCTGAGCTTCACCACAGAGGTTCCTTTGAATAGAAATTGTAATCAAAATATATAAACATTTAATGTGACATTGGCACTGAATTCGGGTAGGTAAACTTTGAAATGATTAGAAGAAGGTGTTATCTACCGTAGCAACAGATTATCACATTGTATCTAGTTCATCAACTATTGATGTTTCGAGCATCCAGTTCTTGGTCACTGTAATTGAAATCAGTCATGCATATATTTAGTTAATTTGAGTGTAGAAGGGTTTCTTTTGGGATTTGAACATGATAACAGTACAATGATTACAGTTAATATTATATATATCCAAAAGCGGAACTAAAATCAGTCAGTTAGATATAAAGCAAGCAAATTTACAAGAACTACATGTTATATAAACATTGCATTCGAGGTATAACATAAACTCAATACCAGATTAGGGACATGACATATAATGTCAAACATTCAACAATTGAATTTTTCAAATAGTATCGTTTTCATGTAAGTTCTTCTCCAATCTGATATTTAAACATTCTAAAAATATAATTTTTAAAAAATTGTAACGTAAGTATTCTTTGCATTTATTGTTTATATTACGTGACTGTAATAAATAGTTACACACTCTTAAATCAACATTCTCGAATTCTCGTGGATGTCTACAATACATAATTAAAGAGCCATCAAGTGTGTTAGTGTTTCAATACAAACTTATTTGTGGAAAATATACTTATACGGTAAATCGCTAGAGAAATCTTTATCTACAACATGACATGTTATAATAATTTTTATATCACGACAATGTAATTGGTTTCAAAGAGAAGTAGGCGTAACGCGCGTCAAGGGAATTTGAAGTCATATTAACATAATTCCCTTTATTGCATAAAACGTACGCAACAACAAGCGTTTCCGAAGCTTGAAGGCTCGTCTATAGCTACCCACGTGCCTCTCTTGCAAGTTGGGCTACCCTTGTCACACATTACTGAATGTGACGATTGTTTTATAAACAAATTTTCTATATGTCCTGAGAATATACAAATTATTGATTAATGTCCTTTTTTTATTGAGATAAGACCAGAAAATTATGACAAATAACTTATTTTCTCATTGATTATAAAATTCAAGCAAAATACATAGTTGGCTAAAACATTTATTCTAATATCTGTAGCAATTAGATAGAATGGTAAATAAATAACTGCCAAAAATTATATATTTCGATTTCTTTCATTGCTCATACACTTTGATTTTTTTTTCGTTTTTTTGTATGCAGTGTGTGAGTTAGACCACAATGGTTTTAGCTAGAAAAGAATAGACTTGATCTGTACTTAGACTGGAAAACACCTTTACTAAATAGTGCAATTTATCGGCTTATTTTGGTCCGAAAAATTCTGTGAAAGCTTAAGTGAATATATTTCACGGAGATAGATTTTTGCCCATTTTCCGATATGTTATTCAACATCCTTGATGGCTCTTTAAGAACATTACAACACAATTATCTTATGGTATTGGCCAAAGAAAACATATTATCACAAATATGTACATAATATTATTTGGTTTTCATTTGCTAAACTTCTGTTAAGACCTCGAATACATTTAACAAGAACGCTGTTGCCGAAGAGAACTAATCAAACAATCTAAACTGGCATCAAGAAAGCAGATATTTTCACTAGTGGTTTTCATAGCATTGCTACTTATTGTCCAAATCATTTAAATTATTGGATGCCAGATTATAAGACATGAGATGTAGTAATGCTATATTTGAACTCTATATATTTCGGGGGCGGGATAGCGCAGTGGTTAGCGCGTTCGTCTTCGGATCAAGAGGTTCGAATCCCGCCAGGGGCACGGCAACTTTGTCTACAGTAGAGAACTGTTCTACACGCAGTAAGGTTTGGGTGCAATGGTACACTGAATTTCAGCGTAGTACCACCCATGGTTCGCTAGTTCCAGCCGATGCTCGCAGGTTTCACCGCAATGCATAGCCACATGGCGTTGCGGGCTTTCTCCCTGCCATAATACTAGCAGCCGCGATATAAGTGAAATACTCTTCAAAGCGGCGTTAAACCACAACTCACTCACTCACTCACTCTATATATTTCATTTAAAAGATTTGCTTTCTTGTACAAGCAAATTCCATATTATTTACTTAGTTTTCGAAGAAAGTTCCATTTTATAACACTCTTTGTGAAATATCTACCTGGCTGTTATTGAAATGTTTAGCTTTAATTTGAGATTTTACAAGCGCTTTTAATGGAGCAGAGTTTGCATTTGTTTTATGTCCCTACACTTTCTTGATAACTTGCTTACGCGATCAGAGCTAAAAAATCATAGACAATCCATTATAGGGAGGGATGCTTTGACATCTTCACCACAAAGTCAATATCGTTTGCCCACTTGCTCATCGTTAGATTTGATTACAAAGTTGCTTTGAACATCTTATCTCAAACAGATGGTGAAACAGTGTCGTCAGATTCCGTTCAAAATTCATGACTGAAAGGCATATTTCTTGAGCCAAATCAGTAAATTAAGCGTTCTTTATTCATGAAGAGGTATCAGCTGTTAATTCTCAGTAACTGGAGGCGGCATTCCATCATGCCTGCGGCCTTTACCTCTTTTGGACACTCGAGCATGAAGTCAATTATATCCCGATACTCCTTTTGCTAACAAACCGCTCGAAAGAATTTCTTAATTGCTATTTGATTAACAAATGTTCTTGTAGAGAAAAAAAATAACTGATTAAACACGTTTTTTCTGTGAAATTTGTAAGATAGCTCAATCCTGTTATCTCGTATAATGTTGCAATAAATTATCGGTTAAAGTCCCAATAAACGGTCATATTATGTTGTTTCTCTGTTTCTGCACTCCTTCCAAACAAATTCAATGATACTTTAAAACAAAAGTATCGGAATGTTTTGAATCCCTGCCAGCTCTCACACTATGTATCTTCATGGGATATTTATTACGTCGCCATGTTTTGACGTTACGGAATAAAAGGCGCATGACAATGCATACCCACTTATGAATGATGTCATTGGTGTACATACATCACATACATATTAAAGAAGGGAATATTCTAAAATTGAGGGTTTAGTTCCCGACGCATTTATCTATATGTTCAATTAATGGAGCGACAGGGGTTCCCATATTTGCTTCTTGTGGACCCGCGCTCCTGATCAGAGTGTATCCCCCATTTGTCCAATGTAATTTTTGTTACATCCACTGCATTTGATAACAAACATCAGGTTTTGCGATGCGCATGTCATATTTTCCCATGCATGAAATAAATTGCAACTTTTATAATTAAATTATTTCCCTTGTAATACCCCGACGTGTATCCCCTGTCAGTGTCCTCTCACAGTAAAACACATTTTGTGTGAGTGTTGGGACACTGCACATATCAGGGAAACTTTTTACCCAAATATTTCAATTGCTAAAATTTTTAGTCACTTCGGTGAACATAGAATATAGACTTCTAAAAGGCAGTTAACCTTTTTGATAAACTATAATGTTTATATATTCTATATCAGCTTTTAACCAAATTGTGATAATTTGCTCATTTTTTTACGACCTTCGTGTCGTTCTTGTATGCTTTTGCTATTATTTTAAATATCTAATTTTCTCGCCGCTAATGGCTGCAATGTTGCCCAAGTGGCGTTAAACAATAACTCACTCACTCACTCACTCCTTTGTAATAAGTACGGAAAAGTACCACAATTCGTTTGTTCACATCTGAATATTGATTTGTCATCCTGTCTTGACTGGTCACATTTAGCCTTAGTTAATGTTTGTTTGATACTTCGGCTCTGCCTTTTGAAGTGATACATGTGAAAATTTATCTTTTAAGGTATTGCACTACTGTAAGGTATGGAATGTCTCTTTCAGTTTAGAGAAGATATTCGTGTTTCTATGGTTAATTGTGGATACCTATTGCAGTCTCCTTTCTTGTATTTTAAGTTCTATTTTGTTCTTTGATTTTAAGGAAATCATTTGGATTTTGCCGCCTATGCAAATGGCGTCATCGATTTGTCTCGGATAGTGTCTTTGTAGTAATAAATTTATCTTTCAGTTAAATTAGTCTATATTCTACACGATCAGAACTTGAAACTATCATGCAAACTCGTCAAGCTAATGAATATAGAACACTGTTTTTGTATGTCGTGGATGAAAGGAGTTAAAATCCAAATATTGCTTTGAATCAGTCTGTTTATATTATACATCCAGTCTGATTAAAATCGACGGTTTTCCGTGGAATAAAAAATGCAAAATAGTGCATCTACCGGGATACGAACTCGTTCGTGGGTTTCCACGCCAAACCGTCTGAAAACACTCCGTACACTAGCGTGTTCGGGCGCAATTCAGCTAGCCAATCAAAAGATGCCCAACAAATGCTTTCGGTGCGAGAAACTAGGGGCAGATAACTCCAAACAGCTATCCTTTTGTCTGTTCCGAATGCTTTCAAAACCGCAACCGTTTAAATACTATGATGTGATTGGTCAGCTATTTGACTGGGTTTTGGCTGCGCTAAACTGGTTCTGAACACACGCCTATACGGGGTGTTCTCAGACCTTGTGGCGAGGAATCTACAGAACCTGTTCGTATCCCGGCAGATGCAAAATTTTGCAAATTTTATTCCTCGGAACAAGGTCGATTTTAATCAGACTGATTATACATCCATTTTAAGGCTGTTCGAGATGGATAGTTTTACATTTAAAAGGGGAAGCTGTGCTTTGCTGACTTTCTTTGTAATTCAGTTGTCATACATTCTAAGTCAGTTTCGCTCCTTTTCCATAGGATGAAACAATCATCTAAAATCGCTTCCGTTGTGTTTGGTATTCCGGACTGAATTCTACCCAAAGTGTTCAACTTCAACTTTAGAGTACCAAAATTTGTCTAATTATATACATAGCTAAGGACAGGTGTGACATAAATTGCTGCCATTTGGTCCCAATCGCGGTCCCTTTAATCTGTCTGTAATGGGCGCCGTCGAAAGGAAAGGTGTTGATATTTAGGATGAACAGTATACATTAAACGATGAATTCTTTTGATACTCGTTCTGGTATAACTGATGGATGGTCACTACATAGTGTGAAACCGGTATGGGATTTAGAAAATATAAACTTCTACCTCACTCAATGCAATAAACATGACATCAGTCAATAAATGACAGACATCCTCTCTAAATTACAGGATATATAAACGGAAACCTTAGCTGATCACATTAACTCACAAGTTACAGTTAATAAACTGCAGAACTTTGGCTCAATAAAGACTTTTTTCCGATTATACATTTGATATTCACTTTATATCGCTTCTTCCCTCAATTGAAGATTCTATCTTAATAAAAAGTAATCATTATTACTAAAGCAATTATCAATCTCATCGGTCGAAATGTCAGTGTCTAACTGTCTGGATTTCCCATTGAAATAAACAGTATCTCCTTTGTTGGTGTTAAGTATGTCCGAGCACGTTCTAATCTGCGGCTGTTGACTGAACCAGTCGGGAATTTCTCGTTGTAAGTGTTTATCACATTACTTCATACTTGGCGCCTTTAATCAACTTGTCATGGTATTGGTGTCTTTCGAATAACATCAGAATGTTATTACGGACAATATAGACAATAGCTAACGTGTGACGGAGAATGTCAGATCATCTGTCAATAGAGACACTTACACTCTATCAATATCTTCAAAAGATTACACATACTAACAGACACACCATACACACTGACAGGCAAATCATGAACACTGACAGACACACCATGAAACCGGCTATACACACCATACATACTAACAGATACGTAATGAACACCGACAGGCGGTTAATGAACACTTATAGACAAATCATGAACACTGATAGATAATCCATGAACACATATGGGCAAATCGTGACTAATGAAAGACACACCATGAACAATGACATACACCGTACACACATTCCAATCATGAACACAGACAGACAATGTATATGGACGCTGATGTACAAATAGTTCACACTGACATACCGAACATACACACTGATTGATATATCCTATATACTGACAGATAGATCATACATTCTCTCTCTCTCTCTCTCTCTCTCTCTCTCTCTCTCTCTCTCTCTCTCTCTCTCTCTCTCTCTCTCTCTCTCTCTCTCTCTCTCTCTCTCTCTCTCTCTCTCTCTCTCTCTCTCTCTCTCTCTCCTCTCTCTCTCTCTCTCTCTCTCTCTCTCTCTCTCTCTCTCTCTCTCTCACACACACTACTCTGCCGACCTAATGCCACTGGAATTTCTATTTTAGAGTCACCTTGCCAAACAAATTGATCGAGCGCTACATGATATATACGTCTGCAACTGGAGAATCAACGTTTAAAAGTCTATCAGGCACAGTGTAGTTTTATCCTTGAAATGTGTACTTCAGACACGCATCTCAATTACAGTTTTTTTTTTATTGTTAGCAATTGTAATGTAAGGCCATATAAATGTTGTCTTCGTTCTTATCACCAATTGCTTATCATATGCTTCTAAATATTATTTTTGATCGGGACGATGAGGAGGCTCACAGTGATATAATCACATACTATGTATAATCACCTATGCTGATGCCTTTATTCCCGTAGGACCATCAATCACTATTTTGCCAGAATCCTATAGCAAGAAGTAGACTAGTAATGCATTATAACCAGACATTGTAATCTTCACTGGATAAACTCAACCTCTTACTTGGACACGATGTCAGTGATGGAGAGAAATAGTAGGCCTACAAAGACATTGTTGCGGTTCAATATTGTGATGCATGAATATTGTTGAAAAAAAGAACATTATACATTATTATATCATATAAAACATCCCAAAGTTCTTACTGTTTCATAAACATTCTGCAGACGTGAGGCAATGCATTATATATGTCTTACATCTCCTGATCTTAGAAGTGAAGAAATAGGTTACAGACGTACATCTGTAGGGCAATGAATGGTAACTAATTACCACCGTCTCTTTCATTTCATACAATGTCCAATCACTCTTGGGTCAGAATTCTATAATCTACAGATTATTTCTTAATGAATTTCATATATATGCATGTTGAATTAAAATATTATATTACTCTCAACGGAATTATTATAATTATGTCTAAAGCACGTACTGATCCTCATGAATTTTCAATCAATATCCTCTTACTCTAATGCTCAGAGATTCATGACAATGGAAATCATATCTTGAGTACAGAAATATACTATGAATCCATTTGCTTACCTATTTACAACTAATACTTTTTCTATTTACAACCTTTCGTTTTATAAAAAATTACTTCTGTACGAAAAAAGTATAATTGCAAATTCTCTTCCTTGAGGGGGAGGTTTTTCTTTCGTGATAACTGTGAAGCTTAATATACTTGCGAATATTAACAACAAGGTGATAAACATGGCCCTGCTGGGTAATCTAAGCGATCAAACTTCAAATCATATATTGATATAATCAATCACTTCAGAAAGGTTATCGGTAGGTGGCGAATGAGATTTCTTCCCCAATGTCATGGAATCAGTTTCATTCAAATTTTTATTTTAGGCTTGAGTAATGAAATTAGAATACATGATGGCGAAGAGAGGATGATCACAGGACGAAATGTTGTGGAATTCATTTGCCGGATCCTTCCGGATCCCCCCAATATCCTGTAGAATCTTGAAGAATCCGGCAAGCGGATTCCACCACTTTTTGTCCTGTGGATGTTATGCCTTTTCAGACATTCCGGTTCACAGGACATCATTTCTAATGTATCGTTCTTTTGCTAACATGCAGCTGATTTCATGTGTAATGAATTGTAAAGGACCGAAAGAGAACAAAGCATCAAATAAAATTCTGCTTTCCAAAATCTGTTTGTGTCCCAAGACATTATATTTAATGTTATTAGTTATCAATTCACAACAGATGAAAGGTGATTGTAAATAAATGAGTGCACAGTAGCACGTAACAAGACACAACTTTGACAAGGATATTTGTTAAATGATGTTTAACATTATAAAGCATTCATTGTGGGTCAGTTTTAGAATTTGTTCATATTGATTACATAATATGGTTAACACTTATTTGGTAATATTTCGGAGCTCTCTCCTAGATTATATTGTTGAGGTACAGAATAGCTACAAATGCATGAAAACTACTGATTCATGTGTGGATAACGTGTACAACACCTAGGGATGGATATGAACAGTATAAAAAAGTAAATATTCCTCTCTACTGACAGAAGCTCACTCTTCATTCCGACTCAATGGTGTTTTATAGGATTGTGGGATAATTGGAAACCATAGAGAGAATTTACTCGTTAGGAGTAATTTTCATGAGAAACACTGTTCAGTCAACATGATTTTGACATTTAGTTTAGACAGTCCTCTTACATGAAGTAATAAAACAAGAGGTGAGGTGAGGTGAGTTGGTGTTTAACGCCGCTTTCAAGAGTATTTCACTTATATCGCGGCTGTTAGAATTATGGCAGGGCTGTTAGAATTATGGCAGGGAGAAAGCCCGCAACGCCATGTGGCTATGCATTGCGGTGAAACCTGCAAACATCGAATAAAACAAGAATACTACGGTTTTTTTTATTAATGGGATACACGTGCTCTCTTGTGCTGCTTTACATTTGTCTTTTTACATTTGACATTTCATCAAACAAAAACAGCTTGCACATGCTTTTGCACTAATAGGTTTTCAGAAATATTACTGAACATACCTCCATTAATATAACATTCACCAAACCAAACGAAGGAAGAAACATCTATGTGGTGGCTTTTGTGAGTGACTACGGTAAGAAAACACATTTAACATACTTCAGTGCTAACTTTTGTGTGTATTATTAGAGGGTAAAAAAGAGCTAATTATTGATGGACAAGATATATTATTGAATGTAAGCCAATCTGGGGTGCCCTAAATAGGAGATTAGAGCCAATTATGGTGATATGAAATATATTTGTACTGTTCTCAAGAACTAAACAGTAAAACAGAATCCAAAATTGCCTGTCACAAACGGTTTCAAGAAACCCCTAAAAATGGAAGTTTCATCATGATGTTAAATGAACAATACTGAAAATGTCAATGCTCCAGTTTTATATTTTAAATTGGTTGCCTTAAAATGACATCAAAAATAACATCAATTATTTTGTTTTTATATATAAGTATGACTTCCAAAATAATAAGTATTTTAACAACAACTACAGTGTTTCTGTCATGTGCTGTTAATCATATGTTTTTATGATCCCTCGAACAGAAGATTGGTTAAATTTATTTTCTTAATGAAATGAAGGTTTCTGATTATTACCCTCCCCATAGATTGTTGAGGATACGACCAGCCACATCCGAAAAATATGTTTTGCTCAAGTCAGAAATATATATCTCTGTCCTGTGAACAATAACTTTTAATCATGATGTAATTTAACCCGAAGTAAGTTCCTCTTACTGACAATGAATGGAATCATGAAACAACAATACATTGCACCAAGGATCATACAAGACAAAGAAACAACAGAAGCACTGAGGGAGCAAATCATTTCCGACAATAAGTTCTTTCAAACACAATTATCAACAAATAGGAGCGGATCATGGTTAACCTTACACTACTGTGCTTAAACTGTGAGTTTAGTACCAGGGGGAAAGTGCCATTGCGTTCATCTCGATTTCCTGCGCTAAGAAATGAAACATGCAGTAAGGTGTCACCTTGAATCAGCCCACTGACAGAGAGGCGTCTGTACATCCGTGAAGTGTCAGCAGTAAGTAGAGAGGGCTCAACCTCGCACATTATATGTCACGGTCTGACAGGCAAATAGCTGCTCTACTGCTCATTGATCTATTCATCTATAACCTGGCAGACAAATGGATGTCCAGTGTCATGAGCTTTAAACTGACCTCGTTTAACTGTGAAGATGGGCTGGCTTATTTAACAAACAAAATGGGTTTGTATATGTTTAATAGGAAAGAATAGTTCTTATACATGTACGTGTACATTGCAGTTATCGATTTCCCACAATCAGTTCACATATTCTGATACCCAATATCACAAATGAAGAAAGAAATATGCCAATAATGCTAGTTTGGATGAAGCTATCAAAATGTTGACAATATAAGAAAATGAATATGAATATTACTGATCATGTCAATGCAAGGATAAAATGTTTATCACTGAAAAATCAAAACAGTTTGTTAAGGTCAAAGCTTTCTATGGCAAGGTCACAAGGACTTATTATCTCACCTAAATATGCAGTACAAAAGGTCTATCACAGACCAATCAGAAGTTATGGCCAAGGTTAAAGGTTTTCTGATGAATTACCGACCGGTGAATAACAATATATATTACCCATACGGGTTAGGATACACATGTGATTATTTTTGTGATATTCGCACATGTGCTCTTTAGTGATTCTCAACGCTGATTGATCAGTAACTAGAGAATGACACAACGATTGTTTGACGGTACTACTTTCTTGTTTCATTGATAAATAGAACGTGCCGAACTCGGTCACACATCTCGATTTTAAAAATGAAAACAGAGATCAAGAATATTATTTTTATTTAGTTTATTACATGTTCTGTATTCGAAATAATTATATATTTATGTATCTACATTGTCATTATTAGTTTCATTGGCACGTTATTGACTATAATTTTTAATAATTTCAACATTCACGTTGTTGTTGTTTGTAAACAAACATGGCTGCCAACAGCGTAAAACATGAACAGTTCTGGACAAGAGAATGGTCAAGACATAAATATTTAGATCTATCTAACAATCAACCAGAGACAAAATCAGAAAAAATTGGACAATCTATGCACTGTTCTCGTTGTTTCTGAATCAGAATAAGCATGCAGAATGAGATCAAACCTCATCGGGACCGAGTCTGCAGTTCAATCACGCCACGATCGAAAGAATCGTTCACCAGGGCGTCCCTTTCATGCAGTGTATCTACATTCGACATCCATTAACTAAATATTTCCCAAAGTATACACTTCCTTGGTCCGATATTTTGTTGTTGTAATCGTAATCTCCATCGACTTCACCGTCAGTAAACATCCGAGTAGAGTTATCGTTCTTTGTCGTGGATCTACGGCTGACGTGACGTGAACTCAATCCACAATCCCATTAAACTTCAGATTGGTTGACCCCCTTGGCATACAATCTGAGTCTATGCATTCGTTGTAAATTATCTTGTGGGCATTACTATGTTTAACCGTTGTTGTTGTAAACAATCACCTTTTGTATGATAGTATGATTCCATTTGTTTATAAGAAGTAAACGATCATGAATTTGGTTGTTCGACTTGGTACCGAAAGATATTTAGAATATTTAGTAATACATGTTATGTCTCATTTGAACACAAGCAATTTATTTTAGCAATTAAAACCTTAACAAGATATTATATTTCTTTCAAAAGTTTGTTTTAGAGCGTTTAATTTGCATCACAATAGATTAATGTGAGTACAAGGAAACGTATTTTTGTGTATTGTATCATTATTAGTTTTGGGTAGTTGAGACATTAATCAGTATACCTTACATTGAACGACAATAAACTATACTGTTTTGTAAATCCTGTATCTACTAAACAGTAAACGGTTTCATGTAGTATAAACTTTATTATGCTATTAATGAAAGCTGGTTGGCTGTTCATATACATTGTATACTATTAAAGACAAAGAGATGTTCAGCAATTATAACAGTCAAATTCACTGTTCCTGTAAACATTAGTAAAATTTAAGTTAAAAGTTAAAAGCATGGGTGTTTTGGGGGGTGTTTTATTTCAATCAGGACTTTAAATGCATAGCTTTTTTGTTCAATTTGCTTTTATATTCTTAAATAAACACTGTATGTTCAGTCAATATTCAAATCAAATTTTATTTTAAAGTATTAATATTCCATTATATGAACCCTCTCTCATTTTTGTTGTAGACGCAATTGTTCTGAAAGTGTTAAGATTGGGGTTGAAATATTATCTTTGAAGCATGGATTTGCAAAGAGGTCAGAGCAGACTATAAATCAACGTGTTACAGTCGCTTGAATAACTTACAAAGCAATAGCTTCTTTCCAATGTTGCTTGGTTTGTGAAGATTTGACTGATTGTTGAATGTGGTTGAAACAAGACTCCAAAATGGAAATAAGAACAAAAGAGACTATTGACATGTGTGCAAAATCTAAGCGATAAATTTAGTTTATAAATGTATTTTCGATTCTTGAAGCATTGCAGTTTGGATAAATGAGCTTCTGTGATCTCCTTTCTCTCACAATTTGCAATTTTGATAAATTATTAAAAAAATATTTCCTATTTGATCTGATCTGGCAAAATATATCATATAATGTCACTCTGATGAGGAGAGGAAAATTTATTAAGAGAGTATCTAATTTTATTTTGTCACAAAAATACATTTCATTAATTGACTTATATAGTTAAAATACATAGACATGTACAGAGGTTTTTTAAAGTGCATCCATATCCAAATTTAACCTACCCTTTAAAAAAAACTCAATTCTTAGTCCTATCAACACATCCATCGTCCCAACCCTCAGGTTCCGTCAGAGGATATCCGGAAAGCCTGAAGCGCCTATCCACTCCCAAAACCACCAACCATTTCCCTCTTCCCTCTTTTTACCAATCAACATCATTTTACTAGGTATTCATTGCTGAAGTAAAGCCGATGGCCTCTACTTTTATAAACCAATGGCTTCTGCCTTTCACCAGTGAACTCTAATTCCTCTAGGGGGCGGGATAGCGCAGTGGTTAGCCCGTTCGGCTTCGGATCAAGAGGTCCGGGGTTCGAATCCCGCCAGGGGCACGGCAACTTTGTCTGCAGTAGAGAACTGTTCTACACGCAGTAAGGTTTGGGTGCAATGCTACACTGAATTTCAGCGTAGTACCACCCATGGTTCGCTAGTTCCAGCCGATGCTCGCATGTTTCACCACAATACATAGCTACATAGCTTTCTCCCTGCCATAATACTAGCAGCCGCGATATAAGTGAAATACTCTTGAAATCGGCGTTAAACCCCAACTCACCTCACCTCACCTCTAATTCCCTCGTATCCACCTCAATACAGTTGTTTTACCAATTTGTATTACAATCCCTCATTATATATTCAATTAACCAGAACTACTGTATCAACCAGCGACTGGCCACCAATCAAGTATTTACCCCCTCTCATGTGTATTAAATTACTCATTATGGTTTCCCACAAGTGTAACATGTGTGCTATGCAAATACTAATGTACATAGAATCCCATTTATGTATCTCCTACAATCCACCAGCGATTAAGTAACTATATAATATGACGCGCCGTGTATGTTCTCAATAACGAAGTTGGTTAGAATCATATATATCCATTTCTTTAAAGGGGCAGTAGCACGTTTTTTCGCTGAAATAAGTCGATGAACTGTATTTGAATAATAATGTCACCAATAGTAAAACACTCCTCTCTCTTCAGAAAATAAAGTTAAAAAATGATTGTACATGGTTCCGTTTCAGCCATGAGAATCGTTTTTGTCATTCAAAATAATAAAATGTGTTCACAATAAAATGGCCGCCATGCAATTTTTGCTTTATATGCAACATCGTCATTACCTCTACTGATAATTGGTTTGTGTAATAAGACGTTTTACCCTCTAAAGTAAATAAAAATGACATAAACTATCATTATAAATGGGAAATTTGAAACAATAAAATTTGCAAAAAACGTGCTTCTGCCCCTTTAAAAACCGTTCAAACTAATAGGAACTTTGTTCTGTTGTTCGATAGCTTCTCTCTCGTTTTCATAATAGTAATATCACACTCATTGCATTATATAGTGATGGGTGTCTCTTTGACATCGTTCATATTCCATTGCAAAAACATAAATTATTAAATAGACAAAATAGTTGGTTCATATCACTTTAAGACAATCTGACAGTTTTCTATGTCTTTTATTTTTGTGTCATGTTTACGATGATTCACATTTCTGTTTGAATGCGCGTGCTGTGGAATATCTCGGAGTTTCATAATATAGGATTACATATAGTTGCACAGTATGACGATGAACGGTCCAGTAAGAATGGTAATCTGACGATGTCTGTATTCCCCTTGAGACCATCAATCACTATTTCCTCCCAAATCCCATTTCAAGATGGACACCAATGATCCATTACAACCAGACGTTGTAATCCTTACTGGGTGAACTCAAAACAAACTCCGACTTGGAATGTGCTCCTAGAAAATCTTAGCCAGTTACAGTTAAATGCCGCGCCTGTGACGTGACAGAACAGTGACGTCACAGTCAGTGTGGTGATGCAAAGTCACAGAATCGTAACGTCATAATCACTGTAATGTAAACCTCCTTGAGGATTAAGTTGAAACATGTAGGATGACATCGGCGTTGTTTATTCTTTAAACATCCATTTGAATATATACTGACTGTACACTTGAAAAGACACACTATTTTAAATATATTTATATATACTTATGTATTTTCTAAAATAGGACATGTTAAGACAAGATGCCTAATTATGAAACCTTTATTGCATGACTTTCTGAAAATATGTGTTTGAACTGTATAACTTTTTTTCTTTCTAATATGCGAATTTCCCCCCTTATTTCAAGTACTTGCATTGCGTGATCTTAAATCCAAGGCACTTTTAAGTTAACCTTTTCATATCCATTATTATATTATATTTCAAGACAAGCTGATGCTTTTACACTACACTTATTTTTAAATTACAAGGTGTAGCATCATCTTTTATTATGTTTACAGAAGTACTTAATAATATGTTTGAAGGTAAAAAGTGCAGGAGGTAATGAACTTTTTCAAACAACATTTAAAATTCATAATTTCAGACTGCACAGTTAAATCTGCAGATCTGTACTAATTAAAAAGTATAAACTATCCTCATATTATTGCTATGTTACTAAATACGGTAATATTGTTTGATGTATGATGCAGTTTACCAAGGAAATAAATATCAGCTTCACAGAATGATTATGAGCCACTGGTTGACGTGCTTGATGGCCTAATTACTCACATCATGACAATGCACGTGTAGAAGGCGAGATTGTCCTTTAGACATCTGGCAGGCTCAGGTGTGCCTTGTAACAAGGATGCTCTCCTCTGAGAGTTCCTAATGCATGTTTAAATCATCAAATCAGATTGGTTATCATTTGTATCATAGTCACATATTTATCAACATTTGGGAAGTAAATAATTAACATGAACATATCAACAGCATACATGTCGGAGGGAACCTGAGGATGGCACTTAGATTTGACGGAATTCTCGGGAGAAATGAGATTATCTTCATTCTGTTCAATTTCCTCCAATAGCATACATCCGCACGCAAATCCTTTCACACAGTTCTATCACTTCTGTGAGAGTACATGTACCACTTAACTCGTCATCCTATTTTTTTTACAACATTCAAAGAAAAGTGTAGCTTTCAACTACCAGTGATATGTGTGGTAGAGACCATCGATGTCATTCTACTTTCTGTTTCCACGAAATTCTGAAAGATTACTGAAAAACTGAGGTTAAAACGTACGTCAATCGGTCTGAACACCATGATGTCCATATCAATTATCAATAACATCCACAAATATCCGAGACTGTGCCGTTAAACTTTACAGTGTTACCTACATACTGAACTATTAAAATATCAATTGTTAATTCCCGGGAAATTGACATTGTGTTGATTGATAGATAGATATATTTTTTTCCTCTAGCATTTGAAGATTGCATTACGAAACACAGGAATATGATATACAGGACATTTCACATGTTACACACAGCGTATATTTATAGTAAGTTTCTCCATTTACTCACTGTAGAGCTAACAGTCAACAGTATATCCTTCCAAGTGTCATATCTTAACACGTCTTCACAGAAGAAAGGTATATTTCCCAATAAAAGATATAGAAGAATATCCTCTTCATCATTCCATAACATAACAGACATTTCAACATCTAAAATATCAATAATATTGTTAAAAAACACCTCCCTTTCATTACAGTTGACTTTAAAATAAAGTATGACATGTTTGATGATATCATGAGCGACAGTGCCACACACACATGGAATGCAATGATTGTGCGCCTACACGTACAAGTGTGGCAATGTCAAAAAACTTATGCTTATAGTCTTGAGCTAATTTCCACAGGCGGTGTTCTGTACCTGATCTGATGGACATATAACGTGATAAAGAGAGTCTACATTGGAGCTCATTAATTATCTCCTCGTTATCTGCAGCTTTGTCTTCTCTCAAATTAAAATTACCACAGCTGATGAGTTGTTTTAGCAGACTCTAACAACTCAGCAATGAAAAGGTCACACCTTCAATCGGTTAATATTTCGGGTTTATGCCTGTTGACATTATAAACGGTATCCTTGTTAGTATATTATTTTCCTTGATTATATAAAGAAATCATCGTAAGCTTGAGTTCAGATAATTTGATTTAATGAAATATTCCTGACATGAACGTAGATTTAACATTGAAGAACCTATTGATATCTTAAGATACTTAATGTGTATTCAAATAGGATTAAACTATCCTAAGTTTTGTTTACATACTTTGCGGATTCGAACTGATAAATAAAATCGTCTTGCATTGGAAAGCCCATTTGATGACCAAATTCCTTCCTAGAGTAAACTTTATTGAGTTTCACATTGAAATTGAGTTTGCAGTTTAATATTGTTTTAACTTTTGATTTTATCAGTTACTAATGTGTTTTATTTTTACCTGAAAGAATCACATTGCCTACATTACGACAGCCGATATTGATATTAATGTTTCAATTTATATAAACTCGTTAGTTGATTGCAAACAACGAGAATGTTCCCACCAAATATAACACACTGGGTAATACTTAATATAATATTAAATAACTGAAATGCAAGTCAAATTTAAGTTGTTTGAAACATAAGGAAGGGTTGAGTGCAAGAAGGGTACATTATAATAATAACATATGACACCTGCCCTTCTAGCACTCATCCCTTCCATTATGAAGTTACATTATGTGATTAACAGTGTAATGCACATGGATAAAACAACTATAACGGAATAAAACTTACGAATGAAAAATAATTTTAAAAGAACCTTCTAATAAATCAATCTTTACACGATTGTTGTCTCCATTGCAATATTAATTTGTGTAATAAATTATTAAACAAACCTTTTGTCCTCCTTATATGTCAAAAAAATCTATTTCTGTTCACATTGACTTTCAAAATAGTATTCGAAATAATAAACTTATTCAAATATGTTATTCAGTACAATGTAGACTTATTCACAGATCAATAGAAGTTAACCACCAAGTATCCATTAATCTGTGTATACCGTAATAGAAGCTACGTAAGGATATTCATGATACAGAACCATGAGTTGTAAATATCCTATCTCAGTACATGCCAGCTCACAGGTCTGGACACAAGGTTTGTACTGGTATACACCCAATACCAAAATAAACTTTGCATCTCAGTTGATTTTATCATATGTACAATGTATGTTTTTCAATTACAAATATTTCAAGTTTTGTATATCGTACACTAAAACTGAAAAGTAAAGGCGTATTGTCATCAGTCAAATATTTTTTCCAGAAGTTTTTTAATTTTTTACAAAAAATTAAATTTTAAAAAAATTTAAAAATTATTTTTTTTAATTTTGACAAGACACACATGTTAAGCGACTAACGCACTACTGAAACAGTTTCTGATGTTAAAAGTCCATTGATATTACCCATTAGCAAAGACCACCGAGTACGAGACCACCACCGAATCACAGACGAATTGATCAAACACATGTTGATACCCCTCGTATGTTGATGCGTCCAAACTTTTTATTTAAATAAACTTTGAAATGAATATTTTCATACATCGAATGTAAAATGAATAATTATTACAATACTTAAAAACCCAAATCCAATCGTTGCCTATTATGTGATTTCTTAAGACAAGAAGATGGGTGCACAGTTTCTTTTGGTATTGGATGTATACAGTCATCGCAAACTCAGTTGAAAGCACCACCATGTTCATTATCCGCGTCCGTTCAACATCATTATTAAATGATTGATTACCTCATCCCCTGGGGTCTTAAATGTCCCTGTAATTGATTTGTGCAGACTGCCTTTCAATCCTGAAATGTTCAGTATTCACATTGAAGTTCAACAGTCAATTCAGGTTCTTAACCATCGACAGACTATCCTGCATTTGATTTTGTAAATTGTAAATGAAAAAGGTTGTTTACAGCATAGTAAAGTTTAAATATTTCACGGTTGTCTCATTTCATTTGTATGATAAAATTATGTTTTAGTCATATTAAGACCTTAAAACAGCCTACAGGCTCTGACCAAGCTTAATAACATTGTTACACTCAATGATAACTTTATTACAGGTGTTATTATCGTTTGACATTATAAACATGTTACGCTCTAGTTCTAACCCTTTTTTTTATCAAGCTTTCACCTGGAATTATAACAGTGGAACACATTTAATTCTAACCAAGCATATAGCAATGTGACACTATAGCTCTCACCTTGGATTAAGCTTTCGCCTGGAAATATAATAAATCAAGTATAATGGCATCTTATCTTATCTTTCAGCAGGTAATAAAAATTGTAAATACTTGTCTTCAAGTATGGCCGATCTTTGAGGAGCTCAGGTGCTCTGCAATAAAAGCAATGCAAAACACTGTGTTACCCGACCACTGTCTCAAACAAATGTGCAAAATTATAATATCAATCAGATTTTATTCCTTCTATATTGTGTATCTGGCGCATCTTTGAACTGATGCGGTATTCAGTAAAAACATTATTTAAATTCACAATACACTGTGTAACCAGTTCACTGTCAGGTTGTTTATTGTGCAACTTCCATTTGTTAATATTACAACCATTTTAAATGATTTACTGTATCTCACCTTCAGTAGGCAAGATCACTCCAGGTCGATTAATCTACATGTAATCCCTTTAAAGGGGTAGTAGCACGTTTTTTGCAAAATTTATTTTTTCAAATTTCCCTTTTATAATGATAGTTTATGTCATTTAAATTAACTTTAGAGGGTAAAACATCTTATTACACAAACCAATTATCTGTAGTGGTAAAAATTATGTTGCGTATAAAGCAAAAATTGCATGGCGGCCATTTTATTGTGAACACAATTTATTATTTTGTATTACAAAAACAATGCCCATGGCTTTACTGAAACATGTACACTCATTTTAAACTTTATTTTCCGAAGAGAGAAGGATGTTTTACTATTGGTGAAATTATTTTTCAAATTCATTTCATCAACATATATGCATATGGCCTATCAGGTCGTGCAATGAGATGTTTTACCAACTAATGTAACAATATATTGTATAAACTGTAATGATAAATGACAAATTTGATTTAAAAAATGTGTTTATACAAAAACCGTTGTACATCGGCTTTAAAGAGCTTGTGGATTATGTGATCCAAGTCAACTCCAACTGTGATTAAACCTAATTGAGGTTATCTTACATTTTGGCGTAGTCACATGGACATAAACTACTATAAAATGCATATCATTGATATCACATAAATTAACAAACAATAGCCAGTCCATATGAAAAAAACTTCAAGCTTCAATTGCCTTTAAATGTTTTAGGAATATTACAGATAAACAGTGCGCTAAACGAGAGCCAGATGTGATAAGCTACTTAATGGCATAAGAACACGAAGTGCCTGATTTGAACCAATAATGATCAGAGTTGTGAACCATCTGAACAATGACTGTGCTGTATCTAAATATCTAAAATACGCCTCACTAATGGCTTTAAACTAACATTGGAAATGGAAATTTCAACTTGTATAATTTAAGCCAATTGGCGAGGAAAGCCTTTGAAAGGATAGAGAGAGGGTTCTTTATTCCTGTTAAAGGTGTTTACATTATTAGAGGATCAAGGGACACCCTAGAGAGTGATGAGTCATTAGGATCGTGTGATTCTAGGAAAAACAACTCTCTATTGGCAACACTCTAACGTTGATTAATTCAATTAATCTCGAACGAAGATATAAAAGTATGCATTAATGATTCACAAATCATTCAAAGAGAATGGTTGTATTCTTTTATGTATTTTGCAAAATATCACCTAATTTAGGTTTAATATTTAAGGTAGTGGTGTGTATAGAAAGGAATATATTGTTGTTGAAATTGTGTATAATTCATATAATCCTTTTGCGAAGAGACAGATCAACTTATGATCTAATGTGTTTATCAATTCGTGTGGATATGTCAAATGTCAGAGAGAGATTCTCTTTAGAGCTACACATTATAACCAAACGCTGGTTTTGAAAGTTAAACCAATATTGGTGTAACCAACACAACAATTCAGAAGATACCGGATGATTATATGCATCTTCAATTACTTGTCTTCGGCTCTCTCCGATATTCACAACTGTCAGCACATGAGATGCAATCTTTTACCCAGACAGGTATACTGTGAGCAGCAGCAAATACTAATTATCTCTAAAGAAATCTTGCATACGATCATGGCTACTCTCCTCCGGTCCATTGTATCTGTTGTGCAATACTCAATCAAATGGACCAGATTTGTTCAATGAAAAGATGGCATTAAGGATGTTCGCTCCTCAAATGTATAGTATTAAACTTTTTTCTAACTTATATTTTTTAAAAGATCAAAGTATATGATTGAAAAATCAGCATTAAAAAATAGGGGGTAGTGTGTTTTTTTTTCGAGATATGACGCCTGTAAGATAGTGGGGTGAAGTACATGGGAGTCTATGGGAAAATGAGAAAACAACTGCTAAAAACTTTAAAATACTACATTTCTAGTATTAAACTTGTTGATATTTTTGATATGTTACAAAGTTCATGTTTCCCTACCGAAATCGATGAAAAATATTTATGGTAGTGTGTGTGTTTTTTTAAGCTTGGACACAAAATGTACGTGAACCCCCCCCCCCCCCTTTTTTAGTCAAATTTAGGCCATTTATGCTGTTTAAGTTCTTTTAGGAGGTTCTAAAGTCATATCTTCTTTATTTCATTTGTTTTTTAAAAGTATGTAGATGATGTAGAATATCATGAAATAAATAAAAATGACAAAAAATCATTACTTAATTATATTTCATCTTTTATAAGGAGACGTACCCCGACAGTGGTTTTGGAATGTAGAGGGTTTAGAGAAGGACAACTCCCTTTAGACACGTGATATTACCATATTACCATCAAATTGATGCCATTGGAAAAGCACATTAATGCAGGGTTATTTCTTTTGTTAACCTTCTCTTCATGCTGTTACAGTGTATATTTCTATTTTGGTAATTGATATGACTGTTATTATTACGGAAGTATAGTTTATCTTCACAATCTCCAGAATCAGAAATCAGACTTAAACTTTAGTTTAAATATATTATGAATTTTAAGTTCACTTTAATATGAATGTATTTACATGTTAATACATGTACTCTATTCCTTAAGTTCGACAACATAAGTAAATAATCTAATATTAAAAAAATTCAACTGGGAAATACTCATATATTATGTAATGCTTAAACAAAACATTGATGATCATCATAAGAAATATCTAGTTTTATTTTTATTTCCAAATTTGGAAATGTTCTCATATATTCCTTTCTTGGTCGTATCACACCATAATACACAGTAAAGCATGTGTTGATATCCTAAATCATTTATGAAGTTTATTTCGTCTTATTTCCGTCCGGGTCAAAGGTGTTTTTATTGATGATGATATTTTCGGACATCAATCCACAACTGCATTATTTTTTAAATCTTGCTATTGCAACACATTGAACTCAACATAATTATATAACGTCACTGCACAATAACTGTTCTCATTATAGTAGTAATTTGTAATCAATTATTGACTAAATCTCATTTGAACTTCAATTGCGTCATAATGACATTCTACGAATATTGATTTTGTGCTTAAATAACCCAGACCATCTGCTGTTTCACACACATTTTCTTCCAATGTGAACTCAATGAATCTGTTCTTCTATCCGTTCATTAAAGAATTTCACTAATCACATATTCTGTTCAATTACAGCAAAGGGCGATTCAGTTCACTAAAGAGAAAATCAAATATGAAACGCCAGAAATAAGTTTTATGCCACTGTTGAATTCCGTCGCTGAACAATTAATAGCTTACAAGGTATAATGCAATGCAGTCAGTCAAATCTGGCATTAAAAAACGCTTTCAGCAAGTATGCACAGTAGCTTGATTCATCGTTACAATATGTCTCCAGATTCAACGAAACTACATGTTTAATGTCAAAAACATTATCTTGACATTAAAATAATAACTGTTTCGGAATCTCCTTAACAAGGCTAGACGTGAGAGTGAAATAGGACTTTTTTCGTTGTTTTTATTATGTTCAACGGGGAACAACGATGATGGGTCAAATGATAAAAATCCAAGAAAATACGTTATATCGATATCAAATATATCTTTTATCTTGATTAACTTACTTGATTAACTTAATTTATCATTTTTAATCAATGTCCCAGTGTTCTGTCTTTATGACATTTTAAAATATTAATTTCTATACACATGTGTGCTTCAAAATAATAACATATCCTTTTGAATGAAATTGTGTAAAGTTAAATTACATTTAAACTGGCTGACATCAAGGCTGTATCGGGCATACTTATGTTGTTTTGGACTGTTGAAAGTTTGGTAGAGTTTCTCTAAAACAGTCGATGAGAATACCATGTTAAATTATACTTCAATTGAATAATTCTCTTAATATTGCAATATTTCATAACAAATTATGACAGTCATGTCACACCTAATCATTCAAAAACTTATCCCGAGACATATTTGTTTCTTTAAAGTTACTTGACGTTGTGAAAATACTAAATACATTACCCCACACATTAAACTGTTAAATTTGCTACACGTGAAGAAGAAATGCATTTATTCAGGTTTCAGTTTAAGCAAGTTCAAGGCGTTCGACGCAAGGCTAATAACGTCATAATACTTTAAGATTATAGCGCTAACCCCATAACAACTACAACATGCTAAATATCAGCTTGTCTGCTCAACATCTGTTACACTAGATGATTATCTCACCCAAAGGAGCGTCAACAGCTCTGTAATCGATTAGTGCAGCCTGCCCTTCAGCCTTTAAAGTTCCAATTTTGCATGTTTTTTGCATGTGCTTCCCTACAGACATTTGACAGACAAAAATCACATAGATTCCTCGTACTGCTTTCCCTTTACAGTTTTATACCTTACCAACATTTTATTTTTGTAATATGATATTGTTTATAAGCACGTTTGAAATCTCCAAGATGACAATGTAAGACATCACTATTTGCAAGTGCCTACAAGTGAGGCCATTCGAAGGTTATAAGATTTGATAGGACTCGGTCGCAAATAGCCAGCACCGAACAACTCAACTACCTATTCATTGAGCCAGTGATACATCTGTTCACTATTGTAATGACAAGTACTTCATACGATCATATCAGTCCAATATTCTCTTCAGGTATAACCTGTAGTGACGTCACTGTATTGTCTAACCAGAGTCTTATTATTAGTAATATAATATATAATATTATTTATTATAAAGGGGCAGTAGCACGTTTTTTCGCTCAAATAAGTTGATGAAATGCATTTGAAAAATAATTTCACCAAAAGTAAAACATCCTTCTCTCTTCGAAAATAAACTTTAAAATAAGTGTACATGTTTCGGTAAAGCCATGGGAATCGTTTTTGTAATACAAAATAATAAATTGTGTTCACAATAAAATGGCCGCCATGCAATTTTTACTTTATATGCAACATAGTTTTTACCACTACAGATAATTGGTTTATAATTGGTTTGTGTAATAAGATGATTTACTCTCTAAAGTTAATTTAAATGACATAAACTTTCGTTATAAATGGGAAATTTGAAAAAATAAATGTTGCAAAAAACGTGCTTCTGCCCCTTTAAAAGGGCAGTAGCACGTTTTTTCGCTCAAATAAGTTGATGAAATGTATTTGAAAAATAATTTCACCAATAGTAAAACATCCTTCTCTCTTCCGAAAATAAAGTTTAAAATGAGTGTACATGTTTTGGTAAAGCCATGGGAATCGTTTTTTTAATACAAAATAATAAATTGTGTTCACAATAAAATGGCCGCCATGCAACCTTTGCTTTATGCGCAACATAGTTTTTACCACTACAGATAATTGGTTTGTGTAATAAGATGTTTTACCCTCTAAAGTTAATTTAAATGACATAAACTATCATTATAAATGGGAAATTTGAAAAAATAAATTTTGCAAAAAAACGTGCTACTGCCCCTTTAAACCTCTACTCATGCCTTGCACGACATGGTTTGCAGGAGTATAGCACTGGCAGATCGCGGCTGTGCTCATCTCAAATGACAACTGATTGAATCTTAAATAATAGCATCGGTCGACTCATTAGTTTGATCAACACAACACGCACACAAATTTAAATAAACTGAACTTGTTATTTCACATTCTGTAACTTTGTAATAGCTTCAAACATGACTCAGATGTCCGTTAAACGTATTCAGGGCTTAAATAAATACTTAAACTCATTCAAAACATGACGTAGAGCAGTAAATAAACTAGTTTGTGTCACTGCTGTCAGAAAACACATTCAATATACCATCACTGTTGGTGTGTTAAAGCTTTTTTGACCTCGTAATGCTTTTAGTTACATAATGCAATAACGAGGCGCTAAATGGCGACAGGCACGATAAAGTATGGACGATTTGAGTCAATTATGGTCGTATGAATCATCTTTCAGCTGCTTTAATACTGATCTACGATAGTGACTGTCACAATTAGCTTAGATTTAGGAAATAGAAATCGCATCCTTCTGTCTGTCCTTGACATTGTTAAGTATAAGAAAACATTTGGAGTAGTTAAAAAAGAAAACGTGTTTCATTGAGTCATAAAAAACGTTCAGATGCTTTGAATTAGTTAATAATTTTGAAACACATGACCTCATCAGTATCAATAATGCGCTGTGTTTCATAACAATCAGCGTTGGATGATATTCAAAACAGTTTCATTAAAAACAAATAATTATTTTATTGGCAAATTATCGGGACAGTTTTAATAAATATTATAATTGACCAACAAGAAACACTAGCTGCATGGGGTTCGTAGTGGATGTACCTCAGTTGATAGAGTGTCCGCTCATCACCCGGAAGACCATGGTTCGATTCCCAGCCACGTCATACCAAAAGACGTTAAAAGATGGGAGTTGTTGCTGCCTTGCTTGACACTCAGCATATAAGGACAGAACAACGCTTGAACTGGCGCTGCACTGTGGCTGCCGGGTGCAAAATGCACAAACCGAATTGCCAATGTACATTGTAGACAGACAGACAGACAGATGTTTTTATGCATGTCTCACTCGTAGTTACAGAAATGCATATAAAAGTACATCATTAAAAATAAATAAACATTAATATTAACTACGACCAGTCGCTCAGCGACTTATGAGAGACAATATAACATTAAAATGTACACAATAATGCTAAAAAGTATATATTTACAAAAATACAACGAAAGTGATATACATATTTAAAATAGCTAGATAAAAAGTCATAAGTTATCCATATAAAATATCACGACGCAATATAAGAATATCATGGCAGGTTTTGGAGACGCTAAAAATTAAATCATCAGTATTAAAAATACAAGAAAACATTTCTTTAGAAGATAAAGTACTAAAATTTGGTATAATACTCTGACATTTTCTAAAAAGCTTTTCCCTAATAGTAGCGTAAATGTATTGCGGACAATAAAGTGTTAGTATTACATCAGATGAACTTATATAACTAGGATAGTCAGTGGTAATAGATGTGTACCTAGTAATGGTGTATATTGCCATGATGTTGTACTTTCACAATTTGCATCCAACACTTGGATGGCATGTTTGCATGCACAACTGCACAAGAACAGTGTTATCAATACCATATTCACAATATGCCCCGTACAACCATGTCGAAATTTCTATTCAAACCCTTGCACTCAGAAGATTTAATTAGTGTATTACGGTGTCAAGTGAGATCAGTGTCGGTCAGTGAGAGATGAGAGTAATGGAGGCATAACAAGGTGTTTATTTGTTTATACAAGCAAGTAATTTTCATTCTGACAAAATAAATAAGTTGAATAACAAGATGATTTGCTTGTATGTGTGTTATTTAAGATGAGTTCATTTTTATGTTTTTGATGAATCCTCAAAAGAGAGTATTCGAGTGTGAAATGGAACTGTTGAAGTGATTGATTTGACATGTGTTACTGTTAGCAGTGAGTATCATACGTCTTGTCTTTGGCGTACGATTTTCAGTACAAAGACATAGTGTCCTCATTTACCAAGTGGGAGTAAGCATTTCTACTCTCACTCAATGTAAAGGGTCCAGATTGTGAACAGAAATGTGGCATTCCGATACACTGCATTTACATTGTTCCTTGTGATGAAGGACAAGGATATTACATCGGTCTTTAACTCCAGCAAACATTATCCTCGCACCTGAAAACAGTGGAAGCGTGTAAGCTCCAGTCATAAATCTCTGTTATATTTCTGTCGTGTTATTCGTCCCGTTTTCCACAAGATTAGATTTTCATCACCTTTCATCTTCACAAAATCTATACAGTTTAGATTAATTTAGTTTTCATTGATTGCACAGCTATTGAGATATCATTCCTCTCTTGAAACATTAATCCACACTGATTGGATTCAAATTTTCCTTGAAGTACTTTTTTTCTGTTCAGCCATCCACAAGTCATTTCACACGTAATTGTGATGGCACGATTCAGGGTCGATTCAAAAGAAGTGGTGAACCTTCCATTGTTGAAGAAATGAGCAAAAGAAGGTAAAATCACTAATTCATCTCTGACATTTATCAATAAATCTTGTTAATGTTGAATCCCTACCAGATGAACCACAAGTTCCAATTCATTAGATACAAAATTAAGCCGTAATTAATGTCACCATAATGGGAATAAATTGAATCAACTTTTTTAAAAACATTTATGTGTTTATTTGAAGTAAAATTGGAACAATGCAAAGAAACAACAACGTGATAGAACAGACACGAAAACAAGAATAACACTGAGGGAGCAAATCATTTCAGACCATTAGTACTTTCTAACACAATTATCAACAAACAACAGCCATAGAAACATGACAGATCGTGGTTTAACCTTACACTAATGTGTTTACAATATGGCTTAAAAGCATGGGGGCAAGTGCTGTTGCGTTCACCGCGATTTCCTTAGCTAAACAATGAAACATGCAGTGAGCTGTCACCTTGGGTCAGCCCACTGATGGGAGAGGCGTAGTCTGTACTGTTCTATTCCAAAACTGTCTTTACCTACTTGTGTATCTTTCTGGAAAAATGATGGAACTTGTACTAGTATCCTTGAGTTATCGGTAAATGTCGAACCAAAACCGATAATTGTGTGAATTGTGATTGTGAGAATGACAATAACTTTTTACCTTAAGAATCTTTCATTTAGCATGAATTTCAAAAGAATTCAGTTTAGGATGAATTCATGACATTGTGATACATATTGTTACTTTTTTCAAAGAAAAATAATTACTTGTGAGAAAATAAAAGCGAATTGTCTTATTGGCGGAGGCAGCTCTATAACCGTGTGTGCTGTGGACACCTTAACACCAACAACAGACACAATGTCACAGAATGTCCTTTAGAGGCAATCACTGTGAGACATTTTGAACAATCAATAGGATTTGACAACTTGCTCTCTATGATGAATAATGATGGGAAGCAGATCCTTAAGCGTACTCCTACCTTTGCAATTTTCTTGGCATCAAGGAATCGGTTAACACTAGAAGTTCATTAACTATGGCGTTATTTATTGAATATTAATATATATTATCTGATTTAGCTAGTACCTTAAGCGTTATTCCTGGAACCATGCTCGTTTAAGTCTTCGAAAATTTCTTTCAACTTCAAATGTCTGTCACCAGTGCAATTTAATTTTCAAATAACTGTTTTGAAAGACTGCAACTATTTATTTGTTATTTCCTGTTTTCTTATAGCAGTTTACATAGTATAGGTAGTTTCAGGAAACGACGTCAAACTTAGTCAAGTAACTAAAGTGTATTTCACAATCTGATCGTACTGTTATCCTAAATAACCGTGATTGGCAGTATATAGTCCAACATCGTGTATCATTGTAACATAATTAATCCCAGGATATTGATCACATCATCAAATATAATCTTATAAAGCATGGTCGGCTGTAATAAACTCTCAATAACTTCGCTTATATTGATTTAATTACAAATACTTCTCGGTCATTTCTCGAGTGACAACTCCAAACAGTTTTGTTATAACATCCTCCTTTCACGACATCTTCTATGTTCTGTAGTTATTGAAACGTTATTTTGATATAGGGTATCGTAAGTTGTAAAAAGTGACACACGGTAATTGTTTTTAACAGTTAGCAAACGTCAGCATAACATTAATCTTATTAGTGTTTTGGATCTCCAGAGGAGAAACGTTTCTGACACTTGACGTTGACATTATTCCTGACATACCACGAGGGAAAAATTTACAATATGTCCTTAATAGTAACAAGTGAAGAAGTTCATTTGAAAGCAAAAAGCCTAGTAATCACACTTTATGACAACAAACGTTTGCAATTGACATTTCTCATGTTTTTGTAATAATGTTAGGTCCTATGTTGGACTGTAAAGTAATCATCAAAATGTAACGGAATTCTACAACACTGAATATGTTTGTTCATAGCTTAGAGTTTAGAGTCACTTAATATGTTAATAGGGCCACTCACTTTACCCAAACGGTTCAAATTACATAATTCGAAAATGATCATGGCATGATGCTCAGTACTAAAAAATCTCCATCTACCCATGCAAGCATTAAATAATGATTTATGACTTATTCATGAGACCCAACTGCAAATCTTATAAAGCTACATTGCACCTTTATCCCGCGTCAAATTGCTGCTAACGCATGCACATTATGCATTATGTGAACAACTGCGTTTTTCTTTGAAGGACTAGCGAACACAAACTCTAACTTTTTTAAAAGGTAAACCTTTAGCTTAACGACATATAAGGTCAAACATACACAGACAGTATCTGTAAGAAGTTTACAAAATAATGACATTAAGTAGTTTGGAATAGTTGAGTAAAGTGAGTTGCCGCAATAACACTAGTGAGTCCAAACTTTTGAGAAAGAAATATTTAATTACATTAACCAATTATAAACCATATCATTATCTTGAAAACGTTACAATGACCTTTAATAAGATTAGATATTGCATATTAAACGACTATAATACCTCTAAGACGGTTTCTGGTTCAGCTGTTCAATATGTATGACACACTAGAACTCAACATGAAAAGTAGTGATTTTAAAATTTTGGATGTCAATTATAAATTTCACGCGGTGTAAATGGATGTTAAAGGCGCTGTTCCACGTTTTTGACACATTGTGTTTTCTCATTGTTTGCTATTCATTATTAAAGTTTATACAATATATTGTTACTTTAATGGGTAAAATAGCTTATTACACGACCCAATTAGTCATATCCAGAAAAAAACGCTTATTCATATTCTAAGAAAATGGTGCGAGGTATAAAGCGACAGTGGTGTGGAACTCTTCGGTGTGTGAGGTAGATGGGTAGGTATCTTGAGAGTTGAGAGTTCTGAAAGCAAGACCATTGACCAATTCATCATATGCATGGTACATATTTAAAACTCTACTCTGACTGTCTACAAAATGTAGGTATGAATAAACCAGTCAGACCACTTAAACTACCTTCGAGCGACCATTTTATTGTGAATACATTAAAATGGCTGCTCGATGGGAAATGGATTCGCATGGCTATACTGAACCATGTACATTCGTTTTTTACTGATTCCGACGTATTATTTAGCCGTTGTTAAGACTTATTTATGTTTTGTTGAGAGCGCTTTCATTCAGTAAGAAAATCGTGTTACAGCACCTTTAATGCTTGCCTAGGGGAGAACAAGAACTATGACGCCTTTACATTTGGACACCATACATCTGATTTATCCATAAATTGCTGGTTTAGCCTTTAAAAAGTCTTTGATATAATTTAATTAGATAATTGAAAGAAAACAATCAGCCTATGAATCATATTCAGCCTATATTCAAAGCACGATTTCAAGTGATGTAGAATCGTCTACTGTGAAAGTGTACACTTAACCATCATTAATATTTCACACATTGACTTTTGAGATTAAATTGGCTTTTGGATTTAATACGATATGAAAATTAATTAAAATGTGCGAGAAATTAATTATTTTATGACTATGGAATGGTACTTTGAACTAATTGATAATAAATATGAGGCCTTATTTGCAGCTAAACAAGAGTATTAGTTCGGTCACAAGAGAGTTACCAGTTATTTAAATTAAACAGTTGATTAATTGAACACTTTTTTGATCACAGAACTTACTGCCATGATTAAACTTAACCAATGAACATGTATGATGATGTATCATAGCCAATAATCATATTCAATTTATTTTATTAAAACCTAACCCAATAACTACAAGAAGCATGTCAAGTAAATATTTATCATCAGTTGATGAGTTTCACTAATCTTTTCAAGTATTGTTTTTCAAAGTGGTTAAAAGCAAAACGTTACCTAATGAGTAATAGCTTCCTTCCAATGCTTGAACTGGTTCAGAGATTCCTGACGGATTGTCCAATATTGATGAAAATAGACTCCGAAACGAAACAGGGAATAAAAGGCTTCATTGACATGTGTGCATGATCCAAGTAGTATCTGATCACTCTGTTGTTCGGAATCTGTTTTGTGTTGATCGGTTAACTTGCATTCAATGCTTGGGATGTTGAGGCATTTTGATATGTTTAATTCTTTGTTTAATTGGCACCATTACATAGATCAACTACCGGCAATACAATACCTGCAAATATACAATATATTACAATCCAAGAGTTATAAATACGACTAAAATCATGGTTACACTGTCTCCCAAAACCAACTAAAATAAATTCATATTTGTTCATGCAGTATATGTTAATGTTTCTGCGAACCGTTTTGAATCTTCTTTAGGTGAAATGAGACTTGCAATTGGTTGCTTGTCGTATGCCGTCTTATGCTTTTCTAAGTAGGTACATTATGTTAAACAAATGTCGTATTAACTTAATTTCACATTCATAACTTTAACGAAATTCCGTCCCAAAATCTTTCCGAAAACGTATCATACCCTGATGAATGAAAAGTATACAAAAGATATCCTCATCAAGGACATTCAAAGGTCATTTTTATCCAGCAGAGGTATTTTGTTTTGTATGAACAAAGGTGTCTTAGATATGTTATCTTATATGTATTTCCTCATTCTCTTTAGAATGGAAACACATGTGGAATTGAACTTAATATATCCGAGGAGTGGTGAGATTCACTATTTATCTATTATAATTATGTTATACTTATACTAGGAAGTTGTTATGGGTTTCATACTTGTTTAAACAATAACGGAAGATAAAGGGTTTCAATTTAACACATTTGTTGTGCATTAGAAATCACAAATAAAATATTTCACAAATATATTCAAGGATAATACAATATACCAGCAATACCTCATCCTCAGGCAAAATGTAGATGCAAACCCAGTACATTGAAAGAGGTTGAGATGATTGCCCGTGGAACTTTTCCCGACACTATATCAAGATGACAGTCTAGACATTGAATTAAGATATGCACATTATGTATGAGGGAGTATTAGTTTCGGCACAAGTAATTGATTGGCCTCTTTGTTAGCCAATATTTTATTTGTTAATGATATGCAGATTAAAATGACTTCCTATAATCTGTTAATAGATTATGCTCAAACAGAGTAAGTGCCTATTGTATAGCACGCAGTATATACTCTCTCGGGAATTGTCAAAAAAAATAATGTTCTGTGACTGATGTTTTAAAACATACTGAGGATCATATTTATATTTAAGGTACGTTGTGCAGATTGACATTAAACATGGAAACATTTGTTTTAAATAGACACTGTAAACACAAAATTTAAAACATCTGTCATGCCTTATGTACTATTATTTTGGAGGAAATACATTGCACAGATTGCACAGAGAACTGATACATATGTATAACTAGATTAGCGTTTGCTGGACATCGCAAAAGCAGAGTCGTCTGGATACGGTAGGTCTCGCCTCCACCTGTTCACCCTTTTCCACAGCCATAATAAAATACACTATTGGTTATTAATATAGCACAAACGACAATTGAACATTAAAGTCAGGAAAGTGCTTTTACAAATAAAACCAAACAGAGCTCACTTGGATGACTTCACACAATTTTTATTATTAAAACCTTTTTCTGATTTCAAAAGTTGATCAAAGTGCTAACTGACCTTTGAACTTCAAGGTCACACACTCAATTATCACGTTTTATTGTGTATAACAATCATGTAATGATTCAAAGTGTTCGTAGTTAAAATAAAGCATATTCGCAAAGTTATGCCTAAGCCACCACCTCTCTATGACCCTTGACCCTTGACAGATTTAGCAAAAAACTGTTCAAATCTTTGCAATTCTCCATAGTTGATATATACCAATTAAGGGCTCAAACCACATCAACTTTTCATGTTATGTTTACAATGATTTTAATAGTGATTTCAGAACTCATGACCTTGACCTTTGACCTTGAATGTGAACATGTAACAAAAATTCCCCAAGGGTATAAGTAGGAAGTTATGTAGACCTATATGAGTTCTGAAAACTGTATTGTAAAATTCAAAATGTGTTGGCGGTGTCTGCGACGGAAACTGCACAAAAACTGATAGCTTATTAGTCACAATTCACTTTTCAGCTTTGAATTGATAGATAGATAGTAAGAAAGTTATTGTTATTATAAATCCGAGCGGGCCAGGGCTACGGGGAATGAAGCCGGTACCAGGTACACGTATAATGACAGTTGCACATCCATCTAATTTACTCAAACTCCAAAATGAAAACTTAAAATGATATGCCATTGTGAGAATTCAAATGTTTTACATTGGTTTTAATTTCAGGATTAATTCATGATCAAATGCAAATGGACCTAAACCTAATCCGGGTATTACTGTACAATATGTTTCAATGTACGTTTCAAATATTGATGTATCTGCTTGATTCTCGTCAAACGATGCTCTCGGTTCACAGAATAAAGATCTGGACCTAGACAAAGTGACCACCATCACACTCTCGCAGTTCAATGAACATCCGGTTTATATACACTTATACCATGAACCTTGCGTTATTCCTCCAGGGTATATTGTGAATCCATTGAATGTCTGTCTGTCTGTCTGACATCAGTAACGGCTCAGATGTCTAATCAACATCGTTATTGGGCTTCAAAGGTACGAAATCGAACCTTGCATTTCACTTGATAAATATTGAATTAAACTGATAGAATTGTAGAATATGTTTAACTAAAAAGTAAACATAAAAAATATTCTTCTTTCAATTCTTCATCAATGATCCTTTATGATCTTATGACAATGGACACATGCTATATTAAGACTGTTATCTTGCAATGTTTGATAATACGTGTAGAGGATATATTAGGACAATAGGTTGGATAACTATATACATAGTGTTTCCTAAACGTGTCCAGTGCTCAGCCAAATAAGATATATGGATATGAATCTGATGCCTACTGGTACTCAGATGAACTAACTAACTTACTGTAAGTATAACAAGGAAACACATCTATATCATTTGCGTCTTTTGACATTATCTTTGTAAACACATTTTGTAAACGTTTTTATATAACGGCGGCCATTTGGTTGAATAATGAACCTTATAGACAATTATATTTTTATATTGTCTATAAGTAAGTGTAGACAAATTAAATTGCCTGTCAACCATCTATTACAGAACGCAAAATAACATGTACGTTATCATCAAGCATTGGCAATTTCATCAATAAGAGGTTTCACAGTCTTTGCTACCACGATTGTGTGCTGTCTATTGATTTGAATTAATTACTTTACTAACTTCTTATTAGTGGCAATTTAATTCCAGCTAAGTTGTCGAATGTAATGTTTAAAACGATCTTGAATACCTTTTTAAATGTAAATATACCAAGGACATTTGTCCGGTTGTTGCGGGCAATGATCTTGAAAACGTTTGACACTCTACAAATTTTATTCATCTACTATGCATTCAAGATACTTTTAAAGTGTCATTTACTTTTATGTACAATATCGTTCATCATATGTTGCACATATGGACAGTACAAGTAGAAAAAGAAAAGCTAAAAAGTAAGAGCAATTTGAAATTCTAAAAATATTCAAAACCCCTATGTTGAATTCAATATGCATTTCGAAATAATGTTATCATCACAGAATTAATTGTATAAACATATTAATGACAACACATTTGTCAAATCAACTTATATTCTACCCTACCTATTCAGCAAATTAGTCGGTTCTAGATAGATTATATGTAATTAATTATATGTAGTACAAATGAATAAATGTGTTAGTGTCCAGATAAAATAATATTGACAATCCAAAATCAAGGTCAATTGAAGAATCCTTGTTTTGTGACTGAAAAATACTGGAATGACCTATTGACATAGCATTGTGAAACTACACCTTGCATGTAAAAACGTCACAAAGTTGAGTCGAATATAGACTAGACTATATCTGGAGTGGGATGTTTAATTCTAATTGAACAATCACTCACAGGACAAAAAGTGGTGGAATTCATTTGCCGGATCCTTCCGGATTCTCCCAATTTTTGGCGGATCCTTATAAATGCGGAAAAATCCGGAAGGATGGGGCAAGCGGATTCCACCACTTTTTGTCCTGTGACTTCACCTCCATCTGATCAAACGTTTTTATGATGAACACGCTTGCTTTTTAGATTGCTCCTACAAAGTGAAGATGCCAGGAAGATTTGCTCATGCAAACTATTTTCAGAATCTCATTTTCTTAGCTGCACCTTTGAAAAGAAATTTTAATCAAAATGTATACAATTTTAATATGAACGTGGCACTGAATTCGGGTACATTTAGCTTGAAATGATTAGAAGAAGGTGTTATCTACCGTACCCACAGCATATCAAATTACATCTCGTTCATCATTGATGATTACAGCATGCAATTCTCAGCAACTATAATTAAAATCAGTCATACATCATTTTAGTTAATTTAATTTTGAATTAAGGTTTTTTTTGGTTTTGGAAAATGATGACAGTACAATGATTAGAGTTAATAGCATCTCCCAAACCGGAACTAAAGTCAGTCAGGAACTGACTAAATTTACACGAACTCCATATAATACGATTTGAGGTATAATATAAGTGAGGTGAGATGGGCTTTAACACCGCTTTCAAGAGTATTTCAAGTATATTACGACACCTAGGAAAAATCCTGCAATGCCATGTGGTTATACATTGTGGTGAAACCTGCGAGCAGCGGCTGGAACTAGAGAACCATGGGTGGTAGTAGGCTACATTTCAGTGTAGCATTGCACACAAACCTTATTGCTTGTAGAACAGTTATCTACTGCAGACAAAGTAGCCGTGCCCCTGACAGGATTCGAACCCCGGGCCGCTTGATCCGAAGCCAAACTAGCTAACCACGGCGCTATACATCTAAAACTTACATTTAATGAAGTTGTTTCAACTTGTTTACACATTTCGACGATGAGAACATGCATGTGGCCGCCATGACATGACGTTATTTACAGGGCGGATAACTCACATCTCATGTCCTCGAGCAGGAAGATTTTATATTGCTTACGAATTTTTTTTTTTATAGAAGCTCGAATATCTAACGTCACGATATTATGAACTGAGATGCTGCCACACGGCTAATATTACTCCCTGCTGTTCCCTTCCATTATAACACAAATACATTTTAAAACATAATAAATCGTATGAAATACAAGTTGATAATAAACAGGATACATAACTCATTCGCAAAGGCTCGAGACAAAGCAAAATCGGGACACAAACTTGATATGAAATGTGAAGCTCGTTAGATTTCCTATGATTATAACATGAACCGTTGCATCGTCATTTGAAAGGGACATATTGCATGTCATGCACACCATTCTTTGCAATACGTGGAGCCTCATTGTCACCGTTATTTGAAACACCTGATTTAAATTGTTAAAGTTACATTGTCATAGTCCATGTTTGCTGTCAAGAGAGTTTTGTATCTTGGTTTTAATTCTGCTCTTCAATTTTTTTATTCTTTCCTTTTGTAAGCAGTCTTACGGCAACACATAAATTAAAATATTGATTTTGTGTTTGTACACTATAATTATTAATTATTTAATGTGTGCCATTTGCTACATTTTCTCAGCTTTGGACAAACTTCACAACTGTTACGGTAGTGAGATGTGGTGTGTTGTAAGCATATACTGAAGTCAATTTTTAGTAATTTTCCGAATATTCTATACAATATTTTAAACCGGTTTTAACATCAAAATATGCTGATATGACCATATTATCACAAATGTATAAAGTGTAATTTCATTTTTTCATTTGATAAACGTCTGTTAGATTTCAAATACATTTAACAAGAGACTTTTCCAGAAGACCTAATCTAATAATCTAATCTGACATAACATTGCCACTTATTTTCTAATAGATATTATTCAAATTTTTTCAAAGCAGATACAGCTACATACCGAAAGTTTGTTCACCTACATGTGCAAATATTATGTAAATTGACGTTCATTGTAACGTCAAAAACATTACATCACGTACAATGACAATGAATCATCATATATTCATGAGTAGTACAATCATTCCCAGACATACCCTATGATCGTCACAGCAATGGTGAATTTTTATAATATCTGGCATAATGAAATAAGCACAAGGGGTCACATTCTGAAAATTCAAATTTCCTTAATTTTCGAATAAAAGTTTTCATATTGACCAAATGAGAACAAATTCATCACAAATACATTGAATGAGTTTTGGAGGAAATATATGATGATCTTAAACTCAGTTGATCACTTAGAGAATATTTCACAGAAGAAAATAAGAACTGTAGTTTTGAAAAGATTGACACCTGGTCACTTCAAAGAGCTGCCAAAACTTTAACTGTTTACTATGACATATTAAAACATATTATGTTATGGAACACTCAACTGTATAATGCAAAATGAAAATGATCGGGCTTGTTTTAGCATTGATATGATGTTTCAATGGCATGCCAAATAACATGATATTTGCACTAAATGCACAAGGTGAACATACTTTCGGTACGCAGCTGTATATTTCAGTTTAAATATGAGCTTTTAGGTACAATCACAAAATAACTTGTCTGACAAATTCCATATTTCTTATTTTTCTAAGCTAGCTGTTCTTGAAATGTAGCAGATTTGGCATTTGGTTTATGTCCGTCGCCCCGCAATGTCTGTATACCATTCCTAACGCATGGGCTTTGATCAGATTAGAATTCGTAGACTTTCCATTACAGCGAGCAAGCAGTGCAATGACATCGTAAAATCAAAGGCAATATCGTTTTCCAAACAGATGGTGAACCGGTGTCCTAAGTTTCCGTTCAATATCCATGACTGACAGGCATATTTCCGAAGCAAACTTCACTGCATTAAGAGTTCTTTATTCATAAAGAGGTATCAGCTGTTAATTTTCAGTTGCTGGAGGCGGTATATGCTGATGCCCCCCGGCCATTATCTCTTTTGGACACTCGAGTATGAAGGCAATTATCTCATTTTTTCTAACAAACAGCTGACATGAATTTGGTTTTTGTTATTCAATTAAGGAATTAACTTTAGAAAATGGTGTTGTGAGTAATTCTACAGAATATGTACTCACATATCATATTAAGCTGCAATACATTATCTGTTAAAATCCTCATAAATGGGCATATTCATGCTGTTTCGCTGTTTCCGCTCTATAAATATCACAAGAAATGTTTAAACGCAATGGTCATATATATCTATAAATATATGATAAAAAATGAAGTTGAAATCACGCAATACTATCAATAGACTGATAACACAATTAATAATGCAGTTGTTAACATTACTGGAAATCCATGTTATAAATATATGTGCAAAGTAAATGATAAATTGGAATAAATATGTATTAGCGATGTATGTATTAACATGTGCATTTATCACTGTACATGAAAACATGATATTTTAACAGTGTTGGTGAATTGTAAATATCTGGATGCATGAAGTTAGGTAATCAATAAGATGTCCACTTGCTCTCTGACCACCGCCTTCATATGAATAAAAAGTAAACTTATCATTTGCAGTTCATCAACTTAAGTTGTTTTCCCTTATAATGCATTTGGTATTATCACATTTCCCTGATTTGTAGATTGTATCTGGATAAAACGTAATTCCTATTGCCAAAGCAATTCTCAGTCTCATCCGGCCAATCATGGCAGAGTCTGTAAACTGTCTGGATTTAACCTGGTGATAAACAGGAAAAAACATTATCCTCTTTCTTTGTGTTTACTATTTCCGAGCACGTTCTGATCTGTCTGAATCAGTCTGGAATGTCTCCCTGTAGGTGTTTATTACATTAATCCATAGTTGGCAGTTTAAAACCACTTGTCAAGGTATTTGAGTATGTCTAATAACAGCTTGTTGTTATAGTAAACTGTATATACTGTTGATAAGAACATGTTTTGAAACACATATTGCTTATATGTATTATGTTTTCCAGATTCTATTTTCCTTGATGGAATGTTTTAAAATCCTTCCTATCCATGTCTGTTATCTCACTGCTCTCCACTTCTGTGGTCCTCTTAGTCGCTAGTTCTTTGATCGTTTTACGTTCCTCTGACCGACACGCCATACACACTGACAGACTGATTATACACACTGACAGACTGATCATACACACTGACAGACTGATTATACACACTGACAGACTGATCATACACACTGACAGACTGATCATACACACTGACAGACTGATCATACACACTGACAGACTGATCAGACACACTGACAGACTGATCATACACACTGACAGACTGATCATACACACTGACAGACTGATCATACACACTGACAGACTGATCATACACACTGACAGACTGATCATACACACTGACAGACTGATCATACACACTGACAGACTGATCATACACACTGACAGACTGATCATACACACTGACAGACAGATCATACACACTGACAGACAGATCATACACACTGACAGACAGATCATACACACTGACAGACAGATCATACACACTGACAGACAGATCATACACACTGACAGAAAAATCACTGCACTGACAGACTGATCATACACACTGACAGACTGATCATACACACTGACAGACAGATCATACACACTGACAGACAGATCATACACACTGACAGACAGATCATACACACTGACAGACAAATCACTGCACTGACAGACTGATCATACACACTGACAGACTGATCATACACACTGACAAACTGATCATACACACTGACAGACAGATCATACACACTGACAGACTGATCATACACACTGACCGACTGATCACTCACACTGACAGACTGATCATACACACTGACATACAAATCATTCACAATGACAGACTGATCATACACACTGACAAACTGATCATACACACTGACCGACTGATAATACACACTGACAAACTGATCATACACACTGACATACAAATCATTCACAATGACAGACTGATCATACACACTGACAGACAGATCATACACACTGACCGACTGATCACTCACACTGACAGACTGATCATACACACTGACATACAAATTTTTCACAATGACAGACTGATCATACACACTGACCGACTGATCATACACACTGACAAACTGATCATACACACTGACATACAAATCATTCACAATGACAGACTGATCATACACACTGAAAGACAGATCATACACACTGACCGACTGATCACTCCATTGCCAGACTGATCATACACACTGACATACAAATCTTTCACAATGACAGACTGATCATACACACTGACAGACTGATCATACACACTGATGGACTGATCATATACACTGACAGACTGATCATACACACTGACAAACTGATCATACACACTGACAGACTGATCATACACACTGACAGACAAATCACTGCACTGACAGACTTATCATACACACTGACAGACTGATCATACACACTGACAGACTGATCATACACACTTACAGACTGATCATATACACTGACAGACTTATCATACACACTGACAAACTGATCATACACACTTACAGACTGATCATACACACTGACCGACTGATCATACACACTGACAGACTGATCATACACACTTACAGACTGATCATACACACTGACAGACTGATCATACACACTGACAGACTGACCATACACACTGACAGACTGATCGTACACACTTACAGACTGATCATATACACTGACAGACTGATCATACACACGAACAGACTGCTCATACACACTGACAGACTGATCATACACACTGACAGACTGATCATACACACTATCAGACTGATCATACACACTGACAGACTGATCATACACACTTACTGACTGATCATATACACTGACAGACTGATCATACACACTGACAGACTGATCATACACACTGACAGACTGATCATACACACTGACAGACTGATCATACACACTGACAGACTGATCATACACACTGACAGACTGATCATACACACTTACAGACTGATCATATACACTGACAGACTGATCATACAGACGTACAGACTGATCATACACACTGACAGACTGATCATACACACTGACAGACTGATCATACACACTGACAGACTGATGATACACACTGACAGACTGATCATACACACTGACAGACTGATGATACACACTGACAGACTGATGATACACACTGACAGACTGATGATACACCCTGATAGAAAGATCGTACACACTGACAGACTGATCACTCACACTGACAGACTGATGATACACACTGACAGACTGATCATACACACTGACAGTATGATCATACACACTGACAGACTGATCATACACACTGATAGACTAATGATACACCCTGATAGACAGATCGTACACACTGACAGACTGATCATACACACTGACAGACTGATCATAAACACTGGCAGACTGATCATACACACTGATAGACTGATGATACACCCTGACAGACTGATTATACACACTAACAGACTGATCATACACACTGACAGACAGATCATACACACTGACGGACAGGTCATACACACTGACAGACAGATCATACACACTGACAGACAAATCACTGCACTGACAGACTGATCATACACACTGACAGACATATCATACACACTGACAGACAGATCATACACACTGATAGACTGATCATACACACTGACATACTGATCATACACACTGACAGACTGATCATACACACTGACAGACTGATCATACACACTGACAGACAGATCATACACACTGATAGACAAATCACTGCACTGACAGACTGATCATACACACTGACAGACAGATCATACACACTGACAGACAGATCATACACACTGACAGACATATCATACACACTGACAGTCAAATCACTGCACTGACAGACTGATCATACACACTGACAGACAGATCATACACACTGACAGACAAATCATACACACTGACAGACAGATCATACACACTGACAGACAGATCATACACACTGACAGACAGATCATACACACTGACAGACAAATCACTGCACTGACAGACTGATCATACACACTGACAGACAGATCATACACACTGACAGACAAATCATACACACTGACAGACTGATCATACACACTGACAGACTGATCATACACACTGACAGACAGATCATACACACTGACAGACTGATCATACACATTGACCGACTGATCACTCACACTGACAGACTGATCATACACACTGACATACAAATCATTCACAATGACAGACTGATCATACACACTGACAAACTGATCATACACACTGACCGAGTGATCATACACACTGACAAACTGATCATACACACTGACATACAAATCTTTCACAATGACAGACTGATCATACACACTGACAAACTGATCATACACACTGACCGACTGATCATACACACTGACAAACAAATCATTCACAATGACAGACTGATCATACACACTGACAGACAGATCATACACACTGACCGACTGATCACTCACACTGACAGTCTGATCATACACACTGACATACAAATCTTTCACACTGACAGACTGATCATACACACTGACCGACTGATCATACACACTGATGGACTGATCATATACACTGACAGACTGATCATACACACTGACAAACTGATCATATACACTGACAGACTGGTCATACACACTGACAGACTGATCATACACACTTACAGACTGATCATACACACTGACAGACTGATCATACACACTGACAGACTGATCATACACACTGACAGACTGATCATACACACTGACAGACTGATCATACATACTGACAGACTGATGATACACACTGACAGACTGATGATACACCCTGATAGAAAGATCGTACACACTGACAGACTGATCACTCACACTGACAGACTGATAATACACACTGACAGACTGATCATACACACTGACAGAATGATCATACACACTGACAGTCTCATCATACACACTGACAGACTGATCATACACACTGATAGACTGATGATACACCCTGATAGACAGATCGTACACACTGACAGCCTGATCATACACACTGACAGACTGATCATAAACACTGGCAGACTGATCATACACACTGACAGACTGATCATACACACTGACAGACTGATCATACACACTTACAGACTGATCATATACACTGACAGACTTATCATACACACTGACAGACTGATCATACACACTTACAGACTGATCATACACACTGACCGACTGATCATACACACTGGCAGACAAATCACTGCACTGACAGACTGATCATACACACTGACAGACTGATCATACACACTGACAGACTGATCGTACACACTTACAGACTGATCATATACACTGACAGACTGATCATACACACCATCAGACTGCTCATACACACTGACAGACTGATCATACACACTGACAGACTGATCATACACACTAACAGACTGATCATACACACTGACAGACTGATCATACACACTTACAGACTGATCATATACACTGACAGACTGATCATACACACTGACAGACTGATCATACACACTGACAGACTGATCATACACACTGACAGACTGATCATACACACTGACAGACTGATCATACACACTGACAGACTGATCATACACACTGACAGACTAATCATACACACTTACAGACTGATCATATACACTGACAGACTGATCATACACACCTACAGACTGATCATACACACTGACAGACTGATCATACACACTGACAGACTGATCATACACACTGACAGACTGATCATACACACTGACAGACTGATCATACACACTGACAGACTGATCATACACACTGACAGACTGATGATACACCCTGATAGAAAGATCGTACACACTGACAGACTGATCACTCACACTGACAGACTGATGATACACACTGACAGACTGATCATACACACTGACAGACTGATCATACACACTGACAGTCTGATCATACACACTGACAGACTGATCATACACACTGATAGACTGATGATACACCCTGATAGACAGATCGTACACACTGACAGACTGATCATACACACTGACATACTGATCATAAACACTGGCAGACTGATCATACACACTGACAGACTGATCATACACACTGACAGACTGATCATACACACTGATAGACTGATGATACACCCTGACAGACTGATTATACATACTAACAGACTGATCATACACACTGACAGACTGATCATACACACTGACCGACTGATCATTCACACTGATAGACTGATTATACACACTAACAGATTGATCATACACACTGACAGACTGATCATACACACTGACAAATTGATCATACACACTGACCGACTGATCATACACACTGACAAACTGATCATACACACTGACATACAAATCATTCAAAATGACAGACTTATCATACACACTGACAGACAGATCATACACACTGACCGACTGATCACTCACACTGACAGACTGATCATACACACTAACATACAAATCTTTCACAATGACAGACTAATCATACACACTGACAAACTGATCATACACACTGACCGACTGATCATACACACTGACAGACTGATCATACACACTGACATACAAATCTTTCACAATGACAGACTGATCATACACACTGACAAACTGATCATACACATTGACCGACTGATCATACACACTGACAAACTGATCATACACACTGACATACAAATCATTCACAATGACAGACTGATCATACACACTGACAGACAGATCATACACACTGACCGACTGATCACTCACACTGACAGACTGATTATACACACTGACATACAAATCTTTCACAATGACAGACATATCATACACACTGACCGACTGATCATACACACTGATGGACTGATCATATACACTGACAGACTGATCATACACACTGACAAACTGATCATACACACTGACAGACTGATCATACACACTGACAGACAAATCACTGCACTGACAGACTTATCATACACACTGACAGACTGATCAAACACACTGACAGACTGATCATACACACTTACAGACTGATCATATACACTGACAGACTTATCATACACACTGACAAACTGATCATACACACTTACAGACTGATCATACACACTGACCGACTGATCATACACACTGACAGACAAATCACTGCACTGACAGACTGATCATACACACTTACAGACTGATCATATACACTGACAGACTGATCATACACACGAACAGACTGCTCATACACACTGACAGACTGATCATACACACGAACAGACTGCTCATACACACTGACAGACTGATCATACAAACTGACAGACTGATCATACACACTGACAGACTGATCATACACACTGACAGACTGATCATACACACTTACAGACTGATCATATACACTGACAGACTGATCATACACATTGACAGACTGATTATACACACTGACAGACTGATCATACACACTGACAGACTGATCATACACACTGAAAGACTGATCATACACACTGACAGACTGATCATACACACTGACAGACTGATCATACACACTTACAGACTGATCATATACACTGACAGACTGATCATACACACGTACAGACTGATCATACACACTGACAGACTGATCATACACACTGACAGACTGATCATACACACTGACAGACTGATCATACACACTGACAGACTGATCATACACACTGACAGACTGATGATACACACTGACAGACTGATGATACACCCTGATAGAAAGATCGTACACACTGACAGACTGATCACTCACACTGACAGACTGATGATACACACTGATAGACTGATCATACACACTGACAGAATGATCATACACACTGACAGTCTGATCATACACACTGACAGACTGATCATACACACTGATAGACTGATGATACACCCTGATAGACAGATCGTACACACTGACAGACTAATCATACACACTGACAGAATGATCATAAACACTGGCAGACTGATCATACACACTGACAGAATGATCATACACACTTACAGACTGATCATATACACTGACAGACTGATCATACACACCTACAGACTGATCATACACACTGATAGACTGATGATACACCCTGACAGACTGATTATACACACTAACAGACTGATCATACACACTGACAGACTAGTCATACACACTGACAGACTGATCATTCACACTGATTGACTGATTATACACACTAACAGATTGATCATACACACTTACAAACTAGTCATACACACTGACAGACTAATCATACACACTGACATACTGATCATTCACACTGACATACTGATGATACACACTGATAGACTGATGATACACACTGACATATTGATGATACACACTGACGGACTGATCATACACACTGACAAATAAATCACTCACAATGACAGACTGATCATACACACTGACAGACAGATCATACACCATGACAGACTGATCATACACACTGACAGACTGATCATACACACTGACATACAAATCATTCACAATGACAGACAGATCATACACACTGATAGACTGATCACTCACACTAACAGACTGATCATACACACTGACAGACAAATCACTCACACTGACAGACTGATCATACACACTGACAGACAGATCATACACACTGACAGACAGATCATACACACTGACAGACTGATGATACACACTGACAGACTGATCACTCATAGTGACAGACTGATGATACACACTGACAGACTGATGATACACACTGACAGACTGATCATACACACGGACAGTCTGATCATACACACTGACAGACTGATCATACACACTGACAGACTGATGATACACCCTGATAGACAGATCGTACACACTGACAGACTGATCATACACACTGACAGACTGATCATACACACTGACAGACTGATCATACACACTGATAGACTGATGATACACCCTGACAGACTGATCATAAACACTGACAGACTGATGATACACCCTGATAGACAGATCGTTCACACTGACAGACTGATGATACACACTGACAGACTGATCATACACACTGACAGACTGATCATACACACTGACAGACTGATCATACACAATGACAGACTGAGCATACACACTGATAGACTGATAATACACCCTGACAGACTGATTATACACACTAACAGACTGATCATACACACTGACAGACTAGTCATACACACTGACAGACTGATCATACACACTGACATACAAATCATACACACTGACAGATAGATCATACACACTGACAGACAGATCATACACACTGACAGACAAATCACTCAAACTGACAGACAGATCATACACACTGACAGACTGATCATACACAATGACAGACTGATCACTCACACTGATAGACTGATGATACACCCTGACAGACTGATTATACACACTGACATACTGATCATACACACTGATAGACTGATCATACACACTGACAGACTGATCATACACACTGACAGACTGATCATAAACACTGACAGACTGATGATACACACTGACAGACTGATGATACACAATGACAGACTGATCATACACACTGATAGACTGATCCCTCACACTGACAGACAAATCACTCACACTGACAGACTGATCATACACACTGACAGACAGATCATACACACTGACAGACTGATCATACACACTGACAGACAGATCATACACACTGACAGACAGATCATACACACTGACAGACTGATCATACACACTGACAGACAGATCATACACACTGACAGACAGATCATACACACTGACAGACTTATCATACACACTGACATACAAATCATTCACAATGACAGACTGATCATACACACCGACAGACTGATCATACACACTGACAGACTGATCATACACACTGACAGACTGATCATACACACTGACTGACAAATCACTCCACTGACAGACTGATGATACACACTAACAGACTGATGATACACACTGACAGACAGATCATACACACTGACAGACAGATCATACACACTGACAGACTTATCATACTCACTGACATACAAATCATTCACAATGACAGACTGATCATACACACTGACAGACTGATCATACACACTGACAGACTGAACATACACACTGACAGCCTGATCATACACACTGATATACAAATCATTCACAATGACAGACTGATCATACACACTGACAGACTGTTCATACACACTGACAGACTCCTCATACACAATGACAGACTGATCATACACACTGACAGACTGATCATACACACTGACAGACTGACCATACACACTGACAGCCTGATCATACACACTGATATACAAATCATTCACAATGACAGACTGATCATACACACTGACAGACTGTTCATACACACTGACAGACTGATCATACACACTGACAGACTGATCATACACACTGACAGACAGATCATACACACTGACAGACAGATCATACACACTGACATACAGATCATACACACTGACATACAGATCATACACACTGACAGACTGATCATACACAATGACAGACTGATCACTCATACTGACAGACTGATGATACACACTGACAGACTAGTCATACACACTGATAAACATAGCATACACACTGACAGATAAATCGCTCACACTGATAGACTGATCACTCACAATGATAGACACATCATACACAACGATAGACAAATACACATCGACAGACATATCATGCGTACTGACATTTAAATCTTGCATACTCATAGTCAAATCATACATATTCATAGAAATATGATACACATTGAGAGACTATTCATAAGGGTCATGTTCAGTAGCCTAACAAGAAATATGTATAAAAGGACAGCAGATACACTCAGCATCGATTGCTGAACAATATATGCGGGGGTTGATACTGGACACAGTCAGTCAGGGACTGTCATGAAGATTTTGTTTCGAAAACAACTTATTGTTGGTTATTGTGGAGTTTTATAATAAGCTCTAATCATTCTTATTTAGACGCATATTACATCATGCCATTACATTCTAATAGTCAAATGCTTTAAATCAGGAAAATACTTCAAGCATGTGTCCACACTTTATGTCAGTTAACTTCACTTCTTGTTTTGTTTGTGTTACAGAGAATATCAATTAGTTTAATTGATTTGTTATTTTACTGTTTTTAGGTCAAGTAACATGAACCCATTACAGCATTGGGGGAGAAACTTAATTTCACTTACTTCACATGTGTTCATTAATGTATAGTTACATGTTCTTCCTTGGCATGTGTTTGATGGCAAGCACACAAGCTCACCATGACACATCACTATATTTGAACAAATCAGAAATGAGTGATAGGTTATCCCGTCGACCTAATTCCATTTGGCTATCTATTGGTACTATTTCCAATTAACCAAATGTTACTAGTTTTGATCATCATGCAGTGGTTATAAGCATTGTGTATGAAGGTAACTAATACCATAATGATGTTTTCTTCTTTGTTTTAATCTCCACTTGTTTATCATATGCTTTTAAAAAGTATGTGGAGGCTCACAGTGATAAGATCACATACTATCAAGAATCACCTCTGCTGATGCCTATATCCAACAGAGACCATCAATCACTATTTTGCCAGAATCATATAGCAGGAAGTAGACTAGTGATGCATTATAACCAGACATTGTAGTCCTTACTGGGTGAACCTTTGTCTTGGATTGATGCACTTGTGGGAGAGAAATAACTATGGTGTAAGTGGTGTGCGTGATGCATTAATCTCGTAACACAAGAACTTTATCCATTTATTATATTATATAATATCTCCCAAAGATCTTACTGTTTGCAGACATGAGGCAATGCATACAAACTTTTTGATATCTCCTGATCTTAGAATTGAAATAACATATTACAGACATAAAGCTGTAGGGCAATATATGGCAACTCATTATCACTATCTCTTACATTTAAGTTCAATGTCCTATCACTTTTGTGTCAGAATTGCTTAATCTATAGATTGCTGTAAAGTTTAGTTTACCTCAATGAATTTCAAATATATGCATGTTTTTCCTTTACAATTATTCACAAGCTTATTATTCTAACTTACGAAGGTTAAAAACAAGGCGATAAACATGGCCCTGCAAGGTAACCTAAGTGATCAATCTTCAAATCATATACAGTCAGGCCTCGATAATCCGAATGCTTCCGTTTTTCATCAAAAACGTTCGGATAGCGAAATGTTCGGATTACTGAGTACTGAGGACTACTTTAGAGATAAGTTTGGTTACATCTTCCGACCGTTCGGAAACTGCGAGATTCGGATTATCGGTGGCCGGATTATCACGGCTTGACTGTAGTGATATAATCAATCACATCATCTTAATAATTTTCAAAAAGTTTTCAGTAGGTGGCGAATGAGCTTACTTCACCAATGTGATGGATTAATTTTCATTCACAATTGTATTTTAGGTGTGAGTAATCAAATTAAAATAAATGATGGAGAGAGGTTGATGTTATGTCTTTTCAGACAATCTGGTTCACGGGGCAACATTTCTCTTTCATTTACGTTCAATGTCCAATCACTCTTGGATCAGAATTCCATAATCTACAGATTATTTCTTAATGAATTTCAAATATATGCATGTTGAATTAAAATAGTATATTACTCTCAGCGGAATTATTTTAATTATGTCTAGAGCATGTACCGATCCTCATGTATTTCAATCAATATCGTCTTACTGTAATGCTCAGAGATTCAGGACAATGAAAATAATATCTTGAGTACAGAAATATACTATGAATCCATTTGCTTACCTATTTACAATTGATACTTATTTTTCTATTTACAACTTTTCGTTTTATAAAAATTATCTTCTGTACGAAAATAATATAATTGCAAATTTTACTTTCCATGAGGGGGAGGTTTTTCTTTCGTCATAACTAGGAAGCTTAATATATTTGTGAAGATTAACAACAAGGTGATAAACATGGCCCTGCTGGGTTATCTAAGTGATCATATAGTGATATAATCAATCACTTCCAAACGGTTATCGGTAGGTGCCGAATGAGCTTTCTTCCCCAATGTCATGGAATCAGTTTCATTCAAAATTTTATTTTATGCTTGAGTAATGAAATTAGAATACATGATGATCACAGGACGAAATGTTGTGGAATCCATTTGCCGGATCCTTCCGGATTCCCCCAAATATCCTGTAGAATCTTGAAGAATCCGGAAGGATCCGGCAAATGGATTCCACCACTTTTTGTCCTTTGGATGTTATGTCTTTTCAGACATTCCGGTTCACGGGACATCATTTCTAATGAATAGTTCTTTTGCTAACGCGCAGCTGATTTCATGTGTAATGAATTGTAAAGGAATGTAAGAGAACAAAGCATCAAATACAATTCTGCTTTCCGACATCTGTTTGTGTCCCAAGACATTATATTTAATGTTATCCGTTATCAATTCACAAAAGATGAAAGGTGATTGTAAATAAATGTGTGCACAGTGGAACGTAACAAGACAAAACTTTGACAAGGATATTTGTTTGATGAAGATTAACATTAAAAACATGCATTGTGGGTCAGTTTTACAGTAGATTTCATAGATCAAGTCCAGGTTTTCAATTTGCAAAGATTTAAAAGAATTTGTTCATATTGATTACATAATATGGTTAACACTTATTTGGTAATAGTTCGGAGCTCTCTCCTAGATTACATTATTGAAGTACAGAATAGCTAAAATGCAAGAAAACTACTGATTCATGTGTGAATAACGTGAACAACACCTAGGAATGGATATGAACAGTATAAAAAAGTAAATATTCCTCAAATACAAATGCTCTCGTGTGCTGTTTACATTTGTCTTTTTACATTTGACATTTGATCAAACAAAAACAGCTTGCACATGCTTATGCACAAATAGGTTTTCAGAAATATCACTGAACATACCTCCATAATACAACATTCGCCAAAACAAACGAAGTAAGAAACATCTATGTGGAAGCTTTTGTGAGTGACTAAGGTAACAAAACACATTTAAAATACTTCAGTACTAACTTCTGTGTGTATTATTAGACGGTAACAAAGAGCTAATTATTGACGGACAAGATAGATTATTTAATGTAAGCCAATCTGGGGTTCCCTAAATAGGAGATTAGAGCCAATTATGGTGATATGAAATATAGTTGTACTGTTCTCAACAACTAAACAGTAAAACAGAATCCAAAAATGTCTGTCACAAACGGTTTCAAGAAACCCCTAAAAATGGAAGTTTCATCATGATGTTAAATGAACAATACTGAAAATGTCAATGCTCCAGTTGTATATTTTAATTTGGTTGCCTTAAAATGACATCAAAAATTACATTCATTTATTTTGTTTTAATATATAAGTATGACTTCCACAGGATAATAATAAGTAATAATAAGCAATTTTAACAACAACTACAGTGTTTCTGTCATTTGCTGCTAATCATATGTATTTATGATCCCACGAACAGAAGATTGGTTAAATGTTTATTTTCTTAATGAAATGAACGTTTTTGATTAATACCCGCCCCATAGATTGTTGAGGATACGACCAACCACATCCGAAAAACATGTTTTGCTCAAGTCATAAATACATATCTCTGTCCTGTGAATAAAAAATATTAATCATGATTAACCCGAAGTAAGTTCCTCTTACTGGCAATGAATGGAATCATGAAACAACAATACATTGCACCAAGGATCATACCAGACAAAGAAACAACAGTAACACTGAGGGAGCAAATCATTTCCGACAATAAGTTTTTTCAAACACAATTATCAACAAATAGGAGCGGATCATGGTTAACCTTACACTACTGTGCTTAAACTGTGAATTTAGTACCAGGGGGAAAGTGCCATTGCGTCCATCTCGATTTCCTGCGCTAAGAAATGAAACATGCAGTGAGGTGTCACCTTGAATCAGCCCACTGACAGAAAGGCGTCTGTACATCCGTGAAGTGTCAGCAGTAAGTAGAGAGGGCTTAACCTCGCACATTATGTGTCACTCTCTGACAGGCAAATAGCTGCTCTACTGCTTATTGATCTATTCATCTATAACCTGGCAGACAAATGGATGTCCAGTGTCATGAACTTTAAACTGACCTCGTTTAACTGTGAAGATGGGCTGGCTTATTTATCAAACAAAATCGGTGTGTATATGTTTAATAGGAAAGAATAGTTCTTATACGTGTACGTGTACATTGCAATTATCGATTTCCTACAATCAGTTCACGTATTCTGATACACAACATCACAAATGAAGAAAGAAATATGCCCTCGGATATAATGATAGTTTGGACGAAGCTATCAAAGTGTTGACAATATAAGAAAATTAATATGAATATTACTGATCCTGTCAAGCATAAAAGGTTTATCACTGAAAAATCAAAACAGTTTGTAAAGGTTAAAGCTTTCTATGGCATGGTCACAAGGACTTATGATATCACCAAAATATGCAGTACAAAAGAAGTTATGGCCAAGGTTAAACGTTTTCTGATAAATGACCGACCTGTGAATAACAAAGTATATTACCCACACGGGTTAGGATACACAGGTGATTATTTTTGTGATATTCGCACATTGTTCTTTAGTGATTCTCAATGCTGATTGATCAGTAGCCAAAGAATGACACGACGATTGGTTGACGGTACTACTTTCTTGTTTCATTGATAAATAGAACGTGCCGAACTAGGTCACACATCTCGATTTTAAAAATGAAAACAGAGATCAAGAATATAAAAAAAATATTTAGTTTATTACATGTTCTGTATTCAAAATTATTATTATATATATATGTTGTAATACATTGTCATTATTACTTTAATTGGCACGTTATTGACGATAATGTTAAATAATTTCAACATCTTCACGTTGTTGTCGTTTGTAAACAAACATGGCTGCCAACAGCGTAAAACATGAATAGTTCTGGACAAGAGACAACTTCCAAACGCAAGGCATATCTCTTGCCAGTCTGCATTACTGCCTAAATCAGCCAGTAATGGAGACTGGCAAGAGTGATGCCTTGCATTGGGAAGTTGGACAAGAGAATGGTCAAGCCATAAATAATCAGATCTACCTAACCATCAACCAGAGACAACATCAGAAAATATTGGACAATCTATGCACTGTTCTCGTTGTTTCTGAATCAGAATAAGCGTGCAGAATGAGATCAAACCTCATCGGGACTGCAGTCTGCAGTTCAATCACGCCACGATCGAAAGAATCGTTCAGCAGTGCGTCTCTTTCATGCAGTGTATCTACATTCGACATCCATTAACTAAATATTTAGTAAAGTAAACACTTCCTGGGTCCAATATTGTGTTGTTGTAATCGTAATCTCCATCGACTTCACCATCAGTAAACGTCCGATTAGAGAGATCATTCTTTGTCGTGGATCTACGGCTGACGTGACGTGAACTCAATCCACAATCCGATTAAACTTCAGACCCCCTTGGCATACAAATTTGAGTCTATGCATTCTTTGTAGATTGTTCTTGTGGGCATTACTATGTTTAACGTTGTAGTTGTAAAAAATCGACAGTTTTTTTCCAATTTTCTGTTCAATACTATGGTGTTTAGTCACTCACACACGTCAGTCATTCATACTGTATATACTGCAGTAAGGCGTAATGATCATGATGTTCTTATTCAATTAATTTCATGATGTATCGTACATGTATTTATAATGTAAATGATCTTCATATATGACAACTATGTTATGGGTTATAAAAACAGACCAATAATATATTAGTTTATCATTGTTTTATTAAAGAACTTTTTTGTATAGTGTTTGACCACTGGAGATGTTAGGTGTAACACGCGCATGAATACAAATCAGCTGATCAATGTCACTTAATACAATCTAAAAAAAGAAACGTTCATCGTTCGTAATTGTGTATTCATTGTATGTAATGGGTAATATATAGAATAACCAACTCGGTACGAGTGAATATGGGAAATATGCACTTGTCGAAATGATGTTCAGTTGCTCGCCAAGGCTCGCGACTGTGAACATCATTTCGACTCATGCATATTTCCCATATAATCATGAGTACCAAGTTGGTTATTCTCTAATTAGCTCTTTCACATTGGCAATATTACTTAAAGGTGCATCCATTGTGTTTCATAAAATTTTATTTGGTTTTAATACGTTCCTAAACACCATATGTGCTGTTTACAATACAAATAAATTCCCTTAGCTTGCGTATTCATCCCCAATCGCCAACCATATCATAATTACTATTTTCCAATAAAATCGAGTAACATCATTATGCATGTGTAGAAACCGAAAGTGAACGTCCTATTTACATGCACAGTAGTTATATGACCTGTTGAACATTATTAACTCAAATTTGTTATTTTGTCTGGTGTAAATAAGATTCCAATATTACGTTTGACTCATTGGCGCGCGCCACACGCGGTGCATTGTCCGGTTTTCGATCAGAAATCACTACTTTTACCTTCATATCGTCAATATACTAAGTTACTGGTTGTTTTCGGTAACAGTTGGTACTTCTCGATAAAATAAGACCATTTATAACGTTTGTCATATTTGACCCCAACAACACAATGGATGTACCTTTAAGGCTCTGTAAAGAAGAGACAGGACTTCAAAATCAAAGTTTGCACAGTCACAAACCATACAAATATTGTATCAAAATGACCAATGTTAACTATACAGTCGGGTGAAACAGAGCATAGCATAGCAAAGCATAGCACCATTAACGTCACTAAGAAATTAATATTTTGAAACATTATAATGAAATAATACAACTCATTTGTTTTAGTTGCTTAGGTTTTGTACTTTTATAAATTGTTGAATGTCACATATTTCAAGCCGAAATTGTTCAATTGAGTGCTGCTGAATGCAACAATGTGGCCGCTGAATGCCGCATTGAGCATGTGCCTTGCATGTTGATGTGTGCGGCGCAAAAGTACCCTTATTATTATAACTAAATGTTTTGTAATGGTTGAGTAAACAAACACCTTTTGTATGATAGTTTTATTTTCGTTATATCCATTTAAAGTATCCATCAACAATTTTTTATTTAAATTCCATTTGTTTATAAGAAGTAAACGATCATGAATTTGGTTGTTCGACTCGAAATTTAGAATTTAGAATATTTAGTAATACATTTTATGTCTCATATGACCACAAGCAGAGTGCTTAATTTGCATCACAATAGGTTAATGTGAGTACAAGGAAATGTATTTTCGTGTATTGTATCATTATTAGTTTTTGGTAGTTAAGACATTAATCAGTATACCTTACATTGAACGACAATAAACTATACTATTTTGTAAATCCTGTATCTACTAAACAGGAAACGGTTTCATGTAGTATAAACTTTATTATGCTATTAATGAAAGCTGGTTGGCTGTTCATATACATTGTATACTATTAAAGACAAAGAGATGTTCAGCAATTATAACAGTCAAATTCACTGTTCCTGTAAACATTAGTAAAATTTAAGTTAAAAGTTAAAAGCATGGGTGTTTTGGGGGGTGTTTTTTTTCAATCAGGACTTTAAATGCATAGCCTTTTTGTTCAATTGGCTTTTATATTCTTAAATAAACACTGTATGTTCAGTCAATATTCAAATCAAATTTCATTTTAAAGTATTAATATTTCATTATTTGAACCCTCTCTCATTTTTGTTGTAGACGCAATTGTTCTGAAAGTGATAAGATTGGGGTTGAAATATTATCTTTGAAGCATGGATTTGCAAAGAGTTCAGAGCAGACGATAAATCAATGTGTTACAGTCGCTTGAATAACTTACAAAGCAATAGCTTCTTTCCAACTGTTGCTTGGTTTGTGAAGATTTGACTGATTGTTTAATGTGGTTGAAACAAGACTCCAACATGGAAATAAGAACAAAAGAGACTATTGACATGTGTGCAAAATCTAAGCGATAAATTTAGTTTATAAATGTATTTTCGATTCTTGAAGCATTGCAGTTTGGATATATGAGCTTCTGTGATCTCCTTACTCTCACAATTTGCAATTTTGATAAATTATTAAAACAATATTTCCTATTTGATCTGATCTGGCAACATATATCATATAATGTCACTCTGATGAGGAGAGGAAAATTTATTAAGAGAGTATCTAATTTTATTTTGTCACAAAAATACATTTCATTAATCGACTTATATAGTTAAAATACATATACATGTACAGAGTTTTTTTCAAAGTGCATCCATATCCAAATTTAACCTACCCTTTAAAAAATACTCAATTCTTAGTTCTATCAACGCATCCATCGTCCCAACCCTCAGGTTCCGTCAGAGGATATCCGGGAAGCCTGAAGCGCCTATCCACTCCCAAAACCACCAACCATTTCCCTCTTCCCTCTTTTTACCAATCAACATCATTTCACTAGGTATTCATTGCTGAAGTAAAGCTGATGGCCTCTACTTTTATAAACCAATGGCTTCTGCCTTTCACCGGTGAACTCTAATTCCTCTAGGGCGCGGGATAGCGCAGTGGTTAGCCTGTTCGGCTTCGGATCAAGAGGTCAAGAGGGGCACGGCAACTTTGTCTGCAGTAGAGAACTGTTCTACACGCAGTAAGGTTTGGGTGCAATGCTACACTGAATTTCAGCGTAGTACCACCCATGGTTCGCTAGTTCCAGTCGATGCTCGCAGGTTTCACCGCAATACATAGCTACATAGCTTTCTCCCTGCCATAATACTAGCAGCCGCGATATAAGTGAAATACTCTTGAAAGCGGCGTTAAACCCCAACTCACCTCACTTCTAATTCCCTCTAAAAACTCTTATCCACCTCAATACAGTTGTTTTACCAATTTGTATTACAATCTCTCATTATATATTCAATTAACCAGAACTACTGTATCAACCAGCGACTGGCCACCAATCAAGTATTTACCCCCTCTCATGTGTATTAAATTACTCATTATGGTTTCCCACAAGTGTAACATGTGTGCTATGCAAATACTAATGTACATAGAATCCCATTTATGTATCTCCTACAATCCACCAGCGATTAAGTAACTATATAATATGACGCGCCGTGTATCTTCTCAATAACGAAGTTGGTTAGAATCATATATATCCATTTCTTTAAAGGGGCAGTAGCACGTTTTTTCGCTGAAATAAGTCGATGAACTGTATTTGAATAATAATGTCACCAATAGAAAAACACTCCCCCTCTTCAGAAAATCAAGTTAAAAAATGATTGTACATGGTTCGGTTTCAGCCATGAGAATCGTTTTTGTCATTCAAAATAATAAAATGTGTTCACAATAAAATGGCCGCCATGCAATTTTTGCTTTATATGCAACATCGTTATTACCTCTACGGATAATTGGTTTGTGTAATAAGACGTTTTACCCTCTAAAGTAAATAAACATGACATAAACTATCATTATAAATGGGAAATTTGAAACAATAAAATTTGCAAAAAACGTGCTACTGCCCCTTTAAAAACCGTTCAAACTAATAGGAACTTTGTTCTGTTGTTCGATAGCTTCTCTCTCGTTTTCATTATAGTAATATCACACTCATTGCATTATATAGGTATTGAATGTCTCTTTGACATCGTTCATATTCCATTACAAAAACATAAATTATTAAATAGACAAAATAGTTGGTTCATATCACTTTAAGACAATCTGACAGTTTTCTATTTCTTTTATTTTTGTGTCATGTTTATGATGATTCACATTTCTGTTTGAATGCGCGTGCTGTGGAATATCTCGGAGTTTCATAATATAGGATTACATATAGTTGCACAGTATGACGATGAACGGTCCAGTAAGAATGGTAATCTGACGATGTCTGTATTCCCCTTGAGACCATCAATCACTATTTCCTCCCAAATCCCATTTCAAGATGGACACCAATGATCCATTACAACCAGACGTTGTTATCCTTACTGGGTGAACTCAAACAAACTCCGACTTGGAATGTGCTCCTAGAAAATCTTAGCCAGTTACAGTTAAATGCCGCGCCTGTGACGTGACAGAACAGTGACGTCACAGTCAGTGTGGTGATGCAAAGTCACAGAATCGTAACGTCATAATCACTGTAATGTAAACCTCCTTGAGGATTAAGTTGAAACATGTAGGATGACATCGGCGTTGTTTATTCTTTAAACATCCATTTGAATATATACTGACTGTACACTTGAAAAGACACACTATTTTAAATATATTTATATATACTTATGTATTTTCTAAAATAGGACATGTTAAGACAAGATGCCTAATTATGAAACCTTTATTGCATGACTTTCTGAAAATATGTGTTTGAACTGTGTAACTGTTTTCTTTCTTATATGCGAATTTCCCCCCTTATTTCAAGTACTTGCATTGCGTGATCTTAAATCCATGGCACTTTTAAGTTGACCTTTTCATATCCATTATTATATTATATTTCAAGACAAGCTGATGCTTTTACACTGCACTTATTTTTAAATTACAAGGTGTAACATCATCTTATTATTATGTTTACAGAAATACTTAATAATATGTTTGAAGGTAAAAAGTGCAGGAGGTAATGAACTTTTTTCAAACAACATTTAAAATTCATAATTTCAGACTGCACAGTTCAATCTGCAGATCTGTACTAATTAAAAAGTATAAACTATCCCCATATTATTGCTATGTTACTAAATACGGTAATATTGTTTGATGTATGATGCAGTTTACCAAGGAAATAGAGATCAGCTTCACAGAATGATTATGAGCCACTGGTTGATGTGCTTGATGGCCTAATTACTCACATCATGACAATGCACGGATAGAAGGCGAGGCTGTCCTTTAGACATCTGGCAGGCTCAGGTCTGCCTTGTAACAATGTTGCTCTCCTCTGAGAGTTCCTAATGCATGTTTAAATCATCACATCAGATTGGTTATTATTTGTATCATAGTCACATATTTATCAACATTTGGGAAGTAAATAATTAACATGAACATGTCAACAGCATACATGTCGGAGGGAACCTGAGGATGGCACTTAGAGTTGACGGAATTCTCGGGAGAAATGAGATTATCTTCATTCTGTTCAATTTCCTCCAATAGCATACATCCGCACGCAAATCCTTTCACACATTCTATCACTTCTGTGAGAGTACATGTACCACTTAACTCGTCATCCTATTTTTTTACAACATTCAAAGAAAAGTGTAGCTTTCAACTACCTGTGATATGTGTGGTAGAGACCATCGATGTCATTCTACTTTCTGTTTCCACGAAATTCTGTCAATCGGTCTGAACACCATGATGTCCATATCAATTATCAATAACATCCACAAATATCCGAGACTGTGCCGTTAAACTTTACAGTGTTACCTACATACTGAACTATTAAAATATCAATTGTTAACTCCCGGGAAATTTGAGAAAGTGACATTGTGTTGATTGATAGATAGATATATTTTTTTCCTCCAGCATTTGAAGATTGCATTACGAAACACAGGAATATGATATACAGGACATTTCACATGTTACACACAGCGTATATTTATAGTAAGTTTCTCCATTTACTCACTGTAGAGCTAACAGTCAACAGTATATCCTTGTCATATCTTAACACGTCTTCACAGAAGACAGGTATATTTCCCAATAAAAGAGATAGAAGAATATCCTCTTCATCATTCCATAACATAACAGAGATTTCAACATCTAAAATATCAATAATATTGTTAAAAAGCACCTCCCTTTCATTACAGTTGATTTTAAAATAAAGTATGACATGTTTGATGATATCTTGGGCGACAGTGGCACACACACATGGAATTCAATGATTGTGCGCCTACACGTACAAGTGTGGCAATGTCAAAAAACTTATGCTTATAGTCTTGAGCTAATTTCAACAGGCGGTGTTCTGTACCTGATCTGATGGACATATAACGTGATAAAGAGAGTCTACATTGGAGCTCATTAATTATCTCCTCGTTATCTGCAGCTTTGTCTTCTCTCAAATTAAAATTACCACAGCTGATGAGCTCTTTTAGCAGACTCTAACATCTCAGCAATGAAAAGGTCAAATCTTCAATCGGTTAATATTTCGGGTTTATGCCTGTTGACATTATAAACGGTATCCTTGTTAGTATATTATTTTCCTTGATTATATAAAGAAATCATCGTAAGCTTGAGTTCAGATAATTTGATTTGATGAAATATTCCTGACATGAGCGTAGATTTAGCATTGATGAACCTATTGATATCTTATGATACTTACTGTGTATTCAAATAGGATTTTACAATCCTAAGTTTTGTTTACATACTTTGCGGATTCGAACTGATAAATAAAATCGTCTTGCATTGGAAAGCCCATTGGATGACCAAATTCCTTCCTTGAGTAAACTTTATTGAGTTTCACATTGACATTGAGTTTGCAGTTTAATATTGTTCTAACTTTTGACTTTTATCAGTTACTAATGTGTATTATCTTTACCTGAAAGAATTTTTAAGTTGTTTGAAACATAAGGAAGGGTTGAGTGCAAGAAGGGTACATTATAATAATAACATATGACACGTGCCTTTCTAGCACTCATCCCTTCCATTGTGAAGTTAAATTATGTGATTAACAGTGTAATGCACATGGATAAAAACAACACTATAACGGAATAAAACTTACGAATGAAAACTGATGTTTCTAATTTTAAAAGAACCTTCTAATAAATCAAGCTTTACACGATTGTTGTCTCGATTGTAATGTTAATTGGTGTAATCAATTATTTAACAACCTTTTGTCCTCCTTATATGTCAAAGAAATCTCTTTCTGTTAACATTGACTTTTAAAACAGTATTCGAAATAATAAACTTATTCAAATATGTTATTCAGTACAATGTAGACTTATTCACAGATCAATAGAAGTTAACCACCAAGTATCCATTAATCTGTGTATACCGTAATAGAAGCTACGTAAGGATATTCATGATAAAGAACCATGAGTTGTAAATACCCTATCTCAGTGCATGCCAGCTCACAGGTCTGGAAACAAGGTTTGTACTGGTATACACCCAATACCAAAAGAAACTTTGCATCTCAGTTGATTTTATCATATGTATGTTTTTCAATTACAAATATTTCAAGTTTTGGACATCGTACACTAAAACTGAAAAGTAATGGCGTATTGTCATCAGTCAAATATTTTTTTCAGAAGTTTTTAATTTTTTTTTACAAAAAATTAAATTTAAAAAAATTTAAAAAATTAAATTTTTAATTTTGACAAGACACACATGTTAAGCGACTAATGCACTACTGAAACAGTTTCTGATGTTAAAAGTTCGTTGATATTACCCATTAGCAAAGACCACCGAGTACGAGACCACCACCGAATCACAGACGAATTGATCAAACACATTTTGATACCCCTCGTATGTTGATGCGTCCAAACTTTTTATTTAAATAAACTTTTGAAATGAATATTTTCATACATCGAATGTAAAAATGAATAATTATTACAATACTTAAGAACCCAAATCCAATCGTTGCCTATTATGTGATTTATTAAGACAAGAAGATGGGTGCAAAGTTTCTTTTGGTATTGGGTTTATACAGTCATCGCAAACTCAGTTGAAAGCATCACCATGTTCATTATCCGCGTCCGTTCAACATCATTATTAAATGATTGATTACCTCATCCCCTGGGGTCTTAAATGTCCCTGTAATTGATTTGTGCAGACTGCCTTTCAATCCTGAAATGTTCAGTATTCACATTGAAGTTCAACAGTCAATTCAGGTTCTTTACCATCGACAGACTATCCTGCATTTGATTTTGTAAATTGTAAATGAAAAAGGTTGTTTACAGCATAGTAAAGTTTAAATATTTCACGGGTGTCTCATTTCAATTGTATGATCAAATTATGTTTTAGTCATATTAAGACCTTAAAACAGCCTACAGGCTCTGACCAAGCTTAATAACAATGTTACACTCAATGATAACTTTATTACAGGTGTTATTCCCATTTGACATTATAAACATGTTAGCTCTAGCCGGTTTTATCAAGCTTTCACCTGGAATTATAACAGTGGTACACATTTAATTCTTACCAAGCATATAGCAATGTTACGCTATAGCTCTCACCTGGGATCAAACTTTCACCTGGAATTATAATAAATCAATATAATGGCATCTTATCTTATCTTTCAGCGGGTATTAAACATTGTAAATACGTGTCTTCAAGTGTGGCGCATCTTTGAGGAGCTCAGGTGCTCTGCAATAAAAAAAACAATGCAAAACACTGTGTTACCAAATCACTGTCTCAAACAAAACAGGTTTGCAATGTGCAAAATTATATTATCAATCAGATTGTATTCTTTTTTTTTTTTTATCAGGCGCATCTTTGAACTGATTGGTCTTTAGTTAAAAAATTATTTAAATTTACAATACACTGTGTTCCCAGTTCCCTGTCAGGTTTTGTATTGTGCAACTTCCATTTGTTAATAGTACAACCATTTTAAATGATAAACTGTTTCTCACCTTCAGTAGGCAAGATCACTTCAGGTCGATAAATCTACATGTAATCCCTTTAAAGGGGCAGTAGTACGTTTTTTGCAAAATTAATTTTTTCCAATTTCCTTTTTATAATGATAGTTTATGTCATTTAAATTAACTTTAGAGGGTAAAACATCTTATTACACAAACCAATTATCTGTAGTGGTAAAAATTATGTTGCGTATAAAGCAAAAATTGCATGGCGGCCATTTTAATGTGAACACAATTTATTTTTACAAAAACAATGCCCATGGCTTTACTGAAACATGTACACTCATTTTGAACTTTATTTTCCGAAGAGAGAAGGATGTTTTACTATTGGTGAAATTATTTTTCAAATACATTTCATCAACATATTTGAGCGAAAAAACGTGCTACTGCCCCTTTAAAGTCAAGTTTCATTGTAATAGCATTCAACTGCACGTTTACATTTTATTGTTACTTTAGCTTTAAATGCACTGTGGCATGTTCTCCTTACTGAAATAAGGTGATCACATAAAAAAGCAAATAAGTGTTACCAATGACTAAATAAATCTCCTGAAACGATAAAAAGAGTTTTAAAAAGAATGTACATGGTTCGGCATCGAGCAGCCATTTTAACGTGTTCACATTAAAATGGCCGCTCGAAGGTAGATCAAGTGATCTTATTCATGTAGCTATACATAAACACTCAAAGTAGAGTTTTAAATATGGTACAATGAAGGAATGGTAAAAAATATTGCTGTCTGAAATCTCAAAATCGCGTATGACCTACACATCTACCTCTCACACTGACGAGTTCAACAAAATATTATACGTTGCAGCATTTTTACCAATACTGATAACCGTTTTCTATGCATATGGCCTATCAGGTCGTGCAATGAGATGTTTTACCAACTAATGTAACAATATATTGTATAAACTGTAATGATAAATGCCAAATTTGATAAAAAATTTTTAATATTTATACAAAAACCGTCCTAGAGCGGCTTTAAAGAGCTTGTGGATTATGTTATCCAAGTCAACCCCAACTGTGATTAAACCTAATTGAGGTTATCTTACATATTGGCGTGACACATGGACATAAACTGCTATAAAATGCATATCATTGATATCACATAAATTAACAAACAATAGCCAGTCCATATAAAAAAAACGTCAAGCTTCAATTGCCTTTAATTTTTTTAGGAATATTACAGACAAACAGTGCGCTAAACGAGAGCCAGATGTGATAAGCTACTTAATGGCATAAGAACACGAACTGCCTGATTTGAACCAATAATGATCAGAGTTGTGAACCATCTGAACATGACTGTGCTGTATCTAAATATCTAAAATACGCCTCACTAATGGCTTTAAACTAACATTGGAAATGGAAATTTCAACTTGTATAATTTAAGCCAATTGGCAAGGAAAGCCTTTGAAAGAATAGAGAGAGGGTTCTTTATTCCTGTTAAAGGTGTTTACATTATTAGAGGATCACGGGACACCCTAGAGAGTGATGAGTCATTAGGATCGTGTGATTCTAGGAAAAACAACTCTCTATTGGCAACACTCTAACGTTGATTAATTCAATTAATCTCGAACGAAGATATAAAAGTATGCATTAATGATTCACAAATCATTCAAAGAGAATGGTTGTATTCTTTTATGTATTTTGCAAAATATCACCTAATTTAGGTTTAATATTTAAGGTAGTGGTGTGTATAGAAAGGAATATATTGTTGTTGAAATTGTGTATAATTCATATAATCCTTTTGCGAAGAGACAGATCAACTTATGATCTAATGTGTTTATCAATTCGTGTGGATATGTCAAATGTCAGAGAGAGATTCTCTTTAGAGCTACACATTATAACCAAACGCTGGTTTTGAAAGTTAAACCAATATTGGTGTAACCAACACAACAATTCAGAAGATACCGGATGATTATATGCATCTTCAATTACTAGTCTTCGGCTCTCTCCGATATTCACAACTGTCAGCACATGAGATGCAATCTTTTACCCAGACAGGTATACTGTGAGCAGCAGCAAATACTAATTATCTCTAAAGAAATCTTGCATACGATCATGGCTACTCTCCTCCGGTCCATTGTATCTGTTGTGCAATACTCAATCAAATGGACCAGATTTGTTCAATGAAAAGATGGCATTCAGGATGTTCGCTCCTCAAATTTATAGTATTAAACTTTGTTCTAACTTATATTTTTTAAAAGATCAAAGTATATGATTGAAAAATCAGCATTAAAAAATAGGGGGTAGTGTGGTTTTTTTTTCGAGATATGACGCCTGTAAGATAGTGGGGTGAAGTACAATTTTAACATGGGAGTCTATGGGAAAATGAGAAAACAACTGCTAAAAGCGTTAAAATACTACATTTCTAGTATTAAACTCTTTTTACCTTTTTTGATATGTTACAAAGTTCATGTTACCCTACCGAAATCGATGAAAAATATTTATGGTAGTGTGTGTGTGTTTTTTAAGCTTTGACACAAAATGTACATGACCCCCCCCCCCTTTTTTTAGTCAAATTTAGGCCATTTATGCTGTTTAAGCACTTTTTAGAGGTTCTAAAGTCATATTTTCTTTATTTCATTTGTTTTTTAAAAGTATGTAGATCATGTAGAATATCATGAAGTAAATAAGAATGACAAAAAATCTTTACTTAATCATATTTAATTTGTTATAAGGAGACGTACCTCGACAGTGGTTTTGGAATGTAGAGGGTTTAGAGAAGTACAACTCCCTTTAGACACGTGCTTCGTAATTACCATCAAATTGATGCCATTGGAAAAGCACATTAATGCAGGATTATTTCTTTTGTTAACCTTCTCTTCATGCTGATGCAGTGTATATTTCTATTTTGGTAATTGATATGACTGTTATTATTACGGAAGTATAGTTTATCTTCACAATCTCCAGAATCAGAAATCAGACTTAAACTTTAGTTTAAATATATTATGAACTTTTGTTCACTTTAATATGAATGTATTTAAATGTTAATGCATGTACTCTATTCCTCAAGTTCAGGAACATAAGTAAATAATCTAAGATTAAAAAAAACCAACTGGGAAATACTCATATATTATGTTATGCTTAAACAAAACATTGATGATCATCATAAGAAATATCTAGTTTTATTTTTATTTCCAAATTTGGAAATGTTCTCATATATTCCTTTCTTGGTCGTATCACACCATAATACACAGTAAAGCATGTGTTGATATCCTAAATCATTTATGAAGTTTATTTCGTCTTATTTCCGTCCGGGTCAAAGGTGTTTTTACTGATGATGATATTTTCGGACATCAATCCACAACTGCATTATTTTTTAAATCTTGCTATTGCAACACATTGAACTCAACATAATTATATAACGTCACTGCACAATAACTGTTCTCATTATAGTAGTAATTGATAATCAATTATTGAGAAAATCTCATTTTAACTTCAATTGCGTCATAATGACATTCTACGAATATTGATTATTGATATTGATTTTGTGCTTAAATAACCCAGACCATCTGCTGTTTCACACACATTTTCTTCCAATGTGAACTCAATGAATCTGTTCTTCCATCCGTTCATTAAAGAATTTCACTAATCACAGATGTTGTTCAGTTACAGCAAAGGGCGATTCAGTTCACTAAAGAGAAAATCAAATATGAAACGCCAGAAATAAGTTTTATGCCACTGTTGAATTCCGTCGCTGAACAATTAATAGCTTACAAGGTATAATGCAATGCAGTCAGGCAAATCTTGCATTAGAAAACGCTGTCAGCAAGTATGCACACTAGCTTGATTCATGGGAAATAAACATCGTTACAATATGTCTCCAGATTCAAAGAAACTACATGTTTAATGTCAAAAACATTATCTTGACATGTTTCTGAAAGAACGCCATTAAAATTATAACTGTTTTGGAATCTCCTTAACAAGACTAGACTTGAGACTGAAATAGGACTTTTTTCGTTGTTTTTATTATGTTCAACGGGGAACAACAATGATGGGTCAACTGATAAAAATCCAAGAAAATACGTTATATCGATATCAAATATATCTTTTTTCTTGAGTAACTTACTTGATTAACTTAATTTATCATTTTCAATCAGTGTCCCAGTTTTCTGTCTGTATGACATTTGAAATATTTATTTCTATACCCATGTGTGCTTCAAACGAATACCATATCCTTTTGAATATAATTGTGTAAAGTTTAAATGACATTAAAACTGGCTGACATCAAGGCTGTATCGGGCATAATTATGTTGGTTTTGACTGTTGAAAGGTTGGTAGAGTTTCTCTAAAACAGTCGATGGGGTTACCATGTTAAATTATACTTCAGTTGAATAATTCCCTTAATATTGCAATATTTCATAACACATTATGACAGTCATGTCACACCTAATTATTCCAAAAAATATCCCGAGACATATTTGTTTCTTTTAACGATACTTGACGGTAGCTCGTTGTGAAAATACTAAATACATGACCCAACACATAATTGAAAATATCCTATTTTCAAACTGTTAAATCTGCTACATGTGAAGAAGAAATGCATTTATTCGGATTTCACTTTAAGCAAGTTCAAGGCGTTCGACGCAAGGCTAATAACGTCATAATACTTTAAGATTATAGCCCTAACCCCATAACAACTATAACATGCTAAATATCAGCTTGTCTGCTCAGCATCTGTTACATTAGATGATTATCTCACCCAAAGGAGCGTCAACAGCTCTGTAATCGATTAGTGCTGCCTGCCCTTCACCCTTTAAAGGTTCAATTTTGCATGTTATTTGCATGTCTTTCCCTACAGACATTTGACATTGACAAAATCACATAATTTCGTGCTACTTTCCCTTTACAGTTTTATCTCTTACCAAATTTAAAAAAAATTATATTGTTTATAAACACGTTTGAAATCTCCAAGATGACAATGTAAGACATCACTATTTGCAAGTGACTACAAGTGAGACCATTCGAAGGTTATAAGATTTGATAGGACTCGGTCGCCAATAGCCAGCACCGAACAACTCAACTACCTATTCATTGAGCCAGTGATACATCTGTTCACTATTTTAATGACAAGTACTTCATACGATCATATCAGTCCAATATTCTCTTCAGGTATAACATGTAGTGACGTCACTGTATTGTCTAACCAGAGTCTTATTATTAGTTATATAATATATAATATTATTTATTATAAAGGGGCAGTAGCACGTTTTTTCGCTCAAATAAGTTGATGAAATGCATTTGAAAAATAATTTCACCAAAAGTAAAACATCCTTCTCTCTTCGAAAATAAAGTTTAAAATAAGTGTACATGTTTCGGTAAAGCCATGGGAATCGTTTTTGTAATACAAAATAATAAATTGTGTTCGCAATAAAATGGCCGCCATGCAACCTTTGCTTTATGCGCAACATAGTTTTAACCACTACAGATAATTGGTTTGTGGAATAAGATGTTTTACCCTCTAAAGTTAATTTAAATGACATAAACTATCATTATAAATTGGAAATTTGAAAAATAAATTTTGCAAAAAACGTGCTACTGCCCCTTTAAACCTCTACTCATGCCTTGCACGACATGGTTTGCAGGAGTATAGCACGTGCAGATCGCGGCTGTGCTCATCTCAAATGACAACTGATTGAATCTTAAATAATAGCATCGGTCGACTCATTAGTTTGATCAACACAACACGCACACAAATATACTGAACTTGTTATTTCACATTCTGTAACTTTGTAATAGCTTGAACATTCCAAAAATAAGTAAGGAAAATTATGATAAGCTTGAAAAGGAAGTAAGTCTAGAAGAAATTAGTAAGGCGGTGTTTTCCATGAAAAATGATAAGAGCCCAGGTATTGACGGCTACCCAATTGAGTTTTTTAAGTTCTTTTGGAGAGATCTAGGCCCATGGGTGCATAGGTTTATACAAGAAACATTTGCAAATAATGAATTAACAATTACAATGAACAGAGGCATTATTACTTGTTTACCTAAACAAAATAAAGACAGAAAATTGTTGAAAAACTGGCGCCCAATATCATTACTAAATTCACTTTATAAGATTATCAGTACCTGCATAGCAAACAGGATTAAGCTAACATTAGAAACTATCATTCATGACAATCAAACAGGATTCATACCAGGGAGATGTATAAGTGAAAATATAAGATTACTCTATGATATGATATTTGAAACAAAAAGGTTAAACAAACCCGGCCTTTTATTGCTAATTGACTTCGAAAAAGCCTTTGATACAATTTCTAAACCATTTATCTTTGAAGCTATGAAAGCATTTGGATATGGGCCTAATATCATCAAATGGATTAAAATCTTAACTGGTAATAATACAGCTGCAGTAATTCAAAATGGACACATTTCAACCTTTTTCCACCAAGGTAGGGGATGCAGACAGGGTGACCCAATTTCACCATATCTTTTTATCCTTGCAGTTGAAATACTAGGAATTATGATAAGATCAAATCCTGATATTAAGGGCATAACAGTTAATGACATAGAACAAAAACTAGGCCAATATGCTGATGATACACAACTATTCTTAGATGGATCTGAAAAAAGCCTTAATGCAGCAATACAAACTCTCAATAAATTCTATGAAATGTCAGGGCTCAAAATGAACATTACTAAAACAAAAGCTATATGGATTGGTTCAATGACAGGTAGTTCTATAAATTTAGCTAATGACTTGTATTTAGACTGGCACAATGGGGACTTTGAAATTCTTGGAATAACTTTGAATGCTTCTCTTCAGGACTTGTGGGTAATCAATACAAGAAAACGCCTAGAACACATTAATAGATTACTTTCTAGCTGGCGAAGAAGAAACTTAACTCTAATTGGAAAAATCAGTTATCAAAACCCTAGCAATCTCAACCTTAGTACATATTTTCTCTGCTCTTCCTAACCCCCCTAAATCATTTATTGATGATCTTAATAAAATTATTTATAAATTCCTTTGGAATAACAAAAATGATAAAATTAAAAGATCAAATATCAACAGGTTGTATGAAGATGGAGGGCTTAGAATGATTGATATAGAGTGTTTTATCAATGCTTTGAAATTGAAATCACTGAAATGTCACTTGAAGAAAAATTCCAGTTTTATTAACATCTTTCCCTTAGACCACTTATATACTCTAGGCTCTAATGCTATTGAATGCTTATCTAATAATGCTAATCCTTACTGGAGAGATGTTTTATCAGCCTGGAGAATATTTTATAAAAAACATTCATTTGACTTTCATGACATAGACCAAATCTTGGCTCAGCCACTTTGGTTAAATCATTTATTTAAGTCTTCTTATATTATAAGAAATTGGTATGATCAAGGTATACACTATATCAGAGATATATATTCTGAAAATGGTTTTCTCAACTTTGAAAATCTAAAAGAGAAGTTCAAAATAAAAGGAACATTTCTAGACTATAAACATTTGTTAAACAACATCCCATTGATTTTGAGACAGCAGCTGGATAGCAGAACTGTATGCTTGAATCATCTCACCATTAATACTGTCCATCATGACATGATCTCTAACAGTAAAGGGTCAAGAATATTTTATGACAAATTGATTAAAAATAACACTGTACCAAAGGTACTTGAATATTGGAACACTGTTTTCCAGCATGATATAATTTGGGATGATGTGTTTAGATTTTATAAGAAATGCACAAATGATTGCAAACTCCTAGATTTCCAATACAAGTTCATTTTTAGAATTGTATATACAAAAAAAGAACTAATGAAGATGAAGCTTGTTGATAATGATAAATGCTCTTTTTGTAAGCATACCTCAGAAGATATTTTACATGTGTACTTTGAATGTGAATTTGTTCAGAATTTTTGGATGAATTTGGAACTCTTTATTAACCAACACCTAAAAGGTAATATAACACTTACAAAATGGCATATTATGTTTGGATTTTCCTTTGACAATAAAATACTCAATCATATCATACTTCTAGCAAAAAGATTTATCTACATCTCAAGTATTAAACAACTTGTACTTTCTTCTGAGGGATTCTTTAAAAATCTAAAGATGACATGCTCAATTGAAAGATTTATAGCTAGGAAGAATAACAGGTTAGGGTCTTTTTTTAAAAAATGGAAACAGTTACCAGTGATACTAGACACTGTATGAAGCACCCATAAAATAATTTTCTTTCATTGTCCTTGTAGCTTTACCATACACAATTTTACATGTCTTTTTAAGAAAATGGAAATAGTTACCAATGATTCTATTCACTGTATGAAGCACCCATGAAATAATTTATTTCTCATTGTCCTTGCATCTTTACTTTACAATGTCAACACTGTTACAACTATTATCTTAACTGAATATGTTCAATGCCTTTGTATGCTTGTATGCTGTATACATATGTGAAGTGAAATGGAATAATAAAAAAAAAAAAAACAAAAAAAAAAAAAAAAAAAAAAAAAAAAAAAAAAAAAACAACTTTGTAATAGCTTCAAAAATGACTCAGATGTCCGTTAAACGTATTCAGGGCTTAAATAAATACTTAAACTCATTCAAAACATGACGTAGAGCAGTAAATAAACTAGTTTGTGTCACTGCTGTCAGAAAACACATTCAATATACCATCACTGTTGGTGTGTTAAAGCTGTTTTGACCTCGTAATGCTTTTAGTTACATAATGCAATAACAAGGCGCTAAATGGCGACAGGCACGATAAAGTATGGACGATTTGAGTCAATTATGGTCGTATGAATCATCTTTCAGCTGCTTTAATACTGATCTACGATAGTGACTGTCACAATTAGCTTAGATTTAGGAAATAGAATATGCATCCTTCTGTCTGTCCTTGACATTGTTAAGTTTAAGAAAACATTTGGAGTAGTTAAAAAAGAAAACGTGTTTCATTGAGTCTTAAAAAACGTTCAGATGCTTTGAATTAGTTAATAATTTTGAAACACATGACCTCATCAGTATCAATAATGCGCTGTGTTTCATAACAATCAGCGTTGGATGATATTCAAAACAGTTTCATTAAAAACAAATAATTATTTTATTGGCAAATTATCGGGACAGTTTTAATAAATATTATAATTGACCAACAAGAAACACTAGCTGCATGGGGTTCGTAGTGGATGTACCTCAGTTGATAGAGTGTCCGCTCATCACCCGGAAGACCAGGGTTCGATTCCCAGCCACGTCATACCAAAAGACGTTAAAAGATGGGAGTTGTTGCTGCCTTGCTTGACACTCAGCATATAAGGACAGAACAACGCTTGAACTGGCGCTGCACTGTGGCTGCCGGGTGCAAAATGCACAAACCGAATTGCCAATGTACATTGTAGACAGACAGACAGACAGATGTTTTTATGCATGTCTCACTCGTAGTTACAGAAATGCATATAAAAGTACATCATTAAAAATAAATAAACATTAATATTAACTACGACCAGTCGCTCAGCGACTTATGAGAGACAATATAACATTAAAATGTACAAAATAATGCTAAAGAGTATATATTTACAAAAATACAACGAAAGTGATATACATATTTAAAATAGCTAGATAAAAAGTCATAAGTTATCCATATAAAATATCACGACGCAATATAAGAATATCATGGCAGGTTTTGGAGACGCTAAAAATTAAATCATCAGTATTAAAAATACAAGAAAACATTTCTTTAGAAGATAAAGTACTAAAATTTGGTATAATACTCTGACATTTTCTAAAAAGCTTTTCCCTAATAGTAGCGTAAATGTATTGCGGACAATAAAGTGTTAGTATTACATCAGATGAACTTATATAACTAGGATAGTCAGTGGTAATAGATGTGTACCTAGTAATGGTGTATATTGCCATGATGTTGTACTTTCACAATTTGCATCCAACACTTGGATGGCATGTTTGCATGCACAACTGCACAAGAACAGTGTTATCAATACCATATTCACAATATGCCCCGTACAACCATGTCGAAATTTCTATTCAAACCCTTGCACTCAGAAGATTTAATTAGTGTATTACGGTGTCAAGTGAGATCAGTGTCGGTCAGTGAGAGATGAGAGTAATGGAGGCATAACAAGGTGTTTATTTGTTTATACAAGCAAGTAATTTTCATTCTGACAAAATAAATAAGTTGAATAACAAGATGATTTGCTTGTATGTGTGTTATTTAAGATGAGTTAATTTTTATGTTTTTGATGAATCCTCAAAAGAGAGTATTCGAGTGTGAAATGGAACTGTTGAAGTGATTGATTTGACATGTGTTACTGTTAGCAGTGAGTATCATACGTCTTGTCTTTGGCGTACGATTTTCAGTACAAAGACATAGTGTCCTCATTTACCAAGTGGGAGTAAGCATTTCTACTCTCACTCAATGTAAAGGGTCCAGATTGTGAACAGAAATGTGGCATTCCGATACACTGCATTTACATTGTTCCTTGTGATGAAGGACAAGGATATTACATCGGTCTTTAACTCCAGCAAACATTATCCTCGCACCTGAAAACAGTGGAAGCGTGTAAGCTCCAGTCATAAATCTCTGTTATATTTCTGTCGTGTTATTCGTCCCGTTTTCCACAAGATTAGATTTTCATCACCTTTCATCTTCACAAAATCTATACAGTTTAGATTAATTTAGTTTTCATTGATTGCACAGCTATTGAGATATCATTCCTCTCTTGAAACATTAATCCACACTGATTGGATTCAAATTTTCCTTGAAGTACTTTTTTTCTGTTCAGCCATCCACAAGTCATTTCACACGTAATTGTGATGGCACGATTCAGGGTCGATTCAAAAGAAGTGGTGAACCTTCCATTGTTGAAGAAATGAGCAAAAGAAGGTAAAATCACTAATTCATCTCTGACATTTATCAATAAATCTTGTTAATGTTGAATCCCTACCAGATGAACCACAAGTTCCAATTCATTAGATACAAAATTAAGCCGTAATTAATGTCACCATAATGGGAATAAATTGAATCAACTTTTTTTAAAACATTTATGTGTTTATTTGAAGTAAAATTGGAACAATGCAAAGAAACAACAACGTGATAGAACAGACACGAAAACAAGAATAACACTGAGGGAGCAAATCATTTCAGACCATTAGTACTTTCTAACACAATTATCAACAAACAACAGCCATAGAAACATGACAGATCGTGGTTTAACCTTACACTAGTGTGTTTACACTATGGCTTAAAAGCATGGGGGCAAGTGCTGATGCGTTCACCGCGATTTCCTTAGCTAAACAATGAAACATGCAGTGAGCTGTCACCTTGGGTCAGCCCACTGATGGGAGAGGCGTAGTCTGTACTGTTCTATTCCAAAACTGTCTTTACCTACTTGTGTATCTTTCTGGAAAAATGATGGAACTTGTACTAGTATCCTTGAGTTATCGGTAAATGTCGAACCAAAACCGATAATTGTGTGAATTGTGATTGTGAGAATGACAATAACTTTTTACCTTAAGAATCTTTCATTTAGCATGAATTTCAAAAGAATTCAGTTTAGGATGAATTCATGACATTGTGATACATATTGTTACTTTTTTCAAAGAAAAATAATTACTTGTGAGAAAATAAAAGCGAATTGTCTTATTGGCGGAGGCAGCTCTATAACCGTGTGTGCTGTGGACACCTTAACACCAACAACAGACACAATGTCACAGAATGTCCTTTAGAGGCAATCACTGTGAGACATTTTGAACAATCAATAGGATTTGACAACTTGCTCTCTATGATGAATAATGATGGGAAGCAGATCCTTAAGCGTACTCCTACCTTTGCAATTTTCTTGGCATCAAGGAATCGGTTAACACTAGAAGTTCATTAACTATGGCGTTATTTATTGAATATTAATATATATTATCTGATTTAGCTAGTACCTTAAGCGTTATTCCTGGAACCATGCTCGTTTAAGTCTTCGAAAATTTCTTTCAACTTCAAATGTCTGTCACCAGTGCAATTTAATTTTCAAATAACTGTTTTGAAAGACTGCAACTATTTATTTGTTATTTCCTGTTTTCTTATAGCAGTTTACATAGTATAGGTAGTTTCAGGAAACGACGTCAAACTTAGTCAAGTAACTAAAGTGTATTTCACAATCTGATCGTACTGTTATCCTAAATAACCGTGATTGGCAGTATATAGTCCAACATCGTGTATCATTGTAACATAATTAATCCCAGGATATTGATCACATCATCAAATATAATCTTATAAAGCATGGTCGGCTGTAATAAACTCTCAATAACTTCGCTTATATTGATTTAATTACAAATACTTCTCGGTCATTTCTCGAGTGACAACTCCAAACAGTTTTGTTATAACATCCTCCTTTCACGACATCTTCTATGTTCTGTAGTTATTGAAACGTTATTTTGATATAGGGTATCGTAAGTTGTAAAAAGTGACACACGGTAATTGTTTTTAACAGTTAGCAAACGTCAGCATAACATTAATCTTATTAGTGTTTTGGATCTCCAGAGGAGAAACGTTTCTGACACTTGACGTTGACATTATTCCTGACATACCACGAGGGAAAAATTTACAATATGTCCTTAATAGTAACAAGTGAAGAAGTTCATTTAAAGCAAAAAGCCTAGTAATCACACTTTATGACAACAAACGTTTGCAATTGACATTTCTAAAGTTTTTGTAATAATGTTAGGTCCTATGTTGGACTGTAAAGTAATCATCAAAATGTAACGGAATTCTACAACACTGAATATTTTTGTTCATAGCTTAGAGTTTAGAGTCACTTAATATGTTAATAGGGCCACTCTCTTTACCCAAACGGTTCAAATTACATAATTCGAAAATGATCATGGCATGATGCTCAGTACTAAAAAATCTCCATCTACCCATGCAAGCATTAAATAATGATTTATGACTTATTCATGAGACCCAACTGCAAATCTTATAAAGCTACATTGCACCTTTATCCCGCGTCAAATTGCTGCTAACGCATGCACATTATGCATTATGTGAACAACTGCGTTTTTCTTTGAAGGACTAGCGAACACAAACTCTAACTTGTTTAAAAGGTAAACCTCTAGTTTAACGACAAATCGGGTCATACATACACAGACAGTATCTGTAAGAAGTTTACAAAATAATGACATTAAGTAGTTTGGAATAGTTGAGTAAAGTGAGTTGCCGCAATAACACTAGTGAGTCCAAACTTTTGAGAAAGAAATATTTAATTACATTAACCAATTATAAACCATATCATTATCTTGAAAACGTTACAAGGACCTTTAATAAGATTAGATATTGCATATTTAACGACTATAATACATCTAAGACGGTTTCTGGTTCAGCTGTTCAATATGTATGACACACTAGAACTCAACATGAAAAGTAGTGATTTTAAAATTTTGGATGTCAATTATAAATTTCACGCGGTGTAAAGGGATGTTAAAGGCGCTGTTCCACGTTTTTGACATATTGTGTTTTCTCATTGTTTGCTATTCATTATTAAAGTTTATACAATATATTGCTACTTTAATGGGTAAAATAGCTTATTACACGACCCAATTAGTCATATCCAGAAAAAAACGCTTATTCATATTCTAAGAAAATGGTGCGAGGTATAAAGCGACAGTGGTGTGGAACTCTTCGGTGTGTGAGGTAGATGGGTACGTATCTTGAGAGTTGAGAGTTCTGAAAGCAAGACCATTGACCAATTCATCATATGCATGGTACATATTTAAAACTCTACTCTGACTGTCTACAAAATGTAGGTATGAATAAACCAGTCAGACCACTTAAACTACCTTCGAGCGACCATTTTATTGTGAATACATTAAAATGGCTGCTCGATGGGAAATGGATTCGCATGGCTATACTGAACCATGTACATTCGTTTTTTACTGATTCCGACGTATTATTTAGCCGTTGTTAAGACTTATTTATGTTTTGTTGAGAGCGCTTTCATTCAGTAAGAAAATCGTGCTACAGCACCTTTAATGCTTGCCTAGGGGAGAACAAGAACTATGACGCCTTTACATTTGGACACCATACATCTGATCTATCCATAAATTGCTGGTTTAGCCTTTAAAAAGTCTTTGATATAATTTAATTAGATAATTGAAAGAAAACAATCAGCCACTGAATCATATTCAGCCTATATTCAAAGCACGATTTCAAGTAATGTAGAATCGTCTACTGTGAAAGTGTACACTTAACCATCATTAATATTTCACACATTGACTTTTGAGATTAAATTGGCTTTTGGATTTAATACAATATGAAAATGAATTAAAATGTGCGAGAAATTAATTCTTTTATGACTATGGAATGGTACTTTGAACTAATTGATAATAAATATGAGGCCTTATTTGCAGCTAAACAAGAGTATTAGTTCGGTCACAAGAGAGTTACCAATTATTTTAATTAAACAGTTGATTAATTGAACACTTTTCTATATCACAGAACTTACTGCCATGATTAACCTTGACCAATGAAAATGTATGATGATGTATCATAAGCCAATAATCATATTCAATTTATTTTATTGAAATCTAACCCAATTACTACGAGAAGCATGTCAAGTAAATATTTATCATCAGTTGATGAGTTTCACTAATCTTTTCAAGTATTGTTTTTCAAAGTGGTTAAGCAAAACATGACCTAATGAGTAATAGCTTCTTTCCAATGCTTGAACTGGTTCAGGGATTCCTGACGGATTGTACAATATTGATGAAAGTAGACTCCGAAACGAAACGGGGAATAAAAGGCTTCATTGACATATGTGCATGATCAAAGTAGTATCTGATCACTCTGTTGTTCGGAATCTGTTTTGTGTTGATCGGTTAAATTGCATCCAATGCTTGGGATGTTGAGGCACTTTGATATGTTTAATTCTTTGTTTAATTGGCATCAATACATGATCAACTACCGGACAATACAATACCTGCAAATATTAAATATATTCCAATCCAAAAGTTATAAATACGACTAAAATCATGGTTACACTATGTCTCAAAACCAACTAAACTAAATTCAGATTTGTTCAAACATTATCCCTTCATGTTTCTGCGAACCTTGTCGTTTTGAATCTTCTTTAGGTGAAATGAGACTTGCAATTGGTTGCTTGTCGTATGCCGTATTATGCTTTATGCTGTAGGTACATTATATTAAACAAATGTTGTATTAACTTAATTTCATATTCATAACTTTAACGAAATTCCGTCCCAAAATCTTTCCGAAAACGTATCATACCCTGATGAATGAAAAGTATACAAAAGATATCCTCATCAAGGACATTCAACGGTCATTTTTATCCAGCAGAGGTATTTTGTTTTGTATGAACAAAGGTGTCTTAGATATGTTATCTTATATGCATTTCCTCATTCTCTTTAGAATGGAAACACATGTTGAATTGAACTTAATATATCCGAGGAGTGTGAGATTGACTATTTCTCTATTATAATTATGTTATACGTATACTAGGAAGTTGTTATGGGTTTCATACTTGTTTAAACAATAACGGAAGATAAATCGGTAGGGTTTCCATTTAACACATTTGTTGTGCATTAGAAATCACAAATAAAATATTTCACAAATATATTCAAGGATAATACAATATACCAGCAATACCTCATCCTCAGGCAAAATGTAGATGCAAACCCAGTACATTGAAAGAGGTTGAGATGATTGCCCGTGGAACTTTTCCGTACACTATATCAAGATGACAGTCTAGACATTGAATTAAGATATGCACATTATGTATGAGGGAGTATTAGTTCCGGCACAAGTAATTGATTGGCATCTTTGTTAGCCAATATTTTATTTGTTAATGATATGCAGATTAAAATGACTTCCTATAATCTGTTAATAGATTATGCTCAAACAGAGTAAGTGCCTATTGTATAGCACGCAGTATATACTCTCTCGGGAATTGTCAAAAAAAATAATATTCTGTGACTGATGTTTTAAAGCATACTGAGGATCATATTTATATTTAAGGTACGTTGTGCAGATTGACATTAAACATGGAAACATTTGTTTTAAATAGACACTGTAAACACAAAATTTAAAACATCTGTCATGCCTTATGTACTATTATTTTGGAGGAAATACATTGCACAGATTGCACAGAGAACTGATACATATGTATAACTAGATTAGCGTTTGCTGGACATCGCAAAAGCAGAGTCGTCTGGATACGGTAGGTCTCGCCTCCACCTGTTCACCCTTTTCCACAGCCATAATAAAATACACTATTGGTTATTAATATAGCACAAACGACAATTGAACATTAAAGTCAGGAAAGTGCTTTTACAAATAAAACCAAACAGAGCTCACTTGGATGACTTCACACAATTTTTATTATTAAAACCTTTTTCCGATTTCAAAAGTTGATCAAAGTGCTAACTGACCTTTGAACTTCAAGGTCACACACTCAATTATCACGTTTTATTGTGTATAACAATCATGTAATGATTCAAAGTGTTCGTAGTTAAAATAAAGCATATTCGCAAAGTTATGCCTAAGCCACCACCTCTCTATGACCCTTGACCCTTGACAGATTTAGCAAAAAACTGTTCAAATCTTGGCAATTCTCCATAGTTGATATATACCAATTAAGGGCTCAAACCACATCAACTTTTCATGTTATGTTTACAATGATTTTAATAGTGATTTCAGAACTCATGACCTTGACCTTTGACCTTGAATGTGAACATGTAACAAAAATTCCCCAAGGGTATAAGTAGGAAGTTATGTAGACCTATATGAGTTCTGAAAACTTTATTGTAAAATTCAAAATGTGTTGGCGGTGTCTGCGACGGAAACTGCACAAAAACTGATAGCTTATTAGTCACCATTCACTTTTCAGCTTTGAATTGATAGATAGATAGTAAGAAAGTTATTGTTATTATAAATCCGAGCGGGCCAGGGCTACGGGGAATGAAGCCGGTACCAGGTACACGTATAATGACAGTTGCACATCCATCTAATTTACTCAAACTCCAAAATGAAAACTTAAAATGATATGCCATTGTGAGAATTCAAATGTTTTACATTGGTTTTAATTTCAGGATTAATTCATGATCAAATGCAAATGGACCTAAACCTAATCCCGGTATTACTGTACAATATGTTTCAATGTACGTTTCAAATATTGATGTATCTGCATGGTTCTCGTCAAACGATGCCCCCCGGTTCACAGAATAAAGATCTGGACCTAGACAAAGTGACCACCATCACACTCTCGCAGTTCTATGAACATCCGGTTTATATACACTTATACCATGAACCTAGCGTTATTCCTCCAGGGTATATTGTGAATCCATTGAATGTCTGTCTGTCTGACATCAGTAACGGCTCAGATGTCTAATCAACATCGTTATTGGGCTTCAAAGGTACGAAATCGAACCTTGCATTTCACTTGATAAATATTGAATTAAACTGATAGAATTGTAGAATATGTTTAACTAAAAAGTAAACATAAAAAATATTCTTCTTTCGATTCTACATCAATGATCCTTTATGATCTTATGACAATGGACACATGCTATATTAAGACTGTTATCTTGCAATGTTTGATAATACGTGTAGAGGATATATTAGGACAATGGGTTGGATAACTATATACATAGTGTTTCGTAAACGTGTCCAGTGCTCAGCCAAATAAGATATATGGATATGCACCTGATTCCTAGTGGTACTCAGATGAACTAACTAAACTTCCTATAAGTATTACAAGGAAACACATCTATATCATTTGTCTTTTGCCATTATCTTTGTGAACACATTTTGTAAACGTTTAGATAACCATTTGATTGAAGAATGCACCTTATAGACAATGATAGTTTTATACTGTCTATAAGTAAGTGAAGACAAATTAAATTGCCTGACAACCATCTATTACAGAACGCAAAACCCCTATGTTGAATTCAATATGCATTTCGAAATAATGTTATCGTCACAAAATTATTTGTATAAAAATATTCATGACAACACATTTGTCAAATTAACTTATATGCTACGCTACCTATTCAGCAAATTAGTCGGTTCTAGATAGATTATATGTAATTAATTATATGTAGTACATATGAATAAATGTGTTAGTGTCCAGATAAAATAATATTGACAATCCAAAATCAAGGTCAGTTGAAGAATCCATGTTTTGTGACTGAAAAATACTGGAATGACATATTGCTATGGCATTGTGAAACTACACCTTGGCATGTATAAAACGTCAAAACGTTGAGTCGAATATAGACTAGATTATATCTGAAATGGGATGTTTAATTCTAATTGAACAAAATATTGGCGGATCCTTAAGAATCCGGAAAAATCCGGAAGGATCCGGCAAGCGGATTCCACCACTTTTTGTCCTGTGACTTCACCTCCATCTGATCAAACGTTTTTATGATGAACACGCTTGCTTTTTAGATTGCTCCTACAAACTGAAGACGCCAGGAAGATTTGCTCATGCAAACTATTTTCAGAATCTCATTTTCTTAGCTGCACCTTTGAATAGAAATTTTAATCAAAATGTATACAATTTTAATATGAGCGTGGCACTGATTTCGGGTACATTTAGCTTGAAATGATTAGAAGAAGGTGTTATCTACCATACCCACAGCATATCAAATTCCATCTCATTCATCATTGATGATTACAGCATCTAATTCTCAGCAACTTGATTAAAATCAGTCATACATAGTTTTAGTTAATTTAATTTTGAATTAAGGTTTCCTTTTGGGATTGGAAAATGATGACAGTACAATGATTAGAGTTAATAGCATCTACCAAACCGGAACTAAAGTCAGTCAGGAACTGACTAAATTTACACGAACTACACATAATACGATTTGAGGTATAATATTAGTGAGGTGAGTTGGGCTTTAACGCCGCTTTCAAGAGTATTTCAATTATATTACGACACCTAGGAGAAATCCTGCAATGCCATGCGGTTATACGTTGTGGTGAAACCTGCGAGCAGCGGCTGAAACTAGAGAACCATGTACTACGCTAAAATTCAGTGTAGCATTGCACACAAGCCTTATTGCTTGTAGAACAGTTCTCTACTGCAGGCAAAGTTGCCGTGCCCCTGACAGGATTCGAACCCCGGGCCGCTTGATCCGAAGCCAAACTAGCTAACCACGGCGCTATACATTTAAAACTTGCATTTAATGAAGTTGCTTCAAATTGTTTACAGATTTCGACGTCGAGGACATGCAAATGTGGCCGCCATGACATGACGTCATTCAAAGGACGGATAACTCACATCTCATGTCCTCGAGCAGGGAGATTTTATATTGCGTATGCTTCCTTCAGAATTACTAGTACAAGTGGTTTCACCATACCGAACATCACGAATTATGGAATGGTTTGATTTTAGAATCTAGAATATTTAACGTCGCAATATTATGAACTTAAACTCTGTGACAGGGCTAATATTACTCCCTGCTCTTTCCTTCCGTTATAAAACAAATACATTTTGAAACACAATAAATCGTATGAAATACAAGTGATAATAAACAGGATACATAACTCCAAAAAGCAAAATCGGGACATTACTTGATATGAAATGTGAAGCTCGTTACATTTCCTATGATTATAACATAAACCGTTGCATCGTCATTTGAAAGAAATATCTTGCATGTCATGCACACCCTTCTTTGCAATACGTGGAGCCTCATTGAAATCTTTCTCTGAAACACGTGATTTAAATTTACATTGTCCATCATAGTCCACATTTGCTGTCAAGAGAGTTTTGTATCTTGGTTTTAATTCTGCTCTTCAATTGTGTTTATTATTTCCTTTAGTAAGCAACACATACTACTGATTGTGTATTGGTACACTATAATTATTTAGTATTTAATGTGTGTCATTTGCTACATCTTCTCAGCTTTGGACAAACTTCAAAACTGTTACGGTATTGAGGTGTGATGTGTTGTAAGCATATACTGAAGTCAAGTGTTAATCCTGTTTTCCACCTTTCTAGTAATTGTCTGAATATTCTGTACAATATTTTCAACCGGTTTTAACATCAAAATATGCTGATGATATGACCATATTATCAGTGTTGTTTTTTATTTTTTCGGTAAACGTGTGTTAGACTTCAAATACAGTTAACAAGAGACTTTTGGCAGAAGAGAACTAATCTAATAATATAATCTGGCATAGCATTCATAACATTGTCACTTTTATTCTAATTGAAATCATTCAAATTATTTCATAGCAGATTATAAGACACAAAATATCAAAATACTTTATTTAAGTCATATGAAGTTCATACAGCTGCGTACCGAAAGTTTGTTCACCTACATGTGTATTTTAGTGCAAATATCATGTAAATTCACGTTCATTGTAACGTCCAAAAAAATACATCACGTACAATGACAATGTATCATTATATATCCATGAGTAAAACAATCATTCCCAAACGTACCCTATGGTCGTCACTTCACTTGTGAATGTTTATAAAATTTGGCATAATGAAATAGACACAATGGGTCAAATTCTGAAAATTCAAATTTCATTAATTTTCGAATAAAAGTTTTCATATTGACCAAATGAGAACGAATTTATCATAAATACATTGAATGCGTCTTGGAGAAAATATATCAGGTGTGTTAGACCCAGCTTATCACATACTGAATATTTCACAGGAGAAAATGTAAAACTGTAGTTTTGAAAAGACTGACCCCTGGTTACTGTAATTGTTTACTGTGAGATATCAAAACAGATTATGTTATGGAACACTAAACTGTTTTCTTATAATGCAAAATGCAAAATGATTGGGCTAGTTTTCGTGTTGATATGGTGTTTCAAAGGCATGCCAAATTACATGATATTTGCACTAAATGCACAAGGTGAACAAACTTTCGGAACGCAGCTGTATATTTCAGTTTAAATATGAGCTTTTAGGTACAATCACAAATTAACTTGTCTGACAAATTCCATATTCATTTTCTTATTTTTCTAAGCAAGCTGTTCTTGAAATGTGGCAGATTTTGCATTTGGTTTATGTCCGTTGCCCCGCGATATCTTTATACCATTCCTAACGCATGGGTTTTGATCAGATTAGAATTCGTAGACTTTCCATTACAGCGAGCAAGCGGTGCAATGACATCGTCAAGACATAGGCAATATCGTTTTCCAAACAGATGGTGAACCGGTGTCCTAAGATTCCGTTCAATATCCATGACTGACAGGCATATTTCCGAAGCAAAAATCAGTGCTTTAAGAGTTCTGTATTCATGAAGAGGTATCAGCTGTTAATTTTCAGTTGCTGGAGGCGGTATGTGCTGGTGCCCCCCCGGCCATTATCTCTTTTGGACACTCGAGTATGAAGGCAATTATCTCATATTTTCTAACAAACAGCACACATGAATTTGATATTTGTGATTTAATTAAGAAATTAACTTTAGAAAATGGTGTTGTGAGTAATTCTACAGAATATGTACTCACATATCGTATTTTGCTGCAATACATTATCTGTTAAAATCCTAATAAATGGGCAAATTCATGCTGTTTCGCTGTTTCCGCTCTATAAATATCACAAGAAATGTTTAAACCCAATGGTCACATATATCTATAGATATATATTAAAAAATGAAGTTGAAATCACGCAATACTAGCAATAGACTGATAACACAATTAATATAGCAGTTGTTAACATTACTGGAAATCCATGTTATAAATATATGTGCAAAGTAAATGAGAAATGGGAATATATATGTATTAGCGATGTATGTATTAACATGTGCAATTATCACTGTACATGAAAACATGATATTTTAACAGTGTGGGTAAATTGTAAATATCTATATGCATGAAGTAAGGTAATCAATAAGATGTCCACTTGCTCTCTGACCACCGCCTTCATATGAATAAAAAGTAAACTTATCATTTGCAGTTCATCAACTTAAGTATTTCTCCCTTATAATGCATTTGGTATTATCACATTTCCCTACATGAATTTGATATTTGTGATTTAATTAAGGAATTTACTTAAAAGAATAGTTCTGTGAGTCACGTAAGACAATTCTACAGAATATATACTCATGTATCGTATTTTGCTGCAATACATTATCTGTTAAAGTCCTAATAAATGGGCATATGCATGCTGTTTTGCTGTTTCCACTCTATAAATATCTCAAGAAATGTTCAAACGCAATGATAACATATGAATAAATCAAAGATGAAGTTGAAATAAGCAATAATAGCAATAGACTGGAAATTCATGTTATAAATATAAGTGCAAAATAAATGAGAGGAATATATATGTATTAGCGATGTGCAACATGTGCAACAATCACTGGACATGAACACATGGAAGGGATACTGTAAATATCTAGATGAATAAAGTAAAGTAATCAATAAGATGTCCACTTGCTCTCTGACCACTGCCTTCATATGAATAAAAAGAAAACTTATCATTTGCAGTTCATCAACTTAAGTTTATTTCCCTTATAATGCATTTGGTATTATAACATTTCCCTGATTTGTAGATTGTGTCTGGATAAAATGTAATTCCTATTGCCAAAGCAATTCTCAGTCTCACCCGGCCCATCATGGCAGAGTCTGTAAACTGTCTGGATTTAACCTGGTGATAAACAGGAAAAAACATTATCCTCTTTCTTTGTGTTTAGTATTTCCGAGCACGTTCTAATCTGTCTGAATCAGTCTGGAATGTCTCCCTGTAGGTGTTTATCACATTAATCCATAGTTGGCAGTTTAAAACCACTTGTCAAGGTATTTGAGTCTGTCGAATAACAGCTTGTTGTAATAGTAAACTGTAGATACTGTTGATAAGAACATGTTTTGAACATATATTGCTTATATGTATTATGTTATCCTGATTATATTTCCTTGATGGAAATGTTTTAATATCATTCCTGTCCATCTCTGTTATCTCACTACTCTCCACTTTTGTAGCCCTCTTACTCTTCAGTTCTTTGATCTTTTAACGTTCCTCTGGCCGACACGCCATACACACTGACAGACTGATCATGCACACTGACAGACTGATCATACACACTGACAGACTGATCATACACACCGACAGACTGATCATGCACACTGACAGACTAGTCATACACACTGACAGACTGATCATACACACCGACAGACTGATCATGCACACTGACAGACTGATCATACACACTGACAGTCTGATCATACACACTAACAGACTGATCATACACACTGACCGACTGATCATACACACTGACAGACTGATCATACACACTGACAGACTGATCATACACACTGACAGACTGATCATACACACTGACCGACTGATCATACACACTGACCGACTGATCATACACACTGACAGACTGATCATACACACTGACAGACTGATCATACACACTGACAGACTGATCATACACACTGACCGACTGATCATACACACTGACCGACTGATCATACACACTGACAGACTGATCATACACACTGACAGACTGATCATACACACTGACAGACTGATCATACACCCTGAAAGATTGATGATACACACTGACAGACTAGTCATACACACTGACAGACAAATCACTCACAATGACAGACTGATCATACACACTGACAGACTGATTATACACACTGACAGACTGATCAACCACACTGACAGACTGATCATATACACTGACAGACTGATCATACACACTGACAGACTGATTATACACACTGACAGACTGATCATACACACTGACAGACTAGTCATACACACTGACAGACTGATCATACACACCGACAGACTGATCATACACACTGACAGACTGATCATACACCCTGACAGACTGATTATACACACTGTCAGACTGATCATATACACTGACAGACTAGTCATACACACTGACAGACTGATCATACACACCGACAGACTGATCATGCACACTGACAGACTGATCATACACACTGACAGTCTGATCATACACACTGACAGACTGATCATACACACTGACAGACTGATTATACACACTGACAGACTGATCATACACACTGACAGACTAGTCATACACACTGACAGACTGATCATACACACCGACAGACTGATCATACACACTGACAGACTGATCATACACCCTGACAGACTGATTATACACACTGACAGACTGATCATACACACTGACAGACTAGTCATACACACTGACAGACTGATCATTCACACCGACAAACTGATCATGCACACTGACAGACTGATCATACACACTGACAGTCTGATCATACACACTGACAGACTGATCATACACACTGACCGACTGATCATACACACTGACAGACTGATCATACACACTGACAGACTGATCATACACACTGACAGACTGATCATACACACTGACCGACTGATCATACACACTGACCGACTGATCATACACACTGACAGACTGATCATACACACTGACAGACTGATCATACACACTGACAGACTGATCATACACACTGACCGACTGATCATACACACTGACCGACTGATCATACACACTGACAGACTGATCATACACACTGACAGACTGATCATACACACTGACAGACTGATCATACACCCTGAAAGATTGATGATACACACTGACAGACTAGTCATACACACTGACAGACAAATCACTCACAATGACAGACTGATCATACACACTGACAGACTGATTATACACACTGACAGACTGATCATACACACTGACAGACTGATCATATACACTGACAGACTGATCATACACATTGACAGACTGATCATACACACCGACAGACTGATCATGCATACTGACAGACTGACCATAACCATTTACAGTCTGATCATACACACTGACAGACTGATCATATACACTAACAGACTAGTCATACACACTGACAGACTGATCATACACACCGACAGACTGATCATGCACACTGACAGACTGATCATACACCCTGACAGACTGATTATACACACTGACAGACGGATCATACACACTGACAGACTAGTCATACACACTGACAGACAAATCACTCACAATGACAGACTGATCATACACACTGACAGACTGACCATACACACTGACCGACTGATCATACACACTGACAGACTGATCGTACACACTAACAGATTGATCATATACACTGACATACTGATCATACACACTGACAGACTGATCATACACACTGGCAGTCTGATCATATACACTGACAGACTGATCATACACATTGACAGACTGATCATATACACTGACCGACTGATCATACACACTGACAGTCTGAACATATACACTGACAGACTGATCATACTCAGTGACAGACTGATCATACACACTGACAGCCTGATCATACATACTGACAGACTGATCATACACACTGACAGACGGATCATGCACACTGACAGACTGATAATACACACTGATAGACTGACCATACACACTGACAGACTGATCATACACATTGACCGACTGATCATATACACTGACAGACTGATCATACACACTGACAGACTGATCATACACACTAACAGATTGATCATATACACTGACAGACTGATCATACACACTGACAGACTGATCATACACACTGACATACACATCATTCACAATGACAGACTGATCATACACACTGACAGACTGATCATACACACTGAAATACAAATCATTGACAATGACAGACTGATCATACACACTGACAGACTGATCATACACACTAACAGACTGATCATATACACTGACAGACTGATCATACACACTGACAGTCTGATCATATACACTGACAGACTGATCATACACACTGACAGACGGATCATACACACTGACAGACTAGTCATACATACTGACAGACTGATCATACACACTAACAGACTGATCATACACACTGACAGACTGATCATACACACTGACAGTCTGATCATATACACTGACAGACTGATCATACACAGTGACAGACTGATCATACACACTGACAGACTAGTCATACATACTGACAGACTGATCATACACACTGACAGACAAATCACTCACAATGACAGACTGATGATACACACTGATAGACTGACCATACACACTGACCGACTGATCATACACACTGACAGACTGATCATACACACCGACAGACTGATCATACACACCGACAGACTGATCATACACACTAACAGACTGATCATACACACTGACCGACTGATCATACACACTGACAGACTGATCATACACACCGACAGACTGATCATACACACTAACAGACTGATCATATACACTGACAGACTGATCATACACACTGACAGACTGATCATACACACTGACATACAAATCATTCACAATGACAGACTGATCATACATACTAACAGACTGATCATACATACTAACAGACTGATCATATACACTGACAGACTGATCATACACACTGACAGACTGATCATACACACTGACATACAAATCATTCACAATGACAGACTGATCATACACACTGACATACAAATCATTCACAATGACAGACTTATCATACACACTGACAGATAATTCACTCACACTGACAGACTGACCACTCACACTGATAGACACATCATACACAACGATAGACAAATACACATCGACAGACATATCATGATTACTGACATATAAATCTTACATACCCATAGTCAAATCATACATATTCATAGAAATATGATACACATTGAGAGACTATTCATAAGGGTCATGTCCAATAGCCTAACAAGAAATATGTATAATAGGACAGCAGATAATCTCAGCATCGATTGTTGAACAATATATGCGGGGGTTGATACTGGAAACAGTCAGTCAGGGACTGTCATGAAGATTTTGTTTCGAAAACAACTTATTGTTTGTTATTGTGGAGTTATATATTAAGCTCTAGTCATTCTTATTTAGACGCATATGACATCATGCCGTTATATTCTATTATACAACTAGGGTCGGTTATGTCTATTGTTCTCAGGGGGTTTATTTCACATAACCTTGATAACCGCCCTAGGGCAATTATTTGAATTAAAAAACAATTTTTTTCACTTGTAATGATCATTTTCTTTACATCTCATTCATTAAACGTACATAAAAACAAAATTCCCACGTGGTATAAGCCGTTTAATCACCCAAAACTGCGATAGTTATTTAGATTAACTCTGCTCGGGCTAACGCCCTCGCATAGTTAATCTAAATAACTACCTTGTTTGGGTGATTAACCTATACATGGTCAAATGCTATAAATCAGGAAAATACTTCAAGCACGTGTCCACACTTGATGTCAGTTAACTTCACTTCTTGTTTTGTTTGTGTTGCAGAGAATATCAATGAGTTTAATTGATTTGTTATTTTATTGTATTTAGTTCAAGTAACATGAACCCATTACAGCATGGGAGGAGAACAGACTTAATTTCACTTACTTCACATGTGTTCATTAATGTATAGTTACATGTTCTTCCTTGGCATGTGTTTGATCACATCACTATATTTGTAACAAATCAGAAATGAGTGATTGGTTATCCCGTCGACCTAATTCCATTTGACTGTCTATTGGTACTATTTCCAATTAACCAAATGTTCCTAATTTTGATCATCACGCAGTGGTTATAAGCAACGTGTATGAAGGTCATTAATACCATAATGATGTTATCTTCTTTGTTTTAATCTCCATTTGTTTATCATATGCTTCTAAATAGTTTTTTGATCCGAAGTATGTGGAGGCTCACAGTGAAATACTATCAAGAATCACCTCTGCTGATGCAGATATCCCACAGAGACGATCAATCGCTATTTTGCCAGAATCCTATAGCAAGAAGTAGACTGGTGATGCATTATAACCAGACATTGTAATCCTTACTTGGTGAACTCAACCTCTGTCTTGGATTGATGTAATTGTGGGAGAGAAATAACTATGTAAGTGGTGTGCTAATGAGAGTGATGCATCAATCTCGTTACACAAGAACTTTATCCATTTATTATATTATATAATATCTCCCAAAGATCTTACTGTTTGCAGACATGAGGCAATGCATAATAACTTTTTGATATCTCCTGATCTTAGAATTGAAATAACATATTACAGACATAAAGCTGTAGGGCAATATATGGCAACTCATTATCGCTATCTCTTTCATTGACGTCATTTACGTTCAGTGTCCTATCACTCCTGTGTCAGAACTCCTTAATCTATAGATTGCTTTAAAGTTTAGTTTACCTAAATGAATTTCAAATTTATGCATGTCTTTCCTTTACAATTATTCCCAAGCTTATTAGTCTAACTTACGAAGGTTGAAAACAAGGCGATAAACAGGGCCCTGCAAGGTAACCTAAGTGATCAAACTTCAAATCATATTGTGATATAATCAATCACATCATCTAAATACTTTTCAAAAAGTTATCAGTAGGTGGCGAATGAGCTTACTTCACCAATGTGATGGATTAATTTTCATTCACAATTGTATTTTAGGTGTGAGTAATTAAATTAAATTAACTGATGGAGAGAGGTTGATGTTATGCCTTTTCAGACATTCTGGTTCACGGACAGCATTTCTAATGAATCGTTATTTTGCTAACAAGAAGCTGATTGCGGGTGTAATGAATTGTAAAGAAAGAACAGATTATATTTAATGTTATCAGTTTGTTTATTGATGGTTTCAATTTCAGAATAGTGCATCTACCGGGATATGAACTCATATCGTTCAGGGGTGTCCACGCCAAACCGTCTGATAACAGCCCGTATACTTCCGTGTTCTGACGCAATTCAGTTAACCAATCACAAGACGTCTAGCAAAAGCTTTCGGTGCGAGAAGCTAGGGGCAGATAACTCTAACCATGTCTCATGTCGTCTGTTCCGAATGCTTTTAAAACAGAGACCGTTTAAAAACTATGATGTGATTGGTCAGCTATATGACCTATACGCTAAACTGGTTTGGAACACGCGCCTATACGGGGTGTTCTCAGACCTTGTGCGCGAGGTCTACAGAACCTGTTCGTATCCCGGTTGATGCATTATTTTGCAAATGTTTGTCCTCGGAACAAGGTCGATTTTAATCAGACTGCAGCTTTACATTTTGAAATGGTTTGAAATAGGTAAACATATTTTGGAATATTAGTTTTATTTAACATTCTGGACCTTCCTCCTAAATTACATCATTTTCGTAGCATGTGGGTTTTGTCTAAACTCTTAAGAAGACGGAAAAGTAGATTTAAATAAATAACGACAAGATTCTGATTGGAATAAATAAGGTCATGTGATCCATGTGGATAAACACGAAATTAAACATATAATCACCATTGTTTAACGTCTATTCAACATAACCATCTTATCATCATTATTAATATTACACAGTTACACTGTATGACATTGCTATCATATGTTGTATATCGTCTTCAACGTTCTCAGATGAGACGTTATAATCATTATACGTTGAGTTTCAATCCCCATTACAGATGAATAGAACCAAAATTCAAATACATGAATCTCATATTCTGTGAAATTCGTGTGATGATACTTGTTCTGAAACTGACATTATTTATTTGCAATAGTTCAAGGAAATTAAGAGATCCAAACATCCCTTTGTTTGCAAGGTTTGGATTTGAAATGAAACACAAATGAAATAGTGTGTTGATTAAGAAATGGAATTTAAAATGTATTCGTTCATTACCTAGTGAAAGTTCAACTTAAACTGTTGTAAATGTATAAGGATCGCCAGCTCCTGCATTTATATCAGTTTAACGTGCAGGTGTCAAACCTATATTTGCCAGTGAAGCAACACATTAGAATATATATTTCTTAATTGATAGTAGATAATTGATGAAGCGTGCCCTACATTGTTGAATATCATCTAACCTTTGGTACTTGATTTGTCATTACATAATCAGGAGTTATATTAACCAATTATTAAGGATAACAGAGAAAGAGAGAAAAACGCTTCATATTTTAACCGCTTTATCATTATTTAGCTGAAGATTATACTTCACTTGAAAACATAATTGATTTCGAGTTAAAGTTGAAGTTAAAGTGTATTCTTCTTTTCCGATGTATCATAATGCCAGCATGGCCGTGTGTGATATTTTCAAGAAATGTACCAAGGACATGAGTTACATCAAAATATAGAAAATCTGTGTCGTTCTTTTTTTCATTTTGTAAATTGTTCGCCATGTGAGTGGGTTATACACATTAGCGTTTTACTTTGATCAATGCTGGACTACAATTGCGATTAGTAGATAAAATGGAAATATTTCGTAAAACATTATTATTATTCATTAACTTTGTGTCCACCCAAGGAAAGCTGAAATTATGCAAACAGACATCGTTGCGGTGAGTATTACTAATCAAGGCCACTTTTCATGTCATATATTAAAAACATAAACAATTCATCATGAACTTTTGTTCACAGTATTATATGATTGTCTGCACACCAACTACATCAATATTACATGTGTACAATATGAAAAGTGCCTTAACAGCTAATGCTTTCAAGAATATAAACAAAAAAGATGCTATCTGTGGAATGGAGCAATTTTCTAAATGCAAAGCGTGCAAAATAGCTAAAATGCCTGATTTGAACCAATACTGATCCGATTTCTGAATATCCTCTGCAATGACCCGGGATGCATTTGAACAGTTTTAAACAATGAATACACCTCTCGTATGACGGAAGCTCACACATTAATATTCCAATTGGTGTGACATAAAACAATTGTGAAGGATTGCTTTTAAAAAGAATAGAGAGCGTTCCTCATTCCGACTTCAGGTGCTCTTGGTATTATCGCTATTACCACTAGAAACCCTAGAGAGAAATTAGTCATTAGGAGATTATCATTCACGACAGACACTTTTCAGTCTACATGTTTCTGACATGTAGTTTTGAATTGCTCTGGCATGTTGTAATACAACAAGAAAGTTATTGTATTAATGGGATATTCATTAATACGTCAATCATGCAAAGATAATGATGACAGCACGCAAATGTTAAATGAAAACTTTCAGTTAAAATGTGGTTTTATGTTAAGAAATGAGCATTGTGTCATTGAAAACTAAAAAAGGATTAATGTTAGATGATGGATTCAGCCTCTTCGATATGTCAATTATGAAGAATCATTTATCAACTATATCATATACGTATACCCATATACACAGACACTAAGAGCAGTAACAATTCATTTCAATAGAAAGCAACCATGACCTAACTTCTTCCCGAGAAACCATTGCTCAATGGGTGTTCAATACTCACATAAACTGGTTAATCATGTCAATATTTAAACTGACACATTTTTTCGTTCAGCTGATTATGTTGTTCTTATGTTATCTCTTGACAGAGGAACTCACTGTATCAGTAACACACACTGTACAGGGGCTTTCTAGTGCTGTATTCCAAATATAGTCGACTTTTAAAACACACACATCCTGTTCTTGCTTTATGTGCAGATTTTCATTAATATCAGCCATTACTCAATCTTTGAACATTCACAAAACGATGAACTAAACAGTGCGCTATGAGAGTATGAGAGTGGCTACGATCAGAAAACACATTTAATAGACCGTCACTGTTAACCTGTTTATGCTTTTAGTTACATTAGAGGCTACCAAAGAGCTAAGTGATGACGGACCCGACAAATTGTTTAATGTAAAACCAATCTGATTTCCCTAAAATGAAGATTTGAGCCAATCATGGTGATATATGATTCATATTTATACTGCACTCAGCAACTGTAAAACAGAACCCCCAATATTGGCTGTGACAAATGATTTACCACTGAAAACGAGATTTCATCATAATGTTGAATGAATAACAGTGAAAATGTGAATGCTCCCTTTTTCAAGTTTGAATTGGTTTCCTTAAATTGACATAAGAATATAACATTCAGATGTCCGGATAGTGTGTGATGATGAATATATGAAGTCAGTAATATTTATGGATTTCATTGAGACTAAAGGAGTTGAAGAACGAGAATTATTTTCAAAACAGTGTGCAATTGCAAATGTTGTTTGTTTGATGATTTAAGTCCATGTATATCATCATGTGACCATTTTGAGAGACAATGTAGTGATGAAGCCTTCATCAAGTCTGTAAGTGAACTCTTAGCTAAACGCATAGTGCTATAGTTGAGTTGACGTTAATGTCAAGAGGGGATTTAATGTCTTGTTTTATTTGATGTTGATGCAGATATGTTCATTGCAAAGCCAAGGTAAACATATTTAGTAACAATTATTTAACCGTTTCTAATTTAACTTGTTATAAACTTATTTCAGACAGACTGAACAGATGTACAGTGAATATACATAGTGTTTTGCAATGAACGCTAAGGATCATGTCAATTGTTAATTCACTGTAAGCGGTAAATCGTTGGTAAACTTCTGCCATGCCACTATTTCAACAACATTACGTTTCATCGCCTTTCATCTTCATGGAATCTTTACTCTTTAGATTAAATTGGTTTTCATTGAACAAACAGCGATTGAGATTAATCTTGTAAAAGAGTATTCCAAACTAATTTGATTCACATTTTATTTCAAGCCTTTCTCTTTTTCAAATATCTACGAGCTTTTACATGCTCTCGTGCTAGTTCGAAGTTGGGTTTGATTCAACAAAAGATAAGATAAGATAAGATAAGATAAGATAAACTTTATTATCCCAACTGGGACATTCGCCTAACATTCAAAGAGTCTTGGGTAGTATACAATAAAAAATAACAATACAGGAATACAATATAAAAAAAACAAAAAACAATAATAACATACATTGTGTTGATGGGTACTAAATATATATATATATATATATATATATATATATATATATATATATATATATATATATATATATATATATATATATATATATATACCATATTTCAATCAGCCATGTCGTGTTTCAAGAGTTACATAATTTAATTGCTATTTGATGTGGAGGTGATGTCCCTTAGACTGTTCAGGAAACGACCAGAGAATCTAAACACTTCCAAGCGTTATAATTGCAGCACAATCACACGTTCATGTTAGAAATCTAGATCTTAACTAATTGAACCAAAAATATAATTTCAATAAATGATGTAACTAAACTCGAAGTAATTTCCTAATACTGGTAATAACTGGAATCATGCAACAACAGTAATTCGTTTCTTAAAAACTAAATTGCATCACGGATGGCACAAGACAATCCAAACAACAATAATACAATATTACAAGGGAGAAAATCATTTCAGACCATTAGTTCTTTCAACCACAATCATCAACAAACGGCATCGATAAACATTGACAGATCATGCTTTAATCTTACACTAATGTGTTTACACTTTGTGCTCAGTACAACGGGAAACTAGCCATTGCGTTTACTCGATTTCCCTCGCTAAGCAATGAAACATGCAGTGAGGTGTCACCTTGAATCAACCCACTGACAGAGAGGCGTCTGTACATCCGTGAAGTCTCAGCAGTAAGTAGAGAAAGCTTAACCTCGCACATTATGTGTCACACTCTGACAGGCAAATAGCTGCTCGCACTGCTCGCTAATCTATGCAAGCTTGACCTAGCGGACAAATAGATGTCCAATTCCATATGCTTTATACGTTTATCGTTTATCATTTTTATTATTTATAAGTTATTTTCAATTTTGCCAGCTGGTATTTTTTCTTGGAGTTCAATTTGGATTTTTTTTAATCAATCATACATGTGCATTGCAGCTGTTGGTTTTCAACTCTATGTTCTCATATCCCGATATCCAAAATCATATATACAAGACCTGCAAGTGTATGTTACAAATATGTATCCCTGGATATAAGGATACTTTGGATTAAGCTATCAAAGTGTTCACTAGGTCCGAAAGTGAAAGTGCGTATAAAAGATAAAATATCGCTCATTTATTGAAATGTTCAAGATCATGGCCACAAGGTAAGAACAGTATGACCTCACCCGAATATATACAATATGAAGTATGAAAGGCATATCAGTGACAAATCAGACGTTATGGTCATGGTTAAGGTTTTTAACCTCCGGGTAAAAGCCAGGGTAAAAGCCAAGGTAAAAGCCCGTCTGTTCGTCCGTCCGTTCCGAAAACTATACTTGTGTTCTGAATTCAACTTCTCCCACAGTTTTGTATCAATCTTTCTGAAACTATACGCATGGTATGGATATACATCGGTAATATGTGCTTTGTAGGACTGATCAGCTTAATATTTTCAGAGTTATTACCTTTGACTTTGGATGTTGGCTTTCTAAGTGGGGGCTAAACTTTAACTTAGCATTGCTCCAACATTTTATGTTTTTGAATATTCAATTTATTTTAGTTAGTAAGTCATACTGCTCTTGTAGATTCACCGTAAGTTACCACAATGTCATAGTTTAATTCAATTCATATTAATTTTCAATTTTCAACATAATTCAAAGGCTGATCCGTTACTCTACACATGTAACACCACAGAGATTTTTCATCATTATTATCATATTATCCTTGGTTTGTATTACACAGATTCATCAAGACATAGAATGTTTTCTCATGATCTTGGAATTGGATGTCTTAATCACACAGCTGTTAATGTTAATCTGTGTCTTAAGCAATTTAGAGAACCATCTGTTAATACATGTATTGACGTCAAGACATATCGGAGGCACATTTATTAATATTCGATTATAAATAAAGGTAGATGATATCCCATAGAGAAACAGTACATTGAAACCATTTTAAGTTATATATAGCATGTAATTAAGCTACATGTTTTTTAGTATAATACTATATATAATTACTAATTTGGCCATTTCTCAGGATTTATTCCATGATTACATGATTTGTAACCTCAATTTGGAAGAAGGAATGTCTACAATATTCACAGGCGTCTTGTTTAAACTAGCCACTATAGAAGATACTGTAGTCTACTAAGAACATGACTTTTGAGCAAGTATTAAATCCATTGTTAAACCAATGGAATCAAGCGAATTCTAAATCAGGAGTAGGTCTTTTGTGTTGTCATTTAATAGTCAGTGGCAACAATGAATGTATGTCAAAAACATCGTCCGACATGTTATATTTCTCGGGTGATCGAATGCTCTGAGTAATAGGATTTTTAACTTGGTCACTTAGAGACGTCATGCGTTTTTTAACGATGTTATATAATATTTTTCAGCGAGTTTTTCACCAAAAGCATGTGATACAGCTGATGGTCATGCTGGTATTTCAAGCTTTGAAAATCATATCGTTGTGAAAACTAATTCGAGTTTTGATATAAAGGAGAAAAAGGAAAAATCGATTTATGATGTTGTAGGTCCAAAGGATGGCAACATTTGGAACTATGTCTTCAAACTTACATGGGGTACTGGCCTCTACATGTAATGGCATATCAGGGGCTTGATCATGGATTGAAAGATTTATCCTCAATTGTTTTCGACAATACACGCCCCTGTGATTTAGACTCGGTCAATACGGGTAATACGGAAATGCAATGTCTACAATCAGGTATGGCACCAAGTAAACATATATTTTTATTAGTTTTTATTGTCCCTCAAACGAACATTTGGATAGTACACTAATGTCTTCGTCCATTCCTAGAATCTAAGTATCTAATTCACGTCATTTTCCCTACTTCTCCAGACAGCTCCATTATATATAAATTCAGACTTTGCATTTTAAGCGATATGCTATCTGCTGATTGGTTTAAACAAGGTCATGTGACCGGTATACATACACATAAACGCAAGATTGACAACTGAAAAGGATAACCTTCAAACTCTGACGTTTACAAAAAATAACCTGCGGTACTACTTTATCACTATATCATTGCACACTTATGACACTGCTATCACACTGCTCTTTTCTTGATTAAACTTTTTTAAAACCTCACAACGTGAATTCTAAGTGTAGTTTGATTGAAACTTTGATTAAAACAGCATGTTAGAACCAAACATTAAATACTTTAATCATATTTCCTGTGAACTACGTTTTGCGCGTGGTGACACATAAGTGATGCGGTATTATTGTGGGCGGAGCTTAGTGCCTCATCTAAGACAATATTAAACATGTTTTTTCATCATGCACTGTACATTTTTGCAGATATTTTTTTTATATTCAAAAGTTTATATACTGATAAGAAATCGCTTATATTGCAAAGTTTGAATTTATAAGAAATAGATTTAATAATGTGTTTGTTCAATGGCGTATAAACGGTTTGAAAGTTCAAGTTAAACTGTAGTATAAATGCCGTCGACAAGCTCCGGCATTTATACCAGTTTAACTTGCACCTTTCGAGCCGTTTATAAGCCAGTGAACAAACACATTATGAAATCTATTTCTTAAATAACACATGTGAAGGACCTGTTCTTGAATTATCCTTGACTGTGCATGTCAACACTTACAACAACCGTATGTGAGGTGTGGTTAACAAGTTGCATTAAGTTCCAAGCAGATGGTGAAATGATGTCTTCAGAATCCGTTCTTGAGCAGAAAATTATAAAACTATGTGTTAATTTTATTTGGTGATGATTAATTCCTTCAATGCATGTGGCCTTGTGGAACTTGGTTTGCTTTTTGTATATTGGTTTCGAATATACTGGTACTGTTCAAATAAATTGGCCGAGAGTTTCGTTGTTACAATTATATTATTACAAAATAAACAAGAAAATGGAACATGCACAAATGGACAAATATATAGGTGGGGTGTGATATGATTTATTGTTAGCTATATGTGCGTCCATGTTCATCGTTAAGACTGTAATTCTGGTGTTCATTGATACTCAATTGATCACAGACCCACATAAATGCCATGACATAAACACTGTCATATAATATCCTATTCATAATCATTCCAATAAATGTGTCTGTATATGTTTGTCTATTTGTCTACGTGTGTTGCGAGCAATAATACTCCTGAATCAATAAATTTGTGAGTTCATTTCCCATCGAGCAGCAATGTTAAGGTGTTCAAATTAAAATGATCGCTCGAAGGTAGTTCAAGTGATCTTATAATGAAGACTCTGAGTAAAGTTTGGTAAAATATGGTACAATAACAGAATCCTCAACCACCTTGCTGTCTGAACTCTCAAATTCGCATTACAACTACGAATCTATGCCTCATATTGAACAGTTCCTCAAAAGTGTCACTGTATATGTCGCACCATTTTCTTCAAAGTGAATTACCGTTTGTGGATATGGCTTATTGGGTTGTGTAATTAGAGAATAACCAACTCGGTAAGAGTGATTACGGGAAATATCCATGAGTCTAAATAATGTTCAGCCACGAGCTTTTGCGAGTGGCTCTGAACATTATTTAGACGAGTGGATATTTCCCGTAATCACTCGTACCGAGTTGGTTATTCTATATATTACCCACTATGCAATTAAATTGACCAAATTACGCCTGGTTATTACATTTTCATGTTGGACGGCCGCTGTGAAGGACCCGTCGCCACAGTAACATTGTGACGTCATAAGATAAATCGTCGCGTCAGACCATTGTTTTATGACGTCATAGTCATTCTTTCTCCGGGTAACCGACCAATCAACGTTGAGAATCACTTGAAAGCACATGTGCAAATATCACAAAAATAATCACCTGTGTCTTCTCACCCGTATGGGTAATATTGAGATGTTTTACACTCTATCGTAACAGTTAGGCAGTGCCTTTTATATCTCTTACATTGAAACACAAGAACATACATTGTACATCACCTTGTTAAGCATGTAAGGAAGGAGGAAATGGTTACATGTAATGTCGGATTTATGAAGCGAATTACTGAAGGCTGTATGCTTGGATTTTTGGAGAAACCAGAAATTACCTATTCATGTAAACTAGTAAACCCACATAGATGTACAACAAGTATATAAGTCATATTCACTCTTACTGTAAACATGAGTAAAATAATTACAGTAAGGTACTTATAACTTATGTCAATTTAATGCAATTTATATTTATATGATTCAGGGCAATCTCGCGTTGTACATCTATAAATAAATAGGGGTATTTTCAGTCAATAATCACATTACAATTTCCATTTCCTGAGTATCAATATTCCATAAATGAGCCCATCTTCAGTATTGTTCTAACAATATCAGGCACAAATTATTAGGGTTGAATATTATCTTTGAATGATGTGTTATCAAATAGTTCATAACAGATGATTCAATGCATTACAGTTCCTTGGATCATTCACAAAGGGATAGCTTCTTTCCAACTGTCGAAACTGTTTGTGAAGTTCAGACTGAGTGTTGAATGTGGATGAAACAAGACTCCAACATTGAAAGAAGAATAAAAGATGCCATTGACACGTGTGCAAATTCGGAGCAATAGATTAAGTTTGAAATGTCTTTTAGACCCTTGGAACATTAATTCTATTTTCTTATGGTCATCAATGATCAAGCAAGAATGAAACATGAGCATCTACTTTGTCTCACAATTTGTTATTTAAATGCATTACTGCTGTTTAAAACAACAACAATATCTTCTTATCTGATCAGATGCAATGTAATCTGATAATGTCACTCTGATAAGGAGACGGAAATTTATTCAGAGAGTAAGTAATTGTGTTTTGTTATATACATCAATGAATCATACAGTTGAAATACTTAGACTGGTACAGATCTCACGAAGTATCGTGAGGGTTAAGTTTCCGTTGTAAAAGGAAGGAATTGTAGAGATTAGGTGAGTTATAGAAATATGTGTGTGGTGCATTCAGTGTTCACTTCTACAACTTCTAAATTGTGAGCCCACAATACTAAATGATATATCTTCTAAATCACCGACTCGTCGTCCATCATCTATCAACTTATGGAATCTTAAAATCACAATTGTCAATGATCTCGAGTCTGAATCAGAATGACAGGATCTACAAGCAAATCCAAATCGCTGTCTTCCCCTGATAACAAACTTATTTGTATCGAGAGGTAGAGTGCATCTTCACCACTGTAACCAATCATGATCACGCCAAAGTTCTCCTATATCATCCGAAAGCCAAGAATCCATCGCCAAACCTCGTCTCAATCCTATACATCATCCCAGTTACAGGATCATCAAAATCAAAGCCAGCATTTATGTCACATTTTCCAGTAAAGGATTCTAAAAGCAAGTACTGAGAACCAAGAGGAGAGAAACAAGTAGTACAAGCTCTAATCAAAGAGGATGTATCAACAAGATTTCCTTTGATTGTTGACAAAAGAACCCCCGACTCACCAGTGCACGTCCTCCAGAACGAGAACCTCATCATCAAGTGGGAGGCAACAATAACATGCATCAAGGAAACTTCAGGAAGCAATTGACAAACGAAGGCAACAAACTTCAGGTCACCATGATCCAGACATGATCTACCGACCAAGCTCATGAGTCCCATCCCACCATCTATTTATCTCCCCCTAGGTCCCATCGGAGTAAATCATGAGGAGCCTGAAGAACCTGAAGACCAACCAGATCCTCATTTATGTATTTCTCATAAAACTCACTGCATTACATCGGATAGGTAGAGTGTGCATTTTAATCAACAATTTCAAATTGGTATCATTATGGAGAAACATGGTGGACAATCGAGTCAATCTTTATTACGGTACTTAGAGTGCCACAGGCCTGTAGTACAATCATGGGTAAATCACATTACATATTATTTTCGGTTACAATATTCTTTCTAAATAACATTGCATAATAAATATACATTGCAAGTTTTTTTAACGTGTGAGTATTGGTATTTGCTAACAATAACATTAGTTTTGTTACACTGGGGTAAGTATTATGGTATGATTTAATATATCTTAACCATAGGCTTTTTATAGGATGGACAGATTAAGAAGAAATGTTTATCGTCTTCTACAGCATTAATATTACAAATTTGACAGATTCTGTTATTTCTTGTAATGCCTGCATATCTACCAGTTTCAACAAACAATTCATTGGACGAACAACGACAGCGAGATAAAGCAATGCGAAACTTTTTTACATCAACGTTTGAAAGATAACTTTCTAGACATATTTCAGATTTCCATTGTCTATAATATGTACATTTAGTTGATAATGACATGGATTCTGACTAGGATTGCAATTATATATTTTTCATTATTTGTGTTATTGAAATGATAAAATATGATTGTAAATCTACACTTGGGCTGTGCCAAATATATCCATATCATGTTTTGTTGAGAATCTCTCTTATTTCAGTCACCCAATTTATTTTACCATTTTTATCATAAAGTTTAATCATATCATTAAATGTTTTGGCGAATCTGTGACCTGGCATATTCAATAATCTTATCCAATATTTAATAGATCAAATAGACGAATAAATGAACAGTGGAAATCTGCCTAATTCTCCGTATACCATCGTGTTACATGTGCTTGCATTGTTTTATCACCAAGGAATTTTGTACATGCATATAAATGGACCTTTTCAATGTTATCATAATGTTTTAATCCCCATATTTCAGATCCATATAAAAGTATTGGGCTTATCTTCATATCAAATATCTTTAAAAAGGTGTTAAATGACATATCACCTAAAGATCGCATATTTTTGTAGATACATATCAAAACTTTCAAGGCTTCTGTTGATGCCTGTTAAGTGTGGTGAGACCAACACAGGTGATTAGAAAAATATACACCTAGATATTTATAAGCACTTGTAGTTTGACAATCGAGTCAAGCACTTTCACAGGAAAATTGACGTTGTGCATATTCAATCGCAAACACATAAACCGACATTCTACTATTAAATATACATGAAGTTGGTTCATACCTTTTTATTCTAGTGTCTTGCAGAGTAATAAAAATAGCCACTATCATATTTATGGTGATTGACATTTATGTTTGAATACATCTGCCATGGAATATCTCCGGAGTCTCATAATATAGATACGATTACATAGTTGCACAACATGGTGATAAACGTACCAGTAAGAATATCAATCTGGTGATGCCTTTATTCCCCCTGAGAACATCAATCACTATTTCCCCCCAAATCCTATTTCAAGATGGACGTATGTGATCAATTACAACCCAGACATTGTAATCCTTACTGGGTGAACCTCGTACTTTGAATTTGTGTCAGTGTTAGATAGAAATAGCACTTGAAATAGTTGTCAGTGTTAGATAGAAATAGCACTTGAAATAGTTGTCAGTGTTAGATAGAAATAACACTTGAAATGGTTGTTGTTCATTATGATGGCGCATGAATCACATTTCAAACAACATTTCATATTTCCAACTGCACATGACAATATAAAAATCTATACTAGTTAAGTATGAAAGATTCTCATCTTATTGCAATATTACTTGTCATGTTGTGTGATATATCGATGAAAGGAAGCAATGAAATATATATCAGCGAAGTTGAAGTGCTGGGTAATCTTGTTACTCGCATCATTACAAAACACGTGCAGGTTCATGTCTGCGTTGTAACAACGTTACATTCTCGTTGGAGTTCCTAATTCATTTTTAAAACATTACAGCAAATTGGCAATTCGAAAGATTAACATATTGACATCATGGAATACATTAAAATGTGACCTAATTAACGTTCTGATAGAAAATCTTTCCAAATGGAGAGTTTCCTAAAACAAAATGCAACTTTTCATTATTCATTAGAACATAATTGAGAACACTCAAACACTGTAACAATATACCACTGCAAAGATCTCAAGATACAAGGAATAATTTTCATTTTTCTTATGTTCGTCTTTCTGTGGTATTTTACAGTACAAGTAGAGACATAATAAATGCTCAAGGACACTATTCACAAACAGTAGTAACATGTGTAATCAAAACAATAATCGAAACTGACGCGTTACATTATTCATATAACATTTCATTCCTATAACTTTTAGGGGGTGTCAACCAATATTACCATAAGAATTTTAACCTTTATTCTAGCATGCTCTTTATAAAATGCAAAATCTAGTTAGTTTGTATTGTTTAATTGTTTGTTAAACTTAATAACAATTCATATGAATTGATAAAAAAAACACTACCTTGATACATACTCACATCATACATGGTTGCAAGTGATATCTGTGCTGATTGTTGCTGGTAATTGAGATGAAATGGTCACAACATGTTATATATATGCATAATAGTGTCAACAGTGTTACATGAAATTCGTCTTTCAGCAAATCATTAATGAATCAGTAACAAATCGACCTTAGCACCTCGTTTGGCAATCTTACATTCTAGGGGATTCTACCTTAAATATTAACAGGGAGAAAACCTTGTCTGGAGCTTTCCGGTGCTGATTTGTCTGAAAACATTGTACAAACGTACACCAGTATTCAATAAATTAAATGAAACTATTTTACCTATTATACATGTAAATGCATTGATATGGTGCGATTCTTATTTTCTGTAGCATTAAAGGATGTCATAGAAAGGTGGTGATCCTGTTTAAGGTATTACAGTATGACAGTCATATGTTTATCGACATATGGCAGGGAACAATTGGCACAAATATGTCAGCAGCATGCGATGTTTAAAGCCACCAGATGTGTTTGCACTTCAACCTGACTGAAACGTACAAGAGAAAGCCTCATACCCAATCACTTTTTGCCCGTTCATTTCCTCAAACAGGTCACATCCGCACGAAAATCTTTTGTCCAAGTTTTATCACTTCTGTGAGAGTAAATTTACATGTACCACTTTACTCGTCGTCCTATTTTTGGAACAACATTCAAAGGGAAGTGTACGCTCTCAGCAATCCTGTGGTATTTCTATAAGGTGAAGAACAGATAGACTTCCACTTTCCTGTTTCCACGAAACTGAGAAACTTTACTGAGATCCAGACTTTTAGAAGTAACTTCGTATTCCTGTTTACCATGTGCCTCAATCGGTCTGAATGTCTAGATGTCCATATCAAATATGTATAAAATCATCAAATATCCTATTAACACTTGCATTCAACTCGATTCTGGATGGTTGCTGTGAAGAAACAGAGCCGGTGTAGTACTCTAGTTAATCCGCGCCTCGGTCGGTTCAACTTCCCAATGCAAGGCATAACTCTTGCCAGTCTTCATTACTGGCTGGTTTAGGTCTTGCAAAATTTCCTTAAGATCTATGTGCTTGGACATCCTGGCCATCTATGCAAGGTTTAAATCAGCCAGAGACTGGCACGACTTATGCCTTGCGTTTGGAAGTTGCGTCGGTTGAATGTCACAATTTGAATATCAAGTATCAATGGAATCGGTAAATATATTGTTTTCAACCAGAACTCTTATCTGGTTAGCTACTGTGACAATTAAGAGACGAAGTAGTAAAGTGTTCTGTTTAATTCCGCTAAAATACTTAAACAATGCATTATTTGTAACCTACTTATATAGATAGAGAATTATAAAAATATCAAGAAAATATCTGGAAAATTGGACAAAATGACGTTACACATGTTGATTAATATAACAAGGGTTGGGAGGAACGGTGTATATGACAGGCTGTATACATAATTCTGAACTGTTTTCACAGGACGTCTAGATATACATAAGTCTCCTTCTTTCGTTGTATGCCATCGTCATGTGAGGATAAGCAAATAACGTCGAGGTCGTCATTATCTCTATAAACATCAATCTTCAAAGTCAATTACGATTATGATGTTAAAATCAGGATGTTCAATATATACGTATATTATGTAAGTTGTAAGCTTCTCGACTCTTTGTAACTCTTTGTTTCAGACTCTTCAATAGGTTAATGTCCCGGGTATGATACCTGATGTTTTTGAACGGTGCACACCTTAGTGTTTTCCCCTGAATATGTATACAAAGCATACAGGTGAAATCGTTGAAAGCTTTTGTTTTGATAATTTGATTGAGTTGAACACTCCTGACATGAGCATATGAATGGATTTTCTATAGTTCTGAATGTGTACTAAATTGTTTTTATTGAAAACTTTTATCTAAATCCTACGTTTTTGGCAATTCATTTCAGATTCGAACTGTTTCCTTTTCAGTTTAAAGACCAGATTTCTTCTTTAAACACTTTTTATTGGACTTTACAGTTTGATTTGAAGATTAATGTTTTTATAAGTAGTTACTCTTATTACTACCTAACCTGTATTCTCTTTATCTGAAAGAATCATATTACTTGAATATTCACTTTAAAGTTTAATATATCTTAACTTGCTATTTTTGATAGCGAACTACGAGAATGATGGTGTAGACAAATTGGGTCTTTGAATGTCAAAATCAATCACAGTTAAATAACTTGAAAGCAAGTCAACTTTAGGTTGTTTGAAACATAAGGAAGGGTTGAATGAGAGAAGGGCACAATATAATAGGGCTGTGTATTGCCTCAAATTTTGTATTACTATACATATTGCTGAACTGTAATGTATTGCAATACGTACCACAATATATTGCAAGATCCTCTGACAATGAGATATTTCTCTAGAAACCATTTTAAGTAGTGCAAAGGATATTTCAACATGCTAAATGAACTTTTTGCAGTTTAAACATAACACATTTGATAAAATGGCTTTCAGATCTTTAAAAAGATCATTTTCAACACATATTCTAGCACTTCAAGACACTTTTCGTAATACAAGTTAAGCCAGTAAATGTGCATTTTACAAGATTAATGAATAAATTTTACTTAATATTTGTTGGTGCCATATATTGCGATATGAAAATCGTATTGCAATACGTGTATTGCACACCTCTGTATTGCAATATATTGCTATTGCAATAATATTGCACAACCTCACAATATAATAACAACTCATTACATGTGCCCTTCTAGACCTCATCTCTTCTAATGCAAGCACCGCAAAGTAATTATTGGAGTCTGCTAAACATCATAATTGAATGATTGATTACCTCATTACTTCATCCCCTGGGGTCTGAAATGTTGTTGTAATTGATTTGTTCAGTCTGCCTTTCAATCCTAAAATGTTCAGTATTCACATTCAAGTTAAACATTCAATTCAGGTTCCTTACCATCGACAGACTATCATGCAACTGATTTTATCAAATATAACAAAAAAAGTTGTTCACATCACAGTAAAGCAAAATTATTTCACTTCTGCCTCACTTCACTTATACATCTAATGATGATTAAGCGATAGTAAACCCATAACATCCGACAGACTTTACAATATTACCACATTTTATTATCTGTCCTTGTCATTTTAACAATGTCACTTTTTAAACTGACCAGCTGGTATTATTACTTTGTTACACGCTTTGTTCTCACGGTATATTATAATCATGTTACATTCTAGCTCCCACCTGGTACAATAACAATGTTACATTCTAGCCCTCACCTGGTACAATAACAATATTACATTCTTGCCCTCACCTGGTACAATAACAATGTTACATTCTAGCTCTCACCTGGTACAATAACAATGTTACATTCTAGCTCTCACCTGGTACAATAACAATGTTACATTCTAGCTCTCACCTGGTACAATAACAATGTTACATTCTAGCTCTCAACTGGTACAATAACAATGTTACATTATAGCCCGCACCTGGTACAATAACAATGTTACATTCTAGCTCTCACCTGGTACAATAACAATGTTACATTATAGCTCTCACCTGGTACAATAACAATGTTACATTCTAGCCCTCACCTGGTACAATAACAATGTTACATATTAGCTCTCACCTGGTACAATAACAATGTTACATTTTAGCTCTCACCTGGTACAATAACAATGTTACATTCTAGCCCTCACCTGGTACAATAACAATGTTACATTCTAGCCCTCACCTGGTACAATAACAATGTTACATTCTAGCTCTCACCTGGTACAATAACAATGTTACATTATAGCTCTCACCTGGTACAATAACAATGTTACATTCTAGCCCTCACCTGGTACAATAACAATGTTACATTCTAGCCCTCACCTGGTACAATAACAATGTTACATTCTAGCTCTCACCTGGTACAATAACAATGTTACATTCTAGCTCTCACCTGGTACAATAACAATGTTACATTCTAGCTCTCACCTGGTACAATAACAATGTTACATTCTAGCTCTCACCTGGTACAATAACAATGTTACATTCTAGCTCTCACCTGGTACAATAACAATGTTACATTCTAGCTCTCACCTGGTACAATAACAATGTTACATTCTAGCCCTCACCTGGTACAATAACAATGTTACATTTTAAGATTTGGCCTAGTATTATATAGATGATATGTGTCTTTTCCTGCCTCATACCATGTCTATCTCATCGACTGAACATATATATCTTTTCTACCTCACGAGATGAGATAACCATGGTATTTGTCAAAACTTGACAGATATTCTATTTATTACATGATGTTATCCTTTAAAGGCGCTGTAGCACGTTTTTTGCAAATTTGATTTTTTCAAATTTCCCATTTATAATGATAGTTTATGTCATTTATATTTACTTCAGAGGGTAAAACATCGTATTATACAAACCAATTATCCGTAGTGGTAATAACGGTGTTGCGTATAAAGCAAAAATTGCATGGCGGCTATTTTATTGTGAACACATTTTATTATTTCGAATGACAAAAACGATTCCAGTGGCTTTACGGAACCATGTACACTCATTTGTAACTTGTCTTTTCGAAGAGAGAAGGGTGTTTTACTATTGGTGACATTATTTTTCAAATACATTTCATCGACTTATTTGAGCGAAAAAACGTGCTACAGCGCCTTTAAACTACGTCACAACAGCGTGTTTTTCATGTTGAGCGGCCGCTAGTAACATCCCATATCCTTATTAACGATGTGACGTCATAAGAGAATTCGTTACGTCAGACCATTGTTATATGACGTCAAACGCTTGAACTTTAACCTTTGAGTAGTGATATAGAATGTATTACTCAACTCGCTTTCGCTCGTTTAAATACCAAACTATCCACTCGTTTAATAAACATGTTATCAAACGGGACCGAGTTTAGTATTATATATATCAGTCACTGGTCAGAGTGATAAGATAAGTTAGCTTCACTGTAGCTTGATAGACAGTTTATTTCACTGCTAAAATCTCAGTATTTCACTGCTTGTCATTTATTAACACGAATTTTTCATTATCTACAGATTTCATTAATTCGCTTATCTTTATATCATGTTTAATCAAGTCTCATGCTTTTTTTCACGTTGAAGGGATGACATCACTCTCGTCTGAACCGAATTTACATTGATCTGATCAAAATATTGTTTGACAAGTTTTAGCAAGGTCATTTCATCTGTAAATCAGTGCAGCACTACTACAGTCATTGCTATCCCTTTAAAGGCCCTGTAGCATTTTTTTTGCAAAATTTATTATTTAAAAAAAAGAGTCATCAAGGATGTTGATGAACAAACAGAAAATTTGCCAAAAATCTATATCGTGAAATATATACACTTAATTTTTCCCAAATTTGTTCGACCCAAAATAAGCCGAGAAATTGCACTAATTAGTGAAGGTGTTTTCCAGTCTAAATATAGATCCAGTCTATTATTTCCAAGCGCAAAGCATCGTGGTCTAGCCCCCACACTGAAAAACAAGTTTATGAGCAATGAAAGAAATTGAAATATATAACTTTATTATAACGGTTATTTATTTACCATTTCATTAAATAATGTATTTGTAACAGAAATTTGAATAATTGTTTTACCCAACTAGGTATTTTTCTTGAATTTTATAATAAATGAGTGTAAACGTTTGTCATAATTTGCTGGTCTTATTTAAATAAGAAGTACATTAAACAGACCATAATTCGTATATTCTCAGGACATTTAGAAACATTGTTTACAAAGCAATAGTCACATTCAGTAATGTGCTACAAGGGTAACTTGCAAGAGAAGCACGTGCAGTGCGTGCAGCACATGGGTTGTTATGGCGACTTGCGCTAGAGACGAGTCTTCACGCTTCGGAAGCGTTTGCTGTTGTGTAGTACGTTATACGAAGAAGAAGGAAGAAAAAATATATTTTATTAACGTGTCATATGCTGAATCGTACAATAAAATACCAAAAAAGGTTTAAAATCAGGCAATATCACAATTTTTAAAACAGCATCCGGCCGTATGGCCTCCGAAACACGATATGACAATAAATCTATAAAAGAATACAAAAAAGACATACACCATAACAACCACACACGCATGCACACCCACACACACGCACACACCCACACACATCCGCAACAACACACGTACATACATAGACATTATATTAAAACATGATATATATAAAAATGGACATATTTCCAATTATGTGGTGAAAATATGTCTACGTCTAAACATAGTAAAGACGAGAGCGGCAAGGGGCTTTGTAAACTGCTTATTGTTAAGTAGGTAAATCATTGTATACATTTTATACGCAACAAAGGGGGTCCTGTTTATATGACGTCAGATACCCTTAGCGCGCTCTACTTGAAGTCTTACTTCTCTTTGAAACCAAATTTCATTACATTGTCGTGATATGAAAATTATTTATCACATGTCATGTTGTAGATAAAAGATTTCTCTGGCGATTGACGTTATAAGATTATTTTTCATTCCATCAATCAAGATGTTATCAATAAGCCATATGAATCAATTGAAAATGGTTTTTAGAAAAAATCAAATATCAAAACAAGAGGAAAATTTATAATGTTATTTTATGTTCAATATAAAAAGGTTATGAAATAGTAAACATTTGAGAAGGTAAGAAGTGAAATAAGAATTATTTAAATATCAATTAGACCTTATTCTTTGTAAATTTCATTTCTTGTCTACAAGTGTTGCGCATATTTGGTGAGTTCATGATCTGCAATCCAAACATTACAATACACTGTACTCACTCTTCCCTCTTTCAAACCAAACATGTTGTGCATTGTGCAACTTCCATTTGTTAATCTGACAACAATTTAAAAAGTATCTCACCTTCAGTAGAAAATGTTACTTATATCTACATCTATATCTAAATCTACATGTAATCTCTTTAAAAGTCAAGTTTCAACTGCACTCTAGCATGTAACGAAGTTGACGGGGGATATAGAAATGAGCTCCGCCCGTCTGTCCGTCTGTCCGTCTTTTCTTTGCGTACGGGCTTTTCCATTCCGGCCTCAAACTTCAAAACTATTCAATATATTTTGCTGAAACTTTGTACATGTATTAACTAAGTAGTCTAGATGTGCCTTTTGCTATATAGAAATTTGAAAATATATTTTTTTTGAACTAATGCAAACAGTCTGGATTTAGTTTTCCCTCTTCTTGGTTCTATATTCCGGCCTCAAACTTCAAAACTATTCAATATTCTTCCTGAGCGATGTCTAGAGGTGTAACGATACAGAGCGGTTGCGATACAATGCATATACATTTATCAACGTGTTCAGGTTAGAACTATCACTTATGAGTTATAACAATTTTCAAGAAAGAAAATGCATTATATATTCAAAATGCATAAATATATTCAAAATTCCTACATGGCGGGGGATATGGCCGGCTCTGTCTGCTTGTTGTTTTGGTTTTAAAGAGAGTGTGGTTGATGTGATCCAAGTTAACTCCAACTGTGACCTAATAAGATAAGATAAGATAAGATAATGTCTTTATTGTCCCAAGGGAAATTTGTTTTACATCATATATACAGTTCTCCAGTTTCAAACACACATCGCAAACAAAATATACATGATAATATTATTTTGCATAATAGAATTTGACTAATTAACATGAACACATCCGAGTTAGTCACACTCACAATTCACTTGATCAAATAAAAATATGACATTATTCAATAAATAGGTCATTGTACGAACGAACACTGTTTGGTATAAAAGAGTAGCGAAACCTGTTTGTTCTCCCAGTCGGCATGCGCAGTCTGCGTCCTGAAGGTAGCCAAGGTTATCTTACATATTGGCGTAGGCACATGGACATAAACTAATATAAATTACACCTCATTGATATCATATCACAAAATCATTAAACTAACACCAGCTTTAGTTGCCTTTAAATGTTTCAGGAATATTGCAGACAAACAGTGAGCTACATTCGAGTCGGATGTGAGAAGCTACTTAATGGCATCAGAACACGAACTGCCTGATTAAACTAATAATGATCAGAGGTGTGACTCATCTGTACAATGATTGTGTTGCATTCAAATATGTAAATACGCCTCACTAATGGCTTTAAGCTAACATTGGAAATGGAAAGTTCAAATTGTATAATTTAAGACAATTGAGAATGAAAGCCTTTGAAAGGATAGAGAGGGGTTCTTTATTCGTGTTTAAAGGTGTTTAAAGTAACAGGGGATCACGGGAAACCCTAGAGAGAAATGAGTCATTAGGATATTATGATTCCAGATAAACAGCTCTCAGTTAACAGAACTCTAATTTTGACTTATTCATATAATCTAGAAAGAAGTGGTGTATTCAAAGAAAACGCTTTGAGTCAACTATGTAGTCCATTTTACAAAGTTCCATCTGATTCAGGTGTAAAAGTTTAGATATTTATGTGTATAGAAAGGAATATTATGTTACTCAAAACTAATTTCGTCTGATTTTGAATAATCTACATAATCCTGGCCACCTGTCTTTTGCCTGAGAAAGATCAACTTATACGTGTTTATATATTTGTGTGGATATGTCAAATGCCAGAAAGAGATTCTCTTTATAGCACAACAGTATTACCAAACCCTGGTGTTGAAAGTAAAATCGATATTGCTGTAACCACCACAACACTTCGAATGATTATATGCATCTTTAATTACTAGTCTTCGGTTCGCTCTGAAATTCACAACTTTCAACACATGAGATGCAATCTTTTACCCAGACAGGTCCACTGTGAGCAGCAGCAAATACTAATTATCTCTAAAGAAAACTGACATGCGATCATGACTACTCCTCTGGGTCCATTGCAACTGTTTTTCAATCCTCAAGCAGATGGACCAGATTTGTTCAATGAATTGAAAAGATGGCATTAAACGTTACTAATTTATGAGGAGGCTCACCTTGATAGTCTGTGCAATCAAAGACAGCGGTTTTGGACTGTAGAGTATTATGAGAAGAACAAGTCCCATTAAACACGTGATCCGGAAATACCATCAATTTCCGCATGTTAATGGAACATATTTTGTTTTGTTAAAACCTTTTAGGCTCTTAAGCTGATAAATTGTATAGTTCTATTTCGGTAAATGCTATATTTATTGTTATTGTAAGTGGAAATCATCACCTAAAATAGTTTATCTACATCGCCTAGAGCATGCTTTCATGGATGGAGTTTAGCGCTTTATAAATATGCATATTGTTGTATTATTATGTTCTTCATAATCACCATAATAAAAAATATGTTCTGGGTTAAACTTTAGTTGAAATATGTTATGAATTTCTGTCCAATTCACTTTAATAAGAATTTATTTAAAGTTCGACAACATGAATAAATGATCTGAGATTAAACAAATGCAACTAGGAAATACTTATATATTGTTTATTGCTTACATAAAACTGTGACCCAGATCTCAAAAATTAATAAACTCTACTGTAAATAGAAATTGGATATTTGCCCCTACCTAAAGTTATTGATGAATGTATATTAATTTGAGTCTTTAATGTCATAGTTCTGTATTAGTTATCTTATTAAACTATAAGGATCTACTTTACTTTATTGAATTGTTTTACTTCAATACTTTAAGTTGACATGTCATCAGTCTTGCATGCATATTAAACAGTGATATATTTTGAAGGCGAATATCAACTAATATATACAGGTGAAAAGTTGTGCATAAATTAACATTAAACAAACAAATACAACAGGTACATTAGTCTTCATATTGGTCGTAAACAGGGGAGGGGGTTTGAAAGTCAGACAAATACATCAACCATTTTAGTCTCGGTGTTATTGACACATTATCAACGTATGAAATATCTATTTGTCTTTAATATTGGCTTTAATTATACCATATTTCTATTTACATTTTCAAATTTGCAAAATATTTAGTATATTAATTTGTCGGTTGTATCAAAGCATAATACAAAATGAAGCACGGGTTGATGATCAGATTATAATGTCAAGAAAAATATCAAAAAAATCATTAATTTTACGAAGTGTATTTCGTTTGAGTCAAGGGTGTTGTTTGTTTTTTTTACCGATGATGACATTTATTGACATCAGTCCATAACTGCATTATTTTTTTAAAAATCTCGCTTTTGCAACACATTTCACTCGACATTATATAACTTCACTGCACAATTACTGTTCCCTTATAGTATTTATCAATAATCAATTATAATTGATAAAATCTCATTTTAACTTCAAGTCCGTCATAATTACATTATACGAATATTGATTTTGTGCTTAAATAACCCAGACCATCTGCTCTTTCACGCACAAATTCTTCCGAAGTGAACTCTGTGAACAATGTCTTCCATTCGTTCATTACAGTATTTCACTAATCACATACGTTGTTCAGTTACAGTAAAGGGCGATTAAGTTCACTAAAGAGAAAATCAAGTATCAAAGGCCAGAAATAAGTTTTATGCCACTGTTGAATTCCGTCGCTGAACAATTAATAGCTTACATGATGCAATGCAGTCAGACATTTTTATTAGTAGAGTTATTACATTATCTGGCATTATAACTCTTTCAGCAAGTACGCACAATGGCTTGATTCATGAGAAACAAATACGATTGAAACAGTGTTACAACGTGTCTCCAGATACAACGAAACTACATGTTTAATGTTAAAAGCATTATCTTGACATGTTTCTGAAAGAACGCCATTAAAATAATCAGTTTTGGAATCTCCTAAACAAGGCGAGACGTGAGAGTGAAATAGGACTTTTTTCGTTGTTTTATTATGTTCTACGGGCAACAACAATGATGGGTCAAATGATTAAAATCCAAGAAGGTATATTAAATCGATAACGAATACATGTATATCTGTTATCTTGATTTACTTGATGAGCCGAATTTATCAATTTTAATCAGCATCCAAGCTTTCTGTCCCTAAAACATTTTAAAATATTTATTTCAATACCCATGTGTGTTTGAAAAGACATACCAAAGTATCATACCCTTTTGAATGAAATTTTGTGTAGTTTAAATGGCATTAATGCTCTATAGGGCATAATTCTGTTGTTGAAAGTTTGGTAGAGTTTCTTTTGACCACTACTTTTATCAGCCGATGGGAGTAACATGTTAAATTATACTTCAGTTGAATTATTCCCTCATTATTGCAATATCACATTACACATTATGATATTTATATCAAATCTAATTATTCATGGTTTTAAAAAATATTCCGAGACATATTTTGTCTTTTAAAGTTCCTTGACGGTAGCTCATTGTGAAATTACTAAATACATTATCCCACGCATAACTGAAAAGATCCTATTGACAAACTGTGAAATTTGCTACATGTGAAGATGAAATGCATTTATTCGGTTTTATTTTAAAAAGAGGGTTCTATCGGGGTATTTTTTGTGGAAACGAAATTCGAGAGGATATCCCCGTTTACACATATATGCTATTACTATATGATTAAAACACAGTCAAATTGAAAGATGTTAATGAAGTTGATACTTTGATAACTTTACAATTGACAATTTGATAAAGACAAGCGCACATTTGTTGAAAAATCAAAACAATGAGAATTGAAGCCATTCATCGGCGCTGCGAGTGGGGAAAACTTCGCTACGGCCTAACAGCATATTGTTTATTGGTTTTATGATACATTATGTGTGAATATTCTATCAGTCTATATGTTTTATTATAACCAAAAAAATGGGTTAAATATAGCGTGTTTTCATTTCAGAAATGTCAAGGATCCAAGATGGCGGATGTTGCCGATAGATCGTTGATAGAACTTTCTCTTTAAGCAAGTTCAAGGCATTGGATGCAAAACTAATAACATCAGATTTAAGCACTTACCCCATCCAATCTAGATAAATTAGGATCGATTGTTCTAAATTATGATAATACAGCCGACAATATAACATTATAAAATATGTCGTTCTAATTTGTTTTAGATTGAACTCCCATCACAAATACCATGCTAAATATCAGCGGGTCCGCTTAACATCTGTTACATTAGATTATCTCACCCAGAGGAGCGTCAATAGCTCTGTAATCGATTAGTGCAGCCTGCCCTTCAGCCCTCAAAGGTTCAATTTTGCATGCTAAAGATCTGGTGAAATGCATTTTTTCTCAAGAATGGCAGATGAGTATCTCTACGTATGTCGGAATCAATTGAGCATAAAATCGAGACCAGATACACTTTCAATTGATTATTAAGACGATTTTAATTTACCCATTTTAACAATACCGCGATTTCTGCCGGGAAACGTTTTGAGAAGAATCATTGAGGCGTGACGGATTAATCACAGACGACGGGTAGACACGCTCTTTTATAACTAACTAACTAATTGTGTATATTGCCATGATGTTGTACTCAATTTGCATCCAATAAGTTGATGGCATGTTAGTATGAACAACTGGACATGAATAGTGTTACCAATACCATATTCACAACACATTCTCGTACAATCATGTGAAAAGTTATATTCGAACTCCTGCAGTTGGAAGATTTAATTAGTGTCAAATGAGGAGGGACCCTCGCGAGTGTATTAGGACAGGTCAGTGCAGGTCAGAAGTGCATTCTGTTTGATATTGTATAGGTCATCATCTCACCTATTCACAGCAACATGCACGGCAGTGGGAGATGAGAGTAATGAGGACAAAGCAAGGTGTCTGTTTCTTTATACAAGCAAGTCATTTTCTCGAGTTTCATCCTGACAAACTAAATAGGTTGAGGAACAAGATGATGTGCTTGAATGTGTCATTTTAGATGCGTTCATTGTTTTGCTTTCCGAAAATAGCAGGATTGATATCCGTGTTAGCCCTTAAAGGTACATCCATTGTGTTGTTGGGAGTCACATATTACAAGCGTTATAAGTGGTGCTTCTTTATCGAGAAGTACCGACTGTTACCGTAAAATACCCTTTTGACGATAGTAGACTTAGCATATTGACGATATGAAGGTAAAAGTAGTGATTTCTGATCGAAAACCGGACAATGCACAGCGTGGGGCGCGCGCCAATGAGTCAAACGTAATTTTGGAATCTTATTTTTAACAGACAACAAGACAAATTTGAGTTGGTAATGTTTAATAGGTCAAATAACTACTGTGCTTGTAAATGGGACGTGCAGTTTCGGTTTCTGCACATGCATAATGATGTTACTCAATTTTAATTGGAAACTAGTAATTATGAAATATTTGGCGTTTGGTCATAAATATGAAAGCTGAATAATTTATTGTCCCCCGCCGCAACGCGGAACGGGGGACTATGTATTCAGCGGCGTCCGTCCGTGCGTACGTACGTCCGTACGTCACATTTCTTGTTTACGCGATATCTTATGAAGCGTTCCATCCAAAGTCTTCAAATTTGATGTCTGCCTACATTGTGCGAAGACGCAGACACCATTCAATTTTGGTGACCTTGGCCTTATTTTCAAGGTCACCACGACACGTTGACCACTTTTTGAACTCTTGTTTACGCGATATCTCATGAAGCGTTGCATCCAAAGTCTTCAAATTTAGTGTCAGCCTACATTGGGGGATGACACAGACACCAGTAAATTTTGGTGACATTGGCCATATTTTCAAGGTCAACACAACACTTTGACCCCTCTTTGAACTCTTGTTAAGGCGATATATCATGAAACATTGCATCCAAAGTCTTCAAATTATTTGTCAGCCTACATTGGGGAAAGACACAGACACCAGTTGATTTTGGTGACCTTGACCTTACTTTCAAGGTCACCACGACACTTTGACCACTTTTCAAACTCTTGCTTACGCGATATATCATGACCGGTTGGACCAAATGTTTTCAAATTTGGTGTCAGTCTACATTGGAGGGTGACGCAGACACAAGTCGATTTGGTGACCTTGACCTTATATTCAAGGTCACCTCTACACTTTGACCACTTTTTGAACTCCTGTTAACGCGATATCTCATGAAGTGTTGCATCCAAAGTCTTCAAATTTGGTGTCAGCCTACATTGGGGGATGACACACACACACACCAGTACATTTTGGTGACCTTGACATTATTTTCAAGGTCACCACAACACTTTGACCACTTTTCAAACTCTTGCTTACGCGATATAATTGTCATGACCGGTTGGACCAAACGTTTTCAAATTTATTGTCAGCCTACATTGGGGGATGACACAGACACCAGTCAATTTTGGTGACATTGGCCATATTTTCAAGGTCAACACAACACTTTGACCCCTCTTTGAACTCTTGTTAAGGCGATATATCATGAAACATTGCATCCAAAGTCTTCAAATTATTTGTCAGCCTACATTGGGGAAAGACACAGACACCAGTTGATTTTGGTGACCTTGACCTTACTTTCAAGGTCACCACGACACTTTGACCACTTTTCAAACTCTTGCTTACGCGATATATCATGACCGGTTGGACCAAATGTTTTCAAATTTGGTGTCAGTCTACATTGGAGGGTGACGCAGACACAAGTCGATTTGGTGACCTTGACCTTATATTCAAGGTCACCTCTACACTCTGACCACTTTTTGAACTCCTGTTAACGCGATATCTCATGAAGTGTTGCATCCAAAGTCTTCAAATTTGGTGTCAGCCTACATTGGGGGATGACACACACACACCAGTACATTTTGGTGACCTTGACATTATTTTCAAGGTCACCACAACACTTTGACCACTTTTCAAACTCTTGCTTACGCGATATAATTGTCATGACCGGTTGGACCAAATGTTTTCAAATTTGGTGTCAGTCTACATTTGAGGATGACGCAGACACCAGTCGATTTGGTGACCTTGACCCTATTTTCAAGGTCACCTCTACACTTTGACAACTTTTTGAACTCCTGTTAACGCGATATCTCATGAAGTGTTGCATGCAAAGTCTTCAAATTTGGTGTCAGCCTACATTGGGGGATGACACAGACACCAGTACATTTTGGTGACCTTGACCTTATTTTCAAGGTCACCACAACACTTTGACCACTTTTAGAACTCTTATTAACACGATATATCATGAACCGAAGCACCCAAAGTCTTAAAATTTGCTGATCATCATGGCACTTTTCACAAGTAATGCAATATATAAAGTAGCGTCAATGATGTGTCTTACTAACTCCATGTCACCGGCGGGGGACATTGCCATGTTAGTGGCAAACACTTGTTTGTATTGTAAACAGCACATGTGGTGAGTTGGAACATATTAAAACCAAATAAAATTTTATGAAACACAATGGTTGCACCTTTAATGCAGCCTCTATAGAGGGTATCATACGTCTTGTATTATTTCACTTTGGCGTATGATTTTAATTAAACAGGCATAGTGTCCACATTTTCTCAGTGGAGATAAACATGTCTACGTTCCCTCATTGTAACGTATTTTCAGCCACACTGTAACAAAAATGTGGCATTTCGATACACTGCATTTACATCATTCCATGTGATGAAGGACAAGGATATTACATCGACCATTAACTCCAGCAAACAACATTATCCTCGCACACGAAAACAGTTGAAGCGTTTCAACTCCGCTCATATTACTTTGTTATATTTCTGTCGTGTTATTCTTCCCGTTTTCCACACAATTTTCATCACCTTTCATCTTCATAGAATCTATACAGTTAAGATTAATTTAGTTTTCATTGAACACACAGCTATTGAAATATCATTACTCTCTTGAAAGATTAATCCACACTGATTAGATTAAAGTTTTCCTTGAAGCTTTTTTCACTGTACAGCCACCCACGAGGCATTACACATGTAATGTGCTGGTTCGATGTCAAGGTCGATTAAAAAGAAGTGGTGAACATTGTTCAACGGGGGCGGGATAGCGCAGTGGTTAGCGCGTTCGGCTTTGGATCAAGAGGGCTGGGGTTCGAATCCCGCCAGGGGCACGGCAACTTTGACTGTAGTAGAGAACTGTTCTACACGCAGTAAGGTTTGGTGCAATGCAACACTGAATTTCAGCGTAGAACGCGCTAACCACTGCGCTATCTCGCCCCCCTAAACAGTGAAACATGCAGTGAGGTGTCACCTTGAGTCACCCCAATGACAGAAAGGTGTAGTTTGTACACGTTTTTCACCCATTCGGAAAGCTTAGTACGAATATCATGCAATTTGTGATTTTAGGTGTCACAGCCTGCGGAAAACGATATCGTTAAGCGATCCTTTGTCACAGACGCTGAAGTATACAACTGACATCCAAACGAAATCAAAACTCTTTTTTATTTCTACTTAGATACACAAGATGGTGAACAATCTTTGAGATTGCAGCTGTACACCCATGTGGTGTCTGCAGTAAGAAGTAGGGGTGTAACAATACATCGAACTATCGATGCATCGCAATAGTTGGCTTGGCAATAGTACTATATCGATAGTATATACAAAAATACTACCTCACTGCATTTAATTCAAGATTTTCCATTTTAGAAGGTCAAAAGGTAAGAACTTGAGATAGGAAATAGCAAAATGACAAAAGGTGTTTTCATTTATGAATTCTTTATTGATTTTGGTTTCATAATCCTTACATCAATTAAACATTTCTACTAAAACCTATAAGAAATCTAGCTGATTATTGCGTATTTATACCAAAAAACCTATCGCAATAGTTATTGCAATAGTGAGTTACAATAGTCTATCGCTATCGCAATAGTAAGTGCCAATAGACTATATCGTTATCTCAATAGTCTCTTTTGGTCAATAGTCACCCCTAGTAAGAAGAGAGGGCACAACCTCGCACATTCTGTGTCACACCCTGTGCAGGTGCTTGTTTGTGCTGTGTATTTACATACAGTTACAGTAGAGTGGTCGCACACACATATACTGAACATTAACAGTCATTTACAAACTGCATCAGCTATATATATTGATAGATCATGGTTTAACCTTACACTAAAGTGTGCTTAGTATCACGGGAAAAGTGCTTAACCTCGCACATTCTGTGTCACACTCTGACAGACAAATATAGCTGATCCTGCTGTTCGTTGATCTTCTTAAGCGTAGCTCAGTAGACACAAGGATGTACACTGTCAAAATCGTCATGCAGACTTGCAAAAGTGTCAACCTTTCATTATGATTTCATTATCTTTTATTTAGCAGATTATATGTTTTTTCTATGTTGTTTTTTTTTCCAATTTGAAACAATATTTCGTTTTTCTTCATTATTGTTTTATCAAAGTAAGTGAGGTGAAAATACAGATTAGGCCAAATTTATTGAATTCCAGCAATGCACAACATTTCCATTTTTCACGAAAGTTGACATAAGATGTTAATCCATTTTACCAGTTTTAACCATTTAATGTCCTTTTTACAAATGTAGGGTGAAACAATTTATAGTGGCACACGGGTCTCATTCCAAGGGAGGTAACTCCATATAACAACCAGAAACCCGCTTTTCAATCCATTCCACATCTGTCAGGCGGGTTCGTATCCATGCATATGCAATGATTTTGACCCAATATTTTCAATATACCGATATTGTATATTAATTCTTAACGAATATAGTAATTTTGTAATTTTGTGGTACTGGCATCTTTGATTTTACACACTGTATAGGGTTTCAACATATTTGTTCAACATTATTTGACATTGATCCAAAATTCTCATTTTCGGCGGCTCTAAAAAGGACTACAAAAGAATTTTTAATATTGGTGATAACATCCTTGAAAATGTAGATCATTATCCATATCTTGGCATTACTTTACAAAAAAATAATAAATTTACTAAAACCAAACGGTTACTGGTCGAAAAGGCAACAAAAGCAATGTTTTTCGTATTAAGCCAAGGTAGAAAACTTAAACTCTCCATTTTTTGTCATTTAAGACTATTTGATTGTATGATTGCTCCTATTCTTTTATATGGATGTGAAATTTGGGGCTTTTAAAATATTCAATGTTTTGAAAATGTCCATCTGCGTTTTCTTAAATATTTATCATCATTGCGGAAATGTACACCTAATTATATGGTATATGGCGAGTTTGGTAGAATTCCACTTGTTAATGTCATCAAAAGCAGAATGGTATGTTTTTGGGCAAATCTTTTAATTGGAAAATCGTCAAAATTGTGCTCCTTGCTTTATAAACTGACATTCAATGATTTTATCTTTGGCAAATATGAACATAAATGGATAAAGTATCTTAAAGCAATTTTCGACAATCTTGGACTGAGTTTCATCTGGAATTCACAAAATTTCAAAAGCGTTTTCTGGCTAAAAAGTCTTATTAAGAGTAAATTAACAGATATGTTTTTACAAACATGGATGACAACTTTAGAAATCTCTTCGAAAGCAACTATCTATAGTATATTTAAAAATCCATCTCTCAAATTTGAACAATACCTTCATTTTCTACATTATCATTCCTTGTTGAAATTCCGAACTGCTAATCATTTTCTTCCAATCGAGACAGGCAGATGGCAACGAATTCCAGTTAGCAATAGAAAGTGTACATTGTGTAATTTAAATGATATTGGTGACGAATTTCATTATTTATTTATATGCCCAAAGTTAACGTTCGAAAGAGAAAAATATATTCATAAATATTATTATATTAAACCAAATATATACAAAATGAATTCCCTTTTTAACACTTCTAAGCTTGGTACTTTAAGAAAACTGTCAATGTTCTGTAAAATTATAATGTCGTTATTCAAAAAATATTGTCCATAACTTCACAATGTCTCTACTTTTAATTTAATTGCTGTGACCTTATATTCTCTGTTCTTCTGTATGTATGTAAATATGTATGTAACTCTTATGCTGCAGTTTGCAGCCTGAGTTCTTGTAATAAAGTTCAGTTCAGTTCACTGATACATTGATATAATTTATTTTCAACAGTTTTGTTTTTGACCCGCTCAAAATGATATAGTGAATATAGAATATAAAAATATTTAGTTTATTACGTGTTCTATATTCGAAATAATAATTTATTTATTTACTACATTGTCATTATTACTTTAATTGACACGTTATTGACGATTATTTTGAATAATAATTCAACGGCTTCACGTTGTCGTTGTTGTTTACAAACAAACATGGCTGCCAACAAAGTAAGTTTTAACATTATCGGTTCCGGACACGAGAATGTTCAATCCATAAAAAGTAGAGCTACCTAACCATCAATGATAGACAACATCAGAAAATATTGGACAATCTACCTATGCACTATTCTCGTTGTTTCTGAATCAGAATAAGCGTGCAGAATGAGATCGGAACTGCAGTTCAATCACGCCACGATCGAAAGAATCTTTCGGATCACGCACGCAGTGTATCTACATTCGGCATCCATTACAATAAATATTACCCTAGGTACACACTTCTTGGGTCCAATGTTGCGTTGTCGTAATCGTAATCTCCATCGATTTCTCCGTCAGTACACGTCCGATTAGAGTTATCGTTCTTTGTTGTGTATCTACGGCCGACATGGCGTGAACTGAATCCACATTCCTGAGACGAAATATTGATCAAACCTCAGATTGGTAGACCCTCTTGGCATACACATTTGATTCTTTGCAATCGTTGTAGATTCTTCTTGTGGGCATTACTTATTTTAACTGGTGTCGTTTTAAAAAATTTACAGGTTTTTCCAATTTTCGATTCAACGCTATGCTGTTCAGTCACTCGCACACGTCAGTCATTCATACTGTCGGTACTGCAGTCAGGCGTTATGATGTACTTATTAAAATAAGTTGAGGTTGTATCGTACATGTATTCCTAATGTAAGTGTGTGTCATATATGACAACTGTGTGATGGTATTACAAATAGACTAATGATATATTAGTTTCTCGTCGTTTTATTGAAGTACTATTTTGTATAGTATTTGACCACTGGAGATGTTCGGTGTAACACGCGCATTAATACAAATCAGCTGATCAATGTCACTTACTGTACAGTCACAAAAAATCGTTTGTGGTTCGTAAATGTGTATTCATATGAATGTAATGGGTAATATATAGAATAACCAACTCGGTTCGAGTGATTACGGGAAATATGCACTCGTTGAAATGATTTTCAGTCGCTCGGCAAGGCTCACGACTGTAAACATCTTTTCAACTCGCGTGCATATTTCCCGTAATCACTCGTACCTCGTTGGTTATTCTCCAAGTATTCTGGCGTCAGATGAACTTATGTCATGCTGTTACTGTTGCCGGATCCGATCCCATCCGCTGCATGCCTCTAGGCGGAATGCAAACTCTATTTTGATTGGTCGATTAAGCCGATGGTTGTCTCCATAATGTAGTATGTGTTTCATACACGCATCTCTCTCAGTGTCTACTCTCAGACGGACATCTTTGTTGATGTCTTTGGAACTAACCTCGCTTATAAGCAGTACCCAGACTTTAAAGGGACAGTAGCACGTTTTTTTCGCTCAAATAAGTCGATAAAATGTATTTGAAAAATAATGTCACCAACAGTAAAACACCATTCTCTCTTCGGAAAATCAAGTTATCAATGAGTGTACATACGAAATAATAAAATGTGTTCACAATTACATGGCCGCCATGCAATTTTTGCTTTATACACCACCGGTATTACCACTATGGATAATTGGTTTGTGTAATAAGATAGTGTACCCTCTAAAGTTAATATAAATGACATAAACCAATCTTCTAAATGGAAAAAAATTAAAAATAAAATTTGCAAAAAACGTGCTACTGCCCCTTTAAAGTTATAAGTTTGATCGTTTAGACATCTGTGCATCGCTTCAGGCATGATAAGATGCTTCCGCTCGTTCAATCGTGATGTGATGCCAAGTAAATAGGATTAGTCAAGCAATCAGAATCAAGTATTTAGAATTGTCACGTTGGAATGTCCGTTCTGTTTTCAGCGATGTAGATTATTCACTGAAAATAGATTAAGAATACTTTTCAATAAATCTTCACCGTTTACTATAACATTCATTAGCGCATTCAATTAAGAGATTTCCCTTTTTAAGACGAACTCCAACAACCTGCCATACGAAGCGTTGGTAAAATCTCAATTTTCGTCCAGTAATTCTGTTCAATCTGCTCAGATGAATTATAAACGTCGTCATATTGAAATGGTAGGCTACGAGTATGTTCATTTAGAATAGCATATATGATGAACCTATTTAAACATTACAATATCTGCATTAGTGTGCATTTATTAGTCATCCCCATCTTGTTCGTAGATCCACCGATAAATAAATGTGTTTCAATGATTTTACATTGTAATCGTTTGGACAGAGATCATTCAAATATGCAGCACCACACCCTTGGAACACTCTGCCTCTCCCCATAAAGAATTTTGTATCTCTACAAGCCTTCAAGTCAAGTCTCAAAACCCACCCCTTCAGAACTTTCTACAAGTTATAAGGATCCTTTGAAATCTCCAGACTATCTCAGTTATTTGTATATGTTTGCGCTTTGAGCATGTTTTGGATGGACCATAGCGCATTATAAATATCAATTTATTATTATTATCATAATCGTCATAAAGAAAATGCTCCGAGTTTTTAAAACATGCCGAATATATCAATAAAGTTTGATTTTGTCTATTCCCTTACTCTCATAAGAACGTGTGCTTAAGATTATCTTGGAACAATTTAAATAAATATAAAACATCATTACACAAATTTCCATATTTGTTAGTATCTATTGTTTTGTTGGAACACCGTAGAGATAGACATGTGGCAATTTTATTTCGGAGCCATAAACATGTCTTTATAAAATATATAAATTCGTGTTGTATCAATACAATGTATAAACGGTTAAGATAAAGAGTGAATACGTTATTGAAAGGTCCGACTGTAATTGAAGCGCATCTATAATCACAATTTGAACCACGTTTTGACAATCACTATCCATCATGACGGAAGAATAAAAACTTGCAAGATAGTTCCACTACATAAAAGTTAGTCGAACTGTTGGTGAAAACGTATTTCCTTAGCATTTTCTTTAAAACGATAGAATAAAAATGTCTGTAAGAAATATATGCCATTTAGACAGCGTACATATGTGAGGTGAGGTGAGTTGGGGTTTAACTTATATCGCGGCTGCTAGTATTATGGCAGGGAGAAAGCCCGCAACGTCATGTGGCTATGCATTGCGGTGAAACCTGCGAGCATCGGCTGGAACCATGGGTGTTACTACGCTGAAATTCAGTGTAGCATTGCACCCACACCTTACTGCGTGTAGAACAGTTCTCTACTGCAAAGTTGCCGTGCCCCTGGCGGGATTCGAACCCCGGACCTCTTGATCCGAAGCCGAACGCGCTAACCACTGCGCTATCTCGCCCACGATGAGCTATGAATTGCATGATATAAATATTGGGAACTTGGGATAAGGTGCTCGTCTCTTGTTATGAGTATTCCAACTTGTTATTTTGTCAATTTAATGACAAAATTACAGAAAAACTCCACAAGTAATCATGTGGATTTTATCGGGAGTTTATATTCACCTCAAACTTAATATTTTTAATTACAAATCACACAATTCCTATGATTACATCATTTTCATCGTTTCATACTTTCATTCAACATGTTTCAGTATATGATATCTTGGTTCCGTTCCATAACAGCGAACGCTTATAATCGCTCATTGATTGCTCAATGTAGCGCTAAAGTACCGCTCAAGTATCGCTCATTCTCTCCTGAACGACACGGTGCAAAACCTCAATGTTCGCTCGCTTTGCTACGTAGCGCTACACTGAGCAATCGCGGTCAAGAGAGGTTTAAAAGTAAGCGATTACTTTGAAACCTCTCTTGAACGGCCCTGATGTTGCATTAAATAAGTAGAATACAGAAGGTATTATATAACTGCTGCGTTGTCAACATACTGTATCCTATGTATGATATATAAGGACTAAGTCGTCCTCTCGATTCGTAGAAATCCTATCAAACGTGGATGAATGTAGATATTAACATAACATACCACCACTGCTACATTTCAAGAAATATTTAAGATATTTCTATTTAATAGAAAAGGTTAGATTTTGGAATAAACCTAGGTTTAATGAATTTGATTTTTAAAAATGGGCAATGTATGATAAACTTGTAATGGATTGATAATTAGTATGATGATTTTTTAGAGAATGAATTGGTTTGTAACGGGTATGAGCGTATGAAATAATAGGCGGGGATGTGTTTCTTTCTTCTTTTTTTTAATGATTTATACATAAAACGCTGTTATCAACATTATAATTATATGTACCATCAATATTGTATAGACGGAACCTGATATCAGGTGTATATCAATAATACCAAAACATTACTAGATCTTATATAAAATATAATATCAAAGTCACTGTTGTGAATCGAACAGACAACAGAACCTTTAATGTCTTCTAATATGTTCTGTTTTGTTGGTGTTATTTGTACAACAAAAAGCATGTATATTGTGAAACAAAGGGAAGGTTCATTTGTTTTACTCACAAAACTCTCTGTAGCTTACGTAAATATAAATCTTTGGATTACCAATAATACATATACTTACATTTGAGCTCTCCACAGTGATATTAATTTATATTCTAAAGTTCTAGATATATTTGTACACTAAAAATAAACAGTGTTTATCTGCTTAGAATTAATCTTAAATAAGATGAACGTTAGTTAGTGCCATCGAAAATAGACACAACTGTTATTCGACCAATTCTTGGAAGAAGAGCTTATTTAACGTCAAGGGTGAAAGGAAGTTTTAACAAACTGATAATACAATACCGATAACATAATATCGCGCTTCTCAGCGAACTCACTGTAAAGGTTCCAGACACTCGCTGTTATGGAACGGAGCCATGCTGTATAGCTGAAACATTATATCTACGTCGTAACAACGAGGACTCGTCGGAAGTTTTCGAGTGCTTATATTAACATACATTTCGAGAATAAAGACAGGCAGACAGATTTGAATATGAGGCCTCGGGCCCAAAAGATAGTATTGAAATTGATTTATGATATATTGCATGCAATAATTACATAATTTTAGTTGAAAGTTCATAAGTTTTCATTGAACACTTTGTCACTTTGTCAAGAATATAAGTACATATTGATGAGAATAAGTCGTGCAACATTAATCAGAAACATGTATATACCTGAATGTTTGATCTGAGGGTCAATATATTTAATAACAACCATTATCATAGATCTGATCACCTCTCGGTTCCCATGTGATGTAGTGAAATACAAAAGGATCATTCCGTTAACCGGACGTCTCAGTTTAAATAAGTGTAAACAAGGGAGTTGGCCAAATATTTTGATTATGCAAATCGAACGATTAAAATGTGATAACTTTCAGAGGTACACACACTCAATTCAGTCATAAAGACACGTTGTCTGTTGATGACACTTTTAGACGTAGAGGGTAATGTCCGAGTAACTCTCCATTCCTTAAAAATAATGGAGCCGAGGCCCCGGAGGCCATTATTTTAAGGAATGGAGAGTTACGAGGATATTACCCTACTTAAATTACACTCAAAGTATTGCTCTTTTATCAAAATTGCTTTAAAAAGTTAAAGAAATTAAATTTCTACTTAAAAAATATGATGTGATGTGTAACTCTCCATTACTGAAAAATAATGGAGTGACAAACAAAAGGATGACATCACAAGTGTAATTTAACATTGAAGCACTCGGGTTAATTTTCACAATAACATAGGTTATATTTCTATGATAGAGCTCACACATTCTTATTATTTGGTATTTTACCAGAACCTGTTAAATAATTATAAAAGTGTATATACATCGCTACATGCAGTGGATAATATTACCCCCACATTGATGGAAGCATTCGTATAATACCCACAAGGGACTCTTTTTTGTATAGAACGCCTGAAGCTGAATCAAAGAAGGTCTGAAGTGAACGTGATGTATCAGCTGATTGTATATACATTCTGACGACAATTGAATCGAATTAAATTCAAAATAAGGAACATTTTCTAGATTGAATATTCTAAAGCATCACTGCATCATGCATGTATACGTGTTATTACAGAAGCCTATGACATGTATTTATAGTTAGTATATAGCTATTTACATGATTACACGTGAATTTATTATAACAAGCTCACGAAAAGAACATTGAAAAACGCTTTGCATTAATACATAAAGAAAATATGTTAGTTTATGATATTCAGCATACAAACTTTGAAGTGTACATTCCAAACATTGTTCCAATATAACTCAAAAGGACTTACTAATCCCATATGTAGTTGCAGACAACTACGCTCCACTGACCAGAACCTATTAGTAGTTCCATCCTACAGACTCAAGTCCTTCGGCTCCAGACGTTTTTCACACGTCATCCCAGTGCTGTGGAATGCTCTTCCATCTGAACTCAAACTCTGCCCAACCTTCGAACTGTTCAAGTTAAGACTGAAAACCTTCCTATTTTCTAAATCCATGTGACTTTTGTATTTTGTGTACAGACTCTACCATTGTCTTGTAGCGCCTTGAGCAGCCTTTTATGTCTGGATTGTGCTCATTATAAATGTATTATTATTATTATTATTATTATTATTATTATTATCCTGTCACCATTTGACCATCAACATATGACAAACAATTGAGGATTTTAAAAAGTAAACAACAATGTCAAGTGATTTTCCCTCGTCATGTGATGATTGTTTATTTATATAAGTTCTTTATTATATATATTATTTCGATAAATATAAAGACGTATCAATCTGAGCAACTCGACCCGTCGTGGAAATATTATGAGGTACAAAACGCGCGAGTACTTTACTATAACCGAAAAACAATGCCTGTCAGGAGATGTAGCCAGATTCAACTCTACATGTACAACGTCCAAACATAGCTTCCAGATATTAAAGAGCAATATTGAGAGATGATAAAAATTAAACTCCTCAACCTCAATCCTCAATCACATAAAATAATTAAACACATGCCTCACGATGTTACACCCTCGTCTCCCGATTAACATACAAGATTGAGGGCTACAGAATATATAGGGGACGCGTTATTCCTATAACCATTGTACGAGAGAGTGTGTTAAAGGTGCAGTCCAGCATATTTTCCACTTTTAAACTAGAAAGTTTTCCTGAGATTATTTAACATTGATTTGTTCATTTCTATTATTCAGGCACTTCCACAAAAAATGGCAAAAATTTATCGAGGGGTTTTCGAGAAAATGTAATGTATTGTAATGTATAGAGATAATCATACATATTAGGAAAGAAGAGTTTTTGTAGATCATGGGACTTAGAGCGTTTATCTTCCATCTTCAAAATGGCATTCCAGGATGTCACTTTATGGTTTAATGTTCATGTGTGTTAGTGATACGGATCTACTCCTTCAAAGTTTAATATATAAAATACATATCTTAGAAATGAAAAAATAAATGTATGTTACAATGCTCACCATTGTAAAGTCTATTTACAAGGGTTGGATCTCATTACACAGGATTTACCAGCAAAATACAATTTTTAGGTACATTTATCAGAATATTGTCATCAAAAACAACATTCATTCCATTATCAAGATTACATAACCGTTAATGTCATGTAACCGTTTAAAGGTTGACGATGATGGCAGGATGAATTTCCGATATAACATTTTGAAGAAAACAACAACTATAGTGAAAGTATTGAAAGTAGTGAAAGTAGTGAAATGTGAGAGTTTTGACTAATGCAGCATATAGTCTAACATCGCATTTAAACTAAAATTAATCGAACTTCTAGCGATATCCTAATATAATTTTCCTAAAGCGTAAATATTGATGTAGTTAAAGTTATCTAAGTATAATAGAATCACAAATATAAAAATGATCGGTTATAAATTCCCCTCTAGTATTAATTACATTAAACTATAGATTATATCGTTACAATTGCCCAGTGTATTTAGTTTACATTGCTGCAACATCATTCTTATGTGCACAATCAAAGAACTTGACGTCATGACATCAACGCCCCCTCATACACAACCATACCCCTCAACTGCGCAGGCGGATACCCATGGGAAAACTCTCTCCACTACTTCCTTACTTGCCCTAGTTCTGACTTGATTAGATCAGAAAAATATTTTTTTACACAAATGGTTTTGATATATATACTATTCTAAAAGGAAATAAATCCTTAAGCAAAAGAACAAATCAGCATATCCTCGAATCTGTCCATAAATTTATTCAAGACTCACTGAGATTTAAATCATCCTAAGCTCTCTTACAACATACCTCTTTGTAGATATTTTCCCAATTACTATTTCGCTCTTTTGCCTTTGTGGAACTATTTGATTACTGATTTTGTACATCGATCTTGATTATTGATTGTATTTTGTTATATTTTGTGGAGCGGCACTTACATAAGCCAATGGCTTGTTGTGCCAATCCATATTCATGTAAACTTTTTCATGAATAACATATGTTTAAATCATACACTTCAACCGTCTACATCTCCCAAATAACCCTAACATCTCTTATGTCATCATAAAACAGTACATAAACATGGTAGTTTCAGAGAATGTCTATATACAATAATTTGTTAGGATTATTACGACACATAACGTGACGCTGACGCCTTGTCTAGATAATAGGACCATTACGTTACACGTACAACCTAGGTTACCGCCATGGAAGAAAACATAACACTGAACATAAAACATGATTTAATTGCTATTATGGTGATTTCAACACAAAACTGTTTTATTAATAGAGGATAGGCGCCGCTTAATCCATACTGTAACAGATTGTTCATATATGTATATATACAAGAAATGCATGACGCAAAGATGCGCAATTGCTACTTTATTTTTATATTTCAATGCAATTGTATAACTGTTCAAAACGAAAAAGAACATCTTTTTTACAAAATATATACCGTGGTACATTTAATTACAAAGCCAGATTAGTTTTATGGAAATAGATTATATTAGGATACTGTGTTTTGTTGTTGCTCATCGGTTTTTTTTATATATTTAAATAGGATCGTGCACTGAATTTATTTGCAACATATACCTGTGGAAGATTGTATCCGGTAATGTCCCTGTAACAATCGAGGTTTCAGTTCAATTCAGGTTTTACACACACTCACATATCTTGGTTTTCCATGACAGGGCCAAGAGACACGTTCATTTAATCATTTGGTGTTACAGGTTGATATGCAGAAAATGTTCCATAAGTTATTTATTTAGACATTAGTTTTGTAAAATAAGGAATGGTCGCACCACATATTGTACGGGAGGCGTTGCTTGCAGGTGTATCACCACAGAAAGTATAGGCTGCATGTGACGATGAACACTTTGAGTTAGCTTAATAATATGTCCTATGGACAACAGTGAAAATGAACATATTTCTACATTAGATACTTTTATAAAACAAAAAGTATATATGATACTTATACAAAATGTATGATTATTACATTTGTGTATACATCGTGCGTGAATCGTTATTAATCAATAACTATATACAAATGACCGACTTGTGTATTTCAGCCCTATTATCATATATTTTGGCATGTCATTGAAGAATCGTATGAACGCAAAAACTAGACTGATCACTTTGCACTTTTGCTATAAGAAGAAGCTTCAAGAGTGTTCAATAAGATAATCTGATTTTATACCTCATATTAAACGATTACAGTTTTGGCAGCACTCTTTGAAGTGACTAGGGGTCAATGTATTCAAAACTACAGTTTTGTTTTCATCATCTGAAATATTTAGTAAAAGATCAACTGGGTCTATAACATGTAACATACATTTCCTATTATATATACTCATTCCAATTTCTGTCTTTTTCATTATGCCACATTTCACAAACCTATACACCACTGGCGTGACAATAGCATGATACGTTTGATAATGATTATTTTACTCATGGAAATATTGTATACAGTATGATGATCCATTGTCATTGTGTATAATGTCATTTTATTGACATTACATTGAACGTCAATTTACATGATATTGGCACTAAGCTACACACGTGATGAACTTTCGGTATGCAGCTGTATTGAAAATGTGCATGTTATATTAGGAACAGGCACAGGTATAGTTAATAACGTGTTTCAGAGGTGTATACAAACAGGTGTCTTGTATCACGCGACAAAAGACGCCATTAGTTCGGTGCAAAAAAATATACATTTAGCCGAAGCGTTTCATTTATGTTATAGATTACCTATTACATTGTGTTTTAATCGTTTGAGAGATTTTCTTTCAGTTGGACACCTGCAGTTAAAACTTACACTACATTTAACACTGTGTGTACTGTAGTCGCCCATCTGTCACATTGTTCGCCACGCTGCCCGTCAATATGGCGATGACAAGTAGTCACGTGATGACTGGACACGAGCCCGAGTGACCAATGTCCGAGCTAATTAGCAACTCGATTACACCTGTCCAGTCGAGCAGGTAATGCGGTTCTGCTTCACACTCTACCTGGAACAGATTGGTTTGTTTGTCTGTGTGTCTGCTGAACTCGGGGTCAAATGTCACTTCCTCTGGGAGGGTACCTTAAACAGGAATAAACACTATTGAATACCATCAGATGCAGAATGCGACTGAGCGAAATAATGATCACATTCGTCCTAAACGCTGCAATAGAAATGTAAACAGTGTCAACTATTTCTTCATCCTTGTCATTACTGATAGGGGGTTCTTGTTTCCTAAGAATATTCATCTTCTCTATAAAACAAGTTGTGTTGATTCAAAAGACAAGGAAGTTCGGTCTGTTGTTGACATTCCTTTATTATTGCCTATGTCGCGTGTCACAGTATTAACACTTAGAACATCTTCGGAAACTACCTCTTATAGAGACGGATCTGAACTATTGGCTACGTTTGTTTTAACAACACTGGGGTCGAGTCTAAGCATGCGCCTAGACCTTTCAAATCAAACGCATCGAACATCAAACGACTCGAGTGTTGACACACAGTATAAAAATCAACACAAACAATTAATTTTCTAATTGAAAAGAAATTGAATTGTTCTAAATATGAACACGTATCTATGCATTCAAATGTAATATCTTATTCATAATTTGTATGTGTGACTCGTTTGGGAGTACGTTCAAGCTCGAGTCGAGGTGGCCTGGAACAATCGTTTCATTTGAAAACTCGATACTCAAGTCCGCAAATCAAGCGCAGTCATTCATTTCATCGCGCTCATTCGATATAAACTAACCAAGGGACTTATGAGCAGCGATTTCAAACAGATCACCTTTATGTGTCTAAATACATCCACGGTATTGCAATCTGTGGAGTAGAGATGTATATCAAAACTTGCCAATGAAGAGACGAATTTTCTTAGATGTAATATCGCAAATCAATCTGAATAAAAAAAAATGAAGATGTCTATCAGAGTAATTCTCGATGAAAATATGGGGATCTTGTAGATGTCAAATCACGAATAAACCTCCGTATCATTTACGTCAATCATCAAGTCTAGAATACCTACCAGACAAGATCACAATGATCCTACACAATTGTTGCATGTATCCAATACACTCCCTGCTCTGTGCAAACACCGTCTAGAATTAAATCCTGAATCTTACAACAGATGCCACATTTAACTCCAGCAGTATCACGTTCTGAACAAAGAAACGAAAATGATAAAGCATCAGATGTCATAAAAACCTCAATGATTTCTGAACTTTTTACCGAAACGTATGTTATTCTTGCATCGAGTACCCGCGCCTGACAGATGAGTATCTGGCCGATCCCCCGCTTTCCTCTAAATAACCAGATTATAGCGCTATCCGAGCCTGCTAATGACTAAAGCCAACATGGACAGAAGGTTCTTTGGGTGTCCGGTGTTCCTGGTGCGTGATGAGAAGAACCTCCCGTTCTATGCTAATCTGGCCCTTCATTGCAGTGTGTTTACGTATCCTACTATCTGTCCTCATTGACGAGCTTGTGATAGAAGTAAATATTTCCCTTTAATAACGTTGATTGACGTTCATATCAATTCTGAAATTTGTTTGGTCCAGATGCAAGTCTTTATTAACTTAAAAAAAAACAAAAAACGTTCCATAGTTAAAACTGTATATATTGTATATTCATCTGTTCAATATTTAACTAGGAAACATAAGATTGTCCAAGTTATACCAATCTTACAGCTTTTAAAGTCGTCTTTGGAATAACCAAAAAATTCTTAAATGTCTTCTGATATTAAAAAGACAATTCAGTATATATTCCGGTCATTTCAACCATACCGGTGTCTGAATTCACCAAACATCAGAATATAACAATATAACAAATTGCACATACTTATCTTGCAATTCCAAACGTCATAGAATTCTTTCAAAGTTATTTCTAGCATAAACGTGCCTCCAAATACCAATTGCATAGTTAACAGAACCAAGCTATAGGCTTTCAAATGCAATATCAAACCTTTTGGTGTTTCACATTTAGGACTCTCCCTTTCTTCATGCAAGCTGTCTGTCATACAACTTCTCTATTGCATTTATTTTAAGCTGTATTAAAGTACAGTTGATTTAAAATGGCAAGATGGCAAGATGCTCTGCAATTCAACACAGTGATCGGGTTATTGGTCATTTATGTATAACAAGGGACGAGGTATCAAATCACGAAGTGCACATTTTCTGTATCTTTCTGGTGGATTCTGTAATCTCTTTTATCTATCTAGTACAGGTAAGCAGTACTCAACACTGCTTAATTCCGATTTCTATATCTCTTTATAAATACAAAAAATTAAACATATAAATGAAATACAGCTTTTTGTAAAAACTAATTGAAATATCTTCAATGTTATACATTACTTATTATTGTTATTATTGAACACTATTTGTATATAAATTTATATATCAATCTTAGTATAACAACACCTATCACAGAAGAATATATATCGAACTGAAAGATATAGACTAAACATACTCCTTATAGATAGATACATATAGGTATAGATAAGTAAAAATTGTTATACATTAAATCACATATTATTGCCCCCCCCCCCCCCCCCCCCCCCCCCCGGCATATACTTCGGGGGAATATAGTCGTTGGCTCCGTCTGTGTGTCCGTCCGTCCGCCCTTCCGCCCGTCCGTCCCTCCGTGATCACATCGTTTCCGGAGCAGTACTCGAAACCTACTTGGCCAATCTCCACCAAATTTGGTATATACTACCTCCCCACATCATGTATATGTGCCTTTTGGGGGTTAAAGCTTTAAAATTGTAAAAAAAATATTTTTCCAGTGGTAAAAATTTTGAATTTGTCTATTTGGAGGATATGGGGTAAGTTTCCGGAGCAAATCTCTAAGACTACTGGGCCAATCCTCACCAAACTTGGCATACTGCCTCCCCATATCATGTCGATTTTTTTTATTTTTTTTCAATAGTAACAATTTGGACTTTGTCTATTAGAAGGGTAGGGTTTGTTTCCGGAGCAGATCTCTAAAACTAGTTGACCATACCTCACTAAATTTGGTATAATGCCTCCTCATATCATGTAGATGTGTATTTTGGGGTTTGAACTTTTTTCCAATTTAATAGGGTGACATCCAACAATTTTGACTTTGTTTATTGAAAGGGTAAAGTTTCTTTGCGAAACTGATTTTAAAAATTGTTTGACCAATCCTCACCAAATGTTGTATACTACATCCTCATACAGATGTGCCTTTTGGGGGTTTGCACATTGTAAACTTGTTTATCTGTTTCCATGGCAACGTTTTGTACATTTGTCTTTTATAAAGGTAATAAGTTGAAGTGAATTGGGGAAGGAAGAGACACCTGTTTTTATGAGCAAAATCACCTTCTAGTTCTAAGTATGTACTGCTAAAACTGATTATTCAACTTAAATGGGGCAGGGGGATCTCTCCTGATGGTTTTTGTTTTATTCATCCATGCATAACTTTGTTAAAACAACGGTACGTAAAGTGATGCACAGCTTAGTTGGTGTATATGTGTATATTCGAAACCAACCAATATGGTGTATGGACCAGCAATATACGACTACGATTTTACGGGTACAGCATAGTGTTGGAATTGTGCAACAATAATCAATTACTTAAAAGGAACGAACATGAAGAAACATGATGGCTCGAAGAAAACGGTTCTCATGTCCATTATTCAAGAGGCACACGACCTAACCAATTATCCTGAAGATTTGTGTCATCCCACGGCGTCGATAAGAAATCTATGTGTGTTAATAATGAAGTAAGCAAACCATAAAACAAATACTGGAACCCCCAGTGTGAAATGAAAGTAGCAAGCGTGACCGCGATCTACGGACTCAGTGATTGCAGTAATCCCTTGGCGGCCAGTCACTGCCTAAATATTCAAATTTCATGATCGACTTGTCTCTGACGCCATGTTGGACAAGGTCTACTTGTTCGTCAATCATGCGTGACGGCGTTGTCAGCTGTCAAAGGCCTAAACTAGAACAACTAAAACAAATGTCTCATATTAAAGTCAGACGTTCATCGACCGTGTCCAAGACGTCATGCGCAACAACTTCAATGAAGCCATAAGATTGCGGTTCCAACCAATCAGAATGTAGCATTCAGTGGTTGCTCTGATCACAGGTGTTAATATTCAACAGGCGCTCGGTGGATTGATTAAATATTGATAGCAACCAAACCAAGTGTGACGGATTTCTTGAATTTGTCTTTTGAATATGCTTCATCGATTTTCAATTAAAACGTCATAATTTGTAACAAAATTATGACCTTTTGAAACGTAGCAACTTTAATAAGTTTCGATACGTTAGACATGCATAAAACAAGAATATTTGTATTGAGAGTGTCACGAGCTTCGTTTAATGTCACTGAGAACAGTTTGTACGATAAAGACAATAGGGTGACATTAATATGCAGTTGACACGAGTAGAATGCGCACAGTCACCACGTCTTACTGCCATCATACACAGGGTGCCGAGACAGTCCTTATCCGCGGTACCCCGCTTTAACGAGTTTGTACCCATACCGGCCCTGTAATGGTCTCGACGTCTTCACCAGGCTTAAACTGTATCCACTTCACGGGATGATCACGCTACCGGTGAGTATACATACTTACTTAGAAACTGCTATATTTATCTTCTTTTTTATAAAAACATGTAATCGGATATATACTCATGGTAATAATGGTTGACACCCCCTAATAGTTATATGGATGAAATGTTATATAAACAACGTAAAGTGTCATGTTCGATTATTTTGTGATAAAAAATGTTACTTCTTAATGTCTTTTTGTGAATAGTATTCTTGAGCATTTGCTATTTCTCCACTTGTACTTTAAAATACCAAAGAAAGAGGAATATAAGAAAAATGACATTTTAAAACAAAATAATTCCTTGTGTCTTGAGATATTGGCATTGATATATTGTTACAGTGTTTGAGTGTTATCATTTTGATTCGAATAAATAATGAAAAGTTGCATTTTAAAAAATAATTCTACTGAACCCAAATATACACAAAATCTTTCATGGAGTCTCATTCGCACACGATACATACGTGGAGAGTATCATATAGTTCACATCATGTGTTTGTGCCATTTAATTTCGAAAATACTATAATATCGAACAATATTAATTATCAATGCATTTAATTTGCTAAAATCCATTTTCTGTTTAGGGGTGTCAACCATTTTTACCATGAGTATATGTCAGATGTAGCACAGGACACACGTGTATTTAATGTAGCATACATTGTTCATGACATGGACGAATACATTGGCAATACATCTATACCAACACGTCAAGGCTATAACGGCTAAGCTTCCAATAATGTTTTCCTTGAATGCTTTCTCCACTCACTTTAATAAGATCATGTGTTCGTCTTTTTCTTTGATATGGTTTGTATCATTTATACATAGACTGGACCTAGTTAAGCACTAATCTTGGAACTTTAATATACAATAGGAATGTAAGCTATAGTCGGATTTCCTTTCGTAGTTTATAACTTGTTAACTGTTGGTCAAAATAAGATGGATTCATGTGTGGTAGTCAAGCTGTGTTGCAACAAAGCTGGTTTGAACTAAAACAATGTAATCTAGAAACTATTCTTCAATATTTATGAGACCGACTTCCATAAAATGCTATCTCTAAAATATTTCTTAGACATGAACTTCGTTTTAATGCCAGTAGGAATTCTATCAGATATTTTGTTTTTTTGTATTGTTGTAATAGTAATAACAGAACTATATCTCCTGTCAACAAAAGCAAATACAATTTACAACTCTTTCCTCTGGCATCTAATCGCTATAGTTTTAGGAGCCAACCATGATATCGTCATCGTTTAAAATAGAGATATAATTGTTGTCAGTCAATCAAAACACCTCTTATAAGAGAATACAAGATACACACAACAATATACATGAACCATTAAGAAAACTCATAAACATAGTTTCGGGGGTTCTTTTTAACAAAAAAGGTGTATTAAACGATATTGTATAAGAAAAACCATGCACATTCTCAGATAATATTTAATAATTATAATAAACGTTATCAATGATTTTTCTTAAACTAATACAATAATTTCTCCTATCACAAGAAATGACATGTTTATCTCTTGGGATGCTTTATTATAGGATCCATTATTCAAGTAATTGGGGTATTATACTCTATCGAAATGTAGCAACTATAGGAAATGGGCTTACGGTTTGAATTAGCCATCAATAATTCAATTGATGGGCTATTATTGTTGATATTTAGATACTTAACAGGTTAGAAAAATGCTTTGGATAAAGGATCATTTATAATTCATTGGTTAAAAACACACGTGCAAATGTCAAAAATGAAGCGATGCTAGACGCGTTCATTCCTTGCGTAAGACACGAGACGAGGCAGTTGAAGGATCTCTCTTCGCTTCATCACTTGCACGGTAGGTCCTGCTTGAGAGTCATTCATGCACGGCAGAGTCGAATTGATTCTGACAATAGACTACAGACGAAATTCATCTAAAACCGCATATTCTCCTACATTTACGTACATATATAAGTCGTAAAACATTTTAAAAATATATTCCCTGGTAATTTACAATTTATTTATTACTGTTTATGTCATGTCCTAATGGATGTTATCCGCATCTTTTTCATATTATCGTTAATTAAATTATTCATAACATATGGTCATGATTCTTTCATTTTGCATTATTCCGATGTTGATACTCACTGCATCTCTAAATTGCTCGTTCTGGTAGTGTGTTAACACTTACAATGAACAAAGACATTACCATAAAGTAAGGTGATGCTGGTTATCAATACACACCGATCGTACTGTATAGACAGGCAAGTGCTGTAATTCATAAAAGAACAATATCTGTTTGTCCCCATTCAAATATCAGTCGATATATCACAGATTAAATGAGTGTTTTCAGTCTCATGGGGTCAGAAAGTACAGCTGACCATGTCCAGACTGACCTCACTGAATGAAGTTGATCGGATTAGCATAAATGTTGGTTAGCAGCCTATCAGTGTAGTGAGATTAATAACACTGTGGCTTTCTCTCTATAACAGTATAACACTGTCATAGTTTTCGACGTGTATGAGATGTCAAACATTGATCGTTAACATCGTACTCTACTGAGTAGATTTGAAGAGTTATCGATCAGCCGTGCTGTCCTTGTTGACTTAGTTAGCCTTTATTACCTGTTCGTTAGTTTGTCTTTTATTGACTTGAATTGAGCTGACAAAATCATGTTGTTTGCATCTTGCTGTGTACATTGGTTATATTGTTTCTAAGTTTGATAGATTGGCTTTAAATGCGGAATTTATTACATGACTGTTCAGTATTGTTTGGTTTTGATGTCTAGAGTAAACAAATTGAAATATATAACGGTTCTGTTGTAAATTGTTCATATCAGTCGCTTAAAATAAATCTCGGGTTCAAATCATAACCTAAAACATTTTACCCAAAGATGAATCCTGAAATATGTCATATCAGTGTCATTAAACACGAGGAGCTTTAAAAAGCAAATATGATAAATGTTTTTTTTTTCGAATATTTAAAATTATTTAATTATGTAGCATACAATTTCAACTGAATTTTAACTAGACTTGACAAGACCTTTATGAATGTAAATATTGCTACAGCTGCATATATGGTTTCTACTGAAATGAAAATGCAAAATTGTTTAAACTCATCTATTTTACCCTTTTATGTTTTATATTGACTTCAAAATGCAAGATACTTATTTATACATATATATATATATATATATATATATATATATATATAGGATATCATTTAAAGCATATGGCTTTGTTCTTTTTAATTTTCAAATAAATATCAAATATACTAAATAAACTAAATACTAAAATTTCAAATTGAATACAGATTGCTGTCACAAATAGTTGAAATAATGGTAAGCAATGATGCCAAAATGGTTTATAGCGTCACCAAGGACCGCTGTTGGAGCACATGAGAATATAAATGTATAGACCATAATTATTTCCCCTATATGTGTGCATGAAACTATCACCTATTTAATCTGGGTACATGATTATTAATATTAATGATATAGCATTTTAGATAAACTAGTCTGACATGATCATGCGTCTCTTTATTAGAGAACTATATCGACATGATACGAATGAGATAACATGCATTTATATGAGGACTCAAAAATGTTATAAGTTTAGATTTAAAAGTACAAGTAAATTGACAAGTTGACAGATAGCTTTCAACACATGAGATAGGAATCTAGGAAAAACAAGGTGGTACAAAACACTTTTCGTTGCAGCATACACCCTTTAAAGGAGCAGTAGCACGTTTTTTGACTCAAATAAGTCGATGACATGTATTTGAAAAATAATATCACAGTTTTGAAATAGTAAAACACCCTTCTTTCTTCGGAAAATCAAGTTTTTAAAAAGTGTATACACGGTTCCGTAAAAGCCATTGGAATCGTTTTTGTCGTTCAAAATAATAAAATGTGTTCACTATAAAATGGCCGCCATGCAATTTTTGCTTTATACGCAACATCGTTATTACCCCTACGGATAATTGGTTTGTGTAATAAGATGTTTTACCCTCTAAAGTAAGTTTAAAAGACATCAACTTTCATTATAAATTGCATGGAAATTTAAAAAATAAATTTTGTAATAAACGTGCTACAGCCCCTTTAAAGTCGAGAATTGTTGCTCGATTATAAACCTTTTGAGAAAAGTTTAAAATGAATCTACAACTAACAACTACAGGTTTACAAATTGATCAGGCATAAGTGAATATAGATTTAAAGTGTTTCTCAAAATCTTATAATTGTATGTATTACACATATGTACTACACTTGATAGCTGTCTATGAAATAAGACCCGTCTACCAGTCCTGGTAACTTTTGGTAGGGGCTGGTAACCTTTTGAGTTTTTTCTTTCGTTTTGCAATTAAATAAAAAATAATTATTTTGGGCTGGCTTATTTTTAAGTTTATATCATATACACTGTTGATCATCCGTGACAAGTAGACAAACCTCATTCCAATGACTAATGAAATTACGTATTTTTACTGAAAGATGAAACTAAACAGACGACAAAATACTTGATTATTAAAACGATGTAATAGATATAAGAACATTCCTTTTCTTGTATCATTGCACCCAGAACACCCTACAGCTAAAGGACTACAGATAGCATATTAAAGACCCTTGGGCATGAAACTGAACATTGACCGTTGGTCAAGCGCCGAAATGACAGGACATCCTGCTTCGATACGAGCGGGTAAATCTGTTGAATTAATCCAACGGTCAACAGGGTCAGTCAGATAGCGGCGGGAGGATCTATGCCCAACTTCCGCTAACACCTTGTAATAACATATAAAACACATATTTACTCGCTGATAAAGCAAGCAATAAATCCCAGGAGCCAATACCAAAGTTTCTTCTGTGTAGTGTCGAGCGAGAAGTATTTACTTATGGAAGACATATTTATGATATGCGTTTGAAGTCCCTAGTGTGAAGTAGCGGAGAGAGAAAACAATGTAAACACAGCAAAAAGTTGGGGTTATTGTTGCTGGATGTTTTTTTCATTGACGTTGATGCTTATATATTGGTATGAAGTAGTTGTAACATGGCCTTCTTGTTTGTAAGCTTGCGCTTATCGTGATGCAACTATTCGTCTTAATGGTCAAATTTTAGGACATGTAGGTGTTAAGAAGGGAAAGATATCTTTATCTTGTACAGGTGATATCTTCATCGATTTTGAGTTAGAATCATGACTCCAGTTTGGTGTAGGATATGACACGTTAAAGGGGCAGTAGCACGTTTTTTGCCAATTTTAATTTTTTTAATTTTCCATTTATTATGATAGTTTATGTCATTTATATTTACTTTAGAGGGAAAACTATCTTATTACACAAACTAAATTATTTGTAGTTATAATAACGGTGTTGCGAATAACACAAACATTTCATGGAGGCCCTTTTATTGTGAACACATTTTATTATTTCGATGAAAAAAACGATTCCCATGGCTTTGCGGAACCATGTACACTCATATTTTAACTTGATTTTCCGAAGACACAGGAGTGTTTTACTATTGGTGACATTATTTTTCAAATACATTTCATCGACTTTTTCAGCGAAAAAACCAGCTACTGCTGAATGGGGACGAATACATATGTGTACATCTATATTGAGGGTAAAGCAATTGGCTGCTCTACCTTTGTTTTGTAAAATGATTTTTTCAAAGAAGAGAAAAATATAGTTACTTAGAAATAATTAGAGAAAGGAATTCAGTGGTTACATTATATAGTCTTCTGTTTATCAGTCTCTGTCAGCAATTCAGTTATTTCTCAATTGACACCTGAGTGTACATTGTACATCATTTTGTTTATTGAAATGTTACATTTGTTCGTTTCTATTGTTTTATTTCGTCATCTGTTAATCTAGGTCATTCATTTGGCAATTCACTCGCAGAAATAACTAAATAATTAATGAAGACAGTTTCCATGGAATAATAATTCACAGGAATCGATAAAAGATAATGCATGTTATGATGCATCATTCCAGATAATGAATTACTCAGGTATTTGAGAATATAGTTGAAGTGTTATCACTCTAGACTATGATATGATATAGATGTGGCACATTTATATAGAATTTAATGTTATGGGCTGTTACATTGTGAATGCTGACAATATTCTTTACAACTTAGCCCTTCAGTGTTATATGCATTCAGGGGGCTGGATAGCGCAGTGGTTAGTGCGTACGGCTTCGGATCAAGAGGTCCGGGGTTCGAATCCCGCCAGGTTCACGGCAACTTTGTCTGCAGTAGAGAACTGTTCTACATACAGTAAGGTTTTGGGTGCAATGTTACAATGAAATTCAGCGTAGTACCATCCATGGTTCGCTTGATGCTCGCAGGTTTCACCTAGCCACTAGCCACATGGCGTTGCGGGCTTTCTCCCTGCCATAATACTAGCAGCCGCGATATAAGTGAAATAATCTTGAAAACGGCGTTAAACCCCAACTCAACTCACCTCACCTTATATGCATTCGTTCAATCTTGCCACAGAGTTGACACGATAATAGGCCTCATATATACCTTCCCATGCATATCTAGGTTTTTACAATTTTTTTTATAGTATATAGGTAAGGATAGTCATTGGTTTTACTTTACCAAACGGAGACTTTGTTATAAAGAATTCAAATGTCAGTTTAAACCAAAATGAAGGTAGGGTTACTTTGAAATCGTTGTGTTTCAATATTCATTACTTTTATCCGGTTTGATCAAATGGCTTTGACACGTCCCGAAGCATTAAACGAATGGATACGTTTCAGATCTCATCCTGTACCTATGTACACTGTGTTTAAATAGTTTTGTACCATATATAACCAATATCGTTTCCAAAACGACTGCTTTTCTCGTGTGCAGGCAGCCTTTATTTTGAAGGAATATTTTAGTTTGTATACTTATTGAATAACATAATGATATATACAAAACAATACAGTGATACATTTCCATGCAGGTTAAATGTTTTAAAGGTTACAGGAAATTAACAAAAAAATATCTTTTCAGCATTATCACCATCGGATAACTGTACAATAAATTTACTTTTTCCCACCAGGCTTCGCTTACACTTAGGACATTTGCTATAAACTCAAATATAATTTGTTTTCAATTTGAAAGGATGAAATACATATTGTTGACGTTGACAAGACATCAAAGATTATGGTTTACATTCGTCCGAGTAATTAGCAGGGTGAGGTTACGGAAATGTCAGCACCCCTTTCTCCTCTACACGCCACCCCAAAGTCAACTCTCTACCCCGACAACTCTACCCCTGCACTAATCCCCACCCTACACCTCCCTCCCAACACAAATCCTTCAACCCCCGGGTCGAGCTTTATTCATTATCATCAAGCATGCCCAAGTTCACAATACAATACAATTGTGAAGCAGTTAAACGCTGATGAGAATAAAAGGTTCACACTTTTCACGGTTATTCGACTCCATTGACGAGCATGTATTACCAGAGGCTGTGAGAGAGAAAAGTCCGGGGTTCGGGCCCGACCTACGACTCTAACTAGTGTGTAAATTCAATTAACTCTGAAGAAGGTTTCACTGCCCTAGGTATTGAGATGCTGGTTCTAACAGCGACACTGGAGAAACATTACACCCTTACCAGAAGACAACACTGTCCTATAGAACTCAGAGCCAAATCGGGGGACGGGGGGAACAAGCGTTTCAACCTGACCCCCTTTTGTGTTCTCCTCTTTTTCACCCTGTAATCTTCCAATTGAATTCAAAATTACATGACGAGCCAAGACCTTGGAAAATAGCCGAGGCTGAATGTCATAATGTTCGTGGTTTCCGTGCTTAAGCCAGTAATTCTCCAGACATGCAAATTAGAGGGGAGCTGTGTTTGAAACTTGTAAAGGACTCAGAGTTGTACTGTACTGTTCTTGTTGAGCCCGACAGAGGTGACAATAAGCTTATCACCTTTCAGTCTTGTAACAACATGCTAGTGCACAAACAGAATGGACGTCTCCCTAAATCATCCTAATCGAAGACGTCGCCAAAGGCAGTCTGAAAATCTGCAACTTGTTATTTTATCGCGTTGACGAAACTCTACAGTGTATAACAAGTTTGTCGTTTAGATAAAAAAAAACGTGCACCTGTTGTACCTAGGTCACCATGTTATAAACAAAATCTGACAAGAGGTAAATATGGAGATGTCAAACTTACATTTTAAGTTGTTTGAATTGTAAAACAAAGGACAAGATAATGTTATTAAATGAATTTACCAGCTTCGTCAATACAATATTTTATCAAAATAGAAAGTGTCCAAAAGAGCCCAAACACATCATGTGTTTGCAATTTTACATGTATTGACACGTCTGCAGTTTCTGGTACTAAGCATTTCACAATTTAAAGTCCTTAATACTTTTTGGAGGAAAAAGTCCCCACAAATCAGTTCTCAAATATATATGTTCTCCTCACAACAAGCGGTCCCAGTTTGTTAGTATTTGTCATCATCCTCTCACTGTGCCCCAAACACAAGAGATAAAAGTTGAAGTTTCCGGCACAATTGTGTTGACTGGTGTTGTTGGGGGCAGTTCCAGCAAACAGAGTTAGGAGTAAGACAGAGAGGCGACTTCTTACGTAAACTCTTCACGAACAGCGGGAGCGTCATGTTGAATCGCACTGGGAGCGGAGTCAGCTTGACCAAAGATACTCCCCTTTTTATGTTGAAACAATGCTCTCTCTCTCTCTCTCTCTCTCTCTCTCTCTCTCTCTCTCTCTCTCTCTCTCTCTCTCTCTCTCTCTCTCTCTCTCTCTCTCTCTCTCTCTCTCTCTCTCAGGACAAATCGAGTAACTTTTGAGAACTGAAAGTCAATGTCTTTTGGTATCATCTGAATATAGCCATAATGGTGTTGCAATTGTCACCTTTAATGAATACTGTCCATCCCAATGTCAGTCAATAACCTTAATCGGCTTCAAAACCTATTCTCACATATAACTATCAGCTGTAAGATCATATTAACTATTGTAGAGTTTATCCTGTTCTCTGTAAAAATATATACATGTGCATTAGGTGTGTAACTGTTTGTAAGGCAAGGGTATAGCTGTCAGTATATTTGTAGGTGGTGCTTAAACCGCTCATGGCGGCACTGTATATTGCCAATCGACAATCATAATGATCATCATCGTGGATGCAAAATTATCAAGCAATATATTAACAAGAGCATGCTTAGAAAAGTTAATGTCCATGATTAACTTGGTCACGGTTACTTACTACGATAATGACTACAAGATATTGGTCATTTCGAAAAGAAAATGTCGTTGGCATACACGCGTTTAATGCCAAAACCTCTGTGATACGATTTGGTTTCGAATGTGATTTATTTATATAACATGCAAAGATTAGGATTCCTCAGTCCATCGACCAGTGTCTGTGTGTGAAAATATCATATTGAATGTCGGTCACTGGAGGAAAATCATAAGCTCATGAAAAAGACCTCTTTGTTTCCGCCTATTCTTGCGTTGTGAAAAATAGCAAAATAACGCAATAAAGCGTGATACAGCAGCTGCTAAATCTATCCGTGCCGCGGCGAATTACTATAAAATTGTTGAGATATTTCACCTTTATTTGTGTCGCCCATAATAGAGCATCTTTTCAAGCGATGACAATGCGCTATTCTCAATGTCTTTTCCCGCCATTTGAAATTCAAACATTTGAACATTCTATTGTCTTAACACTCGGTTGATACTCTAATTCCCGGGCGTTTGGCATGCGTGATAGTACAAAAACAAGTGGGGACAACTCCAACATCGACTGTGTTTGCTTTCTGTGTCTCTCTCCGAGTTTGCTCTGACAAGTGACGGTGAAGATACAAAAAGTTCCCCTTGTAAATCTTGAACCGTGCGTGATTGTGTCATTATGGATCAGCACTTTTGTCTCAAAAGCATAACTACACAAGCAAGTGCATTAAGCGATTGTGGGCTCATCTCTAGCAAATAAATGTAAAGCAAATGTATACAACTGGTTCACGTAACTTGGCATCAAATAGCCAAGATGGTGCTTCTTCATAAACGAACAAGTCTTCGTTTTTGGGTTTAAAGTCCACCTTTAAGGAGAGTTTAACATGTGAAAATAGTTGATGTAAAACATGTTTCTGTTTTTTACTTTCTCGAAATTTGCAAAAGTTCAAGGAGAGTGATATTATTATTCACAGCAGCATTGTTCCTTTTATTGACCGGAAATGCAAACGTATTGGGCACTTTAATTAACTCAAACACATTTCCATATCAAAATCTATAGCATTCTTACTTACCTCTTCACAGATTTTGTCGTTAATTGTTCGAGACTAATTAAGATTCAAAATCTTGAATAATCTGACTATAACAATGCAAAGTGCACTTCTTTAGTTTGTAACATTTCGTTCACTATGGATTCCTCATTGATTTGCCAAGCTATGACTCGAAATGAAGTAATTCCTTTATTCTTATCATCAAAAGAAAGTCATTAGTGCATTGTAATTAACTCACAATATTTAATACATATGATTTCTACAAAAGTGTCATAATTGTGAAAATTTATCTTTATATATATATGGTTCCACATGGTGCGTGTACTGACCAACAAGAGGAGATGGTCTAGTTCAGGTTAAAGTTTCATCATGCAGTGATTCAAGCCTCTCATTGTTTCCTAATTACCCTACTGTTTGACCACAAGATGGTGAACATTCCTTCCCTGAAGCGACGCGGTCCTGTAGGTTATTTACCGTCTCCCTCTTCCAATAGTCGGCGTGTTGTCTTGTCATTGTGTCCGAGCCTTGTTTACAAACAAAGACAAACATCGCCAAGTTACAACTCTCGAGCACTGAAACAAGAAGTGGCTTTGTTACTTGTGACACACTTTAATGTTTTCCGAGGCCGCGGATTGATCCCCTAGAGCCCAGAGTTCAAACCCTCCTCCCGCTACTACAGGTGATGGCCTCGGTTTGAACAAGAACTCTTTGGGTTTGAAGTCGGGAACATCTAATGGAACTCTTCTGTGCCCGAGTTAGATAACGAGAGCGCTGGGACTCTAGGTGGAGACTCTCGGACATTGTACCTCTCTTGACTCGTCGGCGCTGAGGAGGTTAAAGAGACGGTGGGTACTAATTTATTAATTCCCTCTCTTGTTGGACGTCTCCTAAACTTCCCGGAGTTTCCTATCGGAATTTATGCTGACTAGTTTCTGAATTGCAGTGAGCGGATTCGTGTTTCATGTTCTTTGATTCCAAGAGACATTGTCAGAGATCAGTTTGTGAAATTGTAAATCAGGTGACTTTATCCATATAATACACTTGATGGAGGAGGAGGCTGAAATGTTCCCCCGGGTGTTGAGAACACAATATAATATACAGAAGAAACTTGATCAAATTGATACCAATATTTAAAGAATAAGTTTTATACCTTTGGTTATTATATTTTGTAATTATCAGTTCAGCATAATAGTTAAGTCGAATATATTTTCCTCCATTATTCGATAATGGGGAACTCGGTACGATATTACGAAAATGAACAAAACATCTTCGAGTTGGCAAAGATTGTGCCAGTGTGTTCTAAGATATTGCAGGTGATAAAGAAGCTTTGATCTGAAAGGATATACTGCGGAATTACTGTACCCTTGCTAGCCCCCGGGATTTAATTATATTTCATATCTAAAATTTAAAGGTAATTTTAAACGTTTACTGATAGAACTATTTATGCTGGATACAATAAGCCGATTGTTAATCTATAATAGGTGAAATGCTGTCTCGGGTTCATTTTATGCTTTTAGTTTCGATAAGTGTATGATAAAATGTGCGATATTCATATCTAAACCAATTGATTTCAGTCATTTTATCTCTCTATATAAATGTGTCGTGTGAGTTTCTTGTATTGCATGTACATGTTTAAGGGTATATGTATGTGTATGTGCACTACCGGTAGGGCAGAACATGTGTACCGTGTTCGCGCACATCAGTATATCCTTACCATATCTCAACCACTAACAATATAATTTGCTATTCAATTCATGTTATGTGGAAGGGTATATGCATGTGCACTACCGGTAGGGTAGAACATGTGTACTATTTTCGCGCACATCTGGTGTCATCACCTTTAGCAACGGATTAAATGCATATAATAAGTGTTTGATTCCTACCTATTCATATCCATTCTGAGAATGTCTAAAATTATATTTGATAATATTTTATAGACATGATTAAACCGATCTCTTAGTGATGAATGTTGAACAATGATGTTTAGAAATATTAACGCCATACTACATCAATCCAATGTGATTAATTTTACACTATGTAAAATGTCGATTAGGGCAATAAATAAGAATGAGTAAACAACTTTAACAAATATAGTACCCACATATTACCTTAAATTACAATAAAGTCAATGGTAAAGGTTCTTTCCACGCAATACAGGTGCAATAAAGGTTCTGTGTTTCGTATAGCGTGAAGGTGTACAGAGCGTATATGACGACCACGTCCTATATTTGATGCTTCCGCTCGCCTCTACCGTGGACCTTCACAAGCTGTGATTAACACCTACTGTAAAAAACGTGAATCCCTCATCGATCTTACCGGACAAGCGTTAAGACAATATGTCCACACACTCTACCTGTAATGACGTCACGCAGGTCCAACACGGCAGAGATGCTGGTCAATCAGATCATTTAGTCATGGTCAACACTCTAGTTAACTGGACCGTTCTCTGGGAATTTTAACAAACGGTCAACACCGTCGACAAAAGGACGTTGTGAAGTTTTAACGAATTGGTGTTTTTGCCCTGTAGGATTTGGACTTTGATCTTTGGTATGTATTCGATCTACTACCTACCTTGCAAAGACAGGTCGCTTCTACTGTGCCTATAATACCATGGTCATCTGCATAGATTGTCACAACTTCCAAACGCAAGGCATAACTCTTGCCAGTCTGCATTACTGGCTGATTTAAGGCTTGCTATATTTCCCTCGCTTTGTTGTGCCTAGATAGTGAATCCCTGCACCAGAAATGCATAGTGGCCCTGGATTTCTAAGCACAGATTTCTTAAGGAAAAACTGCAACGCCTAAATCACCCAGTAATGAAGACTGGCAAGAGTAATGCCTTGCATTGGGAAGTTGAGATTGTCAAGGATCGTATTCTTTGATCATAGTTAGCTATGTATGTCCATTGCTTACAGAGTTCAAATCAGCTTGTACATTTATGTCTGTCTGCTAGTTCATAGGCCACTGTCAACGATATTTTGTTCCAACATTCGTTTATTACTGATTTGGATTGTCTTAATTAGCTTCTATATATTGATCATACGATGAAGGCTTTATGTCTGTGTTTTGTGATGTTAGATCAGAATTGCTCCATACTAATGGTCTCCTATTGTTAGCTTAGCTTCGATATACTCAAAGTTACTTTATTCTTCGTTTTACCGCATTACAAGATTATATGATCTGTTTAAGCTAATTAATTTAGCAGTGCATCTACAAAAATATGGAATCAAATCTGATTAAAAGTATTACCTGTTAGACCTAATGAGTGTAATTACAGCATCTTAATATTTAAACTTCCTTATTGAATTTATATATGTCCTTATTGAATCCAGTTCAAAGTTAACCGTTTAGCCTGATCACCCCAGACCAGAGCTCATTTAAATAGTTCGCTACTTTAGGCAAGATCAAAGAAAGAAATCGTTTGCACTAACGTCTTCGGTCAACATAAATATTTGAACGTAAGTTTGCACATAACAAAAGCATCATGTATATTTCATTTCCTCAACTGCAGTATAAGCAATTCTTTAGAAACTCTGTAGTTCATTTGACTGCGTTATGCTGATTGTTTGTCCAGGTCGATAGTCAGAACCAAGAGTCTACGAGCAGATTATTTTCCACTATCCACCTGACTGACTCATTGATTGACATGGTTTACTGGTGATCTACCACGTCACTTGTTTATTCTTTAACATTCAAATCATCCAGTACCATTTCTACTTATTCAGTTAATGACGAAATCGGATTCGTTCTTAAAGGAACATTCTAATTGAGTCGCGTGTTGGGTTTTTTTGCTAAACGTTGTCAATGGTTTCTCACCAATTGATATATAGAGAATCTCACCACGTGTCTTCTGATATCAAATATATTAACACGAGTTGATAAAAGTTACAAATATCCGAGTCTTGCCGAGGATATTTTGACAGAAGACACGAGGGTGAGATTCTATTTATCATCCAAAATCATTCTTCATTATTTTTTAATGAAAAAATGAACATATCTGAACACAAAACTGCCATTTGTGTGATGTTATGTCATAGCGTTGTGACGTCATCATGATTATGACGTTATAGCATTGTGATGTCATTACCTGATGATGCAAAATCATTGTGATGTCATGTAGCTGACGCCAACAGGGCATTGTTAAAAATCTACTGTCAAAACGATATGTGGAAACCAAGTTTTGGGTAAATTTTGATAAATGACCGTTCTGAATAATATGAAACACCGGCAAGCGGTGATGAACAAAGGTGGTAACAATATTGTTTATAAACATATCTCGACCAAAACCAGTAGTAGTTGTCACTCACAAAAAAGTCGTTAGTACAGCTACATGTACATGTATGGAGCGTGGTGTCTTTTTCTTCAAAGCGTCTATACATGTGCTTTACAACCTTCTGTTTCTATATGGTCAAAGCTTATGTTAGAAATGCTAGAGGTGCTATGTTATGTCGCATTCATCGGGTTGTATACTCAATACATCGTTAATATTTGAGTTTTATAATGGCGATACATACTAAATACTCCTAAAAATAACAGGCCATCCCATATAATATCTTAGAAATCTTGCGGATAAGTTCCAAACATCCAAACATGGCGTATAACACACATATATGCATATTTGACATAACTCATTATTTGATGTATATATATATACTTGACATCACGATCATGATTTACATGTGGGATACACTCATCTCAATAATATCAGAATTGCAAGTCGCCCGTCATGTGTTTTTTGTATGCATGTAAAGTATGACATTTTGTGATGTGCGATGTACCAAAGCTCGTTCAAAGTGCAGTGACTCCAATGAGTTATACCACTTTGATCCTATGGATATATGACATGCATTTTAGGATATAATATTATATATATATATATATATATATATATAACTTATGTTGCACCTAAGCCCATACGCACTGGATATAACAATGACTCGAGACGGTTCAATGAGTGACTGGTCATATAACTTTGAAAAACGTAAATATACTGAATCGGTACAATATACAAAATCCTCACCTCCATATATATCATAACACTATCTAATACAGCGAGTACCCCACAACAAGCGCACTGTAAAAGGCCGGGTGTGTATATGGGCAGACGAGTGTGTAGACGGGTGTATAGTTAATAACGCTCCATCTATCAAAGGCCGCTGTTGTTTGGTATGAGAAACTCGAGAGTAGCGACCACCCGTATCTCTTACACTCAGTTTATTGAAAATATAAAGATGGTTTGATGTCTCTGGACCTCGATTATTCTTTATTATTCAAGGTATTTCATATCCGCATATTTCGGTAGCATTAAAGGACAAATTGCTTCTGGTTAAGTAAGCAACTTGCTTAAAGGGATTTGAGTAACAAAATGATGTAGTGTTCGTGACCGCAGACTTTCAATGTGCAGTCATCTATTACTCTTTCCTACATATAAAGCATGTAATCTATCTAGAGCCCAATTCATAACAATCTTTATTCGTCTTCCGTGGTGCAAGTTATATATCTGCAATATTTCGTCATGAACTTAATTACACCATAATAGTGGAATGAGAATAATATCAACAATGCTAATTTCAATTCAAGACAATATACTCCATATAGTTTCTTATTATGCCAGGTTATTTTGTCTAAACGAAACGGTCAGATAACATGGTTTCTTAACCACACTTTGACTTAACGCCATTTCAAAAAGACAAACAGAATCTTAACTCTATTTTTACGTCTCGGTGTGTTTATGTTTGTTCTGGAGTTTAACAATCCTATGAGAAGATCTGAATCACATTCATGCGTGTGTCTCGTCAGAGCGACATTGACCCTCATAAAAGTCATTTTTGGCAAAAAAATCCTCATTTTTTTTCTCAATGTGTTGTCGGAAATGTTTCCACACGCCGGTGTGACGTGCAGACCGCAGACGAGAGACTCGGAGACAGACAGGTTCTGATGCAGAGACAATGAGACACTGTGTTTCACACATGCCGCATCCAGAGTTGTTTGCTCTTCTCATTTTGAAATATTTTGAGGCAGAATGTGTTACATTTGTCATAGTTTGAAATTTTGTCTCGAAATATTTTGGATCTTTAGTGATAGGACTGAGGAGACAATGGAAACTTGAACTTGTATTGTGAATGAATACAAGCCTTGTATTGTGTCATGGGATAACCTTGCTTCTATTGCGGCATTACCTTCGCTTGTATACTTGATTATCACTGGTTAAAGGGTCTGTTCGTATGGATCATATATTCATTGTAGATTGCTGTGTACCCGCGTGTGTGAAGTGTGACAGTAAAAATGATGTGTTTTGTTATCAAACCCGTCCTGGCTATATAAATTGAATTATCATATGCTAAGCGATGTGAGAGAAAATATGCTCTCATCTATGCAGATTGTTATCATCAGTGAAAATATCACAAATGATATACATATGACGTCGCCAGAACCCAACTCAATTTAAGCAATTTTGGACTTAAAACAGCATATTTCCGATCAGAGAAGCATATAATAAACAGAATACTGTGTGTTTTCAGTGTGATATGATTTATCTCTCATCTCGTGACGGGGTAAAGCCGATATTTTCACTCGCGGCTGCGCCACTCGTGAAGATATCGGCTTTACCCTGTCACTCGATGAGAGATAAGTGATATCACACTCAAAATACTAAACATCCTCTATAACACCATAAAGTAAACGATAAGTGCATGAAACTGAAATTGACATTTTATGGAGGGGAACAGGTATGATTTCCTTAAGGTTAGAAATGAAATGAAATTTATCGCACATTGATATACATACTCTTATGTACAATCGATACCATGAATTTCAATATGTTACACGTTCGTTTGAATTTGAAATTCGTCTGAACCAATCTCCAGTATTTATACTGAACTACGACAAACACCTTAGTTGAGGTTTAACCGTCTAACCTTGAATAATGTGTAGTGAAAAAACACAGTAACTAAATTAAACGTATTTAATCTGTAGAAGTGTGAACCAATTAAACTTGAGCTCGTTGTCACGTATTTATGTCAGTGTTCACGAAGGGGAGGCAACTCTGGTCACCTGTCTATGCTGGAAGTTATATGCCCTGTATATAGGATAGCTCAGATCACTCCCATGATGCATTTGTTTGCTGTTTCCATTGTATTCTGTTGATCTTAGATTTAGCATGGACTAGTGATGTTTTCTTGTCTTAAAACGCTTGACATAGTAGTTCAAGGACGAAGCTTAAAAACAGTGTTCTGTAATCAAGACTCGTCATAGCCATAATGTCCCAGCATGCTGCGCGTGTGTCTCATGTCAGGACGTGCCACTACAGATGAGAGGGAGACAGTGCTCGCTGATGAATGCTTTCATCCCGGCCACTATTCCTGTCTGCTCATTTCTCCCATACGATGCTCAGCAACGTGGTATCCGAGAAGAGTTTTTCAAAAAAAAAGGAAATACAAATTCGAAACAGTATCCGCATTTTATCAAATATTGATATCCACAATCACCGTATCATTTAGTTAACCTTTGATACAAATTCATGGAACATAGCAACAGTTATTGCAATAAGATAGTAACACATGGCGAGTCTGTTTTAAATTAATTCAAACATTTATTATTTTTTAAAAATGATATACTTTTCCGGTGTAGTATGCAATTTGTATAAATTGATAAAAAAAAAATTCATTAGGTAACACAACAACTTCTCCAGATTAATGAGAAGTACCCAGTTTCTCCCATAACGATATTGACAGAAAGCAGTTATACTTAGATTGCCAGTAGTCATAGATTGAGGTGACAACTCGTTAATTACCTCAATCATTGATACCACGGAATGTACATCAAAAGTGTAAAACAAGGAAAAACATCTTGTTCCATCGTTTCAATATTGTCCAACATGAAAGAATCGCTCATGACTTCAAACAAGTCCTATCATAAGCAAATGAGTTAATCTCCCTGAACGATGTTTGCGATCGAGCTTATTATAAAACCATATTCAAACATTTTACATGCTGAATTGAAGTAGAGCAAACATAAACACTTTCAGTGAGATTAATACATTTAAGGGTTCGTGTTAATTAGCGGCTAATCTGATTAGTCTTATGATTGAATAGAGCCAAGGGTTGAATAGATCCATTTTTACCTGTACGTCATCTCTCCGTGTGATTAACTGTGGAAATATTGCATTTCATTTATTGAAATGTATTTCCTTACTTTTTGAAACTTTAAATTTCTTCATAAGATTTATTTCCATATCTCTATAACCTCCAATACTGGTGTTTTGTGATATTTATGTTAATAACAAAATTTTCTTTTAATATATATGTTCTATGATATTTAATTCATATAAACACTGGCGTATGTAAAGAAAATGTATTGGTGGAATTTGTTTTTGTGACCTAAATACACATTGTCATTTGTTAATTAGTTAGTAATCTGATTCTGCATCTTAAGGGGAAGATCATTGTGAGTAGATTGACTGTGACTGACTCAAGTTTTATCATTGGGAATATGTTTCAGCAGATTTTGATTTAACATATATTTAAGATATTCATGTACAAACAGTAGAAACAATACTCTCCTTATTTCGTCTCCACAAATGGAAACCCTTTTAAACAACAACTATTGGTATAATTTAATGCCACTCTGTTGTGTTTACTGTACTTACAGCATTACTTATTGTGTCAAACCTGCATCGACAATTCTTTGATAGTTTGACGTCCTTTGATTGTCCGAGAAAAAAAGCAGTATGCGCATGAAATGTCTTATTCAAATATTAACACGCTGACTCCGTTCACGTTGCACAGCGTTGCACAGATAACCTTTGCGCATCAAGCAACTAAGTGCAAAAACTTTAATTACATTTCGATTTCAGTTTGATGTGACGCTGCTATCAAATATGCAGTGTCGATAGTGACGACTTTAATCCCACGTAAACATATTGACAAGTCAATGCGGTTTCTTGCTGCCGACTTGTACATCCGTTACCATAAACAAACCTGCCTTGCTGAGTGCAATCTTCAACTGGTTCAAATCTACACCAGTGATAGTACAAGAGCAGCACGCACATTACACGTGAAGTCAGATATTTCCTCCAGAGCCATATTTGTTCAGAAACTTACCTCAAATCCTTCGTTATTCGTCCATCATTAATTCACAATGGACATTAGAGTGAACGTATGTTGGCCTGGTTGACGCTATTAACACCTCTGAGACATGAATAGGGGTGAAAGTGTGAGAAAGATTTGTAACAATCAGCTCCTGATCTGACTAAGCCCCAGTGCAAACACTGTATTATACCTATAGGTCTGTGCAGCCAATGTTTGGACATACCGGATCTAGATAATTGATTCTGTCTCCGTTTGGCCGGTGGCGATCTCGTGTTTTCTTATGTCCGATTTCGGACAATTGACCACTACCGTGTAACACAACGTTAATGAAAGGTTGTTTTTGTTGGCCACAGGACCTGCTATGTAATGAACCCTAGACGTGGATGGAAAACTGACCGCTGGTCACTCTGACCCGAGAACGCGCCCACTTATACACGTACAGGTACTTGAGTCTCACCTGGAGGAGAGAGCAAATACAGGTAAGTGCTTTCAGAGCTAATTAGTCTACTTACATGTTATTAATATCTTTGCGTTTCTGTTAAATGAGTTAATTACTCTACCTGCAGGTATATGATATATTTGTGTTTCTAGTATGTGTATCAATTCTATTATAGTCCTATGCTTAATAGTATATTATAGTATAGTATATCCTAGAAGTAGAAGACAATAATTACCGTTGTCATACTGCTATAAGTAAATCATATGTCGACTGTTTATGATTTAATTTTATCCTTTGACAGTTTAATCCTAATTTACGACATAAACTGCAAGGCAACAGAAAGTGCCCACCTGAGTTGGTTTCGATTAATTCAATATTTAAACAAAATCAGATGCATTTGACTATGGCACGATATATAGTACTTATCTGCGATAGTTTGAATGAATTAATTTGTGACTTATTGGTGAGTAATTGGTTAAATTTTAGTTTAAAAATCTTTGTTTAATGAAGACAGGGGCAAGAAATTAAATTGATACCAATATGACCCCTACCATGCAATGTTGTAAGTTAATATTCACATAGAATATGTCTTGATGTCGATGAACAGTTGTGATTCATCCAAAATAATTTTTAACGAAATTTTAAATTTAAAGTTTTAAAGTTTAAACAACACCTGGAGGTATTTCTTTGGCTGTAGGAGTATGACATTGAAAACTTCAATTGCAAATCATACATATATGATAAAATCAACCGTGGCGAGAACTACATTTTGCCCTGCAGTTTATATTCAGGAATAGATTGACGTTGTAATGGTTTTATTAATAGTAGTAATATTAGTAATATTATTTTATTATTTTATGAATATACATATTGTATATGAACCACGAGAAGATGGTTTTTAAGTTATTATTTACATATTTAGAATCATTTACATGATATCCTCGTCTGCTCCATGCTTTACTCAATTCTATAGCAACGATCATTTGTTCTCATTACAGAGACCTCAAGTATCCATGGGTCATTCATGTAATAATATATTCAATTCAATGTCATACAATGCATTGCAAGTTTCTACTTTGGTTGATGAATAAAATGAAAGTGGATTCGTCGGAATATATCTTTTACAATTTGTCTTTAAAATTCTTAATATTTCCTTATATATATGCGCTTACACTTTTATTAATTAGCATAACTACTATAGATTTTACATCGGACTGCCCTTCAGTAAATTACAAATACCATCTAAGAACACAATTTCAATTTCTAGAATGCCCATCAAAGATTAAACTCAATTTCAATTATCAAATATATGTGTAAATTTACTGTTATGACCAACTTCCCAATGCAAGGCATAACTCTTGCCAGTCTCCATTACTGGCTGATTAAGGCTTTGCAGTATTTCCTTAAGAAATCTGTGTTTAGAAATCCAGGCCCGCTTTGCTTTTCAGTGCAGCGATTCACTGCCTCGACACAACAAAGCGAGGGAAATACCGCAAGGGTTAAATCAGCCAGTAATGCAGACTGGCAAGAGTTATGCCTTGCGTTTGGAAGTTGTGTTATGACAGACATACTATCATTAATAATAAGGATTAAATAGGTGTTAAATACTATTCCGATACTTTAAATACCGCCTTTCTATAACAAATATAACATTCCTTAGTTCATATGTCTTCCGTACACGTCTATTTAACTCAAACAGATTTCCGAACCGTGACCGTAATGTCGGACTGGCGAATGAACATGCGTAAAGCGTCATCAAATATTCTCACCAAATGCTTCGAACAGAGATCGATTGTTAAACGGTCAAAGCGGAAGTGGTATACATGCATGCCGGGAAGTACTGGTGACCCTTGCGGAGAGATTATTTACAAGACAAGCGCTGGGTTTGACGACGTCGCTGATTTCATGTTGGTTTGATTGATTGAAATATGCTACACCCTCTGACCAAGTGTCGGGAAATATCTCTTATATTCCCTAGGATCAATAACATGTTTGTCGACATTCGAGACGTCCGCGTGTCAACCGGGTGTCAATCAACACGCGACTTTGTTGATAAACTATGTAGTAACACATTTTACTGTGCATTCATATCATAGTAATACACTGCGATGTTTCATAATAATACCCTGCACCAAGAGTATATGATTATAATATACTGCACCGTGTCACGACAATTTGACAGGGCGATACGCTATACACTTTGACACAAAGTACTTGCACAATATAGTTATACACACCGAGGTGTCATTAAATATGATCACTGTATGTCGCGTGTCGAGGAAGTTATCTAATGTGGCGTAATATTTCACGATCTTACAAATTTTAATTAACTTGAGCGACGATGCACAATATGGTAACACGTTAAAATATAGTAAATACACAACATGACAATACACTTCATTACTATCATCATTGTGTACGCTGTGTCAAGAATACATGTGTTATGCAATCGTTTTTTAATCACTTGATTGATATATGATATTTTCTTAAAAGTCTGTTAAGTAGATTATACCCGATTTTTGTACGCGTTCATGTTTTCCTTGTTTTGTGTTCGAGTTAATTTTTATATAATTATACTATAGTGAGGAACAATATCTGTGATTAACATTGTACTTTATGAAATTAACTTAACAGTTTAAACCTTCCTCCTCTTCAATTAGGCATATGAGGCATAATCAATTAGGTATATGTGATGATCATTTTAGAGTTGATTCAGGAAAAAGTTACAATTGTATCACGGCTGCTAGTATTACGGCAGGGAGAAAGCTCGCAACATAATGTGGCTATGCATTGCGGTGAAACATGCGAGCATCGGCTGTAACTAGCGAACCATGGGTGTTACTACGCTTAAATTCAGTGTAGCATTGCACCAAAAACTTACTGCTCCTGGCAGGACTTGAACCTCTTGATCCGAAGCGGCACGGCGCTTCATCATTCTCTACCATTTTAGAAAGCACAGGAATTGATAAATCATATATCTTATATGTAAGCAAATATGTAACATATGAATAAAAACAGAAATTTCTTCTTCTATCACGTTGGATTTCCTTTTCGAACAGCAACGTTTTTGTAACGGTTAGGTAACATTTATGTATGTCCTTCCACCTTATTATAAGGAGAAACCATGATACCGAGGATATGGTAAGGTTGTGGACCCTGATAGGAAGGAAAAACCCGAGGATGAGAAGCATCCTCGGGTTTTTCCTGACTATCAGGGTCTACAACCTTACTATATCCTCGGCATCATGGTTTCTCCATATTATCGACCGTTTTTAAGTGTAAAACAGGCTTTTTACTTGTTATCGCGTTATATTGAGGATCCCTGGCGTTATATTGAGGATCCCTGGGTGATGTCAGCCTGTTAACAGCCGCGCTATATGAGTTTCTTTTGTACCGTGAAATCTCGTATGTCCCGTTGGTGCTGTAGACTAAGGCGTTAACTCAGTTACTACAGGTGATAGTGGATACGGGTTCGAGACGCACTTTCTGCAAACATTTGCTGTTTATATTCTGTCTTAAATTTTTCAAAATTTTTCAAACTTAGTCTTAGTTAGTTTCTTCAGATCTTTACTTTCAAGCCGTCATCTTAGCAAATATATTAGGGTTTACAATCATTACAATTCCTTCTAACAGTGTTTACAACTGTCTGTGTATACCCTCCGTACCGGGTGATATGGTTTAGAAAGGTCGTTTGAAGTATCACGTTATATGGCTGGTAGGTTGATAAATTCAGATCATTACAAAGAAATCACAGGTCTCCTTTTGCGACTACGGCTATTAATTCATCCATAGCAAGTAATCATATGTTTATAACGGCACAGTCATCACAGGTTGAACAATAAATTAAAGTGATGGTGTTAAATTCTTGAGCATGCTATAATTTACCGACTGTGTAGTTGTTGCGGGAGATAAGGCACATACAACATTCATGATGGTAGTGATTGATACTAACACGGGTAGTTATATAGGTGCTAAATCACGCTGTGATAACGGTAATAATTAACCTGTAGCTGATATGTGCTGAGAAGTGTGGTTACTGTGATGTATGAGACAGTCCCTCCAAGAATCTTAACTATTTTAGTAAGTTTGCAAAACGGGCAATTTGATAGTTGGCGACCACTATCATTGCCATCGCCGCTACTGCAGCTATTTATCTTAGGCTACCACTACTGAACAGTCGGGTTAAAATTGGCTCTGTGCAGAGGAGTTACAGTTTGTTTATTGCATTTTTTTCAAATTTTATTCGTCAAAACAGGGTCGATTTAATCCGACTGATATACTATAAATACACCACTTCCACCAACACTTTCATCTTCATATATTATTGTAACTTCCAAACGCAAGGCATAACTCTTGCCAGTCTGCATTACTGGCTGATTTAAGCCTTGCGGTATTTCACTCGTTTTGTTGTGCCTAGATAGTGAATCGCTTTACCAGAAATGCATAGTGGGCCTGGATTTCTAAGCACAGATTTCTTAAGGAAACACTGTAAGGCCTAAATCAGCCAGTAATGGAGACTGGCAAGAGTTATGCCTTGCATTGGGAAGTTGGTATTATTGGAGAGTGATAGAGAGACAGACAGACAGACAGTTTATTTTAGTCACCACATACAGGCCTACCAAAGAAAAACGCGAATTGCAACGGAAAGAATCGAAATGCATACAGAAAGAGACGAATTTGCATCGTAAATAAGCGATACGGAATGAAAAGACGCGAATACGCACACAAAAGAGACGATCAGCAATTAAAAATACACGAGGACGCAAAATGAAAGACGCGAAGCGCAACACTGTGACTGCGCATGCTCAGTAATCAAAGCGAAGCAAAACATGACATTTCTCAGATGTGATGAAGGCTGGTTATTTATTTCATGAACATTCTAGTAAGCCATTTCCACCCTTCTTTATTTCATAAAACATCATGAAATGAGTTGTAAGAAGCAGAAAAGGCATTTCAACTTCCCAGTCGACGGGGTCAAACTTTCATCCGCCATGTTTTAATTGGACAGCGCATGCGTAGTCACAGTGTTGCGCTTCGCGTCTTTCATTTTGCGTCCTCGTGTATTTTTAATTGCTGATCGTCTCTTTTGTGTGCGTATTCGCGTTTTTTCATTCCGTATCGCTTATTTACGATGCAAATTCGTCTCTTTCTGTATGCATTTCGATTCTTTCCGTTGCAATTCGCGTTTTTCTTTGGTAGGCCTGACATATATACAGTAAAATTAAATAACAATAGCCTTAAAATATATATGTGCCACTCTGTAAGAGTTACGAGAGGCTTTATATACATATAAAAGTATGTGTGTATGCCTTACTTATACATAAAAATTACAGTGATTTAAAAGGAATAGCATGTATACAAAAGAGTACCAAGTACTAGAGGTAAAAAGCGTTAAACACGCTATAAGAAAGAGTTGATACTGGCAATTAACTTTTACAGTTTTAGGGGGCGGGATAGCGCAGTGGTTAGCGTTTGGTTTCGGATCAAGAGGTCCGAGGTTCGAATCCCGCCAGGGGCACGGCAACTTTGTCTGCAGTAGAGAACTGTTTGGGTGCAATGCTACACTGAATTTCATGGTTCGCTAGTTGCTCGCAGGTTTCACCGCAGTGCACATGGCGTTGCGGGCTTTCTCCCTGCCGTAATACTAGCAGCCGCGATATAAATGAAATACTATTGAACGCGGCGTTAAACCCCAACTCACTCACTCACTTTTACAATTCGTTTCAATTAAAAACTAACATCTACCACAACAGCAACTTCTCTTTCCCCTTCAACCACTGATATGTCTTCAGCTCACAAGACACACTCCGATCCAGTCAATGTTCACCTTTCCTTCAGGGCATGTTTATATCAAGTATAGAAATGAAGACATTTTGTAATTCATTGTCATTTGTCAAATTTGGATTATACCCGAACTAAACCTCAGTCTTCCTCTACTATTCCTCCTAGCATGATCACAACTATATACTTACAAAGCGGACTCATGAACCTGCATTGGTTTATAACAGCGAGGATGTTCAAGCTTGAACCAAAATGAAAACATACACTGGGGGAATTCCTCTTTCAAGACAGGGGTTTCGGTGGTTAAATGTCTCAGTTTCGTCTCATCAGAGGGAATGGTTTTCTCGAACTCTTTAATGGCAATGTCTAGCTATAATGCTGGTGTTTGTTTGCGTTCAACTGACACCGGGGGAATTCTTACAGTGTGATTGAACACACAACATCCCCCACTGTGCAGTCTATCCAGAGTCCCTCACTCGGGAGACAAAGGAAGGTTTCATTGTTTTTGGACGCCGAACATGAGCGTGATTACAGCTGAGAACACTTTCCCATCCACCTCCCTCTGTGCGCAGGTGCAGAAGCAGGCTCCAGTATCACACAGTTTCCCGCCATCATACAGCTCGGGACACATCTAAACCAGTTCATATTTTCTTGCCAAAATATCTTCATAGAAGTTTTCCATGATTATAAGACTCATCAGATGCTGCCAGGAGTTATGCGGATAACGATAAAACATTGCAGTAGCCTGGGGGACTCTGTAGGGGTTGTTAGCAGTGACCCTCATCGGTGCAGTTTCCTCGCTATATATCTAGCGAAAATATTTGTTTTTGGCTTGTGAACGAAATATAACTCGGTTGTAACGTATTTAATTATGCATTGGCATTTGCTCATCTGTTGCATAAGCCGTTCTAGGTTCATATAAAATCGGAAGAGCCATGTTTGAATTCCAGTGTCGCTGCATGATGCTTGTAAGAATTTCTTCATCATCATTTTGTGCTTACTGGATACATGTATTTACATATGATAACATTCCCACCCATAGTTTTTACAGAAATAACTGTGGGAATAACTTACAAACGACATATACTCGAAGATGTTACATATATGATACAATAATATAGGCATTTTACATGCATGAATTTACTTCTATAAAATGGTTATATTTCGGACAACGCTACAGGAAAAAGTACAGGAATTCGTACTATTGAAGGTAGTGTTATTCCAAATGTAACCATGTTACATTTGTTAACTATCTAAATGGCATGTATTTCTAATAACAATACTTCATATGTAAAATTCCAACACACAAATGAAAGAGTGTGTTTTAAGACACATTGTTATTGATATAGATGTTTAACTACTAATACAGTTGTTAAAGAATACAAAAAGACATGCATACAGTATTGTCAGTTTTCGAAAGAATAACTTCATAGGTTCTCTTGAACGACAAACTGACACCCTCCTGCATGCATGACACGTGTAATACCTAACGCTAGTTCAGACAGTACACGGACTGATTCCACCTGTAATTGGCAGTCTCCGTGTTACTTACATAAGCCAGGTGTGGGGAAAATCAGACATTTACTCCGGCCCCTCCCCCTACCCGACAATATCGCCACCGATTCTCCATCCATCACCCTTTGCGGACACATGACATTCTCACATCGACATGCATGTCGAAATCTACAAGATGTAGTGTCTCTGCTCGCTGCCCTTTCGCAGTTGACCCAGGGTTAGCCCCGTGTGTATGTAATCAGTTTCGCAAGGCTCATGTCAAAATCTGGTCTATTTCAATTCCTGTTAACAACGGAGTGTGTTTATTGTAGTCTAAACTATGGTTTGCTGGTTCAGATAATGCAGGGGGTGTTGTATGTTGCGTGCTACACCCGGCGCTGTTTATCTCAGCACCGAAACTAACAACCACAATGTTAAAGTTAATTACATTCTGACATTTACAAGCAGATTGGTGTACATTTCTACCGATGTCGTTTAGATTAGGCAATGTACATTGTTTGTGCATCTGTCGTCAACATTCTAAATCCAGCTATTAAAGTCTACTGTTTCAATTTCCTGAGTCTGTGTCGTGTTTACTATCTATAGATACAGTTTCCCAACGGACTTCTCTCTCTTTCAATGTGACTCTTTACAATAACTTTGTTTCCGGTTAATTTCACTCGGGTTAGTATGACCTTATTCTTGCATGTTTCACAGAGGCCGAATCTCGTGCTAAATTATAACGCTAATGCTCGTCACGTGTTGAAGAGGTTTGCCTGCTTCAGAATATTTTCTCATACAGACAATACACATTTAATGTTTAATGAAGAATACATTTAACGTGATTGATTTATTGTCAAAACCATTTAACTAATTTCATGTTAGTAAAATATTGTTGATACGTACCCCAGTTTGTGGATTAGAAATATCTTAATTTGAATAGTTCGGAAGTCCAGTAATCAAATTGGACGTTTCGTATCTCAATTTATTCTTGAGCCCATTAAACTAATGGAGAAATGATTACACTTAACTTTCCCTAATCAACAACAAGCAAACATATTCACCAGATTCCCAACACGCCCCCGTGAACAACGCAAATACGTTGTAAATATCTGCGATATTTGCCCCACTGTTGAAGAATGCTGGACTAGTACAGTAATCCCTATCTCCAGATAACTAGTGGTCATAGAGGAGGAGGAATGTTGTAGTTTAGAGGTAAATCCCAGATATATACAGTTACCCGGCCACCCTGTCATGTATACTCTCCCTACATCCCTCACACAATACGGCCTGTATAAGCGGGTATGTGATTGACAGAGATACCCGGCGCTGTACACCAACAGATCCATGTAACAGATCACGACGTGCCCATCTGTGATTGTTCTCTGGAAACGTTGACGTTATTTATTGATAAATAATTGCTGGGCGCTCATCAATGCTTAAAAGGGAGTGGGAATTTTCTGCTTACTGAACATGACGGTTGCGATGAACCCTCTCTCTGTCTTTTTGGTAAGATCGGTCTTACCCCTTTCTGTCGTCTGAGAGGTTTGTGCGTGATCAATGCAATTAACGTTTTGAAATTTTACGCGTGAAGAGTCAAGTTTCATGAGTCGTAGACTGGACAATTGCAGCTCTGACTTTGATTTTCACCGTGAAATTACTCCTTGTGCTTCAGTAGTTCCGTGGGGCGGGGCTAGTCCGGGCTACTATCATCGATGTTAAATTCCCTTTATTCTGAGATAATACACAAAGCGTTTCGATACTTAGAGTTTTGCTAAGATGTTAGCGTATGGTTTGTCGAATCAACACATTAGTATAGTGCACAGGTAATGGTTCACAGCATCCTGACAAATAAAACTTCAACAATATGTCTCCGATTTGTAAGTTTTGCTAATGGAATTTGGATAAATGCGTATGTTATCTACGCATAAAGAAAAAATCAGGTCAAATTCAAAAGCTCATGTCGTGCTTACAACATCATGTATGAATACAATATTATATTATTTCTAGATTTCCTTGTTAGGTTTCTGGAGAGACGGTAATGTCACTATGTTCTCTTTACGTGATGGTGAAAGTTATGTAAGATTCATTTGGCGCTTTTATGTTTGTCCTTTTCTCAAAATGGTTTAAACCAATAATATCCTAGCCGTGTCATGACATATAGCACACGGAGTTGCTGTGTGTGGTACAAATTTTGATAGCTGCACAACGGTTTGTATTATCATGGATTATCACTTTAGTACAACATCAAAACCGATATATCTGGTTTATTCGTCATCTAAATATGGATAATACAATGTGTCAAGTTAAGGAATGAATGAAAGCTACACAATACGTCTTTAGGTTTAGTTAACATTAAGCAACGACACATCTATTCGTCATTCCATCTTATCACATTGACCATCTAGGCGATAAGAACCTCAGTTCCAAATCCCCTGTCAAACGCCAATATAAGGGGAAAGCTCTTTCTAGATAAGTGACGGGACCCTAGTATGTGACCCAGGGGTCCCTTTCCACCTGAATGCTCCCTTTTTAACCCAGCCTGGTCCCTCAACAGATGCGGGGTAATTTGATGGTCGTTTGTTTCACGGCACTGACGTATCGTTATCTCTGCGACAGGGGGCTATTCTTCTTCCAGTCTTGTTTTCTATAGACACAGGGACCGTGATGGGGCGGCATTAGCGACTTATACCGAGCTATTATTATATGTAGGTGAAACTCTGATTACGCTAGCAGGAGTTAGGTGTCAGGAGTTTACAAATGACCACTCAATTACGTCGGGCGGGGCAATTATAGGTAATTATCCCATATAGAAATCAGACTGGCTTTAAACGCAGAGAAATGTATAGCGTATAATGAGGCACTCCAAGGAAGGGAAACTCAATATGACGTGTAGAGTAAACAAGGACTTATGAGTGCTTGTCTTACAGACAGTGTCGGACTGGGTTCGAACCCACCAAGGGTGCTTGAGACACTGACACGCGTTGTTCTGTTATGTGATTAGGATTCATGAATTATGTGATTAGCTTGCTTCATTATGCCGAGGAGGAAGGGCAACACTTCACTCTGTGAATATAGGTAATTACACAGAACGGTGGGACGAGAACTCACTGGGCTAACAATACACACTCTGTTATAGTGCACCTGTCTTGTTCCTCGACACAATGCGCAAATTGCGCTTGCCACGCTACTTGGTGTATCATTATGAAGTTTATCTCATTGTTTACTAGTTTATTATCCCACTTAGATACCATTTCTACAACTATGTGTTATATTATATATTTCTACACATGAACAATTGGCATTTATATAATACATTCCAAATGACGTTTGATGAATGAAACGGTTATGTAATACATTCAAAATAAATAATGATGAATGCAGTATTTATGTAATACGTTCAAAGTATGTAGCGTATAATTATGTCCGTATTTACTTATAAAAATATGAATGGTGTGTACATTCCCAAATAAATGGAATTATTTTTGTCTATTATTTCTTTAAATAACATAAATGGGATATTTAATGGGATATTTTACTTATAGTTATAATGATATACTTAGATATGAATGTATTATGACACAACTTTGTTATGTTTTACTTGATATTTTAGTTAAATTACATAAGTTGTGGTTCACTGGTTACATAATAATAAGTTGTATTTACGTAATAGCATTAATTTGATATTCAGTTAAATGTGTATTTTGTGTAAACGGTTATGCGTTTGTAACCTTCAATTCAGTTTATATGACATGATATAACGGGCACGTGACCTTGTTTGTTCCATTGAAACAGAAGCATATTGAATATTTCAACCTCTGGATTTATAATAAATACATATTTGCAATTTGATGTGAATTGTTCGAGTTTTCTCTCAAAATAATTGCAATACAGTCTACCAATTATGTAAAGGTTTATATGCATTATTTACAGAAAAGTGTTATCGTGTTTATATATCCAAATATCAGCATTATTCCAAACATGTTTACGTTGCGTTATACACATAATTGAATGTAAAAATCAAACAAATGAAAATTGAATTTTTCAATATCATGAATAGTTCGTATCCTTACTCAAAAAAGGTTCATTTTTAAACTTTCCCTAAAACTCACACAGAAGTAGAGATTAAACTTTACGTTCCAAGGCAAAACTGTTTGATCATATTAGCTCATCTATTTCCTTCAATCCTTTAAATCATTTCAGTAATAGTACCGATGTATATAGTTGCAATTACATAATGAGCCAAGCACCATGTATTCCTTCCGTTAAATCAAAATCCTCCTTCTCGAAATGTTATTGTTGCAGATGATGATATAAAATATATAATAAATAAACTATAAATGTCTATAATCCGCCTTGAACTTTACTAAATCTCCAATTTCATTTTGCTTACGAAGAATGTTTATTGTTGCAATAAAGATAATTACGTAATCCTTCTCACATATGTTCTTCCTGTTGCATCCAAATCCTCTCCGTTTATTTTTCTCAAAGAGATTCTGCGCGTGTCCCTGTTACCCCCACCCCATTTACGCATCCTCTGGGTATCTTCCCACCTCGGCTGCCTTTGATGTTACCTGTAAATTATCCGATTATAGGTAATGATGGACAGTCATATAGATAATGACAGACACCGAAAAAGGATTACCGGATTAGCGATACTAATGATGATTAGTATTTGCTTTGTGCTGTATTGTTTGGTGATTGTTATGGGATAATTAAATCGCTCCAAGTGCAATTCGAGCTTAGCAGTTTCAGTCGTAAATAGTTCTTTACTTACTGTATATGATTATCTGTTGTTAATGCATATGTTTAGATTATGTTGAAAATAAAAAGGAAGTGTATTTTAGAAAACATTTAATCGATAGCATTATTACGAAGAAGAAGAAGAAGAAAAAGAAGAAATGTTTATTCGTGTGTCACGCCACAATCAAGCATCCCGTACAGATACATTATAAAAACATGTTACCTTTTAGATTGAGGGTCCAGACAGTCAATGACTTATGAGACACATGTGTACATATAAAAACAATATACAATATGAAATAAAAACATGAATATAGAAATACATTATATAGTCAATATTAATAATATATATATATATATAAGATTACGTTGACGTGAACAATATATAAGAAAGTATCTTCCTCTCTACGAATGTAAACCAAATCTGCACCTAAACCTATTCCGTTATCTGTTTCATAAATGTATGGATTTGTTGATATATGGTGAGTATAATTATCTGAAGTACACAAACAATTCAGAATAATTATTCAGGAACGTTTGAAGTTTCAGAAGAAGAAGATAAATAGTTTATTTTTGTGTCACATGCTAAAATACATAAAAACATATTAAAACAGTATTATATAGCACCCGGCCATTAGGCCTATGAGACAGAAATAGTTGGAAGAATTTTCATTTGTGACGTACGTTGATGTAACATGCTTCAATTTTCAATAACGTAACATAGGTACATCTCACATGGGAAGCTAGTATATATCAAAGAGACCTCTAATGACCGATACATCTGATCAAAGGCAGTGTATGATATCACATATAACTGATTGTTTGATAGTATTGTTTTACAGTACCCCGGGTCAGTCCCACTGTCCTCACCATGACTGATTAGCCGAACATGTCAATAACTAATGACGGCTTGTACATTACATCTGATATCCACATCCCTTTACCCATCGATCTGCCGTGCTATAATATTATATAAAGCCTGCACGTTTCTTTCAAGTCGTGATCCGTTGATAAGGCTAATGGCTTTCTGCATTGATTGTGAGTCACGACTGCTGATGTATATTTCATTACAGATTGACATTTCGCTCATTGTTTCTTATTTATAACAAGTTTGTTTATTAGTTTTACCATAGATGGAATCACTGATGATATGACGAGTATTTAAATCACAGCTTCACAAGAGTTATAATAATGTTGCCATTTATCTTAAACCAAGGAATTAGATGAGATATACGTCCTTGCTTAAACACAATTTACCTGTATAATGCTTCACCACCTGTACATGTGCTCAATATTTTCTTCACGTTTGTACTCTTCTTCTTCTAAGTATCGGAATGTTCCTGATTATCTATACGACAGAGGTGCCAGTTTGATAACATCGTTGGTAAACCATCACTGATATATGTCCGTATGTAATATAGACATGAAATCTAGTACTTGAAACGTAAATTTAGAAGATATACAAATTTTTATTATGTTTATCTGTTATATCTATATAACATAAATAAAGTTTTGGAGCATTTCAGACGTAATTGAAGTGTATATACTGTTGATTTAACGTTCCAAGATAATTCTACAATAATTTAGATGGCATCTATTACTTCTGAGTATTTCATTTATCAGTCTTTTATCATATTTATGATATATGGTAATATCGGATATACATGTTATTGATTGTTTTCTATATCTTTAGTATGAAGCTGTATCGATTTCTGCTATTATGAGCTAGACTATAAAGATTTTACACATTTCTTCCATATTAATGTCATAATAAAATAAGTAAATATTCATAAATAAACAAAAATTATATATGTTTGTCATAACATAACATTCAAGGGGAAATATTTCAATAAAGAGGCTCTGCAAAATAATGATTTGAATTAACCTTATTACAAACTAATCTAAAAAAAATAATAATTAAATATCTAAATTATTTTTTTTCATATTCATATATTTCACATTTGAGAAGTGTGTAAATAGAATAAAAGTGTTCCCAGCCCTGTCCTGTTATCCTGAAAACTACTCGTTGCGTTTCGTCAACCTGATAACCACATCAACTAAATCACATTTAAAAGATACAACAGAGATTGCCTTATTTTGATACATCGCAAACACTCTAAAAGGGTCTCGTTTTAATAAGTAATGGCAACTAGAGGAAAATATATTCTCATGCTGTAGACACCCACTATCGCTGCTATCACCTCCTTTACACACCCAGTGTAAGATGATTCGCTATAGCCTTCAATGTAACTTGAATATGTAGTCAAAGGGAAGTAACTGATGTAGGAGAGAATTCATTGACGATAAGAAAGGCGCGCACCCTGCGGCGCGAGCCGGCAGCTGATAGGCTGTGATTGGTGGAGCGAAGAGGAGGCGTGGCTTAGTGTGTGTATACGCGAGTTGTAAACACGTTCTTAGCACAGTAATGACTGGAGTAAGCGTGAGAGACAGGCGAGTAGGAGAGATGAGAGTTTGACAGTCCTAGCTTCTGTAGGATACCCAGGAATGCATGATACTTGTAGCTTGTGAGTTTGGATCAGAGTATACAAACCTAATTAGATTTCTTTTCATGTGTAGTGTACGTAAAGCCAAACGCACTTACCTAGGAGTCGCCTGTCTGACACACACAGCCCATCTCTAACGTGTTTTCTTGTATTTACAGGCGCAGAGGGACGGAGTGAAGGAGTATTGGAGTATACAAGCGTGTATATTGACACAGTGATATATACATGTTGAGGACTTGTGTGTGATATAAGCCGATATTACCTGGATCCGGCTAGTGAGATTATGACCCACGTGGAATAACGTGCACCTGCTATCATGGCCAGCCTGATGTATGTTGTCACCTTGACAGTGTCGCTGCTTGCAGCCTGCAGGTCTCAGGACATGACATTCCGGATATTCGAGGAACAACCTGCAGGTACCCCCGTAGGAAACATCTCCGAGGCCCGGGACCTGCAGTCTGCACTCTCTGACGAAACCATACAGACGCTCAGATACAGCTTCCTCACCCAGGGATACCCTCATAGTGCCCTCTTCAACATCAGCAACTCCTCAGGTCAAATATTCACTGCTAAAATACTAGATCGGGAGGAAATATGTGGATTTCAATTCGCTTGTGTGTTGGACCTGGAAGTTGCAGTGCAGTCTTCAACCAGTCAGTATTTCAGGAAGATATGGACGAGTATTAATCTGCAGGACATCAACGATAACACGCCAGAGTTCCCTGAAACTACCATATCACTGAGCGAGTCTGAAGCAGTGGCTGTTAACTCCTCACTGGCTATTGATGGGGCAGTCGACAGAGACATTGGCAACAACTCATTACAGCGTTATGAATTGTCCCCTGCTACCAGTCCCTTTTCTCTCCGGGTGGTGAAGAAGATGGACGGAGGTACTGATGTGAGTCTCGTCGTAAAACGGAAACTGGACAGAGAGGCAACAAGCAACTACGATATCGTTATTCTAGCTATAGACGGAGGTAACCCGTCTCTTACTGGTAGCGTCGCCGTCAACATCGCCGTCAATGACGTTAACGATAACGCACCTGTGTTTTTTCCTTCCATGTACAATGTCACCGTCAACGAGACGACGTCCGTGAATACGCCGATTTTCAGCGTGACGGCGAGGGACTCCGACACACCCTATAACGGCGTCTCACACTACAGGTTCAGTCCGCTGCAGTCCGGCGACGTTAGGAAGTATTTCGACATTAACGCTACTTCCGGAGAAGTTACGGTCATTTCGTCTCTTGAGAGAGTTCAAGGGAAAACATTCGGTTTCTACGTGGAGTGTGTAGACAAGGGGAGTCCACCACTCATTGGACAAGCTAAGGTGAATGTGTATGTGGAGGACACCATCAACAGCGCCCCCAACATCAACCTCAACCTCCTGTACGGTGGACAGGTCACTGAGTACGCACAACCCGGAACCGTGGTTGCGCACATCGCCGTGTTGGACCTCGACTCCGGAAGGAACGGCATCGTCAAATGCAACATCGTCAGTGAATCGTTCGAACTACAGGCCCTAGATGTGAATGAATACAAAGTTTTTGTGGTACGTGCTCTGGACTATGAAACACAGAAGTCGTACAATTTGAGCGTATCATGTGAAGACGCCGGGACGCCGCCTCTTATCACCACCAAAATGTTCACAGTGCACGTGAAGGATGAGAACGACAACTCTCCCGTGTTCAGTATGAACGTATACACGGCCAGTGTTGTGGAAAACACCAAGGGTGTTGTTATTACCACTGTAAGTGCCACAGATAAGGACAAGGGAATGAACGGAGAGATTGACTTTATTATTCCGTATGCTGATAAAATGGGACTGGAAGTCCTACCGAGTGGGGAGGTTATATCAGCAATCGAGTTTGACAGAGAGGACATGCCTAAAATGGCAGTGCCAATAATGGCGAGAGACAGGGGAAATCCGCCCCGCAACACAACAGCAACGTTGATGATTACTATTGACGATGTCAACGACGTAAGACCCAAGTTTGATTCTCATCTATACAAGTTCAACGTTGCCGAGAACCATAGCCCCGGAACTGTAATTGGAACAGTTCACGCTTTAGATAACGACCTAGGTTTGAATGGACAAGTTTCCTATACCATGGACACCAGTGCGAGTGACCTCCCGATAGAAATCTTACCCAGCGGTCAGTTACGGACATTGCGGATGTTAGATCGTGAGACAGTGAAGGAATATCGCTTCACCATGTGGGCAAGTGACAGCGGGGTCCCGCCCCTCCGAAGCTCTACCGTGGTGGTGGTGGAGGTGACCGACATGAACGACAACTCGCCCTTGATACAATCTCCTGACCCTGTCAACTCGTCAATCGCCGTGCCCTACCACACCAAACCCGGCTCCGCCCTTCTCTCCCTTCTTGCTAATGATGCTGATGACGGGATTAACGCTCGCTTTCAGTTTTACATGGCCCCGGGGCAAAGACGTATCCCCCCGACCTGGGAGGGACCCGATACAAACGCTGGGGAGGAGACCGACACCTTCGATGTCAACAGCAACACTGGCGAACTGGTCCTGAAGAGAAAATTGACGGAAGATGATATCGGCAAGTACAAGCTTGTCATTGTGGTCAAGGACCAGGGTATACCCCAATTATCCTCAAACGCCTCTCTCGAAGTCTACGTTTTCGCAAGTAACGAAACCATCTACGAAGACAACGGAGTAACGGAGGAGAACGCCATCGTTGTGGTCGTTCTCGGTAGTCTGACTGGCATCGTCACCGTCGCCGTCATTGTCACCATCCTGATCATCAAGAGGACAGATCGTATGAGGAAGAACAGGAACACTGCATCCTCCCCTCCTCCAGCCCGACCCAGCGAGGAGGGGGAAGAAGAGGTGAAGAAGGTGAAAACCCTCGACTCCATCGTCATCCGCAACGACGTCTCCTTCGACTCTCAGGGCTCCAGCCACCTCTCCTTCGACAGTCAGGGCAAACTCATCCTCAAACCGGAGGGAGGCGCTCAGGTGAGATCTCATTAATATTCAATACACCTGTCACCCCATTACTCATTTCACCTGCATTATCATCTCAGATTCTTTAGATTTCCTCCTGACATACTTTTAACTCGTTTATCACTTGTCAGGAACTAAAGTTGGCCAAAATTTAGAATAAATATGATATATTTTCGACTAATCGTGGACATATTTTAAAGAATGACAACTTATCAAAATCTGCATATAAAGTACAAGGACATCACGCTGACACACACATTGACATGTAAACAGAACACAAGCTGTCGATATCATTGGACACATAGAGATGTAAGCACCGACATGACAAACGGTGGTTACAGTAATTATGTGGTAGAACAATGGCACTGAACATTAGTGTCTATGAAGTAGGCAACTATGTGGTAAATGTACACCAAGCTGTCAATCAAACTGTATAGGCGCTGCTATGTAGATATCAGCGTCGATAACAGTCGTTGATATACCTACAGCCCCCTACAGCGTTGTATTGTTTGCTGCTTCGCTCTGTATGGACGTAATTAGTGTAACGCTGTGAGACCATGTGGCATATTAGTATGAAATGTATGCCACAGAATGTACATTTCTATCAATCTTGTCTGAAATGTACACTCGCACCGTTACAAATAGTATTGTATTGTCAACGTATGGTTCGGTGTGGGATGAACATACGCGTCTACCCTTTTCTTATAGATAAGTCGCGTTTGATATACGATAATCATTGCACTATCATTAAGGAACAAACATTCTTCAAAGTCACGCCTTAAATAGATTTAAGCATGTTATATGGTGAAGAGAAAACGACGGATTTTCTTCAAAACCCTCAATTTCCATGGTCAGATAAAGAGATTTTAAATCACACCGAATGCCTAGTTAAAATCTTAAAAGCATTGATTCCCGCTAATGGCAGATTTATTTCTCTCAACGCCTCTTTCTATATTGCGTCAGGTTTTGATCTAATCTTTCATTTAAACACCTTAACCTTAGCCCATTCTTCGTAACAGCAATCGCTCACCTTTACAATACGCTAATGTAGATCTCTTTGAACAGCGCCGCATTGGACACGTTAGGAAAACATACTGGGAACTCTACTGACCACCCCGCTTCAAGCATTCGTTATATTACACAATTTTAACTTAAACGAGAATGCAATGTTTACCCACTTAGGTATTACGGAATGAGAGAGGGCTACAGAAGCCTCAACACACATAGTAACTCTTGACTCCCACTGTAGCAATCTTTCAACCGCCGATCAATGAATTGTCCATTGCGTTGGTCAGTCCTGGTCAAATAAAGGGATTGTGAAGAGGGAAATGACCCTTCGGTAGTTGTATATTTTCTGCTGACCTTTAAAATATTTACAATTCCTCTCAGACGCCAGTTCAAAGCGTCCACTATCTGTTATTGTTCTCTCAAATATTGCAGCTAGCGCGTTATAACTCTGTGTTGGTCTCTACCATTTATTACATTTCTGTCGGTTTGACTTCAAACATGCACTCAGACTGTCATATTGATACATTGCATTGTCATTTTATGGTGAGATTAACACTTATTTATACACGAAAATGTGCAAATATAATCAAGAATATTAAATTTTCTTACTCTGAAAGTTGTATTGCCTCGAAATATGATTCATGATGGATATATCTAAAAGATATGAAACGTTTACAATTTATGTTTTGAAAATTATCAAAAAGATATGATATTTTCTAAATGATAGAATAGTACATGTCAACAATTTCCAATAAATATACAGGCATGTAATGGTGGAGGGTTATTCAAACTGGCACATGTTTTAATCGTTATGGGGTAGGAACATTACAGATTTTACAAAATAAGTTTCCCACTTTTCGTAAATCATTCAAATCTTGAAAACACTTATTTGCATACTGTGTTATTTACAGTAATGACATTGTGTTTGTCCATTTCGTTTTTCAAGTATAGAACTTTATATGCTGAAGGATACTCACTTTAATAACTGTAACTATAAAAATATTTTCATACATCAGTAGAATAATAGGAAAAAGAATGTGTATTGTCTCTTCTAAGAATGTATCCAGTGTTTAAAAGCTGTAAACTCTCCTGCTATAAGTCAGTTATTGCCGGAGAAGTAGGTCTTGTGAAGGGACTCATTGTCAGGACTTTATTATGCTATTTCACGCTTCAAGTTCACTTTCATTCTACTCTAAAAGTTATCAATATAAAAAATCTCATAATCCGACTACAACATAAAAACCACAATGGCGAAGCTCTATGGCCGTCACGTCGATCGTAAAAGCAATAACATATGCTCTCTTATTTACACTGCACTGAAAAGACGATTAAAAATGGTATAAAGAGAAGAGATGTAATAGCGAAAATGTCACTCGTTGTTACAAGCTTGTCAGTGGCCATCCGAAATTGACGCTTGTTCATTTCGTGTGAAAAGGAGTGTTTTAATGGGCAGCAATGTAAATAGTGATGTTCATTTCCCGTGTACTGACAGATACCCGGTTTCTTGACCCGGTGTCCGCTTCTTTCATTCCCTCCTCGACACCCCAAATATTTGGTGACGACAACTGCCCAAGGGGTGAAGTGGTCCAGGCGCACAAAGGAGCGCCCCGAGGCATTGTGGGAACGGATAGAAAGAAGAATGAAGAATTCCAAGGGGATATTGATGATAAGGGAGTCTTTGAAGAAGTTAATGTCAGAATACTCTGTACTGGGCTGGGTTGTATTTGGCCTATAGGAACTATTACTGATTTTACTTTTGGGGGAAAAACTATTTTGTTTTTGTTAAATACATGCAATCGCATTTTCGCGCGTTATGAATTATAGTCGCACTTAACTCAACTGTTTAATTAGTATCCTGGACTAATCTTTACATTGAAAACTCTCATCACTAAATTTAAGTTTTATGAATTTTATAATTAGGTCATTGAATTTCCACAACATAGGATATCATCAATACAAATTTTTTTAAATAATAAATATATATTTAGTTATTTCCTAAACGTTCAGTCCTGTATCTACTTTTTCCCACACATGGAATTGTTTCGTGTAGATCCCCCGCTGTTGAACAAGTTATTCGTGGCAAGAAGGGCTATTCTCTATAGTTTTAATATATTAATAAGCCTCTGGAATTACCCATGGCGAAACAATGATTTACAATAATGCTATAGCGTCCCTATAAGATCAACACGTGGTCTCCCAGTATTAAGGTGACACGATACTGAAATATACACGATATTTGAATGTCAACATGTATCTGGTAGCGCTTGAAGTAGCCCGGGGTCTGAAACATACATTGAAATTTACATTGTCTCTTCGTGTCATCCAGATTTATTAGTGTTGTTATGAAAACATTAAATGTTAAGTTATTGCTGAAATGATCAATGGTAATCGGTCTCGAATTAAAAAGTCAACATTATGATTGCTGTCTTATGATTGGATCAATTGTTAAGATAAACTTGTCCTTGAGGATTATATGGTTTTCAATATTTAATTACGTCTCATTGAATTGCAAATTGAAAATATTGTGAAGTATTCTTTACATGATTTGTCAAGAACGAACTGATTAATTTAAACCAAACAGAAAACTATCACATTAAATAAATTGAAATATTGCTATGAAATATTTGGATTAAAGGAGGACTTCAAAGGAGATATGTTCATCTTGATATGGAAATAACTGAATAAAGAATCAATTAATTGAACAAAATTGACCTGTAAATTACCTTATTAGTCTTATATATGCCTAATTATTATTAACGTCGTTATTTAGATGAAAGTAATTTTGATGTATGATGTTATAATGTTTGTTAAATATGTCTTAAATAAATGGATCCACTTATTATAGATCGAACATAAAAATAGTTTTTAAAAATAATTCATTGAAAGGGCAATATTATCAATATAATGAACATATACCTTTCAATACACTCAACCTAGTTCAGAAATTTCATATGTCCATACCTCTCTCATTCAACAGACATATTTTATTTGACATTTACCTTATTAACAAGCTTCTGACAAGCCGTCCAGATCATCAGCTGTATAATCGTACCACATGTTATTGTGTATTGATATTAGTTCAGGGTTACATAAAGCAATATTTGTATTTGAGTAATTAGTGACATCATCGACTGCCCCTGCTTACCTTTAATTAATTCTCTCACCCCGGGGGAAGCGACCAGACACCAGATACCCGGGAGGGGTGGGGATCTGAGGAGGTTCCCAGAGCCGGCTAAGTAGCTAGGGCTTCAAATACCAGATCTAATATTTAGATTTGTATATGTTGCGACATATTGAGGCAGCTTACATAACAAGTGAAATGCAGTAAGACTGCTTGTCTTGTCTGTAGCAGACATCTCGAGTCTGTGTCTGTAGACGGACCCGACCCCCTGCAGATTGTAGTGGAGGTTTGACTTAATGTAGTGCTGGGGATGTGAAAGATTTTGATTTTGATAATCAGTTGTTTGTTTTGGAAACTGAAATTCAACTATGTGCCATCATTGACATGTTATTGAGAGTGTGATTGTGAACTTTATCTCAACTATCTGACATCAAAGATTGTATTTGTGAACGGAAGTGTGAAAACATGCCTGTTTGGTTTAAGCGTTAGAAGAATTGTGGTACGATATTCAGTTTGGAATGTAAAACTGCCATGCTTATATCAATATGTTAGCTTATCTTGACAATAGCTACTTAGCGTGATGCAAAAACACAACTGAAACTGAAACTATAATGAAATTAAAATAATGAATATGTTTTTTAAAAATGTTTTTCAATAAAAAATAATGTGTTTAGATATGTTTAGATAAGGCTTAATATAACTACCCGACCAGTGAATACGTTTGTTATGATTATTTAAGTGTAGGTATTGAGGACGAATGGCTGCTACCTCAGTAATTAAAAAGAATCATAAAGAAATACTACCGCTGCAGGTAACAGACCACGTAATTGGTCTTCTTATCAGATGATTGTCTATCGGGGTGGTTGTATTTTGACACAGTTGGCATGTTTATAAGAAAATTATTTCCTCAAATATTATCACACTAAGTATATTACATAATCATTTGATAATTGTTTACTTGATATTCTAATACAAGTTTTTGACGCGTCATAAATGTTATCGATGTCATATCTATCAAATAAGATATTCTGATGTTTTGGTCGTTTTTATCTGATATAGATGTCAAATGATAACACAGACACTTCAATATATTTCTTATTTTGATTTAAAAGTTATAAAATGTGTTAATTTAGCAAATAGGGTACCATTGGCAGGTTTTGTACCTTGACGTTGTACAAAATGCTATTTCAAGAAATATTGTGTAAATCGTAGTTTCTGTTCCTAAAGTACCATAAAATAAAATAAAAATGATGTTAATCAAATGAACTCAAAACAAAATATATAAAAAAAAAGTACATCAGTTATATTTATTTATTTCAAACGAAAAGTAAGCATCAGATGTGTTCAAATACCGTGAACATAGATCTTACTTATATTAACAGCGTGATTGTAGATAAAATAACAGAGATCTGAAAAATAACACTCGAAATGTTTATTTTAACGCTAACATTGCGCCAGGTGTGAAGGGTAAATTAGAAAATGTATACCTTTATGGAATATATCTGTTTTTACACGTTACAAGTTTAATATTGTTGGCCTTATTTCCTTTACTTTCTGTCCACACACAGAGGTTAGCATGGGTCCAGAAACTACAGTGAACACCCATTTTAATGTAATGTGGTCTGCATTTCAATGTAAACTTTTATTATTTCACTTTAACTTATACCTTACATTTTCCTCTAGTCTTACACTCAGACTATGAAAAAAGTATTTATTCTGAAAATAGCACCATTTTATAAAATATTGGAAAGGGGACTGTAAGAAATGGAATTAAAGGCTTCTTTTTTCATTTATTTTTTCATTTTTTGTACAGTCTAAGTGTTAGACCACTTATCCTCCTGAAAATCACATTTTTATTTTTGCATCTTTTTTGTTTAAGAATAAATCAATTATATATAAAGAGAGACGTATGTCTGTTATGTATAACGTCCTAAGAGACCTTAAAAAACCTTGAAATTGTGTTCGGCATAGCTCAAGCCAGAGTCTCTAAATGATAGGCTTGCTTAGATAGAGAGTATAGCATGGGTATAGAGTGAAGTGATAGACCAGTACACTGGGTGAAGTGTTAGATAAAGCAGATGAATCACGCCTCATACCGGGCTCTGCCTTCCTGTAGATGACACCCTAGATCTGCGTGTCACACTCGCATCAAATAAATCGTAATACAAGTCTTATCCCACTTAGCATGCGATAAAGTTTATCGTCTAACACTTCGGGGGCCATATAACTTGTAATTTTATGCGAACCATGTGTTCAGATCAGCTACTTGTGCGAAAGAATAAAGTACTAAGCGAGTTCGGAATTGGAATAATATCATCATCTTAGTGATGTAAATGCCTACGGATTTTTTTCTACTTTTGAATTTATTTGGAAACCTTTTCCTTTGAAGATAAAGCATTTACATAAATCATTTGTTTATTTCAAATAATGCTTATATATCATTTGATCGTCGATGCACCAGTTACACTCTAAAGTCCAAACTATCGTTTCATTGCTATTTGTACATAGCCTTGTCTGTATCAGTTACAAAACGGTGGCCTATCATATACCCTCGGATATCCCAAAGTAAACATATTTCACGGGGTCACATAGGACTGTTCAGTCGATTTATACTAAAGCGTTTAATCAATACCATGGTGTTTGTCCAATTATTCACAGCAGTCCTGGTCAGTACTGGAAGACTCTGATCACCAGGTCCCCTCCCAGCCCTCACCCCAGGGTAAACGGGCACCTGTCATGTCGTATATATACCAGCCCCGGGTCATCCAGCCACCTAATGACATAATTTCCTATATTGACATGTACGGGAAATTGGGCACATACCGTCAACATTTCAACACGATTATTCATCTTCTGTGTTTCAATTTCACGCTGCTTGAACACTTTCTTATTCCCCGACCTAGCGGGATGCTGGGAAATTGCTATTTGTTCTTCACAATTGTAGATTTAGGACTCGCCTGTAGGTGTGTTTCAGGGTGCGTGCTTTACTCCTGTCTTATTTCAAAGAATTTACAGCTGACTTGCTTCCGTTAGCTCCAGGTTAGGTTCACCGTCAAAATGTTATGATTTGCTTTAAAAGTGAGATCCCTTGTGTAAACTTCATCACTAAAGTCTTCTAAGTAACTCTGCTCTAGGTGCGGACACGTAGAATTACGTACTCACATCAAAGATTTCTGGTAACCCCTGATCTGATCGCGTTAAATCACGGAGAACAGAACAATGTTTCTGCTAGAGATTTGTAACACGCAGCAAACCGCGAAGTAACAAACAATATACAATGTAATTGATCTTGTCAAACTATTTCAAGGCAACTTAGCATTCCAACACGCCGTATTTCACGCTGTCAATTGGGTACATCATAACCTTAAAAACTATCCGACACACGCTATTGATATAAAACCAACTAGATCATGTCTAAAAGATAGAAGTCAAGGGTTTGACAATTTTAGAGCAAAAAGACTAAGGACTTGTGTTGTCAAAAACGTGGCTTATCATGACATACGTGTTAGTGTTTGCTTACATGCAAGACGATCAAAGAATGTGTTTTTGTTGCAGTGGGCTTTGGTTATCTTTAAAGCAATAACATTGTTTGATAATAATACCCGTAATCTGCTTCTATTTTAATCATATCTGTTTTTAAATTCAGCAAAAGAATTACAAAGTACGTATGTACCTTGAATATATGTGGGAAACAATTTTCCACGTCGGATTTTCGCCCATCGTGTTTTATTGGGTTTTTTTTTGCACTTCCTCATCCCAAACACACATACAGAAAATGAACATCGAACTATCAATTGAAAATAGCAGATATATCTTACACACTCAATATCCCATTTCGGTCAACATAATACTGCATAACGTTAAGCATTGAGGATAAAGGTTTGAAAATATTATAACATATAAGTATTATTTAAAAATACTGGAGGATGAAGTATGATATTAATGTGCATGTTTGTGTTACAGCCGACCCAGCCCGGTTCTGACGGCATGTACCCGGGAAACACGACAGCGAGCGAGTGGACCACCGCCCTGAAGATACACAAGGATCTCCTGAAGATGCACGGAGTCCAGGCGCAGGTACGCTCATAACTGTTTTGTTTGTCTAACACTTAGACTCTGAAAAAAAAAGTTTTATATCTGAATGAATATATCGAAAACATTATTGAAAATGAGCCTTCTATTCAATATTTAATAAAATGATAACATTTTCCGAATAAATACTTTTCCGAGTCCGAGTGTAAAACTACTGTTTTGTTTTCCTATCTCAGACCATGAACGGTTCTCTACTGCAGACAAAGTTGCCGTGCCCCTGGCAGGATTCGAACTAGGATCAAGAGGTCCGTGGTTCGAATCCCGCCAGGGGCACGGCAACTTTGTCTGCAGTAGAGAACCGTTCTACACGCAGTAAGGTTTGGGTGCAATGCTACACTGAATTTCAGCGTAGTACTGGTTCGCTAGTTCCAGCCGATGCTCGCAGGTTTTTACCGCAAAGCATAGCCACATGGCGACGCGGGCTTTCTCCCTGCCATAATACTAGAAGCCGTGATATAAATTAAATACTCTTGAAAGCGGCGTTAAACCCCAACTCACCTCACCTCACACTCAGACCATGTAATATATATTAAATGAATAATTAGAGGACCTGTTCAAGATGTTTGCTCTTACTGAACAGAAGAAGGTGAAATTTTGCTAAGATGTAGATGACAGTAACATTAAATTTTGTTTAGAGGTGGTTGTACGTTAAACGATTTTGAATTATATGGTTCAATGACATCAATCAGTTTTAGTATGGCCAACCTTTGTACCAAGCACACAGCGACATGTTAAATATGTTACGTTAAATTATGTATTCTTTGTTCGCTGATTTACCTCATGTATTGATTGTAACATTTTTTCTATCCCTCCAGTTACCGCGTAGAAGTAGCGATGACGCAAACAGTGACGCGTCAGGGGAGACAACTACAAGTGACAGTGGTCGGGGCGGAAGTGACGAGGACAGTCATGGGCGTGCATCGCCCGTTACACAGAAAGGTAACTGACTAGTTTTGATTAACAATTGTTAACATACGGGCTATTTCTGTAAAAACTGCTATTTATCATCAAAATTAAATCTACTATTTTACTATCTTGCCCTTGTCCTCTTTTAGGTTACTAATGATAACTTATTTCAAGTGATTTTCTATTTTCTGGTGTCCCTAAAATACTGTTTATTCTCTACGTGAACAAACGTCGTTTCCAAATTGTTTCTGAAGTAGTCAGAAATTAAGCTCAGTGTTTTGACAAATTATGTTGTCCTCTTGCTTCCTGACCACTGACATGAGGAAATTATCTGATCATGTCAGACTGGTCAACGGTCACGTGACTACAGGTCAAGCTAAGTGTTGATTTCTCAGATCAATAACAACATGTAGATTGCAGGTTCTAACTAGTTCGTCTCACGCGCATGTCAGTCTCATTGAGCGCGTGATCCTTGTCGTTAAAGCTGAGTTCTAGTGTCGTTTACAGTGTCATGTCTTCATCGCATGTTGACTCGGTGAGATCAAACTGACATGCAGATTAACTAAGGTTCTGTTAATGGAGATGTGTAATTAGAGAACTGATTAGTTGTACATGTCATTAACATGCTGAACTAAGCTTCAAAGAACGAGGAAACGTAGTTAATTTGGGAGCATTCACTTGGAGTTGAGCACTGTTTCTCTAATAATACCACTGGCTAATGCCTTTTACAAATTTAATTGAAATGTGGAACCGCACGGAAGCAAATTTATCACTCCTAAGCAACAATCAAGATTTACCAGTATCACATCCTGCTGATTGTGGTCGACATTTTCTGAAATTTGTTTGAAACATGTAATTCTATTTCTGAAATGTAATTATTTCTTAGATAATCAATTTCATTCGTAGTGATTACCTTACTCAGTGAATGTTCCCATCGCAGGAAATATAGTTCAGTTTCACATTGTATAGATTTGATTAATCTCCCATTCTATGTATTACCATGGACACGGTAGTAACGGAGCACACATCTGGGCCATGTTCAAGAGAGGTTTCAAAGTAATCGCTCAATGAGTGATTACTTTTAAACCTCTCTTGAACGCGATTGCTCAATGTAGCGCTACGTAGCAAGGCGAGCAAACTTCGAGGAATTTGCACTGTGTCGTTCAAGAGAGAATGAGCGCTACTTGAGCGCTACATTGAGCGATCAATGAGCAATTATAAGTGCTTGCTGTTATGGAACGGAGCCCAGACCTGGCATGTCATATCAATTGTATCTTTCAAAAGAATGCTAGAATATGTCTAATGTTGATATCTTGTTGCAGGACCGAATACGCTGTCGGCCCGTCAGATGTTCCGCCAGAAGAAAGCGTCGGATTATGTGAAGGCACTAGGAAAGGTGTCCACGAACTCTACTGGTGGAACTTTCGGTAAAACTTTCGACCGTCCACCCACAGTCAGCCAATCCAGTATTAGGTCATGTTCCCAGCGACCAATCAAACACGTTACTTTCAAGTCGGATATTCATCCAAATCGAGGCTTCAGGGATAGTGATAGTTTCAATCATGGACCCTTCTTCATCACTCCCCAGTACCCTGATGACGGGAATCTTAGTTTCGATGCCAACGAAGATGACAATACAACGACTACTTCCGGTAGTTACACAGTGGACGATCACGTGACTCATGACGTCATGATTCCCAGGATCAACGACGTGTTGGTGTGAGAGTGTTACAGAATATGTGGACGCGTGCAATCTTCGGTGTGCCAGGTTACCATGGTGATATTTCTTAATAATTCTGCAGTTCGGGAGATTTGGTGCTGCAATAACCCCGGGACCATGAATTGTAATTAATCTTGTCTTGCCATCACTTCAGATGTTATGCAATCAGTGAACTATCTGGACTTCCTTATGTGGGATTCATTCATGTTGACATATACACTTGTCATTAAAATAGTCACCCGCATGCAGTAGTTTGACCATATCAAATAGAGATACGAACATAGTATATATTTTTATAACAATTAAAAGATGATGAAATGCCTTACAAGGATGTGGCATGTATTTTGAGAGGGCAAAGTATTTAGTGCTTTAAATCAGACGCAATTTCACCTGCTTAAATGAGATTTGTATTAAGTGAACTTGTCATGAAATGACGACAACTGTGTAAATAATATTTGTTGAGTTTGTTGTTAGAGCGTTTTAAATTTATGTCGTTTGAAATGTATTCATATGTATATAACCATACATCATTCATACATCATTGATGAATAAATGAATAAATTTATGAAATGAAATATACATAAATCTTCTTTGTTTTATTTGACACACTTGAACACTCACCCATCAACCCTAACGTTATATGCTTCTTTCGCCTCTGGCATATTATCATCACTAAGTACAATATCTTTAAAACTTTAAATTTGGAACACGACCCCGTAGACATACACTGTCGGCCAAAAGAAACGCCTACCAGATATATTATAAGATTTCGTAAAAACTATTATGAACAGTTCAGCAATATTTTAGCATTATGAAGTTGCACCATTTCTGCATAATATATTCAAATTTCAGAAGTTGTCATGTCACGAAAAAATGGCCATTGTTGAAATGAGACAACATAATTGTTCAGTTTTCGATCAGTGCTTCATCAGAAAACCATTTGAATTTTTTTTCATACAACCACGAGCAACAATACAGGCACTCATTCGCATTAATGTGGCGATTACGCTACAGCTGTGCGTGGGTACGGTGCGCAAGTGAATCAACCGAAAATAGCGGTCTTCAATGGGCGTGGTTTTCATGAATGTTATTGACTCGAATCACAATGTCAATGGTCTTTCATATTAATTATTGCTTCAGCATAACGTGGAGACCACCAAGTAGGCGTTTCTTTTGGCCGACAGTGTATAAAATGAATAATAAGTTATGGATAGAAGTCATCGACGATACTTATCCATAATACATGGGTTCCATGTGTAAGAATCATTCGTTGTCAAGAAGATTATTGCAGAATTGAAATTATCATAAAGTGAATGTAAAATAACCCGTGTGAAAAATAAACGTAACAGTTATTTTAAATCCGTTATGTAAAGCAGTAAACATGTTAGACTTCAATCATGGTTTATGAAATATACAATGAAAAGCTGAAAGCAATTAAATATAATAGCCACACTACGTACAGTTAAATTTAGTCAATACAATAATCATACAAAGAATGATTTTCAATAAAATCAACTCAATACAATAGTCACAGGGTGAATGATTTTCACAGAAATCAAGATAATAAAAATAGTCACACTGTGTATGATTTCCATTAAAAATCAATTCCATGAAATTGTCTTCATTCAAATCAATTCAATATAATATAATATCGTTCAAATACACTGTAATTTCTATACAATATAGTATTCATTCAAATAATACAATATAATAGTAACACTATGTAAAATTGCACTGAAATAATGTAAAAAATAATCACAATGTGTGTGATTTTTACTGAATTTATGTTGATAAACAGTCACACTGTGAATGATTTTCAATTTTATTGGTTAAATATCATGGTCACACTGTGAATGATTTTCAATTAAATTGGTTAAATATCATGGTCACACTGTGAATGATTTTCAATTAAATCAATTCAATGTAATAGTCACACCGTCTTATCCATATTTTCTGAAATATATGTTTAACCAAAGAATCACACAGTGTATGATTTTCACTCAAAAATCAATTCAATAGAATAGTTACGCAGTATATATGGTTTTCACTGAAATTATTTCGTCACACAGTGTATGATTTTCGCTGAAATCAATTCAATACAATAGACAATGATTTTCAGTGAAATCATGTAAATTAATACAATACTAACACTGTGTCACAGAAACAACAAGACGAGCATGGCAAATACTAGCCCAGTCTCCACAATAAGAAACAGTGGTGCAGCTGCTCGCTTTCTGCCCTTGTTTACTCCACACAAAACACAATGCTGTACACAATTTGAATACGACACTGTAAATCAACCCGCAGTGAACGCACACAAGTGTCAGTGTATCGCATTGGGTATCGACACCAGTATTGATTACACATTAAACATGATGTTTTGACGCCATCCGTGTAGAAATGATTTACAATTTCATTGTCAGATTTTATATGTCCCTTCGTCCGAGTCATAAAATGTCAACTGACCACATGTTTAAATCTGAGCACAGCAGAACAGCAGTAGAGTCGGCACTCTGATTGTGTAGAGGTCACTCAAACATTCTAGAGGCTTCTTCCAGTTGATGAGACCTATTAAAAGCGGCTCAATTGAACCCAAATTATTAACCATAAATTATGATAGATATTGTTCTTTTATGACCATCTTCGATATTTTTATACCAAGCGTTTTCTGAATTTCTCTCGAAATCAAAAATTGTTAAGAAACACAGCGCGTTGTGGACCAGCCTGAGAGCACTAACTATAAACTGTGTAATAGAGCTCGGGTTACTGTCTATGTAAAGACTTGCTAAACCTAGTGAGAAGAGGTGAATACATTGAGAGTAAATTTCATTTTTTATGTTCCTGTGGAATTTAACACGAGGATCGTCATACGAAACCAATTATGTTTTGATGGACGCCCGCTTCAGCTGCTTACAATGCGACTATTATGTTGTATTACACTCGGGCATGTTATGAGCTAAACTATCAGGGTGGTTTTAAAAATCCAATTTGCCTTCACGTCGAGAGAGGGATTTAGTTTTCAAAATAAGATTGAAATAACGGGAGGTTGTTAATGTATTGGCGACATGTTTTAATCGTTTTAAGGTGAAAGTTCCAACTCTTCTTTGATGCATTTGATACTATTAATTTACATCTTTGGTTGGCATTCGAAAATTTCAGGTGTTGTTTAATTAGGTGTTTTTATTACTCACTTGCTTGACAACGATATTGGAATATATGTCGCCTTAAAGGGACACCGGGTCGAGGATAAAAATCAGATTATGTGTATCTACCTATGCTAATTAACATGTCTTCTAACAAATCACAGACACCCAATTTCAGGCAATTGACGTAATGGGTAGTAAAAACTTCTGCAGGTAGACAGTGAATTGAAGCATAACTCGTTAGCAGACACTCTAATCAGCTTAGTTAGATAAAGATGAGACTCATTTTTATCCTCGACGCAGTCTTGTTGTTTATACATACAATATTTCTTCATTCTTTACTGCTAATTTACGTAGAAAATCAAAGAATCAAATATGAGAAAGGACACATTGAGCTAATCTTGTGGAGAGTGGTGCGTTGTTGATGTAATGTGAATCTAGTCCGGAGACAAATATGACCTCGCACACGACCTCTACATTTGAAACAGTTTTATTCTAAAATAATCATTGGCAAAATCTACCGTAAACTATTTCAAAGCATTTCGCCACATTATTAATGTATGCTTTGATGAATAAATTGTCTTTGTTATGGATAGCATTAAAACGGTATATGACAATGTAAATGTATATTTATTGTTGTGAATTCCGACTTGGTCTTCCTTAAAGGGAAAGTTCTGTCAGCAATTTATCGGCAGCATCCGCCATCTTGGATTCTTGACATTTCGCGAAATGAAAACACGCTATATTTAACCCAATTTTAATTTTTTGTAATAATAAAACATATACACTGATAGAATATTCACATATTAACACATGCCGTGTCATAAAACTAATAAACAATATTATGTTAGGCCGCAGCGAAGTTTTCCCCACTCGCAGCGCCGATGAATGGCTTCAATTCTTATTGTTTTTATTTTTCAAAAAATGTGCGGTTGTCTTTATCAAGTTGTGAAATATAAAGTCATCAAAGTATTAACTTCATTTATATTTTTCAATTTGACAGTGTTTTAATCATATTGTAATTTTTAGCAAAAATACAAACTGATGATGCCAACTTATGGGAGAGTTTTATGTGGAATATCTACTTAAAGAATATCGTCTATATCTGAATAACGATTCAGAGTGACATGACATGTCATTCAATGATAAAAGTGCTTGTGATTTGCAGAATGAAACATGAAAATATAACTTTTCGTGCATACTTTAAAAGGTCTCAGGTGCATTGAATAAAAGTGTATTCTTTAATTTCCGCGTTGAAATGAAGCTGTCAAGCTATCAGACATATACTACATGCATTTAAATCCAGGTAAATCCCTGACCACGTTCTAGCCGCTCCCCACAGTAACCCAATACCGCCATGTCCGATGTTATCGAAATATTGGTAGGAATATAACAGATTTCTATAATAACACTCTCCACGCGATCTGGAGATAACATTCAACATTTAGATTACCACAATTCATAAGGGACAGTGACCAATCAGAGTGAAAAGTGTTCATAATACTCAGCAGGTGACACATATATAACACCGTGGGCCCATAACATGAATATAAACGAATTATATTTGGGTTGAACTCATTTCAAGAAATGTTTAACATTCATGTTGTCTTAATTTCATTATCAATATACCAGCCCTTAACGAGCATTCGATATATAGAATATTCTAAGGGATGAGGACGGTGACGATTCTACGAGAAGGCGAGGAAATTGACAGTGATGATATGACAAGGCTTGTGACAGAATCGTGAAGTGCTGTAGACCTTGAAATTAACACTCTTTTGAGAATGAAATGTACAAGCTGAATGAACGTCTTCTTAGATATATCGATAGCATTATCTCAGGTGGGTTGATTCGGCTTCCAACATGTTCCTACCAATACGACATGTCACAGATTACATCGACACTGAATGTGAAAAGTGCCGTCACGTGATCGATTTGTTCACGCCCTGTTATGTCACGTGACTGCCACCCATGGCGATTCTGAAAGCATTGGTAACACGTGCTATGGAACTCTTGTAGAAGGTGTCAAATTTTGAGTCGTGTTGATTTTGGAAATAATTTGCGGCGACTTTGAATATTAGATTGTAAGATTGTAGTCGTGTTGTATCGATTGGACAGTGAGATGAAAGTCCCGTGACCAGTCGCTAGTTATCATCTCCCATCAGTTAGATCGGTCACTTTCCAGATAATTACACTTAATATGCATCTGTAAATCAACGCATATCTCAACTGTCAAAGTTAATTTTACTTTCAGTCATATTTGTAATGAACGAAATCCTCGTGTAAATTAGATGTATTGTACAGAGAATACTTCAATTGAAATTGCTTCATGAATGATAATGCCACGACTATTGTTGTTAATGCTCCTTTAACAACCAGTCACCATGGCTCCATCACTTCTGGTTGTAGTTGTGACTATAGTGTAACAGCATCGGCTTACTCAACAACCATCGACTTTATACATACAGTAATTTTTATTGCTCAGTACAAGCATATGAAAGAGAACGAACATATCTCAGTATTTTGTTTTGAAAGATTATACTTTCAATGAACATTTTGACGTTATATTTTAAAACATATTTCACTAATTTTATTCTTTTTCGATCTTATTTCTCATTCCGCTCTTTAGTATTTATTGGCCGAGTACACAGAGTCTATTTGTGTACAGCTGCATCCGGTATATGTTTCTGTTCCTACTCACGTGAACATCCTGCTTGTTCTTGGTACGGCATGGTTCTTTGTGGCGACATTTGTCTCCGTGTTCTCACAGATGTGAAATGATTAAAATAACTAATAATTAAATAACATCAATTATGTAATTTAGTCATCTGAATAATAGTTTATATTAATAACAATCCTTTTCATTTCATAATATGCACAAGGATACAAGTAATGCAACACCCTGGCCTATTTTCAAAATTATAATGCGATGATGTGGTAATGTTAGGATAACCTAAGCAAATGGATCACTTCTGACTTGAATCTTCTGACGAGTGAAATATTAAATTGAAATAACAATTATTCATTCTAAATATTACGATGGTACTAATTAGTATAGATTCCAGATGGCAGAACAATTTTATCAAATTGACTTTTAAGAATTAAACCTCATCTTATCATTCATATATACAAAGGAACTTTTATGACGTTCATCTGTCAGACCCTTTTCGATAGTAGTAGTAGTAGTAGTAGTAGTAGTAATAGTAATAGTAGTAGTTGTAGTAGTAGTAGATGTATTAGTAGTAGTAGTAGTAGTTGTAGTAGTAGTAGTTGTAGTAGTAGTAGTAGTAATAATAATAATAGTAGTAGTAGCAGTAGTAGTAGGTATGGAAGTAGTAGTAGTAGTAGTAGTAGTAGTAGTAGTAGTAGTAGTAGTAGTAGTAGTAGTAGTAGTAGTAGTAGTAGTAGTAGTAGTAGTATAGTGGTAATTGAAGGAAGAAGAGACGATGATGTCGGTGATGTTGATGGAGAAGATGAGAAAGAATAACAAGTAACAATTTTTCACATTTTCACAATGTTTGTCTATTCAGGAAGGTTTCTAATGTGTTAACAAATATTTGTTGGTGTTAAAAGTCATATATTAATTTTTTTTTAATTTTAAAAATCAACTATCCTTAACATCATTTTAATTAAACATCAAAGTGCTAGATAATTATCTTTATCGTGTCAGATATTTTTTTCTGATGATTTTTTGTTTTTATCAGACAATATGATAATAATGGTAAATAAACAGGGTTGTGCTTAACGTCCATGTGTATCTATAGGTTTGTATCAGCAGAACAACCATATATTCGCTGTTATTTACTTAGTTGCAACTTCAATTTATATATTCAAGTTTGAGGAAGAAGACGATATTAAATTATCAGTAAAATACTTGAATAAGTAGATATACATATTAGAAGTGTACCTATATGTGACTTATACAAGTCTTGTGTTTTATGGAATAGTTGCATTGGTCTGTTATTATAAAATGATCAATGAAATAAACTTAACTGCAGTGACGACATCTTATATTTTCATTGTATTGTCATACCTGTTTTTCATCATATCATGTTATGCTTTGTGAGATGTAACAAGAATTTCCTTTTGGTTTATAACGAGTGTTACCATACGTCTATTCAAGTTGCCAAATTGTCTTTATGCCAAATTATATAAAATTATGACAAAAACATTAATGTTCTAGTACATTTTGTTATTGGATACACGAAGCCTCAAATGCGTTTGTTGAGAATTGTGGTATGCATGTACATATTTTGTAAAACGTTCCACATTGGTCAAATCAAGTTCATGTGTAAATGTGAAAGTTAAGCAAAAGCAATACATATCGTTCTAAGACGTTTTATCCGCAAAGTAACCACTCTTTCTTTGATAGGCGTGTAGAAGCTAATGCGATGAGGATAACATGTTCTATGAACAGTCAACATTTTTTATTGCAAAAGAGATCGCATCTATTGAAATTAATTATTGGACTATCCATAGAACATCTTCGCCGTAACCGCTCGTGTTACACCCATCTTTTCCTTTTAGCTAATAACAAGTGTTATCATACGTCTATTTAATGTTGCTCCCAAACATCATTATGCCCAATTATATCAAATTATGACAAACACATTAATTTTCTAGTACATTTAGTTATTGGATACAAGAAGCCTCAAATACGTTTGTTGAGAATTGTGGTATGCATGTACATATTTTGTAAAACGTCCCACATTGGTCAAATCAAGTTCATGTGTAAATGTGAAAGTTAAGCAAAAGCAATACATATCGTTCTAAGACGTTTTATCCGCAAAGTAACCACTCTTTCTTTGATAGGCGTGTAGAAGCTAATGCGATGATGATAACATGTTCTATGAACAGTCAACATTTTTTATTGCTAAAGAGATCGCATATATTGCAATTACTTTTTGGATTATCCATAGAACCTGTTCTCCGTAACCACTCGTGTTACACCCATCTTTTCCTTTTAGCTAATAACAAGTGTTATCATACGTCTATTCAATGTTGCTCCCAAACGTCTTTATGCCAAATTATATAAAATTATGACAAAAACATTAATGTTCTAGTACATTTGGTTATTGGATACAAGAAGCCTCAAATACGTTTGTTGAGAATTGTGGTATGCATGTACATATTTTGTAAAACGTCCCACATTGGTCAAATCAAGTTCATGTGTAAATGTGAAAGTTAAGCAAAAAGCAATACATATCGTTCTAAGACGTTTTATCCGCCAAGTAACCACTCTTTCTTTGATAGGCGTGTAGAAGCTAATGCGATGAGGATAACATGTTCTATGAACAGTCAACATTTTTTTTTATTGCTAAAGAGATCGCATCTATTGCAATTAATTATTGAACTATCCATAGAACATGTTCTCCGTAACCACTCGTGTTACACCTATATTTTCCTTTTAGCTAATAACAAGTGTTATCATATACGTCTATTCACTGTTGCTCCCAAACATCTTTATGCCCAACTATATCAAATTATGACATAAACATTCATTTTCTAGAACATTTAATTATTGGATACAAGAAGCCTCAAATACCTTTGTAGAGAATTGTGGTATGCATGTACATATTTTGTAAAACGTTCCACATTAGCAAATCAAGTTCATGTAACACCCATCTATTTAACGGGTGTGTAGGTTTCATAACTGAACAAATAGATTCACTACAGATCAAGTAACATCGGGGTTAATCTCAGCAACTGTCCATCTGTATAACGAGTTACTAACTAGGTATCTTGCTTTACATCAGGTTAGTGCAATCCCAGTAACTAGTTCCCTGCAGTCTGGGAGATCCCTGTGGTTAGAGACCAACTAATCCTACACGCCCTTGTGGCTTCTTCTCTCCCTCCCTCTCTCTCCCCTCATCAATATCCATGACACTAACTTGCTTTTAATCACACTGATTTAGGCGGGCTTCATTAACCAACCTCAGAGCGTGCTAAACCCATCCAGCCAACTCCACTATTGTACATGTCTAAATATAACGCTATCAATGATGGGGATCAGTAATGGGGTACCAAGGGGGCACCACCAAGGGGACGCTCATGCCTCGCGGGGATCTCCCCATCTTTGTGTCCTCCCATGTGACCTAACGACTGTGACGTCACAGAGCACGGGGTCGTTACCGATGTTTGATAATGACCACTTGCTTCCAGTGTTTGATTCATGGGTGTTGAAAATTGCTGGGTGGATTAATGTGCTTTAATGGTACAAATTTAGACTTTATCTAAATGGTAACTAAATCGGGCCGATCTGAAGCCATCTATTCCAGTAATGTGGTCACGGAATTAGATAATACACCAGCTTTAAGTGATAACGACGTGTAAAGGGGCGAGTTTACATATTGATTTGATAACGTGTCACCATGGTGATGAAGTTGATGACATTGACAGAGGACATGGTTACTTAACAATACCAACAGCAATTAGTCTTCAATTTTAGTTATAGGTCCAAATGTTAGGTTTCGTAATATCTGACGTTAAATCGATTCTGACTGTTTAAATGTCAATTCGTTATGTAACTATTTTCTTCAACATCAAGAATACAAAGCTATATTTCGGTTAAATTGACCTGATAAAAGTCCTTAATGACTGTGACAATGCTTTGTTGTCTTCTTGTGGTAATGGTGGACTTTCACAATGTCTGAAAATACTGCAATTATATTCTAATATTTGCAAATATTACAATATTTGAACATACACACTACATTTACATTACCAATAGTAATACAAAGTTCTCTCAACTTGCAACTTGTTCGAAGCGGGTAAGCCAAATACGGAGATTAGTGGGAATTTCCAAAATATAAGTGTCCATAAAGGGTTTTTCTTTATAGATTTTGTAGTATTCTGCTTTTGAGGAATACATTTGGGTAGCAGTCCACGTTTGGAAAAAATGATCAATAAGTATTCGTTTAATAGATATCTTTAAAAAATGTGGACTGGTAAAATGTTGGTTAAATGGTTAAATTATCACAGACTGGTTGATGTGAGGATAATGGACTGTACTGTATCTATTTATTTTCAACAAATTCATCAAACCCACTTTACAGTTTCATTATATACATTTTCAAAATCTGCTTGATTTTGACCTCAGTCTTTATTCGAGGAACACAATACGTACATGCGTATCCTATTGTGAGATCAAGGGAGATAATACGTGTTGTGTCTGCTTCTCATTCTGCACCTGGTGATAATGTAACACGTGCTGCACGTGCTGCGCGTGATGTGGTCACTGGATTCATGGATGTATTCAATCTTCTCTTTGACGATATGTCAAACAAACTGATAATACATGTACGTGGATCAGAGGTGACGGTTTACGTCAGTTCATCCATGACTTATGTTTAATACAGAGAGTTCCAAAGGTACATGTATCAATGAATAAGAATACTCCAACTGTAACATTTCCATGTTGTATATTGCTTTAATTAACCATTTTTCACCATGTACTCCAACTGTAACATTTCCATGTTGTATATTGCTTTAATTAACCATTTTTCACCCATGTTATATATACCATATATGATTTAAAGGTACATCCATTGTGTTGTTAGGGGTCACATATTCAAAACGCTGTAAATGGTGTTACTTTATCGAAAAGTACCGACTGTTACCGAAAACCACCATTTTGATGATAGTCGACTTAGTATATTGACGATATGAAGGTAAATGTAGTGATTTCTGATCGAAAACCGGACAATACACAGCGTGTGGCGCGCGCCAATGAGCAAACGTAATTTTGGAATCTTATTTACAACAGACAAAATGATCAATTTGAGTTGATAATGTTTAATAGGTCAAATAACTACTGTGCATGCAAATGAGGCGTGCAGTTTCGGTTTCTGCACATGCATAATGATGTAACTCGATTTTATTTGGAAACTAGTAATTATGATATATTTGGCTTTTAGTGATGAATATGTAAGCTGAGTGAATTTATATTCACTGTAAACAGCACATATGGTGAGTCAGAACGTATTTAAGACTAATACAAATTTATGAAACACAATGGATGCACCTTTAAAGGCGCTTTAGCACTATGTTTTTTTCACATTTGCCATTTATTAACAAGGTAAATATAATTTGATGCAACGTTCGAGGGTAAAAAAATCTCAGTACATGACCCGATAAGCCGTACCCATTGAAAACGGTTTTCTGAATGGAAGAAAAAGTTGCGTCATGTACAGTGATAATTGTGTAAATTTCTTCATTGTGAGACGTACATTTGTAGGTCTCAAGCGATTTTGTCGAGAGTTCATACAGTAGGACGGTGTACCATTCCATCATGGTGTCCTAATTAAAACTCTACTCTGAGTGGTTAGGTACTGCTACACCCGCCATTGATAACATTTTAACCTTTTCGCGAGAGTTCCTTATTTCAGGAAAAGCAATGTGCTGCAGCGCCTTTACATTATAAAAGTTTGTGTTGAAATACTGACTGAGTGTGACATTAGTAAAAATCCAAAAGGTAATATTTTACCTACGAAAAAGTGGATTGATGCATATAAACAATGATAACATCGTTATCACCTTACGAAGTATCTCAGACACTTGAAGCAAAAAGGGGGTGGGATAGCGCAGTGGTTAGAGCGTTCGGCTTCGGATCAAGAGGTTCGAATCCCGCCAGGGGCACGGCAACTTGTCTGCAGTAGAGAACTGTTCTACACGCAGTAAGGTTTGGGTGCAATGATATACCTAATTTCATTGCAGTACATCCCATGGTTCGTTAGTTCCAGCCATTGAGCGCAGGTTTCACCACAATGCACAGCCACATGGCTTTGCGGGCTTTCTCCCTGCAATAATACTAGCAGCCGTGATATAAGTGAAATACTCTTGAAAGCGGCGTTAAACCCTAACTCACCTAAACCTCAGCTCACCTGAAGAAAATACACTGTGCACTGAAACAAATCACTGCAAACTTTATTTTCACATATGAAAGTATTGTTGCGGTTTTTGAAGGACAGAAGTTTTTTTGTTTACGTTCAGGGAAGTTTTTATTAGTTTTACCCAACATTTACAATATTGAAAACATGATAGAATTGATTTGTTTTATTTATATTAATTCGAAGAAAACAAGGACTGGGCATATAACACTATTCGTAGAAGTTAAAGAAAAAGTATATGGTTAGAACTGGTTAAGTTTACCGAACAGGAAATGACACATCTGGAGGTTCTGTCAAATCAAACAAATTCAATTCATTTCACTTTTTAAACATTGTTAGCCCCAGCTGCAGGGTGTAACGGTTGGTGGGAGGTGGCCAGACTCTACTGCTGAATGATCCGCCGGGACTTGTCTATATCACGTTGACGTGCAATATACACAGGAACAAGGCGAGACCAGCAACCGCCGCACTCCGTCTCATTCACAGTAATTACAATTCGCCATTGTTTACAAAAACCACCATTTTCCAAGATGGCGGGGCTCATTTCGGCTCTTCAGTCTTGGAGATCAGACGATCCACCGACGACTAAAGGCAGTTAAAAAGAACCATATGGTTGCAAAGTAGCCAAGATCTTGCGGATTTGAGACTTATTTATGTTGAACAACACTTAGCGCAAGATATGAACGTGTGATTGCAGGCTTTAAAATGTGTAATGAAATACTTCAACTGTGGATATCCTTTTATCTAAGAGCCTCTCCACGCACAAAGCACCTCAAGTGTTTTAAATCCGTCAAGTGCTTGCATATATCCTGATAGTGTCTCAAGGAGTTGGTGATATGACTTATAGAACAGGGCCAGCTCGACATCTTGTTTATAACATAATCAGACACGGTTCCGCTACAAATTGAAAACACCCACGTTCGAGCTTATATACTTTGATAACAATATAAAACTTGTAGTTTTTGTCCTACGATTTCATCTTTGTACAAATATACACATTAACCTTTTATGCTTCATATATCACGCGTACCGCTGTGCTATCAGCTTGTCAATCATTCCGACAGATGCTCTTCTGGAAATGGACCAGGTTTTATAACGTTTCAAAACAACAGATTATGCTAATGGAAACTACAGATAAACATAACTTTGTGTTCTTTATGAAATCATTCACGTCTAAACAGATGCAAGGAAATGCATTCTTTTGTTAAGCTAGCCCTTTCTATTCATAAATCACTGAAGTTCTTTCTTAGAGTCTGGTTACATTGTTTTATTCTGGTATTCATGTTTCAGACGTGAAACCTTAGTCTATGGACTACACATGGACAGTAATTAATGATAAATACAAAATGAAAATGATGAATATCTTATGTTCATGATGAATACCTTATGTTCATTATGAATACCCTGTGTTCATGATGAATACCTTGTCTTCATGATGAATACCTTGTCTTCATGGTGTATATCTTTTCTTCATGATGGATACCGAATGTTCATGATGAATACCTCGTGTTCATGATGTATACCTTGTGTTAATGATGGATACCGAATGTTCATAATGAATACCGTGCGCTTATGATGGAAACCAAATGTTCATGATGAATACCTTTGTTTATCATGAATACCATGTGTATATGCTAATAATATAATAATATATGCTAATTTAAGCCTTTCTGCATTTCCTTACCTTGTCTGTGCCATCGCGCTGCACCTGGACGTATAAGTGCAATCGGAAATCTTTGGCAAGGATAAAAACAACAAAATGCATTAATTATCCGGCGTGAATTATAGCTCTGGTGGTGAGTTTAAGCTTTCTAAACTAATCTTTTAAAGTTACAAGCATATACCATTTTCATACAAGAGATGACATGCCGTTTAAAAGAGATTGCATTGCAATAAACGTGACATACACTCAAAGCAAGAGGACTCATTTCAGAAGAAGCTTGTGTTGATCAGCGCGCAATCTATACCCAGTTATCAATGCCTGGTGGGAGTATGTATATATCACTGCTTTGTTGTTCTATCGCACATCTACTCCAGGGAATTCTCAGACGATGTGGGAATGGTCTCTAGATATCCCTTTGAGTACCCGTTCCCCCTGAGACTTGACAGAAGTGATCCTGCTTCTTAAGAATGTGCGATTGTATCATAGAGATAGATAGGAACCTCTTATATCATCTGATGTGATTTAATGGCCCAATCTATTAGCTTCATCACGCCAATCTCTGGCTTTGCATAATCATGTGAGGCAGGACTTTAACTTTTACTTATACCAATCTTATCAACAAAGAATGATTAATGTATGTATTATTTTCAATAGACTATTGCATTTTATTCTGAATTATAATTGCTGTTGTCCAAACCTAACAAAGATATATGTATGATGTTATGAACGATTTGTTATCAAGGATTCTTTATCATGTTCACGGTCAGACTCTGGGTCGTGTTCAAGAGAGGTTTCAAAGTGATCGCTCAATTAGCGATTACTTTTAAACCTCTCTTGAACGCGATTGCTCAATGTAGCGCTACGTTGCAAGGCGAGCAAACTTCGAGGAATTTCCACCGTGTCGTTCAAGAGAGAATGAGCGCTACTTCAGCGCTACATTGAGCAATCAATGAGCGATTATAAGCGCTCGCTGTTATGGAACGGACCTCAGGTCTTTCTCCTCTTAAATTGTTCTTCCAAACTGTTCTTACCAAACCCTTCCCCTCGTCTTTTGTTTATCCTGTCCACCACCGCTATCACCTCTCCAGCCATGACAGGGCAAAAATGTTGACACATTTACAATTTCAGAAACCCTTACTTGTGAATGGAAAGCCTCAGGAAGGGTGGTGTTCTTTGACCAACCAGAAAACAACATTTACTGAAGCTCCACCTATTTCTTTTAATTGACATGATTACTAATAGAGCAACAACCAATAAAAACCCTAGAATGATGCTCTGTTTATTTTGAAACAAAAAGATCCAAGCTTAGAAGTAGGGAGATTGAGTAAAATTTGCAACCGGAAGTGGATACATCTGCTGTTTGTAGTTGATTTGTGTTGCCATTGTTGATGAGAGTAACTTTATTATGACACATAACTGTGGGTAATTATACTTTGATCCCGTAAATGTAAAGGTAAGTGTTCTTCTGTTGTTATATTTTGAGTATTTGAGACATTTCCAGATATACCCACTTTCGGAACTACCAATGAAATCTCAGGAGGTGTCGTATTACATTCCCCATAGGCCCTGTACAACCAGAACGAGGCGGGATTCCCTCCAGATAATGAAGCTATCGTACTGAACTTGTAGCCTGTGATGATAAACCCAACCCTCCCTACCATTTCAACCCAATCCACCCTGCAGAATACTGCATCCACCCATCCATTTAGTACCCAACCCAATTCCCACAGTTTCACGTATACACCATGACCCTCTCACACTTAGACTCTGAAAGGGTATTTATTTGTAACATATCACCATTCCACTAAATATTGAAAAAGACAATGAGAAATTGGATTTTCAGAAAAAGAGGTCCCTTTTCAATGTCTCAGTGTTAGACTTCATGACCCTGTCCACTCATTTACTTAAAATCAGTTGTGTCAGTCCTCGTCTTCACGTACTTCATTGGAGCTTTAAAACATAAAACACGCACAGTAAAAAGTCATCTTGACCATTATCTTCTTACTTCGGCTCCCCTCATCTTCACCAATCTTTATCAAACCCACTCCCTGTCTGTAGAGGATTTACACCACTCTTCAATCTCGCACCACCACCCCTCCAGCCTAACCCTCCTTCCCCTCCCACCATTGCCACCTCTTCTCACGAGTGCCATGTTAATCATACCGTCGTATATGCTGCAATACAAGATGCGTTTATCTGCGAGTTAAGAGTGTTAGATAAAGCCAGGTTTAAACGCACGAGGTGGTGATGTTCCTACACTTAAGTTGACAAGTTTAAATATACACAAGCTAGCTCCTGATAACGTAATGTTCTCCCCTATTCCTCGCCTCTGTCAAATGAACGGTATGACTGATATGCTTGAAGATTTGAACTTTTTACGTTGAGGTTTATAAGAGGCTAATAGACGTTATGTGGTCCTGATAACAGCTCGCCCGGTGTATTATCTCTTTGATTCAGATATACACCGGTATTGAAATATGTTTTACTTGAGATAGTATTATTTATGTGTTTGTGTTTTTAAAACATGTCCTTGATTTGATTCCATGTGTTGTTTGACATGTCCGCTTATTAACATAACATTGAAATGAAATATTTTTCAACATTTGTCTCTTTCAGGTTCCATGTTAACACGGTTGATAGATCTTATCATAACGATAAACAGCATCTGTTCTTGTTACTCAACTTAACAAAACTTAATGTGCAGGGATAAAACGGATATCAGGTATACTCACCATGTCATGGTTGAGCATCAAACTAACATACATTGTCTTAAAGGGGCAGTAGCACGTTTCTTCGGTGAAATAAGTCAATGAAATGTATTTGAAAAATAGTTTCACTAATAGTAAAACACCCTTCTCTTTTCGGACAATAAAGTTAAAAATGAGTGTACATGGCTCAGTTAAGCCATGGGAATCGTTTTTGTCATTCAAAATAATAAAATGTGTTCACAATAAAATGGCCGCCATGCAATTTTTGCTTTATACGCAACACCGTTATTACTGCTACGGATAATTGGCTTGTTTAGTAAGATGTAATACGCTCTAAAGTAAATATAAATGACATAAACTATCATTTTAAATGGAAAAGTTGAAAACTTAAAATTTGCAAAAAACGTGCTACTGCCCCTTTAAAATGTGTCTCACCGTGGTTCATGTGTACTCCGTAACAATGGGACTAGAACATACATTTTGAATTATACAAGTAACTTGTAAATGTCATTTCTGTCCGTCAAAGGTACATGTATATTTGGTCCTCACAACTCTTGGTCTACAAGTATCAAGGATGGATCTACCTGATGAATGGGCACGAGACAACCCACAAACAATGTGCGAAACAAATAAAGAATACGTTTCCATTGCGTTTGTCTTGTATATACCCACTTCTAGATGTCTTTGAAGAACTTCGCCTCTCCTTTTCCCATCTTAAAGGTACATCCATTGTGTTGTTGGGGGTCATATATTGCAAATGTTATAAATGGTGTTACTTTATCGAGAAGTACCGACTATTGCCGAAAACTACCATTTTGATGATAGTCAACTAAGTATATTGAAGATATGACGGTATAGTGGCGATTTCTGATCGAACCGGACAATGCACAGCGTGTGGCGCGCGTCAATGAGTCAAACGTAATTTTGGAATCCTTTTTATAACAGACAAAAAGACAAATTTGAGTTGATAATGTTAAATAGGTCACATAACTACTGTGCATGTAAATGGGACGTGCAACTTCGGTTTCTGCACATGCATAATGATGTTACTCAATTTTAATTGGAAACTAGTAATTATGATATATTTGGCGATCGGGGATAACTATGCAAGCTGAGTGAATTTATTTGTATTGTTGACAGCACATATGGTGAGTTGGAACGTATTTAAGCCAATACATTTTATGAAACACAATGGATGTACCTTTAAGTTGTGACTTATACGCAATCTATCCGATAACGAAATTATCATATAGCTGTTGAGTCAATTAAACTGAAGTGAAGACCCCAGGCAAAGACATCAAACCCAACAAAGCTGTTGACGACAATTGTGTTTATTGTTGACACATCGCTATAGACATTATGTACAGGAGCATACTGACTGATTGACAGCACGCGATGAGATCTTCTTGTACTCTACACTAACATCACAACATTCACAACATTCAACTATTTACATTGTTCAATAAATACCTCAATGTTGAACAAACGATACACATCGTCACTCAATATCTCAATGTTGAACAAATGGCACATAGTGTTCAATAAATACCTTAACGTTAAACAAACGGTACACAATGTTCAATAAATACCTCAGTGTTGAACAAACGGCACTTAATCATATGATGTAATTTAGTTACATCAATATATTTACAAAACAATTACATTTATTTTAAATACACATGACAATACAATAATCTGCAAAACGTGAAGTGTTGATCGAATCTACCTTTAACTTATGTCACCTAATGTCACAATGACTTACTATATCTCTTCAAGATCATAATCATATACAAGTCTTGTTATATGCAATTATTTACAAATGATGTAGTTTTACATGTATTTACAAAAGTTGCATATTTACAATTATTTACAAATGCACATATCTACAGGGTTGTACACTAAAACTACTTTATCACGTATTTATCAAGTTCATTAAAGTCAACGAATTAACTACATTTACATATATTCAAGCATTTTGTTTGTTAAGTGTTAACTCAAACTTAATTTGGAAGGGCGTCTCAGTGAAAATAACTTTTAAAATTAACCTTGGTTATTTACAAATATTTACATAACAACATACATCTTCATACATACTATGTACATGCGAGTTCATAACAATTACACCTAAGGCCCCTTTCTCATGCACAAATTTACTAATGTGAGTAAATTTACTTATGTTGTAAATGTATATGGAGCATGTAAAAGTGTCATGGGAACGTATAATTTTTGCACTAGGAGCAAATTTACATCACCACAGAGGGTCATGTAAATGTTAATTTACATTTACTTCCTATGCAAATTGTGTCATGTATCAATTTATCAAATAAATTTCCAGATAAATGAAGAATCGGGGACATGAGGGAGTGAAAGGTGCTGATGAACACCCTGAAAAGGGCCTTCAGAGAATGCAAAAAGAAGAAGAGCACAATCGGCAAAGGAAGAACTCTTTGCAAAGTTTATCATCGACCCGTGGGCATTTTCCGGGGAATCGGACATACTTTTAAATAATGCCCGCGGGTCATGGTTACCTCCCAAAATTCTACATGCCAAAAATTCTACAGGCCAAAACTCCTACAAAAAGTAAATGCAGCATTATGCAATTACCTATTTTATAATGGAAGAGTCCAGTATGTGAATTGAGTGTAATTTGCCAAACATTCTACAGTTGATGGAGAAAGTCGCTTGGGGTAGAGGATTTTTGGAGTAGAGTAGAAGAAAAACTGGTCCAGCTTATGGTTGAAACATTCATGAAATTGATTGGCAACCAAGCTTTATAACCTTAAATGACTACTACTCTTATTACCTTATCATATCGGGGTCATATTTTCATACGATAAACATGTGACACAACCAAACCCTTGTCTTCTCTTCTGACCATACTCTCTTTTCTTGAACAAGACCCTGGACAGGCCTGTACTCAGAAAATAGGGAAACCCCTTCTCCTCTTGGAGTCTTAACATCAAGCAATCTGGCGCTAGAATGAATCTATTCAGAAATGTTCGTTTATATAATGTATAACATGGCTGTATGTAATTGACAAATACAACATATTGCTTAACAACATGTGAACAGAAAGAATATTTACTACTACACGTGTATGTATATTTATATAGTGTGTAAATTTACTCATGTATGTAAATTCGCGCATGAGAAAAGGGCTTAAATTCATTACAGTTGAATATTTACAATGTCGTGACATCACCAATACATTAATTCTCTAACAATGTCCTGACGTCACCCAGAATAATAATACATTAGCTGAGAATGATATAAACATCAAAGTTATATTATCATAATATCGATGATGCAATGATGAGACAATAGTTCGATTTTTGGCAAGAAATATAAATTACAATAATTTGTTATATATTATAGATAGGTAAATACTATAGATGTTCCAGATGATCGATACATTCTTTGATACCTCCAATTTATCAACATCGTTGATTAAAATAATACTTATCTTGGCTTTGTAGTTTATGTGGTTGATACTTGGTTGATCAGACTGTTATCGAGTTATGCAGAACAACTCGCAAAAGTGACTACAATGTATATACAATTACAGCTATATCTACATTGCATAATGTACAACTATTTACATGCAGCAACTCTAGATAGTGTTACCTAACATGTATATTATAAGATTTGTTTTTAGAAGATATTAGTAAATAAAATATATTTTACATTTCCTGAGTTCACTTTTGTCAATTATTATTGTACACCATAATTTTCCGATTCTTGACTTGATTTTTTCATTTGTATCCTTATGTTTAGAAACGTCACGCTTGATATGGGAATATGAGATCATGTACTTGGACACTTTAAATGTGAGACAATGGTTCTCCCTCTATGACATTGGAGGTAAAATGAAGGTATGAGTGTTCAATTTCATTTCAATACAATGACATATATAACATTACGGTTTTATGAATTAAAACGTCGCTGCCACTTATGTAAGATTGGATTTTGATAAGACTAGTTTGCTGGCATTAAATTAAACTTTTAATTTACAAAATGTACACAATTTTCAATGCTGTATACATAATGTTCGAGATCAACAATATTATAATTTACACCTTGTATACCGTATTTACATACACGTTGTCACACAATGAAACTGTATATAATATATACAAATTGATTAAACATCTGTACATATTTACATTTCAGAATTACGTTCATTGTCAAACATATATATCGTCCACCTTTTGAAGGTCAAGGTCAAATATGACGGCGTCACCACACTTCAGGGACACCCCGTCTACGCTTGCGCGCTTCAGGGTTTCCTCTTCCGAGCTGTCACTGCACCTGCGCAGATCGTGCCGACTCTTGGTCTTCATGAGGGTCTGACAGTCGAGACCAGATACGTTCTTGAAGGAGGATCTGGGGATCTTTACCACGGGTTTGGTCTCCTTGTTCTTAGGCAGTGAGGTTCTCGGTCTCTTGACGAGAGTCGGACTGTCTGTCTCCTTCTCAGTCTTGATGCTCGTCCGGGGCAGCTTCTTGGGTTGCCGGAGTTTCGGGACAGGGGCTGGAGCTGGGGCTGGGGCTGGGGCTGGGGCTTCAAAGCGGAACTCAGCCTCCTTAAATGGACTCTCCGGTTCTTCTTTGATGGTATCGAGGCTGCAGTAGTCGGCGTACAGGTCGTCACTGGGCAAGGAGATCTCGTCGAGGGTAGGGAGAAGGCGGCGGGACTGGAGGGTGTCGTATCTGTCTTTTGCTTTCAGCACCACGCTGTATTCCGGTTCCGGCGGACTGCCTTCTTCTACCGGTTTAAACTTCCGCTCGCATCCGCTTCCTGTGATTGATTGGAAATGGTAATTTTAATATGGAAAAATTGAAATGAGTTATTGGTCCATGGTTATGTTGATGTTTAAAATGCTATTTCCACTTACTTCCTACTCTTTTAATTATTAATGATGCTTACTATGATGCTGGTAGGGGAAGATAAAGATATATACTTGAAATTACCTTCAGAAGAAGACATACTGTTATATTTATAGATTATGCAGATGACCGAAAAGGAAATCATTAATGCTGATTATTTAGTACGAAAAATAAATATTAAGTTATTTTTGTATAGATAACCATCCGCAGTTAATACAATATTGTGTAGTTTATATAAATATTTTTCTCAAGACATATAAAGACTGTATTACTGATGACGCCGATTGCATTGATTTTTCGCATATCGTCGTGATTAACGTTGATTCGTAATATTAACCAAGATGAAATTGACACTAGGGTATTACCCTTCAGAGAGGTTGTCTCGTTGCTGTGGTAATCATCGTCACTTCCGCCTTTGCCACTATCACTTCCGCTGCTTGCACTTCCATTGCTGTCTTTTCTCATCTAGAGGTTAAAGAGAAGAATAAATTATAAAGCAACGTATATTTTGTTATTTAATCTCAAGCTTATCTAACGTTGATTTTCAGTGCAAATTTTGTTTCAGATCATGAAAATACAACATTTGAAGACGTTTCAATAATTAGTAAGTTCACTGACATGCTCTTACTTATATAGTAATATTGTAAGTGCAATATGGAGATATATTGAATATGTTTATATTAAGATGAAAAGGGAATGCCAAGGATACGAAATATATGTGGCATAGTTCGAAGTCAGATATTGATAATAAAACAAAATAATAATAAAAACACCATATGAAATATCAGTAAAGATTTCTGAATAAACTGAGATATATAATGTGTTTTTTAAAATGTCATCAAACTATATTTTGAAGTGTTTTTAAAATATAAATAAGGCTCTACACAAGGTTATAATTCGGTATAATGACTATGGTCAGGAATAAAAAATGCAAGCACACTTTTCACATGACTTGATGAAAATACCTGACCTCTTCAGGTACTATAACGTAGGATATATCTTCACAGATCACATTATCAGAAACGTATCAGAACACGATCAATTTCCCTGTAATTTCGCTCAAGTGAAGCACTTCAAATGGCCAATATCATTAACACTAATCTCAGAGTTAATCCCGGATATTTCATAGCGTTACAGAAAGACACCTAACTCCTGCATTTACTACAAGATAGGATAATCTCTTGAATATTGGAAAAAACTTCCAGTTGGTAAAACCCTTTTAGCTTAACGCCCGGATATGAAAACATGAACTTTTAACCTCATTTTCGATGTAATGTTAGCACTTTCCCCCTTCACTATCGCATCTGGATATTTGACGTATACCTGAATACACACTTGAGCACATATCTATGCAGATTGATAGTTTCAAGTGCTTGTATTCAATTGCAACCAATCAAAACGCGATTAGCTACACATATTTATGACAAGGCCCCCCTGTACGTGTAAGCTAGCTTCAGTGTTGTTCTACGTTGCATAGGCTCGTTTCCGTGGCCTGCCAAAGTGCAATAATTCCATAGACTTTATGAGATGTCTTTAGCTCAGTTTGGAGTGACATTAAACCTCACTTCTAATAGTAACACATTAATGCATTGCGTGACCCGACGGCTTTATAGGTAATGTTGTCCTGATTAAATTTCGCCTTTTAACACTTTAGTGAGTTTTATGTCAAACATTTAGCTTAAGGGGTTTGATAGAGCTGTTAGAGAATTAAAATGCAGTAAAAGTTTAGACGCGTGTGATTTACTTATTGTTCTGTTGTTTCCTCATCTGCACCTGTGTTTGTTGTGGGTGATTTACCAAATACATTGTTGGACTGTCTAAGCAGCAAACACAGAAACAGTGAAGCTCTGTTTGGGAGACGAATCATTGCAATTGGTCACGATATAATACTTTAAAGGGGCAGTAGCAGGTTTTTGGAAAAATTTAATTTTTCAAATTCCCGATTTAAAATGACAATTTATGTCATTTATATATACTTTAGAGAGTAAAACATCTTATTACACAAACCAATTATCCGTAGTGGCAATAACAGTGTTGCGTATAAACCAACAATTGCACGGCGGCCATTTTATTGTGAACACATTTTATTATTTCGAGTGACAAAAATGATTCACATTGCTTTACCGGACCATGAACAATCATTTTTAAACTTGATTATCTAAAGAGGGAAGGGTGTTTTACTATTGGTGACATTATTTTTCAAATACATTTCATCGACTTATCAGCGAAAAAACGTGCTACTGCCCCTTTAAACGTTTAACTGAATAACGAGTAGTTTCTAGCGTGAAGAAAAATCGAACATTATTTTTCCTTAGTTTGCTCAATCAAAGCTGATTTTCTAAATACAGTCTCAATTCAAATATTTATAATTAATGTTATTTTTTTGCTACTTTTAACAAAGCAATTGTTCAACATATTTAGTACATAATGAACACGGTATAAACTGATGTGAAACAAAACGTCACCACACCTTTAACAGCATAAAAGAAACTCTGTAGCTATATTTTGAATTTTTTAGGAAGCATATGTATTTATTATAATATTAAATATTAAATATTAAATATAATATTAATGTTAGATTGCATGCGTCAGGGTATAATATTTCTATCTTTATGTCTGTTCAAATACACGTGGGGTGCTGAAATCGCTTTTGTAAATTGCTTTGGGCCAGAAATTTTGTTATTTAATTAACAATAATGAAATAAGAAAATGTGATGTATACTAGATGTAACATGTCTAGGGCTTGTGATTCATTGTCACATCATTACTGTTGCATTATAGCAAGTCAAAAGATATTGTTTTTATTCTCATGAGATATTCCAAAACAGCAATTGTTTAAAAGGTGTATTTCTTCGAAAATGAACAGATAATGTTTCCAAAATTTACGTTAGCTTCTGGTTTACTTATTTAGACAGCTCTGTTGCATTCACTGGTGGAATCATATATCTAGTTTTATCCTTGGTGATTTTTCACTTGAGTTTTAAACATTATTTACAACGAATCTTTATTATTTTTCTCACAAGCATTCCTCCATCCGAAGACACGTTATTTGGTGAACATATTTTTCTGGTTTCACTTTGAATTCAGACTGATGTGAATTAGAATTTTAATGGTAAGCCAAGGGCCAGTACATTTATCTGCTTAAATGCATCCTTTCTCTCTTCAACCAGAATGGGAGAAGCTTAAAGTATTGTTCCCCGGCTCTTATCCCTGTTAACTCGTCTATCTTATGAACAGGGGTCAAAGAAACTCACCTTAAAATACAAATCGCTTTCATATTTAAGCCATTTTTCAAACCCAATGTCCGAATGCACCCATTATGCGACAGGCTAAATTAGCGATCATTATTTTTGCCAACAAAAACTTATAACTACAATGGGAGCCGTGAAATGAGATACCCTAGAAGGGATATTAAGGGGTTTGCTATAAAGGAGGGATCCTTTCTGGATGGGTGGACAACCCATAAAGACTTTAGGGGATAAAGCAGGGAGACTGGCCCCCAAAACGAGACGGGGAAACAAGGGGGTCCTTACATTCCTCGGTCCTTATTACACCCCCTATGGTAAGATGGGTTTTCGTGAAAACTTGGAATTGTAAATAGACGGAGTGGGAGTTACCCGTTGTGCTTTACAACTGAAAGTAAAATGTATCATTACCCGTGTCATATCAGCGATAATATACGAGAGTATACACTGTAGTTATTGACTCAGGGAACGCTACAAATCATTCACGCTGATTTTGGTTTAATAACTGCATTCGATTTTCATTTCAGCCTTTTGTCCTATCATAGATACACGTGTGATTTATAGAGAAATAAAGCAGCGTGTTATAATGTGTCTGAGGTTTTCAGTTTATGTACCAGCTTGAGAGTAAAACGTATTCAAATAAGTAAATTATCATATAGTCATTTTTTAAATAGAGAAAGACATGATGTATTGATGTATGCACTCGCAAGTACATCTAAATCGTCTTAAACATGCAAATGGATTTGCACTCGTTGACATGACTCGTTGAGTTTCTATTATACGGGGTGTTATTTAATGTGTAAATTAAAGTGTTGAAACTATTTTTTTTAACGCTTAAAGGGGAAGTAGCACGTTTTTTGCAAATTTTATTTTTTCAAATTTCCCATTTATAATGATAGATGATGTTATTTAAATTTACTTAAGAGGGTAAAACATCTTATTACAGAAACCAATTATCTGTAGTGATAATGACTGTGTTGCGTATTAAGCAAAAAATGCATGACCGCCATTCTATTGTGAACACAATTTATTATTTTGAATGACAAAAAAAATGTCCATGGCTTTACGGAACCATGTACACTCATTTTTAACTTGATTTTCGGAAGAGAGAAGGGTGTTTTACTATTGGTGACATTATTTTTCAAATACATTTCATCGACTTATTTCAGTGAAAAAACGTGCTACTGCCCCTTTAAGATATTCCATTTACATATTGAGAATCGTGTCATTGCAATCATTTTAGGGACATTTCTGTATGGACTTAAGCACGGGATTGATGCCATGGAAATGTTTATACTATTTATCGATACCATTTGATTGATTTGTGCTAAAAAAAAATAACACAACATCAATGTTGGGGAAACAAGTCTTGCTAAGTTGTAATCGCTAAGATTCTCATGACAGTAACATGCTAAAACGAAATCTCTGGATCTATTCCCTACAAAGTCCTACATATCTGTTCCTATATTGTTCCGGACGACAATGTGAGCATATACTGGCTTCAAGGGTAGATCAGGAAATCGTATATATTTCATCTGCCTCATACCACTCGGACAACTGTACTTAAAAGGTCAACTACGCCAGGAAACGGGCCGATAAAGAAAACTACAAATGAACATATTGTATCTAAAGAACAACTTCTGCTGTGAAAGCAACAATGTGATGATACTCAAAGCAATCGCTCTTGAGAACATACAGGTGATCGCCAGTGTTGCTAGACAACTGTAAAAACTGCAGTCTCCTTGCATTTGTCAGGTTTCCCACCAAGTGGGTTTTCCTTGGAAACCAATGCTCGAGCATCTGTGGTCAAGAATACGTTTTGCGATGCACATGATAACAGAAATGATATCGCTCTCAAGTGAGTTAAGTGTCCCTGTCGGGGTAATGGCTTTTCTTAATCCGGCATAAAAGCCGTAACGAGGGACGATTTACAGGGCTGGCTTTAGAGGAGAGCACCGAGCAATGGAATGCATCTTCTGCGCATGCGTGACTAATCTGACAATTGGCAAAGGGAGACAATGGTATTAGAAAAACCCTTAACCCTCTTGTGAACTTATAGGTAATGGCTTTCTGGGAACATGGATACCACAGAAGGTCTTGTTGTGCTATTGATATATTATCGTCTTTCAAAGAACACAATATCGAGACCAAATGTCTTTTTGACTACCATCGGGTCGTCTTGTGCAGTTTGATATCTACCTTCGTGGAATCTTTTAGACGAAAAATATTAAAGTTAAAGATATAGATTTGCGAGATATTTTAAATTAGGGTAATTAATATTAAAAAAAACATATTATGAACTTCTTCTTTATGTATTGATAACATTTCTTGGTTATTTCCTGACCCTTTCATCAGGCCCATTCATTGAAGAAGCGGTTGCTTAATACAATTGTCTCAATCAATACTTATCAAGTTGGCTAAAATCGAAAATATTGGTTATGTAATTTTACTCAGTTATATAACAATAACACTTTACCTTATTTTTGGTCCAGTTGGGGTTGGAAGTGACCTTGTCCCCTGCATTCCAGTTGGACAGAAACTTCCATCCGTATGACACATGACTTGTCAGTTTTGGTGATGAAAGGGGCTGCTTTTTCGTCTTCGATCCAATAATAGTTATCTCCCCTTCATAGGTGACGTCATTTTCCCGCGGTTCCACCTTCACGTGCAGTTGACGTTGCCTTGCTAATGCCAGCGTCTTCTCCCTGTCAATGATCCGGACGGTAGCAATGATGACGATGACGACGACGATGACGATGCCAGTCAGACAACCAAGGGCTGTTACGATAGTAGTATTCTTTGAGCCTTTCTCAAACGAGGTGAACAGCGCAAATATTGTTTCATTACTTGCAAAGATTTCAACGTTCAGTGTAGTGTTGGTACTGAGGGATGGGAGTCCCATATCGTTAACAGTAAGATACAGCATATACACCCCCACATCATCTTCAGTGAGACCTCTAGTTAGAGTTAACTCCCCTGTCTTTAGATCCAGTTTGAACATACCCTCAACAGCACTATAGGGGAAGTCTCTGAGAACATCTCCAGTCTCATCAATGTCCCTGTTGGGCACGACATACACGGAGTCCAGTACATACTCCAGGTAGGAGTTGTTGCCATAGTCCTGATCCACAGCTTCTATGTATGCGAGTGGTGTGTCCGTGCTCACTGTGTGTGAGATGTAGACAGTGTCGTTATTCTCTATCGGGTACATTATTTCAGGGGCATTGTCGTTACTGTCTGTTACATCAATGAATACTTTCGCAGTGCTTGTCAAAGCTTTGTTTCCCTTATCCACAGCAACGACTACAAACTCAAAGTGACTTTCAACCTCGCGGTCTAACGGTCGTGTGGTAGTGAGTTCGCCATTTTGAGAGATGGAGATCGGGAACTTGTCAACATCTTCAAACATTAATTCAATATTGAGAAATATTTCTGAGTTCTTTCCCTCGTCGAGGTCGTAGACTTCAAGATGTCCAATCGAGGATCCTCCACTTAAGTTTTCCTCAGTCTCAAACGAGTAAATAGTCTGGGTAAAGGTAGGTGGACAGTCGTTTACATCTATAACATATACAGTGACTGTGGTGGTAGTGTTATGGGAGGGTTTGCCCCCGTCTGTGGCCAACACCTTCAGCACGATCTCGGAGTTCTCTTCCCGGTCAAACGAAGTCAAAGCAGTTATCTCCCCTGATTCTGAAATGTTGACTCCAAGTTCCTGGCCTTCTACGATTGAGTATGATACGTGCCCGTTCTTTCCCTTGTCTGAATCAGTGGCCTTGACCGTGACCAATGGGATGTTGGGTTTGTTGTTTTCCTCAACTATAACCTCGTATTTTATTAACGTGAAGGTCGGGGCGTTGTCATTCTCGTCGCTCACTGCCATGGTGAAGTTCTTGGTGATGTTTAAGGACGGTTTGCCCTCATCTCTACACAGTATGTGACCCTCTACCTGTTTCTCCACATCTCCGTCAACAAAGCGCTTCAAGATAATTTTGTACTCGTTCACATCAAGGGGCTGCATCTCAAACGTGGAGCTGGTTATGGAGCATTGAACTACGCCATTGCGTCCCGAGTCCGGGTCAATAACGGCCAGGTGGGCGACTACTGTGCCCAGTTGGAACGTTTCAGAAATGACTCCATCATTCAGAAGGTTTAGGTTTAACACAGACCGGGTGTTTTCTGTGTCTTGGATGAATATTTCTACTTCGCTCTGTCCCACTAAGGGTGGTGTATCTCCATCTACACATTCAATCACAAATTTTACAGTTCTACGTTGAATCTTTGATAAAGATGAAATGACGCTTATCTCCCCTGTTCTTGGATCCATGTAGAAGAACTTCCTAGCCTCCCCTGCCTGAAGAGCGCTCAGACGGTAAAACGGCCGCCAATGGTCCTTACTATCAGCGTCAGTAGCTGTTACAGTCAGTACCACATGGCCTGCAGGAACTACTTCCTTGACAGTGGCCTTGTACGTTTGAAGAGGAAACGTCGGGGCATTGTCATTAACATCAGTCACCGTTATGTTGATCATAAGCAGACTCGACATGCGAGGTGTACCGCCATCTTTCGCCATTAGGTACAGCCTGTAGAATTCTCTCTGTTCTCGATCCAAAGGTTGCTTGATAACCAGATTAACTACACTACCGCCATCTAGGTTCTTCTTAACATCCAGGCCGAACACCCCGTCAGACTTGAGGATGTCGTACGTCTGTAGAGAGTTAAGACCCGTGTCTGGATCTATAGCGCCTTCCACCGCAAACGTCGAGTTGACCGATACCGACTCTGATATTTCCAGACTTACAGATTTAGATGGGAACTTTGGTGAGTTATCGTTGATGTCTAATACTCGGATCACAACTCGGATCTTTTTGAAGAACTGGAACGAAGCCGATTGGGCAACAACCTCGAGATCAAGAAGACAGTCGGTTGAAAATCCGCATAGTTCTTCACGGTCAATTCGTTCAATGGCGAATATTTGTCCGTCCATATCAGTGATGCGGAACTTTGAGGTGTGAGGGTACCCTTGTGGCAGGAAGCTGAAGCGCAGTGAGTCCACGAGTTCCTTGGTCTTGTTCTGCTCGGTCTTCAGGGTCTTCGTGATCGACCCTACAGAGACGTTGATTGGTTGTTCTTCGATTAGGTCAAAGGACACGGTCTGTACGAGGTAGGCTGGGGCTGGCACCAACGCAGCACATAGGAGTAACAGCGAGAACCTGGGTGGACACATCGTCATTCTTTGATGTCGTCACAGCTGAGATCTGAAACAAAGGTTTCGATTTTTATAGAATGATAAAAAGATAAAACTTTAGCTTGATTCAAATTACTATTGTTATTGAAATTGTTAAGAAACACATATGAATGAAAACTATACATTGTAAATATATATATATACTCGGAAGTTTATTCCTTGCATATAAACGTATATGTTCTGCTGGACTTGACATACTATAGCATTTGATGTATTCAGCTGCAAGCTGCTCAGAAAGAGTGTCCACTTACTTGTGTATCCTAGTGCAAATATTATGTAAATTATTTTTCAGTGTGACTTCAATAGAATTACACCTAATCCAGTGACAACGAATCACCCTATATCCATACGTACAATAACCAATATCAAACTTACCATGTGATGGTCAAGTCATTGGTGCCTGCATGCTTTAAAACTTTGGCAAAATTAAATACATGGGAGGGGTAAAAATTTGAAAATTTTCGAATAAAATTTTTCATATGGATTCAATGAGAACAAATACATAACACATACATTATGATGGTATAAGATGATATACATGGTGAATGTTTGATTCAGTTGATCACTTACTGGGTAGTTTAAAGAAGAAAATAAGAACTGTAGTTCAAGACAAGATTAACCCCTGCAGAAACTGTACCTGTTCACTAATAGGTATAACATTAGACTATGTTAACGAACTTTCAACTTTCTCAACGAAACTGCAAACTGGTCGATAAACAGTTTTCATGTTGATACGATGCTTAAACAAAATCTTAAATAGCCTGATATTTATACACTAAAATGCACAAGGATGTGTACGAAATTTTTGTAATACGCTGCACATTGAGGGACTAATTCGAAATTATAATATAATGTTTGAAGGTAGGATTTGTTTATAATACGCTTTTCGGATGCATGATTTTATTCAGTAAGTAAGCTCTCTAAGCATTTATCGAATTTATTACATGGATTAACCATTACTTTCACATGACATTCATCTCGTAAATTTTAACACTGATAAAAGTCTTCAAGATGTCATTCAACTGAAAACAGGAGTGAAAAGATTCTGAGGAGTTTACAATTTCAAAGGCTTGCTAAGTGGCTCTCTCTCTCTCTCAACCATGGGTCAACCTAATTCTACATCGATCATCTCATAGACAGGTCTTTTGTGTTTAAGAATATGCAAAAACCAGTAGAAATATTTTAATTAGCTATTATAAAAAGTCAGTTTGAATTTGTTTTTTCATCAAAGTGTTGTTGATTCTCAACACCATTGAAAATCGGCTTTGTCTGACTATGAATTTACAAACTGAAATTGCTTTTGTTCTTTACATTGTTGACCGTCCCACATTACAGTGTTTAAGCTGAACGTCGCACATTACAGTGTTTAAGCTGTACACTGCATCGTAAATCCGTAGTTTCTGTGCTAATTAGATTCTCGTAAGGACATGATGGACAGAAGTGTTAGTAATTGAAATACAATACAAATCTTGGGAAAGCTTTTGGACAGTGTCCGGTTTCAATCAAGCCAGTCGCCAGTGTCCACTCAATCTCTCTGACCGACTTGATTCGTCGTTACCCTAGTTAGCTCTTCTGTCCATCACCTTCTACTGACACCTAACCCGGTTTACATGTTCTAGGTAAATACCCCTTTCTTCACCATTATCCGCCAGACTAATAGTCACATACAGTCATCATTATCGACTGAGCCCCTAGCAAATGTAACTATTATTATCTTCTAACCGGCAATATCTATACACCGTATGTTTATCAATACAGGTAAACTCAGACACCTGTGATGTGCGGTTTGTTTGATCTGGTCATGTAGATTACAGGTAAACTTTATTAATATTGGTTTGAGCAGCGTTAATCATGGTGGTATTGTTGGTTTATAGGGTCGTGATTATTTGCTCTGTATAGTCGAGCACCTCTGTGTACGCTCCTTGGTGTGGAGACGGCTTGGAGGTTCATCTCATATACATATGGTTTACAACTAGTAGGTACATATTTACTAATACCTCTGTGGCATTAAGTAGCGTCATAGTGTCATATTGTAGTATGTTTACTCGAAACGAAATACCAGAACATATTTTAACAATTAACTAAATGTTTTCAAAACTTACGATGATATGCGTTAGGCTAAGATCTAAGTTAGGCTAAAACTAATGGCAATTCTATATGACAATCATGTTTGCAATAGACACATTTTTACACAAAAATCGTTTATAAGCTTATTTATTTAACAGAAACTCAATCTTGTTGCCTTTCATGACAGTAAGATTAACAGTAATAGTTGTGGAACGAGCCTATGAGACCCTTCTAACTGTGTAGGTATCCATACAACTACTGGAGTGCTCGTTGGTGAGACTATCAATATACGAACAATATATATAGTTCAGATTTCGGACCGAATTAAATACTCAACAACTGTTTTCAATATGATTATGGCAAGATTTTGCTTGAGCCTCTTCACAATGTGTTTAAGACAACAACTAATATGCGTGTATTATTAAATTGTCAACATTGTGGGTGATACATGACAAAATAAAGGAATTTGAGAGGAATATTTAAAGTTATCGTTTAAAAGGTGTTCAACAATGTGTTTGATCTCCACAGACATGACAATTCCGAAATCATTTCCCGGGAATTCACATTCTCTGGGAATTGATTGTGAAATTGCTATGTAACGTTATGAATAACAAATAGTGGATTTAGATTGAAATCTAAGAGCAAATTTGTGAAAAGCCAGACACTGAAAATACGTTTACATACCTTAATAACAGCATCGACATTTAACGCACGCCACTTATGAAGAAATTCAAGATTTTGAAACATGTTTAAACCCGGGAATATTTTATTCATGAAACTAGACGCTAAAGAGAAATTCTTGGCCTGTTGAAATAACAGATGAGAGAACGCGGATCAAAATACGACCTTTCGGTAGCAGCCCTACCGCACAAACTGACCGTCTGTCTACACGTGTTCGAGTCCAGTACAAATAGTTGGAGTGAAATCTACATGTTTCTTATCCACCATCTCGCACCTGCTTTGAACTAAACAAATACAGACTGTGATATCTACCTGATATCGACAAGACCTGCTTATTGAGCTCTGCTAACATATTCCATTGACAATCCGCATTAACATAAATGTACATGGGTGTTTACAAGGAGGTTAGACTTAATGATGAGCTTGTATTACAATATTTGCTGACATCTGATATGAAAAGAGGGCATCGACACAACTTTTGTTCTGTTTGCTCTGTCCATGTGGCACATATTTGGCTTCCCTTACTCTTTATTTGGATCTCCCATTCTTTTATTTTCTGACAAAATGAGGTTCAAGTTGAACTCTGAACGAGGCCTGGATGACATGTGCTCGATGGAGATCAGCTGTCAATCACCTGTCAATCGGCCGTGTAATGAGCGTCGTGCCCAGTGAAATAGGTGACTTCCTATTGTAAACATGTTATGGTGTATATTTCCGATTACCTGCTTGACTGTATGTACTTAAATATTCATATAAAGTTTTAAAAATACGAATAGCATGGTTCATGTTGATTATGCTATATTTGGTTAAAATCGAGGATGATTAAATTATATTATGGCACTATATAGAATTATATATGTTAGCACATTTAAATTATTTAACGTTCTGGCGTGTTCATCAATTTTTAGACTATTATCCAGACCCCTTAATTTTTATTTTTTTTTATAAAACAACACAACATAAATCAGTTTAAAATGAACACATCTCAGCGGCTCCTTTTTATTTAACTGTAATTTTTTAAGATTTTCAAATTTTACAAACAAAAGAATCCTTTGAGTGGCGAAAGAGTAATCATATTCTCGTATTCATAAGCTTATATATTGGATTGCCTAAAGATTTCATTTCCATCTGAATACAAAATGTGTATAGCTAAATTGGGTTTTAATTTATCCAGAGCTTATACAGATTCCACATTTGGGTTCGTTATCAAACTATGCACCTTACAAACGTAGAAAAATATCATGTTATTCTCGGTGAAGAAATATATTGTGTTTCCTTTTCTAAATGATATGTTTGCAGGCTTTACCTTTATTGCTTGATAATCTGCCCTGAGTACGAATATATCTGTCTCCGTGCACGACAAACCTTTTCATCTATTTACACAAAACGAATATCAGGAGGTTATCAGGCTAGCACAATTTGGCCACCACACGAGGTCCAGCATCACATCGCCAACATAGAGATCATGGTATGACATTAATAGACAAATCTGGGTAATCCCCTACCCCGAACAGCGAGCCCAAATATCGATTTAAGCGACTACAATGTGATAAAGACGGCATTAGCAAATGATTGTCGCTCGTCTCTTTTCCTGCGCGTATTATAAATAACAAGGGAGGTAGATGATAGCCCTGTCGCAGTGATAAGATACTGACACGACGGGCAAACAAATGGGGTTTTACAGAGGAGTTCGCCTCTTATAATGCAGCCGACCAAGTAGAGTAATCTTTACAAATAAAAACGAAGATTTCGAAGAGTAAACAATGATATAAAGAAAGTCGGTTCGGAATGACCGTGGTCAAAACATGTCAAACAGCGTTAGCCTGACCTGTGGAGGTAGAGATATCAAAGATTCACAATCTGTCTATTAAGCCTAGGATGAGTTCTTTATTCCACAGGGAATGTTTCTAGACACGGGTTTAAGTCTAAGCATACCCTGTTATCCCTTCTGACAGCTATTACTAAACTTTTGGACTGGTTGATACGGTACGTTTTGGAGGAGGAAATCACGTATTTTCTGAACGTATTTGGTTCCTGAGCAAACTTTCCTTGTTGAAAACTTTGGCTTCGATTTTTAAGTTAAAAATTATTACAAATTACGAACATTTTTGTTTCAGATTTCAAGAAACTTCATCCAACACGAATACATATACAAAGTTGTATTACTGTAATATTCGTGAATCTTCTATCTCAAAGATAGTATTATATAATTAAAGACATCATGATCAAATAATAAATTGATTTATATACAAAGGTTAGACATTGTATTTTTTAAAGAAATATAAGCATATATTATATCAAATTAGTTGTGGTGATGAAAATATTACTGAACATCGAACTAAATTAGTTCTTCCTTGTGAAATTGAATGCCGGAAAGCCTTAAAGTCCATATTGCTCAAAAAGTTCCCAACTAAGGTACTGTAACAGTTTCCGGTCTAATAATGTATAAGAACTAGAACGGAACCCTGTAGCCGCACTTGTCGACCTTCACTAGTTGACAACCCCGGTGTGTAAACATATCATATCTAAACACTGGCTACTCACCGACACTATATCATACCATTTACAATGTTGTTAAAGATAATCCTTTTCAAAATTAAAAGCATATAAGCATTAAATTCTGGAGAATGATAAATGTTTAAAAAATAATTATTCCAACTTTGTTAGTCTACAACGATGATAAAACCGCTTAACATAAATAGCTTTTTTACGAAGATTTTTTTGTGTGTTCTTTTGTATAATACGGAATTAATTTTGTGGGATTTAAGTAAATCATGAATGTAAATTTTATAAACTAATTATTTAAAAAGAGTTAAAACAAAATATTAAGATACAATTTGAGGAGAAACACCGCTCTATGTAACGCTTTATGTTGTTAATGGAGGATATAAAAAAATAATAAAAGGAAAATATATTGCTTTGAACTGTGTTAGTACTGTTATTAATAGTGTTAATGTGAAAACGAAAGTATCCAATCGAATATCAAATTGAAACGATCATACTGTTCTTTAAACACACATTTATTTTATTTTTGTTCAAGGACATGTTTCTCAATCTCATCACGCGTGTATAAGTAAGTATTTGTATTTTTCAAACTGCGAAGCAACGTGCGTGAAAATCAATTACTTCAATTCGATGGTGGTTTTTTTAATTTCATGTTTAACAGTGCTCAAGTTTACCCAACAAGCTCTCCTCTTTTGAACCGTTTAATCAGAAACAGTTTTTTCCTATTAAAGTAAATTAACTTAATTGATTTGAAACCCAGCATTTGTCTGCACGATGTGTGCACTTGACTCTTAGTGTAAACCCGACTAGTTGCACATGTCACCTGTATATACCTGCAATCAACACACTGTGTGTATGCTTACTGGTCCGCTGCTCTCACACACTGACCACTATATATACAGAGAAGGGTGTCTGGTTTTGAAATAATTAAACATAAGCATACATTCTACTGTGTAACGTGTTCCTATTTTTTTAGATTTTAGATGTTTAGATTTATTGAATAATGATTCGGAGATTGACAAATTTTGCCTGATGTTGTATAATATTAATCACTTTTTTTCGCAACATGATATCGACATCTTATGCATTTTGAATTTATTCTTGGTGTTTTGAATGATCCTCATAAAGCATTAACTGACTGAATGAATGAACAGCATTAATCATTATTTAAAATGTAACAGGAGATTGAACAATCTTGTTTGATGTTCTATGAAATTAATCACATATTTATTTTTCGTGATATCGACAGCTTATGTATCTTGAATTAATTCTTGGTGTTTTGAATGATTTACATCAAGCATTAACCGATTGATTGAATAAACAACATTTATCATTATTTAAAATGTAACAGTTTATTTTATCCTCAACGACTACATTGCAGAAATGTGTTGGATAACATTTCATTCAACATGTTAACCTGACAAAACGATTGTTAGTTTTCTTCTGGTAGCTTTTCATTCGAAAATACCATTTGATGAGAATCGCGCTATATAAGATATAGTTATTGTCAAGTATAGCATAGTAAGTGTGTACAAAGAAACTAGCAGAATACCTCGCCCTCTAGTCTGATATTTAGCCTCTGAAATGATTTTTGTTTTAATTTCAAAATTTTGATAAAATAAAATAAAAAGGAGTCTCTGAGATTTGTTCATTTTCAGATATACTGAGCTCTGTAGACTTGCCTCATTGCAGACTTGCCTTTGCTCTTTAAATTTAAGGGGCCCATTTTTTCGAAGCTCTCTTAGTGCTAAGATAGTCGTAAGTCAATGTTAATGTATGGCACTTACGACTATCTTAGCGCTAAGAGAGCTTCGAAAATATGGGGTCTGGATGACAGACTACACGCTCACAAGCAAGTCAAGTAGTCCGCCTGAGGTCCTGTCCTGTGATAGATCCTACCCCACACAGCTCTCCCCAGCATGACCGTCGCAGGTATTTAGCTATTGTAGTGTGCAGATTTACACTGTCACCCACATCCCGTCCAGTTACCTATCTACTTGTTTATCTACCCTGCGCTACTAACTGTCTACCATCATTCTACATGTAACAATAGCCGACTCATTTAGGTAAATTAGATACGCTACAACAATGGCGGGTGCTAATCGTCTCCCTGTCGTACACCCCTCTCCCTGTCGTACACCCCTCTCAAATTGATAACAGTAGCGTAACGTAGTTGTAACGGTTTACAACTTCAACAATGTGACACTAAAGACTAAAACAATGCTGGTTCGTTGGACAAAATGGCAAAGGGTTTTGTTTTATCATTATCGGTGTTGTTATCATAAATTGTGGACACGATGAGGGTGTGAGTTAATTTACAAAACGTTGATAAAACTGACGTATATCTCAAATATGATCTCATATACGCTATGTTACATTCTGACATCACAAAAAACTGTAGACATACACGAGCACTTTTCAGTTGATCAACACTGTACTACCTTGTCAAGTGGGAAAAGTTTATCGCAAACACAAATATGTTTATAAAAAGGACATTAATGACATTAATAAAATTATAGCTATTCGCTACCTGTATGATGAAAAAAACAATTTGTCCATTATATATTATTAAGTAGTTTTATACGAAAGTTTTACTGAATATACATCATTATTTTTCATAGGTTAAATTTCGAAGCATTCGACATATACACTATGTTCGCAGCCATTGAAAAGTTACACCACAATCCCATGGATAGATTTATTAATCGCAATGACTTTGGTTTTAGGATACAGATATACGTTTATCAATAGACAGTACACATTATAATATGCATCAAGCAACATTTATGCAAAGCTCACATTCATTGATAACGAGTATTACCGATAGGGAAAGAGGGCAATTATTTAGATTTTTGAAAATTTTTGAAAGTTTAGCCATTACTTCGTCCATTCTTGAACGATTATGATTTTACAGTTGTTTCACCAATGTCAGTCTGATGGAAAATGAGGATCCTGAAAGATCGAACTAATGTTCTTTGGTGACTTTTATCCTCAATCCAGCTTTTACTCAAAGCGATTCCATGAAACTATCGTAAATTCTTCAGGGTGTAAAGGAAAGCATCCCTTCACCGCGAAGACGTTTAATCTCCCTCTAAACAGAAACATTGGTGGAATATTCCAACTTACCTGGTTACAACACACACGCTAAGACAAACGTATGGTGCACTTCCACTTTGGCTGATGCTAGTTCTCCAGTAATCCCTTAATCCAGAAAGGAACAGAGGCAGCTTAAAGGATTAGCACCTCCAATTAGAGAAGAGGTGGGATCTTTGCAGGTAATCCTAGCCCGACGAGACTGAAACGCAACTGCCTTCCCAACTTACGTACATCAACTTAAAACCTCCTTCGCAGGAAATGAACTTACGATCGATAGTTGAGTTTGGATTAATTTTAAGCTGTTTGAAAATGTCGGCCCGTGTTAGATAAAACAATAGAAATCCTTGTTCTAACTAGCTGGGAATCTCTGTTTAATGGCGCTTAGACCTTTGTGTAAATTTGCTCGACAAACAGCACGACAGGCGACCTGCTCCGTGCTAGCTGAACCTTGCGTCGAATTACCGTGGCACTTGTTTCTAAAAATGTTACTCTTAAAACCATACACGTTTAATAGAGTTTGATAGCTTTCTAAACAGAGAGCTGTTTGTTTTATATGGATAAATTTATACAGCGTCACCGCTTGGCTGAGATGTAATGATTCTACATTAATTTGATTGGTTACGATATTGATGGTAAACTCCGCAACTTCACCCCCGTGGTGTTTAGGTTTCGGCCTCGTGTGTCTGCATTCCCCCTTAGTGTATTGCATTAACAAATATACCTGTAGCAGGTGCTAATTGAAAGAAAACTAATGTTTGTGTAAGAAATTTAGATGGAGATTAATTTTAGATTAATTGACCAAGCATATTTTTTTCCATTATTTGGTTTTCACACCTGCCCGTCAACGCTGGCTAACATCGTTTGGAACATACACTGCTAATACACCTAGAGTCAAGTTTAAGATTGCTCAAACATGCGTGTTGACGTTACGTTATGATGCTGACGATGGCTTACGTTCATGTCTGGTTTATGCTGACTCGGCAGTTTATGATTTGAACATCACGTGTAACTTTTATGTTGGCTAAGTATATTCCATTAGAAATATTAGTATAATAAAATCAGATTCAAAATATTGTCACGTGTTGATTCTTAACAAGAAATGGTGATGTAATACATATACTTTTCAACAATAGAGAAGTTTAATATACATCTGTGTTGATGTACACTACCCCCAGAAAGGTGACGAGTTTTCACGAACAGTTATTTTAGACTTAAGTAAGCATTTTACGATTGCTAGAAAAATTTAGTTAAACTGGCCAAGTGATTAATAAAATCATATCGTTGCCCTATGCATATATATGAACATAAAACATGAAGATATTCAAATGTTTTCTTCCAACGAACGATATAAACAATAATTGAACATTTCAACCTGTTTTTTTTATTTGCCATATAAATCTGACTAATGTTATTATGTTGTCCAAAAGGACGGTGCAGAATTTACGTTGAACAGATTTCGGTTTTTTAGGTTATCCCCATTTTTGTATTCATGAAAATTGTTCAAACTTTCTAGAGACTTACAGTGAAACCTCTACGAATACAAATTATCACCAAATCACCATCACAAATTACAATTACGTAAATAATCTCACCCAAGTGTCTTCTGATATTAAACATCTCAAAGCGGATTTATGAAAAAAAAATCATATTTTACAACTTGCATATTTTACTGCCCTTAACAGTTGATATATATGAAACCAAAATACAGAGTTGTGAGATTTTATTTATCATCGTAAATCATTCTACATTACTTTTCGATGAGTAGTTTACAGCTCGGAACACACCAATGGCATTAGACTTCAAATGCGATGAAGTATCAGCATTGTGACGTCATTATGTTTATGACGTCACAATATTGTAAAAACACGTATAGCATGATGGTAGCGATTGTAAGAAAGTTTGCAAAATATAATGTCAAAAAGATATCTCCCTGAAGATATCCTGAGTCGTACACAAGCGATATCTCCCATAGAACATAGTTGTGGATTATTTGCAAAGTCGAAACATGCCATCATTGCTCTTGACATTGACTGTTCGCCCCGGCTTATTAGTTCAAGGGTTTGGTGCCAATGTGCCTACATCCCATTGTGCCTACATCCCAATGAGCCTACAGAAACTGTGTAGGCACTTTGGGAACTGAAAATACACCCCTTCTCAGAAAGTGGGTATGACCCGTAGATCAACAGTTGTTACCTAAGCAGATGTAAGGAGATTAGAATGTTAACAAAACGTAGTCAGTTCTACTGCTTAGATGTTCTGATGAGTTAAAGTGGTTAAGACACTGATTAGCTGTGTTAAGAAAACGTTGAGTAAAGAGCTTATCTTTCAAAATAAAACATAATGTTTTGATAAGTAATGTTAGATTGTTTAATTCTGCTCCCCACATAATGAGTAGAGAGCTTTGCTTTATTAAAAAAAACACATAATAATGAAATGTAAAGAAGAAAAGTTTTGATAATGAGGCAGTGGGGCTCTCCTCAGATAAACAGTCATATACTGAAACAACTTCTCAGATTTGTTACTGTCATCGTAGCAGGTATATAAGGTTCAGTGACGTCGACTTAGAAGGATCTTGGACAGAAACCACAGATGGACGAGAGTTTCTTTCCATTTTTGACGGTGAAGAGGACAAGATTTTAGTGTTTGCAACTACAGAGATGCTGGAGATCCTATCAGAATCTGACACTATATTCATGGACGGTACCTTCTTCGTGTGTCCTGTTCTCTGGCTGCAGCTGTACACTGTGCACTGTCTTGTAGAGGGGAAGATGTTCCCTGTTGCCTTCTGTCTCCTACCTAATAAGACCCGTGCGACGTATACCAGATTGTTTACCCTGCTGAAAGAAGAGGTTTCCACACGACTCGGTGTTGAACTGTCTCCAGACACTGTGCAGACTGACTTTGAGTGTGCTGCAATCAGAGCCGTAGAGGACGTCTTCCCAGGAGCTGACATCAGAGGATGTTTTTTTTCATTACAGCCAAGCACTGTGGCGACATGTCTCCGAGAAAGGTCTTGCTCCAGAGTACCGTGAAGATCAACGTGTACAGTCGCATGTGAGAAGAGCTGCTGCTCTGCCACTATTGCCAGCTGACATCGTCCAGGACGTATGGGTTGAAGTCATGGAGTCTGGACCAGATGGCGACAAGATCCAAGTCTTCAACGACTACATGACTTCAACATGGGTAGACTTTGACGCCCGCTTCCCTGTGAGAATGTGGAATCAGCACGACAACACTGGACCAAGGACAAACAATCATTTGGAAGGATATCACAACGGGTTGAAAAAAAGAGTCAAGAAGTCTCATCCGAACATCTACGAACTAATCGGGGAACTAAAGAAAATGGAGAGGGAAGAGCGTGTCCTAAGGAGGCAGTTAGAACACGGTGGTACCAGACGTCAGCGGTCAAGGGTATATAGAGACTTGGACACCAAGATCCAGAGACTGAAGAACCAGCTGTCCACAGGGATGAAGACACCGCTGCAGTTTGTTGATGCTGTGGGGCACCTAGTCAAATTGCAATGACATTGATTTCAAATAATTAAGTGCAGTCAGATGTATCAGTGTGTCTTCTTCAAAGAAGCATGAAATGTCATGAAATGTATGAAGTGAAGTAATATGTATCTGTTACTGTTTATTGTTATGAATTAAATTATCAAACCTCTCAAACCCATCAAATTTCTTTTTACTTATTTCAAGTGCAGTCAGATGTATCAGTGTGTCTTCTTCAAAGAAGTATGAAATGTCATGAAATGTATGAAGTGAAGTAATATGTATCTTTTACTGTTTATTGTTATGAATTAAATTATCAAACCTCTCAAACCCATCAAATTTCTTTTTACTTATTTCAAGTGGAATAGTCCATTATCAAATAGGTTGGATGAACCCAATACACAAACCACCCATGCATGTCTCTGTTTTGATAGCAGTGTAGGCACATTGGGATGTAGGCACATTGGGAACATGCCAGTTCAAGTGCAAGCATAGTGATGTAGTGGTTAGCATGTCTGCCTCTCACGCCAATGGCCCGTGTTCGAATCCCGATGGAGACACCAATGTAGGCAATGAAAATATCGCTGGTATGGGTAGTGATTGAGTGAATATAGGCTGGGTAACATTCACGAGGGGGCAGATGGACACAACCGTAATGGAACAATATATAGATAAGACTGGACCGTGTGAAAGATAACATCACACCTTATTTCTAACTACATATTGTGTATGTATGTATGTTCACGTGTTTCTTCAAACGGTGTCTTGTGTCCAACATATGCTCCTCTAGTATTACAACATTTCACACACAAAATTCGTCACGTCTTGTGTATTACGGACCATATGCGCTACAGCATTATTCTTTACATCAAAAGCATTTTTTTGAAAATGCTTAATCCTAAAACATCTTCGCCTCGTTCAGTCTGTATATATAGAGTTACGTTACATAGAAGTATGTCACAGCTGGTGTTTGTCCCCGGTAGAAAAATGGAAATTATGTTTCTGTTAGGATGTCAGCGCACAGTAGGTGTGTAGATTAGTGTTGTTCTAGGGTAGACTTATGTTGGCATTCCGGCTCCTAGTAGATCAATGCACGGTTCTATTCAAAACTCTTTATTTTCAACTAATTCTTTATCTTCATTTTTGAATTTAGTTCTTTGAAAGTTCGTTTCTCGATGTAATAGAAATTAATTGCAGGTCTGAAGGGTCAGAATTAGAAGTTTATGTTGCTTGAAGTCTCAGAAATCAAACGAAGTCTGAATTTAGTTTTTACATCAACTGACATCGTAATGCCATATAAATGACAATTATATATTAGCTACATGATTCTTATAGATTTCAATATTATAATTATAAAAAGTATTAAATTGCAAATAAAAAATACATCTATAGCTCTTGCCACTGTATTTCATGTCGATCTCAAAGTGCACAAGAGATTTGATAGAATTCCTGGTATTATTGAATCATTATTATCTATAAAACACTAGTTTGAAGTTCCCAATGTTAATACTTTTCACAGAGACTTGCTAATTTGTTTAGTGTGATCCGATAGATATACACTACCTGAAGTATGTCATGAAATGTTAAATACAAAATCCTAACACCTCCTTCTAGAACTGATTTTGAGGACGTTTCCACTTGCAATTTTTTTTTTATAATTGCACGCATAATAAAGAGACTTTAAAGGCGACTTTTTATTTTTATCTGTTTTATATTTTATTTGATAATCATAAATGTTCATTTCGGATATTTTTTTTATAAATTAGTTTGACTCGTGTTCGAAACCCATCCCAGTTAATCGTGTTCACAGAGACACATAGACTAACATATTGTCCCTGAAAAAGGTTAGATGTTTTTAATGACATTTTACTTTTTAATATTTTATATGAAATAAATTAAAAAGGAGACCTGAACAATATTTAATTTCAGCCTAGGCTAGACAACTAGACTGGCCAACATTTTCTAGACTTAAGAAAGCTCCATTTATTGTTTTCTTCAGGATCTGGATGACAGACTAAGACACACCATTCACATGTCACTGTATCCATCCTGCATGTTCAACAGGAGTATATTCACAACGCCTAATTTTCGTGTAGGCAGCAGGCCCTTGTCCCACGCGTCTCAACCTCACCCCCCCACAGAGATCGTTACACCGGGCCGCTCCGGTCGGGCTCACGGGGACAAGTGCCCGAGGGTAGCTAATCACCCCCTCCCGATACAGGGCTCAGGTCGAAGGGTCAAGTTTCAGACGTTGTCCCGAGGAACCTTTCTGAGTGAACCTCCATTCACAACACAGACCTCACTGAATGGGGCAGCTCGTCAGTTCAGACGGGCCCGTGTTAATATCAGTCATGATTGACATATGTAAATATCAAAAGCTATCTACACCTCGGCTCCTTTGATGTTTCATTTTTTAAGGAAGAAGATTTAACAAGAATGTTGTAATTAAGACATTTGTCGTGTGCTATGGAAATAGCCATCAACTTCGTGCCAGAATGATGGGGTAGGGTTTCAGAAGGCAGAACATACCCTCAACGTGTGTTTGAATTATTAGCACAGCTCACGAACCCAACTTACGTGTTTTCGAGCAAGCGGCTCGTGTTCAGACACTCTTTGATCTATGGAAAGATTATAATTTCACTCGCAAACAATCAGAAACAATTGCAATTTTATCTACACATCGGAGTAATTTCTGTACTTCAAATTACAATAGAAAATAACTTAACTATTGGAATTTGTTTCTAATTATTGCTTTGAAGAAGCCGACCCTTCAAACTCATAAGTCAGAGGTCAACATTTTGAAATATTAATATAACCGTCAAATTAGAAATTGCAAATATAACAACATTCTGTAAAACGTGACCCTCTTTCCAACGTGACGGGGAATGAGCTCACATGAGATCGGACACAATTTGATGTTTAAAAAATGAGTTCATCAGAGTATTATGTGATGTGGCACGATCCCTACATAAAGAAATGAAAACAGCAGACAAAAAAGCTGCACAATATTCCAAGCTTAAACAGTTGCACGGCGCATCAGTGTGCCCAACACATCACAATCAAACTAGTGCTTTATTGGCCTGTCGTGATAGGGTTCGCATTTAACGTGGACACATTGAAACATTTTGGAACTACTAAATATTTAACATAACAATGTTTTGAAGATGAAGCAGCTGATGTGAACGCGTTCACCCCCATGTTATTCTCAGGCACCTTATGATTGGTGCCTAGCATATAGGGTACTGACTTCTATGAGACATAAACTTTGAACACTACTTTGGTTCTTATTTATACATTGCAGTTATATTTGAAATAACCGACAAATTCGATTCAGGGGTAGGATAGTGGCTCATGCGTAACACCGACCTTAAACATATACACGATGATGCGATGATACGATGATACGATGATACGATGATACGATGATACGGTGATACGGTGATACGGCGATGCGATGATGCGATGATACGGTGATGCGATGATGCGATGATACGATGATACGATGATACGGTGATACGATGATGCGTGATACGGTGATATGGTGATATGATGATGCGTTGATGCGATGATGCGATGATGCGATGATACGGTGATACGATGATACGATGATACGGTGATGCGATGATACGGTGATGCGATGATACGATGATACGGTGATACGATGATGCGTGATACGGTGATATGGTGGCATGATGATGCGTTGATGCGATGATGCGATGATGCGATGATACGATGATACGATGATACGGTGATGCGATGATACGGTGATGCGATGATACGATGATGCGATGATACGATGATGCGTGATACGGTGATATGGTGATATGATGATGCGTTGATGCGATGATACGATGATACGGTGATGCGATGATCCGATGATGCGATGATGCGATGATACGGTGATGCGATGATACGATGATACGGCGATGCGATGATGCGTTGATGCGATGATGCGATGATGTGATGATACGGTGATACGATGATACGGTGATACGGTGATGCGATGATACGATGATACGATGATACGATGCACAATGAGATACATGCGCATGGTTTGAATAACATAAAATTTCGGTTTCACATGTATGATTTTTTTCAACTGTGACGATTAACAAGAATAGTTTGGATAACCAGGTGTTTCTTAACATAATGGGCATAACGTAACAGTTTCTGTTCTGTTTTCTTTTATCTCATTTTAACCTCTGATTAATAATAATAATAGTATAATTATAATGCACAATGCATGCACAAGGCGCTACACAAATATTACCCTGAAGGAACCGTACTTTCGGTGCCGCATTTGAAGCGCTCCGCGCGACCTTTTAGTTCCATACATGTTCATGTCCAGGTACCCAGCTGGGTGAACTGAGTGCAATGTGGACGTTGTGCCTTGCCCAAGGAGACAACACAGTATAACCCGGGCCGTTGGCGTGAGAGGCAGGCATGCTAACCACTACACCACTGTGCTCAACTCCAAAGTGATTAAATAATTTTAAAGTATTATTGCTTAGTCGTCAGGAATAATTTCAGATGTTATTGACGTCAGTATTATAAATTTGGTAGAATTGGGAGTGAAAGTTTTGATACATCTATGAATCATCATCTTTTCGTTTGAGTGATTCTGTTTATTGTAATCTTGAAACTTCAAATTCAAGCTCTTTCGTGACACTTTATTTGATAAGTTGATAATTTCGTTGAATCATTAAAAAGGAATTCACGCTTTTCTTATGCACATTTTTGTGTAACGCCAACATGGTACTATAGTTATGTCAAAATCACAGAAGTTCTAATCATTGTCAGTATATAGTAGGCCCGGTGATCGTGTGGTAAGCTGTTGGTACGGTCAATACTGGCGTTTTTTTGCCTTACTCTGAGGATGTGGGTTCGAATCCGCAAGGGATCTCGGCCCGAAAAAGTACCAGAATGAATGTACTATTGAATGTAGCGATATCCTAAATATAACCATGTTATGTTTGTTCACTATCGACATGGCAAGTATTTCCAAAGTATAAAGTAAATTGATTTGTCAAAATTTGTGAAAATTCTTACCTTAATAACCATAATGGACACAGAAGCAGTTAAAATCCAAATGCAGGCATGTTCTTCCGATATTAAACAACTGTCATTAACAAAGTGAACCTGTATCTGATATGATACATACATACATACATGTACATGTCGCGCACCTGGAGACAAGTAAGTCTAACACATAATCACTTGTATTGTAGGGGGTGTCTACAGATTGTCTACCAGTCATGCTATGCGGAGATAATACCTTTGATGCTTACATAAAGTGTAATTAAAGGTGTGAAGGTGATAAGACTCGTTAATGTGTTGATGCAGGTGTAATTAGCAGGTGAGAACCGATTAGACGCGCAAATTGCTTGTCGCGACGTATCGTCGCTTATTTAGCCGCTAATCGCTTTATGTGTCGTTATTCCGTCAGTGATCTTGATAATATTTATATTGAATCAGACGCTGTACAGAACGCATATTGTCAACTGTTCTTCCAGTTTGGCTTACAGAAATGGTTGATCGTTGGAATGTGTTTACAGAAAGGGTAAGTTGAAATGAAAAAGTTGTGTGTCACAAATAGATTCATCTGTGTGGCGTTTGCTATTTGTAAACTGCAGTTGTCAGAATATCGAGGCAACTAGATATTGATTACGCATATATATATATATATATATATATATATATATATATATATATATATATATATATATATATATATATATATATATATATATATATTGAAATAGGTATGTGGTATCAAACGTGGAGAAGTGTATAAGTAAATTTAAATAATACACTGAAGACGTATATCAACTTTCATAATCAATACTTTATATTCCTATGCATATTTCGGCTTCTTGTTTCGAAGCCTCATCAGGGAATGTGTACTATATATATATATATATATATCAATGTATATATATATATGGTTAGATTTTGTAATTAAGTGTCGCTGATCATATTAGATAATTAATCCGACTTGACGTGTTTCCTTTCTCAGTAACGTAAGCATTCAATATACGTGTAGATGGTTAGGTTTTTATTTTGTAATCCAATCAAATGACTATATATAAATAATGAATTCAATTATAAGTGATAATATTAGATCATAATGCGAAATATCTTACATATTTCTTTTCGAGATGTGGAATATGTAAATATGACACATTTGCACGCTTAGATGCTATAGGAACTTAAAAGTAGGGTTTTATCGGGGTATTTTTGTGGAAACGAAATTCAAGAGGATATTCCCGTTTATACTTATATGCTATTAATTCATGATTCATACGCGGTCGAATTGAAAGATGTTAATTAAGTCAATACTTTGATGACTTTACATTTCACAACTTGATAAAAATAAGCGCAGATTTGTTGAAAAATAAAAACAATGAGAATTGAAGCCATTCATCGGCGCTGCGAGTGGTTAAAACTTCGCTACGGCTTAATATCACATTGTTTATTAGTTTTATGATACGTTATGTGTTACTATGTGAATATCCTATAAGTGTTTATGTTCTTTTATTACAATGTTTTTTTAAATTGGGTTAAATGTATAGCGTGTTTTCATTTCACGGAATGCCAAGAAACCAAGATGGCGGAAGCTGCCGATAAATCGGTGATAGAACTTTCCCTTTAAACATGTCAAACAAAATGACACATGACACACTGATTTCATAGCAATAATCACAGATGGCGATGTTTAAAAAGAATATTGAAGACAGAATTTCAACTGAAATTTCGCTCGAAATAACCGTATAAATATAAAAATTCTCGAGTTTGAAATGCATTCCACTGACGTAAGACTAAAGAACACGATAACCTCACTGATTGTGAGTGTTCTCGATGACGGTCCCCAATACGTCGATGTGTGACAGACGGGGTTCAGTATGGATGATGTCCCAGCAGCAGAGAACATCTCCACTCCAACATCGATTCTTGGAGACAAAGTACAAATATTTCACCTCGTCTTTGTCTGAGCCCGAACTATTTGTCCTCTACTAACACGATGCACGGGACGTTATCTGAAGTTCGGGTTCACGTTTAACTGCCATGCAATTCATTGGAAGATCCGCGTTTCCCAAATCAATACTAAAATGTAACAACAAAAGGCTGGTGAGAGAAAATGCGCCCCTCTGCACGTCGGGACGAAACGCGATATCTTCCTCGGCTACTCGTGTAGGGCGATGACAATCATGGCGCATAAACCACCCGGCGCTATTGTCCGCCATGTTTGTTCTTCATTCAAGGGAAATAACTCTGTACACACGCGCCTCCCACCCTTAAATGGGTACGTTAGTATTAACTTTTCACTCTTGTCCATTTCAAATATACTCCTTTGTGAGTATTTCAGCGACAACTAATGACTATGTTTAATCATACTCTATTCAGCTGCTCCTGTGGTAAAGTAAACGTATGTGTGACGACAGGGACTCCCAACTCATGAAGTTTGTTCAACTAAAAATAACGCAAGGGCAAGGAAACATCAGGTGCGTTGGGTTTTTTCACAATCACTGGTCTGATTGTTGTCTCTCATTGCAGCAACGTAAATAGTTCAGCGTTGTGAGTGAATAACTCAACAGCTGCTTTAATATTCCAAGATATGAAAGAACGAATCCGTTATACACATCCAAAAACATCGCAGAATAAAATCGTTTGTTTATATTTTTATCAAAAAGCCAGAGACATATGAAGAAACATTCTAGCGATCTAAACTCTTGTTCGTATATACAGCTGCGTACCGAAAGTTTGTTCACCTGCATGTGCATCTAAGTGCAAATAACATGTAAATTGACGTCCATTGTAACATCAATAACATTACATGACAATCAATCATCCTATATCCATGAGTTAAACAATCATTGTCAAACGTATCCTATAATCGAAATTTGGCACGAGCAAAAGAGAGAAGGTGTCAAATTTTAGTAATTCTTATTTTCGAAAAAAATACTTTCATATTGACTAAATGAGAACAAATTCGCCATAAATACATTGCATGAGTATACGAGGAAATATCATGTATTTTCGACCAAGTTGACCTCTCACTGGATATTTCACGGAAAAAAAACAACAACAAAATGTAGTTCTGAAAAGATAGAATGTAACTGTTTATACTATAACATAACAAATTAGATTATCTTATGTAATACTTCACTGTATTTTATAATGCAAAAATGCAAAGTTATCAGTCTAGTTTTCGCGTTGATACGATGTTTCAAAGACATGCCAAATTACATGATGTTTGTACTTAAATACACAAGCAGGTGAAAAAACTTTTGGTATATACGCAGCTACATGTATAGTAAAGATTATAAAATTTTATCTTAAGAAAAATATCAAGAAAATAAATTTGTGAAAATATATTATAGTTCTTTCCCGTCTCTATCTTCGTCTGTCTGTCAACTGTCTTGAAATATTTCTTTTGCATATATATGGTATATATTGATAGTTCTTTTATCCACCCATGCAGTTGCATCGCTAATGATATATAGAATTGAATTAAAATGTTAACGATACAAATTGCTCCAGTTTGCTCCAGTTTGACTTAAGCTCCGATTGCAACATTTAACACTTTTCATTTCACCAACATCATTACATTTTTGTTGACCCTTGTTTTATGATTTCAGGTATAAAGTATGTTGGTGTTTGTACATTAATCTAATCAACATCAAGTACGGATTTGTTTGGAATATATTAAACTGTATAGAAAGAAAACGACTGCACTTATAGGTCTTCAAATGTAAAACATTTTATATAAGCACATGTCTTAGCATGAAAGAAAACATGGAAACTCATTGCTTAAAGTTACACGATGACATAATAAAATAAAAATTATAATGTGGCAACGAATCAACGTCTATGAATTATGTATTCAACCTCTTCAGGCTTCAGAGAAATGAAAAACATGGATGGAACATGTTTATACTTTACAGCGGTCTTATATACACGAATGTATTACTAAGACAAAGTATCACGCGCACCAAACGAACACGGATAATAACAAGTTAACATATATTTCAGATGTTCGTATAGAATTATAAGCCGCATTAAATATTCTAATAGTTTGAATGAAATAAAATCTTATGAGAACACAAACTTCTCTTTTTTTTAAATTGCTGAAATATACCATGTCACTAAAGTATAAGCATGCGCCGGAATTGAACGTCATTACCAACAGTAACTGAGAACATGTAATGTAACGTACAGGAATCAAAGTGAACTTTAAAGGTACATTCATTGTGTTGTTGGGGGTCACATATTGCAAACGTTATAAATGGTGTTATTTTATCGAGAAGTACCGACTGTTACTGAAAACTTACATTTTGATAATAGTAGACATAACATACTGACGATATGAAGGTAAAAGTAGTGATTTCTGATCGAAAACCGGACAATGCACAGCGTGTGGCGCGCGTTAATAAGTCAAACGTAATTTTGGAATCTTATTTATAACAGACAAAAAGACAAATTTGAGTTGATAATGTTTGATAAGTCATATAACAACTGTGCATGTAAATGGAACGTGCATTTTCGGTTTCTGCAAATGCATAATGATGTTACTCAATTTTAATTGGAAACTAGTAATTATGATACATTTGGCGATTGGAGATAAATATGCAAGCTGAGTGAATATATTTGCATTGTAGACAGCACATGTGGTGAGTTGGAACGTATTAAAGCCAAATAAAATTTTATGAAACACAATGGATGCACATTTAAGGTTAATGCATTCCGGAACAACACTGGTATGGCGCATTTGATTTCCTGCAAACGTTAATGACGATATGTTAATTACTGCAGATGAAGGCAATATTTACCTGTCCGGAGCGTCTCGTCAATGTAAACAACAGCACAGGTAGTGACAAGGAGTGTTTGTGTCTCATCGACGGCCTCATCGTCTTCATTACACAGATAGCATGTCCACCCGACGTTTATACTTACATCTCTCAGTCGTGATGGTTTATGTTTCAAATCGGGATTTGTTTTTTATGGGTAGATTTGTGAGGGATATTTTCAAAGTGTTTGTCGTGTGTTTCGTGATGGATTAGCCTCGTCTCTGACAGTTTTATTGTTGTTTGTTTTGTTTCTGATTTTATGTTCGTCCTTGATTGACAGGTATAGGTTTCATCAAGCGATGGCAGGTGCGCGTTATCATATAAGATTCCCCAACGTGTAAAGGTTGGGAGACGATCTAGACAATACACGTGTATATTGTCTTCCTCATGCACTGCACATTATTTGACCAACAAAACGCTAGGATTACTCCAGCACATCGACACGCAAAGATCTGGATGTCTCAATTGTGTATGAATTCCCTGCTTTTGTATGGGATGAACTTGCTTAGAAACCAACAGTGAGTGTGTCATCCAGCTCGTAAACAATACTTTAAAGGGGCAGTAGCACGTTTTTTTAAATTTTTATGTAAAATTTCCCATTTATAATGATGGTTTATGTTATTTATATTTACTTTAGAGGGCAAAACATCATATTACACAAACACAAAAAACGGTGTTGCGTATAAAGCAACAATGGCATGGCGGTTATTTTATTGTAAACACATTTGATTATTTCGATTGATAAAAACTATTCCCATGGCTTTTCGAAACCATGTAAACTCAATTTTAACTTGATTTCCCGAAGAGGAAAAGGCGTTCTACTATTCATGGCATTATTCTTCAAATACATTTCATTGACTTAATTCACCGAAAAGAACGTGCTACTGCCCCTTTAAACATGACTTTGTGCCGTTTGTCAACCTCTAGCAAGTCGAAATTGGTCCGATCATCTGAAAATGTGGTGTCTGATTAATGTATACACGTACCTCTTTCATAAACATAAGCTATTCTTACTGATACTGCCATATTTCAAATATTCGTTTTGCTTCAAAAGTAGCCCCAAATCCATTCTAAATCGCAGAGCCGTAAACATACTTACTGCAAACTCTATAAATATTTCAAATAAGCACAAGTCAGTGCACAAGAACACAATGTAACTTTGTAACACGAAACGACGTAACAACCTGGTCTGTCTCTATGCAGGGAGGGACAGGGCACGCGACTATTGATATAAGGAAATGTATGATAATGAATTTGCAAAAGAAATGAAACTGTTTGTCGTTCTGTGTTTCTGATTTAGAAGAAATTTTCAGAAGTCAAATCTGCAAGTATTGCCCATTCACAGAGCAGAATCAGGGCTAACGATACGACACGGAATACCAACTTTCTCAAACACTCGAACATTCTCATACACCACACGTAGTGAAATTGACAACGATTCGTTTGAAGTCGGCCCTAAGTACTTGATATCAGTAAGAGGATGTTAATTGCCCGTGTCTCTTTCTGCTCTCACGCTGCTCTTTATCTCTTATACATGTTCATAATCCATAAGCCCCCTCAACGCCTAGCTGACTTCAGTGAACCCCCACTTTTGACGCTGCGACATTATCACTGACCCTCTCAAGGGTTGTAAGCAGGGAGGGTACTCGGGGTAGATGAGAGGGACGCGATTAAATAAGGAGGTTTGGCTGTTTATGGTATATTTGGTCTTATAGCCGACTATAAATCCTTTATCATCGCTTGGATGTATTGGGTTTTCGATGTCATTTGCACACGATTTATCATTTGTCTTCCTTATTGGCGTTAACGACATGTAGTAGTAGAATGTAAGTTATTGACAGGGAACTCAGTAATGTGGGTAAAACGTAACGTGAGAAGTGAACGCTGAACATATCGTAAAATTGTCATTTACTTGTATATATTTCATCTTATAGATATGGTGATTACGGTGCCATCCTTTTCTATTCATTATTGTTCTCCAATGACGGCTTTTAAGTCATTATGTTTCTGTAAATAATTTTGTACAGCATAGTTTAACATATCATAGGTAAATTTGATGATCATCTATTGTTTTGATTCACAGTTTATTGTCATGTGTACATTATCAAACCGGAGCTGGATATTCCAGATAGATTGTGAATTATGACGTGAACATGTTGGATATGTTTTGTATTTAAGTTATATATCTTTATACATACGCATAAAGCAGAAAGAAATAGTTACATAATAAAATAGTATACATAGAAACAAAACGTATAACAGAAGAGCAGTAACTACAGACTAAATGTACACGTGTTGATTATATATATACGTTTGATGCATACTTACTTATTTAATTCTCTTCGTGCCTTGTGCACATAAGGCCGCCACTAAGCGTTTGATGCATATACTGTGATAAATGTATAGTTTTGTTAGTTTGATAAGTTAAATATATTTGACAAACTTTCTGGGAATTTGGTAATTTGATGTTTTTGTGGGAGGATGAAAAGGGATAAAAGATATTAAAAAATATATATATATATATATATATATATATATATATATATATATATATATATATATATATATATATATATATATATATATATATATATAATGAAATATCAGCAATTATAGCTCTATAAATTACCAAGTTTATGGCCCGGGAAGCATAAGTGATTGTCTCCCAAGTACGGCGAGAACATATGATTTACTTAGATTGGCTATTGATTATGTCCATTATTGATTATTGTTACTTTCCCCCAATCCAGCATGGCGTAATATTGTTCTTTAAAGCTATCACTTCCTCTGAAGAAAATCAATGAAAGTCAAATATACTATATTTCATTTGGGTGTATATCTGTCTGAATTGAAATCATGTCTTATGTACAGTTTCTGATATAATTTGATTAAACTTTGTTATTTTTTTTGTGTCAGAGACCATGTGAATATGTTCATGTGATCTTCGATTATGCGGAGGAAAAATAAAGTTATTCATTCATTCACAATTCATTCTTTGATACATAGATGCTGTAGCAGAGTATCCAGGAATACTATTTGATATCATTGAAAGAGCATGTACAAATGGAAAATGTACGTTGTTTCTACAATTGGGATTTTGCAGCCCGAATAAAACTAAACTCACGGGCAAAAGAAAGTATATCTTCTTTTCAAACAAAAAATATTTCTGCCGGATAAACTCGGTTTTGAATGTTTGTGATGAGGATATATCTCGTTAAGAGATATACACTATTTAATTCATGAGAGTATGATACTTAATATTTTATACCTGTTCAAGCACACATAGGGTAAATAATTTTGGGTATTTAAGGTAAAAAGTTATGAATTTGGAAATTATGTTAGTACAAGATGGTATGGACATAATGCACTTCCGTTGACTTTAAATCAATGACATTGGGTAGCATCCCATACTGCCTACAGTCCCAATCTGCCTACACCTTATAACAACATGTTAAGGTCCAGTGATCAGGAAGTCAGGGTTATATGCTGACCTGTTCTACCTCTAAAAATGAACTCAACCAAATGATCGGTTCCAAATATCTTTATTTGTCAACTGATTATTTGTAATACTAAATAAACGGGTTAACAGTTTCTGTTTAAGTAAAGAAAACATGTCAGTGAGAAGATGCCGGGATTCAGTTGATCCTTCTCTAACATGAATTTTATTATGCTAAATTAACATGTTAACTGTTTCTGTATAATTGTATGAGTCAATTTAAAACAGGTGTAAATTTCATGTCCCATGTATTTGCTGAAAAATATTAGGTATTGTTACTCTATCAATTAGTTAAAAATAATAAAGACACATATTTCCTCTACTCACTAAACTCATTTTCTCACAAATATGTTCATAATATAATACATGATATAATAATGATAGTTTGTAATTTTTTAAAAGAAGTCAATTATCACTGTAATCGTTAATTGAACATGAATTTATTGATGATTCACGATGTCCCTGTGGTCATGCGTATGAAGATGCACAGTCATCATTATCTATTCATATGTCCAAATTATACACATATCCGCCATGTAAGCTTCTTTTATGTTAATGGTTACGACCTAAATACTGTACTATTTGGTAAAAACAACCTGTCAAATCATATTAATGCACAAATAATCCAGTCTGTTCATAAGTTAATTCTCTTAGCAAACGCTTCTCATGAATATCTCTTAAAATGTTGTGTTTTTCTACATCGATGTTCACATGTTGATGGTATTGATTATGTAATTATCCTGTTGTATTGGTCTTTTGGGGAGAATCTTTTATATAGGGGAAACCCTGTTTATCGATCCCCCTGTACCTGAGTACCTGAATAAATATTGTTTAAACCAATTTCTCTCCTTGATATTTACACATTTGTTTTAAATTGACTCCTATAACTACAGATAAGCTGTTAGTAAAATGGTTAGTAGATGCAAGAATGTACATACTCTGACATGATTATTTGAAATACTAACTAAACAGGTTAACAGTTTCTATATGAGTGTGACTCTGTCGTGATGTTAGTAACTGGAAAATGGGTTGTTCCATTATGCTATGGGTAAAAAATCAGTTCCCAAACTGCCTACACTACATTTTGTAGGCAGAGTGGGATGTAGGCAGATTGGGACTGTAGGCAGTATGAGACCGATGACGCATCGTTGCTGTAGGACGTCAAAAAACAAGCCTTAAAGCCATATTCCACTCCCCTATCTCGCCTGGTTAAGGAGATTTTATAACGACGATTTTTAAAAAGCCGTGTTTTTTTCAGAAATATGAACAGATAATGTTTCAAATTTACAGACAAAGTTAGTTTGCTTTTAGAGACATGGTGTAACTATGATTCAATCGTATTCATCACTCGTTGATTAAAATATATTGCGTTGTTGTACCTATACTTTCTTTTGCCCGTGAGTTTAACTGCAATGGAAGTATGCTCGTACATCCTGACACCAATATCATCTTACGTGTACACCCTGTAACGATACTGACATGACAGGGAGTGTTGAAGAAATGAGAACATGTCGATGATTTTCCTAAAACTTTGCTTCATAACTTTAAATTATTTACATCTCATAAATTTGAATTCAAGTGCAAATGTGAAATTAGTATTAGTAACGGCTGTTGAGTTTCACCATTGACGACATGAACACCACTGGATGTGTAGACAAGTACAATGTAAGTTGTAAGGATAGTTGTTGGTGAATAACGCTTGACGTTAAAATTGACGTCATGAAGGGGAAAGATGTGTGTGATTTCATCAACTTGATCATAACAGCTATGAATCCTTTATTATAGATTTGGTTCAAGTGGAAATTAGGTGCACATTGTATTGTAGCATCTTCTCACATAACAGGGTAAACTGCTCTTTTAATAGTTGTCATAATGTGTCTCAGTGATACGACCAATAGTTGTGGATGCCCCATAAAGCTAGCCTAATAATGTGCTTGAACGTTACGGTCTGTCTCTATAGACACATGGCTACACATAAGTGATATTTGAGTGCAATATATAACATGAGAAATTTCAAGCTTGAAAAATTAAAGGTCCCATTATTATTCAACCACCATACGAAGCATGTTCATGTATGAGAGAGAAAGGAAGATTTTATAACGTATTAATCATCAATGAAATTTCACAAAGAGTTTTTATAGAGATTTCATTTAGAAAACAAGAGTTCGTGTCTTTGTAGGCTATTGTGGTTAAATCATTTCAAAATGCTATACCTACATTAAAATGTCGAAATGTGTGACCCGAAGAACACGTACGCTAGAATTGACACGGAGACATAAATCGTTAATCTGCTACAATTATGATGTCAACAGACCTGAAATTTGACATAATAATTGTTGCAAAATTGAAAGAGGATACAGCAAGTCGAACCTCAGAGCTTGTTCAATATGTAACCCGTAGACCATATGATATGTAAAGGTTTACATAGCGGTTTGAGGTACAGGCGTATGACATAGGACATAGAACACAGCGGCAGGGTCAACACTGTAACCCGACGCTTGGAGTCAAACAGTTAGATGGTGCTTCAGTATGTCGGAATTAAGAGGCGTGACTTAATTAATTAAGGCCAGGTGATATCGGGGAAACTGGTTACACTCAGGGATAATCCCGATCTATGACAGGTATTTGAGGAGACAATTAGGATAAATATGAGATTTAATCATCCATGAACACAAGTCTAATTTTTCAGACGCCGAGTGAAGGAATGGCCGGACCCCCACTGGAGACCATCTGCGCGCAGTGTGATGTATGTACTATAGTGGTACGTACACACTGGGGGATTCGTTATCATATTGGTCAATTTTGGTCCGAGTTTAAGCCCTTGCTCGCAAAACGGACTGATTTATGAAGTCAACACTTATTTCTATATTTGAACCGACAAGGGTTAATCTCTTTTTGCCAATAACGATTCTTTACTGTCAGAAGATCGGATGTCCTGTTTTACCCCCTAATGTGTCTGTAATTAGTGCACTACCCAATCTCCTGAACATTGTCATCAACGTAGGATGTCCACTTGCTTGACCATAGGTGTCCATTCCGGGTGAACCTTTCAATGGTCCGATTAACTTGCGCTCGCCAGTGTCCACCTAAATCTCCCAGGATTCATAGCGGCGCGGTACGCGAATGTCGACTCTTTAGCGAGTTACCTCCCCTAGTGTGGCAGATCACACAATGGTGGCTATTGTGTGAGATTTGGCGCGATCTGATACGAGAGTTGGGATTGACTGTCTTTGACATTTACAAATGGTATTATTTCCAACGATAATTATACATTCTCCAAACATGACAGAAAATTAATGTTAAAGATAAGATCAAGTAACACCAAATCTGCGATTCCTTAAAACAGATGTCAAGGATATGGGAGTGGCTCCTTCAGTACTGACGTTGTGTAGAATAATCTCACGTTCACTAAACGCATTTCCATTTTATACTTCGAGATTAAAGTTACATGTCAGGTCGTTATAACAAAGAGGTAACTTAGTGATAGCTTTAGTATGAAAGATGTGATACGTCATCAGCCTTTTTCGTCATAAGAAATAGTTTTGGTTTTACTTTATTTGAAAAGTTATAACTTATAAATCATACTTTCAATGACCTTCATGTGTGTGTTTCGACATGTGTAATAAATGACATATTGATTACAGTCAAAGTCACTACAATTTATCACTCTTATTATTAGAATTCCCAGTGTGTATCTTATAATTATATTGACCTCGAGTTTATATTATGAAGGAATGCATGTTTTAATTTTATTTTTGATCTGAGAAACTTATGCCTAACCATCTGTATTAATCTGTATCTGTATTAATGTATCTGTTCATCTGTTTAACTTCAAAGTCTCTCGTGTCCTGTCTTGCCAACGACCAGTTGGTCACATTTCATATAAGATGAAATTTTAGTTTTTGAAGGTCATTTGTATGTGGAATACAAAGAGGATATTTGGCTTCTCTTGACAAATACCATGTTTATCTCATCGATTGAGGTAGAAAGCCACTCGCGATACCGGTAATATTTAAAGTTTCTATCTCAAGAGATGAGATAATGATATGGTATTTGTCAAGAAAAGAAAACATTTCTATTTATTATATGACCAAATCCTTGCATATTCACCGAAATGGACTTGCATTTACGTCAAGTCGGCTCCAGAATGAGCCTGTCGCCTCAGCAACAATGTGACGTCATGAACGTGTCATGACGTCGGAGCATTGTTTTATGACGTCAGGTCATTGTTATATCAGTCACTAGTGACTGATAACACTTTCCATTGTTATTTTCACTAGTGACTGATAACACGGTTTATTTTCATTGATAGATCCCGGTATTTCACCTGCAATCATATAATACAAAAATAAAGCAACGTCTGCATAACGACTTCATTTTGGCGACGTTTCCTAGTATATGCTTCCTCCTTCATCATGTGAATACTGAGAAACGACGTGTACGAGTATATGTCTTCGATGCTGAAGTTGTCATCCAGATAACTAATATAAAATTTACTAATGGCAATAATTATTGGGCTCCACCCCGGAAATGTATGTCAGAAAACATAATCATGAATCTAATCGTGTGAACTTTACCAACTCTCACGGGACAAGACGGGAATGTACCATTACCATACGACGACGTGCTATAAGATGATTTACATCAGCGAACATCCTTTTTTCGATATATTTCATGTACTTTTCAAAGTTTTATTATATTTGTACAGTATTCCCTGGTGTGTATATATTCCTCATTTTACACTAAATGTAACTATTGGTATTTTGATCTTAACTTCAGAATGATATCGTAATACAATCATCTTACAAGTCGGCAAACTGGTCTGATAATCATCTAAATTGTCTTATAGGTTCAGACTGAATTGTATTTAAATCATCTGGGAAATTTAAAGAGGATGAAATATTCTGATAGTTATCTTAATTGTCCCATGGAGAGAGGCACTGAGAAAGTAATGGTTTTGGGTAACAATTTCAAGTATTATAAGCTATTTTAACAAGGCTTTCTTTCAGAAACAAATTCCCCATAACTATTCACCGATATATTGCTTGTTATTCCCCTGTCCCATTCTGTGATCTTGTTGCTTGAAAACAAGTTAAAGGAGAGTTTTGTATCTCTTGCGTACCTATGTTTGCCATAATATCTACCTGTCACCGGCCCCTGTGACCATAACTCACAAACATAACTAGCTATGTCGGGGGCGCCGAGATGAAATTGCGGGTTCGCGTTTCTTGATTCCAAGGGAGATAACTCGTACACAGACAAACTGGTCCCGGGATCGCGACGGGGCCCTATTATCAGCGGCGCGGAAATTAACGGGGAGAGAGGTCACAAAATCATAGTAATTTTCATCAAATCACATTTTCTCAAAGAAGCCCTAAGGTTTTTGCCAGGAGCCCAGAGGGAGGCAGTGTATAGTATAATGGAGCCTTCCTCGCCGACTTGTATTTAGTATTGTAACCAATCATATACCGGCATTTTATTGTGAGAATATTTCCTGAACGAGTTGCCAGGTTTAGACAGAATACGTTTAATATCGACAGCTGAAAATTAATGTATTCAACACGAATAGCAACACGTAGTTTTTCAAATTGTTTGCGAATAGTACAGTTTGTTCCGTACTCTCTCAGTTCACATGAACTTATATAATTTGATACTTAAACCAGTCTGATTAAAATCGACGGTTTTCCGTGGAATAAAAATTGCAAAAAAGTGCATCTACAGGGACACGAACTCATATCAGTCGTAGGTTCCACGCCATACCGTCCTTGTGGAGGCGAATCTACAGAACCTGTTCGTATCCCGGTAGATGCATAATTTTGCAAGTTTTATTCCTCGAGGTCGATTTTAATCAGACTGATACTTATACCATATGGAAGCTTCCTGCAAAATTTCAGCCGTGGCCTTCGTACATTGACATAGTACTGTACTGTACTGTACTTGAATTTTATTTCTTCAATGGTTATTTTTTTTAATTAATGACATCAAACACTATCCATCATCAAAATATGTTTCCTTTTCTTTGGTCGGATTATGTCTACTTGAAATCTCAAAATACATTACATCATCGTAAAACGTTACAATGTTTTTACCACCCTCACATAAATAAATGAAACATTACGTTTACACAGAAGTGATGTAATTGTTTCAGCAATAACGTAGATAAAATGTAAAACTATTTTTATAACCTGAAATTTGTAGTTTCCGGAAAGTATCTAACGTCATGTTTTAAAAGAAAAATTTGCTGTAAACTATAAAAGAGTTGGTAACTATTGGTTGCAAGCCAAATTTTATGTTGCCATATTTGAGTACTATGTTAATGGTACAACATTAGTATAGATACCATATGTGCTTTTTTCATGTTGTCAATTAGTTTGTAATCAATGTGTCAAATGGTGTTAATTTCATCAGCGAATCATCTCGGCACGTGTGTCTCATCCAGCACGTGCATTAGTGAAATGTATAACAATACACCTTGTCAGCGCCTTCATTTACACTGATTTATAGCCAAAGGTAACCGGTGATAATTTCCATCATGTCAATTACAAGAACAAATACGAAATATAATTAAACGTGTCTTTAAATTCAGGTGGTTCTAGATTTGTTAAACAAGGCGTAAGATACCATCAGCGTGCACTCCAAACGACAGGGATCACACAGAGAGCCGGGTATTCATTGGACGTAATTTGTACTTGTCCTTCAGTCTCCTTGCTCAGTCGCGTCTGTTGGACTAAGAGTGACCAGGGTCATCCATCAGCTCAGGTGTCGCAGGTGATGGTCACTCTATTAGCATGTGGAAGTGACCACTGTCCACCCAGCGTCCAAAGCATCACTTCAGGATGTGGAGGGAAAGGGGAGAGGAAGAATAATTAGCAGATTGCTTTCAGGTCCTCTTTGCTCGCCGTCTGACCTTGGTGCTAAGCGCTTTGGTCTCTCCGATTGATTCCAGTTGATTACAAACAGATCGGGGAGATATTTACATTTAAAGGCCTTTCGGTTGTTATTTGACACCTGGGAATGAGCGAAACTATATTCAAAGAAGTCATTTTAGAGTGTGAGAAGTGTTGAATATATCTCCAGATACAAGTTTCTCTGTGTTTGTTTACAAGGAATGACAAGTCCTCTCCATCAAACTGAATTGGACGGAAGCACGTGGGTGTGGGTGGGTGTGCAGTGTTTGGTCTGGGCATGTATGGTCTGTGTGTCTGAGTGTGAGTGACGTTATCCAGACACGTGTAGAAGTGTTGGTTTACTACGCACCTGCCTCCTTGCATGGACCGCGTGCTTATATTTCCATGTGCAGTTCTTGGCAGTAGGGTAACATTGAGTTACTTGTATCTACTTTATTTCAATAAATGGAAACCTAAGAGAGTCAACTATCCAGGGCTCCGTTCCATAACAGCGAGCGCTTATAATTGATCATTGATCGCTCAATGTTACGCTCAAGTAGCGTTCATTCTCTCCTGAACGACACGGTGCAAAACCTCAAAGTTCGCTCGCTTTGCTACATTGAGCAATCGCGTTCAGGAGAGGTTTTTAAGTAATCACTAATTAGGCGATCACTTTGAAACCTCTCTTGAACACGGCCCGGAAGTTCATGTCCAAACACTCGCTTTCTTTCAGGATGCACGACAAAATTGGTGATGCACTGCGCATTGTCTTTATATCTACAAATGAAGTTACACTAATGTCTACACTATATGCGCCTGTTTGTACGACGCCGTATGTTGTTAACTCTTATCAGTGACTATCAACAGACGCAACTGTTCAAAATGTAACGATTTCAGTGACACTTTGAAGTGAAGCAAACGGCCTGTCCAGTTGATACAATGTTCTTCCGAAAAGCTGCTATTGTTCCTGTTTGGTATTTCGGAATCGAAATCCGACCTTCCGGGTGATACGCAGACTCTCTATTAAATGAGCTACATCTCCTCGTTTAAAGTGCATGGTAATCATAATGAATTTAAGAAAACATTTAATTATCCGTTCACTCACGCCCCTGTGACGTTGTGAACATGTCTGTAATGCTGTAGTTATAAGTCATGCACGGTGTCGGACTATATGCATTTTGGGTGACCGACATGTTCATGTTTTATCATCTGCGTGAGCAACTCGGATATACCGAGTATTGAAGATATTGAAATGGGAAGGTCTCTCTGCACAGAAAGTTTATTTGATGATGGCCAATCAATAAACACTCAAACAGACTACGTAGATTCACAGATTCCAATTGTAAATAATGGTACCAAATTTTACAACGAACTCCAATTTGGCTGCTGAACCAATCTGAAGGGGAGTGCTTCATAACCTTATTTTCTCCCAATAAACACCCGCTGCTCTAACTATTACTTTCTATTCGACGACACACATCTATAGAACCAGACGAAACACCATTTCCACCATAACAGTGATACAATGACCTATCTGAAGTTGTTTCGTATTACTAAGTTGCTTTTAGGAAATGAAAACGAACAATAGTAATACAAAAGAAGGTACTACACACTCCTGGTAACATCTATGTCCTGAACGACCCCAGCTGAAACTTTCTATCTCTTTACTATAGATCATCTGTAAACAGTGACTAGCTGGCTCTGTATAGTAATTTACAGCATGAATGATGATAAAGAACGCCGTCGCTATACTCGACTAAATCTCTATCTCCCCCACCGTACAATCTGTATACTCCCTTCATTGGACCTAGGACTCCCTACCGCGATCAATTATAGCGAGCTGTTAGAAGTTACACTCCATACAGGCGAAGGTGGGAGTGAAAGAGACGCTACATTGTCTACAGGAAACTCATTTCTGGTTTGAATAAATATCGGGTACAATTTTGAATGATACGTCGCTTGTTGTTTGTTTGTTACAAAACGGACGGAATTGTTTCTTATTGAAATTTCTACAGGTTTATACAGAGGGAGAGTTCTTTGATTGAAAACATATTGTATTCATTTAAGAAATGAATTGGGCACAAGTTGTGAAACTTATAGACGCCCTCTCCAGGTAATCAACAACTATTTTACAAGGCTAGAATACATAGCAAGAAAGTAAGAAATCTACAAGTGACGAAGTGGGTAAACATGTAATATACATTATTAAGGCAACACACAATTGGAAATGTTATTCTTATGACAAAATGCACTTTGAATATGGTAAATACGTACATTAGTATTAATGTATTATTTGAACCGTTGACTCTATCCAATGAATTTATGAACATGGTGAAATATGTTTTCATTGACTGTTTGTGGAAGATTTAGGTTTCCATACAGGATTGTATTAATATCAAATTCTGCCTTTAAATTATAAAATCTTTGCTTTAATTCTAAACGAAGATCAGCATGTCTTGGACATCTCAAGAAGAAATGATAACCATCTTCAACTAAAGCACCACAAATGCAAGATTTACTTTCAGATAAATTGACACGATACAGATCTTTACTAAGAGTTCTTATTAAGTGTCGACAGTTATATAAGCATACGATGACAGTCAAACACATCCTCATAGCATATGCACATGAAAATATTTCGTTATTAATATATTTTACTCTCGATTAATTATTAATCCACGGAATAGTTCTCATTTCACACTACCTCATCGTCTGGAGAGCAGTTCAAAGAATTCACGTGTACATTTTGTGCAAACATGTACAACTGGTAGTACGATATGAGTATTCCACAAGACCACATGAGCTTGGAACGACTACTCCATGACGAATGAAAGAGCACTGTTTTTATAATCTAGAATATATCAAAATATAATATATACCATACTCCTCATATCACGTAGATACTTAAGCAGGTCTATTCATCTCATCATCTTTGAAACACAGAAATCTCGGTATATATTGAAACATTAAAATGATAATATTTAATATGAATACATGATGTATTATACGGAAACTGATATTTCTCTTATACGTATCAATACGCAATCGCCAACTCTTCTTAACCTGTACCTCTGTCACCACATGTACGTATCCGTTACAACATATGGTTGAAAATAATATGTTTAATACGAAGACATGTGCAGGTATCACTTCAATAAAGATTTTAGATAAATATGCCCGCTGTCTTTATATCAATAGCGGGGATATTTATCTAAAATCTTTATTTCTTCACCGATTTCGCTCAAATTTGGAATTCGAGCTCACAATATCGTATATAAACAGTATATTCTTGCAAAAATCTAGATTTTGAATTTTAAAAAATATTGTCCAAACAGTGACTCGAACCCTTGTGCTCGAAAGTGTGTCATATGACTTTTTCGAAACTCGTGCAAATATGTGTTTATGTATATCGCTCAGGCAATACAAAATTCACACTCGTCTCGTACAGGTATGATGACACACTTCCTCGGGTAATAATCTTTATTTACTACTGGTATTTTCACTCTCTTCTTCCCATAGCTCTTCGTTATATCTCAATTACGGTTACGCTTTCTGCCACTATATACGTATTCATGTTAAATCTACTGCTTCTTTTACTGATGCTGTTGCATTTACTAATATTAACGAACGTGCCGCCGGCTTACTGCTGGAGCTACAACTAAACTAACGTGCAAAAGAAACGACGCCAAACAAAATGCAAGATTTTTCAATTCAAGAACAGTACATACAACTGAATCAGAGTTGCACAATGTCTTCAAAAGTCAAGTAAACTAAATTTGATAATTCAAAACATTATCTCTTCATGTTTCTTAGAAACACACATTTTAAGAAATCTCCTTAACTTAACTCCTTATTTATATAGGAGAGTAAAAGGCGCTCTCAATTTGTTTTATTACGGCCTACCGTAATTACTCGTCAAAATATTGAAGTCCAAGCAGATTATTTATGCCGACATAATCTTGCATCAATTAATTTTCTACATTTAATAAGATAAATGCTTTTATATATTTCAAAACTTCAATTCTGGACACTTTATATAACGATAAGTATCGTAATCTGATGTATGAAATTGTACGTCTTTACTAAACTTGCGCCTATCGAATACGTTCAAGGTGAGGTGATGTGAGTTGGGGTTTAACGCCGCTTTCAAGAGTACTTCACTTATATCGCGGCTGCTGGTATTATGGCAGGAAGAAAGCCCGCAGCGCCATGTGGCTATGCATTGCGGTGAAACCTGCGAGCATCGGCTGGAACTAGCGAACCATGGGTGGTACTACGCTGAAATTCAGTGTAGCATTGCGCCCAAACCTTACTGCGTGTAGAACAGTTCTCCACTGCAGACAACGTTGCTGTGCCCCTGGCGGGATTCGAACCCCGAATACGTTCAAAACAAATACTACAACAGCAGTTACTTCCACTAATGCAATTGCTACTACACTTACTGCTACTACAATCACCTACTAATGTTACAACTACTACTATCACAACATTTACTACCACTGCTGTCCATTCTTCTACACTATACCAAAAGTGCTGCAAATCAACTATCCATGTTGCTGTTTCACCATGTACGTGATACAGATATATTTTACAGACGCTTCACAATGTATTACTTAATTTGGTAACTTTGAAATAGTTACTAATATAGATAATACATTTGTATTTCTTCAGTCATGTCCTATAAAATAATAAATGAACCAATACCTCACTCTAAAATAGAGTCATTGGCTCTGTAGCTCATCAGGCTACAGAGGGTTAGCAAAGGCCCGGGGATCACTAAATCTACAATTTATTTATAGTCACACACAGCATTTCAGCCTTCTAGACCTTTTCGTTCTGATAAAGATGAAAATAGGTTTTGGGACCTGTAAGGCCCTTTTAATTTTGGCCACACGATCACCCAAACTACAATCTATAATCCCCATTGAGCAAGGAGCAACACATTCTGTGAAAGACGTCGAGAAAACGAAAAGTTTACAAATGGACGGACGGACGGACAGATATATGGATAGATGGATGGACGGACGCCATACCATGCAATCGGGCCTTTCGGCACTGGTGAGCTAAAATGACATTATTCACACTGTGCTTTGACTTACATTTGGCCCTATATAAGGAAAAGTCTCCTTGCTAAGGTTTTGATGAAATACTGTAAGGTCACATAAAACAACATTATTATGTATGACAAAATGAACTGAGAACAGAGAAACACAGTAACTAAAAAAACCTGGGCCGTTTTCAAGAGAGGTTTCAAAGTAATCGCTCAATTAGCGATTACTTTTAAACCTCTCTTGAACGCGATTGATCAATGTAGCGCTACGTAGCAAAGCGAGCGAACTTTGAGGTTTTGCACCGTGTCGTTCAGGAGAGAATGAGAGCTACTTGAGCGATACATTGAGCAATCAATGAGCGATTATAAGCGCTCGCTGTTATGGATGTTATGGAACAGAGCCCCGTTATTGATGCCAGACTACGTGATAATATGAAGCGCACATAAAATGATACTTTAAGCTCTCCGATTGTGTGAATAACCAACACTGGGCACTGATGACGTGGACTGTGACTGTGGACGTTTTGTTCAGTTATATAATTAAATAAACGCATGATTATGAAAGTCCAAACACTGATGACCTATTCAATAGAGTTCTACTATTCAGTTCACGTCTGTGTCAACACCCTGTGCCCATGTTCATGTTCGACTGCACTTCCAGATGGGATTTTACAAGGAGAACTGAAGAAAGCTGTTAAGACACATTTGGATATGGAAATATTCGAACCTCTTCTCTCCTAATGCTAAAATGAGGATGTTCAGATATCCGCATCACAAGTGTGGTCGCTACATGCTCCCAGCTGAAAAGTTGATACACTTTAGGACTTGCAACTGTCCAGTGCCAACAGAGTTATGTCCCTTTATTCCATAACCATACCAGGGCCGTGTTCAAGAGATGTTTCAAAGTAATCGCTCAGTCTGATTAAAATCGACGGTTTTCCGTGGAATAAAAAAATGCAAAATAGTGCATCTACCGGGATACGAACTCGTTCGTGGGTTTCCACTCAAAACCGTCTGAAAGCACCCCGTACACTAGCGTGTTCGGGCACAATTCAGCAAGCCAATCAAAAGATGCCCAACAAATGCTTTCGGTGCGAGAAACTAGGGGCAGATAACTCCAAACAGCTATCCTTTTGTCTGTTCCGAATGCTTTCAAACCCGCAACCGTTTAAATACTATGATGTGATTGGTCAGCTATTTGACTGGGTTTTGGCTGCGCTAAACTGGTTCTGAACACACGCCTATACGGGGTGTTCTCAGACCTTGTGGCGAGGAATCTACAGAACCTGTTCGTATCCCGGCAGATGCAAAATTTTGCAAATTTTATTCCTCGGAACAAGGTCGATTTTAATCAGACTGAGTCAATTAGCGATTACTTTTAAACCTTTGTTGAACGCGATTGCTCAATGTAGCGCTACGTAGCAAGGCGAGGAAACTTCGAGGAATTTGCACTGTGTCGTTCAAGAGAGAATGAGCGCTACTTGAGCGCTACATTAAGCGATCAATGAGCAATTTAAGCGCTCGCTGTTATGGAACGGAGCCCTGGAATTGAAGCTGTTTCCACGAAGGTCCGACCACTGACGATGCCAGTGTTTGACAACGTCATACGATGGGACATCCTCATCCTCATCGCCCTGGGTAGGTACTACATTTCTAACTAGCTGACAGGAATTAATTCACTTTAATGCAACCTGTTACCATTGCTTGTTTGTTAATATCTATATAATTCTTCTTTAATTCCATAGGTACATGTATGAAGATGTCGACTTGACACGCAGTCTTTTTGGAATACAATAACGAAACATGTCATTTCTTTACTAAATAGTTTATATAAATACATTGTTAGAATTTACATTGTTAATATTGTTATTGCAGGGATCCTAGTATAAATCCATTTCATATCATACAAAATACATCAATATAATATCAAGTCAAATAGGTAATGGTTATCATGCATTCATGACAATGGAGTTGACTCATAGAAAAATGAGGTAAATGCATTTCATTGGGTCACTTCGCTGTAATTAAACTTTACCCTTGGTTGGTTTTAGCCATGCTATTCATCTGACCACCTGAAATAAGGACGCCAATTTATTTAAAACATGACAATGATCAAATTTCTAAATTTTCAGTTTTTCAGTGTATTTACTGAAGTTTCGAATCATTGCGAAGATTATAATAAGTGACATATGAATATCTAGGAGGTACAAACACGATTACTGATATTACTCGGAAGTAGTGTTACTGACCATTTTATAAAACATTGTCATTTAATGAACTATTTTCCTTAACAAAGTGGTTGACAGTTGATGGCTGGTACCACAAACATTACCACGCCAGTTCTTAGAACGTCATGATTGAGCTTTTCGAGTATATATCCCTGTTGTTTAGTACATTTATCTACAATAATCAAAATTGGTAAAGTTGTGTACTATTTTCAAATTTAATCCCCTTATTTCATGATTTTTGTAATTTAAATCGTAACTAAAAGTAGTTGTGCAGAACATATGTTTTCAGAGTTGGCCGCTGTTTTATAACCATGTCCATGTGTTGATACAAATGTTGTTTTTGCTAATTATGTCCAGTAAAATTTTCCTGGTACGCCAACAAAACTTTTGGCCAAAATCACCCATTTTATCCAAATGTTGGTGTAGCAAGAATGAACCATTAACACTGAGGCGAAACAACAATTGAGTTGTTTTTTTGTTTTGTTTTACCCACAAATCAATTTAATAAAACAAGCCTTAAAAAATACGAGATTGATAAACTCATATGTTACGCCAATTAAAATTACTCAAAATTCATGAAATTATGGTCTGTATGCCATAATCTTTTTAAAGATTGAAACACACTGCAACTTCGGTGAATGAATGATGCCAGGAAAAAAGAACTTATATACTTTTGTGTGAACTTTATGTGAAATTGTTTTGCAGTTGGTCTGTACCAATATTTAAAAATGCTTACGTTTTTGACCTTTGTATTATCAATAAGATATGCATTATACGTCTATGTATTTGAAAAAGAAATCAAATTATAAAAAAAGACATTTGGAAACTATTAAACAAATAATGACAATGAAAAACATATAAAACTTTGAGTAAATTGATAAAATAATAATTACCAGAAATCTAATTCAATGAAAGAAATACACATGACTCTATTTTGAGTTTATAACCGTTATAAGGGTGTTTCACTTGTGTCATAACAGCTAGTGTTGTCACAGGGAGAAAGCCCGCACCGCCATTATGATGCAGTCTGAACTAGCGAACGATTATTGTATCCATACCTTACTGTAGAGTTTTCAAGTCGGATATGAACCCCGAACCTCTTGAAGCCAAGCCGACGGCGCTAACCACTGCGCTCATCCCTCTACTGGGTCAATCAATGAAAATTGGGACTTGGTACAATCAATGAAAATAAAGCGAGGAGTTTTGTAGCCGATCAGGATCCGATTCTTTGATGAAACAAGATATATAGTTCTCTAGTTGAAAGAAATCACTTGTAATGACCTTGGACAAAACATATGTCACCAATATTACCCAGTCCTACTGAATGTGACCAACATAACTAAACACTAAATCTTCAGAAATTTAAACAAATGGTATTCAAAATATCACAATTCATTTTAATCCTGAAGGTGATCTATTCAATTTCACTGGCGTAGGCAGAATTCTAAAATCGTGATTCAACATTGGAGGGAAAATTTGAAAAATAAAACATGCTTTTTTAGGTTATTACATTTAACTGAGTTCTGCTTAAATGTAGAGAAGAGATTCACAAGGACGTAAACAATACGGTAAAACTTCCACCTTTAAATGCATATGATTCATATATCATATTTTTTTATCAGTATACACAGAACAGAAAGTAAAAAATTCGTGAAAAAGAACAATAAATACACAATGCCGGTTGATACATCATAGTTAAAGTGAGACTATTTCAAAGTTCTACAAAGATATAATGATCCAAGAGTCTATTGAGCTAACTGTATGATGCAGCACTAGCGCGCCGTCTATCTTCCCTTTACATTGAACCAGAGTCAAGGGTAACTAAATGTCCTGAACATTGGCATAGAAAAAGCGTTGGTCCCAACCCGCCGTACTTGCAAGTGCGTGATGTCTACTTGATGAGCGTGGGCACAATTTTGGGATCCGTTCGTTGTTAGTACCGCTACAGTACGGATTTGAGAGCACGTAGACACGCCGTAACACTTTAGTGAATGTAGAACTTTCAACTGTCCAATGAGCACGTGGACCGTACTAAGTAAGGTCGTCCTATGTATCCCCTCCCGTCCTATATATCCCCCTCCCGCCGCACACACATACATACATACATAAATACACATTATATATATATATATATATATATTATGTAAATATTGCATACAGTATTCAAATAAAGTTTGGCATTGATAAACACGAATACGTAAGTCTCGATCAGGGGACGTCACATTTGAACAAGTTCATCACAGCCCATGGTGTAATAGATACTACAGTATGCATGTCCAACTCCATGGATAGTAGTGACTCAAAAGTATTACCCCCGCTCCGCTAGTACCCCAGGATGGACCTGGACAAACCACGAACTACGACAAGACGCATTTCCTTGGACTGTCCCTGGACACTTGCCGAGACGTCAGGGAGAAGCTATTACTATCCTCGTCAAACTCTATGTTGAAGTATCTCAGAATGAGTTTCCTTTCTCCTCGAAGTGCCAGCTCAGTCAGATCACGTCCCTCGGTATCCTGCAGAGTTTTGTCGGCTCCTGCGGACAGGAGGCGGAAGAAGGGTGTCACCATCCCTCCCCCTGCAGCTATCATGAGCGCCGTCTGACCCCTCTGGTTCCTGCTGTTGACATCATACACCCCCAGAGACAGCAGGTGTCCGAGCAGATCCGTCTGCTGGGCCAAGGTCGCCAGATGGAGACCACTGTTGCCTTTATTGTCGGTTACTTGCAGATAACCGCCGCTTTCCCTGAGGAGGTCAAACGCCATTCTGTTGCCATTTGTAACTGTTAGCATAACTGGCGTGTAACAGTCCCGGTTAGGAACATTGATGTCAAAGCACTTGAGCGCTAAGACATACTTTATAATCTCAACATTTCCTCCGATACAAGCAAAATGGAGGATGTTGTTCCCTTGCATTTCCAGGGACCTGTCAGCGTTGGCACCCACCAGTACGTCAAACGCCTCCTGATGTTCATACTTGGCTGCGAGTAACACGGGAGGGAAACAACCTTTGTCTTTATCACCATTCAAGTTGAATCTCTTCAAGGATAACAACTTCTTCACAATCTGAGAGCAACCACCCATTGCTGCCAACGCAAGGAAATCGTTGCCTTGACGATCACGAAACGACAAATTAGCTCCTTGATCAAGGAGTAGATGGAAAATTTTGTTATGACCCTTGACTATAGCATTCATAATGGGACTAAAGCCTTGACTTGTGCGTTGATTTATGTCTATGTCTGACTTGAGAATCTCCTTGACAGTCGCAACTGACCCTGATCTTGCTGCCAGAGTCAAACAGTAGGTAGCCATTTTGTCCACAGCCGGATCCTGCATAAGAGCATTGGTAGCCTGTTCGTTCCCACAGTCAACCGCAGTTAGTAGTGGTGGCCTGTTACCATCACCCTTAGCTGTTGGATCAAATGCATTCAGTGAAAGCAGGTACGGTACAATTTCTTTGTTTTTGCTCCTTGCTGCTAGATAGAGGCAGTCATTGTTCCAATCGTCCTTTCGAGATAGATCAGCTCCTTCCTGCACAAGCAGCTGCACAACGTTGATATTTCCTACCCTGCATGCTGCCATCACTGGAGTCCGCCCTCCTTCTCCTGTCTTGTTAATGTTGAATCCTAGGGACAGCAGATAGTTCACAATGGATTCGTCTTCAGCTGTTGATGCAAGGTACAGAAAGTCGTTACCGTAGTCATCCTTCAGCTTTAGATTTGCCCCTTCTTTCACTGCATGGAAGAACGTATCTTTCTGTCCCCGCTTGACAGCAGCCATTGCTGGTGTGTATCCATTTTCGCCACGACTGTTGATGTCAAACGTTTTCCTTTCCAACAACGTTTTCATTATTGACAAGTTTCCCCCACAGCTCGCGAGCCAAAGTAGATCACTGCCGTGATCATTGGTCAAAGTGAGATCAGACATGGCAAGTATTTTTAGGAAAATGTCCTGATAACCTAAGGCGCAAGCAATCATAAGCGGAGTACTTCCGTTTGGTCCTCTTTTGTTCATATTCCATTCTTGTTGATTCAAAAGAAAATCAACAAGTTCAACTTTTCCGCTGAGACAAGCAAGATGAAGAGGGTTGCAGTTTGTGTTATCAGTGATTATTAGAGATGCACCTTTACTCCAAAGAAGTTCAACAATAACTTTTGACCCTTCTTTTGCAGCGACCAAGAGCGGCGTCTGTCCATGGTCATTTCTTGTATGGATTGGAGAGTTGTTGGCCGATGCCAATACTTCACAGATATTTCTATTTTTGCTGAAACAAGCACAGTGAAGACATGTGTTGTACCTAGTGTCAATACATGAGGTAGAAGCACCGTTCGACAGAAGTAAGGAAAACACGTCTTCGTGTCCGAATAATGCTGCAACCATGAGAGCCGTACAACAATACTTCCCTTGCTTGTCAATGTCGTTGTGTGGAAGCTCAATGAGATATTGCACGATTTTCACCGACCCACCAATAGCTGCCAGAATCAATGGGCTATTGCCTTCATCATCAGAAAGAGTCAGATCAGAATGCTCTGAAAGAAGCAAGAACATTTCTTCCCTGCTGTATCTGGCTGCCACCATTATTGGTGTCCGCCCCTTAGCACCAAGTTCTTTACAGCAAGTAATATCAAGAGTGAGAATGTGGCTTGCAAGTGCTCCATGTCCGCCTTTAGCAGCAACATGGAGACATGTATCATTGGAATAATCTCTTGTGTCAAGGGCTGCATCTTTGGTCAAAAGAAACTTGAACAACTTCACGTTACCTGTCTTTGCACACAACATTAACGGCGTCCTTCCTTGAAAATCCCTTGCAATAATGAATTCGTGCAGGTGGATGGTTGGTATAAGTTTAACAACTCTTAGATGTCCAGACTCACAAGCAATGTGTAAAATTGTCTTACCATTTTTGTCTTTGGCTTCAAGGTCAGCACCATTTTCTTTCAGATGCTTGAAGATACTTTCATTTCCATATTTAGCTGCATCTAAAATGAGCATGCAGCTGTTGGCCAGGGTTTTCAAAGGAATATTGTCATTTATTTCTATCTGTTCCAATAACCGCTTCATTGCCTTCAGATTCCCATTCTGAATGCAGCCTTTGATGCTGCTAATCACATCGTCTTTTATATGATGTATGCACTTTAGTGTTTGTTCCAAAATGTACTCATTATGAGAAAATGTGCACCAATACAGGAACGATTCACCACTTTCCTTGTCCTTACAGTCCACGATATCATGCAGATGTCTCGATATCTTATCCAGCACTCTCAGGAAGACATGCTCGTCCTTGAACATGGGATGTGACAGTGTTAACCTGAAGTAACCCTGTTTAATGAACTCGGACATCCTGACCAGCAGTCGCTCCTTGTACTCGGCTGCGTTGATGTACACAATGTTGGAGCCAGGGTCCACGGATATATCACTATCCTGGGAATGCTTGTTTTTCAGACGTACTCTTTCAAAGATAAACTTCAGAGTACAGTGGTCCAGTAAAACTACTGGATAT